>CM040121.1:72212845-73650111 GCA_022559845.1 Amorphophallus konjac
TCTCTAACCACAGCAGGTCCAGGGCACTCTCTCGGTAGTCGGGGTAGGTCACCCCGCTGACTGCCTCTCCGTCAACTCGTAGCCCGGTGATCCGAGCCACGTCCTCCAGCGTCGGCACCATATGCCCCCAGGGCATCAGAAACGCCCGGCTCGGTGCGTGCCACCGCTCCCTCAGTGCCTGGATAAGAGGAAGGTCGAGCCGGAAGGGCTCGATCCTAAGGAAAGCTCCAAAGCCCATGGCGTCCACACGCGCCCTCTGGAAATCCGGCAGCCCACGGTATGCTGCTACCACCAAGGACCAGCTGATCCGGCCCTTCATCACGCCCTGCAAACCACAAAACCAACAAAGAACACATCAGCATCATGAACAGTCATAAAACAATAACACTGTATATATACTACTTATTCTTTTATTTTATTTTATTTTTATTTTTTAAATTTTTAAATTTTTAAAAATATTTATATTTTCTTGTGGAGGCGTCCAGGCCCCTGGACGCCTCCTCTTTTTTTCCCTTTATTTTGTTTTTTTTTAAAAAAAAAAACAAAGCCAAAACAAGAAAAATATATTAAATATATATATATTATCATGGAGGCGTCCTGGAGCCAGGACGCCTCCTTATTTTTATTATTATTATTATTATTATTATATTTCTATTTACTTTTCGTAAATAAATAAATAACCAAAAATAAAAAGAAAACGTGGAGGCGTCCAGGCCCCTGGACGCCTCCTTCTCTCACTACCCGCCTTTCTCTCACAGCCTCTCGCACACCCGTTTTAGCCTATTGAACCACAGAGTGAGGATTCCGAGGTACTTACCGGGTCGTGATCGTCCTCTCCCGCGTCACCAGCATCCGCAGCAGCCTCCGCGGCCAGGAGAGGCACCTCCATCCCCTCCTCCGCAGTAATCTCCTCTGCTGCAGCCTCCTCGGCATCATCCCTCAACCTCCTCGCACGACGAGCCAGTCGTTTTCGCTTCCCTGGACCCTGGCTCGATCCTCCTCGCTCCATGGGGACTAAGAATAGGTCGTCTAGGGTGACTGGGTCGTCAGATTGAACAGTAAATGAGCAAAAGGGGGGGGGCAGCCCTTATAAATAGGAATTAGCTTCTTTGGGGCGTCCAGGCGCCTGGACGCCCCCATATTTTTTATTTATTTCAAAATTCAAAAATTTTGGGGCGTCCAGGCGCCTGGACGCCCCCAAAACAAAAAATCAAACAAAATAAAAAAAATAAAAGTTGGGGCGTCCTGGACCCTGGACGCCCCCAAAACAAAAAAATAAAATAAAAGTTGGGGCGTCCTGGACCCTGGACGCCCCCAAAATAAAAAAATAAAATAAAAATAAAATAAAAATTAGGGGCGTCCAGGACCCTGGACGCCCCCAAAACAAAAAAATCAAATAAAAATAAAATAAAAATTAGGGGCGTCCAGGCCCCTGGACGCCCCCATAATAAAACATTTTCAAAAAAATATTTATATATAATAAAAGTAAAAAAAAAAGACAAGAATATGTATATAATCCAAACAAAATAAAAAATACAAAGAAAAAGAAAAACCATAAAAAAAAGATAATAATTAAGGGGACGGGGGTCCGAAACATCCATGCCAGATTTTATTCCATCAGAAAAACAGAGTGAACTACATCAGGGGCTTAGGCGCTTTAGGCCTTAACTTCCCCAGTTCGGTTACATAAGCCCTCCACGGCTCGCATTCTTCCACCACGTGCGCTGAGGCTTTTCCCGCAACACTTGTCTTCCAGGGAGCTTTAATGGCCTTCGCTTCCTTCGCGTCCGCTTCAGTGCCCAACTCCCTTTTCTTCAAAGGAACAATGTCAGTCGGTGGCGGGAACGAATGGCGTGGGATGCCAATCTGGAGGCAGCACCGATGCGCGTTGTAAAGAACAAACTCGGTCGCGCCGATCAGTTGAAGATCAACTTCGGGAGAAGGCCTCATGAGGAGATCAAGCGAAAGCAAACATGCCGGTGCGCAAGTGAAGAGGCCTTGTGTCACGGTGCGGAAGTGAGACCGCCAGTCTTCACGTTTCTTCAGCCACGGAACGCGGTTCACTACGGTACCACCGAAGCCTAACACGTCGGCTATATGATGAAGAGGGCTTTGTTGGAAGAGCTTCGAAGCGGTTGGCATTCCCTCGCGGTGGTCGAATTTGAAATGCAAATCCAGCCAGCAATTCAAGACAAGTGCACAACCAAATGGAGGCTTACCCATGCTCGAGGCAGTAAGACCGCTGTAAAGATAGGCGAGGACGGCGGGTCCCACCCTCTTTCCACGCCAGATCCCGCAGATAGCACCCAGTTGGTCTTCCTCCACCATGTTGTCGGTATAAGGGAACAAGAGAGCACCCGCCAGACAAATGGTGAACCCCTTCATGATTCCCTCCAAATAGTCATCGTCTGGTGACCCTCTCAGGGCATCCATGACCCACTCCGCAAGCTTTTGGAGATCGATCCCCTTTTGAGTACGGACCTTTCTGGCTGCGTCGGGCGGCATGAAGCTTCCAACGATGCTTTCAGAAGTCCCCCGTGTCAGCATCCGCATAGCCTTCACCTTCCCGTCACTCTTGAATTTCTTCAATCCGAGCAGAAGTTCCACCTCCTCGAGGAGGATGGTCACCTCGAAGGTCGGGAAGATAAAAGTGTGGGTCTGGGGATGCCAGACCTCCACTAGCGCGCCCATAGCCGCCCAGTCCATACGAATCTTCTCGTAATGCTTGGCGTGAATAAGGAGCCCCTGCAGATGCCACTTCGAGAGTATGGCCCTCATGCCAATGGAGATATTGGAAGTCAGCTTTGAAAGCCATGGCAGCTTGGAAAACTTCCTCGGGCCTGGGAAGAGTGGATATGGCTGGAAAGAAGAAGAAATGAAGGGAGTAAGAAGAAGGTTCACGTGCAGAAATTTGAAAAGAGTCGGCTTACCATATGCGACATGATCGTCCCACTCAGATGACCCTCGAGGTCGGAAAGTCGCCTAATCTCGCTGCTAGGCTTGCTCCTCTTCATAACGCGGGAAGACTCTCCTTCCATCCTGAAATCTCTAAATTTTCCTCTCCTTCCTCTCCTGAGCTTCCAAAACACACCTTGGTGCATTTGAATGAGCTAGCCTAAGGGGAGTTCTTATAGGAAGGGGAGGGTGCTTCAAGACAGAACATGTCACATCAGTGGTCATTGTCAAGATTTTATCTGGATCTCCTTTGAACTGTGGTGCGATTCTGCTACCTTTTGATGTTGCTAACCTTTGCTGGCCTGTGCAGGTTTTACTAACGGACGTCTTTGTCCTATCTCTTGTCCCACCTTTCATTGGTCGGTCCCACCATGTCATGCATCATAGTATATGATACCTACGCTACTAGAACATGTCAAGGACCTTGCGGCCCGAACGAATCTGGGATTTGAGTTCCCCTTCAACAAAAACGGTGATGATCCCGGAAGAGTTTGGGTTGTATGGATAGGCCGTCAATTTGTGATAGAATGGGGACGATGGTTCCGCTCAGTGAGTTGGTGCGTGGATAAACGGGCCCCAGCCCAGTATCAGCTCACCAGATCGGTATCCTGACCCGTTCTTCACAAGTTGGCAATATTATCCTTGGCTATTTTCTATTTTAGTTTGTTTTGAATTTTTCTTTAAACCCAGCATGCATTCATATAGGACTTTGATTTATTGCGGAAGATCATTCAAGTGATTCGATTGTGAAAGCCGTTGTGCTCCAATTCCCACAAATATGAGATATTCCACTCCGAATGAAATACTGAGTTTCATTGAGACAGCCCTACGCTGTTCTTCCAAAGGAGACCCTTGTTTGGACAGACCTTCAGATATTCCTTTACCTTTTTTGACCCACCTTGGCCGCAGCACTTCCACATTGGCTGGTAACCGCTCCCCAAAGGTGAAACCTCCGGTTTATGACCCAGGTACTTCCACACCGAGAAGTTGGTCTCCTTTTGTTTCGTGCCTGAGCGCACATCTCACCCTCCCTTATTTGATCTCCGTCCAAGCAATCGTCAATATTTGAAAGACCTTCTTCAAGGTCGCCTCATTGAAACTCCAGGAAAGATTCCAAACAGTAACGTCAAAAGCGTGTCTCATCACACCTTGGCATCAACTTATCAGTCCGCTCCCACTTCACTCCACTCCATTTCCACTACGTGTCGCTCCCTTGCAAAGCAGACGCCAAGGCGGGGCAGCTGTAGACACGCCATTCCTGACGTCTCCTGAGGAAGTCTCATATTACTATACGACGCCCCGCGACGGCTTACGCATTTCGAATCACTTGAGTACTTCCTTTTCTTGAGTCTTCTTCCGCCCTTTTCGGCATCCGGAATCGTCTCATCACGGCATTCGGACGGCATCAACACCAGTCAGACGCATCAAAAGGTTCCGGAACCAAGAAGGGTGTCTACCGGGCGACTGCCGACGCCTAATCCGAGGACCCGGGTGGGTCTTAATGGGGGCGTCCAGGCCCCTGGACGCCCCCATAATTTTAATTTATTTTATTATTTTCTCAGGGCCCAAAATTAAATAAAATATATATATATTAATGGAGGCGTCCAGGCCCCTGGACGCCTCCATAAAAAAACAACAAAAATAAAAAATGTGTAAAATGCCAGTTTGCATAGAAAAAATAAAAAAAATAAATAAAAATAAAAATAATTAATGGAGGCGTCCAGGCCCCTGGACGCCTCCATAAAAACAAATAAAAAAATGCCAGCCCTTGTATAAAAGACAAAAGAAAAATAAAAAAATAATAATAAACTTTTGGAGGCGTCCAGGCCTCTGGACGCCTCCATCAACTCCCTCACGGGCGCCGGCCACCGAACGACGGTTTGTCGTGTGTGAAAAAAGCCAAATATAGAGACGTCCGGTCAGCTGGACGCGCCCATTTCTGAATCACGAGGCGCCGCTCACAAAACCACGCGTTGTGCCGAACCACGTGCGGCCGTCGTCGGTTTTCGGTGGACCTACTTGAGGCGTCCGGGACCCTGGACGCCCCCACAAAAGTATTCCAAAAAAATCAATAAAAATAGAATAAAATATTATTTCGGCCCTGATGGAGATGTCCAGGGTCCTGGACGCCTCCACCTTCCGGAGCTCTATAAATAGAGGCCCACCCCCTCAGTTCTAGGGGAGCTAAGCAGTGATCCGATAGGCTGCCGGAGCCCAGAGACTACGGAGTCATTCTTCTAACCCGTGGGGTCTTTTGTAGGTGGAGGTTCTGCCGGCTTCTCGGGTGCCCACGCTCGCGAGAGGAAGGTCGTCTTCATCCACCGCGCTTCTACGTCGTCCCCACGCTGCCGGAGCTCCGCCGAATTTCACCACCGGCACATCCAATAAGCCAACTCTTTCCTTTTCTTCGTAGTTCTTTGCATTCATCATCTCGCATCCATCATCTCATTTTCCTCCTACTCGAGTCCGAGAGGGGTTTAAAAGATAACACCAACCAGGTGTGTGTCTTCCCGTTATTTCGTCATTTTTATTGCAAGGATATGAATACTACACATTCATCTTTCTAAGCCACTTGTCATTTGTTTGTCGTTGTTTTGCAAGGGTAGCCGAGGAAAGCCCTCTCCGTCGGCCGGCCGGAAGGAGAGGAAGAAGCAACCCGCCATCTCCCGCTCTTGAGGTAGGCGCGATCACTTTCTTATTTTGGGGTCTTTCGGCCCCTGGCGATCACATCTTTTATTCTGCTCATATCATCGAGGCCGCGGCGAGTCACTTCCCCAATGGCCGTTTAAATTTCCGTTCTTACATTCTCTCTATATTCTGTTATATTCTGCTCATATCATCGAGGCCGCGGCGAGTCACTTCCCCAATGGCCGTTTAAATTTCCGTTCTTATACTCTCTCTATATTCTGTTATATTCTGCTCATATTCTCGAGGCCGCGGCGAGTCACTTCCCCAATGGCCGTTTAAATCTCTGTTCTTATATTCTCTTTTATATTCTGCTATATTCTGCTCATATTCTCGAGGCCGCGGCGAGTCACTTCCCCAATGGCCGTTTCAATTTTTGTTATTTAATTTCTGCACCATTCCCGTCCCCCCGAGGTCGCGGCGAGTCACTTCCCGCTATGGCTGTTTGAACCCCATATCTTGCTATATTATACTTGTCCCGCTCGCCCCGCCAGAGCAATCTCCCGTGGTGGCCCCTTCTCTCTCTTCTCTCATCTCTGTGTTGCAGCAAACAGCAAAACAAACAAAAAGAAGAGCCCGCGCGCTCTCCGCATCCTCTTCCCCGCACCATCGAACTCCGAACCGCGTGACGTCGCTCACACCGAGTTCCAACTATATCGGCACTCACCAAAAATGCCATGCTCCAGACAACCTCGGACCGGGTTCGTTCGGTCCACCACATTAGTGCTGAGTCAACCTCGGCCCTGCAAACAAAAAGGGGGTGCCATGGCGGCTGCAAAAATGGGTGACCCACTGCCGCCACCCCTTCCTCCAGAAGACTAGGTGAGGGTTAGAGAAGCCGATGCACCAGTATCACACTGGGGGCAATCACCTCGGTCCAGTATCCAGCCTCCCAAGCCTAAATAATGGGGGCAACTCCAAGGAGGAGCGTCCGTCCTCCCTCGAATGAATATGGGTCATTAGAAAAGAGGCCCAACCCATTTGGAGGTCCCGAGTCAAGAGGTCCCTCCACTCACCAGAATGGTACCAAGCTCAAGAGCCAGCAGAGTGAAAGAGGGTGAATCCCGCCGACACCCGCCCAGTAGCTCCAAAGAAACTCCACATGCGTCAACAGACGACTCGGTGGAATCCCTGCCAACGCCAACTAGTGACGCCGGCGAAGCTCCATCGGGTCCCCACCGGTGGCTACCAGCAAACCCTGGCGGTAAGTCTATCCCTTCAGTATTTACCATGTCTCAAGGTGTAGCAACACCCTGGCAGACACTCAGTCCAAGCGCAGCTTCGGCCGTCATGATCATCATGGCCGAGCCTCCCAGATCCCAGTCAAGGTCCCAGCCACCTACAGCAAAGACCAGCCATTCTCTGGATCCACCCTAAAGTCCCGAGCCACTCGGTTGAGGGTCGATCCACGGTCACTTCTACAACACCAACAAGTCGCCAATGATGCAACCCCCAGGTAACGTCCCTCGACAGCAACAAGCTAAGGACGACAGCCGCAAGGCTCGCAGGTATCAAAAAACAAAACAAAACAAAACAAAAACAAAAGAGGCTAAAAATAGAGATGCCCCGGCGGACTCAGCCACTCTCTCTCCTTGAGATGGTGGTTGGGGGCAAAAAGGCCACAAACCCAGCTGAGGTGAAAACCCGTGAGGGCACCTCAGGCAAAATCGGGTTACCCCTCGGTGTGAAAACCCGTAAGGGCGCGCCGAAAAAAGCAAAAGGGGGCCAGCTCTGGTGAAAACCCGAAAGGGCGGTAGAGCTGGTAAAGAGAAAAAGAAAAGTCTCTCTTCCTCTCTAGGAACAGCAAACCACCTCACTCTAAATCCCTGACCGGGCCCCCACAATAACGGGTTAGTATACCTTCTACTAGCCATCACGCCACACCAGTTGGCCTACACCCAGTCTTTGACCGATACACCATCATGGTCGGTCATCTCCCAGCATCCAGGTCAATACACCATCATGGTCGACCTACCTATTTCCCCCAAGTCTCACACTATCCCCATTTGCCGCTACCCCCTTGACCTATATGTCGTCATGGCTGGTCAAGCCGCCACCTTGGTGATAGTTCAAAACGCAAGTCGTTGATGCGTTCACTACCAAAGTTATTTATCGGCTCACAAATTAATTAAAAGGAAATAGTTAAGCGGTGAGACGAGTCGATTCCACAGGGAAATTTAGATTTTTAAGATGAAATTCTTGTGTTTTATTTTCAACAAATCCTGATGAATGGGGACGCTCAAATGAGGAATTAATTATCCTACACAACTGGACTAAAAGAAGCTACGACTAGAACTAATGTAATCAAATGCAAGTGTAACAGTGGAGATGAACAGTGTGCAAATGGCAATGGACAAAAGAACACGAGTTGACAAATTAGAGTAAAGTAACTTAAGTGGATGGACTAAAGAAACCAAGATACAAATAAAATTAAATTAATGCAAGTCCGAACAGAAGAGAGGGACTGTTGTTTAAAGTCAAGTATTGACATCTGACACTTCTAGCTTATGTAACGTGTCCCTACCCTTTTGAGTAAACTAATGCAGGGATGATTTCCAGAAGAAAACAATGCTACGTTTATAGAGAAGAGGACGAAAAGATGCAGGTAATAAGCAACAATAATAAAGCATTTCCACTAAATCAATACCAAAGAACTAGTGTGCCTGCAGCGTAATTGCCAAACTTAAGACAACTATTATTAATAAACTAACTAAGTTGGCACTTTGAAGAAAATACTACAATGGATAAAAAAATAGAAAGTGAATGGAATAGCAGTAAACAAAAAGAACTATGCAGAACGAAGCGCTTCTCTTCCCATTTCTCTGCCTCATCGCCACGGGTGCCCGAACAGCAGCAGTGGAGGAAGCTTGCTGCCTCTTTCCGTCACGGACGTTGCACGGTGCGGCAGAGGAGGCTCAGCTGCGACACACGTCTTTCTTCTTGCCTCGGAGCCATACGTTGCAGATGGAGCTTGCCAGAGCAGGGGAAGTCGCGGGAGGCGGACGGCACAGAACTTCCAGCCGATGAACTCCGGAGAGAAACGCTACCAAGGCCAAACACCAAGAACTGAAACTAGAGAAACAAAAGCCAAAAACAAAAAAACGCCCCATTCTCGTCTTTGCGGATCCCTTTTATAGGGAGCTGTGTAACCCAAAACCTCTCACGGGATCACTTCCGCTTCTCCTGCCAACAATTTTTTTTATCCTCCGGTGGTGTCGCTCATAGTTCCTCATGCCGTCAGCTTCGCATTCGGTTTGGACGTGAACGGGACTCACGAGCGAACTTCTTGCGTTGTTATACACTGAGCGGATGGCCTCCGCTATCTTTCAGGGAGACTCAAATGCCCAACGCTCACGCACCGCACACGGAGTAAACTGCCTCCGCCTCCTTTGAGCGGAAGGCTTCCACTTATCATGCCACAGCCAGTAGCGCCTTATGCTAGTATCTCGCGTTCTCTGGTTGGCTTTCACGTGATGCCCATCGCATGCTGTCGTCGTTATTCCCGCGGTGACCACAACTTCTGCATGCATTCTCAATCGCACCCAGCCATGCACGTGCAATGCAACTCACAAGCATATAGCAGCCACTTCATCTCGTGATTGGCCCATCAAAATGCAGCCTTCATGCAAATGCAAATCAAGCCATTACATGTACGTGTATTTTGCTTGGCCATGCACTGTCGCCACCTCCTGCATCCATCAACTGGACCTTTACGTGACCACCATGCTACGTTTGCTGCAAGCCCATGCGTGGCCCATCTTCTTAAAACCCATGAAACACCTCTTGTGATGCATGCAAATTAAGTCTCATGTATATGTATCTAGGCTTGCCATGCACGTGATTCATTTCATAAACCAACACTTTCACCTCTACGTGAAAACACCAACTGCACAACCTGCCATAATAAGAAGTGCACATGTGACTCTCCAATATATAATGATTGTAACACAAAGTTTTAATCAATGTAAATCTTATGCACTCGAGTTTTAATTACTCCCAATAATTCATCATTTTTCATGAAAGCTCAAGTGTTAACAAAAATCTCTTTTTGTGAACATTTTCACACATAATCAACATTTTACTTAAAATTATCTTCCAATCGTACAAAAATAATGTGTGGGAATATGAAGTTATCACACCCCCCAACTTATTCATTGCTAGTCCCTTAGCAATGCAATCAATTATAAATTAGGACTAACAAGAGTTCATAAATCACGTTTCATGAGAAGAATGTGAGCATCATGATTTGAACTATAGAATACTGCAAGTTCAAGCAATAAATGTCAAGAATAAACTTCGCCAACCCATGTATTTAGACACTTCCTCAGGTTACACTCATAAATTTGTGTATCTCTTTGTGTAAGTGCTCTAATTTGATTAGTGGACATCAGACAACTGGATGCATGAGCTTTCTAATTATCACTTTAACGATGATTTCCAATTCTACCTATTGCAAATCAGACTCTCGAATTACAGGTAGCTTCACTCTGCCTGATCATCATTTTTTTCTATCATGGTGCTGCACATTCCTTCACTGTTTGATGCGAACCTCAACTCTTGTTAGGAGAAGCAGGCCCGGTTACTAAGACCAGGAGCATTTTCCATGAGTTTTTCATCATTTTTATCATCATTTCATTTTTCTTTTTTTCTTTTTGGTGCTTTGCACTTATTTGCAGGCATGTAGCTTTTTCCTCACGATAGATCTTCAATGACTAGGCAGAATTTTCAATCTTCGCCTGAGTATTAAACAAAAATCTCATCATCCTTATGTTTAAAACCCACTATTCTCATTAGTGTGCAAATGTGTGTGAGTTCAAAAATCTGAGTGTGTTCCGAGGAAGATGCTAAAAACATAACCAACTAATTCACCCTTTAATTCAATGCTGTCACCAGTGGATATTCTAAGCCTTATCATTTTGACAATGTTTCTTATCATGACAAATGACCCTGAAGCACTTGTTAGGGGTGTCATGAAGGATTACAATATTTTGATGAAAAATTTAAGCTTAACCTACCCCCCAACTTAAGTGACATTGTCCTCAATGACATGATTAAAATGTAGGAATGAAATGAAACCATGACAAGTGGTGGGAAGGATAGATACAACCTGAGAAGGAAGTGTTGCTGGTAGAGACATGCTGCTCCATGCTCCTTGCTCCTAAAAAAGAAAATCAATCATCATTTATTTATTTTTAGAAGAAAGAATTGGGTTGCCTCCCAATTAGCGCTAAGTTTAATGTCTTCAGCCAGACGCATGGAAGCTCAATAACCAACAAGTTGATTTTAGAATGAGCCACCACAGAATTTTGTTCTCGCCAAAATTTTCTTTTTCATGCCCTGAGAGATATAACTGGAACTGGTGAGTATAAGGGCAAAGCATATAACGGGGCGGAGACATGTGAAAAGGACCACCCCGATCAGAGAATAGAGGAGAAACATAGGGAAAAATCATGTCATCTATTACGAAATGTTTCTCCTGAGATTCTGTGGGATCAGAGCAATCAGTAGGTAGGGAAAGGTTGGGCCAACTGACTTGAAGAGTTTTAAAGGAATCACCGTAGTCAAGATTTGGCATAAGCTCTACCCTCTCCTCTACATTGAGATTATCACGTGACACACTCAAATAATTCAGTTCCTTATTTACCTCAACTTCATTATTCAAATAAATGTTCAATTCTAGATCCATCTTCACTTCCACTTCTTTCCCATCTTCAAAGTGAATTGCATCAAATTCAGGGGGAGACATGTGATTAGAGATTTGGGATTCATTATACTCTTCCTCTCCCCCTAATTGGAGATCATCCACCTCTCTAGCATTCCCCTCATGATGGCAATCAAGCACAAGCTCCTCAGATTCATTTTTAGGAGGGGGACTATGATCATTCATTAGTTCATCTCCTTCTTTGGTTTCTTTCCCATTGATTTCTTCAATCTCCTTAAAGTCCTTAGAGTTTTCATGTAAAATTTGCTGACAATTTCTCTCCATAATCCCTTCATCTTCGGAATCAAAATTTTGAGTTTTATGAGATTGAGGAATTAGTGAGTGATTACAGTCAGGGTAAAGGACATGATGAGTAGGATTGGATACAGAGTAATCAAAGAATTGGTCTCCCTCCATGTTTTTGATTTCCATGGTCAGTCTATTGCTTTGCTTTTGGAGGGGTTGACCTTGGAGAAGGAACTGATTAAATTGATCATTTGGGTGATTATCTGAGGGTGGCGGAGATGAATAGCAAGAAGGGGAATGATTTGTATGTTGGGCTGGATCATAATAGTCATTAGAGTTTGGAGCCCAAGTTTGATTTTCCTCTTGTTCTCCCCCCAACTTAAACAACTCATTATTTTCCTTGACCATCACGAATTGAGATTCACTAACTTCCCCCCAATTTTCCTGATATGGTTGCTCCATATTATCCTCCTCATCAAAATTTATTTGAGAGTCATTGAATTGAGGATTGATGGGTGAATCATTTGGCGTGATATTGTAATCAGGCAATGGATGTTCAAAATTTTCCTTGGGGAGGTTATCACATTGGTCCATTTCTAGCTCTTTTTGGTATTGGTCAAGCATGACCTTCATTTCTGCCATGTCGGCTTGGAAAGATTGATTTTGGGCCAAAATGAGTTGAGTCACTTGATCAATGTTGTCCTCGAAATCAGACTTTGGAGGATCTGGATAGATTGGATGGCACTCAGACAGTGGTGAATAGTTAGAATGAAAATCAGTTTGGTACTGAAGTGGTGAGGAGCAGATGGGTTGTTCTTCATGTTGGGCTTGATTGTAATGATCATTTGAGTAAGAATCCCAATCTGAAAAGTGTGAGTGTGAAGGACTTTGAATGGGGTCTTGATAGGGTGCCCAAGAAGAAGATTGTTGGTTTTCCCACCGTGGATATGAGTTTGAGTGAGAGAAATTGGTGGCAAAAGCCAATGGAAATTGGTTTGGTGCCTGGGTAAGAGATGAATTGTAAACCCCATTTTGGATGAATGAAGGATTTGGATGATATTGGGTAAATGATGGATTTGAATTCAAGTGGCCCACATGATTGAACATGGAAGAATTATTAGTGGGCCTGAACACAAGTGGTAGTGGCAATGCAAAAAGCCCAAGAAAGAGTGATATTATTTTTTTTTATTTTGTTTTGTAGAAAAGATTTTTTCTTTGCAACCACTTGATCAACACATTAACCTACACGACTTAGGGCTCCTTGGACTTAAAAGCACAAATAGTGAGAATTCCCCAAAGTTCAATTGTAATATTGCACACACCGACCTTCAAGTTGGCCAGGTAAGAGGTAGGATTGTGGGAGGTTCCCCTTGCTTTCGCAAGATCCTAATTAATAAACCATAAATCCATTTAGGCGTAGCCTTTTAACCTCTTGCCTAGACACCAGCCTTTAGATGGTGATACAAGCATAATTTCCCTTAAGGTTCAACCACTAAGTGGGCTAAAATGTTAGCTTTCTCACAAATCAACTTAAATCCAGCCCAAGTCCACTACCAAATCTGTCCACTAGCCAGGAAAGAGGTGGGGTTGTGGGAGGCTCCCCCTACAGATGTAGGGTCCTAATTAATAAACCACAATCCCACTTAAGGTGTTTGCCATCGGACCTCTTTCCTAGACACTAGTTTCCAAATTGATAATGGGCCCAAGTGAAATCAAATCTTAAAGTGAACCCTAGGGCCAATGTCTACTAGATTTTATTAGGCTTGGGAAATGCAAAATGAAGAGTTGTGGTTTGTGGGCCAAGGAAGGGAGATCAAATCCCCACCTTATGTGATTATGGGTTTTGCCCTTAAGATAGTTTAAAATGAAATGCAACACCACATAGTCAAACAAGGGGTTCTATGCAAATTTGAATGTCATGTGATTAAGAAAAAGATAGAAGAACTCACCTTGCCCCCGCAATCTTCAATGATGCATTTAACAAAATTAAATAACAAAAATAATTCTAACCTATATGATGCATGACCTAAGACATGGAAATGTGGTTGCTAATCTTGAGATGATGATTTTTATTAAAGTTCAAGTGAAATTTTTTTTTAATTAATGATCCTATCTAACCACAAGATATGAAAAATAAAGAAAATAAACACAAATGAAGGAGGGAAATGTGAGTACTTACTTGAAAAAGCGTTCCCTCATTTTTTTTTTATAAATGGCAAAAAACTTTACCTCTTTTTTTTAAATTTTCCTGAAAAAAATAAGAAAAAGAGAAATTATTAGTGTCAATTTATATACAAAAACACAAGATTAACGACCTAAAAATCATAAACTTCCCCGGCAACGGCGCCAAAAATTGATAGTTCAAAACGCAAGTCGTTAATGCGTTCACTACCAAAGTTATTTATCGGCTCACAAATTAATTAAAAGGAAATAGTTAAGCGGTGAGACGAGTCGATTCCACAGGGAAATTTAGATTTTTAAGATGAAATTCTTGTGTTTTATTTTCAACAAATCCTGATGAATGGGGACGCTCAAATGAGGAATTAATTAACCTAAACAATTGGACTAAAAGAAGCTACGACTAGAACTAATGTAATCAAATGCAAGTGTAACAGTGGAGATGAACAGTGTGCAAATGGCAATGGACAAAAGAACACGAGTTGACAAATTAGAGTAAAGTAACTTAAGTGGATGGACTAAAGAAACCAAGATACAAATAAAATTAAACTAATGCAAGTCCGAACAGAAGAGATGGACTGTTGTTTAAAGTCAAGTATTGACATCTGACACTTCTAGCTTATGTAACGTGTCCCTACCCTTTTGAGTAAACTAATGCAGGGATGATTTCCAGAAGAAAACAATGCTACATTTATAGAGAAGAGGACGAAAAGATGCAGGTAATAAGCAACAACAATAAAGCATTTCCACTAAATCAATACCAAAGAACCAGTGTGCCTGCAGCGTAATTGCCAAACTTAAGACAACTATTATTAATAAACTAACTAAGTTGGCACTTTGAAGAAAATACTACAATGGACAAAAAAATAGAAAGTGAAGTGAACGGAATAGCAGTAAACAAAAAGAACTATGCAGAACGAAGCGCTTCTCTTCCCATTTCTCTGCCTCATCGCCACGGGTGCCCGAACAGCAGCAGTGGAGGAAGCTTGCTGCCTCTTTCCATCACGAACGTTGCACGGTGCGGCAGAGGAGGCTCAGCTGTGGCACACGTCTTTCTTCTTGCCTCGGAGCCACACGTTGCAGATGGAGCTTGCCAGAGCAGGGGAAGTCGCGGGAGGCGGACGGCACAGAACTTCCAGCCGATGAACTCCGGAGAGAAACGCTACCAAGGCCAAACACCAAGAACTGAAACTAGAGAAACAAAAGCCAAAAACAAAAAAACGCCCCATTCTTGTCTTTCCGGATCCCTTTTATAGGGAGCTGTGTAACCCAAAACCTCTCACGGGATCACTTCCGCTTCTCCTGCCAACAATTTTTTTTATCCTCCGGTGGTGTCGCTCACAGTTCCTCATGCCGTCAGCTTCGCATTCGGTTTGGACGTGAACGGGACTCACGAGCGAACTTCTTGCGTTGTTATACACTGAGCAGATGGCCTCCACTATCTTTCAGGGAGACTCAAATGCCCAACGCTCACGCACCGCACACGGAGTAAACTGCCTCCGCCTCCTTTGAGCGGAAGGCTTCCACTTATCATGCCACAGCCAGTAGCGCCTTATGCTAGTATCTCGCGTTCTCTGGTTGGCTTTCACGTGATGCCCATCGCATGCTGTCGCCGTTATTCCCGCGGTGACCACAACTTCTGCATGCATTCTCAATCGCACCCAGCCATGCACGTGCAATGTAACTCACAAGCATATAGCAGCCACTTCATCTCGTGATTGGCCCATCAAAATGCAGCCTTCATGCAAATGCAAATCAAGCCATTGCATGTACGTGTATTTTGCTTGGCCATGCACTGCCGCCACCTCCTGCATCCATCAACTGGACCTTTACGTGACCACCATGCTACGTTTGCTGCAAGCCCATGCGTGGCCCATCTTCTTAAAACCCACGAAACACCTCTTGTGATGCATGCAAATTAGGTCTCATGTATATGTATCTAGGCTTGCCATGCACGTGATTCATTTCATAAACCAACACTTTCACCTCTACGTGAAAACACCAACTGCACAACCTGCCATAATAAGAAGTGCACATGTGACTCTCCAATATGTAATGATTGTAACACAAAGTTTTAATCAATGTAAATCTTATGCACTCGAGTTTTAATTACTCCCAATAATTCATCATTTTTCATGAAAGCTCAAGTGTTAACAAAAATCTCTTTTTGTGAACATTTTTACACATAATCAACATTTTACTTAAAATTATCTTCCAATCGTACAAAAATAATGTGTGGGAATATGAAGTTATCACTTGGTCGTCCTCCTTCACAGTCGACCTACACGTACCCTTGACTAAACACCTCCACAATCAATCCAACACCTGATCTCTGGCCAAAACACCACAATGCTTGGCCCACACATCACCCAGTCCCTAACCAGTACACCTTCCCGGTCAGTTAAATCCATAGCCTTTGGCCAATACACCTCTTTGGTCGGCCTACGTCAATCCTTGGCCTATACGCCACCACAACCCAGAACCTCAGCCTTTGTATCACTAAAGTCAATCCGCTCAAGCTTCAATTCAAGATCCAACTGCAAGCTACACGGATCAGCCAGCTTGAAGGTCTACGTGAAGTCCCAGATTGCTTGGCAACCATCCAGGCCCCAGCGAGGAACTCCAGCATCAACAACAGAGGATCAACAATAATGATCCCACCGACAGCGTCCTTCGACAGCAGCAAGCTAAGGACGCCCAGCGCCAGTCACCGAATAGCCAAAAGGCTCTCAGGTAAACAAAAAATAAAAATAAATGGGGTTAAAAATAGAGATACCCTGGCGGACTCAGTTGTTCTCTTTCTCAAGGAAGCGGCTGGGGGTAAAAAGGTGTGGACGTGTAAAATCATACATCCATATGTCCCGCCAAGCCCCCGCACCGATGTCAAAGTCAAAGACCCAGAGAGTCTGGCCATCCAGGGCTCCGAGAAGATACTACCGTCCGGTAAATCCCACATTTGCACGGGCGCATTGAGAGACCAAGGAAGCAAGGATGCCCTCCTGAATTGATACACTGCTATGAACCCACCCTCGGGTTCCTAACGGTGAAGAAATATTCCAAAGAATGCACAACTTCAAGTTCATAAGGCAAAAGCAGAAGGCCCCTTCAGCGGCACGGGCCTGAGGCCCTCCAGCGGCACAAGGCCCCCTGGCCCCTTCAGCGGTACATGCCCTTTAGTCCCCAGCGGCACGCTGCAGGCAAGCCTCCAGCGGCACGGCCTCAAGTCCCCAGCGGCACGGCCCTTGTGCCCCTTCCAGCGGCATGCTGCAGGCAAGCCTTCCAGCGGCACAGGCGTGCTTCCCTTCAGCGGCACGGCCTCAAGTCCCCAGCGGCACGTTGCAGGCAAGCCTCCCAGCGGCACGGGCGTTCTGCCCTCAACGCCCCGTGCCCTTTCCCCAGCGGCACAGCATTGAATTCCCCTAAACGGCACGCACGAACAGAAGATACAACAGTCAATAGGCAGACCCATTGGCACGCAGTTCGGCCACTTCAAAGCCAGCTAGCACCCGCCTCGGTGTCACCTTCTGGCTGGAGGGGGGAGATCTTCACCTGACGAGGAAGATACCAAAGTCAACCTCGGATGGCAGTGCCATCATGAGGTCGGCCCCGTCAACGGCCCACGTATAATAAGCCTCACGAAGAAAGAAGAAAGGGAGGAGGAGGACACACTGAGAAAAAAGAGAAGGCACTCGTTCGAAGAGAGCTCAAAAGAAGGAGAAGAAGAGAAGAAGAAGGTAGAGGAGAGGAAGAGAGAGTTGGTGTTGTGTAAGGGCAGGGGGAGGAATGACAGTGAAGGGGATGATCACCCTTCCTCATCCTAACCATCTCCCTCAATCTTCTTTCTTTCATTCTCTTCCCCGTTTCCCCCGTTCGTTTGAATGTACTGTACTATGTTTGGCCTTTCCGGCCATGGTCTTTGTCCTTTGAGTTTGTCATGAATGGGATACTTTTTTTCGGCCTTACCCTATTCTGTTGCATTCGTGTTTTTTTTCCGGCGTGGTCTGTGATCTTCGTTGCATGCTTCCTCGGTTTCCTAACCCCCTGTCTCATTGGCTCTCCTTGCATTGGCGCACTGGTACAACGAAGCACTAAGCATTTGTCTATGCAAGCCAACGACATGGGAGAGCCAATGAGACAGGGGGTTAGGAAACCGAGGAAGCATGCAACGAAGATCACAGACCACGCCGGAAAAAAAAACACGAATGCAACAGAATAGGGTAAGGTCGGAAAAAAGTATCTCATTCATGACAAACTCAAAGGACAAAGACCATGGCCGGAAAGGCCAAACATAGTACAATACATTCAAACGAATGGGGGAAACGGGGAAGAGAATGAAAGAAAGAAGATTGGGGGAGAGGGTTAGGATGAGGAAGGGTGATCATCCCCTTCACTGTCATTCCTCCCCCTGCCCTTACACAACACCAACTCTCTCTTCCTCTCCTCTACCTTCTTCTTCTCTTCTTCTCCTTCTTTTGAGCTCTCTTCGAACGGGTGCCTTCTCTTTTTTCTCTGTGTGTCCTCCTCCTCCCTTTCTTCTTTCTTCGTGAGGCTTTTTATACGTGGGCCGTTGACGGGGCCGACCTCATGATGGCACTACCATCCGAGGTTGACTTCGGTATCTTCCTCGTCAGGTGAAGATCTCCCCCCTCTAGCCAGAAGGTGACACCGAGGCGGGTGCTAGCTGACTTTGAAGTGGCCGAACTGCGCGCCAATGCGTCTGCCTATTGACCATTGTATGTTCTGCCGGTGCGTGCCATTTAGGGGAATTCAACGCTGTGCCGCTGGGGAAAGGGCGCGGGGCGTTGAGGGCAGAACGCCCGTGCCGCTGGGAGGCTTGCCTGCAGCATGCCGCTGGGGACTTGAGGCCGTGCCGCTGAAGGGCAGCACGCCTGTGCCACTGGGAGGCTTGCCTGCAGCGTGCCACTGGAAGGGGCACAAGGGCCGTGCCGCTGGGGACTTGAGGTCGTGCCGCTAAAGGGCACGATGCCCGTGCCAATGGAGGCTTGCCTGCAGCGTGCCGCTGGGAACTAAAGGGCATGTACCGCTGAAGGGGCCAGGGGGCCTTGTGCCGCTGGAGGGCCTCAGGCCCGTGCCGCTGAAGGGGCCTTCTGCTTTTGCCTTATGAACTTGAAGTTGAGCATTCTTTGGAATATTTCTTCACCGTTAGGAACCCGAGGGTGGGTTCATAGTAGTGTATCAATTCAGGAGGACATCCTGTGCTTCCTTGGTCTCTCAATGCGCCCGTGCAAATGTGGGGATTTACCGGACGGTAGTATCTTCCCGGAGCCCTGGATGGCCAGTCTCTCCGGGTCTTTGACTTCGACATCGGTGTGGGGGCTTGGCGGGACATATGGATGTGTGATTTTACACGTCCACAAAAGGCCAGTAACCCGGTTGAGGTGAAAACTCGCAAGAGTACCTCAGGCAAAATTGGGTGACCCCTCGATGCGAAAACCCGCAAGGGCACATCGGAAAAAGCAAAAGGGGGCCAGCTCTAGCGAAAACCCAAAAGGGCGGCAGAGTTGATAAAGAGAACAAAAATAAAATTTCTCTTCTCCCTCAGCTGGGGGCAACCAGCTACCCACCTTCCAGCAACCATATCCCCGGCCAGTTGGCCTGTACCAGTCCCTGACTAATCCCCTGCTCCAGGTTATAAATCCTGCACCTCCCTGTCGGTCATATACCATCACGTTTGGCCTAAACTAGCTCCCCAGGCCACTCCCCTCCCTTGGTGGCCTATACCAGTCTCTGGCTAGTACATCTCTCTAGCTCATTGATCTTACACTCCCCATTTAGCCATACACCACCCCAGTTGGCTCACACTTCCTCTAGCCTCACACCTCCACGGTCGGCCCATATACACCAGCAATTCATGCATTAGTCCAGTCATTCATTCCAGCAAACCTCAGCCTATACGCCACCTCGGTTGGCCCCTACATCACAACAACCTTGGATCCATCTATCATGAGAATCCATCAAACCATAATTCCCAGTCACCAGCCTATCATGGTCGAGTCACCATGAACCCGGTCATAACTCTAGCAATGCGCCGTAACGGCATACCAGTTCCCAGATCCCAGTCATGATTCCAGCAATGCGCCACCAAGGCTCACCAGTTCCCAGATCACCAGTCAAACTGCAGATTACTCAGTAATCAGCCATAGACACTACCATGGCTACGACGGCGACAAGCCATCAACAGCACAAACTCCAGGTCACGTCCCCTGACAGCAGCACGCTACAGACAGCAGCTACAAGGATCCCAGGTCAAAAAAAAGGGGTTAAAAATAGAGATACCCCGGCGGCCTTAGTCAACTCCCTCTACGAGGCGACTGGGGGCAAAAATTGCCACCAACCCAGCTGAGGTGAAAATCCGAAAGGGCGTCTTAGGCAAAATCGGGTAACTCCTCGGTGTGAAAACCCGCAATGGCACACTAGAAAAAGCAAAAGGGGGCCAGCTCTGGCGAAAACCCGCAAGGGCGGTAGAGCTGGTAAAGAGAAAACAAAAAAAAACTCTTTCCCTCTCTACTCCTCACTAATGAAAGCCGTCAATTGTGACATCCCGCCGACGGCGACCTCAGCATCACTCCACAACACCGGTGGCCACTACGCCCTGAGGGTCGGTCATCGCCAATTCCAGCTCCAATTTTTGGCTATACACCTCCACGGTTAGCTGACCAGCTCCAGCCCCGGCTACAACGCCTCCACAGGCCAGCCGCCAGCTTCTAGTTCCAGTTCACGGCTGCAACGCTTCCACATGACAGCCGCCAGTCTCCAGTTCCAGTTTCGGCTACAACACCTTCGTAGGCCAGCCGCCAACTCCCAGTTCTAGTTTCGGCTACAACGCCTTCGCAGGCCAGCCGCTCAGCCTCCAATTCCAGTTTTGGCTACAACGCCTTTACAGGCTAGTTGCTCAGTCACCAGTCCCAGTTTCGGCTACAACGCCTTCACAGGCCAGCCGCCCAGTTTTCAGTTCCAGTTTTGGCTACAACACCTTTACAAGCTAGCCTCCCAGTTCCAATTCTAGTTTTCGGTCCCAACATCCCGGCTACAATGCCTCCACAGGCCAGCCGCCCAGTTCCAGTCCCAGTCACCAGTCCCAGTTTTGGCTACAACGCCTTTACAGGCCAGCCACCCAGTTCCAGTCCCAGCTTCGACTACAACGCCTTCACAGGCCAGCCGTCCAATTTTCAGTTCCAGTTTCGGCTACAACGCCTTTACAGGCTAACCTCCCAGTTCTAGTTCCAGTTTCCGGTCCCAACATTACGGCTACGACGCCTTCACAGGCCAGCCGCTCAGTTCCAGTTCCAGCTACCAGTCCCAGTATTTCGGCTACAACGCCTTCACAGGCTAGCCGCCTAGTTCCAGTTCCAGTCACCAGTCCCAGTTCTGGCTACAACGCCTTCACAGGCCAGCCGCCCAGTTCTAGTCACCAGTCCCAGTATCCGGCTACAACACCTTAACGGTCAGTCGGCCAGCTTCAGCTCCAGTCTCGGTCTCTGGCTACGTCACCATGGCAGCGTGCCAGCCAACCCCAACCTCAACTCTAACTCCCCAGGCTAAACAATACCAGCAACATAGGCCAACACACCCTCTTGGGTTGGCCTCCAGCTTCCAGGCTCCAGCAACATAGGCCAACACACCCTCTCGGGTCGGCCTCCAGCTTCCAGTCTCCAGCAACATAGGCCGAAGCACCCTCACGGGTCGGCCTCCAGCTTCCAGCCCCCAGTAATATTGGTCAACACACCCTTACGGGTCCACCTCCAATCCCCAGCAACGTGGGCCAAAACACCTTCGCGGGTCGGCCTCTAGCCTCCAATCACCAGCAATACAGGCCAACACACCCTTACGGGTTAGCCTCCAGCTTCCAGTCACCAGCAATATAGGCCAACACACCCTTACGGGTTAGCCTCCAGCTTCCAGTCCCCAGTCCTCTGGGTCAACACCGCCTTATGGATTGTCCTCCAGCTTCCAGTCTCCAGCCATCCAGGCCAACATGCCTCATTCAGGTAGGCCTCCAGCACCCAGCCTTCAATATCCAGCTTTCAATACCCAATTTCCAGCACCCAGCTTCCAGCATCCAGCCTCCAGCATCCAATGTCTAATACCCAGCTCTAAAATCCAGCTTCCAGTATCCAGTTTCTAGTGTCTAGTTCCAGTACCCAGCCTCCAACATCCAGTTCAAGTACACCGATTCCCAATATCCAGCACCAGGACTCCGCTTCCAGTTCCAGCCTCCGATTCCAATGCCCAGTTCTCAGCATCTAATTTCCCATTTCCCATTTCCAATTCCAGTTTCCAGCAATGGGCTCGCACGCTTCATCGGGGCAGACCTCCAGTTCCAGCACCTAGTATCCAATTACCAATTGCCATATCCAACATGCAGTTCCCAGTCCCAGCCTTCCATCCCAGGACCCAGTAGCAGGATTCCAGTCTCCAGTCATGGTATCCAGCCCCAATATCCAGTTCTCAATTTCCAGTTTCCAGTTCCAGTTTCCAGTCTCCCATCCCAACATCCAGTTCCCAGCCTCCAGTTGCCACCTCTCGGTCCCAATACCCAGTCTCCAGTCTCAGTATCCAGCCTCCAAATCCTGATTTTCAATACCAACACCCAGCTTCTAGTCTCCAGTTCCTAGTTTCTAGCCTCAGTACTTTGTCTCTCGTATCTGGGTCACAATCTCCAGTCCCAGGATTCAATCTTTACCTTCCAGTCTCCAGCCTCTAACCTCTAGTTTCCAGCAATAGACCAACATGCCTTAGCCAGGCGGATCTACAACAACAACCACATGAACAAATCCACACACCTTACAGACTAGCACGCCTCGAAGGCCAGTCTACAACAGCCCTAAACCAACGCATCCCCGAGGGTCGGTCTATCACACACTCCGATCATTACGCCTTAATGGTCAGCTAGCAACCACGCCTTCGGCGGCACCTCAGTGATCAGCTGATCGTGGCTCCCAGTCAATATACCTCAGCAATCAGTCGAGTGGCCTTTCCAGTCAATACACCTCGACGGTCAACCATCACATTAACAGGTACCATATGTAGACACGCCGTTCTCGACATTACCATGAGTAAATCTCATATTATACCATGATGCCCCAAAGTTGCCTTCACATTTTTAATTACTTTGGTGATTTCCTATTTTTTTGATTTTTTTTACTATTTTTTTGAATTTTTTTCGTAAAAATCTTTGATGTGTCAAGATGGTTAGACGCCTTCTTCAGAAACCACGTGCAGCGCGCACGCGGCGCCGATCCGGCCGTTTAGTTTGACGTTTTCGAATAAATCTAATCATAGAGACGTCTTATAGGCTAGATGCGTCCTTCGAGAGTCACGGTTACCCGCCGAAATCACGCGTCTTCTCCACTGTCAACGACTTTCGGCGGCGATTCGGTGGGCGAAAATGGGCGCGTCCATGGTCCCGGATGCCTCAAATAAATTAAAAATAATAATAAAAATAAAAGTATTGAGGCGTCCAAATGGTTGGACGCCTCAAAGAAATAAAAACAATAAAAATATTATAAAAATATTGAGGTGTCCAAATGGTTGGACGCCTCAAATAAAAATAGAAAAATAATAAAAAATTAAATAATAAAAAATATTAATGGAGGCGTCCAAGGTCCTGGGCGCCTCAATGATGAGGCGTCCAGGAGCCTGGATGCCTCAATCACCTCCCCGTCTATAAATAGAGGACCCCCTCCCTCGAAGGAAGGGGGCTTCAGATCCGACAGAGGAAGGAGAGACTCTGCCGGATCCCATTTCTAACCCGTGGGTCTTTTACAGGGGGAGGTTTTGCCGGCTTCTCGGGTGCCCGCGCTCGCGAGAGGAAGGCTAGCTCCATCCGTTCTGCTTCCATGTCGTCCCCACACTGCCGAAGCTCTGCCGGATCCCGCCATCGGCACCTTCAATAAGCCATTCTCTCCCCTTCTCTTTTGTCATTTCTATCGCATGCATCATCCCATCATCCGTCATCTCCTTTCATAAGGGAGATCAGTTTTTATGCACGTTTGCATGATCCCCCATTCATCATAGCATTTTCCTCCTACTCGTGTCCGAGAGGAGTTTAAAAATAACACCAACCAGGTGTGTGTCTTGCCACGATTTCATTATTCTTCATCAAGAGACTAATACTACATTGTCATCTTTTCCGATCCACCTATTATTTGTCTATTTTTTCTTTTGCAAGGGTAACCAAGGAAAGCCCTCTCCATCGGCCGGCCGAAGGGAGAGGAAGAAGCAACCCGCCATCTCCCACTTTTGAGGTAGGCGCGATGACTTTCTTTATTTTGGGGTCTCCGGCCCCTGGCGATCACATCATATTCTCGAGGCCGCGGAGAGTCATTTCCCACAATGGTTGTTTAAATTTCCGTCACTTATATTCTGTGATGTTCTTGTATCTGCTATATTCTCGAAGCCGCGGAGAGTCATTTCCCGCAATGGCCGTTTAAATTTCCGTCACTTATATTATGTGATGTTCTTGTATCTGCTATATTCTCGACGCCGCGACGAGTCATTTCCCGCAATGGCCGTTTAAATTTCTATCACTAATATTCTGTGTTATTCTTATATTTGTTATATTCTCGAGGCCGCGGCGAGTCATTTCCCGTAATGACCGTTTAAGTTTCTGTCACTTACATTCTGTGCTTCTTATATCTGTTATATTCTCGAGGCCACGGCGAGTCATTTCCCGCAATGGCCGTTTAAATTTCTGTCACTTAAATTCTGCACTTTTCCCATCCCCCGAGGTCGCGGAGAGTCATTTCTCGCTATGACCGTTTAATCCTCATATCTTGTTACGCTACATCTATTCCGCACACCCCGCCGGAGCAATCTCCCGTGGTGGTCTCTCTCATCTTCTCTCTTCTTTCTGTGTTGCAGCAAAACAAGCCCACGCGCTCCGCTTCGCCTCCTCCGGCATTCCGCGTGACGTCGCTCACTTGGAGCGTCCAGATTCCTGGACGCGTCCATATATAAAAAAAAATGAAAAATGAGGGCTGAAAATTCAAAGAAAACTTTTTACACACAATAACTTCTCATTTATTTCATTAAAACAGCAAAGTGAGTTACATCAGGGGCTTAGGCACTTTAGGCCTCAACTTCCCCAGTTCGGTTACATAAGCCCTCCACAGCTCGCATTCTTCCTCTACATGCACTAATGCCTTCCCTGGGGTGCTCGTCTTCCACGACACTTTGATGGCCTTCACTTCCTTTGCATCGCCTTCCGCGCCCAACTATCTCTTCCTTAGAGGAGCGATGCCAGATAACGGTGGGAACAAGTGGCGGGGAAGGCCGATTTGAATGCAACACCGATGTGCGTTGTAAAGAACAAACTCAGTCGCACCAATGAGTTGGAGTTCAGCTTCGGGGGAAGACCTCGTGAGGAGTTCGCACGAGAGTAGACATGCCGGTGCACAAGTGAAGAAGCTTTCCGTCATAGTTCTGAAGTGAGACCTCCAGTCTTCATGCTTCCTCAGCCATGGAACGCGGTTCACTATATTACCACCAAAGCCTAACACATCGGCTATGTGGTAAATGGGGCTTTGTTGAAAAATCTTTGAGGCAGTTGGCATCCCCTCACGGTGATCAAATTTGAAATGTAAATCAACCCAGCAATTCAGAAGAAGTGCGCAACCAAAAGGAGGCTTACCCATGATGGAAGCAGTAAGGCCACTGCAGAGGTAAGCAAGAACAGCAGGTCCCACCCTTTTGTCATTCCAAATACCGCAAATAGCACTCAGCTGATCTTCCTCCACTATGTTATCGGTATGAGAGAAAAAGAGAGCACCCGCCAAACAGATTATGAATCCCTTCATGATTTCTTCCAAACGGTCATCATCTGGCAATCCTCTCAGGGCATCCATGACCCATTCCGCGAGCTTCTGCAGGTTAATTCCCTTCTGAGTCTGGACGTTTCTAATGGCACCAGACGGCATGAAGCTTCCGAGGACGTCCTCGGAAGTCACCCTCCTCGGCATCGGCATGATCTTTATCCTGCCATCCCTTTTGAATCTTTTCAACCCAAGCAAGAGTTCCACCTCCTCAAGAAGGATGGTCGCCCCGAAGGTGGGGAAAATGAAAGTGTGAGTCTGAGGATGCCAGATCTCCACCAGTGCACCCATGGCCGCCCAGTCCATGCGAATCTTTTCGTAATACTTGGCGTGAACCAGGAGCCCCTGAAGATGCCACCTCGTGAGTATGGCCCTCATGCCGATGGAGATGTTGAAACTTAGCTTCGAAAGCCACGGTAGTTTGGAGAACTTCCTCGGGCCTGGGAAGAGTGGATACGGCTGGAAAAGAAGAAGAAGAACAAAGGAGGAAAGAATTGAAAGAGAAGTCGTACAGGAAATTTGAAATGAATCAACTCACCATACGCGACTGGATTATCCCACTCAGATGTTCTTCGAAGTCGGAGAGCCGCATGAATTCGCTACTAGGCCTGCTCCTCTTCATAGGGCGGGAAGACTCGCCTTCCATCTTGAAGAACCCAAGATCATTCTCCTCCTCCTCTTAAGTTTCAAGGCTCTCCTTGGTGCATTTGGTTGAACTAGACAAGGGGGGGTACTTATAGGAAGGGAGGGGTGTATAAGCCAGAAGGCGTCACATCGATGTCGAGTCGTCGTCGTTGACTTTAGCAAAAGGCATTTTGTCTTGATCTCTCTTCTGCTGTGGTGCACTTCTGCTGCTTTTAATGTGATGTTGTTCAGTGCAGGTTTCACTGGTGGACACCACTGTCCCATCACGTAACGCCATTCGGTAACTAGTCCCACCATGTCATGCATTGTATTATATAATATTTACGCTACTAGAACATGTCAAGGACCTTGCGACCTGAATGACTCTAGAATTTGAGTTCCCCTTCAACAAAAATAGTGATGGTTTCAGAGGAATTTAAGTTGTGCGGATAGGCCGTTAAGTTGTGAAAGCGAGGGGACGATGGTTCCATTCAGTGAGTTGGTACGTGGATAAACGGGCCCCGGCTCAGTATCAACTCACCGGATTGGTATCCTGACTCGTTCCTAGCAACTTGACAATATTATCCTGGGCTATTTTCTATTTTAGTTTGTTTTAAGTTTTCCTTTAAACCCATCATGCATTCATGTAGGACTTTGATTCCATTGCGGAAGATCATTCAAGATAATTCGATTGTGAAGGCCGCTGTGCTTAAATTCTTATAATATGAGATATTCCATTCCGAATGAAATACTGAGTTTCCTTAAGATAGCCCTGGGTTGTTCTTCCAAAAGAGACCATTGTTTGGATTGATCCTCAAATATTCCTTTACTTTTACTCTATTTGACCCACCTTGGCCGCCGCACTTCCACATTGGCTGGTAACCGCTCTCCAAGGTGAAACATGCAGGTTTACGACCCGGGTACTTCCACACAGAGAAGTTGGTCCCTTTTTCTACTCGTGCCTGAGCGCACATCTTCCCCTTTCTTGTTTGATATCCGTCCAAGCAATTGTTGAAATTCGGAAGACCTTCTTCAAGGTCGCCTCATTGCAAACTCTGAAAACATTCCAAACCGTAATATTCAAAGCGTGTCTCTTCACACCTTGGCATCTACTTTTTAGTCCGCTCCCACTCCATTTCATTCCACTTCTATGCCACTCCACTACGTGCCGCTCCCTTGCAAAGTAGACGCCAAGGCAGGACAGCTGTAGACACACCGTTCTCGACATTACCATGAGTAAATCTCACATTACACCATGATGACCCAAAGTTGCCTTCACATTTTTAATTACTTTGGTGATTTCCTATTTTTTTGATTTTTTTTTACATTTTTTTGAATTTTTTTCGTAAAAATCTTTGACGTGTCAAGATGGTTAGACGCCTTCTTCAGAAACCCCGTGCAGCGTGCACGCGGCGCCGATCCGGCCGTTTAGTTTGACGTTTTCGAATAAATCCAATCATAGAGACGTCTTGTAAGCTAGACGCGCCCTTCGAGAGTCACGGTTACCCGTCGAAACCACGCGTCTTCTCCACTGTCGACGGCTTTCGGCGGCGATTCGGTGGGTGAACATGGGCCCGTCCATGGTACCGGACGCCTCAAATAAATTAAAAAAAAATAAAAATAAAAGTATTGAGGCGTCCAAATGGTTGGACACCTCAAAGAAATAAAAAAATAATAAAAATAATAAAAATATTGAGGCGTCCAAATGGTTGGACGCCTCAAATAAAAATAGAAAAATAATAAAAAATCAAATAATAAAAAATATTAATGGAGGCGTCCAAGGTCCTGGACGCCTCAATGATGAGGCGTCCAGGAGCCTGGACGCCTCAATCACCTCCCCCTCTATAAATAGAGGACCCCCTCCCTCGAAGGAAGGGGGCTTCAGATCCGACAGAGGAAGGAGAGACTCTGTCGGATCTCATTTATAACCCATGGGTCTTTTACAGGGGGAGGTTCTGCCAGCTTCTCGGGTGCCCGCACTCGCGAGAGGAAGGCTAGCTCCATCTGTTCTACTTCCACGTCGTCCCCACGCTATCGAAGCTCCGCCGAATCCCGCCATCGACACCTTCAATAAGCCATTCTCTCCCATTCTCTTTTGTCATTTCTATCGCATGCATCATCCCGTCATCCGTCATCTTCTTTCATAAGGGAGATCCATTTTTATGCACGTTTGCACGATCCCCCATTCATCATAGCATTTTCCTCCTACTCGTGTCCAAGATGGGTTTAAAAATAACACCAACCAGGTGTGTGTCTTGCCATGATTTCATTATTCTTCATCAAGAGACTAATACTACACTGCCATCTTTTCTGATCCACCTGCTATTTGTCTGTTTCTTCTTTTGCAAGGGTAACCAAGGAAAGCCCTCTCCATCGACCGGCCGAAGGGAGAGGAAGAAGTAACCCGCCATCTCCCGCTTTTGAGGTAGGCGCGATCACTTTCTTTATTTTGGGGTCTCCGGCCCCTGGCGATCACATCATATTCTCGAGGCCGCGGAGAGTCATTTCCCGCAATGGCCGTTTAAATTTCCATCACTTATATTCTGTGTTATTCTTATATCTGCTATATTCTCAATGGCCATTTAAATTTTCGTCACTTATATTCTGTGCTGTTCTTATATCTGCTATATTCTCGAGGCCGCGGCGAGTCATTTTCCGCAATGGCCGTTTAAATTTCTGTCACTAATATTCTGTGTTATTCTTATATCTGTTATATTCTCGAGGCCGCGGTGAGTCATTTCCCGCAATGTTCGTTTAATTTTCTGTCACTTACATTCTGTGCTTCTTATATCTGTTATATTCTCGAGGTCGCGGCGAGTCATTTTCCGCAATAGCCGTTTAAATTTATGTCACTTAAATTCTACACTTTTCCCATCCCCCGAGGTCGCGGAGAGTCATTTCCCGCTATGGCCGTTTAATCCTCATATCTTGTTACGCTACATCTATTCCGCACGTCCCGCCGGAGCAATCTCCCGTGGTGGTCTCTCTCCTCTTCTCTCTTCTTTCTGTGTTGCAGCAAAACAAGCCCCCGCGCTCCGCTTCGCCTCCTCCGGCATTCCGCGTGACGTCGCTCACACCGTCCACCATATTATGATGATTATGTGTCTAACATCATTTGTGGTCATTGTACTGTTTAAAGGGTCGGACAACCTCGACTTCGACTATTTTACCATGACGGTTAGCCGCCAGCATCAACATTTGGCCATACCCCATGAGGATCGACTGAATACGATTCCAAGCCAATACCCCTCTCTGGGGGCAAATCCAGCAACCTCAGACCAAGACGCCTCGCCCAAGCAGGTCTTCAACAACTCCAGACCAAAATGCCTCGCCGAGGCGAGTCTACATCAACCCTAGGCCGGCATGCTTCCCTAAGATAGGCCCTCAACAACTCCGGGTGAACGGCCCTTGTCAAGGCCGACCCCTAGCAACACCAGGTCAACATGTCTCGCCGAATCATGCCTCTAGCAGCATCAGACCAACACACCTACGACACTGACTATCTTCGGCAGCTCTGCCCCAATCGTCGGATCACCCTACTCCTCGGGTGTGGTCCCCGTGGCTGCTCCGCAGGTGCCCACTTCTCGGTTAATGTCATCCATCCCCCTGTTGCTCCGACCTCTCCAGATTCCCTGACACCACTAGCCAACCAGTCGGCCCCTACCACTTCGGCCGTGCAATGGCGGCCCTGGCAAGAGTTAGAATCTCTCAACTTCGAAGCCCTAATATAATCCCAATTCCCCTGTAACCCCTGACCCACCAACTATAATCCCAGTCACATCCAGCCATGACAAAATGGCCTCCAGCACCATAACTTGATTTTTGCGAGAGCCCTACAACACGACTCTAGCTATAATGCTTCAGGGCTGTGACCAGCCCGTCCCATAGGACGGTCAGCACCAAGCTTGGCTAATGCGCCCCCATGGGCGGTCAACAGACGATGCCAGCATCCCACAAGAAGAATCAACCACCACAGCAGTGGCAGGCCCCTAGCGACTGACCACATGCTTCACCATAAAGCCCTGGTCAGACGGCGGTCATCTCGTCGCCAGCCAGTAATCCCAGGGGCTGAGGGATAGGTGACCCTCCAATTCCCAAGACAGGGAAATTTCGAACCCCCATTCGCAGCATCGTCGGCTACGGTCACGATGAAAGGGGAACAGGCCAAGGAGTGAAAAATGCTTATAACACTCCTTGACTCAGACAAGGTGGAAAACCTGAGAAAACATAAATCTCAGTCTACAAGCCCACCTCCGGGGGCAAGACATGACTCCCGCCAGTGCAACCTCAGATGATGAAAGGGGAGCCACAAGTGGTCTCCCATTGCTCGCCAGCCACCCTACGAGGCGGGATGGACTCGACAGTCCTGGCCTACCCCTATCTCATATTTCTAATGGGGGAGAGTCCTTTCCACCGAGCCGCCTCTCCTCAGAAAATCCACAAAGCCCGCTGTGAGCGACGTCACGCGGTTCGGGGAGCGAAGAGGACGCGGAGCGCGCGGGCTCCTCTTTTGTTTGCTGCAACACAGAAATAAGAGAAGAGAGAAGGGGCCACCACGGGAGATTGCTCCGGCGGGGCGAGCGGGACAAATGTAATATAGCAAGATATGGGGGTTAAACGGCCATAGCGGGAAGTGACTCGCCGCGACCTCGGGGGGACGGGAATGGTGCAGAAATTAAATAGCAAGAATTGAAACGGCCATTGGGGAAGTGACTCGCCGCGGCCTCGAGAATATGAGCAGATAAGAATATAACAGAATATAAGGAGAATATAAAGAGCGGAATTTAAACGGCCATTGGGGAAGTGACTCGCCGCGGCCTCGAGAATATGAATAGATAAGAATATAATATATAAGAACGGGAATTTAAACGGCCATTGGGGAAGTGACTCGCCGCGGCCTCGAGAATATGAATAGATAAGAATATAACATATAAGAACGGGAATTTAAACGGCCATTGGGGAAGTGACTCGCCGCGGCCTCGAGAATATGAGCAGAATACAACAGAATATAAAGAGAATATAAGAACGGAATTTAAACGGCCATTGGGGAAGTGACTCGCCGCGGCCTCGAGAACAAGATGTGATCGCCAGGGGCCAAAAGACCCCAAAATAAAGAAAGTGATCGCGCCTACCTCAAGAGCGGGAGATGGCGGGTTGCTTCTTCCTCCCCCTTCGGCCGGCCGACGGAGAGGGCTTTCCTTGGTTACCCTTGTAAAACAGTAGACAATAAACGAACGGAATTAGAAAATGGCAGTGTAGTAACAATTCCTTGCAATAAAAGTAACGAGATCGTGACCTGACACACACCTGGTTGGTGTGGTTTTAAACCCCTCTCGACTCGAGTAGGAGGAAAATGCGATGATGAATGCAAGAAGTATGCAAGAGACGGCGCCCTTATGTAGGGAGATAGAGGATGCAGTATGATGAATGTAAAGAACTATGGAGAAAAAGGGGAAGAAAAGGCTTATTGGATGAGCCGAGGGTGAGATCCGGCGGAGCTCCGGCAGCGTAGGGACGACGTGGAAGCGCGGTGGATGAAGACGACCTTCCTCTCGCGAGCCTGGCACCCGAGAAGCCGGCAGAACCTCCACCTACAAAAGACCCCACGGGTTAGAAATGACTCCGGTAGCCTCTGGGCTCCGGCAGCCTATCGGATCTCTTAGAAGCTCCCCCAGAACTGAGGGGGTGGGCCTCTATTTATAGGGCTCCGGAGGGTGGAGGCGTCCAGGACCCTGGACACCTCCATCAGGGCCGAACTAATATTTTATTCTATTTTTATTTATTTTTTCGAATATTTTTGTGGAGGCGTCCAGGGCCCCGGACGCCTCAAACAGGTCCACCGAACCCCACCGACGGCCGCACGCAGTTTGGCACAATGCGTGATTTTGTGAGCGGCGCCTCGTGATTTTGAAATGGACGCGTCCAGCTGCCTGGACGTCTCCACAATTTGGATTTTTTCACACACGACAAACCGTCGTTCGGTGGGCGGCGCCCGTGAGGGAGTTGATGGAGGCGTCCAGGGTCCTGGACGCCTCCAAGAAAGTATATTTTATATTTTTGTTTTATTTTTATGCCAAAGCTGGCATTTTATATTTTTTATATTTATTTTTATGGAGGCGTCCAGGGGCCTGGACGCCTCCATTAATATATTATTTTTTATTTGGTTCTGGGCTTTGAAAAATAAATTAAAAGAATGGGGGCGTCCAGGGGCCTGGACGCCCCCATAAAGACCCACCCGGCTCCTCAGTTCAGGCGTTGGCGGCCGCCCGGCAGACACCCTTCCTGGTTTCGGAACCTCTGATGCGTCCGACTGGTGTTGATGCCGTCCGAATGCCGTGACGAGACGATTCCGGATGCCGAAAAAGGTAGGAAAAGACCCAAGAAAAGGAAGCACTTAAGAGATTTGAAATGCGTAAGCCGTCGCGGGGCGTCGTATAGTAATATGAGACTTTCTCAGGAGACGTCAGGAATGGCGTGTCTACAGCTGCCCCGCCTTGGCGTCTGCTTTGCAAGGGAGCGACACGTAGTGGAATGGTATCGAAGTGGAGTGAAATGAAGTGGGAGCGGACTGATAAGTTGATGCCAAGGTGTGATGAGACACGCTTTTGACGTTACTGTCTGGAATTTTTCCTGGAGTTTCAATGAGGCAACCTTTGAAGAAGGTCTTTCAAATCTTGACGATTGCTTGGACGGAGATCAAATAAGGGAGGGTGAGATGTGCGCTCAGGCACGAAAAAGAGACCAACTTCTCGGTGTGGAAGTACCTGGGTCATAAACCGGAGGTTTCACCTTTGGGGAGCGGTTACCAGCCAATGTGGAAGTGCTGCGGCCAAGGTGGGTCAAACAAGGTAAAAAGTAAAGGAATATCTGAGGGTCTGTCCAAACAAGGGTCTCCTTTGGAAGAGCAGCGTAGGCCGTTTCAAGGAAATTCAGTATTTTATTCGGAGTGGAATATCTCATATTTGTAAGAATTGAAGCACAGCGGCTTTCGCAATCGAATCACTTGAATGATCTTCCGCAATAAATCAAAGTCCTATATGAATGCATGCTGGGCTTAAAGAAAAATTTAAAACAAACTAAAATAGAAAATAGCCAAGGATAATATTGTCAACTTGTTAAGAACGGGTCAGGATACCGATCCGGTGAGCTGACACTGGGCTGGGGCCCGTTTATCCGCGCACCAACTCACTGAATGGAACCGTCGTCCCCATGCTACCACAAGTTAACGGCCTATCCGTACAACCCAAATTCTTCCGGGATCATCACTGTTTTTGTTGAAGGGGAACTCAAATCCCAGATTTGTTCGGGCCGCAAGGTCCTTGACATGTTCTAGTAGCGTAGGTATCATATACTACGATGCATGACATGGTGGGACCAACCAGTGAAAGGTGGGACAGGAAATAGGACAAAGACATCCGTTAGTAAAAACCTGCACAGGCCAGCACGAATTAATAACACCGGAAAGTAACAGAATCGCAACAGAATCGCACCACAATGGAAAGGAGATCTAGCCAAAATCCTGACATTGACCGCTGATGTGACATGTTCCGTCCTGTAGCGCCCTATCCTTCCTATAAGAACTCCCCTTAGGCTAGTTCATTCAAAAGCATCAAGGTGGGTTTTGGAAGCTCAGGAGAGGAAAGAGGGGAGAATCTAGAGATTTCAGGATGGAAGGAGAGTCTTCCCGCGTTATGAAGAGGAGCAGGCCTAGCAGCGAGATCAGGCGACTCTCCGACCTCGAGGGTCATTTGAGTGGGACGATCATGTCGCATATGGTAAGCTGATTCTTTTCAAATTTCTCCACGTAAACCTTCTTCTTACTTCCTTCATTTCTTCTTCTTTCTTTTCTCTTCCAGCCATATCCACTCTTCCCAGGCCCGAGGAAGTTTTCCAAACTGCCATGGCTTTCAAAGCTAACTTCCAACATCTCCATCGGCATGAGGGCCATACTCTCGAAGTGGCATCTGCAGGGGCTCCTTATTCACGCCAAACACTATGAGAAGATTCGTATGGACTGGGCGGCTATGGGCGCACTAGTGGAGATCTGGCATCCCCAGACCCACACTTTTATCTTCCCGACCTTCGAGGCGACCATCCTCCTCGAGGAGGTGGAACTTCTGCTCGGATTGAAGAAATTCAAGAGTGACGGGAAGGTGAAGGCTATGCGGATGCTGACACGGGGGACTTCCGAAAGCGTCCTTGGAAGCTTCATGCCGCCCGACGCAGCCCGAAAGGTTCGTACTCAAAAGGGAATTGATTTGCAAAAGCTCGCGGAATGGGTCATGGAGGCCCTGAGAGGGTTACCAGACGATGACTATTTGGAGGGAATCATGAAAGGGTTCACCATTTGTCTGGCGGGTGCTCTCTTGTTTCCTTATACCGACAACATGGTGGAGGAAGACCAACTGAGTGCTATCTGCGGGATCTGGCGTGGAAAGAGGGTGGGACCCGCTGTCCTTGCCTACCTATATAATGGCCTTACTGCCTCGAGCCTGGGTAAGCCTCCTTTTGGTAGCGCACTTGTCCTGAATTGCTGGCTGGATTTGCATTTCAAGTTTGATCACCGTGAGGGAATGCCAACCGCTTCGAAGCTCTTCCAACAAAGCCCGCTTCATTACATAGCCGACGTGTTAGGCTTTGGTGGCACTGTAGCGAACCGTGTTCCGTGGCTGAAGAAACGTGAAGACTGGCGGTCCCACTTCCGCATCGTGACACAAAGCTTCTTCACTTGCGCACCGGCATGTTTGCTTTCGCTTGATCTCCTCATGAGGCCTTCTCCTGAAGTTGATCTTCAACTGATCGGCGCGACCGGGTTTGTCCTTTATAACGCGCATCGATGCTGCCTCCAGGTCGGCATTCCACGCCATTCGTTCCCACTACCGACTGGCATCGTTCCTTTGAAGAAGAGAGAGTTGGGTACTGAAGCGGATGCGAAGGAAGCGAAGGCCGTCAAAGCACCCTGGAAGACAAGTGTTGCGGGAAAGGCCTTAGCGCATGTGGGGGAATAATGCGAGCTGTGGAGAGCTTATGTGACCAAACTGGGGAAGTTAAGGCCTAAGGCGCCTAAACCCCTGATGTAGCCTATTCTGCTTCTCTGATGGAATAAAATCTGACATTGATGTTTTGGACCCCCGTCCCCTTAATTATTATTATCTTTTTTGTGATTTTTCTTTTTCTTTGTGTTTTTTCTTTTGTTTGGATTATATACATACTCTTATCTTTTTTTTTCTTTTATTATATTTTTTTTGAAATTTTTTTTTATTATGGGGGCATCCAGGGACCTGGACGCCCCTAATTTTTTATTTACAATTTTTTTAGTTTTTTTGTTTTGGGGGCGTCCAGGGTCCTGGACGCCCCTACTTTTTTATTTTTTTTGGTTTTTTTGTTTTGGGGGCGTCCAGGCGCCTGGACGCCCCTAAGTTTTTGAATTTTGAAAAAATAAAAAAAAGTGGGGGCGTCCAGGCGCCTGGACGCCCCAAATAAAGTGGATTCTATATATATGGGGGGGCCTCCCCCCTTTGCTCATTTACTGTTCTTTCAAACGACCCAGTCAATCCAGACGACCCATTCTTAGTCCCAATGGAGCAAGGAGGCCCGAGCCAGGGTGGAGAGAAGCGCAAACGACGGGCTCGTCGTCCGAGGAGGCTGAGGGACGATGCCGAGGAGGCTGCTGCGGCGGAGGAGATTGCCGCGGAGGAGGAGGCTCCTCCTTTGGCCGTGGAGGCTGCAATGGATGCTGGCGACGCGGGAGAGGACGATCACGACCCGGTAAGCTCTTCGGAACTTCAATCTGTTGGTTTAATAGGCTGGATAGGCAGACGAGAGGCCATGCGGTGAGGACCGGTGAGTGAGGGATGGAGGCGTCCAGGGGCCTGGATGCCTCCACATTTTCTTTTTTCTTTTTATTTATTTATTCATTTACATAAAATAATAAAATAGGATTTAAAAATAAGGAGGCGTCCAGGACGTAGGACGCCTCAAAATAATATATCTATTTTTTATTTATTTTTGTTTTTGATTTTGGGTTTTTTTAAAAATAAAATGAAGAAAATAAAAAGGAGGCGTCCAAGGAGTTGGACGCCTCAAAAAAAACAAAAATACTTTTTTAAAAAAATAAAAATAAAATAACTAAGTAGCATATACAATGTTATTGTTTATTACTATCCATGATGCTGATGTGTTCTTTTGTTGGTTTTGTGGTGTGCAGGGCGTGATGAAGGGCCGGATCAGCTGGTCCCTAGTGGTGGCAGCATACCGTGGGCTGCCAGACTTTCAGAGGGCGCGTGTGGACGCCATGGGCTTTGGAGCTTTCCTTAGGATCGAGCCCTTTCGGCTCGACCTTCCTCTTATCCAGGCATTGAGGGAGCGGTGGCACGCACCGAGCCGGGCGTTTCTGATGCCCTGGGGGCACATGGTGCCGTCACTGGAGGACGTGGCTCGGATCACCGGGCTACGGGTGGACGGAGAGGCGGTGAGTGGGGTCACCTACCCCGACTACCGAGAGAGTGCCCTGGACCTGCTGTGGTTAGAGACGAGCGTGACTGATAGAGACAGCAGGGTAGTTGGCCGAGTGGAGATTATGGAGGCGCTCGGATTCGTCGACCCGCGCCAGCGGGTTAGCGAGACTGGAGCGGAGTTTCTGGCACGACTGGAGGGAGATGCCCGTGCAGCTTTCACCCAGGACCCGAGCGAGCGGGAGCTGGTGGACCTAGACCTCCGGAGGTTTCTTTTCTTCTTCTTGGGCCGCCTTCTGCTGGGGACGAAGGGGGATGGCATCCACTGCCGTTTCCTCGGGATCCTGGCGGACCTTGACAGAGTGGGGCACTACGCGTGGGGAGCGGCTCTGCTTGCCCATTTGATTACCGATCTCTCCCAGACTTCAGAGAGGAGACGACAGTCAGTGGCTTCGCACCTTTTCTCCAGGTAAACATTTTATTTATGCATTTACCGTAGTTAAATATGCAATTACTCGTGCTAATGATGTATGATGGATGCAGGTGTGGAGCTATTACTACTTCCCGATGGGGAGGGCTAGGCATGGGAACAGGAGAGCCGTTCCTCTAGCGCGACAGTGGAGGCCGGTCGTGGTAGCGGCACCACACAGCTACCAGCTGGCGTCACTTCGTCGGGAGCTGAGCGAGTATCCCTGAGGCCATGGTATGATGTGTATGATTTTTTGTGTTTTCTTATGTGACTGAATGGCAACTAATATGATGCATGTATGGTGATGCAGGTGGTGTGGAGACCCTACCTGGGCATGGGCGACGCTGGCCAGCCTTGGGTTGTAGCGGGTCTTCCTCGTTTCAGGCGGGACGTGTGGGTCCATTGCCTGAACGAGATCGAGCCGCTTCGGCTGAGGCTGGTTATGAGGACGTTGGGGCTAGCCCAGGAGTGGGTTGATGTAGATGAGCCGGCCCGCATCGGGCGGAAGACCAAGGGGAAGGCGAAGATTGTGGACTGGCGTACGCGCTTCCCAGCACAGTACCAGGACTGGCAGCAGGGCGGGGTCCCAGTGGTGTCCCATGTACAGGACAGTACTGATTACCTGAGACGGTACCGGGCTACGTACGGGGACCGCCTCTTCCTTGGTGGTATGGCAGGGGTAAGTGAAATGAAAATGCTTCACCCTTCTATATGTATATGCATGTGGCACTAACTTATGTGCAATGCAGGATGCTCGTGACAACATGATCGCCGACCTGCGGGCCCAGTTGGCGGACGCCAGGCGGCAGTTGGTGGCCATCCGACAGGAGTTGGAGATCCTGGTGAGTTTATGGGATGCATTTTTTTGTGACCTGGATTTTTGATACTTGGCCTCTAACTGTCGTTTGCTCTGTGTTTCAGCGGGCCCACCAGACAGCGGCAGCCGGGATGGCCGGTGGAGCGGGTTCCAGTTCGCGGGGCCCTCCCCCGGAGATCTCTGCCCTTCAGGAGCAGCTGGCGTATGCGGTGGCTCGAGCTGAGGAGGCCGAGCGTGACCGCGAGGCTCGAGTGAGTGCCTACTTGGCCCTGACCCTCTTCTAGTCACTCTTTCATCCTCACCTCTCTCTTACGATGCACGCGTACTTTGACAGGTGGCCGAGATCCGAGAGGCCCTGCCGCGTGCTATTCGTGCCGAGCAGGAGCGCGACGCTCGGGTGGCGGAGCGTGACGCCCGGATTGTGGAGCTGGAGGAGGAGCGTCGACGGGAGGCTGAGGAGCTCCCTCGTGACGTGCTGGATCTGCGGATCGCCCTCGAGCTGTCGAGGAGGGAGGCGGTGAGAGAGAGAGAGGAGAGGGAGAGAGAGAGGGAGGACAGGAGGGTGGAGCGACTGCGAGACTGGGATGAGAGGAGGGCTCTGGAGGCCCAGCTGCTGGAGCTCCGATTGAGTCTCGGCACGGCGGAGGGGAGGCTTCGGGAGAGCGAGGAGCGATACCAGAGGGCGAAGGAACGCGGGGTGCGACTTCGTCAGTCTGGTTCTTTTTCCATGGGCAGCTATCTGGTTTCTTCGGCCGAGGAGCGTCGTCGCGCCTTCGAGGCTGGAGTGCCACCGCAGGGCGAGGCGAGCACGGCTTCTCAGGGTTCGCAGAGGCCCCCTAGGGATCCCCGGCAGAGGAGGGAGGAGAGAGATGACCAGGAGGGTGGCAGCGAGAGTTAGAGAGTTGCTTGTACACGTCACCCTTCTCACTGTATGATGTACTTTGACTATTATATGAAATGGATTTCGTGTGGCGTGCCCTTTTCTTTCCCGCACTTTCTTTTGCACCACGTTGTTTACGCTTCACGAGACTTTTACCCTGGACAGAAGGGAACTACTTTGCACGGGGGGATTATGTTCCTTTCTCCCTTTTTGGGCGCGTCCAGGCGCGAGGATGCGTCTTAATCCTTGAATTCAAATTTAAAGCGTCGGGTGGCCTTTCTTCTCCCGTGCCTTACCCGCAAACGAGCCCGCCTTCCGCCGAAACTCGCTTGCCCCCTTTTTCATCTTCCTCCTCGTTTGATCGATGGAGTTCGGTGGGCCCGACCATGGTGAAGGTGGAGAGGGACGAGGAACTCCTCGCCCGAGGAGGGACACGCAAGAACACGGAACGGCGTCCATGGAGGAGGAAGGGCCGCTTCGGGCCCCCGAGGGACCCGAGGGGCCCGATGTCGCGGAGGGAGGTGAACACGGTCTGGTAGGTCCTCCGATCTCTTCCTCTTTTGATCCATTTTGAGTTTTGAAGCGAGCCGCGCGAGGGGGGAAAGGGTTCGGCGAGTGTTGCACTCAAATGATGGACGCGTCCTAGACAGGGGACGCGTTCTTTGTTATGATGCGAGGCCCTTCTTTCTTGGTGCAGGACATGGCGAGGACCCTGGGCCTGGCCGATGAGTGGGCGAGTGCAGACGAGCCGAGCCGCGTCAGGAAGGAGAGTCGCGGCAAGGCGAAGCTTGAAGACTGGCGCATACGTCTCCCTGGGCAGCAAGGGAGCGTACTGGTGCAGGATAGTGCCGACTTCCTGCGGCGGCAGAGAGAGAGTTATGCGAGGCTTCCCCAAGCCAGGGATACGCGCGATGTCGACGGGTCGCGTGCCCAATTAGCCGAGGTCAGGCGGCAGCTGGCCGCCACTCAACAGGAACTGTCACTCTTGGTAAGCTAAGTGCTGCATTTTCTATTTTTAAATGTGGAGCTTAGTTGACGGTTGTTGTTTGTTCGTTCCAGCGTGCCCAGCAGACAGCGATGGGGGAGTGGCTGGCGGCGCATCTTCCAGTTCCTCGGCCCCTTTTCTTGAGATTGCCTCCCTCCGGGAGCAACTTGCTGGTGCGGTGGCTCGGGCTGCCCGGGCGGAAGAGGAGCGTGATGCCTGGGTGGCGACTATAGCAGAGCTGCGACATCGCGGTGAGGAGAGACCTTCTCCAGACATCCTGGAGTTAAGGGTTCTTCTGCAGATGATGAGGAGAGAGGCAGAGAGAGAGAAAGCCGAGAGAAGGTCCGAGCGACAGCGGGATCAGACCGAGAGGAGGGCCTTGGAGGCCCAAGTGAGGGAGCTCCAGCTGGGCCTTCAGGCCGTCGTGCAGAGACTAGGAGGGATGGAGACGCGCTACGAGAGAGCGCGAGAGTTCGGGGAGCGACTGCGCCAGTCTGGTCGCTTTGCCGCTAGTGGCTTCTTTGCCACGCCAGGGGAGGAGCAGCGAGTCATTGCTGTGGAGCCGACGCCACGAGGCGAGGCGGGTGCTACTGCACGGGGATCCCGGAGGCTTCTGAGGGACCCTCACCTCAGGGGAGAGGAGAGGGACGCCTAGAGGGACGAGCATGAAGATAATGGCAAGAGTTGGCGAGCTAGTGGACCCGCCACCTCTCTATGATTGTAGTGTTTATGACAGCTTATGTAGAATTATGAATGGAGTGATTTGATTTTCTGCTGCTCGTTTGTTCTCTTGTGCATTCCTTCTTCCCTACACTTCCTCTCCTTTGCACTGTTCCCATGTGATGGGTCTGCTGAGACTCCACCCCAAGCAGAGAATCGCGTCTTGTTGTGACCATTTTTCACGGGAATCTGCCGTCGAAGTCAATAATGACGGCCCTAGTTCCTTCTCCCGGATGTTGCGTCAAATTTTGCGGACGTCCTTCAAAACATGATAGGGTATCCCTAGACAACATAGGGTGCTAGTCGTCATATTCTTCGTCCAATCAATCACCCTGTGCGAGCGGTGAAGTGACACACGGGACCGATGGCAGGTGCCTCATTGCGAGGGCTATCATTAAAAGGTGATGGAGGCAATCTTGGCCCACACTCCTTCCATTTCTATAAATTCTTGTCCCTTTTATCCTCCCAGGTATATCGAGAGCTAACTCGAGGAGCACAAGTTCTCACGGGAGAGGAGGAGTTCAAAATTCCGAGAGTTGGATGGAGGGCGAATCTTCCACTCCTCGAAGAGAAGCAGGTCCAGTGGTAGTAGTTCCAGGAGGCTTTCAGACCTCGAAGGGCACTTCAGCGAAAGGGCCCAATCACAACTCGTAAGCCAAGTTTTCCTGCCCTTTTTTCCATTCTTTTTCTTCCTTTCTTTCTGACCAAACCTCCTCTCCATTCCCTGCATGCGTAGAGTGTGATGAAATCACAGATCTCATGGGAGTTGGTAGTGGCAGCATACCGAGGTCTCCCAGATTTTCAAAAGGCCAGGCTAGACGTGATGGGTTTTGGCACTTTTCTTCGGATCGAGCCGATCCAGCTCGACCTGGTCCTGATCCAAGCCTTGTGTGAGAGATGGGACCCAGTGAGTCGGGCATTCCTGATGCCCTGGGGGCACATGGTGCCCAGCTTGGAGGACGTGGTCTGGATCACAAGCATGAAGGTGGAGGGCGAGGCAGTGACCGGGGTCACTTATGCGGATTACCGAGAAGGTGCTCGGAAGCTACTGGGTTTGGACCTAGATGGTCGGAAAAATAGGTCGGTAGCTAGGGCGTCCCTCATGGATGCATTAGGGCTCACCGACACTCGTCGGCGGGACGATGAATCCTCATAAGAGTTCATGGAAAGAATGGAAATAGGATGCCGTGCCGTGTACTGCACAGATTTCGGCAACTGGGAAAGATGCAACATAGATTTGAGAAGATTTCTCCTCTTCTTTTGGGGAGATTGGTACTGAGCTCGAAAGGGGACGGTATCCAATGTCGCTTCCTGGAGCTGCTGTCAAACCTTGAAAGAGTAGGATACTATGCCTGGGGAGCTGCCATGCTGGCACACTTGTTTGCAGGCCTATTTCAAGAAGCGGATCGTGAGATGGCTGTGAGTGGTTTCACACCATTCATCCAGGTATTTTTGGTTTTGCTTGTTTTGTATTTTTTTTCTTATTTTTGCAAGTACTGATGACCTGCACCGAGCAGCTGTGGAGCTATTATTACCTCCCCATGGGGAGAGCTCGGCATTGGCGACCCGCGATGGTGCCGCTAGCCAGGCGGTGGGAACCCATCATGAGTGCGGCACCCCTAACTTACCAACTGATGGTGCTAAGGCGGGAGCTACAGGAGTTCCCTGCAGCGATGGTAAACTGGAGACCCTACTCAGACATGGTCGATGCCGACCAGCCGTGGGTTCTAGCAAGTCGTGCCCGGTTCGGACGGGAATTGTGGATGCACTGCCTGAATGAAATCGAGCCGCTTCGGCTACGATCGGTTATGAGGACTTTGGGACTGGCTCAAGAATGGGTGGATTCAGCTGCGCCACCTCGCGTTGGGAGAGAGACGCGAGGACCGGTGACCTGCATTGACTGGCGCGTGCGGTTCCCCGAACAGTATGAAGACTGGCAACGGGGTGGCACGATTGTAGAATCGCAGGCACGGGATAGCGAGGATTACCTGCGTCTATACAAGACAAGGTACGTAGAGCGGTTCCAACCCCGGGGACTTGTGGAGGTAGGTTTCCCCTTTTTCTCTTTTCTTCTTTCTCCCTTTTTTTTGGTTTTCTGGTGGAAATGCCGACTCGTATGGCTGCAGGATATCCGTGATACGATGATAGCGACTTTACGAACTCGCTTGGCAGAGATGGAGCAACGGTTGGGCGATGCCCGCGGAGCTACGAGCGCCTTGGTAGGTGAACAGTGCGTTCCTAATTAAAACCCCAGATTCCAGATGTTGGCTGCTAATTCACACGGTCGTAGCATGCCCAGATTGGCGCGGCTTCCCCAGCGATGGGAGTAGGTGGTACCTCTTCCAGCTTGTTGATTCCCACCTCAGAACTCGACTTGCTTCATGAGCAATTGCTCACGTCATGCAGCGGGCTGCGGAGGCAGAAGGAATGCTCTGTATACAGGTAAAAGTTTCAGTGTTGAGTTCTCTTTGTTTACGCCTTATCGCGTATCTGAGATGGTACACTCGGCAGGAAAAGGAGACGGAAGAAGCGCTTGCCACGGCTGCGCAGAAGGAGGCTAGGATAGCAGAACTGGAGAGGGAACTGTGGCATCATCCTGATGACGACTCCTCTAGGGATGCCGTGGAACTGAGGATCACTCTCCAGTTGGAGAGGGAAGACCGCGAGAGAGAACGTGCAGAGAAAGAAAGAGACGCAGAGAGAGAAAGAGCCAACAGATTGACTGAAAGGGAGGAACGAAGGGCCATGGAGGCCCAACTATTCGAACTCCGAATCAGTCTTGGTCTTGCTGAACAGTGGCTGAGAGATGGTGAGGAGCGTTACCGAAGAGCACAAGAGCGTGGCTTTCGTGTTGGTAGCTTCTCTGCTGCTTCCGTGGATCAACTCCGGGGTGTGGGAATAGGAAGGGGAGTGCAGAGCGGTAGGAGTACCGCTTTTCGTAGTTGGGTAGCGCCTTTGAGAGCGCTTTGCCCGGAGAGTAGTGGGACGAGTAATACAGAGAGAGAGGGCGGAACTTGATGTAAAATTTTTTATTATTATTTTTGGAATAAAATACAAGGTTCGGTTTGTTTGATTTTCACCTTTGCTTCTGTTGCCTGATTCTCTGCACACATCACTGAAACAAACAAATCAGAATTTATGTTCTGACTTGGCCCCTTGCTCAATAAGCAAATGGTCACTGTGACTGTTCTTGATAACTGGTCAAGGGGCCAAGCCTTTATTTAACGAAGGCATGGGAAAGATGCGGTGATGATAAATGCGACAGGCAAGCACACGAATGCAAGCGGTATTAAAAGTGAGATGCTGCACGCAAATGCAATCATGTAAAATTGATTTGTTTTCTTTTTTTATATTTGGTATTTTTTTATTTTATCATAAAAAAGATTTTTTATTTGCAAATATGTACATTTTCTCTTTTCTCTTTTTTGTTACTTTTATTATAAAATTTTTTTTGTTGCTAACGCCTGGCAAGCACCCAAATGGCACCTAACCTACGTGAGAACAGGGGTTTCTTACTAACCTCCCAGGTATCCTAAGTGCACATCTAGGTTGATTTGGGCCTCTAGACCCCTCGAATGATGATCCCGCCGGCTAAGACTTACCATGATGACAATACCGTCATGCCATGCTTAGGCTCCCAGTCGCTTCCGACCACAAGGATTCACCCAAAAGGTGTTTGAGGTAAGAGATTTGCCCGACCCGGGTCTATTTCCTCACAACCCTAGATGGTATATGATGGAACACCCTGGAACCCCAATGACCAACCGCGCGACATTGACCCGGAATCAGACGCCGTCGCACCCATAGGTGACGCGCTTGCATTGGCCTAAGCCCGAGGTTAAACAAGAAGACATCAAGGAGGTAAACAGGGGTCTTGACCAGCCAGAAACACGGAGACTCCTTCGCAGCGATAACTTTTGCTTTTCAAAGTAGGCAACCAAATGTGTATATTAAAATAAGGTCGCAGACCCTAGGCAGTTTTCACCCTTCAGAAACTCCATCGAACCTTCATCTTTAGAGGGAGAAGGAAGAGTGTAGGGGATAAACCTCCCGAGAGGACCGGCAAAGCCGTTAACCCGGTGAGCGAATAAGGGCCCATTAACTCTTTCCTTTCGGACAACTTCGGACCAAATCTCAAGCGTTTACATTCCACGGCCCCTTTTGTGGATTCAGACTTTTGCTTTGAGGGGTTCCGTTTATCGCAACAGGCACGGTCACGACCAGGCTCTTGATTTTGATTTTGTATTTTTTTTTTGTGAGGGAGATATAGTCGTTTGACGTTTGTGGGCTCCCTTTCGTATGTCTGCGGGGACACTGCCCACTTCTCGTGCTCTGATCGATGCTCGAGGAAATGGATCCTACTCTTGCCTTTGGGGTTTGAGTTTCGGTTTCTCATGCTCAGCGTTTTAAGGGCGCCGACTGTCTCATTTGGTCGAAGAGAAAAGAATAAAGATTACAGCTTCCGGAGATCTTCTGGGTGGGGCCCCACCGTAGGTGATGCTACCGACTTTTTTTGAATAAAATACATAAGTGAGCACATGTTAGCTTCCTTCGAGCGAGCATAGGCCGACGTGGCCGGACAGGGATCTCCACGGTTCTGGCAAATCAAGACCCGGTGCCTACCAAGCCTTAATGGGCCCTGTCCTAACATGAAGGTTAGATGCATGGACTTAACTACATGGTGACTGCCAGGCATCGGCATTTTGAATTTTTCATATTTTTAGTGGTTTTCAATATTTCTTTATTTTTGATGTTTTTTTATCTTTTCATCATTTTTTTTGTTTTGTGCTAAGGGTAGTATTTCTTAAGATAAAGCCCATTCTAAGGGTGGGATAACTCGGTCCCTTCGGCGTTGACTAGCTTGTAGGCGTTGCCAGGGTACACGGCTTGAATTACAAATGGTCCTTCCCAATTGGGTTGGAGCTTAGAACGCGGCCCTCCAGGTTTGACAAAAATTCTTTTTACGACCATCTCACCGACTTTGAATTTTCTCTCAACGACTTTCTTTTGGTAAAAGCGAGCGAGTCTATTTTGATACACACGCGCGTGTTCGACAGCGGCCAGCCGCTTCTCATCCAAGAGTTCCAACTGGGCGAGGAGTGAATTAAGACGATCGTCGAGGGGAAATTCCTCGTCCAATTGTACCCTGAGAGAAGGGATCAGAGTCTCGTACGGGACTACCGCTTCCACACCATAAGTAAGGGCAAATGGAGTCTGCCCGGTGGGGGTACGGATTGATGTGCGATAGGCCCATAGGGCTTCGATAAGTTTTTCTGGCCAGTCTGAAAACTTACTAGACTCGCAGGTTTTTTTGATGATTTTGAGCAATGTTTTATTGGTGGCCTCCGCTTGGCCGTTACCTTGTGGGTAATAAGGCGATGAATGATGCAATGCAATTGCGCACCTTTTGCAGAGGTCGTATAGGTCCTGAGAAATGAACTGTGGCCCATTGTCGGTGACGATTGTACTTGGGACACCGAATCTGGCGAGGTTGTTCTTCATGATGAACTTACAGACTGTTGACGTCTTGATTTTCGCGTAAGCTTCGGCTTCGGCCCATTTGCTGAAGTATTCCGTCGCAGTAAGAATGAAAGATTTCTGCTTGGTGAGGGAATTGGGATCACCTAGGGGACCAATGATGTTGAATGCCCACATGGAGAAAGGCCACGGGGAGGATATTGGATGAAGTGAGTAAGATGGTGAATGGATTTTATCGGCGTGAAGTTGACACTTGACACACCTACGGACATAGACATCACAATCCTCTTCCATAGTGGGCCAATAAAAGCCTTGGCGAATGATCTTCTTGGCGAGCATCTGACTATTCACGTGGCCACCGCACACACCCGAGTGCGTCTCCTCTACACATTTCCAAACCTCATCGTCACCAAGACATCTTAACAGAATACCAGTAAGGCTCCTCCTATAGAGTAGACCTCCAACCAATGTATATTTCTGAGCCACCCTTCTTATGGCTTTCTTATCCTCTGTGGTGGCCCCTTCAGGATAAGACTGATCTTGGCAGTATTTGACGATTTCATAGAACCATGGCTTCTCTTCATCAGCCAGTTCTTCTTCAGCCTCTGCCAACATGATTTCCCTCTTTTCAAGGATATCTTCTTGCAGGATCTTCCTTGCTATCCTGTCTTTGATGTTTACGTAGGAAGCATCATCGATTGCAGGGGTGTGAAGTTTGTAGATGGAAATGGACTCAAACCATCTTCCTAGAGGGAACCTTATGGATGATGCCAACGAGGCGAGGGCATCGGCGAGAATATTATGATGACAAGGGACATGAACAAAAATCAGTTTTGTGAACAGTTTGGCAAAGGCAGCAATGAGTTCTTGGTATGGCTTGAGTTTGGGATCGCAAGTGCGATATTTAGTGAGCACCTAGCGAAGGATGAGTTGACTATCACCTACGACTCGCAACTCAGTGATACGAAAAGAATGGGCGAGTTCTAGGCCAGCTAGAAGAGCTTCATATTCGGCTATATTGTTGGTAACTGGAAATTTGAGCTGGTATGCCAATGGAAATGTGATGCCTTCAGGCGACAGGAGGGCGACGCCGATTCCACTCCCTTGAGAATTCAGAGCTCCATCAAAATATAGCGTCCACATTGGCTCATCTGATTGGTTGACGGACATTAGTTCCTCATCTGGAAACTCTGATTGGACAGGATCGAACTTAGAAAGAGGATGGTGCGCGAGATGCTCGGCTATGGCATAGCCTTTAATCGCCTTTTGCTGTATGTAGGTAATGTCGAACTGAGAGAGAAAATTTTGCCAGCGTGCTAGCCTATCCGTAAGGACGGATTTCTCCAGAAGGAATTTGATAGGATTCATTCGAGCAATCAAGTGGACTTCATGAGCCAAGAAGTAGTGCCTCAATTTCTGCACTACCCAAACAAGGGTAGCACAGGGTTTTCTCCATGACGGTGTACTTCTGCTCACATGGATTGAGAAGTTTGGACAAGTAATAGGTTGTCCGTTCCTTGCCTTCTTCATCAGCTTGTGCGAGGACGGCTCCCACGGAGTCATCCAAGACTGAGACGTAAAGGATCAGAGGTTTTTCTGGTTTAGGTGGAATGAGAACGGGTGGACTAGCCAGATATTCCTTCAACCCTTCAAAAGCTTTCTGACATTTAGAATTCCAGTGGAATTCTACTCCTGGCTTGGTCAACTCGTAGAGAGGTCTACACCTTTATGAATGTTGGGACACAAACCGACGAATAAACTGCAACCTCCCGATTAGACCTCGGACTTCCCTCAAATTCTTGGGAGGCGGCATATCCCTGATAGCCTTGGCTTTGTCGGGATCTATCTCGATCCCTCTTTTGCTTACAATGAACCCCAACAATTTACCCGACGACACACCAAACACACACTTCTTCGGGTTCATTTTCAATTGGAACTCCCTTGACCTCTGCAAGACCTTAGCCAAAATTTTCTGGATGTTCCATCCTGGTCGTTGATTTCACCAACAAGTCATCCACATACACTTCCAGATATATGTGCATCATGTCATGAAATATGTCCATCATAGCTCTTTGGTAAGTAGCTCCAGCATTCTTTAACCCAAACGGCATGACCACGTAACAATATGTTCCCCAAGGGGTAGTGAATGACGTCTTTTCCTGATCCTCTTCTGCCAAACGAATTTGATTGTATCCTGAAAATCTATCCATGAATGAGAGGGTTTCGTAGCCTGCCGTGTTATCAATCAACACATCAATGTGAGGTAAGGGAAAATCATCTTTTGGACACGCGCGGTTAAGGTCCCGGAAGTCGATGCAAATCTTAACTTTCCCATCTTTCTTCATGACCGGGACAATGTTCGCCACCCATTGAGGATAAAGGACGACTCTAATGAACCTGGACCTCTTCTTTCATTTTCAAAGCCATTTGAGGGTGAAAACGCCTTAACCTTTGTTTTATCGAGACGGACCCTGGTTTTAGGGTTAAACGGTGTTCGACCAAGGTTGAATCTAGACCCGGCATATCCTCGTAGCTCCATGCAAACGTGTCCTTATATTCCGTGAGAACCTCAATTAATGCCTCTTCTTCAGAGGATGGTAGGTTGTCACTTATGAGGATGATCCTAGGGTCTTCCTCAGTTCCCAAGTTGACTTCTTTGGTGGATTCTTCTATGGCGGTTGACGACTTGTCGAATCTCCTCATTCCACTAGCATATGCGCCAGCCGCGTCCTCATATTCCTCACCCTCATCTTCGGTAGGGTATTCTTCATCCGTGATCTCGTAGACTCCATACCCTTCATCAAATGGACCGTCGCCCTCACATTCTATTTCCGGTAGCCGGATGGGATTTTCTAACAATTGGGGGATGGCAAGGAGGGCCTAACACCTGGCAGCTAAATCCAGGAGGAATCGATGAGGGATCTGCCTACCCTTGGATTTCTTATTAGGTACTACCCTTGGCCTATCATTTCTAGATTGACTGACAATATTTACAAAAGAAGAGGAAGACAAAGGGGATGGTGTAGAATGTACAGGAGAAGACCCCTCAGAGGAGGGGTAGAAAAGGTCGCTCATCGGACCTTGGACGGGTGGTCCGTAGGGCGGTACGCACCCGTGGGAGATGTAGGAGGTTTCCTCAATGAAGATGTGTTGTTGGGGAGTTTGAAAATTGACGTTTTTTTTTTCGTTTTCATTTTTAATGACAAAGCAGTGAAAAGAGATTGGAGGAGAGAGAAAAGTGGTTATGGCTAGAGAATTGTGAGGCTCATAGAGCAGATCATGGTTGAAGACCTGGCGCGGGTTGAGAAGCCCGCGTAGGTATGTAAACAGAGAAGGGGATCTGGGAAGATCATCAAACAATTGTCTGGCCCAGGAAGACGATATCAGCAAAGGCTGAGACGAGTGGATGGAGAAGATGGCGGCTAATGAGCCGTCGACGGCAATGTTGAGGACGGATGAAGATCCATCGATGACAGGGTCCTTCTAGCGAGGACGAGGATAGTTTGGAACCTTGGCAAGAGTGGTAATATTCTCTGGTATTTCGGAGATCAATGGTGGTCCTTCAAGCTACGGAGACGAGAACATTCTTTCCAGTGCAACGGAAATGTCCCATATGTCGAACCATTTGTTCCATTCGCATTCCGGATCTTTGATCTTGCCTCTTTTGGTGATCCTCGGACATTTTTCAGCACAATATACAGCATGTGATCTCCCATATGCTTCTCGTGGGTAATCTCCCATCTGAACAACGGGCCCTCTGTTGAAGTGGTTTGATAGAGTCCATGTGAGGGGCTTCCAATCCGCCTTGAATGGTCCTTTGAAGCCTAGGCCAAACCCACGGTTCGGCCTAATTTCCTTTGGCGGTTTGAGCCTACCCTGTAACTGTGCGCCCAGACCTTTACCATGTTGGTAGTCGATGTTCCTCATAATCTCCCACCCTCTGGAGTGAAAAGGGAGATATGATGTTGCGGTTGTCCTGACCGACTCCTTTGGTGCTAGTGGAACGTGAGATGAATCACGTACGTCCAGTAGTGACAATATGGGCCGATGAGACGGCCAAACAGAGGGCAGAGAGGTGTTGATAGCATCCACTGTGTGAAGGACCGGTGTACTGACCACTTTAATAATCCTCCCATTGTAAGGAAACTTCAGGCACCGATGGTTGGTGGAAGGCACAGCGTCCATGGCTTCGATGTAAGGGCGACCCAGTATAGCCTTGAATGTGGGGTCCATGTCAAGGACATGGAATTCCGTGAGAATTGACATGGGGCCTAGTTCTGCCTTCAGAATAATCATCCCCTGCGGTGACCTTTTGCTATTGTCATAAGCCGTGACCGTGATCGAGGAAGGTCTTATTTGTTCCTCGTCGACCCCACACAACTGAAGAGTGCTCATGGAGATCACATTTATGGACGCACCCGTGTCCATAAGACACGGGTTTATGGATACCCCATTAATTTTTATTGAAATGCACAGTGCATATTTTCGAGCTTCCTTGGGAGCGAGCTCGTAGTTGTGGAACATGATGGCCGGTTGTGTGTCTGTTGGGGTCAGGACGGTCGAAATCTTCTCCACGGGGAGGTCTTCATTAACCATGACTTTTTGAAGATATTCCATCAAGGCCGCCTGGTGGGATGTGGATCTTTGAAGTAGCTCCAGGATGGAGATCCGAGCAGGCGTCTTGTCCAAGTGTTTCAATAGATCATACTGTGTTCCAGGGATAGCTCTTTCTGGTTGTTCTCCATCATCCTTCTCCAGCTGAGATTGCTCAGGATTCTGACTGTTGCGGGGGAAAACCCTGTGAAAAATCCTTCCACTCCGGAGCACCATTGCCTGGGGATTTTGTACCTCTGTGGGGGTAGCAGTGGGTTTTAACAGAGCTTTAAGGGGTAGTGGTGGAGAAATGGTCGATGAAGCAGGGGTGATGACGGGAGCAGAGATTCTGATGAGGGGTTTGTTAGGTGGAGGCATGGTGGAGGTAGAGGGGATATCGCGCGGATTATGAAGGATAAGGGGTCTGGAAGGTGGAGGTGGAGACGAAGTAGAAGTGGGTAGGGCTTGAAGCGGGCAATGATTTTGAGGTGGGTGATGGGTAATGAGTGGTTTTAAAGGCATTAGTGGTGATATGGTGGAGAAAGACGGGGTTATGTATGGTTGACGGATGATAAGGGGTTTAGAAGGCGTAGGGGTAAATGTGGTAGAGGTGGATGGTAAAGTGGGGGAGTGGGAGAAGATGAGAGGGTGTGAAGGCGTAGTGGAGAGTGTCGGTTGATAGGGGATCGGGTACGGATGAGAGGGCGTAATGGTAGTGGAAATGGTGAAGGCGATACTGACGCGGGTTGATGAGAGAGAGGTGCTACCCGGGCAAGGCAAGGGTGTTGCGTGATGATAGGATTGGCGGTAGAAAGAATGGAGGTACTTTCCTGGTGCCACACCTGCTCTCTCCCGACTTCTGGGAAGGAGGAGATGGGGTTAACCTGATGATTGGGCTGTTGGTGCTCCGGTAATGGATTCTGGATTATGCCCATGTCGGGCTGTTGTTGTGGGGCCTGCTGAGGCTGCTGTTGTTGTGGTTGCTGCTGCTGCTGCTGTTGTAACTGCTGCTGTGGCCTATGAGGAGGTCTCCTAGCCTTGAGAGCGGCGACGTATCGTCTCATTTCATCCCAATCTATTTGATGTTCATCATTCATATCGTGGATGTAATCTTTGAAATGGAAGCAGTAATCTACTGTGTGTTCTGGCTGCCTGTGGTAGACGCAGTATTTGGAGGTATCAACATTTGGGGGCCACATGGGCCTTTCTCTGGGTAGGGCGAGTTGGTTTGATGCCATGAGGGCATTAAAAATGTCTGCTAAGGTTTCTGGCAATTGTGGATAGTAGGCTCTCTTGGGACCGACCGGCCTCCTTTGTTGCTGTTGGGGACCATAATTCCCCGGGGGTGGAACTTGGTTGTACTGAAGCGGTGGTTGTTGTTGTTGAGGTTGTGGTTGTTGTTGCTGGGGTTGACGTAATGGAGGCATATTATCCTGGGGTAGATTATTTTGGGGTGGAGGGCGAAGAGGGAAAGGACCTGGTTGGAGGGGAAGTCGGGGCGTTTGTGGAGGCCTTGGGTTGACTGCATAGTTGGCATTGTTGACCGCACCCACTTGCTCATTTGTCACGACCCCTTCTGTGGCTGCGCCCGGGACACCAGCGCCTGTCTTTCTGACTACTTTGGGCTTCGGTGACTCAAACATGTTCATAATGGGGGAGTCTTTTAACTGGGTTTGGATGTACCGGGCCCTTTCATAGAGTTCCTCCATTGTAGTAAGTTTATTCATGGCCAGGACATGTCTGAACTGTGGGGTTGCATTAGACACAATCATCTTCACTTGTTCGGGCTCGGAGAGGGTATCCCTTATTCTTTCCGCCAGAGACCTCCATCTATCAGCATAGCGGACAAAATCTTTGTCGGGCTTCATCTTTCGGCCACTAGGTCGGTAATGGAGAGTGAGGGACCGATCCTATCCCTATATTTCTGCAAGAACCTTCTCTGGACTATTTCAAAATTCTCGGCCTCGCGGGGCTCCAAGGAATAGAACCACTCAAGCGCGGGACCATCCAATGATCTCCGAAAGAGGTATGCCAGGGACCTCTGATCGTTTTGCCAATAGGAGGATTCATACATGAAATCCTTGAGGTGAATGAAGGGGTTGCCGGTACCATTGTATCTGCGGTACGTGGGCATTTCGGAGGGAGGAAGATGAATGACGGAAAGGATTGGCAAAGCAACCTCCGGGGTGGCTTTCACGTCCACCATTCTTCTCAGATTTTGAAACTGCTCGTCCATGCAATTGAACCTATTGAGGAGCGATTGGGCGAGCTCCTCTGGAGGTGAAGGTCGCACTTGCCACTGGGGGAGAAACTGTCTCCCGGAGACTTGAGGGGGGAACCCCGAATGAGAGGGAGCTGTCGGACCGCCAACAGTTGGCCCCGGCTGAAGCGGTATGTGGGGAACAACGAGAGTTTGAGATTGTGACGGGGACTGGAATGAGGGTGGTTGTTGGCTCGCTTGTCCTTGAAGCAAGGGAGACTGGATGGCTTGCGCCAATGAAGGAGATGGAATGGCCTGCACGGACTCTTGGAGAGGTGCGATGGCCGGAGTTGATTCCTGGGGCGTGGGGGAAATAGATTTCCCCTTCAGAATGGCCTGGAAGGCCCGGAGCTGTTCAGAGGTAAGCTACGTGTTGGCGAGGACGCCCAGTAAGGAAGAGATATCCTGTGGTGGGGACGTGTCCCCGGTAATAACCTACACCTCATGCGAGGGCTCATGAGAAGGACCCGAGTCCATAGCATAGACTCGCGGGTCGGCTAACAAACCACGACTAGGGTGGTTCTCCTCAAAAGACTCGTGAGCCATGCTCACAGTTTTTCCAGAACGCAAAAACATACACTAGCAAGCAGGTAGCAGAGATTATCAAACAAGTGGATGCCTTTACGCCTTTTTTGTGTTTTGATTTTGATGATTTTTTTGTGTTTTTAGCGAGATCCGAAGTTCACACAAAATAGGGACCCTAGTTTATTTTTGTTTCACCGTCGTGTCAGCTAGAGTCTCTCGTCTCACCACGAATGGGATGACTAACTCCGGGGAACTTCAATGGTACAACCAGCGCAGTGAACGAAGAGGAGATTCTTCGATGTCGGGGACTTACGAAGGTCCCAGTGGAGGAGATTCAAGTCTGTTGAGAGGAATTCTCAAACGGAGAGTCCTTCCTTCACCGGGAAAGGGTGATCCTTAGAAAAAATGAAAAAGGATATAAAAGAGAGATGGATGTATGCAATGGAATGCTGACAGAGATATAGAGTAAGAAAACAACAGAAATAATAAACATATAATAAACACCCAACCAATCACAACTGACAGTGCTGCCGTGAGCACAACGGGGGCGCGCGAGGGCGCCAAGGTGGAGAGGCACGGACGGTGCTGAACTTGCAAGGGTAGCCAAAAGGAAGCAGTAGAAGTCCCACCGTGATTGCCAATCTGTGAGCGACGTCACGCGGTTCGGAGAGCGAAGAAGACGCGGAGCGCGCGGGCTCCTTTTTGTTTGCTGCAACACAGAAATAAGAGAAGAGAGAAGGGGCCACCACGGGAGATTGCTCCGGCGGGGCGAGCGGGACAAATGTAATATAGCAAGATATGGGGGTTAAACGGCCATAGCGGGAAGTGACTCGCCGCGACCTCGGGGGGACGGGAATGGTGCAGAAATTAAATAACAAGAATTGAAACGGTCATTGGGAAAGTGACTCGCCGCGGCCTCGAGAATATGAGCAGATAAGAATATAACAGAATATAAGGAGAATATAAAGAGCGGGAATTTAAACGGCCATTGGGGAAGTGACTCGCCGCGGCCTCGAGAATGTGAATAGATAAGAATATAACAGAATATAAAGAGAATATAAGAGCGGGAATTTAAACGGCCATTGGGGAAGTGACTCGCCGCGGCCTCGAGAACATGAATAGATAAGAATATAACATATAAGAACGGAAATTTAAACGGCCATTGGGGAAGTGACTCGCCGCGGCCTCGAGAATATGAGCAGAATATGAGCAGAATATAACAGAATATAAAGAGAATATAAGAACGAAAATTTAAACGGCCATTGGGGAAGTGACTCGACGTGGCCTCGAGAATAAGATGTGATCGCCAGGGGCCAATAGACCCCAAAATAAATAAAGTGATCGCGCCTACCTCAAGAGCGGGAGATGGCGGGTTGTTTCTTCCTCCCCCTTCGGCCGGCCGACGGAGAGGGCTTTCCTTGATTACCCTTGCAAAACAGTAGACAATAAACGAACGGAATTAGAAAATGGCAGTGTAGTAATAATTCTTTGTAATAAAAGTAACGAGATCGTGACCTGACACACACCTGGTTGGTGTGATTTTAAACCCCTCTCGGACTCGAGTAGGAGGAAAATGCGATGATGAATGCAAGAAGTATGCAAGAGACGGCGCCCTTATGTAGGGAGATAGAGGATGCAGTATGATGAATGTAAAGAACTATGGAGAAAAAGGGGAAGAAATGGCTTATTGGATGAGCCGAGGGTGAGATCCGGCGGAGCTCTGGCAACGTAGGGACGACGTGGAAGCGCGGTGGATGAAGATGACCTTCCTCTCGCGAGCGTAGGCACCCGAGAAGCCGGTAGAACCTCCACCTACAAAAGACCCCACGGGTTAGAAATGACTCCGGTAGCCTCTGGGCTCCGGCAGCCTATCGGATCTCTTAGAAGCTCTCCCAGAACTGAGGGGGGTGGGCCTCTATTTATAGGGCTCCGGAGGGTGGAGGCGTCCAGGATCCTGGACACCTCCATCAGGGCCGAACTAATATTTTATTCTATTTTTATTTATTTTTTCGAAATATTTTTGTGGAGGAATCCAGGGCCCCGGACGCCTCAAACAGGTCCATCGAACCCCACCGACGGTCGCACGCGGTTTGGCACAACGCGTGGTTTTGTGAGCGGCGCCTCGTGATTTTGAAATGGGCGCGTCCAGCTGCCTGTGGGGGAGTTGATGGAGGCGTCCAGGGTCCTGGACGCGTCCAAGAAAATATATTTTATATTTTATATTTTTGTTTTATTTTTATGCCAAAGCTGGCATTTTATATTTTTATATTTGTTTTTATGGAGGCGTCCAGGGGCCTGGACGCCTCCATTAATATATTATTTTTTTATTAGGTTCTGGGCTTTGAAAAATAAATTAAAAGAATGGGCCCATAAAGACCCACCCGGCTCCTCAGTTCAGGCGTTGGCGGCCGCCCGGCAGACACCCTTCCTGGTTTCGGAACCTCTGATGCGTCCGACTGGTGTTGATGCCGTCCGAATGCCGTGACGAGACGATTTCGGATGCCGAAAAAGGCAGGAAAAGACCCAAGAAAAGGAAGCACTTAAGAGATTTGAAATGTGTAAGCCGTCGCGGGGCGTCGTATAGTAATATGAGACTTTCTCAGGAGACGTCAGGAATGGCGTGTCTACACCCACTGCGCAAGGTAGGCCCGAGACATAGACAACAAAGCCATAAGCATTGTTATGTCGGGCTCCCCCGGCCTTCTTACGCCATCTGCATTGGCGTCCAGCCCAGTCATATCATCAACCGCCGAAGTGACCACTTGTATGAAGAGTTCAGCGTCCAGACCAGATTACTCCCACGACGCAGGCCCTGCACACCTCTGCCACAAGCCCAACACGTGAGACAAACGGGAACAGAATTCCCAAATCGCGGATAGCGGGCACCAACTTCAAGCACAACGCGTGTATCCAGCCACTGAGGTCTCTCTGAAATCCAGCTCTACAACCTCTCGGACTCAACGATCTTCTGCAAACATACCACAATCGCGTGAAAGATCGCAACGGGAGCGTCAACCCTCAGAACAAGTAACTCCCACACACCAACAGGGCCGGGGGAAATCAAGCTTGAAAGGTGCACGGGCCGCACGCCGTCATCTTCGCCTCCGACGCACGCCCCGTGGGGGGCATTTGTTGGCACCAGCTTATTTTCTTGAATTAATCGAGGATTAAGCATAGGGAAATACTCCCTAAATGGAGCAAAACGGCATATCACCAAAGCTGCTCTACCAGTCAAGTTGAGCTCAGAAATCGAGACACTTCGCCGAGTCAAGCGGCGTAACATAACAATCGGGGATCGGCCCCGAGCAAACGGCACTATGCCATCCAGTTTCCCGACAACCGGGTCAGTTTCGGGATTCGGGACAACCTGCTGTACCTTATGGCACTCTGAAAAGATTCGGGGATCACCCCCGGACACTCTGCATACGGTGTCACACCACCGGCGCCTCAACAACCGGGTTAACCCAGGACTCAGAACAGCATGCCGCATCATACGGCTCTTCGCCAAGGAAGGAGGGTCACCCTGACCACCAGACAAACGGCATCATCATGTCGACGTCCTAGTCAGCGGGCCCAACCAAGGGTCCTAACCAACTAGCCGTGACCCCTGGCAACATCAACGATCGATCGGGTCCACCCCCGATCACTCAGTTTGTGGGTTTGCCCACGTTCAACATAGCTACCCGAGCCGACCTGGGGGCACCCTGACTACAAGCCGAGCCACGTGGCGCCCAGCAATGAGGCCGGGGTCTACCCTCGAGTCGCCTCCCTCCATCCCTCTGAAGTCAAAGGAAGACCCGTCAAAGCTAACCGCAAGCTTTAGGAGCTCACAGCACCCGTATACGGCACGCACACGCGTGTCGGGAACATCCCCGAGCACCTGGTGGGCGCGTATGCTCCAGGCACGCTACAGCAAGTCCGAGCCCAACTCGGGACTCCCAGCAACCCATCGCGTCATGCTCCACCCTTGTGCGCCCTCACACGCGGATCGACCTGCGGGGTCAGGTCGCGGGGGTCAAGAGGGCAGCGCCCCTTGCGGGGGTTTCCGGGGGCGGGGCCCCCGGAAGAAAATTTCTTTTTATAAGGGAGGCATTGGTGTCTTTCGATACTCTGACCCAGTCGAACTCGGTCAAACCCAGTCGAACCCTGTCAAACCTCGGTCAAACCCGCGTAAACCCCTCCGGGGAGGGGTTTAGGCGGACCAGCCCAACCCCAAACCCCCCCTGGGGGAGGCGTTTAGGCGGACCAGCCTCACCCCCAAGGTTGGTCCGCCTAAACCCCCATTAAACCAAAAAAAAAGCTTTTTTAATTGAAAAAGGCACCCAGCTAGTCCGCCCAAACCCCCCCTGGGGGAGGGTTTAGGCGGACCAGCCTGGACCCCCAGGCTGGTCCGCCTAAACCCCATCAAAACTAAAAAAAAAGTTTTTTAACAAAAGAAAAACCCCTCCGTGAGGGGTTTAGGCGGACCAGACCAGCCCCTTGGGCTGGTCCGCCTAAACCCTCCCTCCCCCACTCCGTAACACAGAAAAAAAAAGATTTTCAAGGGTTTACCCGGTCCAAACCCAACCCTCAACTTGGTCCGGGTAAGCCCCTTCCACCCCTTCATCTTCCCCTATAAAATCCCCCAAGGGGCTCAATGAAAATGAATGGCATGCAAAGGGAATGGAATGAAGGATGCAATGCAACACCCTCCGACCTAACCGCTGCGCCCTCGGACTCCTGAGGCCTTCGGCAAGGGTCGGGGACGTGAGGAACCAAGTGCGCGCGTGGTTGGCTTGTCGGTCGGCTTATACATGTCGAGGGTATGTCATACGTACTTCCCTCACGCGGCGTCTAGCCATCTCACACAAGTGCATGCCCGTCGTACGAAAGGCACTATGACGACGGCGAATACACCCGTATCTCGGGTCTGCCCGTTGTTGATTTTTTTTTTTAATTAGATTCCTATCCCGCCCCCTTTAAATACATACATGCATAAACATGTGAATTAAAAATAAGGGGGATGAAAGGGATGAGAAATACTAACCGTGATCGCCACCAAGGTTCCAACAACACCGCAAGGATGAAGAAAGGAGAGGAACGATGCCGTGTACCTTGGAACTTGAAGACTTGATCGCGCTTGAAACGGGGTGCGGGGAATGGTGTGGGATCGACCTCCTCTCCTTCCAACAGGCTAGATGAAGAGGGCATCACGTTGTATTCATGCTCTCCTGCAAAACAAAGATTAAACACAAAGGCAAAAACCCATTAAAACATGAAGTGTAGAAATCTACCCAAAGTGATAAAATAGCATGAATAAAAGGGGGAGAACGCACCGGGGGGAGGTTTTTAACCCCTGTGGAAGGGTGGAAAAGATAGGTGGGTGTGTTGTGCATGCATGAGATTTGAAATCACGAGATTTGATTGAGAGAATAGAGAGAAAATGATGATGTAAAACGGAGAAAAATGCATGTGTAGCAGAAAGTGCAGAAAACTGTGATGATTTGTGATTTTGAGGAGACTAGAACTAAGAGTGTAGACCATGAAATCAGGCCCAGAAGGATGCAATGGAAAGCTAATACTTCCCTCTCCAAGATAGGGTCAAAGTTGTGAGTTGGAGTTACAGCACGGCTTCGCCCCACGTCCGGAAAGAGCCCCCCGTCGCGACTGCGAACTTTGAAGTTTTTATAGAGTTTTGTAAGAAAGCCTCATCTTCTTATCACGATTCCCGGAGATAGAGTCCAAGATAAATTGAGTTCTCTAGATCAAACTCGATATAATAATAAGGACAAGAGATAGGAACAAACGGGGATCAATTCGGAGGAGGATTCTAGAAGATATGGCTCTTGGAAGGTAGCCCCAGAGCCTTATCTGCAGAGTTTTAGTTGAAACAGGATACTTAAATTCTGATCTTGCGACCCAGCTCCTGAGAGATATAGCCAATGAAATTTGGAGTTCTATGAACCAAATTCAAGATAATATAAAGGGCTAGAAGTAGGAAAAAACGGGGATCAATTCGGAGTAGAATTCAAGAAGTTATGGACTCTTCAAGAGGGCCACGACGCACAGAAACGGAGCAGAGTCCAACAAGAATTGAACTCTCAGGTGTGTGTAACGGTCTATCGTAAGACCGTCAGATGATGTAACGGATTAGGGTAGGTCCGTCACACTCTGGGGGTCGAACGGGATGATTTCGGGTAAGTTTCGATGTAACGCACCCATACTAGACCGTCACATGGACTCTAACGGTCTAGGGTTGGACCGCCACATTCTGGGGGTTGAACAGGGCAAGTTTCGGTGTGACGGTCTATCGTAGGACCGTCACATTGATGTAACGCACCTGTATAGGGCCGTCACATTGATGGAGGCAGATTCTTGGCAGACTACGCGCGACTTTAGAAATTGAAGCGTATCTCTCAAACGGGGCAGAACTAGCGAAAGTGGTAGAAGAAGAAATTGTAGATAACTGAGAGAGGAACAACTTTCAGGAAGAAATAATTTTGAGAAAATGATCAGAAGATAGAGAAAATGGGGTTGGAAGAGAGAGGAAAATTCTGGAAAATAGGTGAACAGCACAGCCTGCTGGAAAAATGCAAATAGGTCACAATCGGGGCAGAACTGGCCAACGGCATAGAATAAGAAGTTGTAGATCTTTGAAAGAGGAACAACTTTGATGAAGACAACTTGTTGAATAGATGATAGGAAGAGGGTGAAAAGGAACCACTTTCAGGACTGCGCAGTGAGAGAGAGCCGATTACTTAAGAGAAGTCGGCCTAAATGGGCCGTAAGTTGACTTGGAAGTCGGAATTTGATAAGATAAGCTCTAGGGCTCTAAGAAATCATGATCTCCAAGACTCAAAGGATATGAAATGGTAAAAATGGGCTCAAAATCCATCCAAGGAAGCTCCAAAGTAATGGCTAATTCGGGACATCAAAAATGATGAATAAGAGAAATGACACAACTTGTGGGCTAAAAACGGGTGTCAACAGATGCCCCTCCTTGATGTCCGCTTTGCAAGAGAATGAGCGAAAGCGGCGCGGAGGCGAAATGGAAAGGAGATGGAGCGAAAGTGATAGCGACGTGAAATGGAGATGAAGTGGAGATGAAGCGGAGAGAACTGATAAGCGGGCATCAAGGCAAAAAGACACCTGTCACAACCAACAAGCGGTAGGAATTCTCCCAAAAACACCGAACTAACCACAAGGAATGATTGACAAGGATGAGACATGTCTGGAGAACTAACTAAGGGAAAGGAAACACGACCAGCCTCATTGGGGACACAATCCACGGACAATGAGTGGGTCGAAAAGAACACAGCGTAAGAGCTGGAAAGGAGAATAAGACTGAGATAAAATCTAGACAGGAATCACACTGGCCAACCAGACCGAGCGACAAGATCAGAGAAATCGTTTGAATTCAGAGTGGAATGAAGAATCTCTTATCCAAGAGAGCTTAAGTGCAATTAACCATTGCTGAGGAGAAATCATGAAAGAATCATGAGACGTGAATGCTCAAAATGACATGATGCATGCTGGGCTAAAATAAAGAAATCATTAAAACGAATGCAAAGAAAGATAAAATAGAAAGTACTCAAGGATAATATTGCTAGACTGAGCAAAATGGGGTCAAGTGTCTTTTTGCAACCACGGCGTGCGAGACAGAGTCTGTCGTCCCCCACCCAACTCAACCGAGCGGCCTATCCAACGATTAACCGTATGCTCCTAGATCATCATCGTTTTTGTTAAAGGGGAACATCAGATCCCAGAACACACGGACAACCAGTCGGTCCTTGAAAGGCTATAATAACGTAGATACCATATAGTAATGCAACAATGAGAAGGGATAGAGAGCCATACCTGACTTACCTACCAAGCGAAATGGCATTTTTTTTGGATTTTCGATTTCTGATTTTTTATGAATTTTCATCATAAGACATCCATATGACATGATATGATGTGAACATGAACGAATATGAACGAGCATAACATGAACATAACATAATAAGAGAAATATGAACGAAACATGGCACAACATAACATAACGAAGATGGATGAAACATAACAAACAAACAAATGGCAAGCATACATGCGACTAAAGGCACGGTGGGACAAGACAACATGCACACGGTGGGATAGCACACGCGGTGGTATAAGGACATGGTGGGACAAAGACACGTGGGATGACAATATCACGGAGGACAAAGACACGAGTGATGAATGACATGGCGGGATAGGACACATGCGTGATGAATGACACGGAGGACCATAGACATGATAAAGACAACAAACACATTTATTCAATCAAAGCCCAAGATCAGATGAAGCAGAACCGCTAGGCTCAAAATCGTGAGACAATGCCTCTCATGGAAACATGATTAAGCAAATAAGCGAAAGCTGAGAAGGCCATGAGCTTCAGAATAGATATTGAAGAGATGAGAATAGATCGAAGAATATGAGCAGTAGGCAGAGCGAAAGATAGAGCAAGGAAAGCTTGAACCTGCAACCTGTAGCCTGCACACTTAGCAAATAGATTACGTATCTGTCCTCAAGATAAAAAATAAAAGGAACAAAAGAGAAGTATTTTTAGATTTTTTTGTATTTCTGATTTTTTTGCTATATTCAAATTTTTGGGATTTTTTGACATATTTGATTTTTTTTGGAATTTTGACATATTTGATTATTTTTTTTTGAATTTTGACATATATATTTTTTGAAATTTGAACCATATTTCATTTTTTTGGATTTTGACAAAGTAATCTGCAGCACCCAAAGACGGGCTCGAACTACTGGCTAGGGATCGTCGCTCCTACCCCTCTCATTAAAGGCTTCCCTTAAACAGGGTGTGCACGTGAGGGTGGTTTACCATAACCAACCGCCTCTAAAGAACGGTGCCCCTACTAAGGCCATACCCGGGATTCAACCCAGCCTAAGAGGGAGGAGTAGAAGAAAATTGGAGACAAGCGTTATGCAGGATGGGAGACATCAGGATTTGAATTCCTTCCAAGGCACTACCCCTCAAAGAGTAGGTCTGTTACGCCGGGACTTTGTGTCTTTGATTTTGAGACCCATATTTATCAGGCACGCATGCGACCGGGCTCATGACGTCCCATGGGGAACTGTACTGCCACTCTTACCATGCCTTTTATTCATAATATTTCATGGATTCATTTTCTCATTTTGGTAGCCCTTATTGGCTAGATATTGCATGAAAGCTCACTTTCGAGGGTCAAGACTGCCCCTATTTGAGACCTCTCTCGTATTAGGGAGCGCCTAGGTTGGTCATCTTATCCATCAATCTCTTGCCCCTGCACTTGGCCGAGCAGAGAAGAGAAAAGACCTTCGTGCATACCCAAAGTATGGCCAAAGCAGCAACGGTGTTGCTCAGAGGAATCGACTATGGCTTGCCGTGAAGTGTGTGAAAAACCCATGCCTAAAGGTCACCCTCGATAATCGGGGAAAGAAACTAGACTCCCAGCACGGAGCTATCACCAGCCTAAGGATGCTGCAGAAGCAAACTCATTTGACTAATCTTAACTAAGCAAATCTCTAAAATCCACTTAACCATGTTAAGGAACCAACATTATTATAAACGTGTGCAGGAGTAAGAGAGATAATAGCGATGATAACATTTTCTTGCACAAAATAAAAATACCTTGCAAATCCAGAGTGTGGAAGTAGCATCCTGACGCGATCTTGATCATCGAGCTTCGTTCAGCACGAGTAGCTTTGTATTCCTTGCTTGCCAGGATGAAAGGGAGAGGATAGCAAAGGGATTGAAAGATTCCTCTATACGGAGGAGCGGCAGACATGACACTGGACGAAGAAGGATAAAAAGGAAGAGAGACGAGGGCTAGAACTCCCTCGTTAAGGCGTAGAGACCTTGATAACAAGGAACTAATTACAGAAGAAACCAGATTAGCCGAGATCAAGGCGGGCTAAAGCCTTGAAAACAGCAAGAGAAAGGGCGAAGACCCCGAAAGGGTGAAGAGGAGAGAGTAGAAAGATGATAAGAAGAATCATCCGACGTGGTCGGAGAAGAGGGACGAGAATCATCCGACAGTGCCAGAGAAGGAGAATGGGAGACACCCGACAAGGTCGGGGAATAAGAAGATCCCGAAGATACCGGAGGAGAAGAATCAGAGGAGGACATAGGCTGAGGCCGAGCATGGTGAGGAGATGGAAAGTTCAGAGGTTTCGGATGGGAAAAGGAAGAACTGGGATTCGCAAACCCGAGATGGGAGGAGAGAATCGTGGAGGGAGAATTAGGAGAGGGCAGATACACCACCCAGGGGTGGGAACCGAGCAGAAGAAATGATGAGTGAAATGAAGAAGAAGGAAGAGAAGTGGTCCCCTGAGTGCACAATTGACGGCCCTTAAACTTACGTCACCGCCTCTTCTTAGCTGATACTTCTTGAACATGGACTCGCCTGGCGCGGACTCGGACCTTCCGCCTTCTTAATCTGTAATACCTTCTCAGATAACGGGTCCACCTGATAGATGGCCTGGCCCGGTCATGAATATGCAGCTTCATCAGGGCAGTTGCCCCTAGACACCCAGTGCTAACAACAATAGATGGACATTCTTGAACAACTAACTCTTCAAAATGTTGAATATCATAAAACCATGGAGTCTTGTTACTTAGCACAAGTAGCATGAGATTTGGCATCTCCACTCGGCAACTGGGCACGAAGCATAACTCCCTTACCAGAAGAGCAGGACGAAACTGAGGGAGAGTAATGCGCGGCATTGACATGGCCGGCTTGCTAATGAACAAAGGGAGATTGCATAGACTGTGCAGAATGTCCTTGGAGAATATAGAAGATACAGCCAATTGCCCTTTGAACATAGAGTGCATAATCTGCTTGGCGACCGTATGCATTAGCACAACACGGGTAGAGAACCCTTCTTGGCCTGTCATCTGAACAGCAATAGAGCGAGGAGAAATAATAACATCAACGGTGAACTCACCGGCGAGCAAGGAGATTGCCACCGGCCTCGCTCGGGAAGAAACTGGCATCAACTCAAGGGAACTCTTCTTAGCAACTCTCATCTTTGAAAGTAGAGGAGCATCATCCCCAAAATAACCAGGGACGAGGACATGAACCGGCATCTGACAGATAAAATCTTGAATCTTGAAATGCACGGCCGGCACTGAATCATCCTGACTTGGCTTATTGTCTCCCTGGGGATTAGACCCGAGGGGCACCAAAGGAAGCGCACACCCGCTCCGTGGGGTGGAAGTGGTTGGAGAAGTAAAGGGAATATGTTTGGGTGGAACACGTGAAGGTTTGTAAGGCATGGAGGCTCCCACGGGAGTGGTGATGGAAAGTGAAGGCGCAGGCGATGTGGCGATGATAGGCTCGGGTGGCGTCAAAGGCGAAGGTGAAGGCGTGGCTGAGGGTAAAGGTAAAGGCAAAGGTGTGGCTTGCTCAGGCTCGGGCAAAGGTGATGGCAGAGACGGAGGCGAGGGTGGAGATGGAGGTGGTGATGGAAGCACTGGTGGTTGAGATGGAGATGATGGTGATGGCAATGGAGATGGTGAGGATAGTGATGAAGGCAATGGGGGTAGTGGACATGGAGGTGGAGAGGGTGAAGAGGGAGGTTGTGGTGTCCACCGTCGACGTGTCAACACAATGCGTCGAGCGGTGTTAGGGATAGAAGTAGTGGTAGTGGCGGCGGGAGAGGAAGGGGAGGCACTAGCATGAGCAGAGGCATGGGTTTGTGGCGGCGATGGAGCCGGGGTAGGAGATGGCGGAGGTAACGGAGTAGGTGACGGAGCGAGTGCAGCACTAGATGAAGAATCACAGGGGTGCCCCTGGCCTTGAAGTAACAGAGACGGCTGCCCCAGCGGCACTTCTTACTATTGCTGTTGGTTACGAAGATGTAAAATGACTTTGTGAATAGAGGCCCAATCAATCCTTTTCTTAGCTTCCAGATCATAAACATAATCCCGGAACTCGGGGCAATCCTCAACCAAATGCCCCTGCTGGCGGTGAAAATCACAGAACTGAGGCATATCCCCGACCGCGGGTCGGTAAGGCACAATCGGAGGGAGCGACAATGCGTGAGTGGCCATCAAAGCCCGAAATATATCGGTAAAGCACTCCGGCAATGAAGAACGAGAAGCCTGCTTCGGGCAAGGCAGATGCCGAGGGGTATGAGGTGGTGGAGGAGGTTGTGGAGACGGAAGTAGAGGTTGCGTAGGCAAGAGTGCGTGGCTAGTGGTGGAGGGCTTTGGTGATGGCATGTGTGGAACGAGATGAGAGGGTATGTAGATGGCATCTACTTACTCGGGATGTGGTGTTCCCTTGACCGGAAGTGGAGATGGAGACGGGTATGTGGATGCGGGAGGCTGACTCATGGAAGGTTGATATGCAGAGGCGTATGGGTACGTAGAGGTAGGAGGGTGGCTCATGGAGAGATATGGCGAAAGGCTGACTCATGGCGGGCCAACTCATGGGAGCGTAGGGTTGGCATGTGGAGGGTGAATGTTGATATGTGGAGGTGGATGGTGGAGACTCGGGGTCAAGGGAATCTTGGATTTGTTGGCGAATGAAGCGGGCTCGGCTATATAATTGTTGCCAGGAGGTGATGTCGTTGAGGGCTAAGATGAGCCGATACTCGAGCGTTGCATTAGAAATTAGCATCTTGATTTGCTCTCCCTCTGGAATGTGTCCCGGGACCTGCGCAGCCAAGCGACGCCAACGATCGGTAAAGGTAGAGAACTCCTCTTCGGGCTTCATCATCTCATGGGCCAGATCCACAATAGAGTACTTGGGCCCAACCTGGTCTTGAAACTGCTGTATAAATTTTTCTTGAACGGCTTGAAAATTCACAACTTGCTCTTGCGGAAGAGAGAAGAACCAATCCCGAGCCGGGCCTTCCAATGACAGACCAAACAGATAAGTCATCAAGTGTTGGTCATGCCGAAACTGGGCCGACTCATAAACAAACTCTTTCAAGTGCACATACGGGTCACCGACTCCACTATAACGGCGATATGTGGGAATTTGTGATGGCGGTGGGAGCCGAAGACCTTGGAAAGCGAACGGAACACTTAAAGAGGATTTGGGATCGATCCGACGTTGAAGCTCATCAAGCTGGCGTTGGGTTTGAGCAATCATCTCCTAGGTAGGGAGAGATCGAGAAGAATATGGGCCAGCTTGAGCAAGAGGTTGTGAATTAGGACCAGGAGCATGGTATTGGGCCGGATAAGAGGATCCGGGCTGAGAAGAAGAAGGGCCCATTCCAAGAATGGAAGGATATGTGGGCCTGGAAGAAGCATGAGCATAAGGACCCATTGGACTGGCAGCAACATGGGCAAAAGGATGAGGCCCATTAAGAGAATAAGTCCCATTAGAAATCGGGCCAGTAGCATATGAAGGAGAAGAAAGAGGCCCATGAACAGAAGATGGCCCATTATGAGAAGAAGGCCCATTAAGATGAGACGTAATGATGTGTTGGGCCTGGGCCGGGTCCATTTGACGAACAAGGCTTGAAAGATGGGCCATGAGATTAGCCTATTCCTCGGATGGATCAGAAGGACCACGGGAAGATGGGCCCGCGTGAGAAGAGGATTCCACGCGGGAATAAGAAGAAGATTGGGAAGAAGAATGATACAAGCGGTTAGAATACTGCTCCATGAGGGCAAATGGAGACTTAATACAAGGATATCAAGGAGAATACAAGTGGGGAAGCAATGGCTTAATGGGCTCGAGGACAAGAGGGGACTGACCTACTAATGGACAACGGATCAGGGGACAATGGACTAGATAATGGACACATAAAATGGGCTAAGCTAAATGGGCCTAACAGCAACAAAACATATGGATGATGAAAGAATGCAACACAAAAACCACTAATGGGCTTGGACAAGCCCAAACAACACAAACAATGCAATGTGAGAGTTTTCACCCAAGTCAAACAAGTTGATATGATGGGAAATCTTTTAGTGGTTTTAATAGACCTTTTAATGATTTGAATTAGGAAAATTTCCCTCAAGGTAGGAATCCTATGGGAATAAGGTCCAAACTTTATGTTGACTAAGGTTAACTCCCTTACACGTATGCAAATGCAAGCCTAAGGTGTGGAAAGGTACAACCGGCCCGGCGTCCGTGTGGGAATCCACGGCTCGCGGGGACTTATGGAGGTCCCGGATAAGATCACATAGTCGAGCCCAAGGAATATGGGAGCGAGAGGATCACTTACCAAGGTAGGAAATGCAACTATGATATGCAATGTATGACCCTATGTGCACCAGAGTGCATGCAATTTCTAACTTAAAACTAGAAAATCAAGACTAGATTAAACTATGAAAACATGATCCAACTAAAAATAAATAGTATATGGATGGAAAGACAATACAAAGGTTTGCACAACGGGTCCAAGAACAGATCAATCTGACCCCTGGAGGTCAATCAAATCACTGAGCAAAGTTGCCCTCGTGAACCTGTGCGCAGACCACATGCAGATTTTATGGACAAAATGCTAAAATGATGACAATTTTTAACTAAGCAAATGAGACCCAAATGATGTAAATAAGCTATGGATGGAAAGACAATACAAATGACTATCCAATGGAATAAAAATCAGTGCAATCAGACACCGGGACGGTAGTCAAATCACTGAGTAAAGATGTACCTGTGAACCTGTCCCTGAGCCTGCCTGTAGAACTTATGCAGAAAACTCAAAATGTTGGACAATATTAGAATATGCAAATGTTAACCAAATGATGCAAATGGTATATGGATGGAAAGACAATACAAAGGGCTATCCAACGCAACAAGAATCAGCTCAATCGGACTCCGGGATCAAAGTTATGTCCCGATGAATATGGCCCTGTGAGCATGCGCGCAAGACTGCCAGAAGCTGTAACGGTCTACCAAATGACCGTTATATGAGCGTGACGGTCTACCATAAGACCGTCACATACCAGAGCCCGTAAAACACCAAAAATAGTGGGAGAATGGAGGAAATACTACCTAAACATGAATATGCACCCACCCAACCTACAAAAGAGCATGAAAACAAGCGTGATGGGCATTGGGGTCCCACCGTGATCGCCAAAAAACTGTTGATTTATTTATTTAATTAGATTCTTATCCCGCCCCCTTTAAATACATACATGCATAAACATGTGAATTAAAAACAAGGGGGATGAAAGGGATGAGAAATACTAACCGTGATCGCCACCAAGGTTCCAACAACGCCGCAAGGATGAAGAAAGGAGACGAACGACGCCGTGTACCTTGGAACTTGAAGACTTGATCGCGCTTGAAACGGGGTGCGAGGAATGGTGTGGGATCGACCTCCTCTCCTTCTAGCCGGCTAGATGAAGAGGGCCTCACGTTGTATTCATGCTCTCCTGCAAAACAAAGATGAAACACAAAGGTAAAAACCCATTAGAACATGAAGTGTAGAAATCTGCCCAAAGTGATAAAATAGCATGAATAAAAGGGGGAGAACGCACTGGGGGGAGGTTTTTAACCCCTGTGGAAGGGTGGAAAAGATAGGTGGGTGTGTTGTGCATGCATGAGATTTGAAATCATGAGATTTGATTGAGAGAATAGAGAGAAAACGATGATGTAAAACGGAGAAAAACGCATGTGTAGCAGAAAGTGCAGAAAACTGTGATGATTTGTGATTTTGAGGAGACTAGAACTAAGAGTGTAGACCATGAAATCAAGCCCAGAAGGATGCAATGGAAAGCTAATACTTCCCTCTCCAAGATAGGGTCAAAGTTGTGAGTTGGAGTTACAGCATGGCTTCGCCCCACGTCCGAAAAGAGCCCCCCGTCGCGACTGCGAACTTTGAAGTTTTTATAGAGTTTTGTAAGAATGCCTCATCTTCTTATCACGATTCCCGGAGATAGAGTCCAAGATAAATTGAGTTCTCTAGATCAAACTCGATATAATAATAAGGACAAGAGATAGGAACAAACGGGGATCAATTCGGAGGAGGATTCTAGAAGATATGGCTCTTGGAAGGTAGCCCCGGAGCCTTATCTGCAGAGTTTTAGTTGAAACAGGATACTTAAATCCTGATCTTGCGACCCAGCTCCTGAGAGATATAGCCAATGAAATTTGGAGTTCTACGAACCAAATTCAATATAATATAAAGGGCTAGAAGTAGGAAAAAACGGGGATCAATTCGGAGTAGAATTCAAGAAGTTATGGACTCTTCAAGAGGGCCACGACGCACAGAAACGGAGCAGAGTCCAACAAGAATTGAACTCTCAGGTGTGTGTAACGCTCTATCGTAAGACCGTCAGATGATGTAACGGACTAGGGTAGGTCCGTCACACTCTGGGGGTCGAACGGGACGATTTCGGGCAAGTTTCGATGTAACGCACCCATACTAGACCGTCACATGGACTCTAACGGTCTAGGGTTGGACCGCCACATTCTGGGGGTTTAACAGGGCAAGTTTCGGTGTGACGGTCTATCGTAGGACCGTCACATTGATGTAACGCACCTGTATAGGGCTGTCACATTGATGGAGGCAGATTCTTGGCAGACTACGCGCGACTTTAGAAATTGAAGCGTATCTCTCAAACGGGGCAGAACTAGCGAAAGTGGTAGAAGAAGAAATTGTAGATAACTGAGAGAGGAACAACTTTCAGGAAGAAATAATTTTGAGAAAATGATCAGAAGATGGAGAAAATGGGGTTGGAAGAGAGAGGAAAATTCTGGAAAATAGGTGAACAGCACAGCCTGCTGGAAAAATGCAAATAGGTCACAATCGGGGCAGAACTGGCCAACGGCATAGAATAAGAAGTTGTAGATCTTTGAAAGAGGAACAACTTTGATGAAGACAACTTGTTGAATAGATGATAGGAAGAGGGTGAAAAGGAACCACTTTCAGGACTGCGCAGTGATAGAGAGCCGATTACTTAAGAGAAGTCGGCCTAAATGGGCCGTAAGTTGACTTGGAAGTCGGAATTTGATAAGATAAGCTCTAGGGCTCTAAGAAATCATGATCTCCAAGACTCAAAGGATATGAAATGGTAAAAATGGGCTCAAAATCCATCCAAGGAAGCCCCAAAGTAATGGCTAATTCGGGACATCAAAAATGATGAATAAGAGAAATGACACAACTTGTGGGCTAAAAACGGGTGTCAACACCCGTGTATGACAACCCACGGTGGCCGCGCATACGCCATGATGTCGCACCTACTTCCGTCACGGAACCGCTTGCCTACCGCTCGCCTCGAGCTAGCCGCCGACCGCTCTGACGGATGACTCGAGTTAGTCGGACCCTGGCCCGGGGGTAATATTCTCGGGGCCGACCTTGACTCCCCAGCATGACGACATTCGCCTTCCGAGGCCCGTACACGATCGCCCACCTTGAGCCGCGTCCAACCTCCGTCAGGCGCCAGCCCACGACCGCCCCTACCACCTAGGCAGTCGGGCTTGTCTCGATCTCCTAATGGAGAGCCTCTGTAAAACACGCGGATATCCGCCTCATTACACATTGACCCGGGGACCGACTTGCCCGTCGGAATTGTCCCGTGGCTTGCGCCAGTTGTACTTTGGCCTCCTTGGCCCAGTTGTAAAGCCCACGTGGCTCTCATATAGCATGAAACCAGTTGAACACATGTACCTATATTCGGGCCTCAGCCTCTTCACAATGCTCGCCTCCTTCAGTCACAACGGTGCCTTCGGCACCCGACTGCCAGTCACACCGGGTCCAGAGCACGACCATCGAGGTCTCCCGACGCTCGCCTCCTTCAGTCACAACAGTGCCCCCGGCACCCGACTACCAGCTACCCCAGTCACAACGGTGCCGCCGGCACCCGACTATCCAGCTACTTCAGTCACAACGGTGCCCCCGGCACCCGACTGCCAACAACTCCAGTTACAACTGTGCCCCCGGCACCCGACTCCAGTCACATCAGGCCCCGAGCACGACCATCGAGGTCTCTCGGTGCCCGCCTCCTCCAGTCACAACGGTGCCCGTGGCACCCGACTGCCAGCTACCCCAGTCACAACGGTGCCGCCGGCACCCGACTACCCAGCTACTTCAGTCACAACGGTGCCCCCGGCACCCGACTGCCAACAACTCCAGTCACAACGGTGCCCCCTGGCACCCGACTGCTAGCTGCCCCAGTCACAACGGTGCCGCCGACACCCGACTACCCAGCTACTTCAGTCACAACGGTGCCGGCACCCGACTGCCAACAACTCCAGTCACAACGATGCCCCCGGCACCCGACTGTCAACAACTCCAGTCACAACTGTGCCCCCGGCACCCGACCGCCCAACTGCTCCAGCACAACGGTGCCTACGGCACCCCTACTGCCCCAACCTCGACACTGTCTCATGTCGGGAATACATTGTGACGCCCCTCGGGCACCATCCTGCTGAGTCACAGGTCCTTTGACGGACGGCACGTACAAATGCGAAAATACACGCACAATAACGCAATGACCCGGGGACCGTCATGAATGACGGAATTGTCCCGCGACTTGCAAGCACTTGTAATCGGGCTCTCACGCCCCTATATAAATGCCTTTCATTGCATATAAGTCATGTAATCCAGTCAAGGAGCGGATTCTCCTCCTCGCTGGAACCAGTCTCTCTGTCCCCAGTAATCCCTGTTGTGTTGCTGTTGCCCAGTCGCTATTGCACGGACTAAGCCGTCCCGACGTCGCGGCTCCCAGGGTCCCTGACTCTCTCTTCGACAGTAGAAACAAAGGTATTCAAATTCAATCTGATGTAAAATAAACATCGGTTGCTTGCGGTCGGTGGGGAAAGACGTCTAGTACACGAATCCCCATAATCGCCTGCATACTCGCACCCGTGGAACCCCTCCTATCCACGTGTTGCCCGATCTCTCGAGCCACGTGCCACGTCCTGGCGACGCTTCCCCGGTCAATCCTCGGTTCCATAGGTGATTGTCGAGAAATCGACTGGCACGCCCGCATTCAACCCAGCCATCCCTGTCCCGGTCTCCCACAATGATTAACCATACGCCATCCCTTCCAGCGCGTTCATATCGTTCTCTCTGCCTTCTTCTCAATACCCCCGGAATCCCCGCGTGCCCAGTCAACCTATCTCGACATTCCGTAAAAGGCGAGTCTACACCCCCGCCGCGAGGACAAAACGACAAGTGACTCCCCGCGGTCGTAAACAGATATGAAGAGAGCGCTTAGGAGGATCTACCTTCCCCGCCCACCTACCTCCAACCACAGGGGTCATATCACTAGGCAACCCCACCAACTCACCCACAATCAAGTGGGCCACACCTCCAACCAACCCCGCCCCTTCACCTCCATCCAAGCCCACCAAAGCACTCCCAATCAAGTGGCCCGCCCAGTCGCCTCCAACCAACCTCCCCTTCGCACCTCTGTCCCATCCCACCCAAGCACCTCTAACCAAGTGGAAGCCCCACTTATAGCCGAGCCTAGGTCCACACCCGGGCCGAGAGACGAAGAGCGAGTCCACTACGAGGCCCTTACTCCAACCTGCACCTTTGCCGAACTCTTGAAAATATTTACGAACCGGTTGGATTAGATTGAAAGGACACGTGCTCCTTCACCACCCGTGAGTGCTCCATTTCTACCCTCCACTTCCGACCCCCATCCGTAGCCATCATATTTGGAGCCACCAAAGCCCGAGCCACCCGTAGTTTTGACGGGTACGCTTTTCATCGCCGAGCCGCTTCTTAGTTGGCTCAAGGATGGTTTGGTCCCACCTCCTTACCCATCCATGGACCACACCCTACCACTAGTGCCCGTCAACTCCTACCACACGACATTCCGGTCTAGTCACCATGTTGATACCTTGGGTGACCTTATTATGGGTTGACACCGACAATGGACGTTGACGCACTTATTGGCCCGAGGATTCGACCAACCCACTAGTCGTAGCTTCACTCATCTGGCCTTAGGGTCCATTACCTCCGTGTGCACTGTGGGTTGTGTCACCACGGAGATCCTCTTTTTTCTCCCTATGCCGGCCGAGCCCGACTTCATTCCCTTTTGCCCAAGGGAGGAATCTTATTTTTTGCACATGACCACCGTCCCATTCACCATGACAGATGAAGGTGACCACCTACACCTTCAAGAATTTCACAATTGGGACCGTGTCATATGGGAGCCCATCTCATGGGGTCATACCTTCTTTGACCCTTTTGACCCCTTCACTAGTGAACCTCCCGAGCTATCATATTCACTCCACTTCTTCCAAAGAGTTCACTATCACACCCCTATCCCTCGGTCTAGTTGGCAAGCCTTACCTACGTCTAAGGGTGATGACGAAGGTAGTTTTGGATCTCCTAGCCCTTCCCCACCCGAATCCCATAAGCTGCCAATGCATGAGTGGTACATCTTAAGATGTCTAGGAGTCCTCCATTCCGTCAACCATCGAGTACATCTAGTGTATGCACGGCACACATTCGGGTGTCCTGGTCCACCTTTGCATATGCATGAGTCGGACTAACTGTAGTTTTGTTTAGGGTCATGTGTCAGTCTTTGTTTCGTACCGTTTGTCTGTCGAGTGCATGTGCATACGTCAAGTCGAGTCGGTCTCTGTACACTCGCATTGTTTGTCCCTTTCGAGTGCGAGACTTGTTGGAATTTGGGATCGGTTCTACCTCACATATCGGATCTAGTCACATAAGGGACCCAGCGGTGATTCCTAGCGAGTCTTTGAGCCGCCTCCCTTCATTTGAGAGTGACCCCACCCCGGAGTGTCCACCTCTAGCCTCCTCCCCAGCAGCGTGTGCATATCGAATCTATACGGGATGAGCAGGTGTCGATTACTTGGAGTGGAGCGTACTCCGTGCTTCCAGATTCGGTGATGCATCCGCCGGAGCTACTCGAGCAGCCGCCCCCTTACTCGACGGGGTCAAGTTCTTCCCACCCGGAGAGAGTTGATGGGAATCGACGTCGAGCACTGATATTTTTAATTTATATTTGTATCCTTTTCTTTATTTTTATATCATTAGGAAAACATATGTGCAATTGTAAGGCTTTATAAGCCAAAATGTGAGTCTTTAGGTTTTAGTGGGTTTTTGTGCAAAAAGTCCAATAGGACCGGCAAGGGGCCCCCACACTCTTTCCCATTGGTCCACCTAAGCTCTAGGGACCCATGTGGGGCTGGTCAAAGTCCTAGGTGGGCTTCTAGATGGTTTGACATTCAAAGGGGGACAAGTGGTGAAAAATGTCCAAGATGCCTCCCCTTAAGTCAAGGGGGTGCCCCCCATTAAAATGACATTTTGTATTTTCTTTTTTTAGGCCAATTGACCACATGGGAGAAGAAAATGCTACCCCTCCCCTCTCTCCCAAGAAATTCCAACTCCCTCCCCCTTCCTCCCCTTCTATATAAACCCATATATAGTGTTTTGTAAGAATTAATGATGAAAAAATTGTGAATTTAGTTGGAGCCAAAGAAGGGTGCACCCCTCCTCCTCTCTCCTCCCCCCTCTTGCAGATGGAATTCTGCCATTTCAGGGTGTGAGACCCATTCTATCTCTCCCTCTTATCCTCTGAATTCTATTTCTGCCGCCGCCGCCATCACACCGCCATCGCGCCGCCGCCACCATCGCCGGAATTCTGTCCAAATCAGCACAAAACCTCAACTCTGGAATTTTATCTTTTGTTCTTGTTGTCTGATCGAGCCCAAACTTTGAGGGCTTGTTCTACCTGTCTCCCCTAGTCTCCAGTTTAAATTTCGTGCCATTTGGACATCGTTTAGTATTTTTTCCATATTTCTTGTTCCCCCCTGTAATCTGCCATTCTGCAGATCCACGGGACAGTGTTCCATTTTCGTATTTTTTCCACCCCCTTATCAATTTTCTGAAAATCCATTAAAATTCTCAGGTGTTCCTAACATCCACCCCTTCCACATTAATTTTTTCAACACCCATAAAATTCCCCTACCCACCGATCAAAGGTTAGTTTCAGGCAGATCCCTTTCTGTCCTGAGTGTCAGTAATCAGATCCACAGAAACAAACACAGTGTTCCAGAGCCTCCCATTTCTCATCCCTTCGTTGGATCGGCCTACAAAAATTATATGTTGTAGATCTGAGAGTCCTCTTTCCACGCCACTAGTCTCACCTCGATCCGATTTCAGATCTGAGAGAATTAATTCTTGCTACCGAGGCGCGCAGATCTGTTCCCTGTGCAGGTCTGAAATAGCAGTCCGGGAGAAATTCATAAATAAATACCAAAAGTCAACTACCGCGACCGCCGCTCCCAGGAGTCGACCAAGGACGTCCTACCAACGTTCCAGCCAAGCGGCGCCTTCCGAAGATCTCAGGAAGGCGACGTTCCTTTGGAGGCAACAGCTTGCTGCCTAGCGAGTCAGAACCGAGTCAGCGCAGCACTGAGTCGGCGCAGGACCGAGTCGGACCAGCAGGCCGAGTTCGCCCTGAGAACCCTCCCAGTTTGTTACCTGTCAACCCATGCACTACAAGAAAAAGTGGCTATAGCGACCGCATTAGCGACCGCTTTAATCGGTCGCTAGTCGGTCCCAAATAGAGACCAATTCGGCGACCGAAATAATCGGTCGCACATCTGAGACCTATTGGCGACCGAACTAAATTCGGTCGCCAATCGGTCGCTGATCCCGTTATACTCCCCCCCTGCGACCCCCGCCCGCCCGAGCCCCTCCCCGCCCGAGCCCTCCCTCCCGCCCTCCACCCTCCCGACCGAACTAAATTCGGTCGCCAATCGGTCGCTGATCCCGTTATACTCCCCCCTGCGACCCCCGCCCGCCCGAGCCCCTCCCCGCCCGAGCCCTCCCTCCCGCCCTCCACCCTCCCGCCCGAGCCCCCTTCCCCTGCGGCCCCCTCCCCCTGCGGCCCCCTCTCCGCCCTAGCCCCCCCTCCACCCTCCCGCCCGAGCCCCCTTCCCCTGCGGCCCCCTCCCCCTGCGGCCCCCTCTCCGCCCTAGCCCCCCTCCTCCGCCGGAGTCCCCCCTTCCCCTGCGGCCTCCCGCCCGAGCCCCCCTCCGCCGGAGCCCCCCCTCCCCCTGCGGCCTCCCGCCCGAGCCCCCCTCCTCCGCCCGAGCCCCCCTCCCCGTGCGGCCTCCCGCCCGAGGCCCCCTCCGCCGGAGCCCCCCTCCGCGCCGCTCGCCTCGCCGTCGTCGCCGCGCCGCTCGCCTCGCCGTCGCCGCTCGCCGTCGCCGTCGTCGCCGGCTTCCTCTCTCTCACACACAGGTACCTCTCTCTCTCTCTCTCTCTCTCTCTCTCTCTCTCTCCAACCCGCCGCGGCCCCCCCACAGGTACCCCTCTCTCTCTCTCTCTCTCTCTCTCTCTCTCTCTCTCTCTCTCCAACCCGCCGCTGCCCTCTCTCTCTCTCTCTCTCTCTCTCTCTCTCTCTCTCTCTCCAACCCGCCGCTGCCCCCCCCAAGGTACCTCTCTCTCTCTCTCTCTCTCTCTCTCTCTCTCTCTCTCTCTCTCCAACCCGCCGCGGCCCCCCCCCCCCACAGGTATCTCTCTCTCTCTCTCTCTCTCTCTCCAACCCGCCCCCCCACAGGTACCCCTCTCTCTCTCTCTCTCTCTCTCTCTCTCTCTCTCCAACCCGCCGCGGCCCCCCCCCCACAGGTACCTCTCTCTCTCTCTCTCTCTCTCTCTCTCTCTCCAACCCGCCCCCCCACAGGTACCCCTCTCTCTCTCTCTCTCTCTCTCTCTCTCTCTCTCTCTCTCTCCAACCCGCCGCGGCCCCCCCCCCCCCAACCCCCTGCAGGGAATTTAATGTGAAAATTTTGTTTAGGCCATGCTAATTTTTTGTTTAGGGCATTTCATAGTCCATGTTATTGTTAATATGATAGAATATTATTTTGTGCACTTTTCAGGTGTTTGGGTGCTTTATATTGCCTTTATTAACAGTCATATGGACCTTCCATTTTTTGTAGTAAAATACCAGTGCATGTAAATAGTCATTTTTGTGTGTTAGCATGATAATATATTCACAAACATGTGTTGTATTTGGATTGGCCTCACCTCTCCTTTCCTAATGATTAGTGTAAGGTTTTTAAGGGTTTAGTGTTTAGTGTTTAAGGTTTAGGGTTTTAGATTTAGGTTTTAGGTACTAGATTTAGGTTTTACTCTTTTAAGGTTTAGGATTTTTAGGGTTTAAGGTGTTTAGGGCTTTTAGGGTTTAGGGTTTAGGATTTTAAGCTTTATGGTTTAGGGTTTGGGGCTTTAGGGTTAGGATTTAAGGGTTAGGTGTTAGGGTTTAGGAAGGGTTTCAGGGCTACAGGTTTTTGGACTTCGATTTTAAGTGTGGGTTTTTCGGTTTACGGTTGCTAGGCTTAGGGTTGAGGGGCTGTTTAGTGTTTAAGGTTTAAGGGCTTACGGTTTTAAGATTTAAAGTTTAAGGTTTGACAGTTTTGAGGTTTAGTAGTTTATGTATTAGGGGTGGGGTAAGGGGTTCAATGTGGGTTTAGGATTTTAGTGTTTTAAATTTTATGGTTTTTAATTATTTTAGGGTTTTACAGTTTAGGGGGTTATGAGTTTATTTTTTTATGTTTAGGGTTTAACATATAGGGTTAGGGTTTAAGGTTTAGGGTTATTTAGGGTTTAGGTTTTTGGGTTTAGGGTTAGTTGTTTGGTGTTTAGGTTTGTTTGCATTTTATATTTGGCATATGAGTTTAGGGTTTTGGATTTAGCATTTGGGGTTTTTGGTTTAGCGGTTAGGGGGGTGGATTACGGTTTTGAGAGTTTAGGCTTTAGGGGTTTTTGGTTTAGTGGGTCTAGTTTCTAAGGATTTTAGGTTTTAGGGTTTAGGGTTTTTCATGTTTTTAGGGTTTATAGTTATTACAATTTAGGATTTTTAGGGTTTAGGGTTTTTCGAGTTTTTATGGTTTATAGATATTATGGTTTCATATTTTTAAGGTTTAGGGTTTAGGGTTTAAGGTTTTCAAGATTTATGGTTTAATGTTTTGAGTTTAGGGTTTAATGTTTTTAAGGTTTAAGGTTCTTGGGGCTTTTAGGGTTTTACATATAGGTTTACATTTTTGGGTTTCTTTTATTTAGGGTTTGATGTTATTAGTGATTTTAGGGTTTATGATTTTAAATTTATGGTTTATGGTTTAGAGTTTATAGTATTAAGATTTTTGATTTTTAGGTTTAGGAGTTTTAGGGTTTAAGGTTTAGGATTTAGGGTTTTTCAGATTTAGTCTTTTATGTTTGTGGTTTTTAAGGATTTTAGAGTTTCTAGTTTTAGGGGTAACTCAAGATTTAGGGTTTTAAGGTTTAGGGTTTGGGATTTTTAGTTTGAGGGTTTGGGGTTTAGCAATCGGTGGTTTAGCAGTTTAGGAGTTTAAGGGATCGTAGTGGGGTTAGGGGTTAGGGGAGGGTTTAAGATTTATAATTTTTAAGGGTTTTATGGTTTTATGATTTAGGGGGTTCGGGGTCTGCAGTTTAGTGTTTTTAGGGGTTTTAGGGCTTACGTTTTTTTTTCTATAGGGTTTACAATTTTTACGGGTTTAGGGTTTAAGGTTTAGGGATTTGGGAATAGGTTTAGGTTTTAGGATTTTAGATTTAGGTTTGAGCAAATCGCTCAAAAGTGCAATTTGCAAATGCACTTGGTTTATAATCAAAGCCGTCGGGGTCCGGGGGTCCAGAATGTGAAATATACAAAGAAGTCAGCACCCCAACTTGGAGGAACAAATCCTCTCACAAGAAACTCTCTCAAGCTATCCCCCCAAGACCTCTTTTAGATCTTCTCTCTAAGAAGCTCACTCGGGCTCTCACTTGGGGGCGGGTTTCATTTTTCATCGAATTAGAAAATTATTTGGGACTATTTTATTTTTCTTGGTCCAGTTCAAAAAATTAGCACACCGCCTAATTACTTAGTCCATCGGCTAGTGTGTGCAATTTGATTTTTCACCCTTTATCTTGGTGCATGTTCTATGTTGTTGGTTTTTCTTTCACATTTATTTGGGAACCCATTATTTACATCAGGCAGCCAATGACCGGATGCGTGGAGATTGTTTTCTCACTCTATATTTCATACCGGTTGATCTATTTGCCTGAGTTTTCTTTGTCATTTATTTCTCGTAAGTGTTGTTTACGTAAGACAATGAATATATTTAATTAGGTGGCGATTCATTTTCCACCGTTCATTTTGTGCTGGATGATGCATTTGCAGGGGACTGTATGCCTTCAAATTTATTTATGATTGTGTTGGTTAAATCTGGCAAGACATGATTTTTTGTGCAGAATGATTTTATAAGCCTTTTTTCAAGTAGGATGATCTTACCTTACTTGGGTATCCTTTCTCATTTATGCATGATAATTGTACTTTACACAATCAACACCATGATTTTGTGTGCAGGTTCATTTTTCACCCTATTTTCATGCTCCATGATCTATTTCCTTGGGTTTGGACATGTTTATGGTTTTGGACATAGCTTGGGCACGACTAGGGTGTTATCATCATGCTCGAGTTCGGTCTCACATGCGACCTCTCCATTTACCACACCAGCAGCCCCAGATGGTTCTTCCAGTGCCGCCCCGACCATGACTCCAGATATGTTTAGGCAGATCGTCAACGAGACCGTCTCTCAGAATATCTCTCAGAATATCTCAACCATCGTCGCTCAGACCGTCTCCCAGATGCTCACATCCTTGGGAATTGATAGTAGTAGAGCACCTCCTGCACCTCCTGCACAGCAGCCTCCGGTAAGTATTTTATTTGATTGATTTTCTATTTGTTAACTCTAAATATCATCTTACAAAATATAAGAATTTAGATTGAGGAGGGGAAAATATCATTTTCTTAACTCTAAATATCATCTTACACCTATCCTCTGGATATTAGAATCAACAGGCAGACTGTTCTGCAGGATTTTCCATAGGTGTATAGAGATTTTGGTTAGAACTGAAAGTGAAAAGATATGTATAAATTCTATTCACTTGAGTGGGGGAGGATACAGATCTATAAATATTCATAAAGCTAGAATAATATAAGGAAAGTAACATGTAGACATGAATAAAATATGCCAATTTAGGTGAAAAGATCTCCCCAAAGTCTGGTAACTGTCATGGCAGGAAGCCAGGAACAGCACCTCTAAGCAAAGGAAGGGCAGTTCATACAAAGGAGCATAGGTCATAAGTTACCGGTCGGATGGCCGTGCCGGTCATTCCAATACGACCGGGGAGATGAAAGTGACTTGTCAGAACTGACGGAATCCAAATCGGATGCCCGGTTTGAGCTCGGCGCTCAAACTTCATTTTTAAAATACACTTATTTCAAATGAACTGTTAGGACGGGTCCGGGGGTCTAAAATCTGAAATACCGGTCGGATGGCCGTGCCGGTCATTCCAATACGACCGGGGAGATGAAAGTGACTTGTCAGAACTGACGGAATCCAAATCGGATGCCCGGTTTGAGCTCGGCGCTCAAACTTCATTTTTAAAATACACTTAGTTCAAATGAACTGTTAGGACGGGGCATTTGGTTCTAAAATCTGAAATACCGGTCGGATGGCCGTGCCGATCATTCCAATACGACCGGGGAGATGAAAGTGACTTGTCAGAACTGACGGAATCCAAATCGGATGCCCGGTTTGAGCTCGGCGCTCAAACTTCATTTTTAAAATACACTTAGTTCAAATGAACTGTTAGGACGGGTCCGGGGGTCTAAAATTCGAAATACCGGTCGGATGGCCGTGCCGATCATTCCAATACGACCGGGGAGATGAAAGTGACTTGTCAGAACTGACGGAATCCAAATCGGATGCCCGGTTTGAGCTCGGCGCTCAAACTTCATTTTTAAAATACACTTAGTTCAAATGAACTGTTAGGACGGGGCATTTGGTTCTAAAATCTGAAATACCGGTCGGATGGCCGTGCCGATCATTCCAATACGACCGGGGAGATGAAAGTGACTTGTCAGAACTGACGGAATCCAAATCGGATGCCCGGTTTGAGCTCGGCGCTCAAACTTCATTTTTAAAATACACTTAGTTCAAATGAACTGTTAGGACGGGTCCGGGGGTCTAAAATTCGAAATACCGGTCGGATGGCCGTGCCGATCATTCCAATACGACCGGGGAGATGAAAGTGACTTGTCAGAACTGACGGAATCCAAATCGGATGCCCGGTTTGAGCTCGGCGCTCAAACTTCATTTTTAAAATACAAGATGAAATTTGAACTTATATTGTGTGTGTGTATTTATATATATGAAAATGAGCTGGCTTAAACTATTGGCATACTCTTGTTAATGCTTGATTTCTTTATTAAGTCTTGTTAATGCTTGATTTCTTTATTAAGGATTTGATTATAATTTTTTTAAATGATATACAGGATCATCCGTCGCGAGATGTTGGACGAGACGACGACCAGGATGATGTTGGACGAGACGACGACCAGGATGAGACATATGTGGAGGATTTGTGATTTTATTTTAGTTGTGTATGTTGTCATTTTATTATTATGGATGTATGATTAATTTGTGATTTTATTTTAATTGTGTGTAATTTGAGGTTCGTGGAGATTGTGATCCGTGTAGTTGATTTATTATTGTTTTATGAAATTGTTATTTATCAGGTGCTTGTATGTGATGAATTTGAGATTTGTCGATATTGTTGTCTGTGTAGTTGATTTTATATTTATGTTATGAATTTGTTATTTATCAGGTAATTTATTTATCAGTTTAAATAAATTTTTAAAAAAAAATAATGCAAAATTAGCGACCGCATGGAGACTGAATTGCGACCGAATAGCGACTATACGTTATATTTCTTTTATTAAATAATTATACTTGGCGACCGACTAGCGACCGAATTGAGACCGAATAAATCCAATAGGTTAATTTTATTTTTAAAAATACAACATAATTAGAGACCGAATAGCGACCGAATTGAGACCGACTTAATTAGCGACCGATCAGGCGACCGATTATAATCGGTCTCTGGTAACGACTGATACTGCGACCGAATTATGTCGGTCGCTATATAGCGACTAGTATATAGCGACCGACATGTTCGGTCGCTAGATAGTCTCTGTTCGGTCGCAATGCAGATTTGCGACCGATCTACGACTGAATAGCGACCGCTAGGTCGGTCGCTATCCGCGATTTTTCTTGTAGTGATGGTCGGTCCTTCCGGGCCCCACTTGTAGCCATTTACCTCCTTGGGTGGAGTGGGCAATAAAATTCACTGTTGTAATTAAGTTTTTACCATTGTACCGGGAGTTATCGTAACTGGCCGATGTCATCTTCCCCACATCCGGAGCGTGGAGGTATCGTGTTCGCTCTCTTACTCGACGTTTACTTTACTCGTATTTATTCGTATATGTCGCTGCATGTGATAGGTAATTAGCTCGATATCTATTTTTATCACCGCTGCGAGAGAGTGAGTGTGATCCGTCCCGTGACTCGATTTGAGTACACGTGGAAAGTCGATACCCGAGACTCACTGCCGATTTCATAACCGCGCACGGTCCAGCGATTCCCTCGCATAGGGACGATCGCGAGCTAGAGTCTCAGGTCGTGTGTCCATCCCGCATCAGTGTGTGAGCAAGATACCACTCTACTTCTTAAGCCTTGAATTCATTAATAGTTTAAACACATCCTAACATCTTATTTTTATATGAGCAGTACGTACTATCGCCATACGCATGGGAAATAAATATGTCACTGCTCTACATAGTTAGATCAACTTTGTTTATACCCATTGAACCTCCATGAGGTTGGGTTGCCATCATGGTAACTCTTCTTTTATGGGCTTAATCTCATCCTTGACGACGCTTCTAGAACCATCATTCTAGATAAATCTTTTGTAAAAAATATATGCAAGATTTCTCTCTGATTTCATAAAATTCAAGGTTATGAAATGTTGTTTCACTTTTTATCTCACAAATTTGTATCGTATTTTCAAGTACCTATTCATTTTCACATCAACATTTACTTGCATGCATTTATCAATTACTGATTTATAATCACACAATATAGATATAGGTGGTAGAAGTTTATCCATCAATGGCATATCAGTTAAAAGGTCTCTCAACCATTCAATTTTGGTGCAGGTTGTATCAAGTATAATTATTTCAGATTCTATTGTACTTCTACCTAACATACTAGTCAAATACTAGTTTAGCTTTGAGTCATAGTTGTTTAGAGAGATACAATATGCAGGCAAATCTTGTCAAGCTTTTTGCCGACAATAAGCAATAATGTTTAGGACTTGCATGTAAGGATCTGAGATGGGGTAGTAAGAGATGCAGCACAATAAAGTTTTTTATCCCCATCCATCATTGTCCGTTCTGATTTCCTTTGATTTCCTATAAGTAGGGATACCACTTTACCTCTGCATGATATATGCAGACCATAGCGAAGTGGAAAGCGAACCCTCATGACGGTAAAGAACCGCACAAGTGCCCGATTTCTAGCATATATATCCATACGGACACAAACAATAGAGTTCTCTCCAGCGCTCCATGAACGATCTCCTCTGCGGCACTCTAGCAGAGTCTCAACATTTGAGACATAAGGAAGAAGAGAGAGAAAGAGGGGAGTTGGGTCTGGGGGGAGAGAAAGGATGGGGGTGGCCCTATTGGAGGAACCATGGATGCTTGGCGCATGGTTCTCTCCATGCAACTATTTATAGACTCTATTAAGGTTTTCACAAAATTCTCATAAGTTTAAAATTACATAAATATCCCCACTGTTCGTAACTCTAATGTGTGTGACCCTCTAGGCCTAGTGTCAGTATGATTTTAAACACATTAAGCTTAAGAACTCTTTCTTAGCTTAACTATGTTAACTCTTAATATGAAATTAATTATTTAATCATCTCATGACTTAAATAATCAATTCATCATCTCAAGATGAATAATCTTAATTATTCTTTAGAATTTTTGCATGAAAACCATTGTTAAATGAGAATTTACCAAAAAAATCATTCATGCACATGTATTAGCAGACATATCACTCAAAAATGTCATATTTATTTGCAAGCATATCACTTCTTTTTGTCAAAACTTATAAAAGAACCACGCTTAAATGGCATTTATGCACTATTTGAATTAACCTAGTGATATGCCTGCTAATATATTTTTAGGAATGGTTTTTTTTTAAATTCACCTCTAACAATAATTTTCATGCAAAAATCCATATTCTTTAATGGGATTTTAAACCACAGTAAGCACTAAGCAACATTATGTGACCCCAGAAGATAAAATGGGTCAATAACCCACTCTGAGAACTTTACATCTACAGTTATCACACGTTTATAATCTTTCATTCATGAAATGCCTCTACCATAATTAAGGGTATAGTGATCAAACCCTTGTATCCATTATTGCCTAATAAACCTCGTACTCAAATGTCTCATTGGAAAACTTCTTTTTCAATGAACCAAGCAACCATGGCCATGAATTTTTTGAGTACTGTTCATAGGGCATTCTCCCTTTATCTATATCAGAGAGTGAATGATCCACTATTGTCATTCAATCTCCTTCGCATGAATTATGTTATATCCAAAACCCGAGTTTTTGAGACTTATGGTTAAAATTTCTATATCCAAGATCAAAAAATAGCAGTCCTCATGTAAGGTGTCCTTGGTGATCACTTGTGTCTGAGGATCAATTGTGTCACTATGTACTAAGAATTTTTTAGTTGACACTTAGATATAATTACCATTCAGAGATTCTTAATCGGACCAGTTCAGTGAACTCATTCTCCAATCAGCACCTACATGTTGGTCTTAGTATCTCTACGCAAGTGACTATGAGATCAGTCACCCTCATCACATGAGCATACACAACACGTACTGATCTATCCGAATACTTAATGTCTTTCTCAAGCATTCTATGACCAAGAACTTTCTAAACTTATATTTAAAGAAGATTAATTTCATTATTATAATCCCACTATAATTCAATCTTCATTGCATAAGTTTATCGACTTCATTATAATATGCACGTGCGTATATTATGAAGAATGAATATTATTATCATAAATAAAATTTGAACAAAAATATATAAAAAATATTTCATCGTATCTCGTATGATTGATTTGTAGGACACATTTTAACTAACATTGCACTCATAATTAATGGGGCAATAGTAAGGTATCCTCGATCCACGATGAATTGTGTTCACATAGACAAATGTATTGTATGTGGAAAAGCTATATGTCACTAAACTATGAGCCCTACTAAATATAAGATTCAAAAGCACAACTCAAGAAAGAAACCGCCCAAAGACAATGGCTATATTATTCTCTCAACCAAGAAGATATTAAAGAGAAGCATCACCTCAAAGTCAAGTCATGTATAATGGATACTTGATAAAGAATGACTATAAATAGAAGGCTAGATCTCAAAGAGAAAAGTGATGATGAACCAGAGTGACTATGAGTTTAGTATATTATCCATAGAAGAGTGTTCTCATCTAAGTATTGTAAGCTACCAATTCCATATCATATAACGTTTTATCAAAGAAGTTCTTTTTTTTATTTGTTTTGGTTACATGGCCCAATAGTCTGAGACTAAAGAGGATACGGGGAGGGGAACGGGAGAATCGAGGTTCAAAATTGGCGCTCTACAAGAGTGACTATGAGTTTAGTATATTATCTATAGAAGAGTGTTCTCATCTAAGTGTTGTAAGCTACCAATTTCATATCATATAACGCTTTATCAAAGAAGTTCTTTTTTTTATTTGTTGTGGTTAATTACATGGCTCAATAGTACGAGACTAAAGGAGATACGAGGAGGGAAACGGGAGAACCGAGGTTCGAACCTAGCACTCTACAATTTTTCTTAAACTAAGGGCATGTGATTTTGCTAACTAACACCTAGCGTCCGTGAATAATCCAGAGATGGGTGATCTAGCTCCACACACTGGAGAGCGGAATCGAACCCACGACCAGTCCATCGTGGGGAAGAGGTGATGAACCACCGAGTTACGTCTCTGGTTCTTTATCAAAGGATTTCATCATCAATTAGCTAGAGCAAGATAACAAGTACCAAGAGCTAGAGCAATTCCAAGCTTAAAGCGACCACATGTATTCCTTACTCCAATCGGTTTTTGCATGTACTCATTATTCATTGTGCTTTATATCTTTCCACAGGTTCCTATTGTAAAGGCTTAGACTCCGTGAAACAAATGTTGTATCCTTATTGAGTCTTGAACTGCAGAAGTGTGGTTAACAATCAGTGGATCCTTGATAAAGGATTGATTGCAGGAAGGTCCTTGTCGGTGTGTTGATCACATGATTAAACCTTATCAAGTGTTGATGTGTTAGTCGCATGATCAAACTTAATAAGTCTTGGTGACTGGAAATCTGATCAAAAAGTTAGCGTATATCAGAACTAATCCTTAATAAGTCTTAATGAGATGGTGATATATTTTGGTTTCTAAATGAAAGATATTTTACTTAATACTGTGATCTATCTCAGTTATCAGAACTAATCTCTTATGACAATTATGTGCACATATGATCGTTTACGGGACCTTCGCATGTGCACAAGAGTGTTTCTACCATACATATACTAAAGACATGGTCATCACAAGGCTGTATTTTATCAAATAAAAGTTAAAATCTATCTAGTGAAACATATATTAATGCTCTAGAGGTGCATTTTCTATGACAAAGTTATCTTACTGCCCCTGCAATCTAATACTCCTGAAGTATATTGACCCTACTAAACCTCAATTTTAAGATGCCAAGTTCCCATAGCTGATTCTGTGACTGTCTTTGGATAAGTTAAAAATATTCGTAAATTCGATTACATACATCACTCGACCTGTGATGGGTCGTGTAATACACGAATCATCATGTATGAATTCGGATTCATATATTTTTAAATGCATGTTTCACATTCAGATCGGGCATGAATTTTGTGCACCCGAACCTATACTTGATCCGAACTCGTTTCTTAATAACTCACTGTTAATATTTTAAACTCTAACTAACTAACCCTTAAATGTTTAAACTAATACAAAAAATCCAAACTCATAAGTCACCCTCCCCCATCCCCACACGTACGTAACCACAAGGTTCTAGTTATGTTTGAATTTGTATTGTAATTTGACATTTTTAATTATTATGTTTGTTGTTGTTAATTTATGTTTTGGATGTTTTTCTCCTAACGTTTAGAGGTGAAATTTAATATAGAAATGTGATCATCAATTTTAAACTCTAATTTATATATTTTTTAGATGGATACAGATATCTAAAGATATATTCATACCCATGATAGATATCTCTGTATCCGTAGTCGCGAACATAGGTAGGTACTATATATCTATATATGATATTTGTAAAATTTTTATGATTAAGACATGATATTGGTTTGTCAGAGTTGAGCACGATCCATTTACATCTCTAACTATCTCAAATTTTGAGCTATCAAAGAATGGTTGCCTTAAATAATTAGCTATTTTGATGGTGGTCCTCAAATGCAAGAAGTGAAAACCATGCACTTTCTTAAAATGGGCCTGTGAAACTTGACGAATGCCGAAAAATCAAAAAAGAAAAAAGAAACAACTCTGATTAGTAGTTGAAAGAGAATAATAAATAAAATGAGACTATTTTCTTGGAGCTTAAAATCAGTTTTGACTGTTTCCTAAAGCATGATAAGAGCATGTCCCGAGATGTGTCCTCACATTTTGTTTATATGAAAAAGGGAATAATTTTATTTTAAATATCGATAAAAACGTAGAATGCACAGGTGGGATGTAGGAGACATTGAACAAATATGGATTAATACAAAATTAAATTTGCCTTTCTTTCATCTTCAGCCACAATCAAGATGTTCAATATATTTTGCTTTCATTGTTGATTATCTACTTGAAGAAGTTGAGGTACTTCGACCAGAAAACGTATTTGCTTCTGAGTCGCTCAAATGAATGAGAAGACATCCTCACATGTGAAATGTTTAGCCGCTGGCTAATTAATTGTTCCCCTGATCACTCTTGATTAGGAAGGGAAGCCTGATCTTAACGTAATGTGACCACATTTGATGTTGCATCATCGTATCTAAACTCTTGATCAGTAGGTGATAAAATAGATTAACTTAGAGAGTGATGTACTTCGATCGATAAAGTTCATATAAGCTTTGTGAACGTCGACCAAGGTGTAATCCAACTTAATCATGCAATGGATCAAAACTCTTAACCTAACGAAGAAAAGCGCCACCACAAATTCATGAGATATATATGGATGTCATTCGATGTACGTAGTTGTGTGTCGTCGTTGTCCATATCTTCTTAGTTGATGCTGTCTTTAAATCACGATATTGAGTGCCAGCTAGTGAAGTTCCTGTGTGTACCGTCTCATTTAAGAGTTAAAGCTATTAAAATTTGTTGAATGTGGTCATTCAATTCACAATTTTAAGGTGTTAATTAGAAAAGTATCCAACTATATAATCACGTTATATTTTAATCCGTTTCTAAAATAAGACTATTCTAACACATTTTCTTACGTACAGATCGATTTAAGTTATGTCACGTGAATTATGACAAATATAGAGTGCACGACTAAAATCGTAATCACGTGTTCTGATATCATATTAAATTCTAGAGATTTTTACATAAAAATTATTGATAGAGATGAATTTATAAAAAAATCATTCTTAAAAATATATTAACAAACATATCACTAAGTTAATTCAAATAATTCATAAATATCATTTAAACGTGATTTTTTATATATTTTTGATACAAAAGAAATAATATATTTATAAATAAATATAATATTTTTAGATAATTTAAATTTATTCAGTGATACGTCTGCTAATATATTTACAAGAATAATTTTTTTACAAATTCTTATTTAATAATAATTTTTTATGTAAAAATTTTTAAATTTTATTAAATTAAATTGTCTAATTCAAAATCTTAAGATATTAAATAAAAAAATTTATAATATAAATATATTATATTTTAATCCGTTTCTAATACACGGAATTATTCTAACGAAGATAATTTATAAAAGATCTCTCTTTTTCCCGCGTCCCTCTTCTTCCTGACAACCGTACAAAGCCCTGAAATCATTTTGCATTGCCCCCTCGTAGGTCTAACACGAATTCCACAGAGTCATGCATGCACGTTGCAAGATTAATTTCGGAGTTTTAATGGAATGGCCACACAGGGAACATGCTCAAGATGTGTAATTTCCCTGTTAATGCTTATAAGTGTCGCGTATGGTCTAGGTTATTTCAACTTAGATCAACATCAAAGGAATCAAGGCCATAAGGCCATTTTTATTGTAAACTACTCTTTTTAAACATGTTTTGGACTTCACGTGAAAATGAGAGTTATGGTACAAGGCAACAAAAATTTGATCTTTTTAATTGTTGTAGGTACCCTAAGTTGTGTCAAAACTCTTTTAATGGTGAGATGAGTTCTCTCCTAGCCACCTACTATATGAGAGGCCATGAGGGGTGCTCACGACGGTGGCGGCCGACGTGGTGTCGGCGGCGAGGGGTGCTCACGGCGTGCTTTGGTTGCACTACAAGAAAATGTGATTTTAACGATGGATAATTTCGACGGATAAGTCTGTCAGAAAATTATTTATCGACGGCATTTTCGATGAATTTCCGACGGATAAATTTGTCGGAAACTCTGTATTTTCTTGTAGATCGAGGGATGGCAGAGGGTGCCAATTTTCCTGTTGCGTTGTGGGTAGAGGGAGATGAAGCGGTTGATTTCTCGCGAGAAGATAGAACCGGCCGGGGGAGATCTCACGCCTTCTCAAGGTTAACTTTTTAACCGTTGGATGGGTTAAAGAAGCATAGCTGGGATTTAATAGCAGTAGGATCTACTCTCTCTCTCTCTCTCTCTATATATATATATATATATATATGTGGGAGATGTTCACATGAGGCCGGTCTCATAGTAATTTATCATGGAGCCGGCATCTGGGCCGTTAAATGTCATGAGATCGACCTCATGCGATCAGCTCTTATGACATTTAAAGACTTAGATGTCGCCGGTTCTCCTTTGCCGACCTCATGGTAATTATATATATATATATATTATAAAAGAAAAGTGGGGTTTTTTTCTGCCGGTTCTCTTTTACCCGCCGCCGGTTCTCCTTTACCCGATTCTACTGCCTTTGGGAGAGAATAACCCGAAAGGTAACGTCTTTCTGCGTCAAACCATGGTTTCCCAAATATCTATTCTTGATTTCTTCCATTTCAACGCGTTTTCATCCGATGGGTTCTGTTCCATGAACATGCATGCCGTGGCTGCGGAGAGGACCAGCACACCGGCAAGGCCCCGGTGGCGTCCTCTCCACCTTACTTCTGCGGGTCTCTCCTGAGCAGGGCGAGCAACCCGCTGGTCCTTGACACCCAATTCGGGGAGGAGAAGCCCGCGTTGCTCACCCCGTTATCGGCGCTCATGGTGCCAGGGTCCGGTCGCCTGGCCAGGGCCGCGTCCGCGCCAATTTCGGCCCCAACCCCGCCGCCGTGCGCATCGAGGGCTTCGACTGCCTCCGCGGGGATGGCCAGCGCAGCAGCTGCGGCATAACCGCCGTCGCCTGGGGGCCCCCTGTCACCCACCTACCAGTTGAACAGATCACATCGCCCAGTACTCTGCTAAAATTAGTGAACACACAGGATTTTTATAGTAGGCAAGCAAATACTGCTGCTGGGAGAGGAGATGGTTTGAACGGCATGAGAGAGAGAGAGAGAGAGAGATGTTTCTTTTGTGATTACTGTACATCCCAGCATCCTTTTTCTTTCTTCTGGGTCTTTTTGCAGAGTCCGATCGGGAGAAGCAACTGATCATTTTGTATGTATAAAGTAAATGGTCGATGAAGTTCTTGGGAATAAAAGTCGAGGGAGGAGGAGGGGGTGCCTCTCCTCACTTTGTCTAATTCCTCCTTTTTCCCCCATTGTAGTTGGGCAGGAAAACTAATTTCTGATTCATAGACGACTCCCTTATATACCGGAGGAAAATTAATTCTCTCGGCCTTATAATTAGTTTAATTGTGAAATTATTTTATTATTTTTATATTATTATTATATATATATGTACACGGAGAGAGAGAGAGAGAGAGAGAGAGAGAGAGAGAGAGAGAGAGAGAGAGAGAGAGAGAGAGAGAGAGAGAGCACGGTGAACTCTTGATGTTTGACTATCGTCACCATATCGATCACCTAATCCAAACTTTTCTAATTAGGTGACCGTTGGGCAAGGAATTGGCCTCTCTCCAAACGTTTAACACCGGGTAATAATCATAAGAGAAAGGGGCGTTTTTTTTCTGCCGGTTCAATTGTGATGTTAGGCTTTAAGTCTTCCGATTTGTTTCTCCTTACCCTTGTCGGCGAACACGCTTTGATTGTCACCGCCCTTTTAAAACTCTGTCATCTTTTTTCCCGGTCTGCTACTACTACATCCTGTCAATCAACGAGACCCACGGTGGCCATAACTATTGTCCCTGGAATCCCCAAAAGTACCAATTGTGCCTCGTCATGAATGTGTTGATCAAGGGGAAGGGCTTGCCGGTGATGTTCGACCTCCGGTGTTACTCTTGGTGTTTGACTATCATCACCATATCGATCACCTAATTCAAACATTTCTAATTAGGTGACTATTGGGCAAGGAATTGGCCTCTCTCCAAACGTTTAACACCGGGTAATAATCATAAGAGAAAGGGACGTTTTTTTTCTGCCGGTTCAATTGTGATGTTAGACTTTTAAGTCTTCCGATTTGTTTCTCCTCACCCGTGTCGACGAGCACGCTTTGATTGTCACCGCCCTTTTAAAACTCTGTCATCTTTTTTCCCGGTCTGCTACTACTACATCCTGCCAATCAACGAGACCCACGGTGGCCATAACTACTGTCCCTGGAATCCCCAAAAGTACCAGTTGTGCCTCGTCATGAATGTGTTGATCAAGGGGAAGGGCTTGCCGGTGATGTTCGACCTCCGGTGCTTCGGGAACAAGCCCGTAACGCTAGACTTTTACCGTGCGTTGATCAGCCCGGGCGTTGCCGACGCGTGGGTGGTCACCTGGGCGACCAAGTGGGTGAGGTCGTTACTAATCGTCACACCGAACAAGTTGATCTAGCGGGCGACGGTGACCCGACTGTTCTGCCGCATGATATGGTACATAGACCATTACATTATTTACATTATATGTTTACATCAAATAATTAATTAAATTATTTACATAAATATATGTCAAATAGAAAAAGAGAAATAATTTGTCGAATCATTCATGTATTTGATGTGAAACAAAAAACAATATTACCACATATGAAGGTTTATTATTCACTTATTTACAATTGATTTGTAAAAAAATTAATGCATCTACATGTTTACGTAATGATACGTGAAATGTAAAAAAATATTAATACAATTAAACATTGTAGGTAATTTCATGTCTCATGTAACAAAAAAAATTAATATGTCTAAATAGTTAAATAATTACATAAATTTTAAATATTTAGATCAAATAAAATGTAGAGTTTTTTTCCTTGTATTTATGTGATTTTTAAAATATATAATTTTATATTATTTGAAAATTTATAAGCTGGGCATTATATTTACTTGGTGGTTTTCAGTTCAAGTAGTTTACTTCTAGAATTTAACTTGCTTCAATGAATTTTTGACGTAAAACCTTTTAATTTTGCATGAATTTAGTGGGGGATTTGCTTACAGAATATTATATATATAAAGTAATCGTTAATCTTATAGTCCACATCTTTTGACTATCTTTCAAAAATCATGTGTTCAAATCTACCTGATAATCGTATGCACGTATTTTGAGAGTAGATAATCGAAATAAGATCTTCTCCCCCATTTTTTTTAAAAAAATGTCGACCATAAAAGGTTATATTTAACTATTAGCATCGGTAAGGAGACACACTTTAGTATTACATGGTTACGTTTTTAGTATTTTGTCATCAATCATTGTTTCCCCAATAAGTTAAGTGTTATTTGAAGATGGATCAATTGCCAATGGACATATGTCACTCCATACAGATAGAACATCTAAACACCTTATCTAATTTTATGAAACAAATGTATTTAAGATGTAGAGAAGTTAAAACACCATAGTTTTCTTACTTTTCTTCGTTCGTTATAAAATTAAGTAAAATATTCCTTTTTTAGCATTTGCCCTCGTTCCAAATAGCCACATTTTAATTTTGCATGGTTACTTTTTTAAATATTTTGTCATCAATTATTATTATTCCAATAAATTCAAAATCTTTGATTATTCTTCAAATTATTGAGTCACTTCTTAAGTAACGATGAATCATGTTTAAGTATCTAAATTTTTATTATTTAATTTAAAATTTTTTAAAATAAATTCACGCGTGAAACGCATTCCTTTGACTAGTAAAACAAGAGATACCCTCCAATAACCCATCCATCCGTCCCCGAGCACCCCACCATGGGGCTTGCCCCGGAACATGCCGATTCTATGTGAGTGTGCATGTACGACAGAGACCTTAGGGGCGTGTTTGACAACCGGGAGGTCGGCCGGTTAGCCGACACCGGCTAACCGGTGGACCCCACCTCGGTTAGCCCTCCCCCTCACACAATAGCACTATCCGACCCCGGTTGCTTTAATCGACCCCGAAGGGTCTATTACGGCACCCCCTTACCCGGTTATCAAATCCCCCCTAGATGAGTACCAACTAGGATTAGTCCAATCAAAGTCTGTAAGAGATCGATCTCGTCTCCAAATCACCAATGGCGAGCGAGGTCACCGTCGGGCCACTCGCCTCCTTTCCTCGGCGACACTGGCATTGTTGCCCAAGGGGGAGGTATGGACAAGGGGGCCTTTCTCGCCCTTCGTCGCGTACGTCGGGGCTTGTCACTTTGTGTTTGCCTTCTTCTTAATGCTGCGTGTGTTGTAGTGCTGGCCCCGTCGACATGATGCTGCTAGCTACACGGTGCCGGGAGTGGCTGCGGCTAAGGGGCCTGCACCACCGTGGCTGGACCTTGGCCGACGGGGCTTCCCCTCGTGGCTCCTCTTGTGCCTTTCGTCTAGCCTTCTGGTGGGGAAGGAGGACAGCATTCAGCAGACACGCATGAATAGAAACCGAGGGGGGGGGGAGGTTTTATATAAACTCTATATTCTTATCTTTATCTAATTTATCTGTACATCTTTGAAATCTACTAAATAGAGTTCTTACACCTCTAACGGTTAGATTTTAGAAGTACGTAGATATTATTTTTTACGATACAACAAAGGGGGTTTCGGAGTATACATACGTATTCTTAAAGATTTCATGTGTATAAAGAGAAATTGCTAGATAAATATAAGGGTATAAATGTTATTTATAAAGATTTTAAAAATATTTTAGAGGTCAAGATCGTGTAGTAACTTCATACCGTTGGATGATCCGGAGGTTGTGTTGTGACGGAACCGATCTTTGCCCAGCCATCTCATCTGTTGTTTACTTTGGGGGAGAGAAAAATAAGAATGGGGGAGAGCCTTTTAGGAAAAATAAATTTTTGGTAAAGGTGTCTTACACAATCTCATTTTTCGTCGCTAAAGATGAGTTGCAAGGCTTGATCGAGCCAGAATATAGAGTATGAGAAAAGAAAGAAAGACTCTCGTACAGAGCCTGAGAAAAGGAGAGGAAGGTTCTCGTGCGAAACTGAGAAAGATCACCGCTGATCAAGACTTGTGGAAGGATACGATGCTGGGTGGGATAGCCGAGCTTTTCCACTGGATCGGTGATGGTGCCTTAGGGCCCATTGACAAATCCTGTGAGGCCTCACTAAAGGTGGGGGTGCACTCGCGCCGTGTGGATAGTGCCAGGCAACAGGAGCGACAGCTTGGGTCTTGGTTGGCCAGGTCTCCATGGCCCATCTGAAGGCCTAGGCATCGGAGGTGCTAGGATCTCTAGGGGAGCTACCGATGGCCGCTGGCGGAGCTCCATGGCATTGTGAACCCCCAGAATTGGGATGACGCCAACAGAAGTTTGGTAGCATGATGATGCGTGGGTTTACCTAGAGGAGAGACTCTCACTCTCTTTGGGTAGCTTCTGTGGGCTCAACTCTTCACATGCTAGGTCGTCTTGCTGAAGTTGGTCGTTGGGAGCTGGAATGGCTAGAGGGCTTGTCATCCATGTCTTCTATGAAGGAAGACCTAAGCGATGGCAGTGCAAGTGAGAGGGCACCAGAAGGTAGATTGACACCAATTCTACTTTAGGAATCTATGGTCGCGACCTAGTTCCAGGCCATTTAGGTGGCAGAAGCGACGGTTGGAGGGTGGGTGCTTCACTGCCAGTGGCATTAGGCGACTGAGACCAGCTGAGTCAAGAACTTGGTAAGCGTGGGACAGAATGAGTAAGACCTTCCAGCCGTGGTCCTGAGAGGACCTCGTCAAACTTCTTCGATGGACCGTCTCAGGTGGCTCCGTCGCTAACAGGATCTCACCGAACTCTTTTGTGTAGAGAAAGTTCTCACCAAGGTGCATATTCCTTGGGAGAAATTTAAGGCCCGTGCCTTAATCAATCCTTAGTGGTTCGGACCTAGAATACATTATGTAATTTTTGTTTATTTTCCTGGATTTTTAGGATTTTTTCTGGCATTTTCCAGGAATTAATGGGAAATGTTTAGGATTTAATCCTAAATTAATGCATATACCTAATTATAAAAAGGTCGTATATACAATTTTACTTAATTGAGGGTTAAAGTGCAATTTGAGTTAAATTTTCAAAAAAAAATAGTTTTATAAAAATCACTCGATCCTCTCTCTCCCCTCACTCTTTCTCTCTCTCTCGTTCGCTCTCTCTCTCTCTCCTCACGGCGATCTCTCTCCCTGCTTGGGCTCCGGGTTGATCCGGGCCACTGCAGGTGACAAGAGGGGTACCGTTGCGGAGCTGGCAACGAGTGGAACGCGGTGACACTAGTTTCATCTCGAACAGCGGAGCGAGGTGACGGGATCGGGCGATTGAAGGCGCAGTGGTTCGCTGCTCGTGCGCGGCCGGAACGCCGTTTTCGTCGCGATCGAGGTAGGGGGATGGAATCCCTACGTCGCTAGGATAATTTCAGTACCTCATGCATCATGATCCGAGGTCATTTTCCTAGATTTCCGTGCATTTCCCCATGTTAGCCTATTTTCGTTTAAATTGTTAAAATCAATTGTTATAGGCTTCATTTTAGTTTTGATGGTATGTGTGGTTGTGGAATGGCCGTGTGGCACGGTAGCTTTCGTTTTTCAGTTTTTCCAGCTAGTTGTAGCCCTCCGGGCGGATTTCCGACCCGGTGAGGGTGTATCCCGCTGTGACGCCGTTTGTGCGGTCGTCCGTGGACCGTTCATCATATGAGCGGTCATGACCTAACCGTTTAACACCCCTTGTGCGGTCTATGATAGGACCGTTTAAGCCCTGGTGCGGCTATACTCTAGCCGTTCATCCTTGGGACCATAGGGAGGTGCACTAGAACGGCCCAAATAAAATCGCCCATCCACGTGGTGCGGCTAGACCCAAACCATTCGTCCTTGTTGTGCGGTCTATCGTAAGACCGTTTGAGCCGTTGACCTTCGATGGCGGTTCGTTGATGCGGTCTTTGACCCATCCGTCCATCGTGTGTTGTGCGGCCCATTCGGGACCGTTCAACCCCTGTGCGGCCGGTTTCAAACCGCATATCTCCATAATTCTATTAGTTGATATAGTAGTGCGGCCTAGGTCCAACCGTCCAACTAGTTGGTGCGGTCAGGGTGGAACCGTTTATGTCTAGTTGAGCGGCCAGCCTTGAACCGTTCAACCCTTTGTGCGGCCCTATCTGAACCGTCCATCTCTGGCAGCGGTTAGTTTCAGCTTATGGTGCAATTTGTCGTAAATACCGCCGTGGTTAAACTATTTTTCAAATGATGGCATATTTTAGATCCCAATAGAGTAGCCTTTTCTTTCCTTGTGATGGAACCACTAGTCGTAGCCCAGCGAGCTCGAGAGTCGACCCACCTGGGAGAGGTGGAGGGGTGTTTCCGTCACACGGTTTTTAAGCTAGTTCCGTGGGCTCCCAGCCAACGGTAGCATCTAACGAGGGAGAAAACTAGCTAGAGGGCCTGGCTCAGGCGAGAGCTAGTGTGTGCACACGTGGTCAGAGGCTCGGACTGACACTGACGAGTGTCACTCTCACTAGTTACTTGGTTTGGTACTTTTTACGCTCTCTGCTTGTCGCGATCGAGACTTGCGAGTGCTTGAGACGCAGTGTAAGCCGTCATTGGACGCACCTGGTTTCTCCTTTCTGGTGGTCTTCCTTCTTCGTGTCACTTGGTTGGCTCAGGCATATTTCGTTGGTAGATTTGGTTTCTGTCGCTTAGATTTATTTATTATTGGCATGTTTTAGCTGTTGTATCTGTTCAGTTAGATTTACAGCTTTTAGTCTTCAGTTTTAATCATGCCATTGTCTGTTCATTTATTTAAATGCATGCTCTATTTGCTTTTACTTTTACATGTATGCATGTTTAGCACGAGGTGGGGATCCGCGTGACCCCTACTGAGTCTGGCTATGACTCACCCTTCTCCTTTCAGGTGAGCCGTGCCCGCCGTCTCCCGATGTTTCCCGCGTGCTTGGAGACCGTTCTTAGCCGCCGGCAGTAGATGGGTTGCCCATTTTGGCCTTCCTTTTGTACTTTTGCCGGGGTATGCCCCGAGTAGTTGTACTTTGTGGACTCGCACTCTTGTGCCCTCTGGACTAGTATATATATTAGCACTCTGATTATTTTAATGTTGCTTCTGCACTTATGTTAAATTTTATAGCTTAATTTAAATTTTCACACTTGTGATTGCAATTCGTTATACATCCCCTCGACAAACTTCACTAACCCTTCAGGGGCCTCATCAACCTCTTGGGTGACTTCCCCAGTTCTTGGTGTCGGTGTATCGATGTTATCGGTATATCTGTATCCGGAGCTCTGGGTCATCACAGTTGGTATCAGAGCGATGTTGAGGATTTGTATAAGGAATTGGAATTTAGGCTTGTCAAGAGCTAGTCCTATTGTGTCGTCTATTGCTGGCTTAGGATGTTTTCCATGAGATTGATGGATTTTCTGTTGTTTTATGTATTCGCCAGTTGTAAAAAAAAAATGCCGCCTCATCGAGGAAGACCTCCTCGAGTTCAAAGAAATGCGCCTAGAGAAGAGAGCGGTTCCACTCAGCCTCCTGCAGTTCCTGCTCCAGCGCCAGTCGTTGCTCCTTAAGTTGAAGTGCCTGGTAGTCGAGGCAAGGTTCTTTAAAGAATTCCTCCTGTTTAATCTGCCAGCTTTTGACGGTCAGACAGACCCAGAGGTAGCGAGGCAGTGGCTAGATGCGATCGAGCGCGTGTTCCTATCCATGGAGTGCGCGGAAGATGAAAAAGTGATGTTAGCAGCATTTTAGCTTCAAGGTGCAGCCATTACATGGTGGAAAGCCGAGTGGCAGATTGCATTTCATTCCAAGCCCCTTCGGCAGATCACTTGGGTAGAGTTTGTTGCAGCCTTCGAGCGTGCCTATACTCTGCTTGCTTGCAAATGGCAAAGATGTACCAGTTCATGGAGTTGATTCAGGGCGACATGACTGTACTTCAATATCGGAACAAGTTTATGGAACTGGGTCAATATGCGCCCCATGTGCTTGCTAATGAGGCTTTGAAGACTCAGCAGTTCTTGCGGGGATTAAGGCCAGAGTTGAAGTTGCCGTTGATTGCGAGTCGAGTAGCTGATCTTGATGGTGCGTGCCAGGCAGCTGTGGCACTTGAGCTAGAGATGACGAGACCAGGAGGGTATCCGCAAGCTGGGTTAGTTCAGCCGACTGTGCAGTTTCAGCAACAGACTTACCGACCGCCAGTGTCAGGAGTTCCCTCTGTTGCGCCAGATGCTAGCGGTGTTTCTTCCTCTTCCAAGCCTAAATTCAAGAAGTTCAAGAAGAAGAAGAAGTTCTTTCAGTAGGCATCATCTGGTACTGGTACTGTTCAGCAGCAGTCAGCGCCTTCTTCCCAAACTCGTCAAGGTTCTTCTGTCAGTCAGCCTAAGTCGTGTCCGAGGTGTGGTGGAAGCCACAGGGGACAGCCGTGTTCTCTTCCAATAGTCTGTTTCCGTTGTGACCAGCCTGGTCATGTGGTTCGGGATTGCCCGTTGAGGCCGAAACCAGTGCAGACTCCTCAGTTTTCTCAGCCTCAGCCGTCGCAATTCAGACCTCCTCCCTTGCCGCAACCTCAGCAGCAATTTTATTCGCAAGCTTCAGCGTCTTCCCAGCAGTCTTCAGCCGGATCCAAGAAGCAGAAGGGCAAGGTTTCGCATATTTCTCAAGCTGAAGCAATTGCATCCCATCTGGTTGAAGGTACAATTATGCTTTATGGTCATTCAGCGCGTGTCTTATTTGATTCTGGTGCTTCTCACTCTTTTATTTTTGAGGATTTCATTGCATGCATCGAGGAGCCAACATCATAGATGACTGTGAACTGTTTGTTGAATTGCCTTCTGGAGATTTTATGATCACGTCTCTGTGTTTAAAGAATCTCCTATTATGATTAATAATCATCAGTTGCCGGCGAGATTATATGCGTTACAGCTGGCAGATTATGACATCATTCTAGGTATGGATTGGTTGGAGCAATATGGAGCTCTGGTTGACTGCATATCGAAGAAAGTCTATTTTCAGCCACAGGGAAAATCAGCATTTTATTTCCAAGGTATTCGATCCCGCTCTTCTCGCTTGATTATTTCTGCTATTAGAGCCTGTAGATTGCTTAGTGCATGTTGTCAGGGATTCTTAGCTTCTGTGGTTGTTGTTGAGAAACCACGACAGGACGTCAGTGATATTCCTGTTGTCTGTGAGTTCCCTGATGTGTTTCCTGACGAGTTGCCAGGCTTGCCTCCATAGCAAGAAATAGAAATGGTGATTGAATTAATTCTAGGTACAGCTCCTTTGGCAAAGGCACCGTACCGAATGGCTCCAGCTGAACTAAAAGAACTGCGAGCACAGTTGCTTGAATTGCTGGAAAAAGGCTATATTCGCCCCAGTTTTTCTCCGTGGAGTGCTCCAGTCTTGTTTGTGAAAAAGAAAGATGGAAGCCTGAGGCTTTGTATTGATTACAGACAACTGAATCAGGTGACTATCAAGAATAAATATCTGCTTCCCAGGATTGATGACCTGTTTGACCAGTTACAGTCTGCTACTGTCTTTTCACGGATTGACCCTAAGTCTGGCTATTTTCAATTGCGGATCCGGGAATCTGATGTGGAGAAGACAGCTTTCAGCACTCGTTATGGTCACTATGAATTTCTGGTAATGCCGTTTGGCTTAACAAATGCTCCAGCAGCCTTCATGGACCTAATGCAGCGTGTTTTCCGCCCATATCTGGATCAGTTCGTGGTAATCTTTGTCGATGATATTCTGATTTACTCTGCTTCTGAGGAAGATCATGTGCAGCATTTGAGGATTGTTCTGCAGACTCTGAGAGATCACGAGCTCTATGCAAAGTTCAGTAAATGTGAATTTTGGCTTCGGGAAATTCATTTTCTTGGCCACGTGATTTCTGGTGACGGAGTAGCAGTAGACCCTGCAAAGATTGAAGCTGTTCTAGATTGGCAGAGACCGAGAACTGTGACAGAGATCAGAAGCTTCTTAGGTTTGGCTGGGTATTATCGAAGATTCATCCAAGATTTTGCAAAGATTGCAGCACCTATGACTAGACTGACTCGTAAAGATGTACCCTTAGTCTGGTCAGATCAGTGTGAGGAAAGCTTTGTTGAATTAAAAAGGCTTTTGACTTCTTCTCCAGTGTTGACTTTGCCGTCCGGCTCGGGTGGATTTGTGGTTTGCACAGATGCTTCTCGAGTAGGCTTGGGTGCAGTGCTGATGCAACATGGAAAAGTTATCGCATATGCATCTCGACAATTAAAACAGCATGAAGAAAATTATCCCACGCATGATCTGGAGCTAGCTGCAGTTATTTTTGCTTTAAAGATCTGGAGACATTATCTGTATGGTGAGAAGTTTCAAATCTTTACTGATCATCAGAGTTTGCAATATATATTCTCCCAGAAGGATCTGAATCTCAGGCAGCGTCGTTGGATGGAATACATGAAAGATTATGACTTTACACTCTCCTATCAGCCGGGTAAAATGAATGTTGTGGCTGATGCTCTGAGCAGGAAAGTACAAGTCAGTCATCTGTTGCTTCATGAGTGGAAATTGTGGGAACAGCTTCCGAGTGAGGCATTCAGTGTGGATATCCCTGCCGATCCGACAATAGCAGTTTGTGCTAGTCTGTCTATGACTTCAGCTCTATATCAGCAGATTAAAGAAGCTCAGCAGGCAGATTCGGAATTATCCCAAGTGATGATGATGCATGATGTTGAGTTTGATGATGAGCTAGTCGTCAGTTTTTGTGGCAGATTATATGTTCCAGCAGATGATGTTTTAAGGCAAGAAATTCTGAAAGAAGCGCATGGTTCCCGCTTTGCGATTCACCCGGGTACCACCAAGATGTATCAGAATTTGAGAAAGCAATTCTGGTGGCCAGGCATGAAAAAGGATGTTGCGGCTTTTATTTCTAGATGCTTGACTTGTCAGCAGATAAAAGCAGAACATCAGAAGCCAGGTGGATTGTTGCAGCCATTAGAAATTCCGATGTGGAAGTGGGATCATGTCACTACCGATTTCATTGTGGGATTACCTCGCACTTCTCAAGGATTTAATGGTATCTGGCTGTTGGTTGACAGATTGACGAAGACAGCTAGATTATTGCCGATAAAAGTTTTCTGGAGTGTGCATAAGTTGACCGAGCTTTATGTTCAAAAGATTGTGCCACTGCATGGAATTCCTATTTCACTTGTGTCAGATCGTGATCCACGATTTACCTCCGGCTTCTGGCGCAGTTTTCAGAAAGCACTGGGCACGGAGTTAGCTTTCAGTTCAGCGTATCATCCTCAGTCTGATGGGCAGTCAGAAAGAACTATTCAGACTTTAGAAGATATGTTGAGGTCTTGTTGCCTAGATTGGCAAGGTTCATGGAGTCAACATTTGCCACTTGTTGAATTTACTTATAATAACAGTTTTCACTCCAATATTGGTATGGCTCCATATGAAGCGCTGTACGGTCGTCCTTGTCGGACCCCTCTAAATTGGTTTGAGGCAGGTGATCGTCTTTTGACAGGGCCTGATATGGTGCAGTAATGTTCTGATGTGGTTCGTCTGATCAGGCAAAGGTTGTTGACAACTCAGAGTCGACAGAAGAGCTATGTAGATCAGCGCAGACGTCCACTACAGTTTGAGCCAGGAGACATGGTTCTTGTCAAGGTATCTCCAATGAAAGGTGTTTCCAGATTTGGGAAGCGTGGAAAGTTTAGTCCGCGTTATGTTGGTCCATTTCTTATTTTATAATCTGTGGGCCAAGTAGCTTATCGTCTTCAGTTACGAGCGGCTATGCAAGCAATTCATGATGTGTTCCACGTCTCTCAGTTGAGGAAGTATGTGCTGAATCCGTCCCACGTTCTGGATGATTCAGTTTGGCCAAAAGTGACTGCTGCTTTGTCTACTCCAGAGTTTCCTGTCAGGATTGAAGACCGCCATGAGCAGCGGTTAAGAAACAAGGTAATTCCTCTAGTAAAAGTTATCTGGCAGTGTCACTCAGGCAGTGAAGCAACTTGGGAACGTGAGGATGAAATGCGGCAGCTTTTTTCCTTTCTTATTCCAGTAAGGTATAATTCCTTTTCTCAGTTTCCTCCTTATCCGTTATTTTTTAAATTTCGAGGTCAAAATTTTATTAGGAGGGAGGGACTGCAAGGCCCGTGCCTTAATCAACCTTAGTGGTTCGGACCTAGAATCCATTCTGTAATTTCGGCTATTTTCTGGATTTTTAGGATTTTCTTCTGGCATTTTTCAGGAATTAATGGGAAATGTTTAGAATTTAATCCTGAATTAATGCATGTACGTAATTATAAAAAGGTCGTATATACAATTTTACTTAATTAAGGGTTAAAATGCATTTTGAGTTAAATTTTCAAAAAAATATTTTTATAAAAATCACTCGATCCTCTCTCTCCCCTCACTCTCTCTCTCTCTCTCTCGTTCGCTCTCTCTCTCTCTCCTCACGGCGATCTCTCTCCCTCCTTGGGCTCCGGGTTGATCTGGGCCACTGCAGGTGACAAGAGGGGTACCGTTGCAGAGCTGGCGACGAGTGGAATGCGGTGACACTAGTTTCATTTCGAACCGCGGAGCGAGGTGACGGGATCGGGCGATTGAAGGCACGGTGGTTCGCGGCTCGTGCGCGCATCAGACGCCATTTTCGTCGCGATCGAGGTAGGGGGATGGAATCCCTACGTCGCTAGGATCATTGCAGTACCTCATGCATCATGATCCGTGGTCGTTTTCCTAGATTTCCGTGCATTTCCCCATGTTAGCCTATTTTCGTTTAAATTGTTAAAATCAATTGTTATAGGCTTCATTTTCACTTTTGATGGTATGTGTGGTTGTGGAATGGCCGTGTGGCACGGCAGCTTTCGTTTTTCAGTTTTTCGAGCGGATTTCCGACCCGGTGAGGGTATATCCCGTTGTGACGCCGTTTGTGCGGTCGTCCGTGGACCGCTCATCATATGAGCGGTCATGACCTAACGTTTAACCCCCCTTGTGCGGTCTATGATAGGACCGTTTAAGCCCTGGTGCGGCTATACTCTAGCCGTTCATCCTTGGGACCATAGGGAGGTGCACTAGAACGGCCCAAATAAAACCGCCCATCCACGTGGTGCGGCTAGACCCAAACCATTCGTCCTTGTTGTGCGGTCTATCGTAAGACCGTTTGAGCCGTTGACCTTCGATGGCGGTTCGTTGATGCGGTCTTTGACCCATCCGTCCATCGTGTGTTGTGTGGCCCATTCGGGACCGTTCAACCCCTGTGCGGCCGGTTTCAAACTGCATATCTCCACAATTCTATTAGCTGATATAGTAGTGCGGCCCAGGCCCAACCGTCCAACTAGTTGGTGCGGTCAGGGTGGAACCGTTTATGTCCAGTTGAGCGGCCAGCCTTGAATCGTTCAACCCTTTGTGCGGCCCTATCTGAACCGTCCATCTCTGGCAGCGGTTAGTTTCAGCTTATGGTGCAATTTGTCGTAAATACCACCGTGGTTAAACTATTTTTCAAATGATGGCATATTTTAGATCCCAATAGAGTAGCCTTTTTCTTTCCTTGTGATGGAGCCACTAGTCGTAGCCCAGCGACCTCGAGAGTCGACCCACCTGGGAGAGGTGGAGGGGTGTTCCCATCACACGGTTTTTAAGCTAGTTCCGTGGGCTCCCAGCCAACGGTAGCGTCCTACCGAGGGAGAAAACTAGCTAGAGGGCCTGGCTCTGGCGAGAGCCAGTGTGTGCACACGTAGTTAGAGGCTCGGACTGACACTGACGAGTGTCACTCTGACTAGTTACTTGATTTGGTACTTTTTACGCTCTATGCTTGTCGCGATCCAGACTTGCGAGTGCTTGAGACGCAGTGTAAGCCGTCAGTGGACGCACCTGGTTTCTCCTTTCTGGTGGTCTTCCTTCTTCCTGTCACTTGGTTGGCTCAGGCATATTCTGTTAGTAGATTTGGTTTCTGTCGCTTAGATTTATTTATTATTGGCATGCTTTAGCTGTTGTATCTGTTCAGTTAGATTTACAGCTTTTAGTCTTTAGTTTTAATCATGCCATTGCCTGTTCATTTATTTAAATGCATGCTCTATTTGCTTTTACTTTTACATGTATGCATGTTTAGCACGAGGTGGGGATCCGCGTGACGCCTACTGAGGCTGGCTGTGACTCACCCTTCTCCTTTCAGGTGAGCCGCGCCTGCCGTCTCCCGGTGTTTCCCACGTGCTTGGAGACCGTTCTTAGCCGCCGGTAGTAGACGGGTTGCCCATTTTTGCCTTCCTTTTGTACTTTTACGGGGTATGCCCCAAATAGTTGTACTTTGTGGACTCGCACTCTTGTGCCCTCTGGACTAGTATATATATTAGCACTCTGATTATTTTAATGTTGCTTCCGCACTTATGTTAAATTTTATAGCTTAATTTATATTTGCACGCTTGTGATTGTAATTCGTTATACATCCCCTCGACAAACTTCACTAACCCTTCAGGGGCCTCATCAGCCTCTTGGGTGGCTTCCCCAGTTCTTGGTGTCGGTGTATCAATGTTATCGGTATATCGGTATCCGGAGCTCTGGGTCGTCACAAGAACCCTCTGACTCTCAAATCAATAAGCATTTTGGTAGAAGGCGGTAGGCTCTCAGGAATGATGGACATCTATGGTCTATCGGAGCAACCTAGTGGAGATTAGGAAGAAGAGGAGGAGATTTCGCTAGAGGGGCATTGCTCTCTGGCATGGTGGTGTGGAGATTCAATAGTCTTAGGGATCACATATTGCATGCATCGCGTATCTTGCATACCTACGGGAGGCCACAAAGGCCTCCTTATATAGGCATTTGGCGTGTTGGTGTCAAGGAGGGTTGTAGATCTTTGACAGGACTACACAAAATTACTTGCCTTCTAAAGTGGCGTGGGTTATGGGATAGGGGGAGCATTGTAACCTTGAAAAGGTATGAAGATCTGTTGGTGTTGGCACGTCATAATGACGTCTTAACTCCTCGAAACCCAACAACCTGGACCAGCTTCTACATAATGAAGGCCACATGGTTGATCTTGGGGATGTGTCCTCATTTCAATGTGCTTTAGTTGGTGGTAGGGCAGTGGTTGCACTTCTCGAAGGATACGTGCCTGACTTTGCTCCTACTTTGAGATCCTTCATTCTAACTGATGAGATTTGACTTGAAGTTTCGTTGTTTCTGCCACTACTACTATATAGGATCTGAACTATCTAGCGTGACCCCTGGGCTAACACCTTCGTGTTGGAGCTATAATGCCGAGAGTTGGGCTAGAAAGCTTTCTAGAGAGCCAGACCAAACTAGAGCTTTCCCTTGGCTCAGGATCGAGCCAAGTCTCCTTGATGACTAAGTGCCTGAGCTAGGTTCTTCAACACCCGAGACCGGGCTAAGGCCCCTTAGTGCTCCGATCACGGAATCGAACTCTCGCTATCCGATGGCTCGTGATCGAGCCAAGATCTCCCATAGGAATGGGGCCGATTAGGTGATCGAGGCTCTTTGTCAGCTCGGGGCTCGAGCTAAGGCTCTTTAGACGACTTTCCAAGACTAAGGATCTGAGCCAGGATACCACTATAAGGATCTGAGTCGGGATCAGAAAGAACGTAGTGAAAAAAAATTAATTTTATCCTGGGATGTGTTGATCGCTCGAGTGTGATTCCCGATAACTATCTAGAGCAAGATATGATTTTACCTCTGTGATACACTGATCATAGCGAAGTGGAAAGTGATCCCTCGTGGCAGTAATGAACCACATAAGTGTCCGGTCTCTAACGGTATCCACATAAATACAGACGGTCTCTTGGCCCAATGCCAGTATGGTTTTAGGCCCATTAAGCTTAAGAAGTCCTGTGGATACCAAAAATTGCACACCCTGATGTCCCACTCAGCCCATTATCAACAGCGGCTCGAGTGAATAAGCCCCGGGAGAAACTGTCGCAAAGCCGCCTCCGGAAGTCACGACAGTGAAGAGAAACCAAGCACAAGGAGCCCCCCCCCCCCACAATTTGTGAGCCTCGGAGAAAGCCAAATAGGCCATGACTCGTGTCCATAGCGGGCTCAGAACGGGCTCAAAAGCACGCCCAATTTGGCCTTCAACGGCATGCCCTGGGGTGCTCAGCGGCACGGCCCAGGGCCTCCAGCGGCACACCCACTGTGCTGCCCCGCGGCACACCCCCCCATGGGGTTCACCGGCACACCCCCCAGCCGGGGTCATCAGCGGCACACCCCCCCCGGGGGGGGTTCACCGGCACACCCCCCCAGCCGCGTTCTTTAGCGGCACACCCCCCAGGGGGGGTTCACCGGCACACCCCCCAGCCGGGGTCTTCAACGGTACACCCCCCAGGGGGTTCAGCGGCACGGCTCCATGGCCCCTTGGCGGCACACCCCAAACGGGTTCTTCAGCGGCACCCTCTACTGAGCCTTCAATGGCACGCCGTTTTGGCTCCCCCACGGCACGCCTTTTCAACTCTCCAGCGGCACAGCGTTGAAGCTTTTCAACAGCAAGACGACGTGAAGCCCATGCCCTACGTATCCTTGGCGCGTAGTGAAGCCATCTGAGGTGTCGGCCGATCGTTGGGCCACGTAGGCTACCCCACTGACACCCAGGACGGGGCAGGTCAACCGCCATCATCACAGGCCACTTCCCGCCTTCGACGGCGGTGCCCAAAGGCTCCAGCTGCTCGGAGTATAAAAGACCCATGCTTTCGACAGAGAGGGGGACGGAGGACGGGGGAGAGGAACACACAGACACCCACGGGAGCAGAGGAAAAGAGGAGAAGAGAGAAGAGAAGAAGAGACCCTCCCGGCGTGAGCCCCCTCCGACGACCACCGGGAAGAAGCAAGAGTAAGAGAGAGAGAGCTTGATGTAATGGGGGAGAGGGTTGGGGACGATGGCCCATGTCTTAGGCCCCAATGCTCTCTTCCCTTTTGTATTCCATTCCTCCTCCCGTTCTATGTCTTGGATTCTTTTCCTTTTGTCCATGGCCTCATTTGAGCGTTTTCTTTTGTAATACGCATGTAGGGCTACGGTCCTTGGCCTCCCATGAATGAGAACAATCGCCCTCCTTGGGCCTCTCCCGCTATTTTTTTGTTGGTTTGCTCCCGTTTTCACAATGCATGCAGTGTGTTGCCCGTTTTCCCCGTTCTTCCGGTTTCTTTTGAGCCACCACATCAACGTGATGCCTCCCCTTTAAAGCCTGGCCTTGTGGGTCCTTCACTCGCTTCCAGTAACTCTTCCTCCTTTTTTTTTGAACAATCTACAAGACCACACACACTTGGCCCTTTTAATCCTCCGACGATGCACCCTTTCGGCCTCTGGGCGGCACACCCATTTGCCCTCAGTGGCGTATACCCCCGGCTGCCTTCAGCGGCACACATATCCTGTCACCTCTGGCCGGCACACCCCCTGGCCGGCACGCCCCTTGGCCGGTACACCCAGATTGGCTTTGGCCGGCACACCTCAATTGGCCCTTGGCCGGTACACCTCCCTTTCAGGCCTTCAGCGGCACACCCTTCAGACTCTCGGTAGCCTACTTCTCGGCCCTGCCCCGAGCCCTTTCCTTCACGTTTTCCGAGGCTCTATAAAGGTATTGTTGCCTCCAGACGCCCACCTCCAGTTGTCAGGTTCCGCCACTCCATGTGGGCGCGTTCCCTTTATCTCCCTTACGCCCCAGGTTAAGGGGAGACGCTGCCGAATTTTGGTGAGAAAACAACGAAACATTAAAAGGGGCAAAAGGGAAGCAACAAATGAACAGAACAATCAATGAACCTTCCGACTAATCAAGCCACTGCCGGCACCATGACGAGAACCGAACTGATCAACTATCCGGCAGCTCGAACGCCCAATCCGCAAGAATAGAGGCTGAACCGAACAAAACAAAAGAAGGAGAGAGCTTATACAAAAGAAAAGCCTTAAAAATGAGAAATTGAACACTAATTGAATCTCCAGTATTACGCCCTGATTGGCCCTTCAACGGTGCATTCTGGTCACCTTTCAGCAGCGTGCTCACCCAACTCCTTCGCCGGTACGCCCCCCCTGGCCCTCAGCGGCACGCTTCTATTGGCCCTCAACGGCACGCTCCCACTGGCCCTCAACGGCACGCTTCTATTGGCCCTCAGCGGCACGTTCCCATTGGCTTTCAGCGGCACGCTCCCTCCCTTCGCCGGTACACCCTCAGCCACCGTCTCAACGGGATCCAATGTATAGACCTCGGGCCAGCCAACGTATAGACTTCATGATGGCCAGTGTATAGACTTTGGGCTTGGCAACGTATAGACTTCGAGCTGCAATCAAAGGGGCAATGTACAGACTTCATGTTGCAGCGTATAGACTTGGGGTTGGCCGACGTATAGACTTGGCCAATGTATAGACTTTGGGCCAGCCAATGTACAGACTTCATGTTACAACGTACAGACTTTGGGCTTGGCAACGTATAGACTTCGAGCTGCAATCAAAGGGGTAATGTACAGACTTCATGTTGCAGCGTATAGACTTGGGGTTGGCCGATGTATAGACTTGGCCAATGTATAGACTTTAAGCCAGTCAATGCACAGACTTCATGTTATAACGTACAGACTTTGGGACTTGGCAACGTATAGGCTTCGAGCTGCAGTCAAAGGGCCAATGTACAGACTTCACGTCACAACGTACAGACTTTGGGCCAGTCAATGTATAGACTTCATGCTGCAACGTACGGACTTTGTGTGGCAGCGTACAGACTTGGGCCAGCCAATGTATAGACTTCGTGCTGCAACGTACGGACTTTGTGTGGCAGCGTACAGACTTGGGCCAGCCAACGTATAGAATTCATAATGGCTAGTGTACAGACTTCGGGCCAGTCGACGTATAGGCTTCAAATCGCAACGTACAGACTCTGCTCCAGTGTATAGACTTTGGGCTTGGCAACGTATAGATTTCGAGCCTGGAGAACGTACAGACCCTATATTCCCCCCCCCCCCCCCGTCACCAACCCACACCTTCCAGCTTTCAACGACACACCCCTTTTAGCCCCTTAATCCCCCAGCGGTACACCCTTATCGCCCCCCTCCCAACGGTACATCCCTTAGCCCCCAGCGGTACACCCTTATCGCCCAGCGGTGCATTCCCTCGCCCTCTAGCGGTACACTCCCTTGAGCCCCAGCGGTACGCCCCTTGAGCCTCCAGCGGTACACCCCTTTCAGCCTCCAGCGGCACGCCCTTGTAGCCCTCAGCGGTACGGCCATTTTGCAGCACTCAGCGGTGCACTCTTTCGCTCCCCGGCACACCCTATTCCCTTCGCCGGCACACCATATGCATACATATATATACAACCTGATAAGGGCATTAACAATAGTAAATAAATTAATAAAAATTATGCTAATTAAAGGACTTCGAATGCGCAATATTAATCATAATAAAAGAGGCGGAAGGGGTAATAAGAAAATAAATAATAAACAAATAATAATAATAATAATAATAATAATAATAATAACGAATAAAAGAAGAGGAATCATCCGGAACAAACACCTAAAGAAGTAATAAACCGTAGGCCAAAAATTAGAGTACATAATTAAAAGAAATTATCAGATAAAAATGCTGGGCCCCACACTGCAGCCCTCTCTCTCCCCGAGACCCGGGGCAAAAGGAACAACGAAGCCGCCCCTTCAGGTCGAACTCGAACCTCGGGAATTATCCCAATATGGCCGAGTTCTGACCTAATCTCGGGCCGACATCCTAATCGGACCGGATTTGTTTCTCGTTCCGGATACCTTCCGAATCCTCATTAAAATTGCCGCATGCTCGGCAGACATTTGAAGGGATCTATCTCGGTTTTCTCGTTGTGTCCCTGCCACAGACCTGTGTCCGAATATGAAAAGGTCCACGAGTGACCGACATGGCCGACAGTTTATGGCCCCAATATGACCTTCAGTGTGACCTATCCCTATCTCTCTCTTACGTAGTCAGTATTATTCTTTTCGGCCGCAGGGCCCCCTAATTTCGGCAATTAATCAAGGGTGTTCCCTCTTATGGGGGATGTAAATGACGTCGTGACCTTTATGGCACGACGGGATTCGGTCCCGACACGAACCACACAATCGTCTGACGAAGTCAGATCGAGCGCACCATGGGCTCTTCGGAGCCCGAATAAATCGTCACCTCGGTGACTGGCACGCCCACGCACTTAACAAACAAGCAAAACGAATGAGATAATTGTTAAATGAAAAGTGCGTCCACAAGTCTGGCACGCCCAGTGGGACCGATCCACCCTTCATCTCTTTGTCGAAATTGGGGGCCCCGCGGCCCCCTTCTTGTTATACTAATTGTGCCACTTTCTTAAATGCAGAAAACAGAGAAGAGAAAACGACATCATGGAACCGACAATGGCTGTCGTCTGTAGCCCTCAAGTCGTGGAGAACCACATCCGGGGCGGCTACCTGGCGGTGCCCCTCACTTTCGGGAGCTTCCCTCCCACTGTGGGCTTCCCCAACTTCTTGGGAGTGGCCTTTGCTGAGATCCTCGACGTGGAGGCGCCCGAGGAATCACAGATCAATGCTCCCGTTCCAGGGGCCATTGAAGCTGCTGTCGGCCGAGCTGTGGTCGAAGACAACAATAGTGTCCCCACAACGACGCTCAGCTGCAACGTGCACCACGTGCACCACACTACCGGCCCATCCCACCAAGGGTCGACATCCCATCGAAGGAGGCTCCGGAGGAACAACACCGGCACCGGCTCAGGGCGCCGCGCCTCCAACTCAGGGAAGTCAATGACTGTTGGAGCCCTCCGAGTCCGCCTAGACGGACAGAGGTCCCAACCGGCGCCGGACCGCGTCGTCTCGACCGTTCCAGTCCGCAACTCTTTCCAGGACTGGAGAAGCTAAAAGAGAGGGCGGCACCCGTGACCCCAGCCGTGGCACCAAAGACGGCGCCGGCTCACAGGCCGGCTAAACTGAAGAAAGTCTGGGTACCCAAGGAGACCCAGCCCACTGCACCCGTCCAAGCAGGGCCCAGCACTCTCCGCCCAAGGAGGGTCCAACAAGATGACAGGGTCGAGATGATGACCCCAACTCTCCGGCCGGCGCCTGTCATTCCGGTGCCGTCTGAGAATGTCCGCCGCTGTCGCCGAGGGCCCCGGCACACTGCCGCCCGTCCGGCTCTCACGGCCTACTCCCCTCCTGCCGCCGTCATCCACACGCAGCCCCAGGCCGCTCTCCCTGACCAGGAGTGGGAAGGGATAGAGCAGGCCATGAGGAATTACCTCCGAGGCCCGGGCAGCACCCCCGCCGGCCGCCAGAGACTGCTGGGGGCAATGGCTTCCGCCTTCCAGGAAGAACAGGGGGGACCCGCACCTAGCGTAGAGTCGAGGACCCTCCCGGAGGAGTTGCGCCAGTCCCCTGTACGGGAGGAAGCGCCGCCCCGACGGTCGGTCTTCGACAGGCTGGTATTCCCAGGAAGATCGTCCAGGAGGGCGACAAAAAGAAACAAGAGCAAGAAGTGGCAAACATTCACCTGCAACATGGCATGAATTCACGGTCGGTATGGGGCCTTGCCCACCGATCCGGAAGAATTGGCCAGAATAGCCGTCAGGCCGGGACCCCTTACCAGAAGAGGGAGAGCGGCAGGCGGCGCGACACCCACAGGCGCCGAAGGGGCCCTACCTGAAGAGTCCCTTGCGGCCCTCACGGCCAATGTGGTCACCACCGGCGACACGAGTGGCGGACCCTCGACATCATCCGAGGATGCCCCGACCGAAGAGACAGGGGGCATGCCCAGTCTTCCCACAGCCGACCCAGCAATGCTGCTTATGATACAACGATTCCAACAGGAAATCGAATTACTTAAAAAGCAGCTGAATGAGCGAAGCACGCCACCCCCGGTGCCCTAGCAAACGGAGGGTATACCTGAAGCATCCAAGGACAGGGGGCAGTCCTCAGAAGCAGCTCTTCCAGCAACCCTCAACCCTCTCGGGGGCGCGCCCCCGCAGCAAGCACATTGCACAGCAGTGACCCCACCACAGGCTCCGCTTTCACAAGGGTCCCCCATGGCCCCCCGAGCAACCGTGGTAGCCACCCCGAGCGCGCAGCCCGCTCATTTCTACCCGAGCCCAGTCGACCCGGCGGTAGTCAGCCGGTTGATGCTCGAGCAGATGATAGATATGAAGCTGGCCGAGAGGGGCGAAGGGGATCAGATGCCGTTTAATGTCTACCGGGTACCCTACCCGACCCATTATGCTGCAAGGAAGCTGCCGGCTGGCGTCACCAAGCCACCGAAATTTGAAAAGTTCAACGGACAGGGGTCTCCCAGGGAACATATTGCCTATTATGTGAATGTCATAGGAGATCTAGCCGCAGATGAAGCTTACCTGCTGAAGTTTTTCGGCTCAACACTCACCGGGCTTGCCTTCGAGTGGTATTCCAGCTTGTCACCCGGGTCGGTGGCCGATTGGCCTGACATGCAGAAGAAGTTCAAGGAAAGGTTTTATGTCGCCGAAAGAGAAATCACTATGGCTGAACTCTATGCCACAAAGCAAAAGAATGATGAGTCGGCCCTCGACTACATTAAAAGATGGAGAAACCTCAGCATGAGGTGCAAGCGCCCCCCGCATCAGGAGGACGCGGTGCAAATCTGCAAACAAAACTTGAAGAAAGAAATCCTAAAAAGAATGATCGGCACCGAGGTCAAAACGTTTGACCGCCTGAACAACGTGGTAGCAGAGATCGAGGCATTTTTGGCCCGATACTCCTCCACTCTAGCTATGTCAAGCCAGAGAGCCAGACAGGCCGAGAAGAAACCAGCTCCCCCTGAGGTGCACGCACTAGACTTCCAGGCTTTTGAAAAGCAGAAAGAGAAGGCCAAGGGGGCTGCCAACCTCCCTCCGCCCAGGACCACAGAACGGCGGGAGGGCCCCTCCCTAAGAGAGAAGATGAGAAATAAGCTATATTCCTTCTCCCGGGACAAGTCCAAGCTCCTGTTCGAATGGGCAACCAACTACAACAAAATGACATTGCCAGAGCCGAAAAGGCCCGGCGACCTGAAGAAGAAGGATGACCCGCGCTTCTGCTTATACCATCGGATGCTCGGGCATACCATTGAAGACTGCTACGTCTTCAAGGATGTTATTGAGTCCCTAATCAAGACCGGGGAGCTGGACATGGGGGAACATAAAGTAGACCCCCCGCAGCCGCATGAGCTGCCCAGCATAACCTCCTCCGTCAACATGGTCTCACTATACCAGGAGCTACCTGAAGAGTGGGCGGAGGCCTGTGTCCGCGCCACTTATGAAACTTTCATTATGGCCCCAGCTCAAGACCAAGGAGGTTGGCAGACCGTGCCCGGAAAGAACAGAAAAGCGCGTGCCCCTCGGCCTACCCCAGCAATTCACCCGAGGAAGGCGACGCCCCGGCCTGCACCGCCCCCGGCAAGCCCAGTTTGCCTTGACACAGCCCCTCGGCTAGTCATGAGACGGCCCACCCATAATAAAAAGAGTTCTGTCCCGCTGCGGATGCACAAGAAGACTAGCCCGGCAGTTGAAAGACTCCAGGCTATTATTGATGGGCTCGAAGATTATGAACAGCCCGAAATCCAGCCTGTGGAGCTGAAGGAGTATGTCCCCTGGAAGGAGTTCGAATCACTCGAGCTGGCTCCGGGAACAGAAGCTGATGCAGGAAAGAGCCTCCCCTGTGGGGTGAACCTCCTCAAGAGCAGCCATCCGCTGCAGCAGGCAAGAAGAGAAGAAGAGAAGACCCAGGGGCAAGAAGAAGAAGGAGGTCGTCTTCGCCTGCAACACCCTCTCGGCGTTGTTCGACACCGCTCTCTCCCTGGAAGAAAAAGAAGAAGAGCCACCCCAGGAACCGGCGAGGTGAATCAAGCTGAGGCGTCCACCTCCCAACACGCCACCAGGTCCAGAAGGAAATGGGGGCGCCCTCCTCAGGACAACCTCAACATCATGCTCAGGGGAGAACAACCATACCAGATTCCCGACCCTGAGGTCCGAGGCACCGAGATCCCTCCTCCATCGGGTCTCTATCCTGGAGGAGCCAAGAGCCAAGGCACCCCTTCATTTGCTGAATTCCTGTTAGCCCGGGCAGGCGGGCAGGTGCGCTCCCCAGTGTCCCCTTCGACCGGGAAAGCAAGCGGTCCCCAAGCTCTACCGGCAGCAACTCCTCCTCAGCCAGAAGGAGAATTCAACGGCATCCCAAACCTCGCCGAATTCATGCGAGAAACAGAGGAAGCCCAGCAGACTCGCCGGCTCAACAGGCTGCAGCAGAGCCCACAAACCAGGCGTCCCCTGATCTGGCACCCCAACCTCAGGATGGGGGCAGGCGTGCCAAACCCGAAGAGATGAAATTACTCAAGGTGCGGGCCGCCGAACGGATAGTCAGACACCTCAAGAAGATCCCGACCCGGTTCACCGTATGGCAGATGTTGTCCTTGAACGAGGAAACACGGCAAGCCATCATCGCAGCCCTCCAGACGCCAGCACATCTTGAAGTTTGCCTCGCAGAGATGTCACCTGAAGTGGCCGTGGCCTTCACAGAAGATGACATGCTCCTGCCGACCTGCAGTCACAACAGACCCCTCTACATGAAGGGGCAATTGAATGGCCAGCCCATCAACAGGGTCCTGATCGACCCAGGGGCAGCAGTGAATATACTCCCTTACCGGGTGTACCAGAAACACTATTTCGACGTACACCTGGTTGAGGTTAAAAATGTCAAGATTGCTGGCTTTAACCAGAAATGTGAGGTGCCCATGGGGGTTGCAGAGTTCAACTTGACCTTTGATGACTTCACCACCAAGGTCCAGTTCCACGTCATCAACTCCAGCACTTCCTACAAGGCGTTGCTTGGCCGGCCTTGGCTACACCAGAATAGGGTGGTACCCTCCACTCTGCATCAATGCATCAAGTAGCCCTGCGAGGGAAAGGAAGTCAGAATCTTCGCCGACCTCCACCCGTTCGAGGTGTTCGAGTGTCACTTGTCAGATGCTAATCTGTACTTGGAAAAGGCGAAGCAAGCTCCTCAAGCTGCCGAGACAAGGGAAAGAAGAAAGCAGAGTCAGGTGGCTGGTTCCCCCCGCCACCCCCGGGTTATGTGGCTCCTCCACATGTACCGTTTATTGCACAAGAAGAAGGGGTATTCAAGGCGGCTCCTCTTGCCATCTACCCTACACCAGGGGCGCCTTGCCTCGAAGACCTGCTAGAAGATGTCAGGGTCCCGCCAGGGATCGTCAAGCCTGTAATAGAGATAGAATGCCAAGCAGCCGAGCAGCTGAGGACCTTCGAGGTACCTAACCCCGAAGGGCCGCCCACTATCTTTTATGTTGCTGAGAGAAGTCAGTCAGGGAAGACGATGATTGCCGATTCCCTGATGAGCTGCATGACCCGCACGTCCCCATTGCGGGACTTCCCCACATGACTGACCAAGCAGCCAGGATGGTCAGAAAGCAGAAGATTCCTCCCTACCAGCCCTCCAGCCGGAAGGAAATGTTTGAAAGAATGTGGAACCCACCAAACCTGGATCGACGGTTGCTGAAAATCACCAAGCACCCCGGTCTGGGCTTTTCACTAGAGGAATATTACGAGACTGACGTCATATCAGTCTCGACATGGTCTGGCGACGACCCCGCAGAAGCTACAGATTCGCGGGAAGCCTGTCAAGATGCATATCCTGGGCCCCCGGTTCAGGAGGCACAAGACGAAGAGGTCTTCCTTTGGAAACCTCCCCGCCGCCGCTGCATGGAGAAGACCCCCTCCTTCTCCGAAGGGTCGACCTCGAGAGGGCACACCAGCGAGGCACCTCCACCCCGGCCGGCCGGCGAAACAAGGAGCAGAAGCATGGGCCAGGCTCCGAAATCCCCTCGATACGACCCCGTCATGTACGCCTTGTACCATAGGCAGCAACGGGAGATCGAGACGCTAAAAGTACGACTGGCTGAGTTGACCTCGCTAGTCGCCGACCTGATCCAGGGATCTCTCCCCCCGCGGGGTGGCCGCATGCCTCGGCCCCGAGATGCCAGTCCTGACACCCCCGTCTGGTCAAGAAGGGAATTGAGAGACACGGCAAGCCTGTTGATCGGGCGGCCAACCAGGCAAGGCCTAACACTCCAAGAGAAGCTGCAGAAGCCCTACTCCTTCCCGAGAGAGAAGACCCGGGGCATCTTCGACTGGGCCTGCCATTACGGCAAGGTCTCCCTCCCACGGTCCAAGAGGCCGCAGGACACCCGAAGAAGTGGGGACCCACTATTTTGCCCTTACCACCAGATGCTGGGTCACGCCATTGAAGACTGCTATGTCTTCAAAGACATTGCTCAAGATCTCATTGACAAGGACGAGCTCAGGATGGGGGATTATGTGGTAGCCCCGTGTGGACGCACTTTTCGTTTATCAATTATTTTGTTCGTTTGTTGGATTATTAAGTGTGTGGGCGTGCCAGTCACCGGAGTGACAATTTATTCGGGCTCCGAAGAGCCCATGGTGCGCTCGATCTGACTTCGTCAGGCGATTGTGTGGTTCGTGTCGGGACCGAATCCCGTCGCGCCATGAAGGTCACGACGTCATTTACATCCCCCATACGAGGGAATACCCTTGATTAATTGCCGAAACTAGGGGCCCCGCGGCCGAAAAGAATAATACTAGTTGTGCAAGAGAGATAAGGAAGGATCACACTGAGGGCTGTGTTCAGACCACAAACCGTCGGTCATGTCGGCCACTCGTGGGCCTTTTCATGTTCGGACATGGGTCCGTGAGGTGAAACACAACGAGAAAACCGGGATGAATCCATTCAAATGTCTGCCGAGCACCCGGCAATTTTTGTGATGACTCGGAGGGCGTCCGGAACGAGGAACAAACCCGGTCTGATTGAGATGTCGGCCCGAGACTAGGTCGGGACCGGACCATGTCGGGATGACTCCCAAGATCCGAGCCCGGCCTGAGAGGGCGGCATTATTGTTCCTTTTACCCCGGGTCCCGGGGGGAGATAGGGCTGCGGTGTGGGCTCCGGCATCTTTTATCTGGAATTCTCTTGGTTATGTACTCCAATTTCTGGCCTACGGTTTATTATTTCCTTAGGTGTTTGTCCCGGATGATTCTTCTTCTTTTACTCATTGTTATCATTATCATTATTATTTATTTATTATATTTTTTTATCTTCTTATTGCCCCTCCCGCCTCTTTTATTATGATTAATGTTGCACATTCGGAGTCCTTTAATGAGCACATTTTCTTTTGATTTATTTGCCATTTGTTAAGGCCATTATCATGTTGTATATATGCATAAGTGTGGTGTGTCGGCGAAGGGAAGGTAAGAGTGTACCGCTGAGAGGCCCAGAGGGGAGCGTGCCGGCGAAGGACAAAAAAAAGGGTGTACCGCTGAGGGCACAAAAAGGAGTGCCGGTGAAGGTTATGAAAGCGAGGGTGTGCCGCTGAGGGCAGCGTACCGCTGAAGGTGGGGGATAGGGTGTACCGCTGGGGGGCATCAAGGTGTGCCGGCCAAAGGAATTGGGGTGTACCGCTGAGGGTTCAAGAGGCGTGCCGCTGGGGAAGGGATTTGGTGAGCGGTCCGGTTGATTAAAATGCGCCGTTGAAGGGCCAATCGGAACGTGGTGATGGAGGTTCGATCAGTTTTCGATTATTTTAAGGCTTTTCTTTTCTTCTTGTCTTAACCCTTGTGTAGTTTTTTTTTTATATAAAATTCCTCCCGTGTTTGTTCTCTTGGTTCGGTTCGGTCTCTTTTCTTGCGGGTCGGGTTTTCGGGCGGCCAGGTGGTTAATTAGCTTAGTTCAATTCTCGTCGGGGTGCCGGCAGTAATTTGATGAGTTGGAAGGTTTCATTAGTTATTCTGCTCGTTTGTTGCCTCCTTTTGCCTCTTTTAATTGTTTATTAATATCTCACAAAAAATTCGGCAGCATCTCCCCTTAACCCGGGGCGTAAGGGAGATAAAGGGAGCACGCCCACATGGAGTGGCGGAACCCGACAACTGGAGGTGGGCCCCCGGGGGAGCAACACCTTTATAGAACCTCGGAAAACGTGAAGGAAGGGGCTCGGAGGCGAGGCCAAGGAATGGGCTGCTGAGAGGCTGAAGGGTGTGCCGCTAAAGGCCATAAGGTGAGTGTACCGGCCAAGGGCCAATTGGAGTGTGCCGGCCAAGGGGTAACAGAGTGTGGGTGTGCCATTGAGGGCAGAAAGGAGTGTGCCGCTGGGGGCAAATAGGGGTGTACCGCTGAGGGCTATTATGTGTGTGCCGCTGAAGGCTGAACTGGGTGTGTCGCTGAAGGCAGATCTGGGTGTGTGCCGCTGAAGGCTAATCTGGGTGTGTCGCTGAAGGCAGATCTGGGTGTGTGCCGCTGAGGGCTGAGCTGGGTGTGCCGGCCAAGGGCCGGAAAGGTGCACCGCTGGGAGGCTTAAAAGGGTTGCAAGCAACTGGGGGGGGAATTTGGTGGCTGTTCAGGAAAAGAGGAAGAAAGACAGGGGATTTCAAGGCCGGGGGTGGCCTATTAGTAACTGAGCGGTTGGGAAGAAAGAAGGGTACCTCCCCTTCTCCTCAAGCCCGGGAACACGGTAGATGGCCATGGAAGGGAGTGAGGAGCTCACGGAGCCAAGGCTGACAGAAGGGGGAAACCTACATCGACGTGGAGGACCCTAAAGACGCCGGAGGAATGAAGAGACAGAGGGAGGAACGGATTGTCCGTCGAAAAGCCCGCAAAGCCTAACATAAAACATCGAAGATCGAAGAGAAACCCGGAGAGGGTGGTTTTCATTCATGAGAATCAAGAGGGCGTGGCCCTACATATATATTACAAAAGCAAACCCCCAGATGGGGCCATGGACAAAAGGGAGAAGGACAAAGAACCCCCAGGAGGAATGGGATACAAGAGAGACGAAAACATCCGGGCCTAAGACATTGGCCACTATCCCCAACCCTTTCCCCCAATACAACAAGCTCTCTCTCTCTTACTCTTGTTTCTTCCCGGTGGCCGTCGGACGGAGCACAGGCCGGGAGGGCCTCTTCTTCTCTTCTTTCTTCTCCTCTTTCTCCTGTGTGTGCCCTCTACTGTTGGAACCTCTTCTCCTCTCTCTGTTCGTCTCTCCCGTTCTCCTCCTTTTTTGTGTTTTAACAGGAGGCTTTTATACTCCCAGCCACCGACGACTTCGAGCACGACCGTCGAAGGCGGGAAGCCGGCTGTGATGATGGGTTTGACCTGCCCCTGTACTGGCTGTCAGTGGGGTAGGCTACGTGGCCCAACGACCAGCTGCCACCTCAGATGGCTCCACTGCGCGCCAAGGATGTGTAGGGCATGGGCCTCACGTCGCCCGTTGAAAGAGCTTCACCGCTGTGCCGTTGAAGGGCTAAATAAGCGTGCCGCTGTAGTGCCAAAAGGGCGTACCGCTGGAGCCCCGGATGGGCGTGCCGTTGAACGGCCTGAAGGGCGTGCCGCTGGGGACCCTACAGGGTGTGTCGCTGAAGACCCCCCAGGGGGCGTGCCGTTGAACCCCAAAGGGGGTGTGCCGCTGAAGACCCCCCCATGGGGGTGTGCCGCTGAAGACCCCCCCCATGGGGGTGTGCCGGTGAAGACCCCCCCATGGGGGTGTGCCGGTGAAGACCCCCCCATGGGGGTGTGCCGGTGAAGACCCCCCATGGGGGTGTGCCGGTGAACCCCCTTGGGGGTGTGCCGGTGAACCCCCTTGGGGGTGTGCCGGTGAACCCCCATAGGGGTGTGCCGGCGAGGGCCGTGGCAGGGTGTGCCGCTGAAGGGAGCGTGCCGCTGGAGGGTTCTGCCAGGGCGTGTCGCTGGGGCCTCAACTGGGCGTGCCCCTGAAGGGCTAAATGGGCGATTTTGAGCCCATTGTGAGCATGAGTTGTGGCCCATTTGATTTTCTTCGAGGCCCACGGGCTGTGGAGCCTTTTGTGCTTGATTTTCCCGGGGGTTTCTTCACTCGGCGCCGTTGTTGATGCTGGGCTGAGCATGACATTTTGGATGTGCAATTTTCGGTGTCCACAAATGCCCCCCACCCACGGGTAGCGCAGGCGAAGGATGAGCCGGGCGGTGCCCGTGGGTGTCTTCGTCTCTTCTCTCTTTGTCGATGCCGACGATGCGTCGAGAGCTGACCTGGTTTGTTGTCTCTTAGTCTCTTCATCAGTGCCGACGAGGTGTCGGGGACTGAAGCTTTGTCGGTCTCTTAGTCTCTTCGCCAGTGCCGACAGGATGTCGGGAGCTGACCTGGTTTGTTGTCTCTTAGTCTCTTCATCAGTGCCGACGGAATGCCGGGAGCTGAAGCAGTGTGTTGTCTCTTCGTCAGTGCCGACGGGGCGCCGGGAACCGACCTGGCCTCTTGGTCTCTTGGTCTCTTTGTTTCTTCGTCAGTGCCGACAGGATGCCGAGAACTGACATACTTTTTGTCTCTTAGTCTCTTGGTCTCTTCGTCAGAGCCGACAGGGTGCCGGGAGCTGACCTGGCTTGTTGTTTCCTAGTCTCTTCGTCAGTGCCGACAGGATGCCGGGAACTGACATGCTTTGTTGATCTCGTTCTTCGTCAGTGCCGACAGGATGCCGAGAACTGACATGCTTTTTGTCTCTTAGTCTCTTGGTCTCTTCGTCAGAGCCGACAGGGTGCCGGGAGCTGACCTGGCTTGTTGTTTCCTAGTCTCTTCGTCAGTGCCGACAGGATGCCGGGAACTGACATGCTTTGTTGATCTCTTAGTCTCTTCGTCAGTGTCGACAGGGTGCCGAGAACTGACATGCTTTGTTGTCTCTTAGTCTCTTCGTCAGTGTCGACAGGGTGCCGAGAACTGACATGCTTGATTGATCTCTTAGTCTCTTGGTCTCTTTGTCAGTGCTGACAGGACGTCGGGAACTGACCTGCTTTGTTGATCTCTTCGTCTTTTCTTGTTCTTCTTTCTTCTTGTACCATATTACCGATATAAGCGCCCTTTCGGGTTTTCGCCGGTACCGGCCCCCCTCTTGCTTTTGCCCACGCGCCCTTTCGGGTTTTCACGTGGCGGGGTACCCAATTTTGCCCGTAGCGCCCTTTCGGGTTTTCGCCACAGCCGGGTTATTGCCATTTTTACCCTTGTCCCGGTGTAGGGACAAGTCCGGCGGGGTATCTCTATTTTTAACCCCATTTTATTTTATTATATATATATATATATTTTGACGAGTGATATGCAAGTGTCGGCTGGGGCACGAAGCCTTGCGCCGGAAGGTAAGGTTCACTCGTTGGCAAGAATAGAATGCCAGCGCAACGGGAGAATCTGTGCCGATTCGGACGTAAGGTCCGTAATGGCAATATTGTGCGGAGTGGGTGGCTAGGGCACGGGGCCTTGCGCCGGAAAGGGACTTATTCGTTGGCAAGGGGCTAATGCCAACGCAAAGGTAGAGATTCTGCCAATCCAGGCGTAAGGCCCGTGATGGCGATATTGTATGGCGTGGGTGGTAGCTGAGGCCCGAGGCGATGTGCCAGAGACGGGCTTGTTTTGGTGGTAGGGTAGTGACCCTATGACAAGGATAGAGCCACAGGGGTAGAGTCGTCTTTGCTGGTGTGGACGTTCGTCTGATTGGGATCGTGGGGATGGAATGTCTTCCCCGGGGGCATTTATTATTGTGTGTTGCCGACCTGCTCCTTCGCACACGTGAGTGGATGAGCATATGAGCGTAGGCATATATGTAGGTATATATATATTTATCTATTTAATATCTTACATATACTCCTGCTTCCTCCTTTTTTATTTTTATTTTCTCCTTTTATTTCCCTCATCTCTCTTTTTTTTATCCCCTTTTTATCTCCTTCTATTTTTTTTCCTTCATTTCCTCTTCTTCTTTCTTTTTCTCTTTTTTGTATCTTCTCTCCCCTTTTTATATCTTTCATTTTCCCCCTTTCTTCTTATTTTATTCTTTCTTTTGTTCTTTCTTTCTTTCTCTCTTCTTTTTTTCTTTTTTTTTCTCTCTTTTTTTCTCTTCTTTTTTTTATATAAAGAGGGGAGCGGGGGACTTCAAACGGTCAGCCCGTTCGAATCCCCCCCCTTTCTCATCTTCCCTCTTTCCCTCTCTTTGGCGACCCAGCGAACGAGAGCCCCCCCCCTCCGTTCTCTTTCTTCTCCGGCGCCGAGCGTCCCCTCCGCCTCCGTCGTCGTCGTGGTGAGGGGGACACCGCGGGAGGCCCTGCTCCTCCCTCTCTCTTTTCTCCTTCCCTCTTCTTCTTCCTTTTCCTTTTTTTTTCTTCCTTCTTTCTCTGTGTTTTCTCTTCCTCGTCGGGGGTAGCGGGGCCCTAGGGCTCCTTTTCTTCTTCTTCCCCTTCCTTTTCCCTTACCGTCTCAGGCGTCGTGGGCAGCGCCGTGGGCGGCCGCCGGTGAATGGGCGTGAGGATGTACCGGGGAGGGCTCCTCCGAGCGTGTCGGGGAGACCACCCTGGGCGTGCCGGGGAACGGCCTTCGGAGCGTGCCGGGCGGCGTGGGCTCGAGTGTGCCGGCGGGGACGGCACCAAGTGTGCCGGTGAGCGGCTCGCGCGGACCGTGCCGGGGAAGGGCTCCCTGCGGGCGTGCCGGCGAAGCGATGCAGTGGAGGTGTACCGGGGAAGGCTGACCTTGAGGGTGTACCGGGCAGCATGGGGCACGAGTGTGCCGGGGGGGCGGTGAGCCCGAGTGTGCCGGTGAAGCGGCCAACGGGCGTGCCGGGGAAGCACCAAGGGCGTGCCGGGGAAGCCTCGAAGGGCTGTGCCGGCGAAGGGGGCCTTGGGGTGTGCCGGGGAAGCACCAAGGGCGTGCCGGGGAAGCCTCGAAGGGCTGTGCCGGCGAAGGGGGCCTTGGGGTGTGCCGGGGAAGCACCAAGGGCGTGCCGGGGAAGCCTCGAAGGGCTTTAGGCAGCATATGGGGGGATTTTTAGCTAAGGAAGATGACTCCTTCGACCGGCGGACTTCTGGTGTTGCCTCTCGGGGCCCACCATGCTTTGTTGGGGCCGTCACTCCTTGTGGACGCGCACCCGTGTTTTCCCTTACGCCTGTGGCCTAGGGGAAACTCTGCCGAAATTTCGTCAGAAATTGGCAATACTTTGTTCATTTGACTTGTAGTAAAGCTTCTTTGCAGTCCTTTTGCTTGTGATTTGTTCTGATCTTCTTATTTGCATATCTTTGCAGACAAATGGCTGCCCCAAGTGGTTCCTCTGTTCCCGCTGCTGCTATCGGTGCCGACCTCATCCCGCGGGGTCCCGTGCCGGCGGTCACCTGGCTGAACGTAGAAGACCTGGACCGTGAACATGGGGAGATAGCTGCCTTGGCTGAGTCGTCGGGGTCCGACCGGGAGAGCATGGACTTCCAGAGGCTTGCCAGAGTTGACAACGGCTTCACATTTGACCGGGTCACCGGGGAGTACAGGAAGGACTTCCCGAAGGATAGGCACCTCGTTCGATTTCTGAAGCATTTGCGCTCTCGAGAGGGGCGAGATTATCGCGTCATAAAGGCGGCCGAGCGGGCGATCCTGCATGCCCGAGACAGTCTGCTGTACAGCGTCCCCAGGAGCATTCCGATGTATCTGGTGGGAGAAGCCCGGGAATGGAAGCCGGTCCTGGGGATCGAAGGGGTGCTGCCGGCTGAAGATAAATTGGTGCGAGCCCCTCAGTTCACGCCAGCAAGGTGGGACATGTCTGCGGGGAAGGTGCATGGCGAGTCGCCCCGATTTGGTTTATTCTTGGCTCCCCTGAAATGGGGTTATAGGGAGGAGCCGTTCATATTGGACTGTTTGGCCATCAGGTTCAAGTACGAACTATCACTGGGCTGGTTCGGGGAGCTGAAGCTTCAAGACGCCCACAGCTTCCGAGAAGGGGCGGTGGAGTTCACGGAATATGTACTGTTCAACTACGCCCCGTTGCTGGTCCGAGTTGGCATCTATCACAGCGTGTACGCTTCCCGGTATGGTTATCCCATCTCCAAGGGTCTCTGTTGCGGTATGATAGAAGTATTTAGTGCGGAGACCAATACCTTCTACACGGCAGAGGGAGAGACTTCACTTGATTTGTGGAGCCTAAGCCAGCTGAGCGGCTTGCCCATTGACGGGGAGCCTTATGAAGAAGTATGCCTCCCGGACTTGATCAAAGACGAGACTAACGGGGACGGCTATTATTCTCTGGGGTATTCATACCGGTACCTGATGAAGGCGTACCGGGAGCTGTACCAGCTGTCGCACAAGGGGAAGCAGCCCGCCCGTGGGGATAGGAAACGGGTGCGTATGGCGGTATGGCTGGAATATTTCTATGATGGGCTGAAGCAGTATGAAGATTTTCCTTGCGTTGGCACCGCTGTTGCTCGCAAGAAACGTGCGAAGCCCAAGCATGATGTGAAGATCCCCTCCAGGGGGCGTCGGAGCGGGGCCAATCCGATGGGGGTCGACCCACAAACTCACTGTGCCGCCTATCTGACGTACTGGCTGTGTTCATTTGCCATGCCGTACGGGGACGAGACCGTGATCCGGCCAGATGCCATCTACCCGGCGTGCCAGATGGCGTGGGGTGTCAAACTTTCTCTGTGCCCGGCGGCGCTCTGTTTGATTTATAAGGCCCTGGGAGACATCAGCACGCACCAATTCCCGAGGCAGGCCCGGTACGTGTGCCCACTGCATTTCTTCAACGCGTGGGTTTGTTCACTGTTTCCGGAGTTCGCCCCGCGAGTCCTTCAGGATTGGGGGCTGGTGCCGAGGATGCTGGAGTTCGCGAGTGCAGAGCCGGCTTCCACTTCCATGCGGATGTATGATATTCGGGGCCGGTTGACCACGGTTCCCCGGGATGCAGCCGGTACCATTCATTTCTGGACACTGGCCGCACATTCAAGCCCCCTCGTGAATAATAAGAGGGAATGCAAGGATGACCAGGTGGAGAGGTATGTCCACCCTATCAGCCAGGAAAACGTGGTGCGCCCGTTGCTGGAGCCCGAGCTGAGGGATTGGGCGCTGGCTATCCGCCCGAGCGTGTTGGTGTTCCGGAAGGGAGACAACGTACTGCTGGAGCCGTATTACCCCTTCCGATTCGGCCGCAACTTCGGGTATGACCAGCATATCCCTACTTATCATGCGCAATTCGGCTTGCCTTCGCGGAACGTCCGGGGAAGTGCGGTCGCCGAGCACGCTAGAAGCTGGTGGGACTTCTTCCACCGGGCGGACTCTGCCTCCTTCAGGGTGCCAGCCCCGGGTCGCGTGCCCCGAGTGACCGAAGACTATATAAAGTGGTGGAATGCCCGGACGGCTTTCTATCGGTTGCACAAGACCGACTGTTGGGATGGCGCCGAAAGGAGATTCCTTAGCCGGCAACCGGTGCCAGTACTTGACATTGAGCCAGATCATCTTCTTCGGCTCAAGAACAGGCAAGAGAAGGAGGTGGCGACATATATGATAGCTCGTCGGGAAGCCCGGGATAGGAGGCCGACGCCGAAAGTGGAGCTGCCCCCAGTGGCGAAGGACGGCTATCAGAAGACGCTGAGGGATCTGTGCCGGGTAGGGAGCGACCGTCTGGACCTCATCAATTATCCATTCCCCATAGAGGAAGAGGGGACTCCCGCCAAGAGCTGGCGTCCGGAGAGAGACTTGGCCTGCCTGTATCGCACGTTCATGAGGCGGGAGGAGAGGAAGCCCGAGAATTACAAGGACACCACGTGGCTATATATCCTCCTCCGGGTGAATGGGATGAAGATTGAAGATGTGACGGCCTCCATCCTGGGCAAGCGCCTGCACATCCCTTATTATTATGCTGATGGGTGGGGCATGGACCACTTCAATCTTTTCTGTCACCTTTCTTCCAAGAAACATGCGGATCTGGCCAACCTCACGGACCGGTGTCAAACTATTGAGGACGTTTGTTGGCTAGTCCGGGAGGCGGCACGTCGGGACAAGGAGATATCCCTGAGCTACTGGCCGATCACGCTGCGGCTGTACACTGGCCCTCACGGTATTCAGTTCCCTCTTGCTCTTCGGTTTTGTCCCTCAGCGCTGCGGCTTTCGCGGTGAGTTAGGTACTAATGGTATATGCATGTTCGTTCTTTCCCCTCTTTTCTTTGCAGACCATCCCGACAGCACGCAGATGGCCACGTACCGGAACCTCCTCCGGCTGGTGAAGAAGCCTGCGTATTTTGAAGCCGCGCCGCTGGCCCCGACCACGGCTCCTTTGCCTAAGGCTGCGAAGAGGCCCCGGGCTAAATCGCCTGTGAAGAAGGCGGTGGACGCCGCCAAGGCAGCTAAGCAGCGGGACACAAAGCGGAGGAAGACAGAATCGGCTAAGGCTCCGACGGCTGTCCCTCCGGTACCACTAGTCCCGTCTTTCGAGGAATTCGAAGCTGCCCGTCCCGAGCCAGGCCAACCTGCCGGTCCGCGTCCCCGCTCTTTAGTGTGCCTTTTGAATCTCCCTCCTCCTTTTTATTTTGGAGTGGAGCCCTGACACCTGGGTACTTCTTTTGTTTCAGCTTCTATGGAAGAGCCCATGCCCACGCCTGACATGGGCGAAGTTGCGGTCCCGGCGGAGGCGACCCCGGCGGCGGCTCCAGCTCCCTTGCTGCAGGCAACGGGAAGGCCCCGGGCACAGTCGCCCGTTAAGAAGGCACTGGCTGCTGCCAAGATGGCCGGGCGAGAGACGGTAAAACGGCGGCGAACCGAGGCATCCCCGGCTCCGACGACAGCCCTGCCGATGGCCCCCGTCTTGTCCTTCGAAGAATTCGAAGCCACGCGGACCGAACCGAGCCACGAAGCTGGTGAGATTCATCGGCCGCCCGTGTCGTCTGTGGTCGACCGGCCTCCCGAGTCGGCCTCGGCTTCGCGCATGGCGACGATGCGCTTCTACCTCACGGGCGAGGGTACGGTCGGGACTCCCGAGAAGGCGTTGCCTGTTGAGGAAGCCCGCGGGTCATCTCGTGTCGCAGGAACTGAAGGGGGTAAATATTTTCGACTATACGGTTAACTCCCTTTTTTGTGTCCTGGGGGCCAGTAGATTCAGCATGGCTTATCTTCCTTTGCATGACAGGCGTTGCCGCGGTGGCCACCGAGTCATTGGGGCCTGATCCCGACCTCCCGACGACGTTGATATATGTGAGGAGGAAGAAGATCGGAGCGCGAGCCTCGCCTAGCCCGAGGGAGGACGTGCTGGGCAGAGACTCTGAGGTGGAAGCTCCTCTGCCGGTCCAGGCCGAGCCGACGGCGGTCGAGTCTCCGTCTGGGGAAGAGGTAGATTACAACTACTCTTCCGACGAACTAGCTCCTGACGAGGGCGTGTCCGGGGCATCGGAGCCGCCCGAGCCGGCCTTCGGGGCCCCCTTACTTGCTGGCTCCTCGAGCCTCGTGGGGAAGACCGCTGTGAGTGTGAGCTTGTTTGGGCCGGCTCTCCCTTTCCTTTTTTTTTGTGATTGACTGACGACCTTATCCCCCCCCTTTTTCTTTAGGATTTTCGAGAACCGGCCGAACTTGAGATCACAGAGGAGGCTGCCCCGGCTGCGCTGATCGACCGCCCAACGGGAGCCGATGCCGTCATGGGCAAATTGGCTCTTTTACTCGACGCCCTTCGAGAGGAAATGCCCGCGGAGCCCTCCGGTACTACCAGAGCGGCGGGCGAGCCTCTGGAGGAGGGGGAGATCGCGCCTGAAGGTAGCATCATCCCAGCGGCCAAGGTGAGTATGCGGGCTCCACGGTCTCCCTTTTGCATGGTTTATTTTAGATGGCGAATAGCTGATTCCCATTCCCATGGTCAGGCGATGCCGATATCGGGGAAGGCGCCTGGTCGTATCCGGAAGGCAGTGGCCAAGCGAAGACCGAGCATTGGCCCGATAGCGGTGGAGGGGCCGGCTCCAGTCTTGGGCTTGGAGAGAGAGAGACTGGCTGCGCTCGTGGAAGCGGGACGTTTACCCCAGCTGGTGGTTCCGCTTCCGCCCTTCCCGAAACTCCCGGCTCAGATGGAGGACCCGCTCTTGCAGCAGATATTTGCGGGGCTCCGTGCGCATCTGGAGGGATCTCAGCCGCGAGCAAGGAGTTCATGGGTGACGGCTTCGGGCCTGGCCTTACTCGAAGCTCCTCCTCTAGCCGAGGTAACGGCCCCTGCACCCCTGCCCCTTGGAGGAGTGGCAGAGTCGGGCCAGACGGAGGCAGAGGGGGCAGGTGACCTCCGAACGATGGGGGCACCGGAGGCTTCGGCAATGGTCTTTTCCTTTCCCCAGGCAGTGGTCGGCCAAGGGTCTCTCGTCGAGCTGCACCGGCCGGGCGACTTGACCCTCGCCCTTCCTTCATCTTCAGTGGCGGCAGATACCGACCTGTGGGCAGAGGTGGACAGCACCGTGGAATTCACCCCTCCGGTCGTGCCCTCAGTTAGTCACACGTCCTCAGAAGCGCCAGTCCGTCAGATGCTGATCACTTTACGGACGATGCTTCTCGCCGATGCTTCTCTGTCGTATCGGGAGGTGCATACCATCGTGACGCAATTAACGGGGGCGCTGCAAGTGCTTGGCTGTCCGCTGGGGGAATGGTCACGGCGGGTCTTGCTATTATTGAAATATGTCAAGCGCCGCGAGTTCCTGGAGACCCAGGCTCCTGACGAACGCGCCGCCCTTGATGCTCAGGCAGACGAATATCTGCAGGCCCTAAAGGCCCGACGCGACAGTAGAGAACGCCACGGAAAGGCCCTAGAGGAAGGCGAAGGCAGCGTTCGTTCCTTCAAGAACCGGATCGAGAAGCTGGAGGGCTATCTTGCTGCGGCTAAACTTGGCCTCGCCGAGGCGGAAGGGGCGGTGGCAGAGGAGAGGGAAGCTCTTGCCGTTGCCGACGTTGAAATGGCGTCCGTCGAAGCGGAGCTCGCCCGTCTTGAGGGACTGAGGGGCCGACTGCGCGATATGACGAACTTCCCTTGCGTCGGGATCCTCCCCCTCGAGGACATCTTCAGGGACATCGACTGAGCGTTGCATCCCTTAATTTCTCTTTCTTTTTTTTGAATGTAACACAGGGGTATGCCCCGCAGCACATGTAGTTTGATCCTCTTTTGAATAGAGTAAAGCATTTATGATTTCACGCGTTCCTGGTGTATGCATTTATCCCGGAGGGAGCTTTCCCACCCCTCTTTCTCTTCCGTGCATATTGTTTTCTCCTTCCTCTTCCCTCGCTCTTGTATCTTTCCCCCCTTTTCGTGTAGGGGCCCATTGGCAGGGTATGAGTCTTTGCGGGGATTCACTTTGGAAGGACCAGGCAGGGACCCATGTCAGGGTACAGGAGAGTGCTCGCCTTCCCAGGGGGAGGACGAGGGGACCACTCCACCATACCGAACGGGCAACTCCCTGGTTTTGCCGCAATATTGGAAGCGCGTGCTGGTCTCGAGTGAGGGGTACTTGGCCAGAGACCCCTTTTGCCGTTCAGAGGTGGCGGATAGAAAGGTCCGTTTAGTCAGTGACTTAGGCGGGAGGTCTGATCCAAAGGGGTGCTCGCCCCCCGGGGAGGATGGAGAGAAGAGTTCGTCTAGTCAATGACCCGGACGTGAGGTCTGAGCCAAAGGGGTACTCTCCGCCCGGGAAGGACGGAGAGAAGAGTTTGTCTAGTCAATGACCCGGACGTGAGGTCCGAGCCAAAGGGGTACTCACCGCCCGGGAAGGACGGAGAGAAGAGTTTGTCTAGTCAATGACCCGGACGTGAGGTCCGAGCCAAAGGGGTACTCACCGCCCGGGAAGGACGGAGAGAAGAGTTTGTCTAGTCAATGACCCGGACGTGAGGTCCGAGCCAAAGGGGTACTCACCCCCCGGGAAGGACGGAGAGAAGAGTTTGTCTAGTCAATGACCCGGACGCGAGGTCCGCGCCAAAGGGGTACTCACCGCCCGGGAAGGACGGAGAGAAGAGTCTGTTTCTTTCTTTTTAAATCAATTTTGGTACCCCCGCTGATGCGGGGCGGTGACTGGAAATGGGGGGCGTCCCCCTTTCTGGCTTCTCTTTTTTTTCTCTCTCTTTTTTTTTCCTTTTTTTTCTTCTTTTTTTTTCTTCTTTTTTTTTTTGCTTCTTCCTTCTTTCTCTTTCCATTTTTTTGCTTCTTCTTTTTGTCTTTCTCTTTTTTTTTTGCTTCTTCTTTCTTTCTCTTTCCATTTTTGCTTCTTCTTTTTTTTGTCTTTCTTCTCTCTTCCTCTTTCCATTTTTTTGCTTCTTCTTTTTTTGTCTTTCTCTTTTTTTTTTGGCTTCTTCTTTCTTTCTCTTTCTATTCCTTTCTTCCCTTTTTCGGGAACCCGGCTGGTGGCCAAATCATTCGGACATTAATCACGCAAATCCGCCCCAAAAATGGGGCGAAGAGTAATATTATTACCTGAATGGGGGCGCTGGGGCGTGGTACAGCCTCAAGTGCCTTCCATTAAGAGGCGGGAATTGAACCTCCCCGCGGTGGTTGACAATTACACAGGCTCCGCCTTCGTAGACTTTCTGGACTACGTAGGGTCCGAGCCAGTTCTCGTTTAGCTTACCTTTGGGGTTGGCCGCCATGAGATCTCTTCTCTTGACCATGACAAGGTCACCCTTCTTGAATTCGCGTTCCTTGACGAGCTTGTCGAAGGCGCGTGCAATCCGGGCCTGATAGACCTGGATATTCTGTTGGGCTTGAAGCCGCTTTCCTTCCAGACTGGAGAGTTCATCGAGCCTTCGCTCGGTGTTGGTCTGCCCTTCGGGGACAAGCCCACGCTGAATGGCGACCCTGAGGGACGGTATCTCCAGTTCGACGGGGATGATTGCTTCCGAGCCATATACAAGAGAGAAGGGCGAGCAGCCCGTTGGGGTCTTGTATACGGTTCGGTACGCCCAAAGCGCTTCATACATTCTTTCTTCCCAGTCCCTTTTGTTAGAGCTAACAGTCTTGGCCAGGAGAGTGCAAAGTGTCTTATTGAAAGCTTCGGCCAGCCCATTGGCTTGTGGATTGTAAGGAGTCGATGTCCTCCAGTCAATTTTGTATTTTTCTGCTAGCCGGTAAACTTTCTGGTTGCGGAAGTGGCTGCCGTTGTCCGACACAATCCGGTCGGGCACGCCGAACCGGAATATAATGTTGCGGCGGACAAACCTGACCACGATTTCTCCGGTGACCTCCCGTAAGGCGACAGCCTCTGCCCAGCGGGAGAAGTAGTCGGTCGCCGCCAGAATATATTTGCAGCCTGTGGAAGATGCAGGAAAGGGGCCCACGACGTCCGTTCCCCATTGGGCGAACGGCCAACTGGGCACTGTTGGGTGTAGTGGTGCAGGAGGTCTTCTGGGAATGGTGGCATGCTCCTGACATCTCTGACACGACTTAGCATACTCGCAACAGTCGTTGAACATTGCAGGCCAATAATAGCCAAGTTTCTTGATTTCAATCTTCATTTTCGGCCCCGCCTGGTGTGCGCCAGCTATGCCGGCATGGACCTCCTTCATAACCCTCCAAGCTTCTTCAATGGACAAGCATCGGAGGAGTAGCTTCCGTTTGGCATCGGCCACAATCCGGAATAATATTCCGCTTCGGAGCTCATAGGAGTCCTTGGTTCTGACCAGCTTGATCTTTTCTTCTCTTCGGTCGGGTAGTCGCTGGTGCCTGAACCACTGCATTAGGGGGTCCCTCCAGTCAGGCAGGCTGACGGCTTCTGCTGTAGCGACCTGTAGGTCCTCCTCTTCCGGCTCTTCTTCTATCATGCTGGGCATCTGGCGTTGGTTTATTACTTGGATATGGAGATATCCATCTGGGGGCACCGCCAGTGAGCTTGCCAATTTTGCCAATGCGTCGGCTTGTGCGTTCTCCCCTCTGGCGACATGGCCTATCTCGAGGAGGTAGAACCGCTCCATGAGCCCTTTTGCTTTAGTGTGATACGGGAGCAGCTCAGGTTTTCGGACATCAAACTGCCCCTGGACTTGCTTGACGACCAGCAGCGAATCACCGAACACCTGGAGCATTTTGATCTCCATTTGGAGGGCGACCTGGAGGCCGATGATCAGGGCTTCATACTCTGCTTCATTATTGGTGCAGGGTTTGCTGATGCAGCAGGAAGTGTGCATCACCTCTCCGTCCGGCGACTTGAGGACGATGCCTGCTCCGGCTCGTACCTTGGTGCGCCCGGACGGGGTCGCTTCTGTCCTTGAGGCTCCATCAAAGTAAAGCTGCCAGATGGCTTGTTGTATTTGGTCTACCTCTAGTGTTTCATCTTCAGGTAGCTCGGTGGCCAACGGGGAGTCTTCGGGCACGGGATGTGCTGCGAAGAAATCCGCGACGGCTTGTCCCTTAACGGCCCTTTGCGGCACGTAGGTGATATCGAACTCCATGAGCAGCACGGCCCACTTGCCAAGGCGCCCCCTTGGGACGGGCTGAAGAAGGATGTGCTTAATGGGGTCGGCCCTGGATATCAAGCTGACTTCATGGGACAGCATATAGTGCCTCATCTTCTTGACTGCAAAGACCAGGGCAAGGCAGATCTTTTCGATCGGGGTGTACTTAGCTTCTGCACCCACCAATCTTCGACTGAGGTAGTAGAGAGCCTGCTCTTTTCCCTCATCATTGTTTTGGGCGAGCATTGCCCCCAGTGAGTATTCGGTGGCCGCTATGTAGAGAATAAGCGGTCTACCTTTGACAGGTGCCCCCAGGACAGGTGGGGTCTTCAGGTACTCCTTTAGCTGGTCGAACGCGTGCTGGCACTCGTGACCCCAGCTGAAGGGCGTATTCTTCATCATCAGTCTGTGGAAGGGTTGGCAGCGCCCTGACAGGTTGGAGATGAACCTGCGGATGTAAGCTAAACGCCCCTGCAGGGACCTCAGCTCTCCCAGACTCTTGGGAGGAGGCAGCTCCTGGATGGCCTTTATCTTCAAGGGGTCGATCTCGATCCCTCTGTGCCGGACAATAAAGCCGAGGAACTTTCCACTGGACACGCCAAAGGCGCACTTCATGGGATTCATTTTCAGCCCGTACAGACGGAGCCTTTGGAAGACGACCCTGAGGTCATTCAGATGCTCATCCCTCTTTTTAGTCTTGACGACCAGGTCGTCGATGTAGCATTCGACCCTGCTGTATAGCAGCTCGTCGAAGATCTTGGTCATCGCCCGCTGATATGTGGCACCAGCATTCTTGAGGCCGAAGGGCATCCTCTTGTAGTGAAATATCCCTTTAGGTGACCTAAAGGCGGTGTGAATCCGGTCGTGGTCGGCTATCCAGATTTGGTTATAGCCGGACGACCCATCCATAAAGGACAAGGCCTCGTGGCCAGTAGTTGCATCGATCATCACTTCGGTGATAGGCACCGGGAAGTCGTCTTTTGGGCAGGCTTTATTCAGGTCGCGGAAATCCACGCAAATCCTGATCTGTCCATTCTTCTTTTTCACCGGTACAATATTGGCCAGCCATGTGGTGTATTGATTCTCCGCCACGAAGCCGACGTTTATGAGCTTGTCGACCTCTTTGCAGATCTGGCTGGTTAGCTCCGGCCTCATGCGCCGGGGAGGTTGCTTCACTGGTTCCACTTTGGGATCAATGGACAGGATGTGTTGAGTCACCTCGGGGCTAAGTCCGGGCATTTCTTTATAGTTCCAGGCAAAGCAATCCCGGAATTCTTGCAGCAACTTTGTGTATTGTTCTCTCTCCTGTAGAGGCATGAGAGCACTCAGAAAAGTCGGCCTGGGATTGTCTTCTGTGCCAAGGTTGATTTCAACCAATTCGTCGACTGTGGCCTGGCCGCCATTTTCAATTTCCGGCGGGGCTGGCGACAAATCGACGAAGTCTTGGTCTTCATTATCCTCGGGTTCGAGAATGCCATCTCCCTCTTCTTGTTCATCATGACTGGGCATGGAGGCTGCATTCACCTCGCTCTCCTCCTGGGCCGTGGCCGCCGGGTGTGCGAGGCCCGCTGGCTCAGAGGGGCGTAGGTCCATCTCAGGCTCTTCTGTGTATTCATCATAGATAGCTTGGACGGGGGCCGGGGCAGCCGCATCTTCAGGGGCCTGGTAGTGGATGGACACGGTGTAGGCTCCCGCTCTGGGGCTGTCCGCTACATGGGGGCGTGGCGGGGCTATCACATAATCCCCCATCCTGAGCTCGTCCCTGTCAATGAGGTCTTGGGCAATGTCTTTGAAGACATAGCAGTCTTCAATGGCGTGGCCCAGCATCTGGTGGTAAGGGCAAAATAGCGGGTCCCTGCTTCTTCGGGTGTCTTGCGGCCTCTTGGACCGTGGAAGGGAGACTTTGCCGTAGTGGCATGCCCAGTCGAAGATGCCCCGGGTCTTCTCTCTCGGAAAGGAATAAGGCTTCTGTAGCTTCTCTTGGAGTGTCAGCCCTTGCCTGGTCGGCCGCTCGGTCAGCGAGCTTGCCATGTCTCTCATTTCCTGCCTTGACAAAGCGGGGGTGCTGGGACTGGCGCCTCGGGGCCGAGGCATCCGGCCACCCCATGGGGGGAGGGAGCCCTGGATCAGGTCGGCGACTAGCGAGGTTAGCTCGGCTAGCCGCCTCTTCAGCATCTCGATCTCCCGTTGCTGCTTGTGGTACAAGGCGTACATGACGGGGTCGTATCGAGGGGAATTCGGAGCATGGCCCATGCTGCTGCTCCTTGCTTCGCCGGCCGGCCGGGGCGAAGGTGTTTCGCCGGCGTGCCCTTTCGAGGTCGACACTTCGGAGAAGGAGGGGGTCTTCTCTATGCAACGGCGGCGGGGAGGTTTCCAAAGGAAGATCTCCTCGTCTTGTGCCTCCTGAACTGGGGGCGCAGGATGTGCGTCTCGATAGGCTTCCCGTGAATCTGTAGCTTCTACGGGATCGTTGCCGGGCCATGTTGAGACCGATATGACATCAGTCTCGTAGTAATTTTCTAGTGAAAAGCCCAGACCGGGGTGCTTGGTGACTTTCAGCAACCGTCGATCCAGGTTTGGTGGATTCCACATTTTTTCAAACATTTCCTTCCGGCTGGAGGGCTGGTAGGGAGGAATCTTCTGCTTCCTGACCATTCTGGCTGCCCGGTCAGTCATGTGGGGAAGTCCCGTAATGGGGACGTGCGGGTCATGCAACTCGTCAGGGAACCGGCAATCGTCGTCTTCCCTGACCGGCTTCTCCCCGGCCACATAGAAGATAGTGGACGGCCCCTCGGGGTTAGGCACCTCGAAGGTTCTCAATTGCTCAGCCGCTTGGCATTCAATTTCCGCTATCGGCTTGACGATCCCTGGCGGGACCCTGACATCTTCTAGCAGGTCTTCGAGGCAGGGTGCCCCCGGTGTGGGGTAGATGGCGAGAGGGGCTGCCCTAAATACCCCTTCCTCTTGTGCAATACATGGTACATGTGGGGGAGCCACATAGCCTGGGGGCGGCGGAGGAAACCAGCCTCCCGATTCCATTTTCTTCTTTCCCTTGTCTCGGGCAGCTTGAGGAGCTTGCTTCGCCTCTCCCAAGTACAGATTAGCATCTGACAAGTGACACTCAAACACCTCAAACGGGTGGAGGTCGGCGAAGATTCTGACTTCCTTTCCCTCGCAGGGGTACTTGATACACTGATGCAAGGTGGAGGGCACCACCCTATTTTGGTGTAGCCAAGGCCGGCCGAGCAACGCCTTGTAGGACGTGCTGGAGTTGATGACGTGGAACTGGACTCTGGAGGTGAAGTCGTCAAAGGTCAAGTCGAACTCTGCGACCCCCATGGGAACCTCACATTTCTGGTTAAAGCCGGCAATCTTGACATTTTTAACTTCGACCAGGTGTACGTCAAAGTAGTGCTTCTGGTATACCCGGTACGGGAGTATATTCACTGCTGCCCCTGGGTCGATCAAGACCCTGTTGATAGGCTGGCCGTTCAGCTGCCCTTTCATGTAGAGGGGCCTGTTATGGCTGCAAGTCGGTAGGAGCATGTCATCTTCTGTGAAAGCCACTGCTACTTCAGGTGATAATTCTGCCAAACAGGCTTCAAGGTGTGCTGGCGTCTGGAGTGCGGCGATGATGGCTTGCCGTGTTTCTTCATTCAAGGACAGCATCTCCCACACCGTGAACCGGGTCGGGATTTTCTTGAGGTGTCTGACTATTCGCTCGGCCGCCCGCACCTTGAGCAGTTTCATCTCTTCGGGCTTGCTGCGCCTGCCCTCATCCTGGGATTGGAGCGCCGGATTAGGGGACGCCTCCTTTGCGGGATCTGTTGTAGCCCGTTGAGCAGGCGGGGCCTGTTGGGCCTCCTCCGCTGTTCGCATGAATTCGGCGAGGTTTGGGGTGCCGCTGAATCCTTCCTCTGGCTGGGCAGGGGTTGCAGCTGGCAGAGCTTGGGGAATGCTTGCTTTACTGGTCGCAGCGGGCCCCTGGGGGTGCGCCCGCCTTCCTGCTCGAGCTGACAGGAACTCGGCGAACGACGGGGCGCCTTGACTCTTGGTGCCTCCGGGGTAGAGGCCTGATGGAGGAGGGATCTCGGTGCCTCGGACCTCGGGCTCGGGAATCTGGTATGGTTGTTCCCCCCTGAGCATGATGTTGAGGCTGCCCTGAGGAGAGCGCCCCCACTTCCTCCCTGACCTGGTGGCGTGCTGGGAGGTGGATGCTTCAGCTTGACTCACTTCCGCCGGCTCATGGGGTGGCTCTTCTTCTTTCTCTTCCAGGGAGAGAGAGGTATCGAACAACGCCGAGAGGGTGTTGCAGGCGAAGACGACCTCCTTCTTCTTCTTGCCCCTGGGTCTTCTCTTTTTCTTCTTCTTGCCCGCTGCAGCGGACGGCTGCTCTCGAATGGGTTCACCCGACAGGGGAGGCTCTTTGTCTGCATCAGCTTCTGTTCCTGGAGCCAGCTCGAGTGACTCGAACTGCTCCCAGGGGACATATTGTTTTAGCTCGACGGGCTGGATTTTGGGCTGCTTATAATCTTCAAGCCCGTCGATAATAGCCTGGAGTTTTTCAACCGCCGGGCTAGTCTTCTTGTACATCCGCAGCGGGGCAGAGCTCTTCTTGTTGTGAGTGGGCCGCCTCATGACCAGCCGGGGGGCCGTGTCGTGGCAAACAGGGTTTACCGGGGGCGGTGCAGGCAGGGGCGCTGCTACCCTCGAGTGAATTCCTGGGGTAGGTCGAGAGGCGCGCGCCTTTCTGGTTTTTCTGGGTGCAGTCTGCCACCCTTCTTGGTCTTGAGCTGGGGCCATGATAAAGGTTTCATAAGTGGCACGGGCACAGGCCTTCGCCCATTCTTCTGGCAGCTCCTGATATAGTGAGATCATATTGACGGAGGAGGCTATGCTGGGCAGCTCGTGTGGCTGCGGGGGGTCTACTTTATGCTCCCCCATGTCCAGCTCCCCGTCCCTGATTAAGGACTCAATAACATCCTTGAAGACGTAGCAATCTTCAATAGTATGCCCGAGCACCCGGTGGTACATGCAGAAGCGCGGGTCATCCTTCTTCTTTGAGTCGCCAGGCCTTTTCGGCTCTGGCAATGTGATCTTATTGTAGCTGGTTGCCCACTCAAACAGGAGCTTGGACTTGTCCCGGGAGAAGGAATACAACTTGTTTCTCATCTTCTCTCTTAGTGAGGGGCCTTCCCGCCGTTCTGTGGTTCTGGGCGGCGGAGGGTTAGCCGCTCCCTTGGCTTTCTCCTTCTGCTTTTCAAAAGCCTGGAAGTCTAGTGCATGCACCTCCGGGGGAGCCGGCTTCTTCTCCGCCTGCCTGGCCCTCTGGCTTGACATGGCCGGGGTGGAGGAGTATCGGGCCAAGAATGCCTCGATCTCCGCTACCACATTGTTCAGACGGTCAAATGTCTTGACCTCAGTGCCGATCATTCTTTCTAGGATTTCTTTCTTTAAGTTTTGCTTGCAGATCTGAACTGCGTCCTCCTGATGCGGGGGGCGTTTGCACCTCATACTAAGGTTCCTCCATCTTTTGATGTAGTCGAGGGCCGACTCATCATTCTTCTGTCTTGTGGCGTAGAGTTCAGTCATAGTAACTTCTCTCTCGGCCACGTAGAATCTTTCCTTGAACTTCTTCTGCATGTCGGGCCAATCGGCCACCGACCCGGGCGACAAGCCGGAGTACCATTCAAAGGCAAGCCCGGTGAGTGTTGAACCGAAGAACTTCAGGAGGTAGGCCTCATCAGCAGCCAGGTCTCCCATGACGTTCACGTAATAGGCAATATGCTCTCTGGGAGATCCTTGCCCATTGAACTTTTCAAATTTCGGCGGCTTGGTGACGCCAGCCGGCAACTTCCTGGCAGCATACTGAGCCGGGTAGGGTACTCGGTAGACGTCGAAAGGCGTCTGATCCCCATCGCCCCTTTCGGCCAACTTCATGTCTATCATCTGCTCAAGCATCAACCGGCTGACTGCCGCCGGGTCGACCGGGTTCGGGTAGAAATGAGCGGGCTGTGCGCTCGGGGTGACTACCACGGTCGCTCGGGGGGCCATGGGGGACCCTTGTGAAAGCGGAGCCTGTGGCGGGGTCACCGCTGTGCAATGTGCTTGCTGCGGGGGCGTGCCCCCGGGGGGATCGAGGGTTGCCGGAAGAGCTGCCTCGGAAGACTGCCCCCTGTCCCTGGGTACCTCGGGTATGGTCTCGGTCTGCCAGGACATTGGGGGTGGTGTGTTTCGCTCATTCAACTGCTTTTTAAGTGATTCGATTTCCTGCTGGAATCGTTGCATCATGAGCAGCATTGCTGGATCAGCTGTGGGAAGACTGGGCGTGCCCCCTGTCTCTTCGGCCGGGGCGTCCTCGGATGATGTCGAGGGTCCGCCACTCGTGTCGCCGGTGGTGACCACATTGGCCGTGAGGGCCGTGAGGGGCCCCGTGGGTGTCGCGCCGCCTGCCGCTCTCCTTCTTCTGGTAAGGGGTCCCGGCCTGGCGGCTATTCTGGCCAATTCTTCCGGGTCGGCGGGTAGGGCCCCATACCGACCATGGACCCCTGCCATATTGCAGGTGAATGTCTGCCATCTCTTATTCTTGTTTCTTCTTGACGCCCTCCGGGACGGTCCTCCTGGGAATGTTAGCCTGTCGAAGACCGACCGTCGGGACGGCGCCTCCTCCCGTACAGGGGACTGGCGCGGCTCTTCCGGGCGGGTCCTCGACTCCATACTAGGTGCAGGTTCCCCCCTTTCTTCCTGGAAGGCGGAGGTCATTGCCCCCAGTAGTCTTTGGCGGCCAGCGGGGGTGCTACCAGGGCCTCGGAGGTAGTTTCTCATAGCCTGCTCGATCCCTTCCCACTCTTGGTCAGGGAGAGCGGCCTGTGGTTGCGCGTCGATGACGGCAGCAGGAGGAGCGTAGGCCCTGAGTGCCGGGCGGGCGGCATTGTGTCGGCGCCCTCGGCGACGGCGATGAGCATTCTCGGGCGGCACCGGGGTGACGGGTGCCGGTCGGAGAGTGGGGGTCACTGCCTCGACCCCGTCATCTCTTCGGGACCCCCTCGGGCGGAAAGTGCTGGGCCCCGCCTGGGCGGGTGCAGTGGGCTGGGCCTCCCTGGGTACCCAGACTTGCTTCAGTTTGGCCAGCTTGCGAGCCGGTGCAATCTTTGGTGGGGTGGCCACAACAGCGGGCGTCACCTTCCCTTTAGTTTCTCCAGCCCTTGAAAGGAGTTGCGGACTGGGACGGTCGGGACGACGCGGTCTGGCGTCACCTGGGACCTCTGGCCGTCTAGGCGGACTCGGAGGGCCCCAACCGTCATGGACTTTCCGGAGTTGGACAGGCGACGCCCTGAGCCGGCGCCGGTGTTGCCTCTCCGAAGCCTCCTTCGGTGGGATGCCGACCCTTGGTGGAACGGGCCGGTGGTCTGGTGCACGTGGTGCACGTTGCAGCTGAGCGTCGTTGTGGGGACGCTATTGTTGCCTTCGGCCACCGCTCGGCCGGCGGCAGCTTCGACGGCTCTCGGAGCGGGAGCGTTGGTTTGAGGCTCCTCGGGCGCTCGTGCGTCGAGGATGTCAACGAAGGCCACCCCCAAGAAGTTGGGGAAGCCCACGGTGGGAGGGAAGCTCCCGAAAGTGAGGGGCACCGCCAGGTAGCCGCCTCGCACATGATTCTTCACAACCTCGGGGCTGCAGAGAACAGCCATTGTCGGCTCCATGATGCCTTTCTCTTTTTTTCTGCATTTAAGAAAGTAACATAATTAGTATTACAAGAAGGGGGCCGCGGGGCCCCTAATTTCGGCAAAGAGATGAAGGGTGGATCGTCCCACCGGGCGTGCCAGACTTGTGGACGCACTTTTCGTTTATCAATTATTTTGTTCGTTTGTTGGATTATTAAGTGCGTGGGCGTGCCAGTCACCGGAGTGACAATTTATTCGGGCTCCGAAGAGCCCATGGTGCGCTCGATCTGACTTCGTCAGGCGATTGTGTGGTTCGTGTCGGGACCGAATCCCGTCGCGCCATGAAGGTCACGACGTCATTTACATCCCCCATACGAGGGAATACCCTTGATTAATTGCCGAAACTAGGGGCCCCGCGGCCGAAAAGAATAATACTAGTTGTGCAAGAGAGATAAGGAAGGATCACACTGAGGGCTGTGTTCAGACCACAAACCGTCGGTCATGTCGGCCACTCGTGGGCCTTTTCATGTTCGGACATGGGTCCGTGAGGTGAAACACAACGAGAAAACCGGGATGAATCCATTCAAATGTCTGCCGAGCACCCGGCAATTTTTGTGATGACTCGGAGGGCGTCCGGAACGAGGAACAAACCCGGTCTGATTGAGATGTCGGCCCGAGACTAGGTCGGGACCGGACCATGTCGGGATGACTCCCAAGATCCGAGCCCGGCCTGAGAGGGCGGCATTATTGTTCCTTTTACCCCGGGTCCCGGGGGGAGATAGGGCTGCGGTGTGGGCTCCGGCATCTTTTATCTGGAGTTCTCTTGGTTATGTACTCCAATTTCTGGCCTACGGTTTATTATTTCCTTAGGTGTTTGTCCCGGATGATTCTTCTTCTTTTACTCATTGTTATCATTATCATTATTATTTATTTATTATATTTTTTTTTCTTCTTATTGCCCCTCCCGCCTCTTTTATTTTGATTAATGTTGCACATTCGGAGTCCTTTAATGAGCACATTTTCTTTTGATTTATTTGCCATTTGTTAAGGCCATTATCATGTTGTATATATGCATAAGTGTGGTGTGTCGGCGAAGGGAAGGTAAGAGTGTACCGCTGAGAGGCCCAGAGGGGAGCGTGCCGGCGAAGGACAAAAAAAGGGTGTACCGCTGAGGGCACAAAAAGGAGTGCCGGTGAAGGTTATGAAAGCGAGGGTGTGCCGCTGAGGGCAGCGTACCGCTGAAGGTAGGGGATAGGGTGTACCGCTGGGGGGCATCAAGGTGTGCCGGCCAAAGGAATTGGGGTGTACCGCTGAGGGTTCAAGAGGCGTGCCGCTGGGGAAGGGATTTGGTGAGCGGTCCGGTTGATTAAAATGCGCCGTTGAAGGGCCAATCGGAACGTGGTGATGGAGGTTCGATCAGTTTTCGATTATTTTAAGGCTTTTCTTTTCTTCTTGTCTTAACCCTTGTGTAGTTTTTTTTTTTATATAAAATTCCTCCCGTGTTTGTTCTCTTGGTTCGGTTCGGTCTCTTTTCTTGCGGGTCGGGTTTTCGGGCGGCCAGGTGGTTAATTAGCTTAGTTCAATTCTCGTCGGGGTGCCGGCAGTAATTTGATGAGTTGGAAGGTTTCATTAGTTATTCTGCTCGTTTGTTGCCTCCTTTTGCCTCTTTTAATTGTTTATTAATATCTCACAAAAAATTCGGCAGCATCTCCCCTTAACCCGGGGCGTAAGGGAGATAAAGGGAGCACGCCCACATGGAGTGGCGGAACCCGACAACTGGAGGTGGGCCCCCGGGGGAGCAACACCTTTATAGAATCTCGGAAAACGTGAAGGAAGGGGCTCGGAGGCGAGGCCAAGGAGTGGGCTGCTGAGAGGCTGAAGGGTGTGCCGCTAAAGGCCATAAGGTGAGTGTACCGGCCAAGGGCCAATTGGAGTGTGCCGGCCAAGGGGTAACAGAGTGTGGGTGTGCCGCTGAGGGCAGAAAGGAGTGTGCCGCTGGGGGCAAATAGGGGTGTACCGCTGAGGGCTATTGGGTGTGTGCCGCTGAAGGCTGAACTGGGTGTGTCGCTGAAGGCAGATCTGGGTGTGTGCCGCTGAAGGCTAATCTGGGTGTGTCGCTGAAGGCAGATCTGGGTGTGTGCCGCTGAGGGCTGAGCTGGGTGTGCCGGCCAAGGGCCGGAAAGGTGCACCGCTGGGAGGCTTAAAAGGGTTGCAAGCAACTGGGGGGGGGGATTTGGTGGCTGTTCAGGAAAAGAGGAAGAAAGACAGGGGATTTCAAGGCCGGGGGTGGCCTATTAGTAACTGAGCGGTTGGGAAGAAAGAAGGGTACCTCCCCTTCTCCTCAAGCTCGGGAGCACGGTAGATGGCCATGGAAGGGAGTGAGGAGCTCACGGAGCCAAGGCTGACAGAAGGGGGAAACCTACATCGACGTGGAGGACCCTAAAGACGCCGGAGGAATGAAGAAACAGAGGGAGGAACGGATTGTCCGTCGAAAAGCCCGCAAAGCCTAACATAAAACATCGAAGATCGAAGAGAAACCCGGAGAGGGTGGTTTTCATTCATGAGAATCAAGAGGGCGTGGCCCTACATATATATTACAAAAGCAAACCCCCAGATGGGGCCATGGACAAAAGGGAGAAGGACAAAGAACCCCCAGGAGGAATGGGATACAAGAGAGACGAAAACATCCGGGCCTAAGACATTGGCCACTATCCCCAACCCTTTCCCCCAATACAACAAGCTCTCTCTCTCTTACTCTTGTTTCTTCCCGGTGGCCGTTGGACGGAGCACAGGCCGGGAGGGCCTCTTCTTCTCTTCTTTCTTCTCCTCTTTCTCCTGTGTGTGCCCTCTACTGTTGGAACCTCTTCTCCTCTCTCTGTTCGTCTCTCCCGTTCTCCTCCTTTTTTTGTGTTTTAACAGGAGGCTTTTATACTCCTAGCCACCGACGACTTCGAGCACGACCGTCGAAGGCGGGAAGCCGGCTGTGATGATGGGTTTGACCTGCCCCTGTACTGGCTGTCAGTGGGGTAGGCTACGTGGCCCAACGACCAGCTGCCACCTCAGACGGCTCCACTGCGCGCCAAGGATGTGTAGGGCATGGGCCTCACGTCGCCCGTTGAAAGAGCTTCACCGCTGTGCCGTTGAAGGGCTAAATAAGCGTGCCGCTGTAGTGCCAAAAGGGCGTACCGCTGGAGCCCCGGATGGGCGTGCCGTTGAACGGCCTGAAGGGCGTGCCGCTGGGGACCCTACAGGGTGTGTCGCTGAAGACCCCCCAGGGGGCGTGCCGTTGAACCCCAAAGGGGGTGTGCCGCTGAAGACCCCCCCATGGGGGTGTGCCGCTGAAGACCCCCCCCCCCATGGGGGTGTGCCGGTGAAGACCCCCCATGGGGGTGTGCCGGTGAACCCCCTTGGGGGTGTGCCGGTGAACCCCCTTGGGGGTGTGCCGGTGAACCCCCATAGGGGTGTGCCGGCGAGGGCCGTGGCAGGGTGTGCCGCTGAAGGGAGCGTGCCGCTGGAGGGTTCTGCCAGGGCGTGTCGCTGGGGCCTCAACTGGGCGTGCCGCTGAAGGGCTAAATGGGCGATTTTGAGCCCATTGTGAGCATGAGTTGTGGCCCATTTGATTTTCCTCGAGGCCCACGGGCTGTGGAGCCTTTTGTGCTTGATTTCCCCGGGGGTTTCTTCACTCGGCGCCGTTGTTGATGCTGGGCTGAGCATGACATTTTGGATGTGCAATTTTCGGTGTCCACACCCCGCCACGCCCCCACGTGGCGGACAGCCCCAGAGCGGGAGCCTACACCGTGTCCATCCACTACCAGGCCCCTGAAGATGCGGCTGCCCCGGCCCCCGTCCGAGCTGTCTACGATGAGTACATAGAAGACCCCGAGGTGGCCCTGTGCCTTTCTGCACCAGCGGACCTCACAGACCCGGCGGCTATGGTCCAAGAGGACTGCACGGCAAATCCAGCCCCCACACCCAGCCAGGAGGAGCAAGAAGACGAGGATGCCATCCTCGAGCCCGAAGACAATGAAGGCCAAGACTTTGTCGATTTGTCGCCAGCCCCGTCGAAAATTGAAAATGGCGGCCAGGCCACAGTCGACGAATTGATTGAGATCAACCTCGGCATAGAAGGCGACCCCAGGCCGACCTTTCTAAGTGCTCTCATCCCCCCTCGTGAGAGATAACAATACATGAAGCTGCTACAAGAGTTCCGGGATTGCTTTGCCTGGAACTATAAAGAAATGCCCGGACTCAGCCCCGAGGTGACTCAACACATCCTGTCCATTGATCCCAAGGTGGAGCCAGTGAAGCAGTCTCCCCGGCGCATGAGGCCAGAGTTAACTAGCCAGATCTGCAAGGAGGTCGACAAGCTCATAGATGTCAGCTTCGTGGCGAAAAACCAATACACCACATGGTTGGCCAACATTGTACCAGTGAAAAAGAAGAATGGACAGATCAGGATTTGCGTGGACTTCCGCGACCTGAACAAAGCCTGCCCAAAAGATGACTTCCCGGTGCCTATCACCGAAGTGATGATCGATGCAACTACCGACCACGAGGCCCTGTCCTTCATGGACGGCTCGTCCGGCTATAACCAGATTTGGATAGCCGACCACGACCGGATTCACACAGCCTTCAGATCGCCCAAGGGGATATTCCACTACAAGAGGATGCCCTTCGGCCTCAAGAACGCTGGTGCCACATATCAGCGGGCGATGACCAAGATCTTCGATGAGCTGCTATACAACAAGGTCGAATGCTACATCGACGATCTGGTCGTCAAGACTAAGAAGAGAGATGAACATTTAAATGACCTCAGGGTCATCTTCCAAAGGCTTCGGCTATACGGGCTAAAAATGAACCCCATGAAGTGCGCCTTTGGCGTGTCCAGTGGAAAGTTCCTCGGCTTCATTGTCCGGCACAGAGGGATCGAGATCGACCCCTTTAAGATAAAGGCCATCCAGGAGTTGCCCCCTCCGAAGAGTCTTGGAGAACTGAGGTCCCTATAGGGCCGGTTAGCTTACATCCGCAGGTTCATCTCCAACCTGTCGGGGCGTTGCCAACCCTTCCACAGACTGATGATGAAAAATGCACCCTTCAGCTGGGGCCATGAATGCCAGCAAGCGTTCGACCAGCTAAAGGAATACCTGAAGACCCCGCCTGTCCTGGGGGCACCTGTCAAAGGCAGATCGCTTATTCTCTACATAGCGACTACCGAATATTCACTGGGGGCAATGCTTGCCCAGAACAATGATGAGGGAAAAGAGCATGCTCTCTACTACCTCAGCCGGAGACTAGAGGGGGCGGAGGCCAAATACACCCCGATAGAGAAAGTCTGCCTCGCTTTGGTCTTTGCAGTCAAAAAGATGAGGCACTACATACTGTCCCATGAAGTGAGCTTAATATCTAGAGCTGACCCCATCAAGCACATTCTCCTCCAGCCAGTCCCAAAGGGGCGCCTTGGCAAGTGGGCCGTGCTGCTCATGGAATTTGACATCACTTACGTGTCCCAGAAGGCCGTTAAGGGGCAAGCCGTCGCGGATTTCTTCGCAGCACACCCTGTGCCCGAAGACTCCCCGTTGGCCACAGAGCTGCCCGAGGATGAAACACTGGGGGTAGACCAAATACAACAAGCCATCTGGCCGCTTTACTTTGATGGAGCCTCGAGGACAGTAGCGACCCCGTCCGGGCGCGCCAAGGTACGAGCCGGAGCAGGCATCGTCCTCAAGTCGCCAGACGGAGAAGTGATGCACACTTCCTGCTGCATTAGCAAACCATGCACCAATAATGAAGCAGAATATGAAGCTCTGATCATCGGCCTCCAGGTCACCCTTCAAATGGAGATCAAAATGCTCCAAGTGTTCGGCGACTCGCTACTGGTCGTCAAGCAAATCCAGGGGCAGTTTGATGTCCGAAAACCTGAGCTGCTCCCTTATCACACTAAAGCAAAAGGGCTCATGGAGCGGTTCTACCTCCTCGAGATAGGCCATGTCGCCAGAGGGGAGAACGTACAAGCCGACGCATTGGCAAAATTGGCAAGCTCACTGGCAGTGCCTCCAGATGGATCTCTCCATATCCAGGTAATAAACCAGCGCCAGATGTCCAGCATGATAGAAGAAGAGCCAGAAGAAGAAGACCTAGAGGTCGCTACAGCAGAAGCCGTCAGCCTCCCTGACTGGAGAGCCTCCCTGATGCAGTGGTTCAAACACCAGCAATTACCTGACCGAAAAGAAGAAAGGATCAAGCTAGTCAGAACCAAAGACTCCTATGAGCTCCGGAATGGAATATTGTTCCGAATTGTGGCGGATGCCAAACAGAAGCTACTCCTCCGATGCTTGTCCACTGAAGAAGCTTGGAGGGTTATGAAGGAGGTCCATGCCGGCACAGCTGGCGCACACCAGGCGGGTGTAGACACCCAATTTTGGCCGATAATTTGAGTATTTTCTTTGTTCTCCTAGTTGATGCCCCAATTGATCCTTAATTATTTGATTTCTTGGGATTTCTTCCCCTTCTTGGCCCAACATTTCAATTCCATACCTTGGATCTCGTCTCGAGTTTGGCATTCCCGCGCTATCCGCTCTTATCGATGTCTCATTCATAGCGCGTTGTGGATCTAATTGGAGTTATCATTTGAGCAGCTGTTATTTCTTGACGTTTGATCATTGTAGCATCCACTTTGGATGTTTTTCTCACTCAACATTTGATTAATGGCTGCCCAAAAGAAATTTCTTATTCTTTTTAATCATTTAATGGGCCTTTAGTTATCGCGCTATATCGTCATAGCGCGTTCTTTAGGAACACGCTATGGTTGTATAGCGCGTTATCAGGCAGAGTCCCTTTCCAAATCGGACTCCCTTCTTTCGATCCAGAGTCCTTATCTGGTAAGTTGCTGACTATGTTTCTTATCCAGGAAGGTTTCTAAACCTAGCAGGAACCTTTTCCCCTTCTTAATCGGCAAGATTACCTCGATTTGAGCCGCCAAATCATCGGATTGAACCAAACTCCGACCTAGGGTTTGTGTTCGATCTTCCTCCTATAAATTGAACCCTTTGGCCACCGTTTGTGAGGGATGCAACTCAGGACATTGACGAGGAGAAGGATGCTCTTAATTCCATATCAATAACTCCTTGCTTCTCGCACATCTAAGGGAGTATTTAAGGGCTATGCTTGTGTTCTTCCCCGTTTTCCTTTTATTCCTCAATTCATTGAGTTTAATCTCTGCATACATAGCATATTGATTTCAAAATTCTCGTTTTGAAAAATACATGTTATCACACACATCACACCCATCTTTTGGCCCTAATATAGGGGTTTAAAAAACCACCAAACCCCCAGGTAATCGAGCCCCCTTTTTACATGCTTTTGATTAAGAATAGGGGCAGATTCTACTCAAATCTCGATCTAATGGGCCTTCTGTTTGTTGTTTATTATTGTTTGCATGCACTAGAAGATTGATACGTGGAGCCCTTGCACCTTGGCCGGCCTTGGAGCAAGGAAGGAACGAATCCAAATAAACCCCGCTACCTGTCTGATATCGCGCTATACGAAGATAGTGCGACCTGAAGAACGCGCTAGGATGATATAGCGCGTTAATCTCCAGGCCCACGGCTCCCCCTCATGAATTTCTGAGGTATGTGACATGCCCCTATCCTAATCTCTTATTGTTTGGCATGTTTCTAGCCTCAATGGCGATCACGGATCTTAATTGTTGCATGTGAGCACCCCCTTTTGTATCATTAATTTAGTTCTATATCTTGTCCAAAATCTTCATTATTTATCAATTCGGGGGTAGTTCTAAAATTCATGATCTACAAATTGGCGATCACGGTGGGACCCTTTGTGCTACCACGTTCGTGCTTCTAGTTGCCTGCTTGTCAATACATCAGTGTGTGTGTTTATTTGATTTTGAGCCCTTCCCCACTGTCGATTATCGCGCTATGTGTCCATAGCGCTTTCTGTAGATCGCGCTGGGGACATATAGCGCGATCATCACCTGAGGGTATTCTCAGGAACACCTTCTGTTGGGGTTCATCTCTGGTGGCATCTTGTATATTTCTTGCTGTGTACTTGCATATTATTGTTTCATTTGTCAGTTCTAGTTTAGATGTTCTTGCATAGCATGGCATTCATCTTTGCATTTGGTTTGAGAGACCTCCTCTCTCTACACTAGGATTCCACACACCCTCTTGGTGAAGGAATGACCCTCCATTGAGCATTCCGTCTCTTTGGATTGGAAATTCCTAAACCAAGCCTCCATAAGCCCCCGCACCCGTGGATTCCCTCACGGACGCTGGGCAGGTTGTACCCTTTTGGAGACCCGGGTTTAGTTGGTCTATACACGGTGAGAGAGTGTTCCTAGTTGGCACCGAAGTGAACCCACATTAAAACTAGGTTCATCCCTTATGTGAATCACACCAATTTGCATAAAATTCATTAATTCACCAAGGTTCAAAACAAATTAAAATCAAACGGTAACCATTCCAACTTGTGTGCTTCTTTGCAAATTATTTTGCTTGAACTTTGATTGCATAATGGCTTACCATGATAAGAAAACCAACATGTTTAATTCAATTCATGAGGATGCACAACCGTGCACATCTTATAATCCTCAATCTCAACATGTTCATCAAAATTCTCGCCATATCTTCAAGGGGCCACATTCTCATTTTTATGGTCATGCCCGGCCCATGGGCAATGTCCAATCTTATGGCCCCCCTACTCAATTGCGAGCCACTACTCCTTCGGGACCGTCTCCTCCCAATGATGAGAAGGTCTCCCAAATCTTGCATGCATTAGATCATCTCACCCCTCAACAAATCCAAGCCCTTAAGGCCGTTGTTGAGGGTGCATCTCATTCATCGCATTCTTCCAATCCCATATGGGTGGCCCATCACCCACCTCCCTCTTCAATGCACAATCCTACTCGGGTGCCCCATCACCCATCTCCTCCTATTCACCCTCCTCCTCGGGTGGTCCGACATCCGCCTCCTTCTATTCCTCCTCCATCACGGCCCCAAGGCCTATTTATTGCTTGCAATTTGGCCCATCCGGGTTCTTCTACGGGTCGGCCCATTAATTCCCCTCCACGGCATTTTTATGCCACCCCTCCTTCAAGGCCTTGCCAACCCTCGGTTGCTCAAGTCACACCCCTCCAACAAACTCTTCTTGACAAGGTCACTTTAATGGAGGAACAATTAAAGAGGGTTACGAGCCCACGGCCCGCTCCTCCTACTTCAGTCAATCCCCTTCATGCCGCTCTGAATGATATTACAAAAATGGAGAAAGATTGGAAAGATAGGATGGGTGACTATGGTATCGGCAGTTCAAGCAAGCAAAAGCCGGCAGATTTCAACGCTCAAGTGGACACCGTCCGCCCTCCACCCGTCCGCACACTTCATTCATATGGCCTTCCACCTTCACATACGCAACATCATTACATTCCTCCATCCACATATACGCCTCCACTACGATGTCCACTTGAATTTGATGATGAAGAACCGGCAATTGGAGAATTCGAGGCAACATACGATGAAGCTTTGCAGGCACCCCTTCCGAGTTTCCTTCGCTTCCCACTTCCCCCACTATCATTTGATGAACCCCCTGTTCAGGACGAAGCCACCGTCTCTAATCCAACCCCTATTTCCGAGACCTCTTGGTGTTACGATGATGGGTCGGTACTTCAATCACCCACGTCGGCGCATCTTGAGTCTCCTCCTCCTAACACCGCTCGCCCCGCTCGGCGTTTTCTCCGCACCAAACCTCCACCAATTACACCTCCACCAATTACACCTCCACCAATCACACCTCCGCCAATTACACCTCCACCAGTTATGCCAGCCTCCACACCATCGGCCTCCACCGAGCCTAACGTCGAACTTTCCCTAATTCAACCCTCTATTACACCTTTAACGCCAAACCCAACTAGCCCTACTCCACCACTTAACCTATTACCCGTGGCTAATCCTGAGCAGGATCAACCCTTTTTTGCACTCGAGCCAACCAACCTGCTTCCGAGCAAAGGGAGAAGCTCGACGTGTTTGAACCTCCGCCTCCACTTATCCCTTCTCCAACGCCTTCCACTACACCCCCACCATCCACGAAGCCTCCCACCTCCGCTTCACCTCCCTTTACTACTCGGAAGGGGAGCGCTGCTACAAATACTTGTGCCGAGGATGAACAAGAGCCGCGAAAGAAGAATTTGGCCACTGCCGTGCAATTCAAGATGCAAGAGTTCATCTGCCGGATGCCAATCCGGGTTATTGTGCCAAGCATGATCGAAGAGGCCAAGTCACCGCCATTGCTCAGAGAAGAATGCCAAGCGTTGATGCCACCCAAGGGCAGGGCAGGGCACCCCTTGTTCTAACTTTCAAATCCTGAATTCATTCTTCCATACAAGGGGCGAATGCCCATTTTTGTCAACATTCTCTATATGCCGCAATCAATGGGCATGGCAATGCTTCCTGTCCCAACTTCCCAACTCCCTCACATTATTACCCTCCACTTTGCAAGAGGGTTGTCATTTATTATTGAAGCTTCTTTCTTTAGGCCGATTGGCTATACACTTTCACTGCCGTGGAGGGGCAGTTATCTTGGTGCTAAGGGACCTTCTACTCTTTTATCCACCTTCCATTCAACTCCACCCATATTCTCCTCTGTCACCGATTCTTCATGGACCACTTTATGGGTAAAAAGGAAGATCTCATCCTCTCGCCCTTCACATTCTTCATGTTCTTTGCATCTCATTGCATTCACGCATTCACTGCATTCATTGCATCCATCCCATTGCACACATTTGCACCTCCTGCTTCTCGGGTTTCCAAACCCGTATCTTCCCCGCCTTCCGGCACCTCCGGATATCCCGCATTCTCCATCCTATTCATCTTCATTGCCCGGGCATTGTCCCCTTTCTAATCTCTTCTCAGGGCATCGCGCTCCTTTCCAACTCCTGCACCCGGACCCTCCGGATTTCTCCTTTATCCTGCTAGGGCATCGCGCCCTTTTTCATCTCATTCTCCCGGAATTTCCGGACTTCCTTCTTGGGCATCGCGCCCCTTTCCACCTCATCCCTCCGGAACCTCCGGATTCTCTTTCCTTCCGCTTAGGGCATCGCGTCCCTTTACACCTCATTCCTCCGGAGCCTCCGGATCCACTATTCCTCTTTCTATGCCCAGGGCATCGCGTCCCTCGGTATATGCTTCCTCCGGAACCTCCGGATCTTTCACCCCTCTCTTTATCCCTCGGGCATCGCGCCCCTTTTCATCTTCTTCCTCCGAAACCTCCAGATTCTACATCTTATTCTTTCTATCTTCTTTCAGGGCATCCCGACCCTTTCTATCTTCTCCCACCGGAACCACCAGACCCTCCATCTTTCTTTCGATTCATCTTTCTGCTCCTTCATGATATCGCATCATTTGTCCTCTTCTTCCTTTTCTATCATCTTTTTCCCTACTTCTTCCAAGGGCACCGCGTCCCTCGATGTCTTATCCCTCCGGAGCCTCCGGATGATTCCCCCTATCACGATTCTCCTCCTTTACTCCCATACCCTCCAGATCTGCCTCTTTCCATCTATCAATTTCTTCTTCCGATTCCCCCTAATCCTGGGTCTGACCCAACTTCTTCCACATCCACTGCCTTGGGCATCTGCCCATTCTCTCACTGCTTTCGAGGCTTTAGTCCTCACTCCTCCTTTTAATTCTCCGCTTCTTCTGTAGACCTTTCATGTGATCAGGGTCTCCACACCTTAGTGAGGGAGTTCTAGCCCTCGCCTCTCTTCCTTTTTTTCCTTATTCATCTGAGTCTGGTCTTGGCACCACTCCTTCTTGTTAAGCCACTTTCAAACCCTTTGCTTCCAATCCTTTTGACTGCCAAAGAGGACTATCCCACGATGATCAACCTCGCCTCTGACAGCTGCTTCTACAAAGGTTGCAAGGTAACATATTAGCGTAAGTACTCATTTCATGATATCATTATCTCATTGCTTCACGATGATTTTCAAAATAAAGTGCTTCTTAACAAGATTAAGAGTGGTAGTCAAGACCTTTATCCTAAGTCGAATCTTTATCTTTACTAAATCATTCTCAAAACAGTCTTTTAGGCTTATTTTTGCAGCACCTTTGGTAATAAAAACCCCACGCTGGGAATTCAACATTCTCTCCCTGCTTATTAAGAGTAACCTTCAGCTGGGCATTCCACACACTTCACGGCGTCCTTAGCCGGCTCCTTTGGTTAAAACACCGTTGCTACTTTGGCCATGCCATGAGTTTATCCGAAAGTCTTTTCTCTTCTTTACTCGACCGAATGCAGGGGCAAGAGGTTGACGGATGAGATGACCAACCTCGGTAATCCCCAATACGAGAGGAGTCTCAAATAGGGGCAGTCTTGACCCAAAATCAATATGAGTTTTCATATGAGTTTTCATGATATACATCTCGCCAAAAAAAGGGCTATTATGAAAATCAAGTCAAAATTTCGATAAAAGTAAAATTGTGAATTATGGCATGTCAAGAGTGGCAAAGTCCCCGCAGGGAAAACCCTGGTCGTATGCATGTCAAGAGTCTAAAAATCAAAGGCACAAAGCCCCGGCACAACAGACTATCTCTTTGAGGGGAAACACCTTGGAAGGAATTCAAGTCCCGATATCCCCCATCCTGCATAAAGCTTATCTCCAATTATTCTTATTTTCTCCCTCTAAGACCGAATGTTCCTCGGGTATGGCCTTGGTAGGGGCACCGTTAATCAAGGGCAGCCAGTTATAGGGCGCCACCCTTCAATGCACGCCCGGCTTTGGGCAGTTTTAAGCAAAAGGGGAAGGAACAAGAACCCCTAGCCAGTGGTTTAAAACATCCATTGATGCTGCATTAGCAAAGGTCTAAGCAAAAAAACTCCATAAAAATTTGAATATTGCGAAAAACTCCATAAAAATTTGAATATGGCCAAAAAAATTCCACATAAAAATTTGAATATTGCTAAAATCCTAAGAAAAATTTGAACATTGTCAAAAAATTCCAAAAAAAAATTCTTATATTTCCAAAACAAAAACAAAATTTTTTCAAATATTCTTTTCAAAAATTTATAAAAATTTGCATATTTTCAAAAATTCCAAACAAAAAATTTTGCATTCTATTTCTGATGGCATCCTTTTGAAGAGGCACGCAAAATGAAAAGCAATCACACAAACTGCAACAAGTACCAAGAACTGTCTCATTCCACTATAACATGTCAAAAGAGTACACAATATGAGATGGATACAACAAACTCTCAGCTCTCCCCTCGACCCTCCTGGTCTCCCCCTCTACGAGAGCTCTCAGCCTCCTCCTGTCCTCCCCGCGAAGACCTAGGAGGAGCCATCTGTACCCGGGAAGCTGAAACCCTGTCACCCTGTGCTACCCTCTCAACATCTTCCCTCCTCTGGTGTTCAGAGGAGGTAACTAAGTAATCCGTGCTCGAGTAAGCTCGGGAGTATCCCTCGCGCTGGGCCCGCTCACGCCCCTGCCGGTAGCGATCCTCCGCATCCTTCGCACACTGCTCGGTGATCCCTAATCGAGTACGTAGCTCCACTCTCTCCAGCTCCCGCTCCACTCTCTCTTTCTCCCATCTCTCCCTCTCTCTGTCCCGATCCTCTCTCTCTCTCTGCCGCTCGCTCCTCTCCACCCTGAGGAGAAGGCGCAGCTCTGCTACATCTCAGGGAAGCTCCTCCGCATCACGACGCATCAGCTCTGCTTCTGCCGCGCGCAGCTCCTGTTCCTGCATTCGAAATCTTGGTCAGTAACTGATAATAATAAGATTTTTCAAAACCAAGATTGAAAGAGCAGATTGCTTACTCTCTCCTGAAGGGAGGCCTCGGCTGCCTCTGCCCGAGCCACTGCACTGGCGAGCTGGCTCTCTAGCTCGGTGTGGTCGCAGACGGGCTGTGTAGAGGATGAAGCGCCGTGCGAGGATCGGACTGCCTCCAGCTCCTCGCGCTGAAAAGAAAGCATTACCATTAATTGAAATTCAAATCTGAATCATTCTGAATTACAAGTTCTTACTAGCTCATCGACGGTATGCTGGAGATCCTCGCGCTGCCGGATTATGGAGTCGAGGAGTCCCTGTACCATGGCCAGTCTCCCCTCTATGTCAAACTGCAATAACACATGTTGATCACATAGCGAATAACCAGGTTTTATAATGGAAGTGCAAATAAATTAAAAGCATACCTGTCCACGAGCGCTCTGATAGACTCGGTTGCCGTATGCCTGGGAGTAGGCCTGGAGATAGGCATCATCTGAATCCGCTCCCGCAGGGACTGCTCGGCCGCGCCGTTTCCAATCTGCCAACTGCTCTCGAGCTCGCTGCCGCCAGTCATCTGTCCCCTGGAGGCCTCGAAAACGTCGCCCGGGTCGTGGGTCCGTCGCCTGGGTCGGGAACTCTACTACCGCCTGGTGGAGCCCTAGTGTCCTCATGATCAGTCTATGATATAGGGGCTCGACCAGGTTGAGGGCATGTAACCAGATCTCTCTCCCAAAGTATGGGATGGCCGCCTCCACCCAAGGCATCACCCCGATGTCCCTCTGATAGGGAGTCCATTCCACCTGCATAATTCAATTTATCATTGCCCTCGATTCCACTCATAGTTCAATTCAATGTCAAAATTAAATCTTACCTCTATGTGGGGCATCATGTCTAGCGTCTACTGAATATGGGTGACCTGGTCCTTCAGAGATCGGCCATCTCGTGTAGGGGTCCATCGTCTGGCCAAGGGTAGTAAAACTCCCCGATCCTCCCAAGCGCGCCTGAGGGTAGGAAGATATAGATAACTCCAAACCTGAAATGAAGCTCATGTGATCAATATAAGAGAAGTGCATAACTTAATCGTTGGAGTTTAAGGCTTAGAGAAATACCTGAAGTAGAGGGTAGAACCCCCCGAGTGAAGACTGGAGTGAGGAGATGCCGAAGCTGTCAAACAAGTGGGCAAGGACTGCCGCACCCCAAGCATACCGTCCGACTCTGTCAAGGTCCTCCAGCAAGGGTAGAAAATGGCAGCTCACTGCGTCACCCTGGGTCGCTAGAAGCAGCTTGCCGATCAACAGAATAAGGAACCTCCTCAGCTCCATGTCTGCCTGTGGGCCCGCCTCAGTCGTAAAACTCTCTCTTGCTCCAACCTCTAACCTCTTCTCATGAGCTGTCGAAGTCTCCCCCACCTCCCTCTGTGTGTGGAACAGGCCGAGGCTCTCCTGCAAGATGATCCTCGACACTAGCGAGGTCCGGCCAGTCCCCTCCAGCTCCAAGCCTAGCAATCTGCGCGCCATCTCTCGGTAGTCGGGGTAAGTGTAACCCGTCACTGCCGATCCATGCACCCGCAGCCCGGTGATGCGAGTGATATCCTCTAGAGTCGGGATCATATGACCCCAGGGGAGGAGGAAGGCCTTGCACCCTGTATCCCATCTGGCTTTTAGAGCCCTGATCATCCCCACGTCCACTCTCAGCACATCGATCTCTAGGAACTCCCCGAAGCCCATTCGGCGGAGGCGGGCCCGTTGAAACTCCGGTAGTGCGGAGTAGGCGGCCCGAACTAATGTCCATGAAATCCAGGCACGGACGGCACCCTCCACGCCCTGCACACAACATAAAAAACAAAAGGCATCAATTTGGTATTCATCAAACAAAAGAAAAATCAGAAACAAAAAAAAACTAGTTTGATGTTCTTTGTCGCGCTATATCGACATAGCGCATTCTTCAAGAACGCGCTATGAAAATATAGCGCGTTCATCTTCTGTAGGTAGGGGGCGACCCCTCATTCCCCAATTTCTATCCATGGGCATTCCGCCCTACATTTTGATTTAGGGGGGTGGCTCCCCTTCCGTTTTCATCCATTTGAAAGAAAAAGATAAGAAAAATCAAAAGAAAACAAGATTAGGAGGGTTTCTTACCACTCGGCGTTTTCGGGCCGCACCGCCTCCCACCGGCTCTGTCGCTGCTTGCTCGGCCGCCGGGGTGCCCTCAACTTCCTGGGCCTCGTCATTGGGAATGTCCATTTCGTCTCCCTCAAGCCTAGCCGAGACCGTGGCCTCCGAATCGACGTGTTCTTCCACGGGAGAGGGCGCCCGTTCTTCTTCCGCGTGTGATCTTTGGCGGCCACGGGTGGCGCGCCGTTTGGAGCGACGGGGAGCGTCTCCCTCCATCAGATTGATGCAAATGGGGGCACTGGGCTGGTGAGAGGGCGAGAGGGCGAGAGAGGGAGTAGGGAGAGGGAAAAGAGTGAGTTTCAAATAATAGAGGGGGGGGGGGCAGTTTTTGAAAACCTGCGGGTAGATGACGCGCTATATTTTCATAGCGCGACAATGTCGCGCTATGTATATATAGCGCGATAATCAAAGTAAAAGAAAAAAATAATAAAAATAGAAGTGGGGAGGGAGAGAAAAGGAATGACATGTGAACATATGATGAGAGTGAATTGTGTTCTTTTGCCTATATATGCTTGAATTTGTTTGAATTTGCTTAACATTGAGATTGCTTATGCTTGAATTTGCTTGAATTTGCTTAACATTGAGATTGCATATGCTTGAATTTGCTTGAATTTGCTTGAATTTGCTTAACATTGAGATTGCAGGAAGAAAAGAAACATATGGCACGCCATCAGGTGAGTATTTCTTTTTTCCTTCTTTTATTGCATTACTATATTCTATTTATATTATTATATTATCTCAAGGACCGGCTGGTTCTCTGTATGTTTCGGGATTTGAGTTCTCCTCTACCAAAAACAGTGATGATCTAGAAACATGCAGTTAATCGTCGGATAGGCCGTTAGGTCAAAACAACTTGGGGACGATGGGCTTCATCTCGCACGCCGTGGTTGCGGATAATTCTTGACTCGAATTTGTTTGATTTAGCAATATTATCCTTGAGTATCTTATATTTTATCCTTCCTTTACATTTGTTTTAAGGATTTCTTTTATTTTAGCCCTGCATGCATCATGCCTCCTTTCGCATTCATAATCGCCCAATCTTCTTCCTAATTAAGGATCAATGTATGCTTTTGTTCTCGAACAAAGAAATTCAATTCCATTCCGAATTTGAAAGATTGCTCCCAGTTAAGCACTGGATCTCGCTGGTCGATGGACCCTTGCCTGGAATTTGCTTATCACATTTTAATCCAATCTCCTTCTCTTGATCCACTCATTAGCTGTGAACCGCACGATGGCGTCGATGGATCCGTCGGGCTCGCGTCTATTCCACTAATTGAGTGAAATTCGTAGTTGCTACGCACTACGGGTGCCTCTTTTGTGCAAGAGGTTGATCAGCTCCCCTTTTGTTGTTGTTCTGTGCCTATCATTTTAGGCAGGAGTCACTGATGCTAGCTTGATCTTGTGGTTAGCTCAGAGTTTTCTGAATTATTCCTATCATTTGTCGGTTGTGATGGGTGTCTTTTTCTCCTTGATATCCACTTATCAGTCCACTCCATTGCATTTTCACTTCATCTTACCGTTACTACCACTCCGTGTCATCTCCGTTTTGCCTCCGTTTCACCTCCGTTTCGCTCCCCTGCAAAGCGGATATCAAGGAGGGGCATCTGTAGACACCCAATTTTGGCCGATAATTTGAGTATTTTCTTTGTTCTCCTAGTTGATGTCCCAATTGATCCTTAATTGTTTGATTTCTTGGGATTTCTTCCCCTTCTTGGCCCAACATTTCAATTCCATATCTTGGATCTCGTCTCGAGTTTGGCATTCCCGTGCTATCCGCTCTTATCGCTGTCTCATTCATAGCGCGTTGTGGATCTAATTGGAGTTATCATTTGAGCAGCTGTTATTTCTTGACGTTTGATCATTGTAGCATCCACTTTGGATGTTTTTCTCACTCAACATTTGATTAATGGCTGCCCAAAGGAAATTTCTTATTCTTTTTAATCATTTAATAGGCCTTTAGTTATCGCGCTATATCGTCATAGCGCGTTCTTCAGGAACACGCTATGGTTGTATAGCGCGTTATCAGGCAGAGTCCCTTTCCAAATCGGACTCCCTTCTTTCGATCCAGAGTCCTTATCTGGTAAGTTGCTGACTGTGTTTCTTATCCAAGAAGGTTTCTAAACCTAGCAGGAACCTTTTCCCCTTCTTAATCGGCAAGATTACCTCGATTTGAGCCGCCAAATCATCGGATTGAACCAAACTCCGACCTAGGGTTTGTGTTCGATCTTCCTCCTATAAATTGAACCCTTTGGCCGCCGTTTGTGAGGGATGCAACTCAGGACATTGACGAGGAGAAGGATGCTCTTAATTCCAGATCAATAACTCCTTACTTCTCGCACATCTAAGGGAGTATTTAAGGGCTATGCTTGCATGTGTTCTTCCCCGTTTTCCTTTTATTCCTCAATTCATTGAGTTTAATCTCTGCATACATAGCATATTGATTTCAAAATTCTCGTTTTGCAAAATACATGTATTCACACACATCACACCCATCTTTTGGCCCTAATATAGGGGTTTAAAAAACCACCAAACCCCCAGGTAATCGAGCCCCCTTTTTACATGCTTTTGATTAAGAATAGGGGAAGATTCTACTCAAATCTCGATCTAATGGGCCTTCTGTTTGTTGTTTATTATTGTTTGCAGGCACTAGAAGATTGATACGTGGAGCCCTTGCACCTTGGCCGGCCTTGGAGCAAGGAAGGAACGAATCCAAATAAACCCCGCTACCTGTCTGATATTGCGCTATACGAAGATAGCGCGACCTGAAGAACGCGCTAGGACGATATAGCGCGTTAATCTCCAGGCCCACGGCTCCCCCTCATGAATTTCTGAGGTATGTGACATGCCCCTACCCTAATCTCTTATTGTTTGGCATGTTTCTGGCCTCAGTGGCGATCACGGATCTTAATTGTTGCATGTGAGCACCCCCTTTTGTATCATTAATTTAGTTCTATATCTTGTCCAAAATCTTCATTATTTATCAATTCGGGGGTAGTTCTAAAATTCATGATCTACAAATTTGTAGTTCTAAGTGCTATTATTTCGTTGGAATTCTATCTTATTAAGCACTTATGATCATGTTATACTTTGAATTGAGGATTATTTATATTGAAATTTTGAGAGAACTAATGAACTCTTGAGTGCAGAAGATTACAGGTTTTCGAGATGTCCGAATTAATGTGGAGGTAACATCATGTTGTTCTTGTTGTAAGCATTATTACTATATGGTATCTACGCTATTATAGCATATCAAGGACCTTGTGGTTCTGATGAACTTAGAATTTGAGTTCCCCTTCATCAAAAAATAGTGATAATTCCAAGAGAGTCTTGGTCACACGGATAGGCCGTTGAGTCATTAAAGGTCTGGGACGATGGTTCCACTTTTCTGAGTTGATGCGTGGACAAACGGGCTTCGGCCTAGTGTCAGCTTAGAGATCTGGATTCTTGACCAAATCTAGATGGCTTAGCAATATTATCCTTGGTTATTTTTTATCTTTTAGTTTGTTTTATCTTTTCTTTTAGCCCAGCATGCATCATGTAGGACTTTGAATTTCATGCTGAAAATCTTCATATTATGGCAGTAATGAAGGTCACTCGCTCTTGATTGAGTTGACATGAGATATTCCATTCCAAATTGAGTACTTTATTCTCTTTGAAGCCGCTTAGGCTAGTTCCTTGAAAATGTCCCTTTGTTGGATCTCCATCTCAATTCCCTTTATTTTTCTGCAAATCCACCTTGGTTGCAGCACATCCACATTGGCTGGTAACCGCTCTCCAATGGTGTCTCCTTATCGTGCCATGCGCACATTTTTACTTGTTTAGTTTAATCTCCTTTATCCAGCAAATTGATGCTTCCTTGGAATCACTTGGAGTTGTTTCGCTCAGAATCTTGGAAAGATTTCTAGTGCTTAGTGTCTAAGGCGTGTCACATCACACCTAGGCGTCTACTTATCAGTTCGTTCCACTTCATTCCGTTTGTTGCACTCTCACTCCATTTTGTCTCACTCCCTTGCAATGCAGATGCCAAGGCGGGGCAGCTGTAGACACGCCAAAATTGACGCTATGTTGATTAAATCTCATGTCACTATGATGACGCCCCAAAGTGAACTTCAATATATTCATAATATGAAGTTTTTCTACTTCTTGTGAGTGGTTTTGATATGTTCTTGCATTTTTGTGATTCGCGACCTGAAGAGGGGCGTGTTTTAAATAGCGACCTAATATGAGGCGTGTTCTCAAGAAAGGACGACCAAATGTCAGGGCGTCAATTCCTGGTATTATCCTGTTTCAAAATAAATTCAAAATCAATTTAATTTATTGATTAACGTCCTTCCTCAGGGCGTGGTTTCAATTAACGCCTTCATCTCAGGCGTGTTCTCATATTTTTTAAATAAAGTAAGTTTTATTGCCAAAATTAAATCCAAGAAGTGACGCCCTTGATAGAGGTCGTGTTTTGAGTAACGTCTTGATGTAGGTCGTCAATTTGTGATTTGACGCCCTTCTGGAGGTCGTGTTTTCCTTTCCGTGTTCTGCTTAAACTCCTCTTTCCTGGAGAGTTCCCTGCCTCCAATGGTCTCCTTGCTTGAATTGGAGCTAGAGTCCTGCCTTCTTTGATCATTGCCTATCCTTATCTTCCCAAATTTGAGCTTATCTTCTTTTGAAATCCTATAAAAGGATGCTCTGGTCGATCGAGGCAGAGGTTCACAAGGTTCACAAGGTTGACGGATTGGCAGGTTTACAGGTTACGAGTTCAGGGTTACAGAGCTTCATCTTCCTCTTGTGCGATCGTTTAGAGCTCTACTTCCTCTGCTTCCGACCAACCGCGTCCACCTTGGTTCCCTTTACTGTCGTCAGGAACAGCAGGGTTTCTTCTTTTATTCAGTTCGTTTGCTTTGTCCTCATCAACCGATCATCACTACTGTGTTTCTTCTTTCACGTGTGCATTAGTTTCATCACCACTGTTATTTTTTTTCTTCTTTTACGTTTGCATTAAGCTTCATCATGTCTCCTCTTTCCCTGTTTCTTTAGGGGTTTAAAAAAAAACAAAAGTAAGGTGCGCATGTTTTTTGCCCTTTTTCTCATCTTCATATCATCTTTGGATTGATACTACGTGCACTTGGCTGATCTCCTTCTTGTTTGTTTTGTCTTATTTTTGCAAGGATAATCAATAAAGAAGAACCCCCTTCATTGGCCGGCCGATTGAAGGCGGAGGAAGGAATTCACAATCTATCCCGCACCCAATTTTCCACCAGGTATTCGCGATCTTCTTTGCTTATTATTGAGGTAACCCCTCTAGCGATCACTCTCCTTCATAGCACCACGTGCTTATTTGTTTCTTTATCTTCATATCATCATCTCCCCCAATTATATTTTTCTTATATATTTTTTAAAAAAAAACTCCCCATGTCTAACGTGTGGATTTAGCACGATCTACAACGGGGCCGAAGATGAAAATTGAAATCAAGAAGCTTGGCTACTATTGGCCTGCAATGTTCAACGACTGTTGCGAGTACGCTAAGTCGTGTCAGAGATGCCAGGAGCATGCCACTATACCCAAGAGGCCTCCCGTGCAACTGCACCCAACCGTGCCCAGTTGGCCGTTTGCCCAATGGGGAACAGATGTTGTGGGCCCCTTACCTGCATCTTCCACAGGCTGCAAATACATTCTGGCGGCGACCGACTACTTCTCCCGATGGGCAGAGGCTGTTGCCTTATGGGAGATCACCGGAGAAATCGTGGTCAGGTTTGTCCGCCGCAACATTATATTCCGGTTTGGCGTGCCCGACCGGATTGTGTCAGACAACGGCAGTCACTTCCGCAACCAGAAAGTCTACCGGCTAGCAGAAAAACACAAAATTGACTGGAGGACATCGACTCCTTACAATCCACAAGCCAATGGGCTGGCCGAAGCTTTCAGTAAGACACTTTGTACTCTCCTGGCCAAAACTGTTAGCTCCAACAAAAGGGACTGGGAAGAAAGAATATATGAAGCGCTTTGGGCGTACCGAACCGTATACAAGACCCCAATGGGCTGCTCGCCCTTCTCTCTCGTGTACGGCTCGGAAGCAATCGTCCCCGTCGAACTGGAGATACCATCCCTCAGGGTCGCCATTCAGCATGGGCTTGTCCCCGAAGGGCAGACCAACGCCGAGCGAAGGCTCGAAGAACTCTCCAGTCTGGAAGGAAAGCGGCTTCAAGCCCAACAGAATATTCAGGTCTACCAGGCCCGAATTGCGCGCGCCTTTGACAAGCTAGTCAAGGAGCGCGAATTCAAGAAAGGTGACCTTGTCATGGTCAAGAGAAGAGATCTCATGGCTGTCAACCCCAAGGGTAAGCTGAACGAGAACTGGCTCGGACCCTACGTAGTCCAAAAAGTCTACGAGGGTAGAGCCTATGTAATTGTCAACCATCGCGGGGAAGTTCAGTTCCCGCCTCTTAATGGAAGGCACTTGAGACTGTACCACGCTCCGGCGCCCCCATTCAGGTAATAATATTACTCTCCGCCCCATTTTGGGACGGATTTGCGTGATTAATGTCTAAATGATGTGACCACCAGCCGGGTTCCAAAAAAAAGGGAAAAGAATAATAGGAAGAGAAGAGAGAAAAGAAAAGAAAAAAAAGGACAAAAAAAGAAGAAGCAAAAAAAAGAATAGAAAGAGAAAGAGGGAAGAAGTAAAAAAAAATATAGAAAGAAAAAAAAATGAAAGAGAAGAAAGGAAAAGAAAAAAAAGAAAAAAAAGAAAAAGAAAAACGAAGGAAGGAAAAAAAAGAAAGAAAAAAAAAGAAGAAAAAAGAAGAAAAAGAACCAGAAAAGGGGAACACCCCCCATTTCTAGCCACCGCCCTACATCAGCGGAGGTACCAAAAATTGACTAAACAAACTCTTCTCTCCGTCTTTCCCGGGCGGTGAGTACCCCTTTGGCTCGGACCTCCCGTCCGGGTCATTGACTAGATAAATTCTTCTCTCCGTCCTCCCCGGGCGGTGAGTACCCCTTTGGCTCGGACCTCCCGTCCGGGTCATTGACTAAACAAACCCTTCTCTCCGTCCTCCCCGGGCGGTGAGTACCCCTTTGGCTTGGACCTCCCGTCCGGGTCACTGACTAAACAAACTCTTCTCTCCGTCCTCCCCGGGCGGTGAGTACCCCTTTGGCTCGGACCTCCCGTCCGGATCATTGACTAAACAAACTCTTCTCTCCGTCCCCTCTGGCCGACGAGAAGTCCGGTCTCTGACCGAGGCCCCCCGCTTGAGGCCAGCACGTGCTTCCAATATTGCGGCGAAACCAGGGAGTCGCCCGTTCGGTATAGTGGAGTGGTCCCCTCGTCCTCCCCCTGGGAAGACGAGCACTCTCCTGTATCCTGACGTAGGTCCCCGCCTGGTTCTCCCGAAGCAAATCTTCGCAAAGACCCATACCCTGCTAACGTGGTTCAGCACAAAAGAGGGGAAGGAGGGGAAGAAGAAAACAATGTACACAGAAAAGAAAGGAGGGTAAGAAAGCTCCCTCTGGGACGAATGCACACACAAAGAACGCGTGAAATCATAAATGCTCTGCTCTATTCAGAAAGGGGACCAAACTACATGTGCTGCGGGGCATACCCCTGTGTTACATTCAAAAGAAAAGAAAAAGGAAGTAAGGGATGCAATGCTTAGTCGATGTCCCTGAAGATGTCCTCGAGAGGGAGGATCCCGACACAAGGGAAGTTCGTCATATCGCGCAGTCGGCCCCTCAATTCCTCAAGACGGGCGAGCTCCGCTTCGACGGACACCATTTCAACGTCGGCGACGGCAAGAGCTTCCCTCTCCTCTGCCACCCTCCTTTCCGCATCGGCAAGGCCAAGTTTAGCCGCAGCGAGGTAGCCCTCCAGCTTCTCGATCCGGTTCTTGAAGGAACGAACGCTGCCTTCGCCTTCCCCTAAGGCCTTTCCGTGGCGCTCTCTATTATGGCGTCGGGCCTCTAAGGTCTGCAGATACTCGTCTGCCTGAGCATCAAGGGCGGCACGTTCGTCAGGAGCCTGGGTCTCCAGAAACTCGCGGCGCTTGACATACTTCAGCAACAGCAGAACCCGCCGCGACCATTTCCCCAGCGGGCAGCTGAGCACTTGCAACGTCCCGGTCAACTGCACCATTATAGTATGCACCTCCCTATATGACAAAGAAGGGTCGGCGAGGAGCATGGTCCGTAGAGTGATCAGCATTTGGCGGACTGGCGCTTCTGATAACATATGGCTGACTGAGGGCACGACCGGAGGAGTGAATTCCACGGTGCTGTCCACTTCTGCCCACAGGTCGGTGTCTACCGCCGCTGAAGATGAAGGAAGGGCAAGGGTCAAACCGCCTGGTCGGTGTAGCTCGACAAGAGACCCTTGGCCAGCCGCTGCCGAGGGAGCGGACAAGACCATTGCCGAAGCCTCCGGCACTCCCGTTATTTGGAGCTCCCCTGCCTCCTCTGCCTCCGCCTGACTCGCTTCTGCCATTCCAAGGGGCAGGGGTGTGGGTGTCGCTGCTTCGGCTAGAGGAGGAGCTTCAAGTAAGGCTGGGCCCGAAGTAGTCACCCATGAACTTCTCCTTCGCGGCTGGGATCCCTCCAGATGTGCACGGAGCCCCGCGAATATTTGTCTCAGGAACGGGTCCTCCATCTGGGCCGGCAACTTCGGAAGAGGTGGAAGTGGGACTAGTAGGTGGGGAACGCTTCCTGCCTGCACAAGCACGGCAAGAGTTTCCACCTCCGGAACGGATGCCGGAATCGGTCCCCCCGCTGGTCGCTGACCGGTAATCGGCCTCCACTTGGCGATTGCCTTGCGAGAGCGGCCAGACATCTTCCCGGTCGTCGACATCGCCTTCCCACATGAAATACGGTTAGCCGCCCGTCGCCGGGAATAAATTACGCAAGGACGAGAAGTGGGAAGAGCCATAAAACCCTGCTTACCTCGGCCACTGTGAGGACGCGGTCAGCAGGCGCGATCTCTCCTTCCTCCAGAGGCTCGGCCGCCGCCTCGGAAACACTTGAAGCCCCTGCGGCCGACTCTTGATCAAGAGCCTCGAATAGAAGGGCTAGTTTGCTCGAGCCCACGTCGACCCCTACCTGACGGTCGATCGGCGCAACTAGAGTGCCCTCTTCCACAGTCTCCGGCAAGTCAAGCCCCTGAAACCCGGAATTGACAAGAAAAGGTCATTAGGTAACTAGGAAGGAGAGGAAGGAGCCGGCCCAAGCAAGCTCACACTTACAGCGGTCTTCCCCACAAAGCTCGGGGAGCCGGCAAGTAAGGGGGCCCCAAAGACCGGCTCGGGCGGCCCCGATGCCCCGGGCACGTCCTCGTCAGGAACCGCTTCATCGGAGGAATAATTGTAGTTTACCTCCTCGCCCGACGACGACCCGACTGCCGCAGGCTCGCCCCTTGCCGGCAAAGGGGCCTCCAGCTCGAGGTCAAGGGCTGGCGCACCCTCCCTCGGGCTAGATGAGGCAGGTACGCAGGACTTCGGCCTCCTCCTCACATATAAAAGCGTCATCGGGAGTTGCACGCGGGGCCCGAATAGTCCAGCGACTGCCTCTGCTGTGCCTGTCACGAAGAAGAAAAGGGTGGATTACATCAAATCCAGTCGGCTCTCCAAGAACAAATAAGTCATCCAGGCCGACTAAAGACAAATACCCTCTTCGGCCCCTACAGCCCGGGATGACCCGCGGGCTTCCTCGACGGGCAGAGCCTTCTCGGGAGTTGCAGCCCTGCCCCCGCCCGGGGCTGACACGGGCACCGGTTCCTTTGCGCCGCCCGTAGAGAAGAAACGCATCGTTGCCATACGCGAGTGCGAGGCCGACCCAGGAGGCGAATTGATCACGGACGACGCAGGCGGCCGATGGACCTCACCAGCTTCGTAACTCGGCCCGATCTGGGTAGCTTCAAACTCCTCAAAAGACAGGATAGGTGCCACCGGAGGGGCTACCGTCGGAGCCGGGAATTCCTCAGCCCGCCTCCGCTTTGCCGCTTGTGGCCCGGCCACCCTGGCAGTAGCCAACGCTTCCTTAACAGGCGACTTTGCTATGGCCGCGGCTTCACCCATGGCAGGTGTGGGCACGGGCTCTTCCACAGGAGCTGAGACAAAAGAAATATTCAAGCGTTAGGTATCTGCTCCAAGATGAAAATAAAAAAAGGGAGAGATTTAAAAGACACGGCGATAGTCGAAGGTACTGACCGGCAGGTTGGCTGGGCTCGGGTCGGGCAACCTCGAATTCCTCAAAAGAGGGGACCCGTGGCGCCGAAGGAACGGCGGTCGGGGCCTTGGCCGCCTCTGTTTTTCTCCGCTTCGTGTCCCGCTGCTTGGCCACCTTTGCGGCGTCCACTGCTTTCTTCACGGGAGATTTTGCCCGGGGCCTCTTCGCTGCCTTGGGCAAAGGAGCCGCGGTCGGGGCCAGTGGCGCGGCTTCAAAATATGCAGGCTTCTGCACAAGCCGAAGGAGATTCCGGTACGTGGCCATTTGCGCGCTATCGGGGTGGTCTGTCAGAAAGGAAAAGAGAAAGAACAAACACGCATTCATGATTAGCATCCAACTATCTGCAAAGGCCGCAATGATAAGAGACGAAGACGAAAGAAGAAAAAGAGATCAAGTACCGTGAGGGCCAGTATACAATCGCAGTGTAATCGGCCAGTAGCTCAGGGATGGCTCTTTATCCCGACGCGCCACCTCTCGAACGAGCCAGCACACATCCTCGATCTTCTGGCACCGGTCCGTAAGACTGGCCAGATCCGCATGCTTCTTCATGGAAAAGTGACAGAAGAGGCTGAAGTGGTCTATGCCCCACCCGTCAGCATAGTAGTACGGGATGTGCAGGCGCTTGCCCAGGATGGAGGTCCTCTGATCTTCAATCTTCAGCCCGTTCACCCGGAGAAGGACATATAGCCACGTGGTGTCCTTATAGTTCTCGGGCTTCCTCTCCTCCCGCCTCATGAATGTGCGGTATGGGCAGAGCGGATCTCTCTCCGCACGCCAGCTCTTGGCGGGAGTCCCCTCTTCCTCTATGGGGAACGGATAATTTATGAGGTCCAGGCGGTCGCTCCCTACCCGACACAGATCCCTCAACGTCTTCTGATAGCTGTCCTTCGCCACTGGAGGCAGCTCCACTTTCGGCGTCGGCCTCCTCTCCCGGGCTTCCCGACAAGCTGCCATATATGCCGCCACCTCCTTCTCTTGCCTATTCTTGAGCCGAAGAAGATGATATGGCTCAATATAAAGTACTGGCACTGGTTGCCGGCTAAGGAACCTCCTTTCGGCGCCATCCTAACAATCGGTTTTGTGCAACCGATAGAAAGCCGTTCGGGCATTCCACCACTTTATATAGTCTTCGGTCACTCGGGGCACGCGACCCGGGGCTGGCACCCTGAAGGAGGCATAGTCCACCCGGTGGAAGAAGTCCCACCAGCTTTTAGCGTGCTCGGCAACCGAACTTCCCCGGACATTCCGCGAAGGCAAGCCGAATTGCGCATGATAAGCAGGGATATGCTGATCATACCCAAAGTTGCGGCCAAATCAGAAGGGGTGGTACGGCTCCAGCAGCACATTATCTCCCTTCCGGAACACCAATACGCTGGGGCGAATGGACAGCGCCCAATCCCTCAGCTCGGGCTCCAGCAACGGGCGCACCACGTTTTCCTGACTGATAGGGTGGACATACGTCTCCACCTGGTCATCCTTGCATTCCCTCTTATTATTCACAAGGGGGCTTGAATGTGCGGCCAGCATCCAGAAATGAATAGTATCGGCTGCATCCCGGGGAACCGTGGTCAACCGGCCCCGAATATCATACATCCGCATGGAGGTAGAAGCCGGCTCTACACTCGCGAACTCCAGCATCCTCGGGCCCAGCCCCCAATCCTGAAGGACTCGCGGGGCAAACTCCGGAAACAGTGAACAAACCCACGCGTTGAAGAAATGCAGTGGGCACATGTACCGTGCCTGCCTCGAGAACTAGTGTGTGCTGATGTCTCCCATGGCCTTATAAATCAAACAAAGCGTCGCCGGGCACAGAGAAAGTTTGACACCCCACGCCATCTGGCACGCCGGGTAGATGGCATCTGGCTGGATCACTGTCTCGTCCCCGTACGGCATGGCAAATGAGCACAGCCAGTACGTCAGATAGGCGGCACAGTGAGTCTGTGGGTCGACCCCCATCGGATTGGCCCCGCTCCGACGTCCCCTGGAGGGGATCTTCACATCATGCTTGGGCTTCGCACGTTTCTTGCGAGCAACGGCGGTGCCAACGCAGGGAAAATCTTCATACTGCTTCAGCCCATCATAGAAATATTCCAGCCATACTGCCATACGCACCCGTTTTCTGTCCCCACGGGCGGGCTGCTTCCCCTTGTGTGACAACTGGTACAGCTCCCGGTACGCCTTCATCAGGTACCGGTATGAATACCCCAGAGAATAATAGCCGTCCCCGTTAGTCTCGTCCTTGATCAAGTCCGGGAGGCATACTTCTTCATAAGGCTCCCCGTCAATGGGCAAGCCGCTCAGCTGGCTTAGGCTCCACAAATCAAGTGAAGTCTCTCCCTCTGCCGTGTAGAAGGTATTGGTCTCCGCGCTGAATACCTCTATCATGCCGCAACAGAGACCCTTGGAGATGGGATAACCATACCGGGAGGCGTACACGCTGTGGTAGATGCCAACCCGGACCAGCAATGGGGCATAGTTGAACAGTACATATTCAGTGAACTCCACCGCCCCTTCTCGGAAGCTGTGGGCGTCTTGAAGCTTCAGCTCCCCGAACCAGCCCAGTGATAGTTCATATTTGAACCTGATGGCCAAACAGTCCAATATGAATGGCTCCTCCCTATAACCCCATTTTAGGGGAGCCAATAATAAGCCAAATCGGGGCGACTCGCCATGCACCTTCCCTGCAGACATGTCCCACCTTGCTGGCGTGAATTGAGGAGCTCGCACCAGTTTATCTTCAGCCGGCAGCACCCCTTCGATCCCCAGGACCGGCTTCCACTCCCGGGCCTCTCCCACCAGGTACATTGGAATGCTCCTGGGGACGCTGTATAGCAGACTGTCTCGGGCATGCAGGATCACCCGCTCGGCCGCCTTTATGACGCGATAATCTCGCCCCTCTCAAGAGCGCAAATGCTTCAGAAATCGAACGAGGTGCCTATCCTTCGGGAAATCCTTCCTGTATTTTTCGGTGGCCCGATCGAATGTGAAGCCGCTTTCAACCCTGACAAGTTGCGGACGTCCATGCTTTCACGGTCGGACCCCGATGACTCAGCCAAGGTGGCTATTTTCGCGTGCTCTCGATCTAGGTCCTCTACATTGAGCCATGTGACCTCCGGCACTGGACCCCGCGGAATGAGGTCGGCACCGACAGCAGCAGTAGAAGCAGAGGAACCACTTGGGGCAGCCATTTATCTGCAAAGATACATAAATAGAAGATTAGAATAAGCCACATGCACAGGGAAATGAAAGACTGCAAAGGGGCTTTACTACAAGTCAAATGAACAAGATATTGCCAATTTCTGACGAAATTTTGGCAGAGTTTCCCCTAGGCCAGAGGCGTAAGGGAAAACACGGGTGCGTGCCCACAAGGAGTGACGGCCCCAACAAGTCATGGTGGGCCCCGAGAGGCAACACCAGAAGCCCACTGAGCAAAGAAGTCTCCCTCCCCTGCCTAGGGCCTCCCTGCCGACACACTGCCCAGGAGCCTTCCCCGGCACAGCCTCCTGCTCCTTCGCCGGCACACCTGTGCCTTGCCTTCGCCGGCACGCCCGGGACGACACCTCACCGGTACGCCCCCCGGGTGTCTTCCCCGGTACACTCTCCAGCATCCGTTCCCCGGTACGCTAGGAGGGGGCTGTCCCCCGGTACACTCCAGCAGGTGCTCCCCGGCACGCTCCTCGGCTGCTTCACAGGCACAGCTCGAAGCCCCACCCGGCACAGCCTCTTCGCCGGCACAGCTCGAGGCCTCCCTGCCCGGCACACTCCGAGGGCCTCTCGCCGGCACACCCTACTATGGCTTCACCGGCACACGCCCTAGCGGCCTTCCCCGGTACACCCGGAAGCTCCTCTAGCCGGCACGCCCTAGGAACATTTTGTCGGCACACGCCTCTGCTTCTCCCCCGGCACGCCCTAAGGGGCCTTCCCCGGCACCATCCCGACCGGTGCGCCCACGCCCGCTCCCAACGGCACCTCCGGCCACCCACGGCGTCAGAGACGGAGAAGAAGAGGGGGGGGAGAAGAGAACAAGAGGGAGAGGGAAGAGATAGGGAGACGGAGATGGAGGGGGCGAGGGCCTCCGGCCGCCGTCCACTGTGGAGAAAAGAGGAAGAAGAAGAGAACGAGAGAGAGAGGGAAGAGACAGGGAGAAGAAGGGGGAAGAAGAAGAGAAGAAAAGGGGGGAGGGGCGTAACCCTATCCTCACCACGATGACGACGACAGCGGCGTTGACGTCCGGCGCCGGAGAAGAAAGAGAAGAGGAATGAGGGGGGGGGGCGTCCGCTCGGTCACCGAAGAGAGACGAAGGGAGGGAATAAAGGGGAGGGGGATTCAAACGGGGTGACCGTTCGAAATACCCCCGCCCCCCTATTTATAGGAAGAGAAAAGAGGGGAGAAAAGAAGAAAAAGAAAAAAAAGGAAAAAAAATAAGAAAGGAAGAAGGGGGGGAGAAAATAGGAAAATAAAAAGGGGAAAGGAGAAAGGAAAGAAAAAAAAAGAGAAAAAATGAAAAAAGTGAGAGAATAAAAAGGGAGAGAAGTAAATATACATATATGATATTAAATATATATATATATAAATGCATATACATGTATATGTACGTGCGTATATCTTCGTACGCATCTACTCGCATGTATTAATGTGGGGGTCAATATCTCACAATAATAGGCGCCTTCGGGGAACGCTCCAACCCCGTGATCCTATGCGGACGGGCATCCGTACAAGCAGAGACAACTATACCCCTGCAACTGTGCCCCGGCAGTGACACCACTGCCCTACCACCGAGCAAGCCCGCCCCTGGCACGTGGCCCTGTGCCTCGGTCACCTCCCATCATACGAAATCACCGTCACGGGCCTTACGCTCGGATCGGCACGACCTCTATCCTTGCGTTGGCATTAATCTCTTGACAACGAATAAATCCCTTTCCGACGCAAGGCCCCGTGCCCTAGCCACCCACTCCATGCAATGTTGCCATTATGGACCCAACGTCCGAATCGGCATAAATTATCCCGTTGCGCTGGCATTCTATTCTTGCCAACGAGTGAACCTTATCTTCCGGCGCAAGGCTTCGTGCCCTAGCCTACACTCACATATCACCCAATTTCAAAGAAAAAAAAAGAAGAGAAAATAAAGTGGGGTTGAAAATAGAGATGCCCCGCCGGACTTGCCCCGACATAGGGGACAAGGGCAAAAATGACAACAACCCGGCTGTGGCGAAAACCCGAAAGGGCGCTACGGGTAAAATTGGGTATCCCGCCGCGTGAAAACCCGAAAGGGCGCGTGGGCAAAAGCAAGAGGGGGCCGGTACCGGCGAAAACCCGAAAGGGCGCTTGCATCGGCAATGTGGTAAAAAAAAAAGAGAAAAAAAAAGACAAGAAGAGACCAACAAACCAGGTCAGTTCCCGACATCCTGTCGGCACTGACGAAGAGACAAAGAGACAACAAACCAGGTCAGTTCCCGGCATCCTGTCGGCATTGACGAAGAGACAAAGAGACAATGAACCAGGGCAGTTCCCGACACCCTGTCGGCACTAGCGAAGAGACCAAGAGATCAACAAACCATGTCAGTTCCCGACACCCCATCGGCACTGGCGAAGAGACCAAGAGACCAACCAAGCATGTCAGCTCCCGGCATCCTGTCGGCACTGATGAAGAGACAAAGAGACCAACAAAGTATGTCAGTTCCCGACGCCCCATCGGCACTGATGAAGAGACGACGAGACCAATACACTGCTTCAGTTCCCGGCACCCCGTCGGTACTGATGAAGAGACCAGCGTGCTATGTCAGTCCCCGACACCCTGTCAGCACTAACGAAGAGACTAAGAGACAACAAACCAGGTCGGCTCTCGACACCCTGTCGGCGCTGACGAAGAGGCCAAGAGACAAAGAGACAATGAACCACGTCAATTCCCGGCACCCTGTCGGCACTGGCAAAGAGACCAAGAGACAGAGAGACCAATAAACCAGGCCAACTGTAACGACCCGAGAATCCGATTACCGGGAAGGCCCGATAACCCGAGACTCGCACCGCCGCCCACGAGCCGGGAGGGCTCGGAAGGGCTAAAAGGAGTGTGGAGGCACAAAGGAGTAGGAAATAAAGCAGGACAACCAACAACAACAAGCTGAAAGAAAGAACAGCAACAGCTACAACAGAGTCCAGTCCAACCGAAAGTACAGTCTAAAGCAGTAAAACGTACCACGTGCCAAGTGAACACTCGGCCCGGCAAGCTGGCAACAGAGAACCCCCGCTCCGCACCCTCGAACTACGAGGAAGAACCGCCACACCTGAAAAGCAGGGAATGAGTCTCCAAAACAGAGACTCAGCAGGGATCCCGCGGAACCCCAACCGGAAACAACGGCGGTAGCGGAAAGGAGAGCTACAACTACAGCAGGAACAGCAAACCGGTGGCCGGTCAAAAACTCGGCACTACAGCTACTCCTACTGCACCGGAAGGTACACCTCGGTCATGCAGACGAAGCTACCGAACCACACTAGTACCACCTACCGAAGCAAGAACACACGGCAACCACGCCGTAGAGGCCTGTCCCTCGGACACAGCCGACCTGGACACGCTGTCCAAGGTGCGACCCCGACCATCCGATCGCGGGTACCGCACAACAAGACCCAACCTCGGTAAAGCCACTAGCATTAGACCCTTGGCGCGAAAACCAACACACGCGCCACGGCGAAACAACCGAACTCAACGGTCAACACGACCGAAAACCCGAAGGTCGAAATCACGGAAACTGATAGTCTGTCACTCCGTACTCGACAGGAGTACCACCCACTAGAAGCACAGCCGGTAGCGTCCCCTGACGTCTTACACCGCACCGCAAGTGAACTGCCTGACGTGGTAGCTCCTACCAAAGGCACGAACACCGTACAAGTAACCACAAACAAGTGACTAGCTGGGGTCACGCCCGTCGACGTGGGTCCAACCGCCCCCAACCACGTGTGCACACACAGACCGCGCGTCCCTGGTCTGGTCCTCTGACCGGTTTTCCCCTCAGCCGGACTCTGGCTGCAAGACGTGGGGCCCGACGGCAACCGGTCCACAAACCGCCTCTAAGGGTAAGCCCGTACACCACTCCCTGGTGCGACTAGCACACGCGTACTAGTAGGCTACGACTAGTGGAGGGTCACTGAAGGAGTAGACTCTCAAGTCAACGGAAAACAACGTCCGCATCCGACAAAGTACGGGGACCATCCCACGTACTAGCACCGTCGCACGATGACCACGGTCGGAGAAGAAACGGGACTCACAGTCCACAGCCGCGCACACACCCTGCGCGAGAGTCGAGAAAACCCAAGTGACGCTAAGTCACTGGGCTCTGGACAGTCCTCTAGACGCCCTACACCCAACGGTCCTTGAGTCACAAGACTCGGGGTCAAGACCGTTGCACGCAACAGCACAAGGCCGTCAATCTAGTCCAAGCTCTAGGTCTAAAACCACTGTAGCACGAATACCGAGGCAGCTCACGAGCCGCCGAAACCATTCCCTTGGGAAGGGAACTCACAGGACTAAGGCCACACACACGGCCCACGCGGAAAGCACAGAAGCACGATTCCCAAGGCAACTTGCACACCACCAAGCTGTGGCCCAACTCAAGGAAAAGAGGGAAGCCTCCAGCTCCAGACTGGATAACTGGGCTCGCAGCCCAAGGCCTCACACAGGACCCACTCGGGGATCGCTTTTCGGAGAAACCGATGACACACGTCAACACACGGTGACACGAGTCGAGAACTCTACACCCGGGACTACAACGTACCACGACACCTGGCCCCGACGACGTGCACAACATCCGTCAGGCCACAGGTCGGCACGTGGTTCGAGAACCACACACCCGGGACTCGAATCAGTCAAAACGGAAACACCGGGTTAGACTGGCACATGTGCGGTTCACCCTGGGCCGCTCAAGGGATGTGCGGCTAGGGTACAGCCGCTCAAAAGACATGCGGTCAGGCAGGAGCCGCACAAGGCTCTAATCGGACTAACCCCAAATGGAGGATGGACGGTTAGGGCTGGACCGCCCAAGGGGATGTGCGGCCAAGGATCGTCCGCACAACCTAACCGACCTACTCCAGTGCCGGTCAAAACGGTTTTGACCAAACCGCACAACCCAACCGACACAAAACTGTTGACCAAGGGTCAACTGGGATATGCGGTCAGCTCCTGGCCGCACAAGCCCACGGAAGGACAGACGGCTGGGTACCAACCGTCCATGGGGAAGGCATGCGGTTCTCACCTGACCGCACATCAAATGTGCGGTCTATCGTGCGACCGCACAACCCCAAACCAAGAGAAAATGAACGGGCCAAAGGCAACCGCCCTCGCGATGGACGGGCCCGGTTCGACCGCCCAACCATCACGGCGGGTAAACCCAGGGGGTCTCCCGATCGTAGCCTTTCCACGCCCCGTTCGTGCCGAAACGAAGGGGATACAACCACAACCACCCTGGCAATCACATGGACTCCGACCGGAGTCAAAACGACGCACGAATCGCGAGAAACGAGCGATTCTACCGAAGTTACCCAAAAAGGGTTACCGAGCTTCTCGGAGCTCTACCGGTCCAACGGGACCACCAATCGAGACGAAATCAGGGGGAAAAGAACGCTCTCGCCCCAAGGAATCCGTTGACAGTAACCGATCTGGAAACCGTCGCCGTTTCCCGACCGACCCTACGAAACCCACAAAACCACAGTTTCGCTAGAACGGACCCAAACACAGCTGTTTCCGCGCCGAACGACGTGCAATGGCAGGGGAAACGAGCAGAACGCAGTGGTGTTCCGTCACCCTACCTCCACCGAAGAAACCGTGCGCCGAAGCGACTAATCCATGCCGAAAACGCCGTTGAAGCCTCGCCGTTCCACGAACCCACGGCCGAGCTTCCACGCGCCTCCACCGCCTCGATCCTCATCCATCCTCGCCCGCGCCTCGCCCGCGCCGTCCCCGCCTCGCCCGTACTCCGCCCCGTCGGCCGCCGGAGAGAGAGGGAGAGAGGAGAGAGCGTGAGAAGAGAGAGGGAGAGAAATGAGAAATGAGAGGGGAGAGAGAGAAAAGCTATTTATAGGGAAATCCGGAAAATCGGAAAAATCCAGAAAAATAGAAAATCACACCCTCGCGATCCTCGGAACGCACCGATCGCAACGGTACCACTCGCGCCCTGGTGAACGGCCCGGTTCACCCGCAACGAGGTTCCGAAGGGAAAGCCGAAACCCACGCCGGGAATCGGAAAAACACACGCGGAAAAAGCCGCGGAACGCCTCCGGGCCTCCGAAACAACTCCGGATCGCACCGATCCGAACACGAAAGATGTCCGAAACGAAATTTCAGACAAAACAGAGTTGGACAATCCGAGAAACCAGATCCGGAGCCCACGAAAAGGATCCGAAGAATCCGGGGCATTACAGCCCTCCCCCCTTAAAGGAATTTCATCCTCGAAATTCAGGACCTAACACAAAGTCACAGGGGAAGAACACAGAATCAACTGACACGCTGTCAGGGCCCCCAGCACAGAAAACCTCGATTCTCACGAAAACACGGATCCTGAGGAACACAGCCAGACTCACAATCACAAGCAACACCTCGCTCCTCGCGCCGAGCACACAAGCCAACAGAGCAGGCATATACCAAAGGACACAGTCCGGCATCACCTCAGACAATGCGAGAATCCACCGTGGCGCCGCAGCCACGATCTCGCTCACCGAGGAAACACAACCCTCGACACGAGCAACAGCTACTGATCCACCCCAGGGTCAGCAGACAAAACACACATCAGCTTCACAACCAGCTGACAGGTCGCACACCCTCCTCAAGGGAGCAACCAACACAGAGCCTCCACCAGCTCAAGCAGCCAGCTCAACAGACCGCAACCAGCACATCGGCTCAACACCAAGAAACACCCCACACATGGCAAGCCGAAAGCCGGACACAACACCGTGCCAATTCTCGTCAGAAGACAAACTTCGACAAAGTCCAGATCCCATCCGGAAAGGCACATCGCAGAAACGACCATCAAAGGTCTCGCTGGCACACGGCTCTCGCCACGCTCGAGCCCCAACAACCAGCATCTTCTGTCTCTGACAAGACCATCCACTGGTCGCCAAATACACGTCAACGGGAAACCTCCACCGGCCCAACAGGCACGATCCAATTCACAGCAGGCCATCCGCTGACTCACACATAGACCGATGCCACATCTCGAGCTACACTCCTCTCGGACTCCGCATCCGAGCTCGATCATCGCGCCAACTCGACCCTCTCGGGGAGCACGACGAAACCAAATGACAGAACATGGCGTCTTCAGTCATCACCCTACGGGACTCAGACTCATAGGGAACCACCCCATGCTAATCACCAAACCAGGGATAACCTTGCGACACCAACGTCCTATCAAGGACCACCAACCGACGCTAATCTCACAGAAGGCCTCCGCCCACAAGCGTCACTCTTACGTCTGGTCTCATCAAATCCTTCGATCAAACCAAGTGGACACCTGCCAATCCCGATTCCGCCCTTACCACAGAGCCACGGGACACCACCTGGACAGCGCTCGTGGGTCCCTAAGCAATAAACATCTCACCGTCACAATCCGACAAGACCGTAGAACCAACAGACGTTGCTGTGGTCGGTCACCCGGTTAGGCTCACCAGCCACTCACAGCCGCCAACCGGGACCCATAGTCTGCCAGAGACCACATCCTCAAAGCACGATCTCAACCGAGGACACGATTGGGAACACAAGTCGGGCGCCAAGCCACCGACTCTGACCAACACGTCCTCGACCTCCGTCAGGCGATATCCTCAACAACCTCATCCAGGTCCAATACCGACGCCTGACACGGCTTCCAACACAGGAACAGGGTACTCATGCGGCGCACTAGCCAGCACATTCCCCAACACTCCATCCTGCCAGTGCCAAGAACCATAATACCTCGAGCAACGGCACGGCAAAATCACGTTTCACACCGAGGAACCAATCCTCCAATGCTCAACGCAAACTCAGGAATCCGCCCGTAGCAACCAATGCCACGATCCTGAACCAATGGGTTACGAGCCCACCACGCTTCCGCTGCGCACTCAGATCCGCGCGCACAGCCGAGAAAGCAAACACCGCCCAACCAGCACTCGTCCTTCCGGAACAGCGCCAGCACACCCTCACACGACAAGGGAATGGGCACAACTTCTCACAGACAACCACCTTGCCAAGATAAGGAGCACGTCTCGCACGGACTTCATGGCACACAAGGCCAACCAATCCGGGCACACAATGCAAGACGGCAAACCTTAACCCAACACAATCTCTCCAACCAAAGGAGAAACCAGCGCACTTCGACCAACGGAAGAACTCCACGCTCGACCTGACCTCGAACCTCGCGCACGCTGGAAACAGCACCATCCAGCACCAAGGAAAACCATCGCTTCCATCAGGTCAGCGCCTCCGACACACTCGACGAGTGTCACGTCGGACCACCATCACAGCATCTCTCGATGCACCACCGCTGCAATTCCTCGAACTGCAACACGGCATGCCAAGAGCCGCCACACGAGCCATAACCGACAACCGCCGATGCTCACCCTCGAGTCCCGAAACTCGCCGTGGAGCCTTCACATCTCAAGCCAACTCCAGGGCGAACACAACCCATCCACTGACAGAAGCACAGGAGCAAAGACTTAACGGGACATCTCTGCCAAATCCTGCCTCGAAATCAGCAGAACGATCAGGACCGACACGTCATTTCTGACGCAACAGAGCACGACAAAACATCAGGCTCGACGAAACAGCAACCCACCGAGAAGATCCTCCGCTCACCCGAGCACACTTCTCGATCAAAACACCTCAGGAGCTGGACAAACCTCAAGCTGGAGTGACCAAAAACCGACAGCAGCTCCCTCAGAGCACGCTCACGGCCACTTAACCAAGAACAGTCCGCACCAGCCACCTGACCACGCTGCAGGTTCCTCGAACGCAGCACCGCGAACTCACGCCTGCCAGCAACCTCTGCCCAACGCAGCACAACCAGGGCCACCACCGATGAGGGAGAAGGCTCTCGACCTCGATCCTTAGACCCCATGTTGGCACGAAAGCCGCGGGCAGCAACCACCTTCACAGCGCCGCACAGCGCACCCAAGCGAGAAACAAGGCGGGAAGCGAACACAAAACCCTAAGCCAGCTGCCGACTGTACTGGACCTTACGGACTCTGATCACTGCAACATTTCGAATTCCTATGCACGCCCACAACCACCGCTCTGATACCAGCTGTAACGACCCGAGAATCCGATTACCGGGAAGGCCCGATAACCCGAGACTCGCACCGCCGCCCACGAGCCGGGAGGGCTCGGAAGGGCTAAAAGGAGTGTGGAGGCACAAAGGAGTAGGAAATAAAGCAGGACAACCAACAACAACAAGCTGAAAGAAAGAACAGCAACAGCTACAACAGAGTCCAGTCCAACCGAAAGTACAGTCTAAAGCAGTAAAACGTACCACGTGCCAAGTGAACACTCGGCCCGGCAAGCTGGCAACAGAGAACCTCCGCTCCGCACCCTCGAACTACGAGGAAGAACCGCCACACCTGAAAAGCAGGGAATGAGTCTCCAAAACAGAGACTCAGCAGGGATCCCGCGGAACCCCAACCGGAAACAACGGCGGTAGCGGAAAGGAGAGCTACAACTACAGCAGGAACAGCAAACCGGTGGCCGGTCAAAAACTCGGCACTACAGCTACTCCTACTGCACCGGAAGGTACACCTCGGTCATGCAGACGAAGCTACCGAACCACACTAGTACCACCTACCGAAGCAAGAACACACGGCAACCACGCCGTAGAGGCCTGTCCCTCGGACACAGCCGACCTGGACACGCTGTCCAAGGTGCGACCCCGACCATCCGATCGCGGGTACCGCACAACAAGACCCAACCTCGGTAAAGCCACTAGCATTAGACCCTTGGCGCGAAAACCAACACACGCGCCACGGCGAAACAACCGAACTCAACGGTCAACACGACCGAAAACCCGAAGGTCGAAATCACGGAAACTGATAGTCTGTCACTCCGTACTCGACAGGAGTACCACCCACTAGAAGCACAGCCGGTAGCGTCCCCTGACGTCTTACACCGCACCGCAAGTGAACTGCCTGACGTGGTAGCTCCTACCAAAGGCACGAACACCGTACAAGTAACCACAAACAAGTGACTAGCTGGGGTCACGCCCGTCGACGTGGGTCCAACCGCCCCCAACCACGTGTGCACACACAGACCGCGCGTCCCTGGTCTGGTCCTCTGACCGGTTTTCCCCTCAGCCGGACTCTGGCTGCAAGACGTGGGGCCCGACGGCAACCGGTCCACAAACCGCCTCTAAGGGTAAGCCCGTACACCACTCCCTGGTGCGACTAGCACACGCGTACTAGTAGGCTACGACTAGTGGAGGGTCACTGAAGGAGTAGACTCTCAAGTCAACGGAAAACAACGTCCGCATCCGACAAAGTACGGGGACCATCCCACGTACTAGCACCGTCGCACGATGACCACGGTCGGAGAAGAAACGGGACTCACAGTCCACAGCCGCGCACACACCCTGCGCGAGAGTCGAGAAAACCCAAGTGACGCTAAGTCACTGGGCTCTGGACAGTCCTCTAGACGCCCTACACCCAACGGTCCTTGAGTCACAAGACTCGGGGTCAAGACCGTTGCACGCAACAGCACAAGGCCGTCAATCTAGTCCAAGCTCTAGGTCTAAAACCACTGTAGCACGAATACCGAGGCAGCTCACGAGCCGCCGAAACCATTCCCTTGGGAAGGGAACTCACAGGACTAAGGCCACACACACGGCCCACGCGGAAAGCACAGAAGCACGATTCCCAAGGCAACTTGCACACCACCAAGCTGTGGCCCAACTCAAGGAAAAGAGGGAAGCCTCCAGCTCCAGACTGGATAACTGGGCTCGCAGCCCAAGGCCTCACACAGGACCCACTCGGGGATCACTTTTCGGAGAAACCGATGACACACGTCAACACACGGTGACACGAGTCGAGAACTCTACACCCGGGACTACAACGTACCACGACACCTGGCCCCGACGACGTGCACAACATCCGTCAGGCCACAGGTCGGCACGTGGTTCGAGAACCACACACCCGGGACTCGAATCAGTCAAAACGGAAACACCGGGTTAGACTGGCACATGTGCGGTTCACCCTGGGCCGCTCAAGGGATGTGCGGCTAGGGTACAGCCGCTCAAAAGACATGCGGTCAGGCAGGAGCCGCACAAGGCTCTAATCGGACTAACCCCAAATGGAGGATGGACGGTTAGGGCTGGACCGCCCAAGGGGATGTGCGGCCAAGGATCGTCCGCACAACCTAACCGACCTACTCCAGTGCCGGTCAAAACGGTTTTGACCAAACCGCACAACCCAACCGACACAAAACTGTTGACCAAGGGTCAACTGGGATATGCGGTCAGCTCCTGGCCGCACAAGCCCACGGAAGGACAGACGGCTGGGTACCAACCGTCCATGGGGAAGGCATGCGGTTCTCACCTGACCGCACATCAAATGTGCGGTCTATCGTGCGACCGCACAACCCCAAACCAAGAGAAAATGAACGGGCCAAAGGCAACCGCCCTCGCGATGGACGGGCCCGGTTCGACCGCCCAACCATCACGGCGGGTAAACCCAGGGGGTCTCCCGATCGTAGCCTTTCCACGCCCCGTTCGTGCCGAAACGAAGGGGATACAACCACAACCACCCTGGCAATCACATGGACTCCGACCGGAGTCAAAACGACGCACGAATCGCGAGAAACGAGCGATTCTACCGAAGTTACCCAAAAAGGGTTACCGAGCTTCTCGGAGCTCTACCGGTCCAACGGGACCACCAATCGAGACGAAATCAGGGGGAAAAGAACGCTCTCGCCCCAAGGAATCCGTTGACAGTAACCGATCTGGAAACCGTCGCCGTTTCCCGACCGACCCTACGAAACCCACAAAACCACAGTTTCGCTAGAACGGACCCAAACACAGCTGTTTCCGCGCCGAACGACGTGCAATGGCAGGGGAAACGAGCAGAACGCAGTGGTGTTCCGTCACCCTACCTCCACCGAAGAAACCGTGCGCCGAAGCGACTAATCCACGCCGAAAACGCCGTTGAAGCCTCGCCGTTCCACGAACCCACGGCCGAGCTTCCACGCGCCTCCACCGCCTCGATCCTCATCCATCCTCGCCCGCGCCTCGCCCGCGCCGTCCCCGCCTCGCCCGTACTCCGCCCCGTCGGCCGCCGGAGAGAGAGGGAGAGAGGAGAGAGCGTGAGAAGAGAGAGGGAGAGAAATGAGAAATGAGAGGGGAGAGAGAGAAAAGCTATTTATAGGGAAATCCGGAAAATCGGAAAAATCCAGAAAAATAGAAAATCACACCCTCGCGATCCTCGGAACGCACCGATCGCAACGGTACCACTCGCGCCCTGGTGAACGGCCCGGTTCACCCGCAACGAGGTTCCGAAGGGAAAGCCGAAACCCACGCCGGGAATCGGAAAAACACACGCGGAAAAAGCCGCGGAACGCCTCCGGGCCTCCGAAACAACTCCGGATCGCACCGATCCGAACACGAAAGATGTCCGAAACGAAATTTCAGACAAAACAGAGTTGGACAATCCGAGAAACCAGATCCGGAGCCCACGAAAAGGATCCGAAGAATCCGGGGCATTACACCAACTACCGACTCCCTATCGACAACGTTAACAAAGAGAAAAGAGACAAGTACACCCGCGGGCACCGCCCGGCTCATCCTTCGCCCGCGCTACCCGTGGGTGGGGGGCATTTGTGAACACCGAAAATTGCACACCCTGATGTCCCACTCGGCCCATTATCAACAGCGGCTCGAGTGAATAAGCCCCGGGAGAAACTGTCGCAAAGCCGCCTCCGGGAGTCACGACAGTGAAGAGAAACCAAGCACAAGGAGCCCCCCCCCACAATTTGTGAGCCTCGGAGAAAGCCAAATAGGCCATGACTCGTGTCCATAGTGGGCTCAGAACGGGCTCAAAAGCACGCCCAATTTGGCCTTCAACGGCACGCCCTGGGGTGCTCAGCGGCACGGCCCAGGGCCTCCAGCGGCACACCCACTGTGCTGCCGCGCGGCACACCCCCCCATGGGGTTCACCGGCATACCCCCCAGCCGGGGTCTTCAGCGGCACACCCCCCCCGGGGGGGGGGGGGGTTCACCGGCACACCCCCCAGCCGGGTTCTTCAGCGGCACACCCCCCAGGGGGGGTTCACCGGCACACCCCCCAGCCGGGGTCTTCAACGGTACACCCCCCAGGGGGTTCAGCGGCACGGCTCCATGGCCCCTTGGCGGCACACCCCAAACGGGTTCTTCAGCGGCACCCTCTACTGAGCCTTCAACGGCACGCCGTTTTGGCTCCCCCACGGCACGCCTTTTCAACTCTCCAGCGGCACAGCGTTGAAGCTTTTCAACGGGAAGACGACGTGAAGCCCATGCCCTACGCATCCTTGGCGCGCAGTGAAGCCGTCTGAGGTGTCGGCCGATCGTTGGGCCACGTAGGCTACGCCACTGACACCCAGGACGGGGCAGGTCAACCGCCATCATCACAGGCCACTTCCCACCTTCGACGGCGGTGCCCAAAGGCTCCGACTGCTCGGAGTATAAAAGACCCCTGCTTTTGACAGAGAGGGGGACGGAGGACGGGGGAGAGGAACACACAGACACCCACGGGAGCAGAGGAAAAGAGGAGAAGAGAGAAGAGAAGAAGAGGCCCTCCCGGCGTGAGCCCCCTCCGACGACCACCGGGAAGAAGTAAGAGTAAGAGAGAGAGAGCTTGATGTAATGGGGGAGAGGGTTGGGGACGATGGCCCATGTCTTAGGCCCCAATGCTTTCTTCCCTTTTGTATTCCATTCCTCCTCCCGTTCTATGTCTTGGATTCTTTTCCTTTTGTCCATGGCCTCATTTGAGCGTTTTCTTTTGTAATATGCATGTAGGGCTACGGTCCTTGGCCTCCCATGAATGAGAACAATCGCCCTCCTTGGGCCTCTCCCACTATTTTTTTGTTGGTTTGCTCCCGTTTTCACAATGCATGCAGTGTGTTGCCCGTTTTCCCCGTTCTTCCGGTTTCTTTTGAGCCACCACATCAACGTGATGCCTCCCCTTTAAAGCCTGGCCTTGTGGGTCCTTCACTCACTTCCAGTAACTCTTCCTCCTTTTTTTTTGAACAATCTGCAAGACCACACACACTTGGCCCTTTTAATCCTCCGGCGATGCACACTTTCGGCCTCTGGGCGGCACACCCATTTGCCCTCAGTGGCGTATACCCCCGGCTGCCTTCAGCGGCACACATATCCTGTCACCTCTGGCCGGCACACCCCCTGGCCGGCACGCCCCTTGGCCGGTACACCCAGATTGGCCTTGGCCGGCACACCTCAATTGGCCCTTGGCCGGTACACCTCCCTTTCAGGCCTTCAGCGGCACACCCTTCAGACTCTCGGTAGCCTACTTCTCGGCCCTGCCCCGAGCCCTTTCCTTCACATTTTCTGAGGCTCTATAAAGGTGTTGTTGCCTCCGGGCGCCCACCTCCAGTTGTCGGGTTCCGCCACTCCATGTGGGCGCGTTCCCTTTATCTCCCTTACGCCCCGGGTTAAGGGGAGACGCTGCCGAATTTTGGTGAGAAAACAACGAAACATTAAAAGGGGCAAAAGGGAAGTAACAAATGAACAGAACAATCAATGAACCTTCCGACTAATCAAGCCACTGCCGGCACCATGACGAGAACCGAACTGATCAACTACCCGGCAGCTCGAACGCCCAATCCGCAAGAATAGAGGCTGAACCGAACAAAACAAAACAAGGAGAGAGCTTATACAAAACTATTTAAGAGTTAGAATAAGAAGAAAAGAAAAGCCTTAAAAATGAGAAATTGAACACTAATTGAATCTCCAGTATTATGCCCTGATTGGCCCTTCAACGGTGCATTCTGGTCACCTTTCAGCAGCGTGCTCACCCAACTCCTTCGCCGGTACGCGCCCCCCCCCCCCTGGCCCTCAGCGGCACGCTTCTATTGGCCCTCAGCGGCATGCTCCCACTGGCCCTCAGCGGCACGCTTCTATTGGCCCTCAGCGGCACGTTCCCATTGGCTTTCAGTTGGCACGCTCCCTCCCTTCGCCGGTACACCCTCAGCCACCGTCTCAACGGGATCCAATGTATAGACCTCGGGCCAGCCAACGTATAGACTTCATGATGGCCAGTGTATAGACTTTGGGCTTGGCAACGTATAGACTTCGAGCTGCAATCAAAGGGGCAATGTACAGACTTCATGTTGCAGCGTATAGACTTGGGGTTGGCCGACGTATAGACTTGGCCAATGTATAGACTTTGGGCCAGCCAATGTACAGACTTCATGTTACAACGTACAGACTTTGGGCTTGGCAACGTATAGACTTCGAGCTACAATCAAAGGGGTAATGTACAGACTTCATGTTGCAACGTATAGACTTGGGGTTGGCCGATGTATAGACTTGGCCAATGTATAGACTTTGAGCCAGCCAATGCACAGACTTCATGTTATAACGTACAGACTTTGGGACTTGGCAACGTATAGGCTTCGAGCTGCAGTCAAAGGGCCAATGTACAGACTTCACGTCACAACGTACAGACTTTGGGCCAGTCAATGTATAGACTTCATGCTGCAACGTACGGACTTTGTGTGGCAGCGTACAGACTTGGGCCAGCCAATGTATAGACTTCGTGCTGCAACGTACGGACTTTGTGTGGCAGCGTACAGACTTGGGCCAACCAACGTATAGACTTCATGATGGCTAGTGTACAGACTTCGGGCCAGTCGACGTATAGGCTTCATATCGCAACGTACATACTCTGCTCCAGTGTATAGACTTTGGGCTTGGCAACGTATAGATTTCGAGCCTGGAGAACGTACAGACCCTATATTCCCCCCCCCCCCCGTCACCAACCCACGCCTTCCAGCTTTCAACGACACACCCCTTTTAGCCCCTTAATCCCCCAGCGGTACACCCTTATCGCCCCCCTCCCAACGGTACATCCTTTAGCCCCCAGCGGTACACCCTGATCGCCCAGCGGTGCGTTCCCTCGCCCTCCAGCGGTACACTCCCTTGAGCCCCAGCGGTACGCCCCTTGAGCCTCCAGCGGTACACCCCTTTCAGCCTCCAGCGGCACGCCCTTGTAGCCCTCAGCGGTACGCCCGTTTTGCAGCACTCAGCGGTGCACTCTTTCGCTCCCCGGCACACCCTATTCCCTTCGCCGGCACACCATATGCATACATATATATACAACCTGATAAGGGCATTAACAATAGTAAATAAATTAATAAAAATTACGCTAATTAAAGGACTTCGAATGCGCAATATTAATCATAATAAAAGAGGCGGGAGGGGTAATAAGAAAATAAATAATAAACAAATAATAATAATAATAACGAATAAAAGAAGAGGAATCATCCGGAACAAACACCTAAAGAAGTAATAAACCGTAGGCCAAAAATTAGAGTACATAATTAAAAGAAATTATCAGATAAAAATGCTGGGCCCCACACTACAGCCCTCTCTCTCCCCGGGACCCGGGGCAAAAGGAACAATGACGTCGCCCCTTCAGGTCGAACTCGAACCTCGGGAATTATCCCGATATGGCCGAGTTCTGACCTAATCTCGGGCCGACATCCTAATCGGACCGGATTTGTTTCTCGTTCCGGATACCTTCCGAATCCTCATTAAAATTACCGCATGCTCGACAGACATTTGAAGGGATCTATCTCGGTTTTCTCGTTGTGTCCCTGCCACGGACCTGTGTCCGAATACGAAAAGGTCCACGAGTGACCGACATGGCCGACAGTTTATGGCCCCAATATGACCTTCAGTGTGACATATCCCTATCTCTCTCTTACGTAGTCAGTATTATTCTTTTCGGCCGCGGGGCCCCCTAATTTCGGTAATTAATCAAGGGTGTTCCCTCTTATGGGGGATGTAAATGACGTCGTGACCTTTATGGCGCGACGGGATTCGGTCCCGACACGAACCACACAATCGTCTGACGAAGTCAGATCGAGCGCACCATGGGCTCTTCGGAGCCCGAATAAATCGTCAACTCGGTGACTGGCACGCCCACGCACTTAACAAACAAGCAAAACGAATGAGATAATTGTTAAACGAAAAGTGCGTCCACAAGTCCTTCTCAACTTTTTCATATTAATACTTAACATGAAATTAATTATTTAATCATCTCAGGACTTAAATAATTAACTCATCATCTTATGACAGATAATCATCTCATGATTATTCCTCTATTGGGCTTTCAGGCCACGGTAAGCACCAAACAACACTCCATGATCTCAAGGTCTATAAAACCACTCTAGGACCTTTCCATCTACAGTTCTCACACAGTTATAGTCCTTCATTCATAAACCATCCCCCTTGTTATAATTAAGTGTATGGCCATACTGTCAAACTCTTCTTATTCATGACCCGATAAATATACTCTGAGTCTCACTGGAAAACTCTTTTTCCAATGAACTGTGTAACCCTGGGCAATGATTTTTTTGAGTACCATTCATAAGGCATTCTCTCTCATGTAATATCTAAGAATGAATGATCCACTATCGTCACTCAATTACCTTCGCATGTATTCCACTATATCCGAATACATAAGCATCTTGAACTTGTGACTAAAATTCATTTGCCAGAAATCAAAACAAAAGAGTCCCCATGCAAGACATCCTCGGTGACTCATGTCCAAGGGCCAACTATGCTACTGTGACTGACGAATTTCTTGGTTGACAGTGAGATATAATTATCATCCAGAGATTCATAATCGGATCAGTTCAGTGAACTCTATTCTTGTAATGGGCACATGCACATATATCTTAGTGTCTCCACACCAGTGACTATGAGATTAATCACCATTATCACATGAGAGAATATCATGTGCACTGGTTTATCCGGATTCTTTGATGTTTCGTCTCAAAGATCCTATGACCTGAAACATTTAGAGTACATACATTTGGAAGGTTGGCATCACTATCATAATCTCATTATGATCTAACCTTCATAGTATGCACTCAAGGATTACATCACATTAAGCAAAAGTACGCAATATAATAAATGAGACGCAATGAAGAAAATATCATAAATATTATTAATATGAATGAGAATATATAATAAATGACATTATCACTTCACAAGTGATTGACTTGCAGGACATATACTTCTTTCAATAAAGACATCCTTATATAGACATTTGAGATGTTGGTATCGAGGAGGCTTGCAAATCTTTGATAGGATTGCATAGAATGGCTCGCCTTCTGAAGTAGTGTTAGTTATGGGATAGGGGGGTGTTACAATCTCGAAAAGGCATGAAGATCTATTGGCATTGGCAAGTCATAATGACACCTAAACTCCTCGAAACCCAGCAACTTGACCTGCTTCTACAAAATGAAGGTCATGTGGTTTATCTTGGGGCTATGTCTACATTTCTATGTGCTTGAGTTGGTGGGTAGGGTGACGGTTGCGCTTCTCGAAGGATATGTGCATGATTTTGCTCCTACTTCGAGATCCTTCATTCTAACAGATAGGACTTGACTTGAAATTTCGGTGTTTATGCCACTATTGTCACGTAGGATCTAAACTATCTAGCGTGGCGCCCTAGGCTAACACCTTTGTGCCAGAGTTGTAGTGTCGAGAGTTAGGCTGGCAAGCTTTCTGGAGAGCCAGACCGAACTAGAGCTTTTCCTTGGCTCGGGATCAAGCCAAGTCTCCTTGACGACTGAGCACTCAGGCGAGGTTCTTTAGCGCCCGGGACCGGGTTAAGGCCCCTTAGTGCTCGGATCACGGGATCGAGGTCTGGCTATCTGATGGCTCATGAGCAAGCTAAGGTCTCCCATAGGAATGGGACGGAGCAGGTGATCGAGGTCCTCTGTCAGCTCTGGGCTCGAGCTAAGACTCTTTCGACAACTTTCCGAGACTAAGACCCTTGGCGCCAAGCTGTTGGTCGAGATCGAGCCATTGCCTCTTTCATCGAGCTAAGATTCCCCTCGAGATTCAAGTTAATACTATATCCCCGTGATAGCTCGGGAGCCAACTATTCCGGGCAACAAGACGAGTGGCCGAGCGGATATTCTCCTACGGCTCGGGATCGAGCGAGGATTAGGAATGCATCAAGGCTTAGGGCTAAGCCAATACTCGAGGGCTTCCTGAGTTGATACTTAGGGGTTTCACGTTGTTCTCCAGGGGATTTCCTCCTGGTCTGACGCCTGGCAAAGGGGTCCGCCCATCGCGTGAGACGTGTTAGATTTGACAGTATTTACTGGGCCCTTTAGATGCTTTAAGTGAGTTGAGCGACCTTAGTGGGTCACTTAAATGAGGTGGCCTTAATGGACAAGTATTTGAACTTATGAGCCGGGTCATTTTTTTAGTCTCATTCTAGAAGTAAAAAATTTCCCTCTACAAGTACGAATATAATCTTAAAAAAAAAATTTATGACTTGGGTCTAGATTGATTCTGTCCTTTTTGTCCAGTTGACAGTCAAATCATATGGTACTAGGGACGTTGACACTTTTTTCATAGGCCAAGGGCAATTATTCAAGCATAGTCTTGTCTTATCGTCCCTAAGGACATGGGCTATCTGCATACATGCGAGGCTGATCTCCCTCCCTCACAAGGCATGTTGCCTTGCTTTTTCCTTGAACCTTGTTCGCCATCTCTTACTCGTGCATCTCTCGCTAGCTGTGTAAAATTTATAACATGGGCTGTCGATTCTTCCTCTCCGACAGCAGCGGCGGAGTTGGAAAAAGAAATTGAGAGCGGCAGCTTAAACGCTGTGGCATTATAGCAGGCAGGGTTGCTTACAGTAAAAAAAAGAAACTTTTAGAAATAAAATTAAGGGTTTTTTACGTAAATATCATTGATACAGGTAAAATTATAAATATACCATTCTTAAAAATATATTAATATATATATCATTGTTAAAAAAATTATAAATATATCATGGCTGATAGTATATTTGTAATTTTTTCAAAATAAGAGTGATATACATATTTAACTAATATTTGTAAATTTTTCAAAATAACAGTGATATATATGTTATTATATTTTCAGGAATGACATATCTATAATTTTATTTTTAACAATGACATTTATTCAAAAACACCTTGAAATTAAACCAAATCAAACTAAAATAACTTGACCAGCTGGTTCAGTTTTAAATTTTTAATTGACCGTTAGATCCTAAATAGACTTTAACAACATTAATTGTGATTTGGTGATTCTAAAGTAAAATACATCAAACTATGAAGATAATCAATAATAATAATTTTTAATATAAATTATATATTTATCAATTTCGGGAAGTGGGGCCGGATCAACTAGATAATTTCTTTTTGCCCCACGGAAAGGGCTGAGGTGGCAGTCGGCTCACTCTTGAATTAATAGGCTTGTCCTATTTGCTTTCAATCTTTCGTTTTCCTTCGACAACGTTGGGAAATTTGGACACACCTCGTCGTAATCTTGGGTAGCAACAGTGTCGGTCTGAGTAACCTTGGGCTCGAGTTGGGCAGATCCAGACCCATATCAGACCCACTAGGTCTTTTGCGACAGTAGTCCAAGGCGTGTTTGACGCGCAAGTAAGATAGAGGAGCGGATGAGAGAGAGACTCCGCTCTCTCTTCACACACAAATATGTTAATCGAGCTCGATTAACAAAGTCCCCCTAAGTGAATCAGATTATCAACGTGATTCTTATTGAGTTTACATTGAAACTCAAGTGACCTTTCTTTAAAAAATAATTTATTTTGAACTTTAATAAATTTGACAAATGAGTTTAGTTCCAAGATCTGATCATAGTTTCATCTAACACAAATTAATGTGTTTCTTGTTAGGTAAATGTCCCTGTCCAAAACCCAAAGCCATTGCGTTCCAAGCGGTTCGAGGCCATTTTGAGACAGCAAAGAAAGAGATAATTACGCCTATTCACTCGTAATCTTGCATATTTTTATCATTGTCCTTATATTCTTCATATTACATGTATACTCCTACCCTCGTCGTTACGCAAATTAAGTAGACCAAGATAAAAAAATAATCTACCTTTATGTAATCATCTTGCATAATTAAGATAATGACATATATATCTTAATAATCTTTCAAATTATCTTGTATACCGCTCTAAAATCTTATAATTTATGTTTTTAATAAAATATTATGTTAACTCTAATTAATGGTGTTAAGATACGAGGGGTATGACTGAAATCCGTAATATAGAGGCACGCATGACAATACTAAGAACATGGGGTATAGGGTAGAATATGTAACATTTACGATTACCTAATTATCTAAAAAATAATCTGGTAGTAAACCTGAAACACTAATTAAATGTCTTATATGAATGGCGAAATAGATGCTCTATTGCTATCTTCCACATCATGAAAGTATATAAATTAGAGGCTAAAATAAATGGTGTTTCTTCTAAAACCATCAATTGTACTTTTGTAGAAGACAATGGTGTCAGATAATTTAACATTATGTAGAATTTGACGTTGGTGAGTAGAGTTTGTCAAATCGATTAGGTACGGAATGAATCATCCGTATCGGATCATGCCACATTAAAAAATTAAAAAAATTAAAAAATCACTCCATGTCGATATCCGTATTGATACGGACAGTCCAGTCCGAGATGATACGGCCGATACTACAAACCTTGTTGGTAAGTAAACTTTTGCAGTGTCTAAAAGCCCTTTCAACGCCTTATATTTTCCCATTTGTCACTTTCCTCTTTTAGTCATATTTGCAGTGCACTCAAATTTGCGCACTCTTGTCCCTTCAGATTTGAGGGACAGAAACAAATATGAAAAAGGGTATTAGGGTAACGTGGGGTAGGTGTCAATGGGCCAGGTTCGCGCCAGGCCCAGTCTGAAATGCTAGAAAGGCCCCTGAAGCGCAGTCTGATCGGGCTCCGAAGAGGCCTGGTTAGGCTTGGCTCGGCCCAGATTACAGTGAAAATTATATTTTATTAACTCTTATATATTTCAGCATATCCATACTCATAAACATATCAAGAAAACATATATTTCACCTATGTCTACATATATTCTCATTTTTTGATGGATTATATTCCTTCCGGATATAAAATTTCCACAGGATATGCCTTCTGACATCTTTCAAAATTAACTTTGGTAGTGTGCCTTAATTTATTTCCATGATTTATCTTGCAAAATTTTCCCCTCAAGTCATCTATTGATCAACTACTAGCTCTACCTATCGGTTCCAACTAATTAGCTTAATCCGCCTGCTAACTCCGCCTACATCCTATGATTGTCAGCTTCCGCATGCTAATATCACTTATTAACTTCGACTCTTGTCTTCCGCCTGCTAATTAGGGTCATTCATAATTCGATTTTAATCAAAAAAATAAATCGAATCGTTTGGTCCAATTCGATTTGGTTCCATTTGAAATCGAATTCAGTTCGCTTTGATTTCATAACGTGTGAAATCGAAACGAATCGAATTTATTATTTATATATTTTATTAATATTATATATTATAAATATATTAAAATATTTAAAAATTAATTACACACACGTAAAACTTATAGAATATAAGTATTTTTATTTTTATTTTACATTCATATAAGTCATTAAATTTAAATATATTATAATAAAATGTAAATTTTTGATTTGAAATCGAATCAACTCGAATTACTTTAGATTTAGTTCAGTTTGATTGATTTTAAAAAAAATAATCTCAAATTAAATCGAACCAAAACATGTTCACCCCTAATATTAATTACAACTGCTGGCATCTTCAAGAGGGAGGTTTATTTATTCACACCTAGAAACATCCCTTCTTCCTTCACAAGTCCACTATCTTAGAGGGAGGTTTATTCACACTAGAACCACAATAACATGGAGCCAGAACGTATTCACGATTGTTTCCACTAGTTGATAATCTTCCTAATCCTATTTTTTGTTTTTTGACAATAAAAGGGAGAAATATAAGTGTAAAAATGACCAAAAAAAAAGGCGAGAACATGGAAAAATGAAACAAAGGGAAGAAGCATAAACATTCAGGAAGCAAAACGCAAAAACTATTAATTTCAAACATAAATTCAGGGGGGACTATTAACTTTAAATGAAATATTCTTGTATACATTTTGTCATCGTCAAGAAAAGGAAGATTGTTAAACCCCCGTGCCTTAAAGATGGCATTCAGGCTATTGACCTAAACATGTTTTGAATGATGACATAATTTAAGTAAAAATAATATATAATATATGCTATCATAATCTTAAAATTAACAAAATGATATAAAGTCAATAACAAGATCGTGGTGGAGTCTCTTTTTGGCTTTTACCCTTCAGCTTAAACCTTTCTCTCTAACCACTCATGTCTTGGCATCCCATTGAGAACCAGTCAAAAGAATTTTAATTAGCCACTCCAGAAGGGCAGTCATTAGAAACGTCCTTCAACTCCGTGAAATTGTCCTTCGCTTGTATTCACTCGATTGAGCCACTTTGACTATATCCTCTAGGAGACTCTCTCTTCCTCAGTCAAATTAAACAGTGTTATTCAGACTATTCAGCTATAGCTTAATCAAGTCGATTCACTTAACAAATTCTTTATAATTGGAGAAGTACTGTAGGCCACTCAGTGATGCACACTAAGTGCGACTAGACTCAATGGAATATCTTGCTGACTGTATATAGTCGATACAATTATTACGACTGATTATAGTCAAATCATTTCCTTTCAACTGAAAATCAACCGAAGCAATCAGCTAAGCTATTGTTGTCCAAATCTTGAGACTAGTTGTCTCATGCATTGAGTAATCCAGTCAAGTATATTGCTTTGACTAGCTCACCTGGACTAAAGGCATTTAACCAAACGCTCTTATATATCTTCGGCCTTTCGACCACTATGCCACATAAGATTTATTGAATATCAGTTGAAATCATAGAAACTACAAGTGAGCGTCAATCATGTACATATCATTCAAAATCGACTAGCATCTAAACACTCTATCATCCAGTTGTATGCTCAATATTGACATCTTGCTCACCTGAACTAATATTCAGATTCAAAGGTGACCAACTTCATTAACATATCTTGAATCACCATTTCGTTTCAATTCAGCTTCATGTCTATTGACTCGCTTCTTCAGTTGAATCTTTATCCAAATCTGAAGGCAATGAATTACTCGAATGAACATCTAGAGCCATCTCCTTGATTTAGTGTTGATGGTTCACCTTGTTTGAAATTCTATGAACCAATCAGCACAGCATCTCATCCACACCTCTAAAAGTGCGCGATCAAATCCCATATCCTCTCAAGCCTTAATATTAATCCTTCATACTGTCTTCAGATCTAATTAGGCAAACAAACATTCATAACCTTCAAAGCCTTAGAAGAGAATATATATATCTCTATTAGAATCCTCATTTGATTTCATTAACCAATCAATCCTCCGCCTAAGACATAATAAATCTATCAGGCAGATACAATCAATTGGTCATGATCACATCTGGAATATCTTCACTTGAATTCATTATATCTTACAAAATAACTTGCTCTCGCTCAGGCTAAATCTAACGCATGTGTGTTTCCCTAGCTACCAAGATACAATACTCATAAAGCTTTCACTGATTAACTTAAGCTGATTGATTTCTAATTTACCCTTGGTCAAGCTGAACATATCAAAAGTGATTAACTCAATCCAAATATATTAAATCACCTTCCCGATCTAGTTATGTTCAAGTTATTTCAACTGTCATTCATTGATCCATGCTTTTGCTGTATCTCATGATCTAATCAAGTTTTATTTAGGTGGACCTATGAACTTGGATATCACACAAATGAGATACAAACAACTTACACGATGCATTCAACTAATTATTCTTTGATCCATTCTTAGCTGATAAAAATCATTCCATCATTTTAAAGAAGCTTGTGCCTATGTTGATTCATCGATTCAGTCCAAAGTTTCATTCCACACTTTGACTGATTCATCCTCAAGTCATTTCTACGTACGTACAGTTCGAGCAGTATAAATGAGACTTATCATTTACAGCTGTATTAATTACTTAATACACCTCAATGATGCATTCGATTAACTCACATTCGTCCAGTGTCTCTGAGACTATATTCAGTCGGATCGATCTATCTTGTCTCATCTGTTTGTTATAGCCAAACGAAAATCAAAGGTAATTATTATGTTTAGCTCAAATGGAAAAAGAAACTCTAATGCACATAAAATGAGATGCAAAAGCTAAGTATTCCTATACAAATCTTTGAAATATCAAAACAGAATAATCGATAGATTGCGTCTCATAGATTGGTCGAAGAACAGCAGAAGTATTTTTTTGGTGCAGAGATTTTGAGCGTAGATAAATTCAGATCTTTTGCATAAAATCTTCCGACAGAAGGTAAAATGTTTGAAATATGGATTTACGATGCTAATAGGGATATAGAATGGTAACCTCTTTCTCACAATGTCTAGATTCAAGCAAATAAGATTCTTTGTGAGACTAAGTTACACAGGAATAAGTCAAGTCCTATATGAACTAGTTATGAGACATGTACGAAATCATGAGAGAAGGCACTAGACACAATGGAAACCTACCTACCTCAATCAAAAGTGATGTCGGAAAAGCATGTAATTCAAATCAAGCTGTGCTCAAAAAATAGTCAACAAAGATGTCTATAAATACAAAGCCATATCTTAATAGAACACTTGACGACTCTGAGAAGAAAAAAACAAATCAAACAGAGTGTCCAAGTGCAATGAACTGCCACTCCTTATTTAGTTGAACTTCATCGAAAATCACCATCTTCAATGAGCCCAAACAAATCAACGATCTATCAGAAGGCAGACTTACTACAAGCCTAAAGTATCTGTGTACATCTTTTCATTATCATATTTCTCCGTGCATTTGTTTCTCTACTTCTAAATTCATGTGCTTCAATTTCTTCACATCTGCCTATAGATCAGAGCAGGGTTTGTCGACCCGGTGCGGGTCACCCCGACCCGCCCGACCCGACCCAGGCTGTGGGCGGGTCGCCCGGGTCGTGAGTCATCACCGGATCGCCCTATTATTTTAATATTATATTATATTTTATATATAATATATCTTTTTTATTTTATTCTATTATTTTATATGTATTATATATATATATAGTCTTTTTTTCGAGCGAGACAGATCGAGACGGACCGAGACGGGACCGACCCGAATCGACTCAGGCCGAGACCGGGTCGGCCGGGTCGGCAAACCCTATATTAGAGCCCTCTTTTTCAACTATTTTTTTAAAACAAGACAAAAAGGACCCATTTTCCTATATATCAATGAGGGGTTCTTTGACTTAAGATCTTCTTATCATTAATTAGGAGGTTTTGGGATCAAATCTCAACTCTTACAAAATGTGTCTGTGTGTACGTAGGAAAAGGGGAAGATGAAATTGATATTGTTGGGCGAAATAGTTTCCTATTTTAAGGAAAGTTATTTAAGATATTCGAAGTTGGGAGGACTTATAAACACTTAATCAAGCGAGTTATTTAGCGTAGGCAAAAAAGAAAATCAATCTTGCGAAGGAATATTCGCATCCCACATTCCATCCTTGCCTGCGGCCATCTGTGATCTCCTTAGCACATCTACTTTCTTCGAAGTATCTTAGATAGATGAAAAGGTTAAAAAGTAAATTGAAAAGGTGTTAAAGGTGTTTTTGTGAAAAACGCTCCAAAGAGAACATTTCAAAAATTCTCGACTACGTGCATGGCGATAGTACATGGCTAGCCAACTCCCGACTGGATCAGCCAGTACGTAGTACTATAACAAAATCGGAGCTGGCTGTCACTCCTGTCCGGTCCGGTTTATCAAAGAATCAAAATTCTTTAAAAAAACTGCATGAAACTTTTAAAATTGACTTGTTTGATTTGGTGTAATTTGGCTCAAAGTCAACTGCTACATTTTTTTTCACAAATAAAACGTCATGAAACCCTTGAAATTTGTATTCAAAACTCATGCATCTCTTGATTACAAAGTGTGCACATCAATATCGCACCATATATAGCAACTCTTATACTAAATTATAGATAAAAGTATATATGATCTATATATATAGTTAATGAAATAAAACATTTCAATACATCCAAACACCGGTTTTAAGGACGTCGATTTAAAGTTATATAGATCGGACCGAAGACTTCCCAGCTGGTTCAGTCACTCGTGGTCCAATTTTTAAAACACGGATTCTTTTAAACAGTAGTCCAACAATTGAGACACAGGGCCTGCTGAAACACAGGAAAATCTGGCTCAACAGGAGCTGGAGATCGATCTCAGGGCTTCCATGCATGCATATATGCATGGTCGGTCAACAAAAATTTTTTTTAAAAATCTTAAAACCTAGATGCTAAAGTTGAAGGACTCACGACTATAAACTTAAGTAACTCACATATATTTTTTGATATGAGATTATCTTCATTCGAGATTCTAACACTCCCCCTCACGATCAAGATAGGTCGTGAAAATCAGATTAGAAAGGAGGTGGTGATGTAAAGTGGATCTTAACCTACTCTGATACCATCTTACAAACCTTAAAATTTAGGTGTTAAAATTAAAAGACCCAATATTATAAACTCAAGGAATCTACATATATTTTTTGATATGAAATTATCCTCGTTCAGTGTTCCAACAAAAAATTCCGAACCACGGGCTCATGGTGCACTTCAATGTGTGCGACTACCGGACCATGCATGGGAGCAATAGCAAAAACCCACGACAAACCCGGGGTGGCCCCAAACCCGGGGTGGCCCAGATGAGTTAACGCAGAAGCCTACCGGCATATCTCTAGGTGAGACTCTTGTTGTGTTTCCACCGCTTCCTGTCTCGGGTCTTCGGGGGCGATCGACGACCAATGTGCACTTGAAAGTCATGGGCTTAATCTGAAAGCCATGGCTGAAGGGTTGAGGTCTGCCTGCATGGGCGGACCTCCACTCCCCCCCCCCCACCCCCCCGGGATCCCCGACGCGGATTTATGTGGACCCCCGCGGCAGAAGAAGACGCTGACGCCATTAATGGGGCATGGAAGCGCCAGGCGAGGAACAGGAGAAGGCGGCCAGTCCTGCCCCGGGCGTGTTCCTCCGCTAGGTGGCCACAGATCGGTGTCGCTGATGGGGTGGGGATCCTCCCCAGGTGCGACCATTCAGTACTCCCTGTTCTCGTGGGGGCCGACGAACCCCCCCCCCCCCCTCTAGTTGGCCAGAGATCGCTGTCGCTGATGGGCCGTGGGGATCCTCCCCAGGTGCGACCATTCATTCCCTCTGCTCATGGGGGCCGACCCCCCGCCCCCACGACGCATGTCGTGGCCAGATCTCTCTCTCTCTCCCTCTCTCTCTTTCTCTGAGAGAGGACAAGGAGGAGGGTGGGTGGGTGGGTGCCTGTCTTTGTGGCTAAGGTGTGGCTGTGTTCATGCAGGGGGAGGTGGTGGGGAGCAGCTGCATGCATGGGGTCGCCAGGGATGGTCCCGCGCGCCACCCTGCGGCATGCGGTATATCCCATACAGAGTATGCCGACATGAAAAGAAACTGATGCCGCCAGTTCTAATTAAAACAATTTTAAATACCTTTCTCCATCATTAGCGAATGCATGCATGCATAAGATAAATGCGGTGAAAATTGCATCACTGGAAAATAAGCTAATTAAAAGTGTGCTGTTACATGATAAATCACTTTATTTTATTTTTTCCAATAATTTTCATGTGGATAAATTTTGCGTCTTAATTATATACATGAGGCTCGCCTTAATATAATATTTTGACGGGTAAGTGTGGACGTTAACGTCACAACGAGGCCGGGAATCGGGTCATCATGCTTGATGGGTCCAAATCTGATCACCTACGAGCTGCTTGCCCGGCAATGACCACATATATGACCTTTCCAGGGGGAATAACATGGAATCCGGGTGTCACTGAGAGGGGTTTGGAATGGAGACACAGATGACGTGAAAGAGAACACTCATCTTGTGAACAGGAAAGCGATCGATATATAGAACAAATGCACACAGACACTGTAGGGTAGTGAGTATCTTCGCATTCTTGTGTGGTACCCGAAAAGGGCCCGCATGTATAAATAATTTGGATTAACCCATCAAAATCTTTCATGTTAATTATACTTATGCCCCCCCTATCCTTTATATTGCCTTGGATGCCCCCCATAATAAGTAAGTAATATTCTTTCAGGGCCGCTTTGACATCGGATTAAGATAATCCGGCAGACGAGAGAGAGAGAGCGGTGGACCCCACTCTCTCCTCACACACAACCGGGTTAACCGGACTCTGTTAACTTACTCGACCCTCCGAGGTCGAGTAAACTAACCGCAACTAGTTAACAAAGTGGCCCTCAGTTATTTCGGTTTGGTTATAGTACGGGAGATAGTATTAATAATCAAATTTCCAACTAGATAGACACAGGTTATTATTAATTGTAACTTTAAGGCCTTTAATTATCCATGTTCGTGTTTAACTTTAGATTATTCTAGAACCTGTTTAATGCTGCATTACCAACTTGTGCATCTTAGCATCGTTCAACATGACAAGTGAATTGATCCTTCTTGATGGGTCCAATTAAATGATCACTTACAACCAGCTGTAAACACTACTAGCTATCATATGTAGAATTGTCAAGTCATTTGTCCTCTTCCTGATCCATCTTTGTCCCCAAAGACCTCTGATCATCTGCTTCCTGCATCGTCGTTTTCATTCCTTTTAATTAGAGGGGCTTTAAATTGATAACCCAATAAGAGTAGAATAGGATCATGGTTTATTTCCATTATTCCGCTTAACCAGGTTTGGTAGCGCACTGATGATAGATTTAGATTATTCGGGGTCAGGTGGTTTGTTCCGGTGTTAAGATCGAGTAGCGGATTGGTCCCGAAAGATTAAATTAACCATTCTAAGTTGGGTAAGATAAAATTATTTATTTTATTTTATAAATTATTTATTTTTCTTATTCTAAATATAATAAAAAATTAGTTATCAAACTTGATTAGACTTAACTCTCAAATAATTTATCCAGACTTATCCAAACCAGCTTACCCTAACTGATTATATATATATCAAGGTGGCCCTCAGTGTTTTGAGGGCTTGTAAAATGATTTTCCTTGTGACCCTGTTGCTAGTCATTTATTAAGATACATATCTCTCTTATAAGCTATTCCATGTCACTTCACAGAAACCCAGCTGTTATTACCAAAAAAAAAATCCTTTCTTCTAACATATGCAAATTTATTAGGTTGAAAATTCATATTCGATAAAGATTTATCATTGTGCACTCATCGCTTGAAGATCCAAAAACTGGTGATATATCAAAAATATTTTTTGTGTTCGTTCATTGTTTCCTAGCTAGGCCGTAATATTGGATGGTTGTCTATCTGACAGCACAATGAGTCCTGAACTATTGATTGGGCCACGCGGTTATATGAATTTATCCGCCACATTGGAATTCATCCAATTAATTAGGAGCATTGTCCAATTGATATTTGTTCAGAATTGAACTGCAATATCTACTCACATAGAACATTTCTTGATTTTTAGAAACAAGTCTCCCCACACCACTCAGTAGGAAGGGTTGTTCTTTAACAAAAATGGCGTAATGAGTTGTGAGATTTGCTTAGGATCGACTATATGAGTATCAACTGAGCTTAGCAGATCACTTCAAACTATATATAATCTTCTTTAGTGATAAAAACTAAAGGATGCAGATGGTAATTCATAGTTCAATCCTTCTTTTTCAAAATGCAAAAGATAATGGCACAATTCAATCTTATTTTTTTGGTGTATTTAGTTTTAATGTTAAATACCTACGTCAGTACCAATTTTGATATTATTATGTTCCCTCAATTTTCATATCTGAAGAGGATAATATCCGCCGGCCCACTAAGTCCAACCTAGGCGGTCCACCATGAAAGTCCAGCCCTCTGGACCCACGTCCGGTGCTCCAGGCCAGCACGCATCATGTCTTGGCGTAGGCCCAAGCTCAGGCGCCGTAGTTGCGTGCGCCTCCCACGTTAGCGGCTACGTCGACACACGGCAGTGCGTTAATGACGGGTGACGCACCAATCCAAAAAGGAGAAAAGGGAGGACGTCGCCCATGTCGCTCCTCCCAACAAGTCAGCTCTACGCCTCCGACGAGTCCTGTCACATTAATGGCAGAGCTACCCCCTCCGATAGAGATACGGCAAGTCAGTGCCCACGCCTCTCTGTCTCATCAGGCATGCAAATAGGACGGCTCACGTCTCCTCCTGTCACAACAATCCAGTGAAAGCAATGGTAAATCCCACTGCGACGGTATAAATAGGACCATAATGATATGACAGTTAGGAGGATACGCGACTTAACCCCCTCAAGCCCTCACTCCCTTGCACTGGTCTCCCTTTCTCCCTCTCTTCTCAAGTGCTCGCCTTTGTCCCGTCAATTGCCTAACTTGACCGTCGGAGGATTATCTCCTGAAATAACTCTCATGACTCTTTGTGACCACTTGCTCATGGCTACAGGTCCATCTCTGGCGAACGCTCTTTTCTTCTCCCATCAAATAAATCTTTAGAGGTGTGATTCATATTTTGAGCAACCAACCTCCACCGCTGCAATATCCATATGCTAGCAAAATCCATTGCTATAATATATAAATCTAGTACATATTTGAATATTTTATGAAAAATATATCATTTCATATCTAGAGAGTCTCAATGTTACCTTATTTTCCTATTCCGCATCTCCAACTCTCTCTTTCCCATCTAGTTTTGTCCTCCACATTCTTGTCTGATGTCAATTACAATATTAGTGTTATAGACTCTGAAAATGTTAATGTATGTATTAATACCATCCAAATTAATTAACACTATGACTAAATAAGACATAAAAGAGAAAAAAAAAGCTAGCAGATAAGATGATGTGGCACAATAAATTGCTTTCGACCCCATGTTCCAATATTTAATGATACAACTAACACCAGCACCTTTGTCCAGGTATGGTGCACCACTTCTCTCTTTTCTTACGGAAATGGTGAACCTCACCATCACCCGAGAATAGACAGTGAAGGGAAGTGAGTGATGCTCGATGAGTCTAAATTGTCCAAATCACCTGTAAAGCTTGTCCTGCCAGCTGCAGCACACACTGAACTAACCCATGAGCCAATGATGGTTGGCTCTATCATTGTTTCATCCGTGAATAGATCATTGGAGAAGACAAATCCACTATAATACAAAGAGAGTGAGGTTCATCCATGAATAGATCATTGGAGAAGACGAATCTACCACACTCCACTGTAGAGACGAACCCACCATAATCCGCCGTAGAGGAGAGCGGGTTTCATCCTAGAGAAGACGAATCCACCGTAGAGGAGAGCAGGCTTCATCCATAGATAGATCGTTGCATGAATTAGAGGGGGTCGTCGACGAAGCCACACCATAATCCACCGATCCACGATAGAGAAGAGCGGGTTTCATCCATGAATAATAGATCGTTGCATGACTTCCCGAGGGAGTCTTGCAAGTTACGTCATTTTATGGGCATAAATCTGGGTGTCTCCCCATGAACATAATATTCTGTTAAAAATATAAATAATGTAATTTCGTTACAGTAGGATCATCATAGGTGATAAAATACAGTCATTTATGGGCATAACATGTGAAGATATGAAAAAATAAAGACATATAATATGAAAGAATAAATAGAGTTTGAGAGTATGATTACAATCACCCTTCGTGCAATGACCAAGTAGTATTAAAAAGTACTCCTCTAAAATCTTTAGAACTAACCTCTATCTCCCTATCTTTATATATTTTACATGTATGCCCATGAAATCTATTAACCAGACATCTTGTACACCTAAAGGTTAGATTTCAGGTGTATACGTACAGATTTTATTTTTGATAATACAGTATAGGGTTTAATTAGAAGTGTTCCGTAGAGATCTAAGAAGGGGACTCATAAGATATCATATCAGAAAATTATAAAGATGGGTATGTACTTATAAGTAAGGTAGAAGTCTTCTCTTTTGAGAGCCCTTTTATCAGTAAAAAGAATAAAAATCTAGTCGTCCTCAGACGTAACGGGGATAATATCTCAAAGGAGACACCTAAATTTGTACATCTTCATTGACGCCATCTGTGAAAAATCCCAGCCCAATAAGTATAAAAACTCAAATTTGTACATCTTCATTGGCATCGTCTGTGAGAAACCTCGATCCAATAAGTACAAAAATCCACATTTAATTGCTATGGGAGTTAGTGTAGAGGCCTAAGAAGGAGACTCACAAGATCGCATATCAGAAATTACAAAGGTGAACACGTACGTGCTTATAATTAAGTAAGGTTCAATCCTTCTCCTTTGAGGACTCTTTTATCGATAAAAAAGATAAAACTTTAACCGCCCTCTCGATCGTAGCGGAGATAATACCTGAGAGAAGACACTCAAATTTATATGTTTCACGATAGAGTATAAAAATTATTTATAAAGATTCCAGATGTGTATAAATATTTTTTCTGGATAGGACCCGATTACGATACTATTCTCTAAGGCCGTCTTTGACAACGGCTTGGTCCCTCGGTTAGCCGACACCGGCTAACCGAGGGGCCCCACCTCCGCTCGCCCTCCCCCTCACACAATCGGCTAACCGAGGGTCGATTATCTCAATCGACCCTTCGGGGTCGGTTAGCCGCCCCCCTTACCCGGATGTCAAAGGTGCCCTAATTTTCTTCGCAATGTTAGCACGAACCAATCACCGTGGGAGTTAAAAAACCGAACTAATTAAGTTCTCCAACCTCACGAGGATAAGAAATTTGAAAGAGGACTCTGGATCATTCGTATGTTGGGACGCTTATTGGGCCAAAGAGCACTCACGGCAATCAAGGCCATCAGCATCATCAATCTTAAGCCCATCAACTTTGGTTCAGTTAAGATCTAATGAAACATCAAAACATTTCAGAAATTTTTTTGATAGGCCACCTTTTCTTGAATAGTTGTTTACCTCATATGTAAAAAAAAAAAAAAAAGCTGGGGCCGGGGTAAAACTAAGATAATGTGATCGTATATTATGCACATGTATCATTAATCATGGTTCACCTACTCAGTTCGACTCGCCTCGACGCAAGAGACTTGGATCGTATCTAGAGCGTTCTGAGTTACAAGCTGAGTTACAAGTCAGGTGAGTCGCACCGAGTTGTTATAAACTATTTAATTAATAATATAATATTTACAAATAAATAAGTTTTTAAATTTTTAATCATGGTTCACCTGCTCAGTTCGACTCGCCTCGACGCAAGAGACTTGGATCGTATCTAGAGCGTTCTGAGTTACAAGCTGAGTTACAAGTCAGGTGAGTCGCACCGAGTTGTTATAAACTATTTAATTAATAATATAATATTTACAAATAAATAAGTTTTTAAATTTTTAAAAATATAATAACGAGATACCAGTAGTCATGGACATTCTGTTTTATGTATAAAAAGAACTAAACTCTATCATTTAGTTTATTTTAAACATGCGATTCGGTCGAGTCTATCTGAGTCGACTCTGAGTCGACCTAACTCGTACCGGACCAAGGAGAACTCGATCCGATACAGATCCCCGAGTCTTCTGACTCTTCCACTGATAACCCACTCCATGTCCTCCCACGATAGCCCCTCAACGTATTATCAAAGATTCGGAGATATCCTCTATTTTTACGTGCGTTCTACAAAGATTTATTCTCTGGTGGAGGCTTTTTGTTCCGTGAACGATATTGGTATTCAGTATTGTGTGCACCTTATTAAATGCACCTTAGATGAAGTAAAAAAGATGTTACGAGAAATTGTTATTAATTTTCTTTTTCCTACTGACAAAATGCAAATTACTAAAGATTTTGTGACGAGGCTGAAGAAAGTGGCCTTCACATTTACCACATTATTTATGTGGGGACTGAGGCATTATAAGAAGTCAACGAGCATAATGATTTGAAACAAAATCTCATTTAGATGCAAAAACTATCGTTCAGATTTGAGGACCTTCATCCATATTTTATCCTTGAATTATCTTATAAACTTTTGTGAATTTTGTGTTCATAAATGTAAGGTTTAAAGATGCCCTTTCTTATTGTTTCTCTTTCATCGTGGTCGCCACCGCCTCCGTTCCCTGTTCCAATGATTTAAAAATTTTATAAACGTTCTTTGATTCTAAATCTTAGGTGTCGTTAATGTGACATAAAATTATATAAAACATCACGTAGTAGTATTCTCGTCATTTCTCTACATCTGACGTCATAGAATTATAGGGATGAGTATTATTGGGATTCAATTTAAAAATTAAATCGAATTGATAGATTTAATTTGATTTAAATTGAAATTTAAAAATTTTTAATTTGAGTTCAAATTGAATTGCGTATTAAAATTTTTGATTTGATTTGATTTTAATTTTTAAAAAATTAAATTAAATCGAATAATTTAAATTTAAAGATATTTTTATCAAATTAATATAAGTGCATATATAACCATTAACCATAATTCTAAAAACTTAACCCAATTATAACATTATTTTTATTAATTTAATATAAGTGTATATATAACTATTAAATATAATTCTAAAAGCTTAACTCCCATCGTTCCGATAAGGTTTCTGAATCTAATGTTATGAAATACGTTTCGAATCACCTTTTATTTAAATTCTTAATTTCTTTTGTGAAAATACCATGGAATTTGCTCTTGTAAATTATAGCTTTTGATGCTATTTTTTAATATTTAATTTATTTGATAGAAATTATTTTACTCTACTTTTCTTTACTTCCTTTTGAATCTAATCTAATTTTTAAAAGAGGACAAGAATATGGTTCAAATCGAATCAAATCGAACAAAATCGAATTAATTCGATTTGATTTGATTTGATTTCAAAATAATTCGATTTGATTTGGTTTGAGTTGAACTCTTAATTCAATTTGATTTGATTTTAAAAAAAATCTCTTCAAATCAAACCGTGCTCACCCCTAGATAGAAACACTTGAATGTTAAAATATGAGCCATACTCTCATTTTTTTCTCTAATTTTGAATTTTAATCTAAATTTATTATAAAATAAAATTATGAGAAAATTTATCTCTATACTCTTAAATTTTTCATAAATAAATCTTACATATCTATATTTATTTAATCTATCCATATACCCTCAAAATTTTCAAGAATAGTACATGCATAGTATTAAATATTATATCTTATGATAAGTGTTATAGTGCAACACATGCACTAATTATACTCACGGTTGTAATTAGTATAAATTTATTTTTTTAAAAAAAATTTTGAGTGACTTTCGTCTTAAGATGCATGAGTGTCACGTCATCCGATGACATGATGTGAAGAATAAATAAAAATAAATTTATCTCTCCGTGAATAATAATAAAATATTATTTTTTATTTTTTATTATTCACATAGTTTGATTTTTATTTTTATTTAATTCTTACGTTACGTCAATCAATGACATTAGTCTCACGTCTAAGTAACTTGAGGTGGAGACCACTAAAAAAAAAAATTGAGTGTTGCAACGATGGGCCACACTAAGCTCGTCTCATATCTTGTCTTTAAAAGTATCGCATGTACGTGTATCTCTAAAATGTAACCTTTACAACAACTCGGTTTGGTAGATTTCAAGGGTATGCAGATGGATTAAATCAAGGTAGGTGTATAAAGATTATTTGTCGCGATTTCAGGGATAGAGGGAGAATTAGCCCAAAACATTAAAATGAATGATCTTTAACGCCACAAGATTACCGCATTTTATGGTGCATCAGGCAACAACCTAATTGACTGATTCCCTTCATTTGTGCATTTAAGAATTAATAAAGAGAAATAATTGCTACACACTAAGTGTGTCCCAGCTGGCTGCACACCGGATTGTGGATGGTCCACGTGGGATGAAAATACCTGTGCGGACCAATCGCAACAGGGTGTACACCAGCTGATGCACACACGGTGTGCACCAAGTATTTCTCATTAATAAACAATTAATAATTAGAAAAAATGATAGGTCGTTGGGCTAGAAAGATGCTTGGGCTGATGGCTAGAATCTGTCGCCGTCCCGAGCCCATGTGCAAAAGAAAGGCCCACGTCACGCTCAAATGGGCCGATCAGAGGTGCTCCTAAATTGTGAAAGAAGCATGTAGCCAATAGCAAAATAATTTATTTATAGATGCTAATGATTCTACCGTGGAAGATGTTACAAGATATGAATTGCTATTGCATTTTGTTCTCTATTAGAACTTATAATTGCAGCTACTTTTATCAACATAACAAGATCAGAGTTACATCTAACTTAAATGAATCTCCAATTTGCAACTCCTTTACCCTAACAAAATTCGCATGTTGTTACAAGATATGAAATTGCTGAAAAGCCCATGATGGATACTCATGGCAGGAGGATACGTCTTGGGATAGACCATTGAAAGCTTGTTAGAAGGATATTAAGGTTGATGCACAATCAGGTGCATAATTGGAGGTTATATGTGGCAATTAATGATCAAGTGCTTGCAAATTAAAAGGGTGAGGACAAATAAAATTAAATACTTATTGCTGGAGAAGTTGAAGATATAATGATAAAAGGGTAATTCTTATTACCCGTCCCGGACGATTACCCGTCTGGAACGGGATTAGCCCACGTAGGGTGGGTGCATTGCGCCCACCCCATGTGAAACAATCCCATCCCGGATTACCCCGGGACGGGTAGCTAGCAGGACTCGTGATAAAACGTCACCCGATTAGCAGGTTGTGTTGAGTGTATCAGCACAGGGCCACGTCTAGTTACAATTACATCTTATAAATTCTAATGACTCCAAATTTCTATCTAAAAAGTTGTAACACATAGATGCATTTATTTATTCCCTAGCCAGCTTCCATCTTAGGGATGTAAGTAGTTATCGAAATCAGATATAATCCATCCCTTTCCAAACTTTAGGATGAACATATTATTTGAAATGATATTGACACTGGATTTCTGAAAACACTTTTATTTTGAATATATATATTTTCTGACCTCTTTATTTAAGAAAAGGATTCCATCGTCGGGCTTAAGCGCGAAAAAACATACATGACTAATCTCAAATCAAATGAAAATAAAGATAAAATAGACTCGGAAGAAGAAAATCCTCTCGAAGATTTTAAGTTGAATAGCTCAATAATTTTATGTGTGAAAAAAGGCACTCATCTACCAAAGTCAGTAAGGCCCATTGGAGAGAAAGGTTGGCCCAAATAAGAAGCAGCAGGCCGTGCTCAGGCAAATACTGAATGAATTAGAGGCCAAACTCTACTATGACTCCACGCTAAGCAAGGGAAAGATCCAAGCAGGATATCACCTGTAAGCCGGGAAGAAAATATCATGTATCATATTATCATCTAGTTATTTTGCTGAACTCCTAATTTAAGTATGATTTGTCGTATCGATGCGATTTGTATCAAGTCGATCGTATCGTATCATATCTGATCAGATCGAGACGTTTGATTAAATTTGAGACGATCAGAATCTCTTCATGTTAAGTCCGAGTATATACAAGTCGTGTCGTATCTTATTATATCTGGATCGGATCCGAGTCGATACAAATCCTCCGCACAGCAAACGCTAACTAATCTAAAGGGCTCATAGCTAATAAGGAATCTCCGTCCTGGGAAAATACCTCAATGAGTCTCTCATCTTATCATAGAAGCCCATCAATATGAAGAGAACTTCACGCTGAGAGAGAGAGAGAGAGAGAGAGAGAGAGAGAACAGTGCCAAAGAGTTACTCACATGGCAACAAGGAGGAGGACAAAGGGCAGCGGCAGGCGAGGATCGCCCAATGGAACGCGCCCACCCGCTGCATCTCCACTCTCCAGCTCACCTCGTTGCCCGTGCCCACCCGAGCCCGAAGCCGGAAGGCGCCAAAAAACCATCAACGGCCCCTAGGCCCGCGCGTTGCGTTACACCACACTGCGATCCGCACCCGACCAGTGCGGCCGGCCACTGGAGTGTGGCCACTGGATCTCCATTCCGGGCGCACCGCGCCACAGACGACGCCGGGAATCGCCCGCTCTGGTGGGGGCGGCGGGCCGTTCCGGTCACCACCCCAGTCAGGCACCCAGCGAGCTGCCACCCAGCGACGCTGCGGCAGCCGGACGCCCAGGGAGGGAGGGCGGTGAGGTCACCAGGGCCGGTGTCGCTCCGCCGCGAGACCGGTGCAGCCCAGCCGCGGCTTGACAGGAAAGCGGAGGCGACTGGCCATGGCGGGGTTTCGCCCTATTTACGGGGCTGCCACGCCCCCCTCCCCCGCCCTCTCACCTTCTCCCGTCCCCAAAAAGCGGCCAAAGTCAAGGCATCTCCCCCTTCCCCCTCCCTTTTCCGAGGCTTGGTAAACTCCGAAAACCCAAAGGGAGGGAGGCCATTGATTCCCGCTGCAGGGGGGGCGGGGGGAGGAGGGTGGAGGGTGGGGTGGTCAGAACTCTTGCAACACCTGGAGCTCCAAATCCGCAAGAGTCCATCCCACCCACAAAAGAAATAGGAGCAAAAGGGGGGAATTTTCCCTAGTTTTTTCTTTGGGTAGAGGAGAAAAATGGATTTTTCCGCGCGCAAAGGCCACGGGGATCTCCAGAACGCCTCCCGAATCGACAAATTTCTCCCTCTTGTTGCCGCTGTTCGTGCTCCCTTCAATACGGCTCTGCGGCCTCCCCTTCCGGGGCGGGATCGCGAGGGCCACTGCAGCGGTGGTGGCGGCGACGAGGGGGCCAACTAGCCGGGTCGGAGAGGCGAGAAGAGTCGCGCTGTGCCGCTGCCATGGAGGCCCCGTGGGAGGGGGACGACTCCTTCCTCGCGTGCGTCCTCGGGGAAGCCCGCCGCCTCGGGGCCGCGGCTGGGGAGGCCGGGAGGCGGAAGGGAGAGGAACCGGGCAAGGAAGAGGAGCAAAATGGGAGCAGGGCGCTCGTGGACGCGGGCTTCCTCCGCGTCGTCCAGGGTTTCGGGCCGAGCCGGAGGAAGAAGCGGTCGGCCAGGCAGCGGCGGCTGGTCGTGGAGCCGCTCTCGCCCGGCAATGCCACCGCCACAACGTCCCCGCTCGTGCGGAGGAAGCCGCTATTGGCCCGCCCCGCCATGGCCGTAAGTGTGAGAGCAGATCTGCCCAACCCACTCTTTTTAAAAGCTCCAGTTTTTGGTATCTTCCTGGTGTTAAAATGGCTATTATTGCTTGCTCCAAAAATTTTGAATTGGTTTTTGCTGACGGAAAGGGTTTTTGCCGGCGGTTTTAAGAAGGATTCGACGCTGTAGATGCGCCGCCTTTCTTTGTGAGGTTTTCGAGAGGTGGGCCATTCCAGAGCTCCACTTCGATCTCTTTTGGTCTGTCTCTGTGGACCGTCCAGATCAGTTGTTCGTGGAATGGTTGTATTAACTCGGGTTTGATGATTCCTTAGTTAGTTTCGATGATTTGACTGTTGATATATGTATAGATTCTGTGTGTTATTCCTGGTCTCGTTCTAGCTAAGATCACGTCCTTGAGGATTGTTTTGTGGCACACCGTGTCCCCGATTTCCGTTATGGTACCTGAGTTTTCCATCATCAACTTTTGTTTGGTTTAAAAATTGGGCTATGATAGCTGCAATCATGGTCGTGATAACCTCAGTGACATAATCGACGTTACTATAAACCAACTCCAAGTTGACTTTGAGTTCACAGCCTCTACTTCTCCATGGGGTTGTTCCGGCAGACCACAACGTGGGGTTCAGATCAATCTTGATTGGATGGTCTGATCAAAGATGGATAGGTGATGTTTCACTTATGTTCTTTTTTAAAACAATACATGTTCATTCTCGCTTTTCTTTGATTTTCAGAATCTTGTTTTAGACTTTAAAGTTAGATGATCGAATCACAATAATCTGTCGTTTTGTGTGCCTCGTCGCTTAGGGTGTCTTCGATTTGTGTGGTGTTTCATTCTTTGTTGAAATCAGTTTCAATACAAAAGCTTCAAGGGAAACTTGTGTTGATTTGCTATAGTTGTGATGTTATGGTCTATGTTATCCAAGGCAATCACCTTGGTCGCCTAGGCAATGGAGTAGGGCAAGGCGAGACAAAAATGTCTCAGCTTATGTTCACCTCACTCACTCTAGTGCCCACCTATATTATCTACATCGAGTGCTTGTATTTTTTAATTATGTGCTGTTACTTTTCTTTATTCTAAAGTGGTCAATGCCTGTTCTAATAATGTATAATGCTGTCATATTTTTCTTATTCTTGATGATTCCTAAGACCCTGATTTATACAAATTGGCCTTTATAGATTGGACATGATCATTGTTGTCCTAAGTCTTAACTTATTACTTATCATAGTCTTGAATGTTTGGCCTTAACTTATTATTGTCTTGAATGTTTTGTTTAACTAGGTGTGTGTCATATTCAACAATATCTAAATTTTTTGATTTTATATATATATATATATATATATATGTCGCTGATGGCCGAGGCATTTGAGCTTGGTTGCCTTACGCCTCCAACTACATAAGTTGTGGTATATGGCTTTCATATCCTACTTGGTCATTAACTTAATATATAAATGCATTCATTTTTCCATCCCTTCTGAGATCTTTATATTTACATAGACCCTAACATAATTTGTGTTTATCTATTTTAGATCCACTCTGCATAAGAACCAATTCAATCCAAAAGAATGGAAAAATGACATTACACATTGCTAAAAGGATATAGAAATCTTTTCCTTTGTGGGTCTCCCAAAGAGATAGATGTGTCCATTGAGCACAATAAGAACACAAAGAATGTTTGTTCTTCCTTTGATATATAAAAGGTGCAGCACACTGTTTCTTCTCGTTACTTTATGTTATTTTATATAAAGGATCCAGTCACTCGAGCACTGGCTTATTTAATGTTGTTTCTTTTACAGGACATTGGAGGTGATTTTGACGGCCCTGACCTGTATTTTGATGTAAGTTCTTTTTGATGGATCAGTTCTGGGTATCCGACATGTATCTCCTGGACTGCAATTATGTAAATCCTTGCTATTTGTTTATGTAGCAAAGCAGGGGTTTTTTGAGGTTCCTCCTCCAAAAGGAACTTAGAAAAAGTGATGTGGGTTCTCTTGGTAGAATGGTTCTCCCAAAGGTTGGTATGTTACGTTTGTGTATGTTTCGTTGTTTGTCATGCTTTTTCATTCTTGTTCCAAAGCAGACACTATTTTGTATTGGGCCATTTATGACAGCCATTTGTCAAATTTGTTTCAGAAAGATGCCGAGGCCCATTTGCCCGTCCTTTTTGCAAGGGAAGGGATCTATATATGCATGGAAGATTTGGAGACCTCTCATATATGGACCTTTAAGTACAGGTGTGAATTGTCCACTTAAAGAACTTATGAGCTTTCTGATTTGTACTACTGCTTTTTGCTGCAACTTCTGGAAAAGTTTTGCATTTCAAAGGATTATCCTTGTTAAGGGATTTTGACATGGTTTGACTAAAATTGGCATGGATACATAGGCCACTGAAACCAAGTGCTGTACTCTTCTGTGACCACCATCAACTGTATCGACTTGACTTCTCTACTTGAGCAAAAAGACCCATCTCATGTTTGAATAGATGTTCTCTCTGCAATCCTTTTCTTCCCAATTGCATAGCTGCTATTCAAACTTCTCATTTCTTTCACATCATTTGTATTTGAGCTTCCCACTTACACTCTTTCAGCATGCATATCTCACAACTTGCGAGGCATTTACTTGTGTGGATATACTAAAGATAGATCACTTTTACCCACCACCAAGTGTTTCAGTTTTGTATCTGGCCAAGGTCAATTTTGTCTGCCCCAAACAAAAAATGTTGTTAGCCAAAGTCTACCACATTAGCAGTTTTTTGACTAAAAGGCTGAACATGGTTCAGCTGTCTCAAGAAGCTTATAACCAGAAAACGAGCCTATATGCTAGACTGATCTTTCTCCTCTTAGCAACCTCTAATCCAAGTACATTTCAGTGGTAAATATTTTATAATGAGGAGGGGAAAAGCACTTCTGACGTGTGCCACTTGTTTTATATGCATCTAAGCAAGGTAGATGAACCCTACCTACCTCTCTATTCGTATGTGTATGCATGCCATTTTTGAACATTTATGATATTAAGAACCTTGGCTGGGTTGGAGTCATTCTAGCTAAATTTATGTTGGGTTTTTGGTCTGATCCCAACTAGCTATGGTGCCATCCAATCAGGGGCTGGGTCTTGGATTGACTGGTCATATCTTCTTGAAGCTGAAGTAGGGAGTGTCTTCCCTATAAATTGCTCATTCAATGTCCTTCAATTTTGTCTCTAAAGGAAAGTCGCTTTCGTAATTTCAATGTCTTATATATAACTTGCATTTTATCTTTCTAGATTCTACATCCATCACAATTGTCTGCATTGGTAAGAATGTAAATATTCCTCAATGTATAAGTCTTTATGCAGAAATTTAGATCATACACTGCCATATACCTCCTACATCATGCTGGATGTATGTTTCATTTTTCCAAACAATTGTTCTTATCACCCAGTTATTCCTATGCTCTAGACGAAGCTAGTAAATATGATGGTGGGAAACTCCTTTTACGGTTCTGAAATTGATAAACAAATGATCCATTGCACATTTACTGCTGAAGACTATGACTCATTTTAATGGTGTCGTGCTTTCATGCTTTAACTTCCTCTACCTTTCGTGTCTGGTTGCTGCGAAAATTTGTCCAAAAGGCTCCCAATTTGATAAGCATACTATATATTTCTGTCTCTAATCTACTTAAAACAAGAGATTGGCTGATAAACAAAAATGGAACAGCCTATTTTCTGGTTTCACATTCTCTTCTACTTGTCTGTTGACAAAGTGATTAGCTAGTCCAGATTGCTAGCATTGTATTATATTTTACATTTTCCTTTCTTCATATGTCCTGCACAGATATTGGCCTAACAATAAAAGTCGCATGTATGTCTTGGAGCACACTGGTAAGCTCTTCATTCTCCAACCTGCAATTGATATGATGAACAGTTACCCTCATATACTTCCTTTTTAAACTTTTTTATGAAGTTAATCTCTAGTACTCTTTCTTCTAATAAAAATTGCATTTTTCACTATATATTCTCTCCAGGAGATTTCATGCAGATGCATAGCTTAAAGCTTGGTGATTTCGTCGTGCTATACAGAGACGATTACAGGCAGAGATATGTACTGCCCCAGCATCCTAAACCTCGTCACTTTTCCCGTGAAGCCTCATGCAGTAATCTAGTACCTGCCTTCATTTCAGCTTGGCCTTATGGTTCTGATGAATTGATGTGTGTGCAGGTCATTCGAGCCAAGAAAGCACCATACCAAGAAGCATCCTCTGCGGATGCCGACAATGCTGCCTCCAAGCCTAGTCCCGGGGATGATCATCTGGTACCCAATGCCGACTACCATGCCGGCTACTTGGACGTATACCTTCCCATGGCTGATGAACTTTGCTGGGCCATGGATACCACGTATGCCTTCTCTGCAGACTTCACGGTGGGTTTGTCTAATGGGATGATGGACAGCTCCACCACTCTGGAGTCTGTTCCAAGCCTGGGATCCATTGAGAACTTGTCACTTGATGAGTTTTCTTGAGGACAGCAGCCCCTAACACCCCCTCCCCCATCCCGCCCCTTCCTGCGCTGGCTTTTGATGAATAAGGAGGCTTAGAAGCTCATGTAAGTAGTGACGGCAAATGAGAGTTTGTATGTAACCCATGTGCATGGTTCTTGTTCACCTTTGCTTGGAGACAATGCCCACCATGTACAAAAACAGAGGACCTTTCTGACTCTGTTTTGTTCAAATGACCCTCTGGGATTTTTGCATAGGAAGCCTCTGAAGAAGCCGTGTTTTGTAAAAATATATATATTTATATATCCATAAGAGTATGTGAAAGTATTGTGGAAGTTGTGTATGGAAGGATCTCTTACATGATGATTGTTGAGTATTCTGTCGATTCTTGGGCATTGTTTAGAAGCAACGCCCTTCCTCCGTTTCCATTTTCCATTGAGCGAACTCCATTTGGATGGGGATATAGAGTTATTAGACTCGCCAATGAGCCTTGGCTCAATCTGCACTTCACCTGGGGGAGGGTCGAGGATTAAAACATGAGTAATGTTCTGTGTAGCGCAATTGTTGAACTTATGCCACGTCAACTTGTAACACGCTCGGATTGGCCCAAGGTTATGTGACATGGCACCTTCTCGCAGAGAAAATGAGATTGCCTTGTCCCTGTGACAGGCGTATTAAATAGGTGAAGTTCTTCATCGCAAACATTTGTTGGAAATCTCTATTTTGCCGAACCTCCCCCCTAATTGTAATCTCAGAGGGAAAATCTCAAAGTGAAATCAAACCAAGGTTTTCTCATTTTTGCAGGTGAACTTCGGCTGGTGACCTACGAAGAGGAGCTGGGGTGCAAGGCTTGCAACAACCTGTTGGCCAACCAACACTGTGGGCGAAGTCGCCATTCGCGGTGATCCGTTGAGGACAGTAAGAACCTCCCCTTCGACCTGCTTTCGCAAAGTAACCAGTCACAATAGTAGTCTGGCACCCAATTCAACTAGTAGCCGCAACATAGGCTTGTGCACCATGTGGGAGATCAGAGCGGCTAACAATCTCTCGTCGACAACATTCCCTTCGACAGCACGAGCTGCAGGATAGCGAAGAGTTAGACACCATCAGTGTTGCCGGTTATGATCCCTTCTGACATCTCTCCGGCATCCATTGATGTGTTGTTCATTCCCCACATAGATTAATTGTGTGTAATTTGCTCTTGCATATGTTGCAACTCTGCAAGAAAGTATAGTGTTTTTCATTTGTGTTGCTCGGTCAATTTATGAACTACTCATTTATCTTCCACGAGTATGATTTTGTTTGTTTACATTTACTAAATATCTAAGGGAAGGAAAAACACTGGTCAGAAATTGAGAGAGATGTTGATTGTCTGATTTGCCAACACTAAATGTAGATGATTTGCACAATAGATATAGAGCCATGCTGAAGAAGAGGGATGACCTGATCAAGAGACCTGACCTTCATCCTTCTAGAGTGACCTTGTGTAAGGCTTCAACTTCGACATGAATAACATACTCCTTAAGTCTATCTGCAGGTCATACTATTGGAAGAGGGGTAGATAGGAATGACTGACTAGAGAGAGACACCAATGCCATCCAATCCCATTGAAGACATGGATGTAAAGAAGTTTTGAAGTCATGGATGTGAACATTTATGTTTTAGTCACGTAAAGGTAATTTGATTCTTATATAGGGAATTGCTTAATACAAGACAATGTGTAAGATATTATCATGCAATATATTTCATTCTAGTGTAAATTGTATCATTACAATGTACTCTATTTCAATCTAGTGTAATACGTTTCACTCTAGTGCAAACTTTATGACTATACTATAAACTCTTTCGATCTAGTGTAATACAGTTTATCCAATGTGTAACATTTCAGTACAGTGTAAACTATTTTAGTATAGTGTAATACGATGGAGAATGGAGGATGGCTCTTTGAGACTTAGACGATGACATTGTCCAAGTCTCCAAATGCTCAAAAAATCATCATTCATGTTTCATCGTTCATTTTAAAGACTTTGATCGCCATTCTCCATCGTCCAAGTCTCCATGACTGCAACTTTTCTTCAAATGCAATATGTTTCATTTTAGTGTTAAGACTATCATTACAGTGCATTATGTTTCAGTCCAGTATAATACGCTTCACTCTAGTGCAAACTTTATGACTACAGTGCAAACTTCTTCAGTCTAGTGTAATACATTTCACTCTAGTGCGTAACGTTTCATTACAGTGCAAATTGTTTTAGTCCACTGTAATATGATGGAGAATGGATGATGGTTGTTGACAACGTCCAAGTCTCCAAATGCTCAAAAAGTCATCGTCCATGTTTCATTGTCCATTTTGGAGACTTAGATGATCGACCATTCTCCATCGTCAAAGTCTCCATGACTATAACTTTTCTTCCAATACAATATTTTTCATTCTAATGCAAAGTCTATCATTATAATGCACTGTGTTTCAATCCAGTGTAATACTTTTCACTTCAGTGCGTAACATTTTATTGTAATGCAAACTATTTCAGTCTAGTGTAATACGATAGAGAATAGACACAACCATCCATTCTCCATCGTGCAAGTCTCCGTGTCTAGAGTGTCAAGAAGAAATATGGCTTGGATAAATAATTACATACACTCTAATATCAAAGAAAACATTTTTATTTCTCTCACTTTGCCCGCCAAAGCACAATATATTCTTGGACTCTGCCACCACTGATCTAACCAATCATATATACATGGAAGTAAAAAAAAATGTCACTTGCTCTTCACGAGTCGAGAGCGAGTCTCTAGCATGCATATGGGTGGAGCGTGGTAATGCCCCTTATGAATATCCAAAACCCAGCATACGGGCGCTTCAGAGAGCTTGGAATCGACATCTTCTTCCTCTTCTATGTCATATTGCCACCCCTCCTCAAAGATAGGTAAGTTGGGCTACGACCTCCACGTTCCTCGTTGACACTGATCAAGACGTGTCCTGTTGTCTGATGGTGTCTAGCTCTCTGCTGCCCTCCAACTCGCATTTTTGAAGGGAGTGTTGTCGACGAGAGGTTGTTGGCAGCTCTGATCTCCCACATGCTGCACAAACCCAACTAGGGTCTATTGGTTGAACTGGGTGCTGAGCTGTTGCTGCAATTGGTTGTCATGCGATGGCAGGCCAAAGGGGAGGTTCCTGTTGTCCTTGATGGGAACTATGAACGACCGCTTCGCCCACAATGCCGGTTGGCTAGCAGGCTGTCGCTAGCCTTGCACACTAGCTCCTCATCGCGGGTCACGAGCTAGAGTTCACCTACAAAATGGGAAAACCGCGGTGGTTTCATTTGGGGGTTTTCCCCCAAAGGTTGCAGCCATGGGGGAGGAAGAGGATAAAATAGGGATTTCCGATAGGTGTTTACGATAAAAAACTTCACCCATTTGATGCACATGTTAGAGGGATAGGGTAGTCTTATTTTCTCTGCGAGAGGGTGCCATGTAATATGAGCATGTGTTGTGAGTTAATGCGACATAAATGCAATGATCGCTTTACACAAAATATTACTCTTCAAACGTTATGGGGACTTACTGTCAGATTTGATCTTAGATCTCCCTGTCACTATTGAACTATTGCAACAACAATATCCATCCTTACCCAAAGCTTATAGGACATTAGGGATACAGATTCAAAGATAGGGAAAGTATCTTTATCATTTTTATTTGGGATAACGAAAACAAAATAGTTGTTTCCGTATCATATATCTTGATTACCTTGTTGGGACGGTGCGGTGGATTCAGAGGGAAGGTTGTTCCCCTGGTCAAGCTATTAGGCAACACCTATTGCAGACTGAGTCTGCGGTTCTAGCGTTAGCTAGTGGAAGCCTCACTCCGGTTTGGAGTGAGGGGTGGATGTAGGTCTGTGGACCGAACCACCTAAAAAATTATCTATGCCGTGGTTTGGCTTGTGCGTTTGCTCCTTGTCTTCTATCTCCCCTTCAAAGGTTATGCATGGTTGATTTGTTGTGATTTCCTTGGGAGCTTATATGATTGTGAAGTGTTTGTTCTTTCGCTCAGAAGAATTAGAACTCATTTGTGAGTCTGAGCTTCTCTATCCACGGTTGTGATAAGAGAGCAGTTCAGTTGATTTCTATCTAATTGTCTCTGATTGGTTTTAATCTGGGCATTTTTGAAGAGGGATACATTCACCCCCCTCTGTATCCATCGCACCGATCCTATCAATTGGTATCAGAGCGGGTGTCTGCATAGAAGGTCCAGCGACCTGCAGATCCGACCCTGCAGTCTTCGGTGCTTTTTCGCTTTTGGTGCATTCTTATCGATTGCTTTGTGCGTTGAATCTATTTGCTATCTGTTTCAATGGCTCATCCACCCGTCTTTAGTGGTTCTGATTTCAACCAGTGGCACAGTGTTTTCCGTGCTCATGTTAAATCTGTTGATCCAGACCTGTGGAAAGTGATTTCACATGGTCCACATAGACTACCAAAAGATCAGTCCAAATGGACTAATAAGCATCGATCTATGTGTGCAGAAAATCAGAAAGCACTGGAGTTAATGAAGGCCGCGACGAATCGAGCTCTTCATTCATGTTTCCTTGGTTGCAGATCTGCAAGGGATATATTGGAGATGATAAAGAAAGCCGGGAAAGAAAATCAAACGAGTTGCATGATGGCTCGAGGAAGTGGACAAAGCAGCAATCAAGAAGAAGAACAGGATGATGGTGAGGTAAACACTTTTGATAATTATACCCTAGACGATTGAATTGCTGCTTATGATGAATTGCAAGAGTCTTATGATCAGTTAAGAAAATAATACAAACAATTGAAGAAGAAGAGTAGGTCAGACAGTTTGAATTCTGATTGTAAAAATTGTGCTGAACTGAAAAATGTTCATGATGCTTTTATGTCTGATATTCAAATGTTGAAAAAATAAATTTCATTGCTGAAAATTGAGAATCAAGATCATGTAAAAGAAATCTCTGAACTTGAGAAAAAGCTTAGCCTAACTTGTTATGATTCTGTTCAGAGTAAGGATTTGCTGAAAATTTTTGAATGTGCTAAGTCTGATTTAAACAAGCTGAAAAGTGAGAATGACTCTCTCAGAAAGTTCTCCAAAGAAAATGAAGAAAGTTTAGAGAAACTTAAAAAGGAGAACACGTTGCTGACCGAGAAATTTGAAGCCATCAAATCTGTGAATGTGGAATTACAGAAAAATATTGAAAAGCAGGAAAAAGATTTGAAGGAATTTGAGGCTGGAAGCAAACTTGGAATTAACTCTGACGATCAGATTTTGATAAACGAATTAATTCAGAGTGACAGACTAAAGGAAGAAATTGAGAAACTAAAACAGTTGAACACCATCATGTCAGAGAGATTGCTGACATTTGAAAAAGGTAAATGTGTGGTGACCGATAATTCAGAAGAAGTGGAAAAGCTCAAAGCTGAAATAGAAAATCTTAAAAATGTCAATGCCACTTTAAGTGAAACACTCAACAGGAGTGAGAAGGAAAATGCTAACTCTGAATTGCTCATCGTTACTCTTGAAAATGAAATCAAGGATATGAAAGAATCCTTGTCAAAATTCGTAAGTGGGCAGAAAAACCTAGACAAGCTACTAGATGTAAAAATCAACCCTAGGAAGGAAGGGCTGGGCTACAATAATGTTAACAAGAAAGAGCTTCAGAGCAAGTTGATGACTTCATTTGTAAAAGCTTCAAGTGTAGCTATCACATCACAGAACAAGCAGCCCATTGTGCAGAAATCCCAGAAACAAATTAAAAGGGTTGAAAACATCAAGAAAAAGACTGACTTTAAGTATGTTGAGAAAGTACAATCTGTGCTTGACACGAATATACATACACATGCACATAAAAATAAGAATTCATGTCATTACTGTGGTAGGGTTGGCCACATTATGAATAATTGTCTTATTCTGAAATAAGACAACAGAAAGCATGCTAGGAAACATATTCCTGCTCAGAACAAAAAGATTCAATATTTTTATTGTGGGAAATTGGGCCATCTAGCTTCGAATTGCTGGTTCAGGAAGGGATCTAGAGGTAGTCAGATTACATGTTTTCATTGTGGAAAGCATGCCCACACAGCCAAAGACTGTTGACATGCTCAAGGGAAAAGTTTCATTTCTGAAGGGTTTAAATTCCCTGCAAATACAAATGCTCTCAGAAAGAACAAAGTTGTTTTTAAAAAGAAAAACTTTGAATGTTTTGATTATGGAAAACAGTTTGGTCATGCAAATAATAGAAATTTCCATGCCAATGCATATAAAATTCATGTTTATAATGATGTGCATAAAAAGAACATAAAATCTATTTTTTCATGCTATAATTGTGGGAAGCCAGGCCATAGAGCTGTTGATTGTTGGCTGGTTAGTTTTAGTAAACAGAATTCTCTCTCTGCTAATAAATTTCATGACAACAGTAATTTACATAAAAAGAACTTGAAATCTACTGCATCATGTCATTACTGTGGTCAAATAGGTCATTCAATGAATAATTGCTACTTGATGAGATCTGATGACCTTCATGCTAAAAAATTGTTTAGAACACCTGCCAAAGGTGTCACTGTTAATTCAGGACCCAAGACCTCTTGGGTACCTATTTGTGCAAAGTGAACATTGTTTTGCAGGTGTGCCTTAGGACTGAGAAAATAAGAGGGGTAAATAAACCAAGGCACTCAAAAGAAAATCCCTTTCTGAACTTTTCAGGTAAATTCTTTGCACTTCCTGTTCTTAGATTTACTGCATAGCATGTTAAATCTGTTTTTGCACATCCCTTCATGTTCAGCATTGTCAGATTTGAATTCTCTGAACTCTCCTCATACATGATTTGCATATTGATGATTGTCTGAAATTGCATATGCATACACATAGTGGACTGCATTGCATATCACTTTTTGAAAATTCCAAAAAGAAGTGACTGACTACATATAGAACTGCATTGGGACTGCATTGTCAAGCATGACCATCATGGTATATTAAATGGAACCGTGCTGAGGGGCAGATGAAGTATGTCTGGATGCTATTACCATGTGTGAGGTGGTCCTTGGACCAAGTCCTCCGCCAAGTACCATGGGTCAAGTTGCATAATATCTTTGTTAGACCTGCACACATATTGCAAAATGAATACATTGTTTTATGAATTCAGATTATAGTGTCTGAACATCATTGCATGTTTTCAGGGGGAGTTTGTTGAAGTCTTTGCATGTCTTTGCATACATGTAGTTAATTGCATTGCATTTCATTACATTGAAAATGCCAAAAAGATTGATTGAATGCATATGATCAAGGGGAGTCAATACATTGCATGCAGATTGTCAAATGCATACACTTGTCAGAATTCATTGCATGTTATCCTTGAAAATCCTGAAACATGCCAGACCTCCTGTTATCTTGCTTGGTGTGCATATCCTCTTTATTGATTCTATTGATAAACCTTGATCATATCAGAAAATATTGGGCTTCAAAATCACTTATTCTTGCTGAATCTCTTCTATCAGTCATTCATGAAGATTTCAATGGGGCTTGTCTCGATCATAAATATGAAAACACTTGAACTAGGAATCTTCTATTGTACGATTTTATGAATGTCTGAAATAACTCAGGTGGTTTAAGTTTAATGTATTCATTGAGTTTGACTTTAAAATCTCTTAAAAATATCTGAATCATGTTTAATAAACTTTAACCAACTGTTTCATGCTGTGTCTTGTAAAAATTTCTGAAATCTGCACTATTGAATACATTATTTTATTTGGTTAAGTACATGAAATTAGTATTGATTTGAAGCAAATGAGTTTTCAGAAATATCTAAAGGGTAAATTCTGTCAGAGCAATGATTTTGGTCACTGAGAAACAATGTCCATTGACCAAGAAGTCTAGAGGACTGTGTCATGAGGTGCCATAGTTAACTCTGCTTAAGAATGATTGATAATCTTGCAGAGCAATGACATGCATACTGAGAAATACATCTCACTCATCAAAGAAATGAGTTGAGGTATGTCATGAGGTGTAAATGTTAACTCTGTTAATATAAAGCATGACTGTTAGTCACACTAAGTGCTTAGGGATATTGGCGTCTGATCAACGTATATCCTCTAGTTACAAGGTGTGCACTGAACTAGAGTGCTCGTAAAATTTGTAGCATGAAAATTTGTTGAACAAATTGTAATATTTGAATATTGATGCAAAAATCAAATTGCTATAACCCTAGATAAAATCACATGACTTCATAATTGCTTAATCTTAATACTAGTGAATGTAATTCCCAAAGAAGTCAATAGATTTGATTGTGTAAGAGAAAGGGAGGTTAATCAAGATATAAATATGAGGGCTTGGTTCATTTTTATTAAACCGTGATTTTAGATATAAATACAGAATTTTATTGATAAACTTTGCATACATCATGTTTAAACTATCTTGATCAATAAAGTTCATTCATAAGCCCTTATAATGGAAGACTTTGAAAAATTATGTTTTGGATTTATGAGATTGGTATCTCCTTGAAAATCTTGTTGAATTCCTTGTGTTTGGAGCTTAGTTGAAATTCTTTTCCTCACTGTCCTTGATTCATCATGACCAGAACTTGTCCTTAATTGCCACTATGGTCTCCTTCTCATCCATCTCATAAGATTCCATTTATTCAGGGGGAGCTTCCTTGTCATATGAATCATGCTGCATAGAAATTTTTAAAGAGGGAGAATTGTGTGCTTGCATTCATACATTTAGGGGGAGATCTTGTTGCATCTGCATCTCTGCATTCATACCTCTCCATGGTTCATCTTGATAATAACAAGGGGGAGAAATTGATTGAGTCATAAATTTGTTTGAACTTCCCTCTCAAACTATTTCACTTTGTGATGAAGTCAAAGGGGGAGAATAGTTTGAGTCATCAGAATGACTCACAGTGTTGCCATCATCAAAAAGGGGGAGATTATTGTGCCCTTGTGGTTTTGATGATTGATTTTTATGTGCGTCAAACACTGTGAGTCACCATGTGATGTTCAGTCATTTTATCATATCATAAAGCATTCATAAATATGTTCAGTCATTCTGTAAGGTTTATGCATTCCTCTGCTTGTGGAAGTCCTGCACATTGCATCACTGCATACAAATTGCCTTGCTGCATTTCACATGCATTACTTCAAGTGTGTACAGCCAGTGCATTCCTTGATATCAAGTCTATACATTGCATGCTACAAAGTCTGCACATCCCGTTTGCACTAAGTCTGTACATTGCCTGTGCTTTCACTTATCTGGTTGCATGAGACACTAAGTCTGTACATGGTCCTGGCGCTCGCAAAGTCTGTACATCGGCCTGGCGCTCGCAGAGTTTGTACATCGACTTGGCGCTCGTAAAGTCTGTACATCGGCCTGGCGCTCGCAGAGTTTGTACATCGACTTGGCGCTCGTAAAGTCTGTACATCGGCCTGGCGCTCGCAGAGTCTGTACATCGACTTGGCGCTGGCAAAGTCTATACATTCATGAGCCATGGCTATACATCGTCTGCTGCATGCCACTTCAAGTCTGTACATGGTCTTGGCATATTCAAACAAGTCTATACATTCTTGGCGTCTCTATGCATATTTGACTTGAAGTCTGTACAGCCCAAGTCTGTACATCCGACCGTCTCATTCAGCATCTTATGCACGCATTCAAGTCCATACATTGTCTCACATAGTACATCCAAAGTCTGTACATTCCAATGGCTGTGCATCCCTTGATCTCAAGTCTATACATTGCATCGTCTTGAGACTAAGCCTATTCACCACCGTCTTACTTAGCGTCTCTGTGCATACCTTCAAGCATATACAATGTAAGACCAAGTATATACATTGCATCGTCTCATGCAGCGTCTCTATGTGCAAGTCTATACATTGTCTGGGTACATAACACAAGTCTATACATCGCCACTTGGCTCGTGGCTTAGTCAATGCATCCATGCATACATAAGTCTGTACAGTGCCGTGTTCACATGCTTCAAAGTCTATACATCGGTTGCTTCGAGCATTCAAGTTTGTACACTGGTGTCGTCTGCTGTAGGCACAGCAAGTCTGTACAGCGGTTGCCTTCATGCCTAGCAAGTCTGTACAGCGGTTGCCTTCATGCATTGCACGAAGTCTACACATTCATTTGGCAAGTCAGTATATTAGCCGTATGTGCATTCACAAAGTCTGTACATGCTTTAGCTTGGCATCACACAAAGTCTATACATCGCTGCATCACTCACGTTCAAAGTCTGTACATTGGTGGCTAAGTCTATATATCGCCACATTGTTCATGCATCATCCCTCAAGTCTGTATAGCCATTGCCTTGCAGCATGCACGCTATCAAGTATGTACAGCCTGCACACACAAGTCCATTCATTGTCATCGCCGCACGCATCGCATAGTCTATACATTCTCTGCTGATATGTTTTGTGATGTAGTTTAGCAAGTCTGCACATTGCTTGAACACTGCTCGCAGAGTCTGCACACGTCTTGATGTCATAAATGTGCATTCATATTCGTTGTACATACTTTCCTATATGCATATGCATCCTTCAAGACAAAGTCTGCACAATCCTTTCAATGCATACGAAGTCTACACATTCCCTGAACCAACTCTGTACATCCCTCTAATATCTTCTTATGACTGCTTGACAGGTACATCCTTCGAGAAGAAAATGTTTGGGCACGTGATCCGAGGTTGGCACCTGGCACGTGATCCGAGGTGTACTCTGGACAAAGAGGGCACAAGCCCTACACACGCCCTAGCTGCTGCTGATATAAATAGAAGCGATCGTGCTGAGAGATGGTAATAAAGAGAGCAAAGAGTAATAGAAGAAGAGAGTAGCAGAGAGGCAGAGAACAGAAGAAGAAGAAGAAGAAGAAGAAGAAGAGAAGAGCAGAGAAGAAAAAGAGAGAACATCGTGAGAGAAAGAGAAGCAGAGAGAAGAAGAAAGAAGAGGAAGAGAGAAAGAGAGAGAGAGTTCGTGGAGAAGAAGAAAGAAGAATTTATTGAAGATCTGTCTACTGGACCGTGGATCAAATCCAGGCCAGTCAACTCCATGGGAGCCACATCTATGTTATTATCATTTCCAACTTTCTGACTGCTGTATTTTCGTTTCTTATTTTTACTTTACACTTCCTTGGCTTTGTTCTTCCGATTCTCTGGTTGGAGATCGGGGTTCCTCCTGTTGGTTCAGGAGAAGGGAGATTTTAATCTCCGGTTGCAAGTGACGGTGTGTCACTTGTAGGTTCCCTCTGGTCTCAGAGGAAGGGAGTCTCTGACTCCGGGTTTGCAGGTAGTGGTTGCTACCTGTGGGTTCCCTCCTGGTCTGGAGGAAGAGAGACTTCGGTCTCTGATTGCCAGTGACTGGGTGTCACTGGTGGTTCCCCTCCGGTTTGGAGGAAGAGAGGCGTTAGTATCTGGTTTGCTAGTGGCTGTGTGTCACTAGTGGTTCCCTCCGGTTTGGAGGAAGAGGGGAGGTTGTTCCCCTAGTCAAGCTGTTAGGCAGCACCTGTTGCAGACTGAGTCCGCGGTTCTAGCGTTAGCTAGTGGAAGCCTCACTCCGGTTTGGAGTGAGGGGTGGATGTAGGTCTGTGGACCGAACCACCTAAAAAATTATCTGTGCCGTGGTTTGACTTGTGCGTTTGCTCCTTGTCTTCTATCTCCCCTTCACAGGTTATGCATGGTTGATTTGTTGTGATTTCCTTGGGAGCTTATATGATTGTGAAGTGTTTGTTCTTTCGCTCAGAAGAATTAGAACTCATTTGTGAGTCTGAGCTTCTCTGTCCACGGTTGTGATAAGAGAGCAGTTCAGTTGATTTCTATCTAATTGTCTCTAATTGATTTTAATCTGGGTATTTTTGAAGAGGGATACATTCACTCCCCTCTGTATTCATCGCACCGATCCTATCATACCTATCATTCCTTGTAGCACAATTAGTAGTTTGTAAGAATTGTTAAAACTTTGGTGGATGTGAAAAATAACGACAAAAGTCAATTGGAATTTTATAAACTATCTTCAACAAATAGAAATAAAGTAGATATCTTGATCCCAATATATAGTAAATATAGATCATCTGTCCAAAATTGAGATAGGGATATGTCACCAAATTAACAACGGGTTGGATGGCTTGAACCCTTGAGAGTTTGAATCTTTTCCAAGTCCTAAGACAATCTGAAAAATAATTTAGGGAGGAGGAATGCCCCACCATCTCACCCTTTATTTCCTAAGGTCCAATTAAGAGACCTTTATTGCAATGATCCACTCAGGGTCAAGAAAATCTTCTTCCCATATATGTTTTAATCACTGAAGGCACCACTTTACCTATTGAGAGAGCCATGCTCCGATAAGATCCCAATACTTCGGAGTTAGGAAAATCTATCATGTTTCAATTTTTTTTCTTAAACTCTAAATCTCTTCTCTTAGGAATCGCTTACAAAGAAGCTCTCGAGTTAGAGCATGAAGACCAACTAGAGGATTAACATTGAATGTTTCATCAAGTGAATATATAACATCGTGAGGATCTATATAAAAAATATATAGAATTTGAAATGTTATCCGATAATTTAACCTTTACACATCTTTTTTCAATAATCTTTAATGATAAAGATGAAAATGTAGATATATAAGAATGAGAATAAGGTTAAGAATTTGAGGATAAGGATAAAAATAGAACTACTAACCTCATTGTTAAATAACCTAAGAAAAAGAATTATTTGATTCTAAATGTAATGCCTAATTTGATTGACTTTCATATAGCCATGACTCTCTCTCTCTCTCTCTCTCTCTTAAAATGATCTCCATACACCCCACAATAAACCATTTTTGAGAGTCCGCTTTGTTACCAATGGGGGGAGAGGGCAAGGTAGAGCGCTGAATGATGGGAGAGATGTTGAGTCAGAGGAAGTGGAGGTTTGCTAGGGAGGGAGGAGCAAGGAGTTCCCTTCATTCATTTGTCTACATGGCTGAATGAGAGGTCAATTCACATCAGACATCTTCTTAAGGCACATTTGATATTGATTAGGGATTATAGATTCTTTCCATAACCTAATAGAGAGAGAGAGAAAGTTGATCTTGCCTAACTTTTGAAAATTTTCAAAGTTTCACTTTTTCCCCTCTCTCTCTACGTCATCCCCCTTTTCTAAAAATTCGAGGTGACATTGACCCTTTTAGGAACACTTATGAGATGCGAAGATTCCAATGATCGGACCCCTCCACCGTAAGTAGAACCAAACGTGCCTTTAAGATAATCTCATCTCATTTGGTTACACCAAGGCCCACTTTAAGCCCTCACCTGAATCAGCAATAAACTAGAATTGTATGATAGAGAAGGGAGGTTGAATTAGGTGATCATGTTCGCTAATTAGCTATATTATTGTGGTATATAATGTTCTTGGTTTTTCCATGCACAAGTTTTTCCATGCATATAATATGTATAATGAATAAATGCAACATATCGTTTATTATTTTGGATTTATTTTTCATATACTTTTTATAAATGTTTTTTTCATGGTATTTATGGTTCCTTTTCCAATAGAAGAGTTCAACTACGAGCATTCATGAGTATGTACTTTTAAGTAGGGAGTTTTTCCGAATTGCTACTGCTTCAGCTGTTTATTTTCAAGCTTGGAGATCCCATAGTGGAGAGCAACATTCTTTTTATGAGTTGTACCCTTTCCCAAATCTCTCATACACAAGTTTTTGACAAATATGTGAGTTAAATCCTTCCTCTTAAAGAACTACAAAGTAGAATTTGAACTCATGACTTGCATCTCAAAAAAAATTTATGCCCCATAAGAGAACATCCTGCCTTTAATGCCTCAGATACTTATATATGAAGAAAATCCTTTCCTAGGAGCACTTTCCTTTTTGTTTGGTTAGGTGACAAAATGACAAACTATTTACATATTCTCTGCAATTGACAAGTTCAATTTGAAGGTCATTTAGTCACTTTTCCTCTAGTAGGAATTTTTTGTGTACAACTATAAGAGTCTACCTATGTAGATAACTATTTTTGGCAAGGACATCCCATGGTGACGAGAACATCCATGAAAGTCTTTATTCCTCGTGGTCTCACCTAATGTGCTTCTTGGGAACATGTTCGATAACTTGATAAGAGGGAGTAGGCTAGGTTGTTGTCTTCTATTTTTTTTTGTCCAATTGATAACTAGTCATCATGAAACAAATTAGATGACAAATTCAATCATGGAGGTTAGAGACTAGGATAGACATTTTTTCCTTACCCATTCCACATCTTATCTAATTCTTTTACCAACTACACTTGGAACTATTTTACTCCAAGAAGAATAACAATGTGATTAATGAATTAAAAAGTTACTTGTATTGGTATATCCTGGTCAAATATAGCTTATTTAGATTATGGTGAGGGGAAGATTTGCGGCCCACCATGTACATGGCCCAAACCGCCCGTCGAGGCCCGCCAGGCCCAACAAGTGACAGTCCCTGCAGGCCCCACTTATTATGGGATCTCATTTGCTAAAGGCCAACATAGCCCATCGAGCCTTGGCTCGGTCGCCCGATCGACAGGCCTCCCTAATGCTCGGGAAAAGTCTACAGACGATCGGCCAAGCGATCATAAGACGAAGAAATGCTCTCTTAGGGGTGCCCAAAACCTCGGCCCCCCGACGTAGGCATGGGATACCCCTTATCTTTTATGGATCAGTCCGCCATCAAAACTCCACGGTAAGCCAGGGTGAACTCCTCGCTACTGGACGCTTATCCAAGCAGACGTTACGCTGTTACTTGGGGTGGGAAGCTCAAGAGGATAAGGAGAGGGCGGGAGTCCTTGAATGGTAAAAGTCTCTCCTGTGGACGTCTCCTAGGCCCTCACCCTTCCATTACTCAGGGAAGGGAGCCGACAACTATATAAATTCAGGGAATCCCTCCAGAAAGATAAGTCAATTCTTAGCCACTTTAACTGGTGGAGAGCCATCTCGTGTCCTTCACCTCTCCTGTCCCATTTTCGCACCTTGCTCATACCACTCGCTGACTTAAGTATCAGAGGGTTTTCCCCGCATTTACAATCACGGGCCCCTTGATCGCTCTCTTCTCTTTATGAAGAATCATGTTATGAAGTGACTGCACCTCGCAAACACTCTAGATCTGACGGCTCACGACTTCGCACGAAATCTCGTCTCTTCAGTTTAGTTTATCTTGCTACCAAATAAGATCTAAATGATGAGCTTGATAGTGAAGACGTCACGAGAACAAGAGAGTGTGATCAGATTTGGACCTGTTCGGTAGAGCTTTAAATTGGACACATTCTTTTCTCTTTCCCCAAGCATTTGGTATTCAATTTGATAATGAAGATGAGATCATGCATCCCAAACTCTTGAGATTTTTGAAGCCGGTGATACCAATATATATTGATTTCAACATGAGAGATGACAACGTGTAATCTTTATTTACGTGGCATTTGACTTGCCACACATGCAATCAAAATCTAGTTAGCGATCAACTAAACATATGCCACTAATTAAGCTAGCTCTTAAGATCTGGCCAACTTGCATATATTTTATATGCATCAAGAACCAATTCTGGGTTGGATAGAGGTTGAATCAAATTTGTGAAGTTGACTCCAACATGGGTTTCTAAATCACCATCTATATATAGAGAGCCTTCGTGTGAAAGACCACATTGAATTTAGACTTTCAAAATTTCCAAAAGTTTAACAAGCGCTCTCCACAAATAGCTTATTTTGTGTCAACACCTAGGAAACATATCAAGTGCTAGAGTAATACCTGCATGCAATGTAGTCAATTTTTTTTCTATGTCAGCCTTAACCCGACCTGTATATTTGTACCATCGAATCCTTGATCTGATTAAAAAACATCAGGCATTCTAAATGGGCTCAAAGTGGTCGCCCCATGATCCGGGATAAAAAAGGGATGTCTGGTCTATTTATTTTATTTTTTTAACTATCCGATCTTTGATCGGATGGCATAGAAACATAGGTCAAATTGAAGTTGACCTACCTTTTTAGAAAAAGTTCGTGCAGTGAGAGGATTCAGACTGGGTCGAATGATAGAAGATTTCTGTCAAAGAAGTAGTAGGTCTCAGGTTCGATTCATCCGAGAGAGGGTTTATCTGATCGCGTGCTCAATCTTTGAGGGATACGTGACCTGAGATTTTCTGATTCGTCAAATTCCTCGTCGCTAAAAAAAAAAATCGTGCAGCGCAATCAACTACTACATCACATGCGATGCAGTAAACTACCACATCACGCGCGATGCAACAAATGAGACTCCAAATGCCAAAGAAACATAATCGTTTATGTTCGATGTCCCTAGCAAACAAAAAATCAACACTTATATCTGCCTCTTAGTATTCTCCAACCACCTCATTTTTTCATAGATTGTCAAATTAACTTACAAATAACAACCAATGTCAAATGAGGCCCACATCAACCAACTTAGATGCACCCAATCATGAGACGATATCTTACTAGTTATGCCTGTTGATCAATCAGCTCCTACACCTACTTAGTTTGTAGGATGAGATCTTCCTCTTCTCTCTATGTTCTTATCATGCTAGATCTGTAGGTTAAGATCTTCCCTTTTACCCTTTGTTGCTCTTCATTCGTCTTCTTCTAGGGCTATATAGGAAGGTCCGAAGTGTGACGACACAAAAAGACAAATCTTAGAGGGGTAGAGTCTTCCTCATATATTTGATTTTGGTTTTCGATGGGTATGACTTTGGAAACTAATTAAAATCGGGAAGGGAACTAATTATGTAATACCAAAAGCTAACACACTCTACTTTTGAGTTTTACTTTTGAGTTTTGACACACATAAAAAATAAAATAGTACTGGTATTTATTGAATGGAGGCCAAGCCTATTGCAATAGGAGGGGGCTACTTTTGATACTTCAAAAGTGTGTTGTAAAGTGTGTCCCAAATAGAAATTCTAATATAATCTTCAGTATAATTCACATTCACAGTATTTTACAATATATCAAACAACCAAAAGATATCGTAAAATAAAATAATTATAGGATGTTTTCATATTTTACGCCGAAACGAATGACGACTATGCATCTCTCTTAAAATCATCTATTAATTAATAAAAAATAAAAGGTAGTCTGAATAATTATCCTCCAAAAAGAAGGAGTCTATACTATCGGCTCTCACAATTAAAGAAAGGGATTTTGTATATAAACTATTGTTAAAGTTTGGAATGACAAAAATATCATTCCTAGATACGTATTAACACTCGTATCATTATTTTTGACAAAATGTTGTAAAAATGTCATCGCCGTAACCTCCTGTTACTAGTCGTGAATCTAATCATGGTTAACTTTAACTATAATTGAGAAAAGACAATAATACCCCTATCAAAACAGTGGAACCCATCTCCCTCCCAGCCGTAAGTTCAATTTCAAAAAATCGAAGAATTGGGATTACAACAGAAGGGTCAGGAGACCGGCAATGGTTCCCACGATGATGTCGACTATCGCCTCCTTCTCATGCTGTTGTTTCCCTTTGCTGCCATCCTAGACAAGTGAAGATGATGAGTCGGTTGTAAGAAGTGTTGAAATGATCCATGGTGCGTTTGAGGTCAGAGATTTGGTCTGCGAGTTGGTTCTAGTTGAGGTAGAGAGTGCACAGTCACTTGAGGTTGCCGAATTCGGCAGGGACCCCCCTAGAGAACCTGTTCCCACCCAACTTGAGTCAGATTAGGTTCTAGAGGGAAAAGATGGATGTTGGGATCTAGCCGGAGAAGAAGTTGTCCTAATGGTAGAGGTTGCAGAGCTGGACGAGGGAGATGAGGTCCGTCGAGAGTGCCCCAGAGAGGGAGTTGAACCAAAGGTTGAGGGTGTGGAGCTCTCTAAGGTTGCCTAGGACGTTAATAGAGACGACACCCATGAGGCACCGAGAGGCAGAGCTGGGTGACACGGCTAAGCTTGCAGGCACCCCTGCTAGGCACAGGGGAGCAGGAGACATTTTCATGGGAAGATGGATCTGCCTACGACCATGCGGAAGGCCTGGAGGGTGACTTTGTCTAACTACAAATTAGGATGTCCCGTGGGGAGAAAGGAGAGGAAGAGGAGGAGGAGTCGCATCAACAATAGTATAGAGGTGCGACGGATTTTTTTATACACTACGCGATCTCATAGGATAACCTCGGGGCTATCACCATTAAAACTTACATCTCCTTGTTTGCTAAAGAGAAGAAGAAGAAGGAGGAGGAAGAGAGAGATGATGCTGAGTGGAGTACAAAACCCTAGCCCAATCCTAGTCCATTAGGACTGGGTCAGAGGGGAGCATCTCTGGCGACCTTTCTCTCTCTCTCTCTCTCTCTTTCTTCTCTCTCTCTCTCAAAAAAAACCTTCTACCTAGTCCTCGGAGGGGAGCACTAGGGTAGAATTATTGGTGGTAAGAGTCTAACTCTCTCTCATTTCTCTCTTGCGAGGGTGGAGAATTTGGGAATTGTGAGAAAGGTATTTTGATCGTTCAATGATAAGGTAACATAAATATTTATTTTTTTAGAATATTCATCTTTTAGTTAACAGAAATTAACCAAGATAATATTTTTGTAATATTTTATCAAAAATAATGATACAAATCTTAATATATTTAAGAATATTTTTTTATTATTTCAACTTCAATAATGATTTATACGGAAAAAACAGAAAAAATTGAGTCCCAGCACTTTCACCGACCAGACCAAGCTCGAAGGCCTCAAAGCTGGGCGCAACTTTTTCCGGCGTCATCCTGACCTCAACAGAGTCAACTCACGTCCCCTGGGCTCCGTTGACCGAAGCATCCACATTCCAGAGCCGGAGACCCCCGGGGCCGACAGCACCGCCAGAGTCCCCCCTTCCCAATCCCCGTCCGCCCCGCTCCTAAAACGTGCCGGAGCACCCCACGAGCAAGAACGCCAAGAAGAAGAAGAAGAAGGAGCTCCTCCTCCTCCTCCTCTGCCACACAGCAGCTGATCCTGCTCCACTCTCGCCCACCACTCACTCCGTCGAAACCCTAACTCTCCCTCACCACCCGATCCTTCGATGTCCCCCACATAAGCGGGAATGCCAAAACCCTAATCCTTCCTGCTCTCTGGGTGCTTCTAGGGTCGGCCAATGGCGGATCTGCAGCCGGCAGAGGCGCCCGCGAACGGAGGCCCGCCACCCGAAACCCTGCTCCCCGCCGCTGCACCCGGGCCGGGCGCCAAGCGCCAGCGTCGTCCCAGCGTCCGCCTCGGCGACATCGGCGAGCAGCGGGCGGCCATCCCGCACGATCCCCTCGCCCGCCGCGGCAAGCAGTGGAGAATCTCCTCCCATTTGCTCCCGTCGCCCGCTGGCGGGGGAGGGGGGCCGGGGAAGGTCCCCTCCAGGACGCGGCCGCTGACGAACCTGGTGTCGGAGGACCACCACGACGTCCTAGAGATCCCGGTCGCCGCGGAGGACATGGGGTTTCACCACGGGGATGATAGCCTGGAGGGGATGATGGGGTTCCGGAGGGGGGGAAGGGAGGGGAAGGCGAGGAGGGGCGGGGGGTTGTTGACACGGCGCGTGAGGACGAATTGGGTGTCGAAGGTGGAGGAGGGGGTGGACGTCGCCGAGTTGAAGTCGAGCGGCGAGGATGCCGGAGACGAAGGGTACATGGATTACGATGAACTGCGGGTGGAGGACTCCGAGAGCCCGAGGGCGGCCAGGGCGAGGACCTCGGAGGCCAGGGACGTGTGCCTTCCCACCACTGCTGAAGCAGAAGATGTGGACATGCCGTTGGAGAGGGATAGCCGGGAGTGGAGCAAGCGGCAGTGCCATTTTGCCGATGGCGGGGTCAGGGCATGGCTGACTGGATTGGGGCTGGGGCGGTACACCCCGGTGTTTGAGATACATGAGGTGGACAATGAAGTGTTGCCGCTGCTGACACTTGAGGATTTGAAGGATATGGGGATCAATGCTGTGGGCTCCAGGAGAAAAATGTACTCTGCTATCCAGAAACTTAGGAAGAACTTTTCCTGAGAGTGTGGATGGGAAAAATGTAGTTGGAGATAATCTTTTGCTTTGGCGACAAGGATGAGATATGCATGCCTTAGCGTGACTGGTCAGTTCTCTCCCCATTTTTCCCTAATCAATCCTCCTAGAAAATTTTGAGTTAGATGTATTTCTCCTTCTCTTTTATCTATCATGTCAGAGGTTGCTGTATATATATATACATATGCATATGCCCTTGTTGCATATTTTCAAGTGAAAATTTATGATGAGATATAACCCCTTTCTGATGCTAATTTTCCTATATTCATGCAAAGTTAATGTGGCTAAATGTGATGAGACATTTATGTTTAAGAAATGAACTCCAACAAGGTGACTTTATCTAAGATGGCCACCGTTCCGTTTACTATTATCAGAAGGCATGTCGATTAGTAACTATAAGAGGGCTTATGGAATCACTGCTGGTTTAGTAATTTGTTGCCATTGCAATTTTTTAATACTCACGGGACATGCATTCTTCACTAAATCAGGCAGCTTTATTGGGATTACATGGGCCAAAACAATTGACTGGTAAGAGCCCCTAAAAGAGATATATTTGTCTCACGATTTCACTTTTTAATGAAAAATTCCTCAAGTTCATGCATTTGCTAATATGAATTGGAGTCTGTTTAAGGTTAAGACGAAATCGCACCGTTGACTTGCATATCCAGTTACTTCCATTGTCCTGAAAGTGAAGCAAAGTTAAGGTTGGTGCAATGAAGTAAAAAAACTGACAAAATCCTAGTCTCATTAGTCTTTGTGGTATAGGATGAAGAAAAAAAATTCAGTGCTTTCATGATCGACTAGATGTAAATTGACTATTGAAAACCCGCCCAAAGCATATAGCTCAACTTAGTTTGCAAGTGGGATTACCTGTTATGTTACTTTCCATGTATTGGCTAGCTGGCTAACAGTTTGACCTTATATCTGATGTCACTTTAGCATGCAATTTCAAATACTGAAGCTCATCTTTGAGAAGCAACTACAATTAATATTGTCATATGTTGTATTGGGAATGGATTTTACCTGTGTATTATGTGTTCAGACTTGAAGGCCTTTTAGCAAAAAAATAAAAAAGGAAAGAGGAAAACACTGTGGGCGGCAGTGATTGGTTTAATGTTTAAACGAGAGAACTCTTTGAACATACTGGTGGCTATTCACTAAGGTCATGGGTTTGCGTTCTGTGATTCGTGCTGGAAGGCCATCGAGCATAACCGAGACATGTAAAAAGGTTGAGGTATATGCTGGTCTGTCATGCATCTGAAGTTTAGCTAGTCCTCCTTACGTTTACCAAAGATTCCTTGCCTTGCCTTTTGTCAGTTCAATGTGTGCATTCAAATTAAGGATAAATACTAAATAATGGCTTTGTCCGTGAAAAAGATTGTGAAAAACCTCATTAGCACATGGATTCGCTAAAACTGATCCAAATGAATTGTTTTGTTCTGGGTTCAGAATAAGGACCAAACTTGAGTAAAGTTGGCAGACGTATGTCTGAAGTGGCTGCTTCAAACTTGTTTAGCTTCAGGATAGGGTGCTCATGATCCAGTTCTGTTTTTTAGTTCTTTTATGGATTAGTGTTTGTTTGTTTTGAATTGAAGTGATGTGCAAAGGCAAGGTTAATCTTCTAAACTTCCAGTATAAGGGAAGTAGGAGAGAATTGGGCATCATCGTGGTGGTGGATAAATAAATACCTGAGTTCTGATGGAAGAATTAGCTAGTCTAAGACACTATCTCTATTAATCTTTCCATCTTCTTCTTGTGTTCCCTCTCTGTCTTTCTCCTGACAACAAACACCATGAGAGTATTCCGTGAATTGTTTTCAGGCTGTGATGGGCATTCTTCACAGTTGATTGACAGTATCAACAGAGGTGGCTTCTTTTTTTATATAGAATGAAAGGTGGATTGCACCACAATTTTATTCAGTAGTAAATAGAGAAGGTACAATCAGTTTGTGCTTGGGAGGAGAGGTTTCCCCCTCGCAACGAAAGAAAAACTACCCTAAGAAGAGGGGGTTATTAGTAATCTTCACTTCTTTCCACCATTCCTCAGCAGAAATACAAAGATTGAATCTACACCAATCATAAGATAATGAAACAGTGGCAAGCAAATGTTTTCAACGTAGATTCTATGTCCCTGGAAAATATGGTCATTCTGCTCATGCCAAATACTCCAGCAGACATTATGTGGAAAAAGCAGAACCATTCTCGCCCTTGTTCGTTGAGGAGCTCGGGATTTGAGGCCCCAAAAGTAAGACCACATTTCTTGGGTGGTTTGAAACTGGAGTTTAAAGTGAAGTATATTGCTAGAAATCTGCCAAACTTCCTGAGAAATAGGGCAATTAGTGAACAGATGATGTGCATCTTTGTCAAAAGCATCTCAAAAGCTACAGAAAACTTCACTATCCTGTCGCCATTTATGCCTATGGACTTTAGTGACGATATGCTTCTGTGGTCGTACTTTGAGAGGAGACTTCACCTTCCATACTTCTGTGTGACTCTGATTTGGTGATGAATGATGCCGAATAAGGCTCTATCAGGAGGGGTCGTATTTTGGAGTCTGAAGCATTATGTTTTATCTCAAACATAGATTTTACATATGGGTCAAGGCTTACAATTGGGAGCTGGAAACAGAGATAATTGGTATGCTGGGATAAATGTTGCTAGCTGTGTACTGACATTACTCACATCTCAGCCATGGAAAACATTAACGTGAGGTCTTTAAGGTCATCATTAGCTTTTGGTGTTAAAAAATTATCTATATTTTTTGAGTGGAGAGATCTTTTTTTTTCTTGAAAGTGGATGGTATCACGTTGTTTATAAAAAGAGAAGAATGTACAAGTAAGAAGGGAGTAGTTCTCAAAAACTCCCTTATACAAAAGAAGCAGAGTCCTCTCTATCTGTGTAGCGAGGGTAAAATAAGGTAATTACATTTGTCCATTTTACAAAAAGTGTCCCCCCCAGTTTTTCACAAAATAGAAAATCAACTCCAGGCATTTTGCAGGGTTTTACGCTCCTCTTCTGAAAATCCTACCATTCCAAGGAGCGTTGTTGAGTCAGACAGCAGGGTCCAGGAAGCTGAACATGAGGTGCAATTAGGTTGCTTAGTATCTTTTGAGATATGAGGTAGACTGTTATTTTATTCCAGGCATGAGAATTTACTCTGAATCTTGGAGTGGTAATATGGTACTCTACTGCATTACATGTTATATGAAAATTGAAGGGTCTTTCCTAACTCCATACATTTTGATAATGTGAGATGTCCATGTCCTTAACAATTACCTTTTCGCCTTCATATGTAACCATGGTCATTTGTTAGACTAATGGACTAGACTAAAGCAATATTATAGACACAACACTGGGAAGCCAGAGTAAATGTATGAGAAGGCCTTGTTTACGGTCTTTCTCATCAAGGTGTTCTAGAAGAAGTGGTTTTGTCAGGCTTGGCTTCCCATGCTAAAAATTGACATCATTCAATGAGGATTTATCTTTTAAGTTAGATTGTGGAATCATTATCTCCTTTGACAAGGCATAGGCTGAAGTTGTGAATGTGAAAATGAGGCTCAAAATTAACATTTTGTTCCATTTTTGTGGTTGAAGTGTTTTGGCATGTGGTGTGAGATGTTAGACATCTGAGGAGTATTGATTATCAAATGTCAGACTGTCATTACCTTGGTTATGAAAGGTTGCTGGTTTAAATTGTCAATGTGATGTATATTCCAAAAAGAAGAAAAAATAAATGAGGTCCTACCATATTTTGGGTCTTTTTAGGTGTTCCAGATCACAAAACAAGAAGGCAAATGGGGAGAAAGAAAAAGGAAAGCGAACATGTTTAGAGATTCTAGAGAATGTAGGTTGTAAATGGGGGTGGATATGCAAGTATTTTTAACTTTGCTTTGCGACCTTTGCATGGTGCAATATATCCATCATCGAATCCATTTGGTACAGTGGATCTGTAGTTTGGTATTTATCGAACATATGAAATTATTTGAAATATAAATCAGAAAGTTGGTAGACAGGATGTTTGTTTTTTGAGGGGTGAATGATTGTGGGGATGCCAGGGTTGAGAGGGGCATGTGGGTCTGTGACATTGGGGCACAGCATACTGGGGCTGCATTCAAACATGCTGAAGAAGTTCCCCCCTGGGGAGGTTGTGGCATGTGGGATCTTTGAGCAAGAGGGAGGGAGCCGCTGAGCATTCGAATGTGTGGCAGGGGGGTTGAATTGGAGGGGGGAAGATATCAAGAATGGGCCTCCAATTGTCGGGCGGTGCTGTCAATTTCTGAGTCAATTCTGAGGGAGGGGTAAGAGGGTGGAGGCAAGGTGGGCGGAGGGGATTGCAGACTGTGTTTGGAAGCAGAGAGTTGAGGAATTAAAGAGCGGGGCACTCTCATTTCTGTCTAATGCTGCAGCCATTAATTATGATGTGACAGCAGAATTTAACTTCAAATAATAAGCAGACAGTTACTGAGCAGAGGATGTGGGATTTTTTTTGAAAATGGGTAATACCACTGTTGTATTAAATAAAAAGGGGGATGTACACAAAGGGGATGTACAAGTATAGTCAATCCAATCCCTAAAAATCCCTATACAAAAGAAGGCCACACTAAGAAGTGTGCAACATTCTAACCCCTCAACAAAATAAGAAGATTAGAGTTGAGGGAATTCTCATTACAAAGAAGCTCAACCCATTTCCCTCACTCTATCACAAACAAAATTAACAACTGTGTCCTCGGCTCTAGCCACCCACTTGAAAATGTGGTTGTTCTTTCCCCCCCATAGCATCCATAGAGTGGCATGGAGGATGAGCCACCAAACCGTCATGTCACCCCTAAGGGGCCAGCTCCTCTCCCAATGCTCCATCAAGTGGTGCACCCTCCATTGCCGGCCGAAGATGTTGCATGTCCTAGTAAGCTCTCTCCACACCCTCTGTGAGTAGGTACAACCTACAAATAGGTGGTCAAGGGTCTCGGCGTCCACCCCGCAAAGGCAACAAGTTGATTTGATACCCTGAAGAAAGCAGAGTAGTCTATCTCGGGTAGGAAGTCTCCCACATGAGATCCTCTAGGTCAGGATCTTCACCCCCAATGGACTCAAAGACCTGAGAAAAGAGGCTGTGACGAGTACCTCCATCAGAAATAATGGCGTAGGCCGATCTCCCTAAGAAGGAGCCCTCTCTATCCCACCTCCACATCCACTCATCCTCACTTTCTAGCAGAGGGTGGAAGTGAAGGAGGAAGGAGAGGGGGTCATGGAGCTGCACCACCTCGTATGGCTTAAGATCTCTCCTGAAGGTCAGGGCCCAGGTGCCTCTTGAAAGGAGGGGGGTCAAAAGCCTTGGAGACCACCCGCAAAGGGTCTGCAACAACTGTAAAGAGCTAGGGAACAAAGCCTCCATGGGGAAGCCACCACACCATCTGTCGTTCCAAAAAAGGCTATGGTTGTCTTTTCCTAGTTAGACCCATACCCCAAAAGCAATAACATTCCTGTAAGACAAGATATCACACCAGAGTGGTGAAGTCTTGTGGCTTGGAGGAAGTGCCAAGTCCTAGACTCTCCTCCTGCCAAAGTACTTCTGCCTGATCACCTGTGCCCACAGCCCATCCTCACCCCTCCCTAGCCTCTGCAACCACTTACACAGAAGTGCTAAGTTGAAGCCCCTGACATCTTTGATCCCCAGACCTCCCTCCTTCCTGCTAGAGGCAATCCCCCCCTAAGTTCTGTCATGCCAACCCCTGCATCTCCCTCCACTGTCATGCCAAAAGAACTCGCTTTTAGATCAAGTCAATTTTCTGTCACCGTCTTCAGGGCCCGGAACATGAAAGGAAATAAATAGGAAGACTATCCAGCACTGATCTGTACAAAACTAGTCTATCTCCATAAGATAACTCTCTAGCCTTCCAACCTAGCAATCTAAACTTATATCTCTGGATTATAGGAAGCCAGTCTGTATAATGGAGGGAGCCTGGGATAAGCGGGAGACTCAGGTAGGAAATAGGAAAGTCTCCAATCTTACACCCCAACAAGCAGGCCGCCCTGTGGAGATTCCACTCCTCTACATTTACTCCTACTAGCAATCTGTTATTGAAGTTCACTTTCAGACCAGTGACCTCCTCTAATAATTCCAACAATAGTTTAACCATCAAAACCTGTTGCCCATCCTTAGCCAAGAACAAGATAATGTCATCTGCATACTACAAGTGAGTAAGTGAAGGCCCCTCTCTGACCACCTGGAATCTCCTAATCATCTCGGCAACCCTAGCTCTCAGTCACCTTGCCTAGAACACTAGCCACAAGCACAAAGAGGAGAGGGGGCATAGGGTCTCCTAGATGGAGCCCCCTACCATTGTGGAACCACGGGGATAGCTTCCTATTGACAAGAATCGCAAAGGAAGCCAAAAAAATGCAAGCCCTGACCTAGTCAATCCATCTCTCCCCCAAGCCCATCTTCTCCGGCACATCAAACAAGTATTGTCAATTCACCATGTCATAAGCTTTCTCGAAGTTTAGCTTCAAGACCATTCCTTTATGCCTCTGCGATTTCATAGCAAATAAACACTCATGGGTCACCAAGAAGTTATCCTGGATATGTCTCCCCCTAATTAAGGCACCCTGGAAGCTACTGACTAGCCTAATCATAACATTGATCAATCTCCCTGCTAGCAACTTAATGATGATCTTGTAGATCCCATTGAACAAGTTAATGGGTCTGAAGTCCCGAAAATCTTGAGCACTTGTCTTCTAAGGGATGAGGACTATGAGGGTTTTATTGATACCCCCCAAGTGAGCCCTCCCCTTCTAGAGCTCCCGCATAGCCGCCACTAGGTCATCCTTAATGACCTCCCAACACTTCTAGAAGAAGGTCAGCGGGAAGCCATTCGGCTTGGAGCTCTGTCTCCTACAAAAGAAAAGATAGCCTAGTGGACCTCCTCCTCTGAGAAGAATTGGGAGATAGCATCTCTCTCCTCTGGGGGGAGATAGGGAAGAAGATCATTTGCAATCCTCGGCCTGAAGTACTCATCCCCTGTAAACAATCTGTAGTAGAAGTCTCTCGCATGTCCCCTAATCTCCTCATTAAGGAGAGGTCACCCACCTTGATACATGTGATGATGTTAACCCTCCTCCCTAACACTATACACTGAAAATATGCGGTGTTCCTGTCCTCTTCTTCGATCCACCTGTCTCTCGATCTCTGCCTTCAATAGATCTCCTCTCTTGATAGATTCTCATCCATGGTTGTCAAGGCGACCAAGGCGGTGGCCCACTGCCTTACTGTTAAGGGGACAAGGCGAGGCGCCTAGGCAAAACCTAGTTTATATAACTAACTACATTGCAAGAGAACTACTACTATACTTTTTCTACGTATAAGTTCTATCTTTAGTTAATAGAAAATTTGATATTCACAAATATTCAACATATACCTATATTTTAAAAAGTAAAAACAGAATAAATGGCAAACCACAACAAATTAATAAGGAGAAAACTAATAAGAATTTGCGAATATACGTGTCAATCAATATAGAGATTTTAATTTAAAATTTGGTATTCAAATGGTTATTCTCTATATCAAAAGAAACATAAATATGACACATTTGTAAGTAAATTATAAGCACATCAACATAATAATTTCATAATTTTCTACTTGTGAATTATCAAAAAGAGACACAAAAATGGTACTAGTTTTAAAAAGTGCACCAAGTAAATATGAATTAATGTCCTTAAGAAGAGGGAAGTTGAAACGACAGGGAGAAGAGTCCGAGAGAGAAGGGAAAAGGAATTAGAAGTCTTATCTTCTCTTTCCAATCTTGACATATCATTTGTCAATTTTTCAAAACTACCCCTGTAATTTTACCCAAATACGAAAATAGACTTTAAAACAAGGAGTAGATGTCCTGCCAAGGCTGGTTAGGCGGGCCCAAGGTGACTTATGTGCACCAAGGCGGCCAAGCGAGTGCAGGTAAGTGCCTTAATGGGCTGCTCGCCTAGGCGCCTGGTAGTTTTGCCTCATCAAAGTGGTCCCTCAAGATATCCTTGAGTCTCTTGTCATCATCATCCATAAGCTCTACCTCCTCCAAGAAATCAAGCCCCTCGATCTACTGGAGAATTCTGTCCTTTGTTGTCCTTTTCTAGGAGTGTTTTATCAGCTCCTGAGGACTTGAGTATTTGAGCATTGTGCTTCAGTCTTCTTACCAGAGTAGTCATAGTAGAGGTTCTCACTCCCTGTTCATGCAAAGCACCTGTGACAGTCTTCGTAAAGTCAGACTCTCTAAACCAAAACTTCTCAAGCCTGAACCTATAACTCCTGTTGTGCACATGACTGGTCTTCAGAAGGATGGGCTTATGATCCAAGATGGATCTCGCCAGAGGTCACACTTGCACTTAAGGGAAATGGTCATCCCAATCAATAGTAACTAAAAACCTGTCCAACCTAGAGCAAGAAGCATTCACTTGATAGTTAGACCAAGTGAACTGACCATGGGCCATGTCAACATCAACTAGAGCTGTCCCTTGGATGAAATTTGAGAAGTCCTCCATGTCACCAGCAAATAAGCTATCCTCCGTCCTCACCCACGGGACAGCCATTGTGTTGAAGTCTCCACCAACACACCAAGGCCGTCCAAAGGAGAGGTGATGGCGAATCAAGTCATCCCATAGTCGTCGCTTCTCTTCCCTGGATTGAGGTCCATACACCCCACTAAAGTCCCAGGAGAAGCCATCTCTAATGCTCTTGAAATGTAAAGAGATGGCCCATATGTCAACCACTCTGTCCTGCTCCACCTCCACCTTAAAAGGATTTCAGAGGATCATGATCCCCCCAAACTTGTCCACCGCGAGGAAGCAACCGTCAAGGAAAGATAGGCACCTCCGACCTTCCTCGTGAGGGAGACACCCTTCCCCTCACACTTGGTCTCCTGGATGCAGAGAATATCTATCTTGCATCTCCTGATTAGCTCCCTCACCGCTCTCTTCTTATCCTCTCTTTCTAGCCCTCTTATATTCCATTAGACAATCCTCATTAAGGCGATAGGATGTCCCCCTCCTCCTCTCCTCCTCTTTCTTCCCTCACCAAGGATCTCTCTGCCCCAGGATACTTGCACCCCATCTCTTGTTAATTCTGGAGAAGTCTCCCCTCACATCTTTCTCCGTGGCCAAAGAGCAAATACCCACCTTAACCGCCACCTCCTTCACCTTGTCAGTTGTCACTCTCTCCACCTCCTTCAGCATCTCCCTCACCTCCTCCCTGCGTAACCTACTTCTGTCCCTCAGCACCTCCCCCTCTGGATGCATGCCTCCACCCCCTCCACCCTCCCCTTCTGCCAGCAGTAACTGCAGCCCATCAAGGTAGCCCTTTTGGTACGTATTAGCTTCAGCCCAGCCATCCCCCAACTCCCAAGAGGAAGCTGTTGGGGTCGATATCAACATTAGGGAGGGATGGCCTTCCTCGTACACCCCCACCTACTGACCGGTCCTGACTGTCGAGACGACCCCAAGGGGGTCTACGTCCCTGCTCTCCTCCCCGAGGAAGTCCAGGGCAAGGGCCTTATGGGACCCAGCAACAAGCCTCCGCTCCGACAAGCCTTCTGGGAGCTCCCCAACCCCCCGACCGGAGCATGGTCTTGCTGCAAGAGCGCTCTTTTCTCCTTTTGGCGAGAGGTGCTAAGTAGCTGAAGAACAGGTCGTCCGTCTTGCCCGCCATCTAACTCTACTCTCTCCGCTACCTCCTGAAGCCGTAGACGACACCGCACAGTGCCCCGTTGGGGGTACAAGTGCCCAAGAGCTGACTGGGAGGGCTCAACATCGTCTGAAGAGGGATTCCTCTCGCCAGAGGATGGATCTGGGTCACCGGTGATGTCCCTTGCCGGCGGTTGGCGCGCCGAGGTGTGCTGTGACCGAGAGCAGCTTGGCGCCACTGTGATCGACGCCAAGGGTTACTATATCGACCAGGCGAGGAACATGAAGGTTGTTGTGTCCCCTGTGCCCAGAGGCACTGAGACTCTGAGTTTCAGGTAAGTCACATGCATTAGAGTCGAAGGACCGACCCGAAGCGGCTTCTCGTGAGACCCAGCCTAGAGGCAGCACCTCAGGCCCAAGACCAGGCCTAGGACAAACAGGTTGGGGGTTCAAATCGGGCCCATGGCCTGTCAGCCCAGCAACTATCCCGCCTTGGTTCGAATTTGAACTAGGGCCTCCACGCTTGACACGTACCCCTCCCCCTCTACCTTCTTCCTCCTCTCGCCTAGGCCAAGGATGCTCTAACGCCCAGCTTCGCCGCCCTACAACTCCCAGCAGCACTCACACCCTGGCCGCAAACTGCCTCCCCTCGACGGCCAAGGATGGCAGTATCGGTTTCGGTACTGGTTTCGGCCGGTCCCGAAACCAATACGTACCGGTATCGGTTTCGGTTTCGGCCGAAACCGGTTGAAACCATTCAAAAAACTCAAAAAATTAGTAAAACTTATCCGGTTTCGGACCGAAACAGGTGAGTTTCGGCCGAAACCGTCCGAAACCATTTAAAAAGTATTATTTAATAGATTTCGGACCTGCTATAGTGTTAAGGGTCGGTTTCGGATCGGTACCGGCCGAAACCGATACGTTTCGGCCGAAACGTATCGGTTTCGGCCGATACTGCCTTCCATGTCGACGGCGAAGTAGATGACAGGAGGCACCACCTCCAGATTGCTCACCCTCACTGCCGATTGGATCACCGTGAGGGTCTTTCGGGAAAAAATGTGGCAGTATCCGGGACCACCGAACCCCCAAAGCCACGCACCAGGGTCTCCACCCCTTCCTCAGTGTACAGGAACAATGGTGGGCCCTCGATGGAGATCCCCACCTCCAAGCATCTGGGGTTTGGGAATGTGCCCCTATCTAACTCCCTGCGCTATATCTGAGGAAGGGTCCCTTCCCCCACTGTGTAACCTACCATCACAGCCGCCTCAGCCAGCTCCTCTATCCAGCCGATCGCTACGAAACCCGAGAGGTTGACTTGACGAACTTCCCAGCCATCTCCCCACGAGACCAGCAGACGAAGGGCCTTCTCCTCTTCCACCTGACCGTTGACTCGTGCCACCCACGGGCATCTCCACAGCCAGTAGACACGGTCAAGGACCAGCTCACTCAGGATCTGGTTGATGTCGACTGCCTCCCTGCAGTGCCTAGGCAGACTTCAGACATTCGAACGGACCACTTCGGCGTATGACCGGGCTAGAGGAGCGGGTCTCCCAGCACCCGCCCCCTCCGGCAGTGGACACTGTAGACCCTCTGGATATGGCCCTGCCTCCCGCACCGAAAGCACACCACATTCCTACCACCAGCCAGCCCAAGAAATCCCACTCTCTCTCTCTCTCTCTCTCAGAAGAGGTCGAGCTTTGAGAAGGAGAATGCCCTCGGAAGGGCAAACCATGTTCGCCAGAGCTAACCCTAACCCAGAGCATGCGGGAGTTTCCATAGGCATTTTATTTATTAAATGGATATCTGCATAATACTGATCATCTGTGTCTTGGATTATTCTCCATCTACTCAGATGTGGATCTGAAGAAGAGACAGATATCATCTCTCTTCATTTATGATCTTAACTGGATATCAAAGCATATAGAGAACACAGCGCAAGAAGAGATGAACATGGCACAGGAGAAGAAAGATGCTGTGTTTGCTTGTGGTTCCTGTAGGATGGTGCTACATAGATTGATTACCTACGAGATGCCAAAATATTACAAACTTGAGAGTGATGCGTGTATGAGTCAGGCGAGCTTGGGTGCTCATGTGCCAGTTCTGGTTGCTTGCTCTTCATTCCCACTGATAGTGATGGTTGACTTGGAGCTTCTGAGGGTCACTTCATATCAAGTCAAACACGTTCTGATGATGAAGGGGTTTCAGCTGCAGTAGTTATTGTTGGTAGATTCTTCTTATCAAGGGGTGGGAACAACATTATTGTGGTCCTCTCTGTTGGCAATGGATTCTTTTCAGGGAATGTAGATAGCAGCATTATTGAGGCAGCATGCACTAATTATGAGCTTCGATTGAGTCATCTGATTTTGATCATAGGGCCTACAAAAGGTTGACAAATAATGGCACTAATCTGAAGATGAAGTACAAGCAATGGCTGAGAAAGTTGGACAAGATGCGGATTCTTCAGGGAGGAGAAAAGAAAAAGGAAAAATAAAGAAAACAATGGAGAGGGAGATTAATGCCTTTGCCAAGGAGGTGGGTAAGAAATTTGCAAACATGTCTGGCTTTTTCTTTTGCTTAAGTTGTTTATCTGTGAAGATTCAAACTAGTTTCCATGGACGTGCATGGTGGAATTGAAAATAGTATGCTTTTCATTCTCATCATGTCATTGCAGAATAAGAATCTTCTAGGGTTAGCTGCTATTTTGACCTTTGCTGTGTAGTCATTCTGGCTGAGGGTTGATGATGATGGGTGATGATTGATGAGGTAGCAGCTTTTGATAGATGTCCATACAGTTGTCTGCTGAGGAGGTCAGTGAATGCTTCAGAGTGGAAAATGGTACAGCTTCTCATCCTTCTTCAATGTCGGCCGGACAGTCCATTCTGATCATTGATCTACCATCTTTTTGTATTTCCATGTGAATTTAATGGACCTTCTTAGAATGTATCCGTGTCAATGGCGAATGGTAGAGGGTTCTGTTTTGTGGATCTTTTCGAACGTATAAAATGAGATGTGGCTTCGTTGATGAACTTCCAACTGAGGACCTAAAAAAATGGATGGGACGAATTGGTCTGCATAGAAGGGATAGTTTCAAAAGCTTTGAAACATGTTAGAATTTTATTGTTCGAGAAAAAGAGAATTTTTCTAAAAGTAAGAAAGCTGGTTATGGCGAGTTGCATAGCCAAATGGAGGGACAAAGGGTGTAGATGAGCTGTTTCCGAAGTTAATTAGCAGCAGGCATTAGGGAGGATTTAAGAAGAGGAAATGATTGGGATATTTTGATACTTTGTTTCTATTTATTTTATGACCCGTGAGAGTGAGGACTCGCGAGCTAAATTTTGGAATAGGTTCAGCGGTATGTTTATGGTGTGAAGCATGTTCCGACTTCCGAGCTGGTTCGTTGTACCTTTATTATGCTCTCTCTGTGTTGTCTATCCTGCAGGTTTGTGGCAGCTTGATTCCCCTTGCTGCATTGAATTTCCTTTCTGGTCTTATGACAGTGAGTTTTGCCTTTGTCAGCCCTTTCCCTCTTGGGTCCCACTTGTATGTTGATGACTCTGCTTCAGGTTCCCACCCACCTTGTGATTGCGAGGTTACCTGTACCACTTGAATGTTCGAATCCGTCTAGGAATCACTGTTCTGTTGTTCCCAGGGTTCCCAGTCCTGCGAGATCGCAAAATTCATTGCTTAAGAGTACAGAGCGGACATGAGAATGATGATGAGAATTTGAGAGTGGGTGTGGGATTTGATGGCGGATGGTTTTTGGAAACAGGAAACAACGATAAAGCAAGTGACCCCTGCTTCTCTATGATTCAACTCCCCCTACATATTTTCGGTGGGTGGGGTATGAATTGTTATGTTGCGTCCCGTTGGTGTGTGCAGTTTAAGTATTAAAATCTCCGCCGCCAGAAGATATGGCTAGTCCATGGGCAGTCTACAAACCAACCCAGGTCTTCCTGTGCTCTGTCCGTACTCCTGAAGGTGAGGGAACACCCCATTGCGCGGGCGCAGTTTCTAGATATGAACACTGATGGTGATAAGAACTGATGTGATCTTGCCGCAATGAGCTGGATTTTACACAAAGTCTTGCTGATAACCGAAGGAAAAGTTGCGAATTGTTTAATGAATTCTGCCCGATTTAAGGGAAATCGATGTGCCATAAATTCCGAGAGAAAAATCGTAATTGTTGTAAAACGGTTTCTTTTTGATGTTTGGAATGCCACACATTATTTTAAGGTATGTTTTTTTTTATGTTTGGGCTATCGGAAATTTTTGGACTTCAAAATCAACGAACTCAATTTTAATTTTCAGTTCACAGTTGCCACAAATCAAAGTCGGGAGTCACATGACCGGTGGTGATTTAAGGACCAGGAATTTCAGTTTTACAGGTTTTAAAATTGGTGACTTCAAATCTGATATTTTTTTTCCAGTATTTTACGGCACACCAAATGCCACCAATGATTTGGAAATTAAGTGGCTATTTATGGTAGTTTGATTTTTGTGGTGGTTAGATGGGCAGCGATGAAAGAGCAATGGCACAGGGCAATGTTCTCTACGCGGCACTCCTTGGAGGAAGAAGAGATTAGTAGATCACCATGTATGCTTGCCCACAATAAGAACGCAGTCTCTAATAATAAATTATCGCTTCTCGCTGTTCAATTAATTTTTGTTCTTCAATGAATCGCCTGTTGGAAGGACAAGATAAGACAAACCCAAAAGAGTGATCGTGTTTAAATAGTCGTACCTATAAATAGTAAGGTAATGTCATGTGCTCGCCATTATCTGGCAACATGTTTGCCACCGAGAAAATAAGCCCCAAATAGTTGCGTCGCCATGGCCTTGTAAGCTGCTTGTGTTAGATGCACTCCATCCCAACTAATGAACTTCGCTGGATCTGGACACACTGGGACTCCTGGAGTGCCACACTGGTGCCTTGGATCGTAATTGTGTGCCCCGCCGATCCCGCAGCAAGACTTGAACAGTGAACTTTTGTTGAACCCTGATTACATTGTGTAGAACGGAATCACATGGAAGTTCACATGGTGATGGAGTATGCTATAGCACTCCTCTCCAAGCTGTGTGTTACATTCATCACATTTGGGTAACACTAGAAACTTGCCTACCAGAGAAGTCTTACCGTATCCGTCTGCCCCCTGAAGAAGAGCAAGGAAGGCGTCGTAGTAATCGGCATACCCTATCGTGACACGAGGGTGATCCTTCCTCTGGTGGCGGAGGGCGTCTTGGAGTCGATCGTTATGGAGCCTGGCAAATTCGTTGAAGCCCTCGATGCAATCCTCCTGGTAAAGATCAAAAGCACCCTTGGGAAGGGTGAGATAGCAAGGGAAACAGCCGATCGGGAAGTTGCCGGGCACAATGAGGTGAACAGCCCCAAGGTTGATCAATTCCTACGAAATTGATGTCCAAGACGATGGTTACGTTAGAGACACACGTGCCACCAGAAAGAAGCTAGAAGCTAATTGCTTACGTTCAGTTGGTAAAGAAGGGGGTAGTAGTACCTCTACAGCATCCACAATTCTCCCAACCACTAGAGGCACGAAGGCCTTCATCTCCTCTATGGTTTTGTGCTGCCAGAGGCCGTAGTTGTAGTCATTACCTCCAATTTCGCCGACGAGGAAGAGTGCCCTCCCAAGTCTCTCCTCCTCACATTCTACAGTACACTTTCTCTTCTGTTATATGACTATTTATAAAGTTAAAAGTTTTTGAATATTGTTCAACTAATTATAACTTGTCAGGGAGTAAACAGCTACTGCGTAGAAAAATGTTGGTAGAAAAGAAAGAGAAATAGATGTGACCTTCGTTTGAAGCACACGAAGAGAGGAGATGGGTCTTGAACCACTGAAGTTGAACGCTGAGCGAGCTGTTGGTGACGGTCACGTTGATACCTCTGTCAAGAAGAAGGGAGGGATCGAGTGCAGTGGCTCCGGCGACGGCAAAGTTGGCTCCGTGATCAAAGTTGGCAGATTTGTCCAAGTAAGGTGGCAGGTGAGGCAGATTGAGGAACTCGGCTGTTCACATGGTGATGGAGATACGATATCAGTGAGTATTTATGAACAGATGAAGTGAGAATACAGATTATATTGAGGTTGCTTGGGGTGACGTCTGAATCGATCCCCCCGGAGAGCAACTTGAAATCATCAGTGGCTGTTAAGTGCTCACTAGTCACCGACTCTTTTTCTTTTTCTCTCCCTTTTGATGGGAGTCCTGACACTACGATGTCGAAAACCTTGTGATTATCTGCCAACGGCGATGTAGGGCTCATCTTGCGCTTCAGCAAAAGCCGATCCACCTCTATTATATTGTAAATGGCGAATTTTAAAGCTTTTACATAGATTTAAAAAATGAAACTTGCAAAATCTGAATTAACGAACTAACTTTTCATGATTAAAAAAAGCAGCAGTATATGTATGCCACTTTGCATGTCAATTGGGCGGGTCAGCATGTCAGTCCACCGGACAATTATATTGATTGAAATAAGTGGTTGAACGTTGACATTTGATTCTACCTCTGCATTATTCATCACAATCTCTCCGCCCCCCCCCCCCTCGCGGCCGTGGCTTACACCCATCGTCCCCTTCTTCTCCTAGTTCATTTCATTCCTCCCCTTTTGTTTAGACCATAGTTCGCCAACTCGGTGGGACTCGCATTGACTCAGACTTACCGCATCGAATCTAGGAGAAATCGGTCCCAGATCTATCTTGGATCGACCGAGTCGGGGTGGGTCATCACCGAAGCAGCCGGCCGGCGCGATCGGTATCCATCACTGAAGAAACTTGAGGATGTGAGTTTGACTAGATTCGAGACATTTCAAGATTGATTTGAGTTGGGGAAGAGACGTTCACTACAAGAAAATACGGGATTTTCGACGGATAATATCCATCGAAAATCTGTCAGAAAATACGTCGAAAATCATTTTTTTGACGGAAATCCGTGGAGAATCCGTCAAAAATTCGGACAAATAGGTAGTTAAGGGTGACAAATAAGTTGTTAAGGGTGACAAATAAGTTGATAAGGGTGACAAATAGGTTTCCGACAGAATAATTTGATAACTTCCGATAGATTTTCGACGGAGTGTTTCCGTCGAAAAGTTCCTCTAAATTTGTAATTTGTGGTGTCAAATGTATCGAAGGGGGGAATTGAAATATGTTCCGACAGATTTCCGATGGCATTAATATTCGTCTGAACTTTCTGACGGAACAAATACTCGTCGTAAATTCCATCTAAAGTTCAGACGGTTTTTACGACAAAACTTCATCCGTCTGAAGTTATCACGGGACAAATAACTTACTAAGGGTGACAAATAGGTTACTAAGGGTGACAAATAAGTAGCTAAGGGTGACAAATAAGTTTCCAACGGAATAATTTGACAACTTCCGACGGATTTTCGACGGAGTGTTTCCGTAGGAAAGTTCCTCTAAATTTGTAATTTGTGGCGTCAAATGTTCCGACGGAAGATTTTTCGTCTGAATATCCGTCGGAAATTCCGACAACTTTTTCGACGGCGTTCTGACCAACCTACAATCTGTCGGAAATAATTTGACACATAGCGAGAAATAAGGGTGACAAATAACTTGCTAAGAGTGACAAATAGGTTTCCGACGGAATAATTTGACAACTTCTGACGGATTTCCGACGGCGTGTTTCCGTCGAAAAGTTCCTCTAAATTTGTAATTTGTGGCATCAAATGTTTCGACGGAAGCTTTTCCGTCTGAATATCCGTCGAAAATTCCGATAGCTTTTCCGACGGCGTTCCGACCAACCTACAATCCGTCGGAAATAATTTGACGCATAGCGAGAAATAAGTGTGACAAATAGCTTGGTAAAGGTGACAAATAGGTAGCTAAGGGTGACAAATAGATTTCTGAAGGAATAATTTGACAACTTCTGACGGATTTTCGACGGAATTTTTCCATCACGAAGTTCCTCTAAATTTGTAATTTGTGGCGTCAAATGTTCCGACGGAAGATTATCCGTCCGAATATCCGTCAGCAATTCGGACAGATTTTCTGATGGAATTCCGACCAACCTACAATCCGTCGGAAATAATTTGACACAGCGAGAAATAAGGGTGACAAATAGGTTGTTAAGGGTGACAAATAGGTGGCTAAGGGTGACAAATAGGTTTTTGACGGAATAATTTGACAACTTCCGACGGATGTGCGATGGAATTTTTTCGTCGAAAAGTTCCTCTAAATTTGTAATTTGTGGCGTCAAATGTTCCGACGGAAATTTTTCTGTCCAAATATCCGTCGAAAATTTCGATAGATTTTCCGACATATACTTATCTGTCTGAAATATCGATGCACGTTCCGATAGAATTTAATCCGTCCGAAATTACGACGGAGATTCCGACGAAAATAAATCCGTCGGAAAATGCCGTTGCTAATACCTCTTTTTCTTGTAGTGCAACGCTGGCTGAGATGGGAGGTTGATGGCATGGGGGAGGTGGCTATCGGGGTTGGGGGATTGGTGGAGTTGATCTGCGAGTAGGGGGGCCGTCGGAGTGGGGGAAGAAAGGGGCTGCCGAGATGAGTGTGGGGGGAGGACGGGGTGAACTCGGACTGAGTAGACTCGAGTCGTATGTGACTCGGGCGTATCGTACTGGATCAGAGCGATCTCGATTTGAGATAGATCATCTAGTCGGAGAATCATGATTTAGACACGTCAAACGTCTACTACTCTCTACCCTAAATCCATGTTGCAACACCCCACCTTGATCGGCCTTTTACCATCTTCGTCCTCTCTCCCCTGGTCACCAGCCCCAAGAAACGTGCAGCTATATCCCTCAGGTGGCCGGTCACTTATCACGACTGTTAGTTACTTGAGATCATCCGAGTTGACTGCGTGCATGCCGTCGATGTTGAGGTCATTTGTGGGTTTTTCTTGAAGGGCACTTGTAGTCTCTCGTAGGGGTGAATATGGTTCGATTTGGGACCAATTTTTTTCAAACCGAATTTGCTCACCAAATCAAACCGAACCAAACTCAAAAAATTCGGTTTGATTCGATTTCAAACCGAATTTTCATATTTTATTATAATATATATAAATTTAATGACATATATATATATAATAAAAATAAAAATAAATATAGTTATATTTTATATGCGTTTATCTGTATATAATTAAATTTTTATTTTTTTCATATATTTATATTATATAATATGAATAAAAATATATAAATAGTAAATTCAATTTATTCGGTTTGATTCGATTTCACACGTTATGAAATCAAATCAAATCGAACCGAATCAAACGGTTCGATTTAATTTTTCGATTTAAATCGAATTATGAATAACCCCAGTCTCTCGTGTCTCAATGGACAACGTAAGCATCGTCTCAGAGGGGTTTTCCCTCAATCACGTGCAGCTGCCAATTGCCGAAAAGCAGCTTTGGAGTTCACAGTAGAGGTTCGTCCCTTCCTTAAACGAAGTAATCTTCTCCAGTATAGTTATCCTTTCTCAGCCAAGAGTTTCAAGGAACAATTCTCACGGGCACCACGAGCTACGGCGGAGCCAGAACTTTCTATTTAGGGGGGAGGTCATCATAAGAAAGAAAGTCTTTGACTGTAGAAGGATTTAGGAAGCAAAGATAAAAAGTAAAAATTAGTTAAGAAAAGACTTTTTATTAAAGCTTTATATCAATCGATAGCATGTTTTGATGTACAATTCCCATGTTACGGAGGGCCAAACTTAAAATATCATAAATATATCAAGGGCTTTCCTTCCCGGGTCCCGTTGACTATCGGTCAGGGTTTGTTGACTCGGTCGACCCGATCGACCCGATCTCGGTCTGGGTCAGATCGAGTCGGTCCCGTCTCAATATGTCTCGGTCTGTCACGCTCTAAAAAAAGACTTTATATATATATATATAATACATATAAAATAATAGAATAAAATACAAAAAGACATAATATATAATATAATATAACATTAAAATAATGGGGCGACCCGGTGACGACCCACGACCCGGACGACTCGCTCCCAGCCTGAGTCGGGTCGGGTCGTGCGGGTCGGGACGACCCGCACCTCGGTCCAGGACGATTATCGACGGTAATGCACCCACCCTAAGTGGACCAATCACGTCTCGAACAGATAACCGTCGGGACAGGTAACGGTCAGAGATGGATAATGAGAATTACCCTTCCTGATGTTAGATGGGGGCATGGCTCCGTTAGGCCCTCTTTTACCTTGCCAGTACTGGCACTGACCACGGGGTTTGAAAATCTTCATCTAGTTCATAGAAGTGGGTGTGGACTCTCCTGCTCAATAATGCCCAGGACCACAAGTTTATCCCTGGAAGTTAGGAGTCATCCAATGTAACTTTATAGATATGATTTTTTTTCCGCACAATATTGCTTAGTTCTTTCTTGGACGTACGTAAAATGATTTTGTACTGGCGGCAACATAGAATTTTACAACCCAATTAGGACATTCTATATATACTCCATGCAACTGATAGAAGAATTCTGATGAAATCAATCAAAACATCAATAAAGAGCAGCCATAAACTTATTGGAAGAAGACAGAAATGTCGCAGAGTGCAGAAAATTTTCTTGTTTAACAAGAGAAGTGTCTCTTGAGGAGGAACACGCCATTACATGAAAGAAAAGCACCGGGAAGTCAGAGAAAACTCACAGGGGAGAGAGAGAGAGAGAACGAGAGCAACTGTACCCAGGTAATCGATCATGAGGAGCCCGTCGGAGCACCGGCCTGTAGGCACGCCCAAGGTCTCTCCATAGGGCAGGTTGCCGAAAGGGGCACCGGGACCCAGTTCGTGCAGCAAGTTGCCGGTGTCGGAGATGGAGTCCCCGAAGTTGTATATCGCATCGATGTGCCGCTGCTGCCACCTGATCAATGCCCGGTCGAGCGTCGGCCTCGCCGTGCAGCAGCCATGCAGGACAGCCGCATGGATCAGAGCTGACACCAACAAGGCAAAGGAGGGGACGAAGGCAAACCGGCGATGAAGGGGAGAAGCAGCCATGGAGGAGCCCAGAAGCAGTAAGGGAGAGCCGCGGCGTGGGACGCACGGAGAGATCGCTGCGTGGTCTTTATAAATAATACACGAATTTCCATACCATCAACGGTCCGGGTCGGGCCATCCGCGGGCCTGTTTAGATATTGGACCGGGGCGCCGGTCCCCTTCAAAAAGCCCAAATTTTTTTGGTCGGCTTGTCGAGTCAGCTCGACATGTTTTCTCTTTTTTATTTTTATCCCTTGAAACTTCTTATGTTGGTTAAGAGGGTTGACCCAAGTCTGGCTCATACCCGGCCCATTGACAACTTATGTGAGATTGAAAATTTTATATTCTCACATGTATTCTTTTTCATTGATGTTTTTTTCATTTAATTTATCGGACTTGGTTGGGCCAGACCGAGTCGGGTCTTACACTTTAGTCAAATAGTCGGGCTCGGGCCGAACTTGGCTGACCTAAGCGTAGACTAGGCCCGTCCCATTGACATCCCTAGTTTGCACTGACGGACTGGGCGGGAAGGTGGTATCATTTTTTGTTGTGTCTGCTTTGTTTAGTCGTTATAGTGATTACCATTTTGTCGGTTGGCAGTAGAGCTATCATTGAGCCGGGTCGACCTGACGGGACTGCAGTGGCCCAACATCGGGTTGCGCCGCCGCCCTTTGTTCGGCCCGTGGATTCTTAATCGTGCTTAAAAACTTGACCCGTAAATGCCCACGGCCCGGACTCGGGTTTTAGTTCGGCTTGCAGATTGACCCAACCCATTTCCTTATTTTCCCTTAAAATTTATTATTTTACTCAATTAGAAATTAAAATTTTCTTATTTTACTTAATTAAATATATATATATATTTTAAACAAATGAACATCTAAAATTCTAATTAATTTAGTGAGATTTTAAACTTCATATTTTTATATGTATTATTTTTATTTAATTTATCAAGTCAAGTTAGGTCGAAGTCGAGTCTTACATTTAGGTGAAATAGTAAGACTCGACCTGACCCGACTCGACATAATTAAGTCATGGGCCGGGCTCACGCTTTAAAACTAATAAGTCGGGCTAAGACTTTAAGCCTCAGTATTACATGAGATGAGATTGACTCATTGACAACCCTAGTCGGCAATTATGTAGTCCTTGTAGTGATTATCATTTAGTGGATTGATGTATTGATAACCTTGATAATTGTTTAATCATGATAGTGACTACCATTTTGTAGTTCGGCTGTTGTTCAGTCCTTGTAGTGATTTTTTTCACGTTCCCATAAGATATTTCATAGTTGTGTTATTTTATTGAAGGGCTGTTGCGTGGAAGTGACACGACCAATAAACGTATGTAACCCAATGCTTTGGAAGAACCTCTCGTGACGGAAGCAAGGAAACATATCGAGCCAAGAAGAATAAAGAACCAGAGGTCGTACACTATGATGTGTTCAATGTAGTTTTTTTTTTTGATGACCCGTGTTCAATAATATAGTTGCACGCCTGTAACGTGGTTCAATAAATATATGTATATCATTTATTTTTCCAAGTGTAGTTGTAGAATTTTGTTGGCATTTGAGCAAAGTCACGTGAAGTGTAAAAAATAGATCCACTAGCCTGACAAGATTCTCGAGAATACAATCCTCACAAGTGCATAATAAATCTATTCGTCATAGTGAGAAAGCCCCACTTTGGTATTAGGTTAACTCTGGCTTAACCTAAAATTAACACTGGCCTAACCTTTTTTCTGCTTTGATGGTAGATTTAGGTTAATCAGGTTAGAAATATGACTAACCATGGGTTACTCCCGAATTAGAAAATCCACCCATGGAGGTGGATTTAGAGGTGGATTAAGTGCATTTAATGCACATTAAGAGTGGCTTTGGTATGGAGTTAGGCTAAAGATGGGTTAAGTCAACCCGATTAAAGTGGTCCGGAATTAACCCATTTTTGATTTAGTAGGAGGGTAGTTAATATGGGAGTAAGGATGTGGGCTAACATAATTTTAATCTAGTATGATTTGAGAAATAATAGGTTAACCTAGTAATAATGAGAGAGAGATATAGCATTTATTATGAGAGAGAGACACATTTAATTGAGCATTTATTGAGGTAAGAGGTTAACCCATCTTAACTCACCCTTGGGTGTGAGTTTCAAAACTCAGGAATATCCTTGGGTTAGCCCTTAACCTAACCCGACTAACACTAACTCCTTACCAAAACACAAAAAAACTTATCCCGAAGTTAACTTAGAGTTAACCCCGGGATAAATCAATATCAAAGAGAGGCTAAATGCACACACTCTCTCTCTCACACACTCTCTCCTCTCTCTCTCTCACATTAACGTAAGAGAAAATTTATTATGATAATGATATATTTATTATATAAAATTTATTTAAAGTTTTTTATGAGTTAATATATATTAAGATAAATAGTATTTTTAAAAAATATTTGTGACTTTTAAATTTTAATTAATGAGATTAATGATGTTTTATCAAAAAATATTTTCATAATATATCTAATTTATAGAATATATTAAGAATATTTAAAAATTAACATAAAATATTTCTTAAGATGAACGATAACTTACGTACGTAATTAATGTAATTTTGACTTATGAATTTTAATTAGTGAGATTATTGATGTTATTTATCAATATTTAATTATATTTAATTTATACAATATATTAAAATTATTTAAAAATAAAATAAAATATTTTTTAAGATGAAAAGTAATATAAATCCATAATTAATGTAATATTGGACTATTATATTTTAATTAATGAGATTATTGATGTTATTTACCAAACAAAATTTATTTTCATGATATGTTATATTTATATAATATAATAAAGTTTTTAAAAATTAAGATGAAATAAAATTTTTTAAAGATGAACAGTAACATAAACTCGTATTAATGTTATTTTTGAATTTTAAATTTTAATTAGTGAGATTATTGATGTTATTTATCAAAAAATTAATAAAATAATTTATAAAAAAGATATTTTATGATATATTTAATATATAACATATTTTAAAATAATTTAAAATTTAAATAAATAAAAAATTTAAAGATGAATAGTAACTAAAACTAATAATTAATATATGTGCGAGATAGAGAGTGACTAGAGAGAGAGGGTAGGGGAGAGAGGTAGAGAGAGGGAATGAGAGATATATTAAAAAAATTTAAAGCTATATAAATGTAATATTTTATATGTCATTATTACTGGGTTAACTTACTACTTATCAAATCACATTAGATTAAAAGTAAGTTAGTCCACCTCTTTACTCTTAGATTAATTATCCTCTTATCAAACTAAAAATAAGTTAACTCCGGACTATGTTAAGTAGGTTGAGTTAGTCCACCTTTAATCTAACTCCATATCAAATTGAGGCTTAGAGTCTCACACGGAGTTCGACGCACTAAGGTCGCGTTTGAAACATCGATCATCTTTTCTCATTTTTACAAAATCCATGTTCCGTACTCATTGTACAGTGTCAGAAGATTTCTCATTATTGATAATTTTGAGAAGTTGGTGTGAGCTTGCTTTGCAGGATCAGGAGAACTCGACACTTTTATGCCTGAGTTCTCTCTCCTCTTAAAAATCTCTTTTCACCAAAATCAAGATATTACTATGACATTTGACAAAAATTAAAGTTGGTCGGGGGATTACAGCTCAAAAGTCTAGGTTAAGTTTGTTCCCAAACGAGGCCGAAGTCTCAAGGCCGCAAGTGGTAGCCCTTAAGGAGTGAAGAGAGTAGGAGAGAGAGAGGAGAGATAAAGCATAGTCCAACCAAACCCTTAGTCTCGCGTGACATCATATTTATAGGGTTCCTTTGGCCATAGAATTCTAATTCCAAAGAGATTGGGAGACTAAATTATTAGACTCCTAGGACTCTATTCAATGTGGATGACCACATGTCATTATCTCTCACTCAAACACATTGGACAACATCAGTCTCTCTTAAATATCCCATCTTCGTCTCGCTTTCATACGTGAAATGGAATGTGCGACTAAACTAAAATATTATAAGTGAGGAGTGTTATATTAAGTCACCATCATACTAACATAACACTACAACTTCATATCTCGCCTTGCATCTCAAACCATATGTTCACATTAAGTCAAGTTGATCTGATCTTTCAGTGAAATATAGATCTACACATTTACATCTCAAACTACGTATTTATGCTCATAATCACATCGAACTTGTCCCAATGTAACCGCTATGGCATTGATCAGACACAACACATAAGTGTGAAACAAGTATGTCTTTTACTACGCCATACATGCCAATTCACTTAGACTTGAGGACTTTCTTAAATATCCTCTGCTAGACCATAAGACTTATAGCCCTAGGACATTATGCTAAAGTGACAACATCTAGCTTCCACTTGCATAGCTCTAAAGGGTACAATCATTGAATCATCAAATTCAATAAGCTCACACAGTGACGAAGTAGGGATCTAATCTATCACTCTATCAATGGCCGATAAATAGCACATATAGTATGATATGTATGTTATAGCGGAGCTCTAATTAAGACATGTCACGCTAAAACACTATATGAATCTCAATTAATCCCTCCCACAAGTGCTCCACACACATATGGTATAGATAAATTCGGCCATATCGGGCTACACTGAAATAAATAATGCTGTGTTCGATTAATTAATTTCAATCATATCTTAGCCATCTGCTAAGGTGACATATAATTATCTTTCACACTCCCACAAGGCATGAGGTATCCATAAGTATGTCTCATCATGCTCGCTCACATAGCGACATGGCGATTGTCTAGGTGAGATGATAGATCAATAGCTTGGTAACATTCAACGGTCATATTCACGTAGATAATACACCAATTTAAACAACAATGTAAAGAAATACTCATATTTATTGCATAAAAATGATGTTTATAACAAAAGATACACGCTAATCAAATCCTCCTAAAACATAAACTCTGACATTCTTCGGGAACATATCTCTGTTAAGAGATTTAGTGACAGAATCAGTAATCTTCTCACTAGTACGTAGAGATTTGACTAAGAACCATCAATCCTTGTGCAATGATGACACGAATGAAGAAATGATATGCGGTGTCAATTTATTTTGACTTTCCACGGTACTTGAGATCCTTTGTGTAAGTAATTGAGGTCTTATCGTTGTAGTTGATCACAATAGCATCTCCAACATGTGCTATAACATCCAAGCTCACTGAGAATCGTCTCAACCAGATACTCTCTTGAACTGCAACAATGCAATTAATATACTCAGAGACTCTATCATGGATAAAGAGACACAAGTTTGTTTCTTGTTCCACCAAGAAATATCTCTTCCTCCCGAGTATAAATGCATAATCCGAAGTGAACTTTCGCTCACCTCTATCTGCAGACCCATCAACATTAATTAGAGTATCCACTCAACTTGAATGAAACCTTTCCACTATGATAGCACAGCAATCCCGATCAATACCCTTTTTAAAGTTGGAGGCAGACCCGGCATAGATCCAAGATCCCTCATCTGCAATGCGGAAGAAGAGACAATCGAACACCTAGTCTTCACCTGCATTTTTTACAATGCCAGCATGGCGAATTGGCCAGCACCTACAGTCTCTATATATGTTCAAGCCACCACAGCTCCACTCTGCATGAATGGCTCAAGGTGTGGACAGAGGTGGATCACAGTGACAAAAGAGGACCAGATTCAGGTGCCAACAAGAGTTCTGACACTTAAAAATGTGGTTGGTTCATATGGAAGGCTCAATGCTACTGCAATGCTTTTGTAATATGGTACAGACAGCTAGCCCCCTCCCTCCTACCAGACCAAGCAACTTGCCACCGCCGGCAACGGAGCCAACCTGGACCCCCGCCCATGTTCTCGGAGTTGGAAGATAAAACGATGACGCGGGCACCACTAGAATCAGTCGGGGGCGGCTGTGGGCATCACATGTCTGGATCATATGGGAAGAATCACTAGCTGCCATGCTCGTGAGGTCATCGTCAACACTTTCACTGGCAGGCAGCCGAGGCCTCAGCTTCCGAAAGCTGGATGGACTCAAAATTATAACCTCCAATCTTCAGCTAAACTGTCGCTATTGAAGGGGAATACTCAGAAGATATATAGTCGAGCTCATCAACACCGGCAACGGCACTCCCCCATAGCAGATTTTTTTAACTCAAAGACAATATTTGAAAGGTGGGCTGAGGTTTTCCGTTCATCTCTTCGTTGCGGAAGGGGGTGGACGCTCCACCTTGGCCACCCGACACGGCGTCTTGCAGCTGCGCAGAGGAAATCAACCAATGATGCAACATTATCATATATAAGCTTCTTTTAACCCCCCAGATCTGCCAACCAAGCACAGCGTCTTGCAGCCCACACCATAAACCCCACTGTAAATTCTCACTGGGACACGGGTGAAATCCCTGCTTGTAATATTGCTCGTATCATTTCTGGTTACCAAGGAAATGAGCTCCATCGAGCTAAAGGTACTTGCACGATTAACGGTCCAAGGGAGTTGCAAATTAACAAGTGACCCTTTCTCTCGTTGTTTATAATTGCCATCAAGCAATTGATAAATCATGTGCGGTAGAAATAATCTGCTCCGGTACAGGGGAAGGCCCATCCATGTAGCAGTGTGTGTTCGTGCGGGGGGCGCTGGGTGTGTGTGATAATAAATTAGTATGTTAAAAGAATAGTAGCATCGTATTTCTAGGGGTGTAACAACTCGAATTTGTAGATTTTGGGGCATTGAATCAGATTAGATGAAAGTTTCAAGAGTATAGAAGTAATTAAACTTCTGTAAATAACTTTTGTAGCTAACTCTTGAATCTTGGGGAACAAAGATGACAGTTTCGATTTTGGACTCGGTTTTGACTGGATTCAAAACCGAAACATTATCGATTTCGATTTTAATTTCAATTCAAAATATAATAAAGTAATATTTTTATTATTAGCTTAATCATTATTCCAACGTAGGGAAAATGCTATAAACAGAATAGGGGAAGGAGACAAATCCTAGAGTTAGATAGCCAAATACTTCTTCAAGCGGGAGACATCTCTTCCCTAATGTTCTGGGTGACAATAGTTGCAACGGCACAACCAATGTCGACAATTCCCTTACATTATTCCATGCTATCATCCAATGTCATTGAGTTGTGCCATGGGAAGCATCTATTACACAACATGCACGTATGATCTTTGAAAAGAAACATGATAACCATGTGCGAAATATCATTAAATATAAAAGGATAAAATGTGCATACGACATCCATGAAGGCATGAACCGCCTAAATAAAACATCTTTCCAAGTAAATATACGTAATTTTAGTCATCCATGAAAATCTAATTTCAGGAAAAGAATCATCTTGAAAACCACACATGTGCATAAACCTTTTAGCAATCTAACTGAGCATCCAAAATGTAAGTAACGTTGCACCTAAGTTCATACGTCATGATCCATTCATCAAACATATATATATGTGAAAAAAATAACTAATGAACATCGTAATACTGTGATCAATAAACCAAATGGGTAGCTTGGAATCTGCCTCCGCGGAATGGGTCAGTTGAAATCGATTCGCTCGTCCTCAATCTCCTTCAAATTGGTCATCACATTCTGAATCCCTAAAATACTGTAAGCAAGAACAAATAAAACGGACAAATGAGGAGAAGGTCGAATCTGTTAGCTCAAAACTTTGATTTAAAAACAATAAATAACAACAGTCAATTTCAAACCGTGGCCATAGCCGTGCCTGCAGATTGTTGACCATCTCTGGCTCACGGTTGCCACGGCAACTCGCGGCCGTCGCATGCACCATTGATTGCTATTTCCCATAGAGTGATTCCATCCTCCACTATAGAAAAAAGTGAGATTAACGACGAAAAAATTCTGTCTCTAATTGACCTCTAATTTATCGTCGAAGAATTTAACGACAGATGCACAGTCGATTAACGATCGATCTAAATTAACGGATAATTATCGATCACCAATATAAATTCTGCTGCTAATTCATATCTGATTATCTAATCTATGGATAAAACTTTTGTGCATTGGGCATTTTTGTTGCCCCCCCTGCTGCTTATGTTTCCATGCTTAGGTAAAATTTGTGTTAATTATTTTTATATATTTAAAGATTTTATAAAAAATTTCTATTAAACCATCTCAACAAATTCAGAATGTACTAAAGAGATCGAGCTGTTAGGGCCCTAAAGGCTAGATTTCAAGGATACACATGTATTATTTTTATAAATAAGGAATAGGGTTTAAGGGTATATATACATGTATTATTCTTAACGATATCAAGGTATACAAATAGATTAGATAGGAGATAATTACATATACCCCTAGAATCTTATCTATTATAATGTATACCCTCTTATTCTTACTATTAACATGTATACCTCGTAGTAACGAATATTCTTTTAGTTATAATCCTCATATTCTAACACCATCAGAGTTAGCAGAATATTTCATTCAACATGTAAAATATAATATTTTAGAGGGTATACAAGATAATATTAAAGATTGTAGAAATATATGTGCCATTATTTTAACTACCCGAGAAGATTAAACAAGCATAAATTTATCTTTTTTTCATCTTAATCTATTTAAAATTAAGATAAACAAATTAAGGAAAGGTGATGGCAGGAGTACACATGATGAAATGCAGTTTATCATGGAGGTTTGTATGACAATACGAAGAGTAAAATAATATACGGTAGAATATGCAAGATTAGGGGTGTATACATGTGTGTGTGTGTCATGGAGGTATTTATGACAATATTAAGTGTATAATAATATACGGTAGAATATGTAAGATTTGAGGTGTATGTGTGTGTGTATGTGTGTGTGTGAATATGAAGCGTATAATAATATACCGTAGAATATGCAAGAGGTACATATGTGTGTGTGTGTGTGTGTGTGTGTGTGTGTGTGTGAGAGAGAGAGAGAGAGAGAGAGAGAGAGAGAGAGAGAGAGAGTATTTATGACAATATGAAGTGTATAATAATATCCCGTAGAAGTGTGTGTCTGAAGTTATTTACAAAGCCTTGAAGTTATTTACAAAGCCTTCAGGCCCGCTTTGATGTGCGATTAGGATGGAGGCCACTGTTCTCTTCTTTTTACAAAAAGAGTCTAAGATGAGCTTTGAAAGGTCTAAGGTGATTGATTTGATTCTTCAAGGGATCTTTGATGATGTCTATATATGCTACTTTTAATATTTCTTCTCCTCCATTCAAATTTGATATTTTTACACCAAAAATAAGCACGTCGGTTTACTAAAACCCAAATTTCACATTCACTAAATTTGATGTATAAATGCATGCATGTGTGGGGGCATACTTTTCTACTATCAGGCAATAAAAGTATTATCTTTTTTTTTCAAGTTTATTGGACTAGACAGAGGACTTCATGTGCTGAGTATATTCGCCACCCAAACATTCATGAGGTAAAGATGCATGGCACATTCTGTGGAGGGTTTCTAAAAGAAAATTGAAAAAGGACATTCGATTGTCTACTAGTTTCATCGCGGCAGTTTGTTGTATGTAGGCAACCATCCTTTTTTTATAAATATTTTTGCACATTTACATTCGTACTCTTAAATTTTAGGATTTTACCTAAATATAAGAGGTCTCAGTTGAAACCCTAATTCAGTCGTTCTGTTGGTCGGTGATAAGTGAGTGGACACTGTGAGCCCTCTAAATGAGTTTGCCCTTAATATCATAACCCCTATAGAAGGCTTCGAGATTTCTTTGCCAGTTAAATAAAGATGTTCGAACGTTAGACTGATATAAATCAACACTGACTTCGATCATTAGAGAACTCTCTCTCTCTCTCTCCCGAGGAGCGTTTTATTGTCATCGACAACAAAATGAGAACAGTGCCACTTATTCCAAAACTATATGATTTGATGTTCAATTTTCAATCCTAACCATTAATTCTTCTCCACTATTAGTAAGTTATTTATAAATTTAAAACCATACATTTTCAATGTTTATTTCTCATGTATCCGATGAATATAAAATGAACAATTTAGAGAGTGCAATTTACGATATCACGCAATATGTGACTCTCTGATATTATATTTATATTTTTTATTTATAGTTAAGTTAATGATTGTAAAAAAAAATTGGCAATGCATATTGAAAATTAAAGATCAAATCATTTGATTTTGAAGTAGGTGGCACTATTCTTATTTTATCACAATGGCAATGCAACCCTCATTTACAAATACATACACATTGTCATTTCCATTTTTTTTTCCAAAAAGAATTTGAAATGATGTCAACGAATTTTTGGATACTGAAGGCACCAATAGCTAGACAACATACATACTACATTATTACAATCAAGTACTATAGTTTTATCCAGTGACAAATGGCAATGGACTTACACAGGAGTCATACTCCGGGATATTACATTTCATAAGTTGGTCTACTATACTGGAGGAACACACTTTCTAATGTGTATGAGCAAACCCACAAGTTGGAAGGACATTATACGGCATTATGAGCATTGTTTTGTCAGTCTTTTTTTTTTTTTTATCAAGGTGGCTTAGACCATGTGTACAAGTCCTTCCCAACGGAGAGAGTTCAAATCTCAGGATTTACAATTTACCCCCTAAATAAAGATATTTTGTGTGGCACAATTGCAACTATTCCACCTTCTTCGGTTGACCATACCGGACCTGAGGGTGCCATCACAAAATCTCCACGAGCTCGCCACTTAGGAAGAGCAGTCGGATGCAGACCCCACAACTTTGTAGGCCAAATTAATTCCTCCTCTCACACAACAATGTGACGCGAGTGTAGAACCCAAGACCACCCACATGGGAGGGAAGTGAGCTACTCTGACTTGTCACTCCATTTATCAGTCATCTTGATCATCCAATAATAAAATCAAACAGTCAAGGTGAGTCAAAATTAAGTCTCGGTGCTCTTAAATTTGGGATGATTGAACTTATGTCCCATGCTTCCCGCTGTCTAATTTTCAAATCAGATTACTGAAAGGGTGACAAATAAGGTGAGAAAGTGTAGAATCACGGCATTCCTCTAAATCAAATCCCTCCAAATCTGAAGCTGGCCTGGTCCAACGAAAGATCCAAGAGTGTCGAAGATGAAGCAGAGAAAAATGGATACAACTTGTGCAAGGAAAGTTAAGCAGTTTATACACCACCCCATCAAGGTGGCAGAATGATGCTCCAACAACCAAAACATGGAATCGGCAGAGATATCCTCTCTTGTGCGCTCTCCACAATAAAATCCTGTAGACGTAGCTCTGTTCATGTTCAGAGGTAAGAAAATCTCCGGTTGAACGGATAAACCTTTTTGAAGGTGAAAACAATTCTCATGCCGAAAGGATTGACTTATAGGGGCATCCTCAACACTTCGCATCCACCGAACCATGACCGCATAAACACGAAAAGTCATAAGACCACGCTGCACCCTGAATGCTGCACCATAGCTGGGGGAAGCGGTGCAAAATATGTGTTATGAAGACATTTCAAACCCACTGGCCTCTTTCTTTGCTACAGAGAAGAGCCCATGTCATCGATGGCGAAGAAATACCCCATCAACAAACGACAAATGCTTTGCAAAGGCGAGTGAGAAAAAAAAAACAATACACAAAGAAATAGCAGAATCCATGTATAGTTTGGCCTACATTTATCAACATCAAGCATGAGTCAGTGCCTACTCGCTTGCAAAGAAAAGAGATTTAGATGCCGTCCTGCCTTAATTGCTCAACAACTTACATGAGGTGAGATTTCAACCCACAAAGTCTATCAAGTGCTTGTCCAAAACAGCCGAACAAAATAAAGGTCACCAGCTGAGAAGCTGGAGCAGCACAGACGAAGACGAGAACTTTGAAAAAGAATTGATGATTATCTGTGAATTAGTTTGGTGTTTCTCCAAAAATGCAGTCACCCATCTTCATTAGAAACATCAACAATTTCACGCAACGGGAGCTCTGATGAAGTTACACTAAGATCATAAAAGAAAGGAAAGGGGTAAAAAAACTACTCCCAGAACCTGGGGATTTCAATTGACTTGGCCAAAAGGGAAGGAGCGTTATAAGGCATAAATAGAAAATTATGTACAAAGAAGGAGCAACACCTTCAGCCGTAAGCTGAAACAGAACCAAACAAGATAAATAAGCAAACGTTATACAGGGACCCATCGCGGAAAAATAACCAGGACTGCAATTTATAGGAGGCTGTTGGAAGCCGGTTCCTTTCAGCCAACTCTTTGGGAAATGCATCGAGCAGGATTGGGCCAGCTTCTCAGCTACATTTTTTACAGAAACAGTACCTTTGGTTGTATGCAAGTTCCCATCTTCCTTCAGACAAGATCCCACGTTTTAGCAATGCTATCTGTTTATACCTTCCAAGAGAAGAACATCTTCATCAACGTCAACACCTGTTGCATAATGTAGAGGAATTCTACCTCCCCTGTCAATAGCACGTGGATCAGCTCCCCTGCACAAAATGTTCCACAATGTAACTATGATAGTCATTCAGTATAATCCTATTGCTAATTGAACATGAAGCATGTTCATTGCAAGTGAACGAGTGAACCCCAAGGGCAAGTTAGAAATTATAATCAACAAAGAACCAGCTAGAAACTACAGCAGAGTCAATACAGAGTGCAGAGTGCAGAACACAGAAAAATGCTAAAACAGACATGGAGATAACCTACAGAAACGCTCTTAAGACCAAGAACCCAGATGGAATGTTAACCTTTCAGTAACATAACTTAATAGCTTGACCAAAACATTAGGCTGCCTTGGGGTCCATAACTACCCAGACCAAGCCTTAGACAGGACAGCAGACACAGCGCTGCATGCTAATACTGTCATCTATTCTTCCATCTTCAGAGGGACACAACTAAATATTGACAGAAAGACATTCCTTTGTGGTTCAACAATGGGAGGAACTTCTGGCAGATTACTGATAGAAGTATACATGAACAGAAGAAGAAAATTATTCTGCATTTTCTTTGGGAAGAAAATCATTTTGCATTTGCACATGGCGTGTACATCATTCTCACCTCAACCAGTGCTGTTCATTGTAGAAGACAACAAAAAAGTGCAAAATGTATGCAATACCCTGTTAGGATTCTTACATTTGATGCAATAAAGACACTAATGTACCAGAATGGAGGGTTTTGGCAGGCCTTTCGGGTGCAATTCCAGGAACAGCAGTCTTACACTAACCCTGGTGCATTGTGGTAGGCCTACAAGTCCATACATTTGAATGACGGTTGAAATCCATGCTCCTCCATGAAACTGGCAAATGATGCGAAACTGGGAAAGAACTAGTCAGGTATTCTAGTAGGATCTGCCTTGGTATTAATAACTTCGAGCAATACATTGTCACCCAGAAATGCTTCCACCTTTCAACTTGGGAAGGAAACAACTGAAAGCTTCTATTAACTGATATATTTTTTCTCCACCATGGGGAAACTTGTACAGCTAATAAAATGCCCAAGCATTAAATAATAAGAGAAAGCAGAGAGTTCCTCATCCTGACAATTCTTATATGTTCACATATTCAGTAGTGTAAGATGTTGGGCCTCAAGTGCTGTGGCTAGACCTCAATTACGATCACAGGACCGTGATATGAAAATCCATGTTGTCACATTACAATTAACTGATTTCTACTCACAAGAAGGAGCAGGTTCATGAGCAAGATGATAAGCATGTGTAAACTGATAATGAATGGGTGGTGAAGATAAGAGGATCACCTGGAAAGTAGTAGTTTTGCATGCTCACTTTTGCCCTTGAGAATACAATGGTGAAGCGGTGCCTGGCCTTTCATATCTGTGGCATTTGTATTGGCTCCGTACTGCAGGAGCAGCTCTATCATACCTATATCAGCAGTTTGACATGCAAGATGAAGAAAGGATAATCCTTCTAAACATTCATTTGTTTCACTTTTATCCTCCCTTGTGCTTGCAGACAATGACGAGGTTGTGTCTGATGCTTTATTCAAGGAATCCCCCTCTGAAAGGCAAGAGACATGATGTAACACTGCATCTGGTTGTCCCTGAATTACCTTCTGTAGAGTTAAAGAGGTGCTATATGATGCCTGAGAGTGCACAGCATTAACATCTGCACCAGAGGCCACAATGTGGTGGTACACTGCTTTCTTATCGTTGTCACGAACACTGTCCCACATTTGTTGGTTAATGCAAATATTCTGATCTGGGTCTGCCTTTCGAACAAAAGCCTTTTCTGCATACTGAGAGCACAAAAAGAAATCAAACTTTATGATTACATTCTTGGATCTTAAGTATGAAGTGAATTCTTACAGAATAACCAGAAAAAAGAGGCTTAACTCCCAACGTAAATTGGGATCCCTACTCTGAAGGGGTAGTGTCCAACATGCTTTTGGCATCAGGAACAATAATCAAAGTATCTTAAGTTATATCCAAGTTTGCAGTTGCAAAGGCTGTATCTTGTTATTCAGTCAACAAAAGGGAGAAGAATTTATCAAGGGCGATCACTTCTCTTGCCTAGGCAATGAGGCAAGCCAAAAATGCCTCGCCTGACCTCATGTTCACGTCACTCACCTAACCTATGTATCTACACCAAATGCTTGTATTTTTAACTGCAGTCCTGCTTTTTGTTATTCTTTTTTTTTTGAAATGTCTAATGCCTCTTTTAACAATGTCTGTTGCCCTTTTTCTCTTGCATACTACCACATGTTTTCTTATGATTGATGATTCCACTACATATTGAGTGCTTTATACAAGTTGGTCTATCTATATTGTACAGTAATCAGTGTTTCCAAAAGCCTTACATGTCATTATCTTGGATGTTTTGTTTATTTGTCTCCTACAGTCATTTTCTTCCTATGTGATAATAGTACTCAGCTGAAGAACAGGACTAAGAATGGTCACCCAGATTCAAGTGTTAAGAAAGTTTTAGCAACATGTAGGTTGAATAGTGGTTTAGGAGGGGTGTGACCAGGAGCTGAGTGTGAAGATAAGGAGAAAGAATAAAAAGATGGGTGTCTTAGCTTGGGAGATACACGAAAGATATTGCTAGTAAGATGAGAAAATGTTTGAGCTAGATGTTGATGTTAAAGCTTCCCCTGCTAGAATAAACGGATAAATTAAGCAACGGTAGGAAAAAAGTGAAGGGACATATTCCAATGGAAAAGTTTCGAAGTAGAGAGATGGCATAGTATGCAAGGAATCCGGCAGTAGAGGCTTATGCACTGTAGAAAAAAGGAAGGGAGAAGGAGAAAGGACACGCGAGAGACAATGAAGAGAGGCAGAGGCTGCGGTCACGGTATTCTGTCATAATTTCCAGCCGCTAGCCTCTCTTTTCTATTTATAATAGTAAGGCAAATATAGCAAAAGAACTAGGACCAAAATACCCCTGGTTAAGTGACTGGCCAGCGGGTACAATAGCAGGAATTGAACAACAAATAAAAAATAGAAAACATATCAGGGAAAATAACATAAAAGCCCTCAATTACTTGTACCCGTCCCCTTAAGTTGAGCATAGATATCTTTCATGCACAGCTTATCTAGAATGGTCTTGAACTCTGCTTTCAACATGCCCTTTCTCAACACATCAGCAACTTGGTCCTTGAGCCGAACATAAGGTAAACATAACTCTCCAGAATCCAACTTCTCCCAGATGAAATGTCCATCAATCTCTATGTGTTTGTCTTGTTATGCTGGACATGGTTGTTGGCAATATTAATTATAGCCTTACTGTCACAACAAAGTCTCATGGGAAGAAGAGCTTCTATGCCAATATCTTTCAGCAGAATCTTTAGCCACAAAAGTTCAGCAACAGCTTGTACTATAGTGCTATATTCGGCTTCAGCACTTGACCTTGCACAAATTGATTGTTTCTTGCTTCTCCAGTGACAAGATTTCCTCCTATGTAGGTACAATAGCATGAGATAGACCTTCTATCATCTTGATATCCAGCAACCAATTAGCATCTGAAAAACTTGTACAGTCAATTTTCCTCTCTTGCTGAACAACAGTCCCTTGGATAGGTTTTATTGTACCTCAACACACAGCCTGCATATGTGATGTCCTGGAAGCATGGATAAATTGGCTGACAACACTTGTAGCATAAGTGATATCTAGCCTTGTGAGAGATAGGTACAAGTGTTTTCCCACTATTCTTTGTTGCCTCCCCTTTTCAACTTGTAAAAGAGCTGATCCATCTTGATCGCTAAGCTTGTGATTGACTTCAATAGGTGTATATGCAGGTCTGCTTCCCAACCTCCGTGTTTCCTTTAAAAGATCTAAAGTATACTTTCTTTGTGAGATATAAATATCCCCATCGGATCTAGCAACCTCAATCCCAAGGAAATACTTTATAGGGCCAATATCTTTGATCTCAAACTCCTTTATCAAATTTTCCTTCAAAAATTTTATTTCCTGTAGGTTGTCACTTGTGACCACCATATCATCCACATATACAAGAAGAATAAAAACCCCATCCTCCCATTTAACAAAGTGTGATCAACATTACCTTGCAAAACCCCATTTTTAACATAGCAATTCTAAGCCTCTTAGACCACACCATAGGAGACTGTTTGAGGCCATACAAAGACCTCTTTAGCCTGCAAACTTTTCCTTTTGCATCATAGCCTAGAGATGGCTGCATATACACTTCTTCAGGTAGGTCTCCATTGAGGAATACATTTTTTACATTAAGCTGATGCAATTCCCATGAAAACTTAAGAAGATAACAACACTCTCACAGAAGAAAACTAGGCAACATGTGCAAAAGTCTCCTAGTAATCTATGCCATATGTCTGTGTGAACCCTTTAGCAACCAGCCTAGCTATGATACCATGTTGAAGGCCTGAACTCAACCCAAAACCTAGACATTGAGTTGAGGGAATTCTCTACATATATAGAGGTGAGACTTCCATGGATATCCAATATGGGACTAAACCAAACACCCCCTCACACCGAGCCAACCGATTTGGGGAATATCACAGGTAGGGCCAACCGTCCACATATGGATCTAATGGGCAAACCTGACTTTAATATAGAGAAAAGGAAGGGAGAATGAGAAAGGATACCTAAGAGACGCTGAAGAGAGGAGGCGGCTGCAGTCAGGGTATTTTGTCATAATTCGCAACCGCAAACCTCACTTTTCTATTTATGTGGGGCAAATATAACAAAAGTAGTAGGACCAAAATACCCCTAGTTAAGTGGCCGACTAGTGGGTATAATAACAGGGACAAAACAACAAATAAAAATAAAAAATATAAGAAGGAAAATGACATAAAAGCCCTCAATTACTTCTACATGCACAAAGAGAAAAAGATGAATATATAAAATAGTAAAATACTATGAAAGTGATGGGTCTTGAGAAAAGTCATTATGCATGCTAACTCGTATTGATTAAGCTATGCTTATTTGCCATGAACAAAATACTCATTGGTGATTGTTACACTCAATGAGTTGGAAGGTACATGCCTACTAAAAAGATTTTATAATACGAAAAGAGAGTACAAACTGTGCCAAAGAAAAAAAAAGAATCATCAAGAAAGAGAACTAAAACAATACAAGAAAAATCCAATCAGCAACAAAAATCTCATTCAAGATAAATGGCAGGCTAGGCAATTCCTTATAATGGCCTATAAGATGATTATGGTCGTACCTTGGCTTGAATGAACTTCTCTTTAACTGAAATTGGATCTGTATGGCAGGGTTTCCTGATAAGCATCTGACCTTTTTTATCAATTTTTGAGAAACTGCATCAAGGAACATTACATGCTTAACCTCCGAAGAAAAATTAATTAATACTAGATGAGAGTATGTGCAACATTGACTATGCTACAGACTTTGCAATATCTTTTTCATATACAAATACCTTGGCGAAGTGGCAAGACATATTTTACTTGTTGAAGGCAAAAGCTCCTCCCAGATAGAGTTGGCAAATGTATTACCCAGTGATTGAAATAAATTGATTACAGAAGGCTCCCATGCTTTCACATCAAGTGTCAGAGAACGTACCTGGGAAAGAGAAAATACATCCATAAATTTCGTCCTTCTGGAGAGAAGAGAATTTTCCAGGGAAGCAAGGACCTAATATCTAGAGTTTCTGGAACATGGATGAGAAGAATAGACACCAGAGCATCAGTGTAACATCATTTTCTTTCTGTTGAAGGGTGACAACAGATGCCTTGGATAAGCTAAGTTCCATTAGTAAAACCTCAGTTTGTTGAAAATGCAAGCATCACGTACAACAACGCAGAGAAAGGGACTAAAAAAGATGTATGAAAACATCAACAAAACATGACTAACATTATTGCACATCCTGCATGCAATATAATAAACATTCATGGACTTGGAAGGATTTTTGCCTAGATGATCATGATCATTAATATTTGTTCTATTACTCCGGGTGGTGTGGGAACTCAGGAATCCAGATCCCTAAAACACTGGTGGCCTATACTGACTTCGAAGATTTTAGGAGTGCATGAGGGCTTAAACTAACATATGGAACTTGATGAGGCATCTAACAGCCTGCATAGATAGCATTAAAGCATGATTGCCAGATTTTTAATTAATTGGCAAGTACAAGCAATTACAATGAGATATGCATTGATAGTTAAGAAGAGAGTAGAGAAAGGTCAAAAAAATGTGAAGTTTAACTGGAGTCCAGTTTTTAGAAGACATCTGCAGGAGGAGGAGATTGACCAGCTCGGGACTTTGCTCTCAATGTTGTAGCAGCACACGCCAAACGGAAGTAAGGAAGATGTATGGACGTGGAGATGGGATAAGAGGGGGCGCTTCTTAGTCAAATTGGCGTTACCATGTGTTGGACCCCAAAATGTTATTGTTAATTTCTGATATTTTCAGAAATTTTTTTAGAAAGAATGAAAAGAGAATGGTTTGCATCATGAATGGCCTTAAAGCAACAAGCTCGCTGCCGCCATGAACCCCCATGAATGTCCTGTTACTGTTTACAATTTTATATGTGCTTCTATGCACACCTCATCAAAAGATGGTCTAAATCTGCTCACCCGCACGGGGGATCCACCACAAAGAGATATGTTTGTCTCCCGGGATGTCCCGGTGGTCAACGGGAATGTTCCCCAACTCCTGGACAAGTAAAAAAATGGGCCAAAGCCACGAAGGTAGGCCTTACAACTGCTGAAGTCTTCCCAACCAGCAGTAAAAAAATTATTTTTTGACCAAGGGAGCAGGCCTTTTTATAGCCATCGGGGATCGCCCCCCCCCTCCGCCCCTTCCTCTCCTTCTCCGCACAGTGGAAGCCCCGGAGGGGGGGCGCACGAAACTAGAGGGGGAACCCCCCCCTCCAGTAGCCTTTCACCGGAGGGACCCCCTCCGGTCCCCATGCACGAAAGGGGGGACCCCCTCCGGTACACATGCATTGGAGGGGGGCCCCCTCCGGTCCCTCTAGCCGTGCACGGCCCAAAAAAAAAAGAGAAAATTGCAGAAAAAAAAACTGAAGAGGGGGAGGGGAAGAGTTACCTTGACCCATGCACTTCCACCGGAGGGTCCTTCCAAGTGGGTTGACACCCCCTCCGCCACTCCTCCTTGTGCTTAAGGGAGGAGCCTCCAAGAAGAAAGAGAGAAGAAAAAAAAGGAGAAAACAAGAAGAAGAGGGGAGACTTGGAGAGCTTGCAACAAGCCCAAGTCCAAGTGAAAAGAAAAGGGTGCGCCCCCTTCTCCAACACCCACTCTTGTTGGGTTACAGACAATTTACAAAAAAGACCCTTCTTGGGCGTATTTTGACAAAAATGCCCCTTGAGTGTATAAAAGGGCATTGTGTTGCCATGTTATTGAAATGCATTGTACAAGATTGTAAAATTCAAAGAATAATGAGAATATATCACTGAATTTTCTGCAAAATTATGCAATGGCCCCCGCACGGCCCCGAAATTACATTTTTACCCTATATTTCTCCGAAATTGTGTAAAAGTATATTTGCTTCAACAAAAATTCAGAAAATTGTGAAAATTCAAGAGAGGTATTTCTGTTCATGAGAAAATTTTCCCCACTTGTCAAAATGTCTCCTCTCAAAGCTAAGTTTCAGAAATTGCATCTCTACCCTAGATTTTTAATTGCGTACGTACCCGCGAGACATAAAAATGTGAAAAAATCCAAAAAAGGATCACAAGGGCCATATGTGGCCCCTAGTGGCACAAGAGATTACAAATAAATAAATCCCTGTCCAAAGGAAAAATTGCGTTTGAACTCTCACAAGAATGAAAAATTGTAAACAAACCCTCGCTTGAGGGAAAATTACAGAGATCCCGCCTTTTGCTAAAGGGCATGGGTCGTAAGGGTAAGAAAGGACCTTTAGCAATTAATCAAGGGTGTTCGGACTTATCCGATGTAAATTAACACCGACTCTGGCCGGTGGGGAAAAGTCTAGTACACGAACCCTAATCGTCTGATAAATCCAAAATCGCAGAATTGATAAAAATGCCAAAAATAATAGTAATACCCATATTCATCCGACGAAATGGATGCCAGAAAATTCCGCACGTAAACACCATGTAATTGTTGATGGTGGCCTGCGACATCCCCTGGAGAGGCAAATTTAAAAATTGAGCCCTCTGAAAGTTAAGGTGCTCTTATAGACAGGGATGGCAGTTTCGGCCGAAACCGAACGTTTCGGACGAAACATAATAGTTTCAGACCTGGACGATCCGAAACCGGACCTGCTCACTATAGAAGGTCTGAAACTTCTAAAAAAATTATTTTATTATATTTCGGGAGAAACTGATTCTGGTTTCGCCCAGTTTCGGGCGTTTCGGCCCGATATGCCCGAAACCGGGCAAAATCGGATGCGAACTCCCCTCTTAAGGGAGTTCACATCTGCCAGGCTACCGCCAGAGGAGGTGGAGCGATAGGGGGGAGTTTGGGAGGAGGTTTTGATGCTGGGAGGAGATCTTGCCGGTGCCGCCGCCGCCGTTTCTTGCAGTTTACAGTGCGTAGCTGCCGCCATGGATGGCAGTTTCGACCGAATTCGGACCAGAACGATCCGAAACCTACCGGCCAAAATCGAAACTTCTTCAGTTGGCAAAAAATAATATTTTATTTAATTTCAAGCCAAAACCGAAATGGTTTTGATTTCAGACCCGGCCGAAACCGACACCGAAATCGAAACAAACTACCTTCTTTGACTGCCGCCGTCGCCGTCGTTCACATAATTGGCTTGAAGATTTGTCAAGGATCTTGTAAGTTTTTGTATTTTTTTATTTGTTTGATAATTTTCTTGTTGTAGGTAAGGTTATATACAATATATTAATTTTTATACGTTAATTATGATAAATCTCAAAATTAGGATTTAATTAGTAATTTAAATTTGGACTTTTGTCTAATTAGGTAAGTTTAACGTCAATTGAAGCTTCATTGAATGCTTTAGGGCGGGAACATGCTGCTAATTGTATTACACGCCGGGTAATTAGGGTAAATCCCCAAATTACGGCCTAATTAATAGTTTACATTTATGACTTTTGTCTAATTAGGTAAATTTAGCATCAACTGAAGCTCAATTAAGTTTAATTGAATGCTTTAGGGCGGGAGCATGCTACTAATTGTATTACACGCTGGATAATTATGGTAAATACCCAAATTAAGGCATAATTAACAATTTAAATTTGGGGGTTTTGTCTAATTAGGTAAATTTAGCATCAATTGAAGCTCAATTAAGTTTCGTTGAATGGTTTAGGACGGGAGCATGCTGCTAATTGTATTTAATGAAGGGTTATTTGACAAAGTCCCCAAATGTGACCCTAATTAGCGATTAGAAATTGGAGCTTTTGTCAAATTATCTCAATTCAGCGTAATTTGAAGCTCACTTATGCTTCATTGCAATTTTCCATTGTACTTACAACCATTTGTCGTTGACTGTCTTAATACAGCATTATGGATATACATGAACAAGGTCAAGAGCAGCAAGGGCAAGACGATCCGGGTAGACCCACCTCACCTTAGTTGATATTGGAAGAAGAAAAGTCAAATGTAATTATTGTAGTAAGAAGATACATGACGAGATTACTAAAGGAAAGCAGTATTTGACAGGGATAAGAGGAGAGGCCAAGCAATGCGACATATGTCCCCGACGGTGGCAGAGGACATGCGCCAGTGCCTTCTGGGTAAAAAAGACAGGATGCAACGAAGGGCTGAAGATTAAGTTGAAATTTGTGAGAAGATTTCAGGCAGAGTAAGCAGAAGGGGAAGGAGGGATGATGATGATGAGGAAAGTATTGAGGATTCAGATCCAGAGCTGACCGAAGCAATAGAGCGTGAGCGTACGGCTCGAAGTAAGAGAAACGCATCGATAGGATTAGGGACCTACTCTAGTATAGCTAGTGTAGCATGACGTCCTGACACTTTACAGAGTAGGCCCCATGGACAACTATGTGCACAGAAGGTAAAGTGCTACACAGCAAAAAATCAAGCAGGCATTAAGAGGGGTCAAAAATCAACTGAAGCTACAGGGCATACATTTAAAAGTATTTACAAATGATTTTTCCATGCAGGTGTGCCCGCACATGCAACTGAATCAGGATATTGGCAGCCTATGCTTGATGCCGTAGCAGATGCTGGCCTTGGCCTCAAGGCCCCATCACGTCGAGACTTATATGGGTGTGGCCTTGAGGGAGAGGTTGAAGAGCTTCATCAGTGGGTTGAAAACTTCAAACATATTTGGATGGAGAGAGGATGCACCATTGTGTGTGATGGCTGGACTGGTACCACGAAGAAGTCCATGATCAACTTTCTAGTTTATTGCATCGAAGGTACAATCTTTGTGAAATCAGTTGATGCATCAAATTATGAAAAGAATGTAAATTATTTGTTTCATTTGATGGATGAGATGGTAGAATAAATTGGAGATGAATATGTTGTGCAAGTAGTCACCGATAATGAAGTCAGTTACAAGGCTGCAGGGAGGAAGTTGATACAGAAGCGCAAACATTTATATTAGCTCCCATGTGCAGCATATTGTCTAGACTTGACACAAAAATATGAAGAAGACAATTGAGAGGGGACAAAATATCACTCAATACATTTATGGCCATCCTAGGATCTTGAACATGTTCAGAGAGCATGCAAGTGGGGGCCGAGATATAATCCGTGAAGAGCCAAAAAGATTTGCTTCGAATTTCATTTCTTTGGAGTCCTTGCACAAATATAAAAATGAGCTCAAGTCTTTCATGTACCATAATTCCATGTGGAATTACATAGACAAATCCAATGTTGATGCTCAAATGGATAATTTGGAAATGTGCCACATCGTGAAAGATAACAAATTTCAGGACAAGGTCTCACGTTACATGAAAGTAGTCACATCCCTCGTGAAGGTACTAAAAATTGTGGATGACGATGGTAAGAATGATATGGGATATCTGTACGAGATCATGGACCATGCCAAGTTAGACTTGTAGAAATCCCTTCCCAGAGAGTATGATAAGTGGTGAAAATTTATTGACAACAGATGAGACAACACATTACACCATGAATTACATGCAGCTGGTGAGTGATTAATTGTACTGATATAAAGTTCATTAGTTTTTAGGTTCATTTACATCTTACATTTAGTTAATTATACACAAATACAAGTTATTTCCTCAACTCTTGATTTATATACAATGCCAATGTAAACGTTGATGGCGAGGTGCTTCAAGGCACCTTAAAAGTAATTGGTCGTTTATCGAGGACATCAGAAAAGAGGCTTCAAGCTGAGCTACAGGTTGGCCTTTATTGATTTTATCAATAAGAGGAAAATGATTTACTTAATTACTTATGTTAATATGTTACTTTATCCTTATAGATGGACAGTTATAGAATGAGGACTGGGACATATTCTGACTCACAATTACAATATGCTGTGAGAAGAGTGAGCCCAGGTATACTAAATCTTTGTGCTTAAATTGAGTCAATATGAATTAGTACATCATGAAGAATTGATCTTCATTTACATCTTACATTTATTTGTTTATGGTTGGTGGAACAACTGACTGGTAGATAATGGTGAACAATAGGGATTTGAGCAGTAATGCATTGGCTTATATTGCAATTAAGGTGCAGAGTCAAACATCATCAAGTCAATGTGAAAGGAATTGGAGCGCATTCAGTCTTATACACTCAAAGGTTCGCAATCGTTTAAAAGCTTAACGGCTAGAAAATTGATTTATTGTCACTACAACATGGGGTTGAGAATAAAGAACATGAAGCTGAGACACCAGTTGAGGGACAAACGCGTCGCAAACAATACAACTGGCCAAATTGATGTGGATGCATTATTTGATGATGACAGTCTCTTGCAATCTTGGTTGAGGTACAACCACAGGTTGATGAGCCCATTTTTGATCTTGATGACAGAACATGGGCAGATGGTATACTGAATGGAGATGAGCCAAGGGATCCAAAATTCAGAGGATCAACAAAGAGGCTAAGAGTGACTCATGAGCACCAGAGAGAGAAAAAGCCTTTGTTTGTTGACGACACTGAGCAACAACCTGAGATTGAGCCAACTACATACTCGGAATCAGATAGCAGGCCAGTCACTCTTAGAATGGTCAAGCCATCTCCATCCTTAAGAAGAAGTACATCAATGCATGAGATGACTGAGAGGACTAGTGTTGCTGCTCGAGAGGACCCGACGATTGAGCAGATGAAGCAAGTTTATGTGAGACACCCAGCACGGGAAAAAGGATTCCTTTCAAAGATGAACGAGATGATCACACCAAAAGAAAAAAAACAGAGCCAAAGGCTAGAAGGTGATTGATTTTTTTTGTTTCTGATGATGATGATGATGATGCACCAAGTGATGATCCCAGTGTAACTGCAGGTGCTACTACTGGCGGTGGCATGTATGCACCTACTTCCTCCTTCCACGCTGACACGGGCTGAGGATACAATCATAGTGAAGAAAGATATGATTCACAGAGCCAATATGGACATCCATCAGATTATGGAGGTGGCCAACACGAAGCAGGCATGTATGAGTGAGGTCATCAACCAGGATTCCAATTTCATCAAGTTCCAGCCAGTAGCAGTTATGGGTCAGCATACTCTTTTAATCCTTAAGGTTCTGCTTCTTATGTTGATTCTGGATTCCAATCAAGCCAACAACCTTATACTCCAAGAGAAATTCAAAGAGGGCTGCACGACTTGACTGTATCATTGTTTGGTTACAGTGAATATACAGAATATATGCAGTCTGTTTATGGGTATCAACAACAGAAGCCAGACGATGAGGGAGAAGGTTCTTCCAGCTATTATGCATATTAGTACATCATTATTTGGGTTAGGATCACTTAATTTCTGTAACATTTACTGTGTTTGTAATGTTTATTGCATTGCTTCAACTTACTCCACGTAATATGTAGCGAATATTAGTTTAACATGTCGAATGCCTACTTCTAGCACTTAATCCAATTTATTCACACTCAAATGCACGTCTAATAATTTTTCTGACTTTTTTCTGATTATTTATAGTTTTCTTCATTTTTTTTGATTTTTATGAATTTTATGAATTTTTTGAATTACCTGAACGGATTTCGGCCGATTTCGGCCAAAACCGAAACTGCCATCCTTGCTTATGGAGGATCTCTCATAGGAGGCTTCCAACTTGTGACAGACTTGCTACCTTTTGGGAAGGCATCTAGACACCCTGTTGTTTGTGTGGGAAGGACGGGAGATTGGATCATCTCTTTATTAGCTGCCACTTTTCCTGTGATGTTTGACGGCATGTCTTGAGCAAGATCGAGTGTGCTTTGCAGCCCGCACAAACCGTCTAGCAGCTGCTGAGGGAGTGGCATAGGCAGTGGTCCCTCAAAGAAGATGGGCGGATTTGCTAGCTCATTCTTCATGCCACCCTGTGGGCCATTTGGGGGGAAAGAAATAGCAGAATTTTTAGAAAGGAGGCCACTATCCCAGAGAAAGTAGGGCACTTCATTGGGGACAGGGTGACAGAGAACACAGGCAACTCTCCTCTTTTGCCTTTGGTGAGGGGATAGACGGGGCCTCAACTTCTTTTTGGGGGACCCTTGTTGTACACAGTTCCATAGGGATCTGTTGAAGCATACAGAGAACACTTGTAAATCCCTCCTTTTTTACTTTAATATACACAGTGGTACCATCCACTTCTCAAAAAAACATAAACCAAAAGGGGACTGAATATCAAGAAATCTAAAAAAATATAAAACGTGGAGTTTTCATTTCTGTACAGTATGATTTTCTCAGACTGACAGCATACTGATACAATGCATGGTGCATTCCCTTCTCTTTTGAAACTTAATTAATTTGTGGTGTTATCCACATTCAAACAAACCAAAAAAAAAGAATTTCAAGTAAAACCCACATGAAACAGACACATTGCTTCATCACATAACCTTGATTTTGATTTCCCTTAAAGCATTCCTATCAGGATCATCATTTTAAATGCAGTGTCTGAGGTCTTTCCTCACTATTATGCATCATTCCTTCAGTCTTACCTTCCTAGCTCCTTTTGACAAGCCTCCAATGCTGCCATTTTTGGTAAAACTAAGCCACTGCAATAGTTTGTGCCCCAAAAGTGACTGGTAAAACATTTCATTACGCAAAACAGCATGACACTTCCAAATATAACACTATATACAAAAATAAAAAAGAGTATTATGAAGCCCACACACTCAAAGCAGTGCTTTTCACCATCAGCCCACCTGCCCCAAAACATATCAACAATGTGGAACATGTCCAAGAAACAGCCTATATCTTGATGAATCCCATAGTCCATTGAGGCCCATAAAACTCATGAAAAGCACAGAAGATCTGGTTGTTTTTCCATTTAAATGGCCCCATGCATCATGAAGACTGATCTACATACTTTCTAATCAGAGAAATATTTAAAATCCAATATTACAAATTTACAAACAGCCATCTCAACTGATATTATCCTTTGCCCATTCTCCACTGCTGCCAGAATAAATATTCAAGATATGCACCTGCAATCCTTATGTCTGCCACTTAACTTGTTTCATGTCTTTTCTTCAAGTGCAATTTCCCAAACCAAACCATATTTTCGAATGAAAGTGGACCATACCACCAATATTGTTCAAAACAGAGGAAGTACAATCAGAGCAGGTGAGGAGATGTTCCTCACCTAACCCAAAGCCAAGCCAAACCATAAAGCAAGTTTAGCTTCAAGTATCTTACTGCTTCAAATGGTAAAGCACCTTGTAGTCTATGGCTGCAGATACCCAATGCAACACTCCGCCCTTGATTATTTGCACCTATTACTAATACTTGCATTAAAATCTCTATCTTTCTGCAGCATGCCTACACATATTAACATTCAAAACCATATGCCACCCATGATTAACTCCTCATTTACATCATATTTCAATCATTTTCACTAAATCTGAACATAATTTACACTCACATTTTACGCTTTTCCCAATGTTTTTTTCCCCCCATGCATCAAAGTTAACCCCTCATACTCCTGTTTCATTAGCAATATCATCTACAAAGAACACGGACAATGATACATCATCCTGGATCACTACAGTCATAGCATCCATCAGAAGTGCCAAGAAGTATGGAGTCGATAGTAAATCTATGGTAAACGATCATTAGGAGAATTCTTGTGCCATACCACAAGCAATGTTTACTCTCATCCATGCCCCCTCATACTATCCTTTATAGTATGTACCTGCCTATCCTTTCAGAGTTCACTAATAACTTATCTTGGAACTCATCGCATGCTTGTTCGACATCAACAAAAGCCATATGCAACTCTTTAATCTTCTCTTTAAATTTTTCATTCAATTCTTTCAGGAAAAAGAAAATGTAGGCACCCAGCCTGACAAAACCAAATTATCTGTGAATATTATAAAGAAACATCAGAAATCAAAGCATAAGATGAGTGATTTAATGCAAATATTCCCCACCCACTAAATGTATGCCAGTTATGTGTTATCCTATTTAAAAGAATCGGCCATGATACAACAGCGCAAGCACAAGAATCTGCCAGTGACCCTGGTCAAATATTAGTCATCATGACCTTCATAGTGAACTTGAGGCATACATATCTGGTCAGAAGTTGAATGTCCCACTGTAATCCACTAAACTAACTGTGCTTGAGCTGCTGCACTACGTAGCCATGTGTTGTCAAGACATTTCAATTCTAATTTATTAGCTGCCTTATAAGGACTATATAAATTGCTAGTCACTAGACAACCAGTAGGTGGTTAGGCTCTACCACCCATTGATTCAATCACTAATAAACGGAAGAGATAGATTGTACCAAATAATTGTTTAAAAAAATGGTTTGTACCATGTGCTATAAATTAGGGGGAAAATTGTATGTATGTTGACAATGTTCAAGCCTATTGATAATATCCCAATCATTCCCCATCGCAGTTCACCATTTACCCTGTCCATAGGACATAATTCATGGCTCTTCCCCATTGCAGAGCCGTCACTCATCCAACTCCAGTCCACAAAACATAAGCATACAGCAAAGCCCAACATTCAAAGCCCTTTTCTCATTCTACCCTTAAACTAAGCAGGCTTCTTCTAGCAATGTAAGCTACCACCCACTTAAGTGTTTCAAGAACTAGCTGGAGAACACCAACCAGATGCCCCTGTGCAGAAGGATCATCTACTCCAGGTAGCACTGACCCTACACCAGAGGCAGGTAGCATTCATCATCCCTCCCCAACACCAACAGCTAATAAGGCATGTACTTACATATTGAACCATGCATCAACTCTCTTCCAGTGGTTTGGTACCACCTCCATTGTTCTCTAAAACCAACTTAATCTGCTAGATGTTTGAATTTTATCAAAAAAAGTGGGTAAACATTTTAACTGAACATGCATTTACCCAGGTTTCAAGAGCCTTGTTTATCAGACTAACCAGGCAACCATCTGAGGGGGTGTCAAGTAAGTTGCTCACTAAAATGCAATATGCAGCTGTTGAACCCCACAAAATTTATAACATCTTTATGATATTTTCAGAAATTTTCAGAAAATAAAATGTACTATGTCATGGCGAGAAATGATGCAAAATCGTTGCCGTTACATGAATGCCCTCGGGGTTCCGACAGACGATGCTATCTACAAAAGTCTTACGTGATGTCATGCACAGGAATTCTATCAAACAGCTGGTGGGCAGCACGAAGCAACATACCCACACAATAAACTAGCAACAAACAGGTCAATCCGGTCTTTTAGACCAGCCCCAGTGGTCGGGGGAGTGTTCCCTATGCGGCAAAAAGCCCAGACAGCAGGGCGTCGTCAAAAGCAAACAAACAAAAGCTCTCCACGTGCTGCAGCCTGAATTCCCAGCAATAAAAAATAGCTTGAATGGGATGGGTTAGGCTTTTACAGCCCAAGGAAAACCACAAGGCCCCCCACCTCCACCCTCTCTCTCTCTCTCAAGTGGGCAGGAGGACCGGAGGGACCTCCCTCTGGTCGCGTAACACCGGAGGGATGCCCCTCCGGTCACACAGAACCGGAGGGCAGACCGGAGGGACCCCCCCTCCGGTAGCACGCAACCGGAGGGCCCCTTCCAGTTACATATTGCATCGGAGGGACCCCCCCTCTGGACGCATACGACCGGAGGGGGGTCCCTCCGGCCCTTCCTCTCCCTTGTGCCATGCATGTGCAATCAAAAAAGAAAAAGAAAAGAAAAAAGGGGAAAAGGGGGGAGAGATGTGCCTTACCTTCTCAACTTCCACCGGAGGCACTCCTAGCAATCAATGCGCCAAAACAAGAACCAGAGGGAAGTCCCTCCACTTGACTTCATCAACACCTATAAAAGGGGGTTAGGGCCAACACTTGAGAACAACAAGAAGAGGACTTCACTTCGCACAAAGGTCCTTGGAGCAAAGCTTGGAAGCTTAGAGACTCCTCTTGGAGCTTGAAGACCTGCGCAAGTTGCTGGGAGCGGCCTCCCTTGTTCAAGACTTGAAGAATTTGCTGAAGACCCAATTGCATTAAAGCCCCCAGGCTAGGGTATGTTATAAAAAATACCCCCGCGATGAGGGAAGTTCAATGTATTTCATGAAATTTGTTGCAGACTTAAAGGAAAAATCATGTAAAGCCCAGAAATGCTAGGTTCTGGGATGTTAGATGTCACATTATGGGAAAACCCTGCAAAATCCAAAAATTGCAATTTTACCCTGACGTTTTGTAAAATTGCACAAAAATCCCTATACTTCAGAAAAAAATCCTGAAATTTCAAAATTCAAGAAAAATGTTCAAATTTGCAGAAATGTTCTTCAGAATTGGAGAAATGTCCCTGTTTCATTCAGAAGAACTAAAACTTGCAGTTTTACCCGGACTTTTGCAAAATTGTGCAAGTGCTTGGGAAAATACAAGAAAATTCAGAAAATTCAAAGGGCTGCACAAGAATGTTCTGATTGTGCTAAAACTGTGATTTTGTCCCTACCTAAGTAAAAATTGCAAATAAACCCCTTACCTATGAGAAACTGCAAATAAACCCTCACTTAGGGGAAAATTGCAAATACGCCCCCGCCTCAGGGCGTGGGAGTCCTTTTCAGAGTAAACCCTCAATATCACGACAGATATTGTGGAGGTTGAAGGATCTTTGGCAGTTAATCAAAGGTGTTCGGACTTGTACCGATGTAAATTGACACCAACTACAGTCGGTGGGAAAAATCCAATACACGAACCCTAATTGTTTGGTAAATCAACCGCACGGAATTAATAAAATGCCAAGATATGTGCATAGTTATCCAACAAATGGATATCTTTAAAAATATTTTTTTTTGCCTGTTAAACAGCAACAAACAAAAACTGTGGAAATATTGTTTTCTCTGCCATGTGTTTTAGGTGCAGCCAAAGGTTTGACATCTCATAAAATTACGACCACATCTGAATACTCAGTATGATTCACTCACCGTGTCCAAAATGTAAAGCAACTGGTGAATGTAAAACCAGTTATAGCGTCTTCCTTATGTTTCTCTTATGCTTCACTCTAAAACCTGTTTTTTGATAGCAGTTATGCATCCTTCTCTGAGGAAGATTGTTGTGGGCATGTAGGAATTCCATGCACCTACGGAGGGAACATCAACTGTTTGCCATGAGTTGATTTTTAAACCTTACATGGAAGTTGTAGTTAAAAAGTGTAAATATTTTGCAATGAAAAGGACTTTTATTTCTGAATGTGAAAAAGAATCCATTAACAAGATGCACAGTCCTGTGCATGTTCTATTTGTACATACTCTTTAGCAATTTAGTCAAAGGAAGCAAATAAAGAATAACAACCACATGACATCCACAACACACCAAAAGAATCTATTAACAATGGCCAGGTGTAAAATACCTTTGATATGTGCACACCGAGATTCCGGTGAACACCAGAACACTCGATGCAGACAAGAACCCCAAGGTTTAAGGAAGCCCAATCTGGCTCAGGAGCACCACAGTCGGCACATATGTCATTACCAGTTACTCTTCTCAAGAAGTCAATGGGTTTCTCAAGTTTTACATTATGGTGATGCTGCTGTGAACTTCTAAGTGAGCGCTCAACATGACTGGTGATTGCTTTCCTTTCTAGGGAACCTTCTTCCATGGTTAAATGATCAAGGTCAGAAGAGCTATCAAATGAACTACTCTCACTAGCAGCACAGTGATGGCCACTGCTTGTAGGGCTGGCTGGAAGGTGCTGAAAAAAATTGGATTTACATATGTAAAAAAATATGAATCAGAAATGAATTAAACAGTTTCTGAGTTGAGACTACCGATGCTAACCTGGTCCAGAGACTGCGAGCTTAGGAGAGAAGCAATAACACCAGTTATCTTTTCAATCCAATCCATTTGATCCATTGCACTCTCAGCCTGCCTCAATAAGAAAAGTCCTGGTAAGAAAAAACCTCAAATCATGAAAGCACAAAATATTTGACAATAAAATAGATAAGCAACCAAAATCTAAATTCTCAAGTACAATGGGTTTTTTTTACCCACACCAGCAAGACATTCTGGTAACAAAACCTACTCCCTCCTACATAGGATACTCTTCTGCACCTCCAATATGCTTTTCATTCCTGTGTTCACTAAGTCAAATTTGCCAGATGTTTCGCCATTTCTCTAAGAAAACAGAATTTGGGATTAAAGTGCTTTCTTTGTATTATCTTTGACTCTACCTGCAAAGTATAGTTCTTTGATGGCGAGATAATTCTGAAGCAAAACCGCAAATCTGACTGGTCAGCATCAATTTTGATTGTTGAAGTAAGTAAGTTCACGGTGTGATGTGCGACAGACTTCTCATCGTGAACCCCACCATGATAGTGAGAAGAAAGCCATCGGCTTAGCAGCCCAGAACCACGTTCAGATGTATTATTCCTCTGATTAGAATGCTGATTTCCAATGCCCTAGAAGAATAGATATACATCTAAAATAAACGGCATGATCCCATCAAAAAAATTATGAATAAGAAGGATAGAAGGACAATGTACAGCATAAAAAGGTTTTAAGAATGTGGGTATTATTCCAGGAATATATTTCAAGATATAACTTACAGATGGCTTGTTCCGTTGTTTGCGATAGTAGTACAGCATTCCTCGGCTATCAAGGACAAAAAACCTTCGCTTCCAGTCTCCTCTCAAGTTTGATGAGCGCTTCGAGAGGTAACCTTGTCGAATGGTTTGGACCTGCAATTTTATAACATAAGTAGAAGAAAATAAAAAAATGAAGCATATAATATACGCTCAAGAGTTAAGAAAATACAAGAGGATACACTGGACTTTCAGAATGACCATGATTTAGAGATGCAAAAACAGAAACTGAACCACAGCTAACATAGCATCTACAAATGCATCAAAAGAGTTCACCTTTCCCTTTGTGGCTGACTGCATAACAGCTTCTATTGTTTTGTGGGAACTTCTTCCAATAGATTGTATACCATCTCCATTTGGAGAACCATGTGATCCATTTGATGACCATTGACTTTCTCGATCAATCTGCCTTTTGAACTCCTGCATTCTCTCTGTAAGGTCTGCTTGCTCATAGTTTGACCTTTCCCTTGACTGTTGTGCATAAGCCAAAACCTGCAAAAGAACAAGCACATGAAAATTATTATTGGAACATATCAATTGGTAAGCAAACAAGCTAAGAATGCTACATGCTACTTTAGTGACAATGTTGCTGGAAGTAGGTGGGGTGGCCATGAGAGAGGGGATGGGTAGAGGCAATCCACATACTGGGTCAATGTAAGCAAATGTAAATGCCACAAGGTTAAATATGTCATTTTCATATAAAAGATGTGCTGATGCAGGAAATTTTTCATTAATAAGGAAAGGAAATGCCTTGCACAGAAGTGCGAGAACTTTCTCCCTCTAGCCTTTTCTAGAGAGAAAAGCTTTGGGAATCGGAGACATGTTCCGTCGGGGGGGGGGGGGGGGGTCCTCTCGCCGGAGCTTGGCCGAGGCAGTGGGGCTCGCCGCACTGGGGGACAGGTTGCTGGCCTGCCTCCCACTTGCTTCAGGTGTGACCATAGAGGCCACATCCGGCGTTTCTGCCTAGGAAAGGGGTCGGCTCCTGCAGAGGCTCACGGTGGCTCCGGGGGTCACCGCTCATTTGCCGATGTTGTGAGGAACAATATGCCGCTGAAGGGACCGGCGAGTAAGAGATGGCTCAAGGCAGGAATGCTCCCGGCAGAGCTCCTGCAAGGCAGGATCGGATGGTTGCAGTGGTGCTTGTGCATTTCTCAGCTGGAAGGGTCTGTGGAAGCGGAGGAAGTCAGGCGGCGGCTGGTAGAAGTTGCAGGTGGGTGCTGGGACGTCGCTCGGTTGTCCAAGTACATGTTCCTGGCGGTTGGGCAGGAGGAGGACTAGTTGTCGAGGTTGGTAGAGGCTAGGTGCCTTGTGGCCGGCGGAGCTCTTCTTTGTCAGCAGCGGTGGTCGGAGAAGTGGGGAGCCTTCCCCAACCCAATGGCGAGAAGGTTCCGCATCGTGTTTGAGGGAGTCCCGATGCACCTGTGCGACGAAGAGGGTCTCTCCTTCTTAGCCAGGGGCTTCGGGAGGGTGGAGAACGGCAGCCTGGGCTTCACCCCACTGAGCTCACGGACGTGCATCGTTGCCACTGTCTAGGTGGCCAGCCCCGGCAATGAAACCAGTGATCATCTCCGTCAACCTTGCCGATCTAGTTGCAAGAGGAGGTGATGACTGCTGACGCCCGCATTAGGGCAACAGGAAGCCAGTTGGGAGGAAGGAGATGTACGGCCGGGGGGCATTTTGGTGGTCGATTCGAATTTGAACCGACCGCATCGAGGCGATAAATCGGGAACGTCAAGGGCTGCTCGGACCGGTTTATCTGAAGAATCCATTCTAGCAGGTAGCAGTTCGGGCAAGCTCCTAGCACGTCTGAGCTCCGGGTTGGAACACCTTACCCGTAACTTACCCACACCCCCGCGCATTGGTGCTTTGGGACTCGTTAACAGTCTCCTTCCACGTCCAATAGCTCCCAAGCCCCAGGATCTGCAGGTCTCGCTAGTAGTGAGCGCACTCCGGCGATTCCCCCCACCCCCCACCCCCCACCGGCAGCCACTAGTCTTCAACAATCTCAGCAAGCAAACTCTACACCTGCCCGCTCTAGACAGGGTGTAGGGGGAAGAAGATTGGAGGTGACTATGGCGATCGGCGACAAGAAAGGAAAGCAGGTGGTCATGGATGACCTGCAGGGCATGGAAGAGTCTAGTCGGGGGGTGGAGACCCCCTAGCTGGCCAGAAGGAGGTCTACAACAGTCGGACCCTGTCAGGGGCGTGCTCAGATGCCAAGTTACCACCGGTGACCCTCCAGCTGGGCCCTCTAGCGGACGTCTGCCAACGGTTGTCATCGGATGCAGCTCCGCTTGCGTCTGCTCTGAAAGGAGAAACAGGCCAATCTGCTTCCTGGCCTGGCCCAGGTGGGCTTGTCTAGGGATCCTAAGATCAGGAGGTAGGGGAGGAGGCATCAGAGGGAGAGGAAGAAGTCCCAGAGTTACTGGAAGGGTTTGTGGCTCTGCTTACTGCAGGGGAGGAGCCGAAGGAGAGGAGCTACCTGGGGAGGGAGGAAGTAAGGGAGATGATGGGGGTGATAGAAAAAATGACAAAGGAGCATATGAGAGAGCTGCCTAAAAGGTAGATATTTCCTTTGAGGCCGGGACAGACGAAGATGTGAACGGAGAGTTCTCTAAAATCAGAAAGAGGTGTTTTGCCACTATCTTGTAAGGAGAGAGGTCTCCGCAGAGAGGAGTTAGGGAGGGGGGTGTTAGGGAGGAGAGGAGTATCCCTTTGTCTTCTGAGGTAGTCTCATGGCATGTGAGGGGGCTAGGGGTGGAGAAGAAGAAGGCGGCGAGAGAGCTGATCAGGAGATGTAAGATTGACATCTTTATATCCAGGAGACCAAGTGTGAAGGGGATGGTGAAGCCCTCATGAAGGAGTTAGGGGGTGCTAGACTTTCCATGGGTGTTGTGTCCCCGGCAGAGGGCAGGTCAGGGGGGATTATGATCCTCTGAAACCCTTATGAGGTTGAAAAGGTGGTGCTAGACAGACATGTGAGCAGATGGGCCATCTCCTTTCACTTCACTAATGTGAGGGATGATTTCTCATGAGACTTCACCGGGGTGCACGGACCCCATAGCAAAGAGCAGCGTCTTCTGTGGGAGGACTTGGTCAGCCATCACCTTTCCTCGGGCAGGCCTTGATGTGCCGGTGGAGACTTCAACATAGTGGCTGCCCCCTAGGAGAGGACGAGGGAGAATGTCTATGCAGGGGATATGGAGGACTTCACTGCCTTCATTGAGGAGGCGGCTTTGGTGGATATCGACATGGCACATGGTCAATTTACTTGGTCCAACATGAAAGTTGATGCTTCTTGCTCCAGGTTGGAAAGATTCTTGGTCTCTGTTGATTGAGAGGATTACTATCCTCATGTGCAAGTGCTACCTTTGGCCATATCAATATCAGACCACAAGCCTATTTTTTTGAAGACCAGCCGTCTGCAGGATAGGATTCAGTTTCATATTGGAGCATTTCTAGTTCAGGGAAGTAGATGTCATGGACACGGTCAGGGAAGCATGGATGTCATAGGTTGTTGGTAGATCTTCTATGGCTACTCTGGTGTTGAAGCTAAGGCACACTGCTCAGGTCCTCAGGACTTGGGGGACAAACAGAACCCTCTCGAAGAGGGAAAGCAAAGGACATAATTCTTCGGCAGATTGAGAGCCTAGACTGTTTGGAGGAAGCAAGACTTACGGATGCAGAAGATAGGAGTCTTAGGGATTCTCTTAGGGGTCAGTTTGATGAGATCCTCTCTAGGGAGGAAAACTATTGGAGGCAAAAAATCGAGGGGCAGATGGATCAAAGAGGGGGACATAAATAATGCTTACTTCCAATGCATTGCCTCAGGGAGGAGAAGGGTTAACACCATCACTTGCATCAGGACGGAGAGCTCTTTGTTTCTTTGGATGAGCATATCAGGGGACTAGTAAGAGACTTCTACTCCAGGTTGTTTACAAAGAACGACCACTTTAGGTCAAGGATTGTTGATGATCTCCTTCCCCATCTCTCACCAGAGGAGAGAGATACTATCTCACAGAGTATTACAGAGGAGGAGGTTCGCCGGGCAGCCTTCTCTGTTGGAGGGGATACAGCCCCAATGACCTTCTTCTAGAAGTGTTGGGATGTCATCAAAGGTGATCTTATGGAAACAGTGAGGGAGTTTCAAGAGGGCAGAGCGCACTGGGGGGGGGGGGGCATCAATAAAACCCTCCTAGTCCTTATCCCCAAGAAGCGAGAAGCCCAAGATTTTTGGGACTTCAGGTCCATTAGTATGTTAAATAGCACCTACAAAGATTGTCACCAAGTTGCTAGCAAGGAGGTTAGTTAGAGTTATGGATAAAGTGGTCAGCTGCTTCTAGGGAGCCTTCATCATGAGAGACATATTCAAGACAATTTCTTGGTGGCCCATGAGTGTTTTTGCCATGAATTCTCAGAGGAGGAATGGAGTAGTCCTCAAGTTGAATTTTGAAAAAGCTTATGATAGGGTCAATTGACTATACTTATTTGATGTGTTGGAAAAGATAGGCTTTCGGGATAGGTGGATTGGCTGGATCCGAGCTTGTATTTCCTCTGCTTCCTTTGATGTCCTTATCAATGGAAGCGGACCTTTTCTTTCCACAGTTACAGGGGCCTCCGACAAGGAGATCCCATGTCTCCTCTCCTTTTCGTGCTTATGGCTCATGTGCTGAGTAATGTGTGGTAGAGAGCAGAGGCTTTAGATCTAATCAGGGGTTTCCAACTTGGGAGAGGAGAAGTATGTCGATGATACTATCTTTTTTTGGCAGAGGATGAGCAGCAACTTTATGTGGCTAGGCTTTTGCTGGAATTGCTGGAGGAGGTCACTGATCTGAAAGTTAGCTTCAACAAGAGCATGCTTGTTAGGGTTAACATGGAGGACATGGCTCTTCAGAGGGCGGCATGTATTTTGGGCTGTCCGTTAGGAGTTTTTCCTATCCCCTACCTGGGACTCCCTCTGACCGTAGGTGTTCTACAGTGTGCAGATTGGCTACCTATTATACAGAGATATGAGTCCAGACTAACTGGTTGGAAGGCTAGACTACTATCTTATGGGGTCAAGTTAGTATTATGCAGATCAATTTTGGACAACTTACCCATCTATTTCCTCTCCGTGGTCCGGATCTCAAAGTCTGTGGTGAAGAAGATTGAATCTATTCAGGGGAGATTCTTTTGGCATGGGAGTGAGGGAGATGTAAAGGATGGCATGATATCAAGTGGGTGTTGGCAGTAATTTTTGCCGGTAAAAAAAAGCAAATTACCCCGGGATAATCCCCCATCCTTTCTTGAAGCAGGGAGTCACAATATGTAAGGGTGAGATATTGCTTAAGCTTACCACTGCAGAAGGGGGTGACCAGAACTCACCGGGAGGGCTTTAAAAGGGGTGATTGGACCACCCACCTCAATAACAACTTGCTATCTAGACTCCTCCTGCCAACACCGATCTGGGGTAAAGCTGCTGTCCGAGGTGGAGGAAGACATGCCCGGGGTGGACCCGCACCAACTTGTCCGGGGTGGACTGCAGGAGGACCTGTCCGGGGTGGACTTGCAACAACCTGCCCGGGGAGGCACTGACCTGTCCGGGGTGGACCTAGAACCTACCTGGGGTGGACTGCAGGACCTGCAATAGCCTGCCTGGAGTGGACAACAACCTATCCGAGATGGAACTGCAACCTGCCAGGGGTGAAGCACCTGCCCGGGGGGAACTGCTAGGGGTGAAACACCCATCCGGGGTGAAGCATAGGTGGACTGCTAACTTCCCCGTCATGGCACTCATCCAGGGTGAAGCCAATTTTGAGACTCCTCTAGGATGGGATGAGAGTGTGGTCACCCCACTTTTCTCCCCCCGGGGGGTTCCAGGTCACCTCCTTGGCCAGTAGTGACTTTAAGGCAATCCTCACCTCCTCTTTCATTTAAGATTAAGCAGAGAATGGGCTAGCAGGGGTTTTGGGGAGGCCCACATCAGGCTCTCCGGGGTCAAGTGATCCCGGAGCGGTCCAACCCGCCCGGGTCAATTAACCCTAGTGCATTTAGACCCCGTATGGGTTCAATAAACCTCGCTACCCCTCTCTCTCTCTCTCTCACAACAAAGAAAAAAAGGGACCCTCCCGGGGTCATTTTCATCCCGTCCACCCCGTACGGGTTAAATCAACCCTGGTGGCCCTCCAATTTCTATAAATAGACCCCCGAGCGTCCAGAAGGAAGCATCGACCATCTATGAGAAATCAACGACACCTGCGCCTCTAGCAAGAAGATTGTTCGTTGTTTTGACCCTTGAGGGGTAGGTGATCCCCGGGTCTTATATTTATGCCCCTGAGGGCTATGTTTGTAACTATGCCTCTCTGCGGGCCATGTTTGTAAGTTTCTACGCCCCTCGGGACAACTAAACTATGTGGTTCTGCCCCTATAATGGGAGAATTATGGAAATGCCCTCCCCGGGACTGCGAGAAACATGAGTCATGTTATTTGCAGTTTTACCCTACAATCTTTTGTAATTGGGGCTACGCCCCTATTTCCCGTATTAGTGCAGATTTCTTTGATGTACAGTCGACAACTCGCCGACAACCTTGTACCCACTTGGGCCTTAAATATATTCGATATACTCTGCAGACTTCCTTTACACACCGGTTAAAAATTTTATTATTATAAGAAAACCCCCGACTTTCGAGAAATTGTATACATACCCCTCCCTTTGCAAATCGACGCACGTGTGCCTTCTATGAAGCCCCTCGTTGCTCCTTCCGCTGAGGGACATTGTCAGCTCAGTCCTACGCTTGAGTGCCACCTCAAACCTAAGTCCGTGCGGAGTCTGGTAAAATTACCAAAATACCCCTATGACCTAGAAACAGCCTAGTAGCCTCCAAAACTTTCCGGAAATGGCCTCAGTGCCTCAAGGATCCTATCCTACCTTCACTCTAACCCGAAAATTTCAGAAATACCCCTGGCCTGATAAAATTACCAAAATATCTCAGAAAACTTAAAATTACCAAACTATCCCTAGGTCCAAGAAACTTTCCAATACTTCGAAAATGCCCACTGCTCTTGAAAATTTGTGACTTGTCCTCAAATCATAGAGTTTCTCGCTTAACCTCGCGGCTTTTGACTAAACCCTAATCCTATTAATTCTTCGGTGGTGAGTGAAAGCTAAATCTGAGCCCTACAGGCAAGCATGCCCTCAATATCAGGACCCTTGTAGAAGATTAAGGTTTCTTTCACAGATAAACAAAGATGTTCGGACGTTAGGCCGATGTAAATCAACACTGACTGCGGTCAGTGGAAAAGGTCAGCACCGGAACCCAAATCGTCTGATACGATGTGCACCCACGGAATAAACCCTTACATAAAATACTTCTTTTCAAAAAGAACCCAAAACCATATTAAATATATTCCGTGGCCAACAGTGGGGTAGGGTGGTTGCCATTACGGAAGAGGGAGGCTTGGGATAAGGATGTTAGAGACTTTAATTTGGCTCTCTTGTGCAAGTGGTTGTGGACATTGAGGACAGGAGATGATGGGTTGTGGGCATAGATTATCAGGCAGAGATACTTTGGTACGAAGAGAGTTTGGGATATGGATGCATTAACATAGTATCGGACTTCACCGATTTGGCATGGTATATTGACTTGCAGTGATATTATCTCCTCCAGTGTGGGTCCGACTAGGAAAAGGTGACCAGTGTCTTTTCTAGAAGGACAGATGGTGCAACGACTTCACGTTAGAGGCTTCTTTTCCCAGACTCTTTGCAGTCACAGTTGCCCCTTTAGGGTCAATCGCACGAGCTTTTGACTCCCAGCTTCTGGAGGCACCTGGGTTCTGACTTTTAGGAGGGATGCGTCACTGCCTCGCCCCTCAGGTTTGGAGGCCGCAGAGTCCGCTAAAGGTGAAGCTCCCCACTTGGAGGATTTCCCATGGGAGATTGCCAATTCAAGACAGGTTGCTCCAGTTCCTCCCGGGTATCCAGCCCACCTACTACCTATGTGGACTAAAGGATGAGACCATGGATCACTTGTTTGTAGGTTGTACCTGCTCTCAGGAGATATGGAATAGACTTGCTATGAGAGCCTGGTGTGTCCTTGGCCGGCAAAGAGATGCTTCACTTCGTTGCGACTTGGGGTAGGAGGTGTCCCCCAAGAGAGAGAGTATTATGTAGTAGCTGATCCTACGTAGCACTCTTTGGTCTTTATGGAGTGAATAGAACAATAGGATTTTTAAGAGAGAGGCTAGAGCTAAGGACTCCACTCTAAGTATTTTTCATTTGTGACAGACTAAGGAATAGGCGGAGTTGCTTTGTAATATGAATTCCCTCAACTCCCCTCTTTTTGTTTTGCTGGGGGTTAGTGTCCCACACCATCTTGGTGCGTCTTTTGTACAATGATTTTTTAGGAGCTCATTGACTATACTTGAACATCCCCTTTTTTCATTTAATACAATAGTGGACTACCCACTTTAAAAAAAAAAGGAAAGGAAATGAAGAGTGTTGTTCAAGCATGTTGCCAAAGAAGGCACCCAGAAAAGTCACCCCCCCACCACACACAAAAGGAGCTATAAACATCCCACATACATGAGAAAAGTGTCTGCCTCATGATGATTATTAAGATAAGAAAAACAAGGCACAAAATGCCCAACTACCATGTGCAGATAGTTTGCCACAGAAAATCTGATTCATGCTACCAAGCCTTTCTTGGTGACATGAGGTCATGAATAAATGTGCGTATGGGCCTACCAGGGTTCCTCATCAAATATGTGTTGTTAGGTTTCGGGGGTGAGGCTTGGTAAACTTCATCATTCTACTCTCCACATTAACAATAATGGCCCCAAGGAAACCTACTTGTGTTGCACAATCTTCTCAAATCTCGTAAGAGGAAATTTGATATTTATGTTACTTCTTGTGGTTCGAGCCAGTTACTAAAAACAATTGTTTGAACTTAAACTTATATGACCAAGAATAGCAGATTAGGATCCAAATAAGGATCTCCATTTTTTAAATACAAATTCATCTAGAATGAAAATTGTCGCCTACTTCCCAGTTGAAGAAACAAACTTACGAAAAGGCCTATGTTTATAGAAGCAATGCATGATTGTTTATGATGTATATAGATGCTATCTTCATAACCATCAATTTGAAGTTCCTCCTTCAAGATGCATCCCCATTCAATGAAGCTTCCCAATGAAATGCTGATGAAATATCTCAGAATTAGCTGTCGTATAGACCAGAATATTTGTCACCCTAGTTCAGTCTAACTGATAGCATTAAGGACAATCATACATGTAATGAAATAATGCTCAACAAAATTGACTAGGATTTTGACGGTATATCCCATTAAGCAGCAAAGAAAACTAGAGACATCTATAACCAAAATATGACAGGAACCTGGTGGATATATGGTTCCATCTGATGCAACAGCTCATAGCCCTGCACAGAAGACAAAAAGTGAACCTCAGGCATCGTAGAGAAGACAGGAAGAATAGATGTATCCTTATGTTTATATGAAATACTTGTCTAAAATAGCGAAGATGGGCATCCATTGTTCCACTGACAGCCTCCAAAAATTCAAACCGCTTCTTTGCCTCAACATTAGAAAGGGCAGTGATCTGGGCACAAGCTGTAACATTAGCTGAACACCTTTTAAGCCAAAAGCTACAATTTCATCACTTCTCTCATAAAAGATCATAATGACAAAATGAGTGACGAGAAACAAACTAGACACCAGATTGAAACGTGCTTGCTCAAAAGAAGACCTTGCACTGTGTAGTTCCTGCGATGTCACAAAATTAGCATTCACTCTTTAGCAGAACAATGGCAGATTCACGACCATAGACACAGAAGCAGTAATACCACTCAGTGGTTGTGTTTTGACAGAAGAACGAATACTGGGATTTACCTCCTCCAAGACAACAGCCACATCTGTCTTTGTACCTTTTCTAAGTGAAAGGTACTTCTCACGAGCCTGTCGCATAAAACAGAAAAGATTCAATGTCAGATTCTTATGAAAATAGGTTATCATTTCCAAGGGAAAAAAACAAAAGTCCAGCACAAAACATGTTAGCTAAGCCAAACAACATTTTACAATTTGAAATTTGAACCAAAAGTAGCAGAAATGCAGAAAGAAAGTGATGACTAGGAGTAAGGCAGACAGAGTGTGGAAGCATCAAATGGCACAATACAAAGAAATCCTAGCTCCAACCTATGGACCCTTGAGTTTTTTCTGTTTTTTTCTCTCCCTTCTGGAAGGTTACTCAGGCCACAACTCAGTCTATTAAAAAAAAGGAAAATGCATATGCTCCACCACGCAAGACAGACACAAACACACAAAAAGAACTACGAAGATGTAGATGTGCCCACATCCCCTCACCCTTTACAATATGAAATTTGAATATTTATGTCATTTAGAAACTAGCTGATAAATTCTCATCTCACAGATGCATCTCTGCAGTCGGGCCAGTCCCTAACTGAATACATGGAGTGTTTGATGATGTCAAAGGCGCAATCTTAAATTCCTGTCCGAAACACCTGTTCCTCCCCTCCTTCCACATTGTCCAAGCACAGCTGCAATACACTGAGGAACAGCAGTGATCTTCAGCAGCCCATAGACACAGATTCCTCCAAACCATTGAAAGACAAGAAAATGTTGTATGTGTAGTATGCGGGGATAACTGCTTTTGCACTTTGCAAAAGAGAATCTGTGTGAGATGCAACCACATATTTTGGAAACAAAGAAGCCACCTGTTGCAGAGACTTAACACACATTTTCACCTACTTCAGAAATGAATGGACATCCTCCTTTCTACCACTGAATGACAGCAACTTTCAAATGAATTAACCATGTTTTACTCATCTTTTGAAGATATGATGTATGACAGTACATGCAACTTGCTAATCATTAGTCTTTGAGAAAACTTTCCATGCACAAATATGTTATGGTTGTTAGAGATGCTTTCGGTTTCTGAAGATCAAAATGTGATAAACTTTTGCCAATAGGCGATGGTCTCTGCCACAACATGCATCAATTGTGATAAGTCTCCAGCATCCAAATTTATGAATAACACATCTTATTGGGTGTGTGGACCTCTCACCATTCATCAATCACAGTTTCCTTGCCTCAATGCTGGAACTACTGAGGTTTATCCAGAAAACGGCCTAGAGAGCCTCCAAAATTACTTATTCCATAATCTCTTCCACTCATCTTCCCCTCCAACTCTAGTTGAGATCCATTCGCAAAATATCAAACTTAGAAGAATGTATGAGGCTTATACAGAACATGTCGAACTAAATGCTGTCTTTTCTGCTGGTGAGGATGATTTTCTAATCATGGATTGCCAAACCGGCTAGTCCAAACTGGACTGTGCTGGACCGGGTCAGAATTGGTGATCACCAGTCCAACTCAGACAGTTTTGAAACCAGACTGTCCTTAAAATAAAAGAAAGAAAGAAAGAAAAGGTGAGTGTTTTTAGGAAAAGGAGAAAACTTAGAAAAAAGGTAGAAAATTGGGGAAACAGAAATAAAGAAAGAAAAGGGAGATTTCTTGGGTGATTTTTATAATTGAAGTCTTTGTGGTGGGGACACCAGCTCAAGATGGAAGCTCGACAGACGTGGGTGGACCGACGAGCCACCTCCGGTAGTTGCACCGCGCGCTTCTGTCGCAACAGTCACTCAGGCCACTTTAGAGGTTCCAACTACCGAGTCTATGCATGTTGACGATAAGTATGAAGAACAGCAGCAAGTAGAGATCTATGAGGTCGATCATGCACTGGCCGAGGAATATGAAGAACAAACGCTATAATGGTTTGTATCGTAGGATGCTTGGGATCATGATTAATTGTTGCTTCTGGGTTACATCTGATTGATGACACACTGTTCGAGGTTAGCCCATCAGTTGTTCTGCCAGTCGCTCCACCTGACCCTATTTTACTGCTGAAGCCGCCCCATGTTGACACAATATGGTATGACTTGTGCAAGGCACACGAGAAACAACATCCCGAGATTATTCATATGGTTGTTTGCACCGAGCTCCCAGTCTATCCGCAGATGCCCATCCTCCATGTGCTCCATCATTTCAAGGTTCGAGGACGAATCTTTTCCAACCGGGAGAGAATTAGTGGAGACACCGGCAAGGATTGGCAGTACCAGTTTCGGTATCGGTTTCGGCCAGGACCGAAACCGAAACGTACCGGTTTCAATTTCGGCCGAAACCGAAACCGGTTCAAAACATTCAAAAAGGCAAAAATTACAGCAAGCAGATCCGGTTTCAGACCGAAACCGGACGGTTTCGGTCCGAAACCATTAAAAAAGTTTTTTTAAGTTTCGGACCTGCTATAGTGAGCAGGTCCGAAACCGTTTCGGTATGGGCCGAAACCGATACGTTTCGGCCGAAACGTATCGGTTTCGGCCGATATTGCCATCTATGGACACCGGCTCAAGATGGAAGCTCTACGGACGCGGGTGGACCAGCACCTATGAAATCCCGAACCAATCGAACTCGAGGCGGGAGACAATCACACCATTAAATATTTGTAATTTTATTTATGTTTTATGTTCCCCGTGTAAGAGTCATTTAAGTTTGTCTTTAGACATCTCTAAGTGTCTTTTAGTATTCCAAGAGAGTCATAATGAGTCATTAGATATATGTAGGTGTCTTTTCATATTTTTAGGTATTAATTAGAGAGTCATAGAGTTTGTCTCTTGGTTTTCTTTACGGAGTCTATAAAAGAGTCATGTAACCTTTCTTTGGGGACAATGACTAGTTGAATGAGTTGAGAAATTTGTTATGTGAGGTGAGATGCCTTACGTATCCTCTAAGAAGGAGGAGGGGTGAGAAGCCCCAAGTTACCCACTACCGTACCGCCATACATCCACCCTCTTCCTCCTTCCATTTCCCATCGCCTTCTTCTTCCTCTACCTGCATGCACAGCCGCCACAGAGCCACCGTCGCCCACCCTTGCTGGGCTCGCCAACAACTGCCTAAGTGCCACCCCTGTCCAGCATCTTCAATGCCACCATCCCTTGCTGCAACCTGCCACCAGTGCCGCGCCTCCTTCCCCCCCTCTCCCACCACTACAGTACCACCATTCTTCCCTTTCCACCTCCCCCCAACACCAGCGCAAATCCTTCCCCAGCTTGTAGTAGTACCAGCCGCAGTCCCTTTACCCTGCCCCGCTGGCCAGAGCAAGAAGAGGTGTCGGCGTTCATCTCTGCACCAGCACCCACCACCGCCACCGAACCACCGATCGCCCTCTCCTCCCCCCCCCATGCAACCGCCTCCAGCTCCACACCCACCGCCCTCCGTCAGAGCACCCTCAGCTCCGCCGCCCATCACTTGCGCCATCGCTGGTGACCCCAGCTGCCCTCGCCGCCACCGTCTTCATCCCCGTGACCGTTCGCCACACCGAGCAGTCCACTCTGGGCAGCAGACACGCCCGCAATCGCCCCTGCATGCTCGAACGCCCGGCAGCCGTCCCCAGTGCTGTCCGGCAGTCGCACCCCACCACCGCCCCTGTTCGCCATTTTGTCTTCCCCTGTTCACACCCCACCGCTGTTACAGCCTTCCCTCCAAGCCAGCCGCCTGCGGCCCCACTGCCCCACCTCCACGTCCCTTCCTCTCCCCTTTCACTCGCAATAGAAACCCCGAGCAGTCAGCCGGCGTATTTGGTTGTTCCAACTCCGATCACTACCGCCGGCTGTTCCAACTTCGAGCAGTCCACCGTTGCTCGCCACCCTGGCGCCACCGGTCGCCAATAGCTGCCGCCGAACTCTACCTTGCCGGCCACACCTCTGAGCACTCCGCCCTCGCTCAGGATGACGGCGGGACGCCATCGCTGCTCAGCATCCTCCCCGCTGGGCAGGCCATTTCTCTCTCTCTCTCTTTCTCCTCTCTCATCTCTTTGACAACTGTAACAGAGAGTCATTTCATCTCTCTCTCTCTCTCTCTCTCACACACACACACACTCACCTCTTTGACAATTGTAACAGAGTCAGAAAAAAGGTGAGCAACAAAAAAAGAAGGCAGAAAAAAAGAGAGAACAAAAAGAAGGCAGAAAAAAGACAGAAATAAAAGAGAAGAAATAAAAAAATAAAATTTACAAAAAGAGAGAAAAAGGGGAGAAAATCACGGACCGGCTACCTGTCCCCCATCACTTTATTTCACTGTTTTGGTTTATTTGAAGGAATAAATAAGTTCAATTTTACATAGGCAATTTTAGAGTTGATTAACATGTCCTTAGGTGTCTTAATGACTTGATTTAGTGAGATTTAAACCACAAATTGAGCACTAAATGACTTATTTTTTTAACTTCATATATGTGTGTGTAAGGGAACCAATGCAAACTGGTCCCCAAACACTGGAATTAGCAGCTTCCCGGTTTGAACCAGAACCAGAACCCACCCCCACCAGTTCCAGTTTTCGCAATCCTGCTCCTACTATATCTAGGTTTTAGTGTGGTATTAGAAAGAGGTGGATGTCTATTTGAATAAATGTAGACAGCCAGGTAGGCTGCAGGACCGTTTGATAAAAAAAAGATATTTTCACACTGAAAAAGCAAATACAGACATCCCATAAAGCAAGTTATTAAAATCACTCCTTTTGCGAGAAGATCAAATTTCTATGCTTCATCCACAATCAAATTATGTAAACCCTTTCCTCTGCATTAGATTTATTAATATTCTGTTAAGTTATTAACTGTAAATTAGAGAACTTTGGAAGTGAATCTGCGAGCAGAAAGTACTGCCATAACTATAGCAGTGTAACATCATCTGAGAAAGACAGAGACAGAAGGACTCCTGATCTAGACTCGGAAAACTAACAATCTTATGGCATTATGATTAAGTCCTGAAGCAAAAAAATACAGCATACACTGCATTGTCAAGAATTGCATCTTCTTCGCAGCTTGTGGAAACTATGGAGCTTTCTTTCTCCAGGTAGGGGTATAAATAATGCTTCCCTATTAAGTCCCCAATGGAATTTCCTAGCAACTGAACATGTGAAAGCAGGTTTAACATAACCATTATGAAACTATCAGATCAGACAGAGTGAAAGTGAATACTGAACATAATTTATAAAGTCACGAAAAGAAGAGTCTCAAAGACAACCTGATCATATAGAAGGCTCGCCTTGTCAAAACGTTTTCGAGCTTCCTGCAGTGAGATAAGGTTCTTTAGGGAAATCATTTTTGCACCAAAAAGAGAAAATAAAAGAATCATACAAGAATAGATAGTAGAGAATTCCTGGGGTGATTGATTAATTAGAGAAGGGGAAAACAGAAAATGGTGTGAAGTTGTTCTTTATTGACATAATAATTAGCACTTCGAAAGAACAAGGACATTTCATTTATAACTTTTAAATAAAATGGAAGTACATGCCTGTTTTATGCAGAACAAGGAGAGGATGATAATATTCCACCCGCACATTCATTTGTTGAACGCGAAATGCGCGTTTGTTAGCTATTTAGATAGAATGCACATTATTAATTCCGCGAGTGTTTTTTTTTTGTTTATCAGACGATTAGGGTTCGGATACTGGGCATTTCCCCACCGACCGCAATCGGTGTTTATTTACATCGGCGTAAAGTTCGAATACCCTTGATTAACTGCCAAAGAAATACTCGATCTTCACGATATCAGTCGTGATATTGAGGGCATATTTGCGATTGCAAGAGCAAACACTCTTGAAGGGATGAGGATGCCGTAGTGAAGGTATACAAGTGGTTTGATCCAGAAAGGTTAGGACTGGCCTTTAGGGCTTGGGGTAGTTCGGCCGTTTGAACTTAGATGACTGGAAGCCCCTCCCGTAACTTGGTGTTGTTCAAGGGTTTAATTGCGATTTGGCAAGAGCAGGGGTATATTTGTAACTTTGTGGAGGTTCTAGGTTTGTTTGTAGCTTCATGTTGAGGAGGGTTTGGTGTGGTTGCAGTTTAGTAGTGACTGGGATTTAGGTTGTCATTTGGTTTTGGCGAGAGTTTATTGGCAGTTTGGCACTAGCGAGGGTTTATTGGCAGTTTGGCACCGGCGAGGGCTTATTGGCAGCCCAGACTTTGACTTTGCTCCCGATCAGTAACCCGGTAGCCCAAGGGGTTTATGTCTGTCAAGCTGTCGGGCCATCGTCGGGGACTCGGTTCCAAGCTCTATTGCCACCGAACTGCTGGCCCGCCGAGGTGATCGATGTTGGGCCATTGTGTGAGTGTCTTGAACCCCTTTGTCAAGAGATGGGATACATATGCAAGACTCCACATCCCAAAGGGACATTTATAGAAAACTCGCGATATTCTTGTAACCCTGGACAATTCTTGAAAATACAGAATATTTTGGTCCATACAAGACTTTACAAGACCTCTCTCAACGAATTGTAGACTTTTACAGACTTTCCTACAAAAAATGCAGGGTATCTCTACAATTTTCCAAAGTTACAGGGCATTTCTACAATTACATACTTTTACAAGGGTTTTCTTGCAAACTCAGGGGTATTTTCAAAATTTCCTATTGACTCAACAAATTGCATAGATTTTCCCCAAAAAACTACATAGAAATTACATAGATGGTGGCCCCAATTGCCTAAGCGCCGTTACAAGGGCATTTTTGTAACATGCCCTCGCTTACGGCACGAGAGTTAAGACAAGGAATCTCCAAGCGTTCCAAGGGTTGCTCCCACGCTTGTTGTGCTCCTCTATCTTGTTGCTTCTTCCCTCCTTTTTTTAGGACCCCCTTGGAGGTTTTATAGGCAAGGGATGAGGAAGGGGCCACCCTGGATCGAGTGTAGCTCCTTGGAGGCCATGTAGGACACCCACCTGGGCCGGGTGGGTGCCACGAAGGCCCCACCCGGACTGGGTGGCTGCCGCGAAGGCCCACCCAGTCCGAGTGGGTCCCTTTGGGGTCCCACCCGGACCCACCCGGTCCAGGTGGGCCCTTTCCGAGCTCCACCTAGTTTGGGGTGGCCGGACGAGGCTGGGAGAGGGGGCAACCCTATAAAAGGGCCCCCCATTTTTTATTCTTTTGGTGTTTTTCTCGTGTTTCGGCCACATGGAGGAGAGAGCAACAGTTCGGGGTGCTTTGTGCTTCGTCTTCTTGACTTCTACCGCGCCGCTTCTTTGCTGAGGAGGGCTCCGCACTTCGGGGATTGCTTCCACTCCTAGCTCGAGTGCTCGACCACTCCATAAGTGCAATGGGACACCGCTTTGATTACCCGCTTATTGCAAACTTGTATTGTTGTATGCCATGAATACGGCGAGGATTCTCGAGACTCGTCTTGGACCCCGTTCTCCTGACGACTTCGGCTTTGTGCCATCTTTTAGCCTCTGGGGGGCTGATTTACTTTTTATCTTCTCTCGATTGGTTCGAGAAAATCATGGGTCCAACAATGCCATAATTAACATTGTAGATTAACTTCGACTTCCCAACATAATATAGCTAAATAAGTGACTAAAGTTAAGAAATCTGAGCCCTAACCAGTATCAAGAAGACGATAGGATCCAACCTACCAATGAGATATAGCCTCTGTTTTCCTCCTTTTTTTGGAGAAAAGAATTGCCTCTGATCACTGGGTCCTTCATTTGACACCATAATTCACAAAATGGTTCACTTCTGTAGAGTGATGTTGGATTGAGTTGAGAACATTTGGAGAGAAGAAATGACTATCTTTCAGGGAAGTAACATTTATGTTGAGAACATTTCCTTCAGAACATTGTACTTTATTTATCAGTTGTTAGGTTTATTCTTCACATAAGGCACTCTTTCTCTGCTTTGATCTGATGCTTTAGAGGTCAAGGAATCTCACCTCACATCTCCTATTACACTACCTCTATTTATTAAATAAACTTGGTTGTACAGTCCACACTTCTGTCTCAAAAAAAAAAAAAGAATAGAGCAGAGAATGTATGGGCATGTTTGATAATCAGACAAAAGGAGAATAGAATAGTTTTGATTACCAAAATGAATTTTTCAGCTCAGAATTGGTTCTCCCAGAATAACTCACATAACCAATTTGACCCTATAGGTAGAATTACATGTCCGGTGCCCCACCACTATAATAAATAGTTCACCTTTACCTTTTCTGCCTCTTATTCAACTTTCTTACCAAACCTGCTAGAATAGCATTGCTTTATTCTAAGTAAAATAACATTATGATTATCAAAACATAAAGTCACTTATTCTGGTAGCATAGGTAGTTGAATTTTCCCACTCTACCTCTTATTCAGCTTTTTTTTTCTTTGAAAGTGGGTAGTACCACTAATGTATAAAATGAAAAAGAATGCACAAGTATAGGCTGTGACGACCCCAAAAAATAGCAACCCCAAAATCCTATACATCAAAAGACCACACAAAGCAAGTGTGGAACAAACTAGTCGCCTTAACAGCCAAAAAGATGTGAAGGGAATTCACATTACAAATAATAGCAGCCCATTCCTTACCCTAACACAAACAAAAGAAACAACTGTGTCCTCAGCACAAGACTCCCTCCTGAAGATCCGACTGTTTCACCCAACCTATTAGAACAGGATTACCTTAGTCTCTTTATTCTAAGTAGAAGAGCGCTATCACTATCAAACCAAAAAGCCACTTATTCTGGTATATCTTAGCCAAGCATAACCTATCTGGTTATCAAACACCCCCTCTGGGTGCTGAATGGTAAAATGGCTCCTTTCCAAATTAATCAAGAAAAAGCACCAGACTAATAGTCTGTTTAGAGAGAATATCCAAAGAGCTCAAAAGCATACACATATATACACCCAATACAAACATTACAGAGCTTAGTATAGGGAAGAGAAAGCATTAATATTACTGTCATAGCTCTACCAATTAATCTTCAAGTTGTATGCACATGCTCACACATACATGCATGTTGTAACTTGTAAGGACTGTCATGTTAAAAACAGGAGTATATAGGGTGGGTTAGGGATTATGAAAAATTTTGTTTCCCAAGGAAAAGGAAATTTTTTTGATCCGAGAACAATAAGTATTCCAGGAGTTTGTTTTCTTCCATGGTTAGGAGTTATTGAAAAAAACTTTTCTGCTGTTAGGAGTTCAGGAAAGGAAAATTCACGAAACATGATGACTCCGATCTTTTTATTCATGGCAGAAGTGCACATTATTCAAACTTTTATATAGAATTAAAAATTAGATACATGATAATCATCCATGTCATCCCACATCCTTGTAGCAATGTGTTCACAACAATTGCCCATCATTTCTATCCCCTCAGCCCATAACTGAAAATCAGCTAGATTACGTGCTTCAGACATACTGTTGTCAATTGTCATCATGCAGTTCATCATCAGACCACTCATCATCTACGACCAGGCAAGATCAAATACATTAACCTATGTATGGTGCAATAAAAAGAAATAAAAAATAAGAGTTTTCTTTTTAGATTTTAGAGGTAAAACTCACCTCAGCTACCCACTTACTCGACCTCCACCCCAACCGCAACTGTGTGTGGTCGGAGTTAGTGGAGTGCCGAGGGGAGCTCAGAGGTCAAATACACCTCAGGGATCGTACCACGGGGAGCACACGGAAAAAATAGGAGTTAAATATTGATATTTGCTGGTGTCATATCTCTAGTGACTTGACGCCATTTGTGTAAACCATAACATCTGGTGCTTCCAAATGCAAGAGACCCAAGGATTACATGCAGGTTTTTTTTAATTTCCCTTGCATGGTCAGACACCCATCACACACCCCTGTTAACTCTTTTTTGAAAGGAGCACCCATATTAACTCATTGTTGCAACCTTCCCATTCAGTAACGTAGAGAGAGAAATATGAACTTACCTGTTGGCTGAGAATGGCAGGAAGGTAAACCAATCCAGGGAGGAAGCATCAATCCACTCAGACAGAGATGGAGATGGTGATTAACAGTGAACAAGAGAATGTTCATGGGGTCATTATTATCTGTCAATATATAAAACTCTGGGTGAAGAGTCCCTGCTGTTGCAGGTCTCTCAGAAGAATATGGAAGAGGTGTAACATACAATTTGTAAGAATGCGATGGAAGCCAAGCTTATTATCATCTGTTCGTTACGAGAAGAGATCAAAACGCAAGATTTTCCCAGGATAAAAGATCATAGGTCAGGTGGTCAGAATTGTTTTTTGCAAGTTTTCGCTCAAATTTTCTGATCCTGTAAAAGAAAAAAATTCCCTAACCGCTTGTTTTCCCAAACCCCTATTCCTAAGAAAAAATATTTTCTTAGCAAGCTGACCTTTCCTAGTAATTTTCCAAAACCCCCAACCCACCCATAGCGGCCCACGAGCCCAACAAGAGGAGAGGGATACCCAGACATAGGGATGAAAATCTGCCAATGTGGAGCCGCCATGGCATGGAGCTACCACTTTGTCTGGGGCTGGGGCAGGAATGAACCAAGTTCGTCCCATATTTGAAAGTAGAAAAAAAGTTATCGAGCTATTTATGGAGGACTTTGATCTATAACTTGTTATGCATCTTTTGGGGACAAATATGTATGAACTTAGTCCAAAGCAGATAATGCGTCACAAGGATTGGATTAAGTTATCATACAAGCACAAGCTGGTTTGCCGCCTGCCACCACACGCACCTGCACACATGCATTGCTGCCCACCATCCCTCCCGTCCACAGGCCTGCCCGCCTTTGCTTCTCATGACAGTAGTTTATTTAGTATGCAGACATGCATACCTGCCCTCCTGGGGGGGGGGGGGGGTTACACAGCCACCTGATCCAATGATCAGTTATCTGATGTGTTTTGCCATCTGCCTATTCCAGGCTGCAGCCCTGCTGCAGCATTTAGCCCATTTGTAGGGGTGTAAACAAGCTGAGCCGAGCTGACCTCGGCTAAGCCACTTTAAGATTGAGCTCAAACTTGGTAGAGTACCTAAAGTGGCCACTCAAACTCAGCTCATTTAAATACTCAACAAGTTCAAGCTCAGCTCACAAGCCTAAATGTACCTAGCTCACGAGAACTTGTGCTTATGTCAGGCTCAACTCAATTGTCCAGAGGAGCCCAACTCATTGGACTAAGAAGCCAAACTCAGCCCAAAAGTTATGTTCAAATTTTATATTTGCAAACCCACTTAAAGCAAGCACCTCCACAAAAAAGGCAACAGAGACATTGCATAGCATTTAATAAAGATTCCGCACTGTCTCCTTTTGAAACCTTCCAATGTGGGACTAAATTTGTCTCACATTTGAAAGTGAGTCGTGAACGGTTGCCTCCCAGTAAATCTAGACACAGTTGGCTTTTTAAGGAGTTCTAAAAATGTTTATGGAACTTTACGTATCTTATTAATAATTTAACTTATAACTTTAAATAATTAAAAATTACTAAACGAGTAGTTCACAAGTTTAAATGAGCCAAGTATATTGGTGCTCAAGCTTTACTAGAGGGTAAGGGAATGGGCTATACATCTTTATAAAGTGGATTCACACAATTCCTCTTTTTTTGCTTTACAAGACGGATAGAGTGAATCACAGCGCCTTGGTGTCTTTTTTGCTTGTATAGGGACTTTTGGGAGCATATTGTTTACACTTGTATATCCCTCCCTTTTTATATTTAATACAATGGTAGTACCACCCACTTTCCAAAAAAAAGAATACCGGTGCTCAAGCTTGGCTCGTTTACGAAACAAGCTTGAAAAAATATTTTAAGTTCAATCGTTGATCTTAATAAACAAGCTAAAATTGAGTAGTAATCAAGCCAAATTCAAGCTACTTGTTGAGAATATTGGTTCATTTGCAGCCCTACCCATCACATCATGTGCATCACACAATCGGGCAGCAATGCCTGACACTAGAAAGCTGTGCGCTTGATTTTTCTCTACTTCTTAATCAGCCACCCAATCAAAAATCGGATGGCTGTGCTACCATGCAGGCAGGTAGCTCCAAATAATGTTCCTGCTATCCATTAACAGGACATTATTAGTGAATAGACAACATGTAACAGGTTTGGCACATTGGACAGTTTTCTTTCAGTTATTGGCCCCATGAGATACTAAATGTAGGCAAGAAAGCTTCCCAGCCCACAAATTTTGCAACTTGCAAAATTTTTGCCCCTACCACTAACAAGAATTTTCTTGGAGACATTAAATGGATGGGAAGTTTGAGGGGTTTGATTTTAGAGAAACCCTTTTTCCAAACTTCATGTTAAAAAAGTGAAGCTTTGCCCAATTGGATTTGGCAAATTAGAGTTGAGTTTAGACCAATGCCACCGACATCGGCCGGTGTTAATTACATAGCTCTAGCAAGCAAAAACCTTTGATTAACTTCCCTTGAGAACACCTTAAATGAAACAAACCACATTTTAAAATTGATCATAAAAGCATGATTCAGAACGAACCCATGGACTTTCCTGCGGCCCTAGAAAGGTTTTGAAGGATAGCTAAGCATTTAGGAGGTTCCGGAAAAGTTTTAAGCCAAAAGGATGCCCTTTCTAAATTTGAGAAGTTGTGGGTTCGAGGGTAATATGGCCATTCTAGGGTTGGAAGTTCATTCCAATGGATTGGGGATGTTCTGAGCAAGGAAGGCAGAATCGGACGGGATCGGATCGGATCGCCCGATCCGATCGGATTTCGGGCGAAACGACCCGATCCGGTCTGAACCGATCCACCACCGGGATCGGCTGGATCGCCCAGGATCGGCCTGGGATCGCCCAGGATCGGCCGATCCCGCCGTCGTCGACCTCCTTCTCTGCCGCCGCCGCCTCCCCGCCGTCGTCGAAGAAGAAGAAGAAGAAGAAGAAGAAGAAAAAATGAAACAGATACTTACCTGTTGCCAGCGCCGGCACCGTCGCCATCGCTTCCTGCCACCGCCATCTCTTCCTCCGTCCGTCCATCCATCCGTCGTTCTTGCTACCTGCATCGTCGCTGCCGATCCCCGTCGCCAGTACCTCCTCATCGTCCTCCTCATCTTGCCTCGTCGACCTCCTCTGCCTCCTCCCGTGCCCCCTCCACCTCCCGCCTTCATTCTCCTGGGAAAGTGGGAAAGATAAAGTAGGGAAAAGAAAGGACGAGACAGTGAACAGAAAAAGTTAAAAGAGTAATAAAATGAATAGACATTTACACAAAACTCCCCGTAAAACTTAACAGATTGGGTGCGGCCAAGGATCAGGATCACTGGTCAGGGATCGGTCCAGATCGGCCGATCCCAGCGAGTTGGATCGATTTTGGACCGGCCGATCCGATCTCGATACCCGAGTCTGCCTTCCTTGGTTCTGAGATCCTAGGATGTGTTTTCAGCTCACATTGGGTGCCTAGAGGTACACGTGCCATTTTTAGATTTGAGTGGTTTTACATTTTTCAAGATTTTTTCATGATTTTTAATGAAGTTGAGTGGATGTGCCATTTTTGGGAAGCTTATGAGTTTTGGGTGCATTTGACATGTTTTGATGATTTTGACATTTTTTAGGATTCTTCGTGATTTATTATGATTTTTTAGGAGTTACGAAAATACTCTCTTTTTATAAATGTAAAGCTTTTTGGTGTGTCCTGCATGTTTTAAGGGTTTTTACATTTTTGAGAATTTTATGGAATTTTAAATGATTTTTAACAAGGTGGTTTAATGTTCTTACTATTTTAAGAACTTTTCATGTCCTGGAGAGTGTCCTAGGCATTTCTGATTTTTATGGTTTTTCCAATTTTACTGATTTTATTAATTTCTGTATACTTTTTTAATTGGAGGGCATTTTGACAAACTTCAGGGACATTTTGGGAAAGTTTACATTTTCTGGAATTTCTGACATTTCTTAAGGGGCATCTCTGATATTTGCATATTTTTCCTGGATTTTCTCTTATTTTTTATGTTTTTTATCTCATGAGGGGTATTTTGGTCATTTTTCCACTCAAGGATGAGGTGGGCCATAGTTAGCTCATGGGCCGATATGCATGGGTCAAAGCCCAAACCATGTCCATTAGAATTAGGTCCATTAAGGGTCCACTATCCAGTTGGGCCGACTATGGATTCATCAGATATGTAAAACCCATCAAGGATCCAATAACAAACTGGGACCCATTCAGGATCCATTATTGGTGATACCAGATCCATTAGTCCATATAAGTCATGAAGTAAAGAACATTGAATTATTTGATTAATGTTCAGATCATTAACTGATCATGGACTACTAAGAAGATTAAATCAAGGGCCATTGAATCATTAGATCCAAGGATGGCAGTACTGGTTTTGGCCGGTTTCGGCCGATACCGGTTTAAAGCATTCAAAAAAAGTAAAAAAATACAGAAAATTTGAAAAAATCAGAAAAATATAAATAATCAGATAAAAATCATAAAAAATCATTAGACATGTATTTGACTGTAAAGAAACAGGATTAAGTGCAATAAACATGAAGTAGGTATTGGGCATGTTAAAGTAATATTCTTGAGTACATATTAAGCATGAAGTAGGTTCAAGCAGTACAATAAACCTAATTAGACAAAGTAAATACTACAGAAATTAAATGATCCTTACCTAAATGATGATGCACTAATATGGATAATAGCTAGAAGAACCTTCTCCCTCCACCTGGAACCTCCTCCACCGCCTTGGAGCCCCTGCAACACACTTCTCCCTCAGATCTGAGAATCTGAGGGAGAACAGTGTCCAATTTCGGCCGAAACTGAGCGGTTTCGGGCCAAAACAGGTAAGTTTCGGGCGAAACCGAAACCATTAAAAAAATTTTTTTAAGTTTCGGACCGGCTATAGTGAGCAAGTCCGAAATCGTTTTGGTTCAGACCGAAACCGAAACGTTTCAGCCGAAACGTATCAGTTTCGGCTGAAACTGCCATCCTTGATTAGATCAACTACAGCCCATCACAAACCATTTGATTATTAGATCATTGGACCAACTCATGATCAATTCATTATGGACCATTGGATCAAAGATCATTGAAACATTTATCATGAACCATCATGATGATGATATTCATGCTTATATTCAAACAAGATCAATTAAATAGATTTATGTTTGGCCATACCTTGCTGGCTCTTAAACAAATTCTCAATTTTCTTTTTTGAGAAAAGGAGTGCAGGGAAAGACTATTTGCAGAATCTCCAAAGGGGCGGAGGATCTCTCACTACTCGAAGTCTCTAAGTCTAAAGAAGTGTTCAAGGTGTGCCCTCTCCAAGACCCTGCCCCCCAGGGGATATTTATAGTGGAGAGATGGTCGCCAGCCGCTCTTTGGGGTTTTGTGCATGGAGAGGGGGCAAGAGGACCCCACATGCTCAACTTGAGTTTCCTTTCCATTTTTGGGTACTTTGTGTGTGGAAGAATGGTGAGAGAAAAGCCTCCATGCACAATGCTGCATTTTCAGACAAGGATGGCAGTGTCGGTTTCGGACTCGGTTTCGGCCGGGTCCGAAACCGATACGACTCGGTATCGGTTTCGGTTTCGGCCGAAACCGGTTCAAAACAGTTAGAAAAGGCCAAAATTGGGGCCAGCAGGTTAGGTTTCGGCCGAAACCGGACGGTTTCGGTCGGTTTCGGTCCGAAATCGGACGGTTTCGGTCCGAAACCATTAAATTATTATTATTTTTTGGTATCGGACCTGCTACAGTGCAAAGGCCCGTTTCGGTGTCGGTATCGGCCGAAACCGATACGTTTCGGCCGAAACGTATCGGTTTCGGCCGAAACGTATCGGTTTCGGCCGATACTGCCAACCATGTTTTCAGACTTCTGTATCTCGTGGATTCTCTCCTAGTACTTCTAGGAAAGGATACCCCCTCCATGCACAACTCTAATTTCCATATTTTTCCTTTCTTTTTTTCCCCTCCTTTTTCTTCTCTTGCCTTCCTGTTTCTGCTGGGCAAGGATGGCAGTGTCGGTTTCGGACTCGGTTTCGACCGGGTCCGAAATCGATACGACACGGTATCGGTTTCGGTTTCGGCCGAAACCGGTTCAAAACAGTTAGAAAAGGCCAAAATTGGGGCCAGCAGGTTAGGTTTCGGCCGAAACCGGACGGTTTCGGTCGGTTTCGGTCCGAAATCGGACGGTTTCGGTCCGAAACCATTAAATTATTATTATTTTTTGGTATCGGACCTGCTACAGTGCAAAGGCCCGTTTCGGTCCATGCCATCCCCTTCTAGTTTCCTTTTTTTATTTTGTGCATGGCCACTCACAATTCTGAGTTCTTCTCTAATTTTGTGCATGGCCATTCACAATTCTTTCTCTCACTTTCTTTTCTTTGCTGTGCCAGTTCCTTGCTTCCCTCCTTTTCCTTCTTTCCAAATGAAGGAAAGAGATGGAGAGAGACAAATGAGAGAGAGAGAAAGAGAGATTTCCTCTTTCCTTTTTCTGCTCTGCTTGCTGCACAAGGAAAGAGAGTCCTAATGGGGTTCTCTCTCCCCATCAATTACTCTTTTGCCTCTGCTGCAACAGGCAGCCCTAGGGGAGAGGGAGTGCTCAGCCCTCTCTTCCTCTGCTCTTTTTTTTCACCTCTTTCCTCTTCTTTCATTTCTTTCCTTGTCTTTTATTGCAGGTTTGCTGATGTTGTTGTTGTGGTGTGCGGCCGCTATTGGGGCTTTTTTCTTTCTGAGGTCCCTGCCATAGTGGCAGGGCATTGTTCATAAGAAATCAAAACTCCCTCCACCCAGGATCAAACCTGGGCATACCCCAAACCCCGGTACCACCTGAGCAAAGCTCAGCCTGTTCTATTGTAAGTGCTGCCCTTGTTCTTATTCCTCTTCCTCTTCTTCCTCTTTTTCCTATTTTTGAAGGGGGAGGGGGGCGGGTCTCTCACCCAGCAGAGGGTGTTTCATGCCAACAGGAGGTTGCGTCCCCTCCACATCGGACCCCCCCCCACCCCCAACCACCACCACACACACAGAGGAAAGTGATACAGCCTGTTGTCTGGGTTTTGTCCACTGGCAGCGGCCAATGTCATCAGAGAAAAAAGTGGGATGGTGCATATTCAAAAATAGATAAAAAGGAAAAAAATAAAGGTTAACTGAGTCCATGTTTCATGGCGGTGCCCTGAAGGCCCTCTGATCATGCATCGGACAACCATTGCGATATTTTTTTTCTTGGAAACAACCCCCCAAAATTTGGCAATTTTAAGCTTCCTGGAAACTAGTGTGTAAAAGGTCTATGGAGGCCATCTCTCTAGCTGGTTCTAGATAGAGAAGCTCTGTGGATGACCGGCACAGGTGGGCTCCTGGGCGTTGCCCCAGGGCCCCCCCGGGGGGTCTGGGGCAGGCGGGCCTCTGGCGGCCGGCCTCGGAGGGCCGTCCGGGCTCCGACATGCTTCCAGTGGCATCTCCAAAAGTTTTGTTGCTTACAGAAGCTGCAGGCGGAGCCTCGCCGTGTAGGACGAGTCCGTCCCAAGCATTCCTTTGCTGAGGTCCTCTGGGGCTCTGCAGGTTGCTGTGGGCGTGGGGAGGTTGTTTGAAGTCTGAATGCTTCGGGTTGTTGGGAGGCAGGGGCTGTTCCCTCGGAGCTCCTCAAGATCCAAACAGCTTGGCTGTGAAGGTGTGTCTGGGTGGTCCCGATCTATGGGGCGGCGGATGAGAAACAATTTTATTTAAGTCTTCGGAATCATCTCAACCAATTAATCTTCAAGCTGCAGGAACATGGGCTGTAGGAGGTATTAAATAAGTTCGTTACAGTCAGGCACATTTTGTGAAAACAAATCTATCTATTAGATGGCTTTCCTATAACACAAAGTTTTCCTTTTTCACAAGTGCACAGCACAATGTGCAATAAATATCATTGCCAAATGCTACCAAGACAGTCAAGAAAAGGAATGGGGCTCCCAAGGGAAAGAAGACAAAGGAAGAGTGATATCCCTCTTCTTGGAAAGGAATGGGCCAGAAAAGTCTTGGAAATAAAAACTCAGGAGATTGAAAGAAACGGAAATAGAGGAGTCTGCACAGCTCTGGAACATTTAGATAGAATGGTGTTAGACACAACTGCTTACGAATGAAGAAATATGGGTGAGAAAAATCTGGCGATTTCCGCTGTGAGATCCTTTCTAAAGTCAATTCAACAGATGCAAGGATCGGGTGCGGAAGGCTAAGAGCACAAATAAGGGAAAGATTATTTTTACTCAAAACGGCTCCTGAGCAAATGTCCAGCAGCTGATCAACCAAGAAAAGTTATTGCTGATATGAAGGGAAGTTATCCTTTGCCTCTTCATCAAATGTGGAATCATAAAGGTTACCGGAGGAATCATGTCTAAGTGCTTACATATAAGATGTGGAAGAATTTCAAAGAGGAAGTCCATGATGCGAACAAGATTGTGGAACTAGTTTGCAAACATGTAAGGGAGTGGAGTACCATTTCTTCCAATGTGGTATATTTTCTCTTCCTCATGAGGGCAGAGGTTACTTTGTGTGCAGCTTTTTGTATAGGGGAGTATTTGGTCTTACTTCCTTCCATAGTTTGCCATATCGACACAACTCTATCCGATATGGCCATATTGTATCATACCAGGCTAACCCGAGTATCGATACAGAGTGTGCGACTCGGCCGCGACAACCTTCATTCGGCCGAGTCGGTTCAAGAGGGTCCAAGTCGAATCGTATTGTATCATGCTAGGGCTAGACCGAGTTGATCTGGATCACCAATCCGGCAAACCTTGCTTCCTTCACACTTGTAAATTCTTTTCCTCTTCTATATATGGTGGTACAATCCACTTCCCAAAAAAGTGTTACATATAAGATGGTGGGAACTCAGAAGGTACCCCACAATTGATGGCAGATTGGAAACACAGGAGATGGGATCAAAATGACAAGATTTACATGTTTATTATTCTACCAGCAATATTGTAAACTATCTGGAAGCAATCTTCAGAGAGTGGCAGGTGTATCTGACATGGTAAAACTATCTGCCAAACTAGTGCACCAGCCACAGGCAGATCCATTTGCAACTCCTTTGGAAATATTAACGGAATGGCACTTCTTTCCTGTATTTCAAATACTTCGCACAATACTCAATAAGGTTGGCTGTTCTTTTAATGGTTAATTGCAAGTGGGAACACAGACGGATCAACTGCACTGAAGATTATAGAAGACCAAGAGCTGGAAAAAAATTGGTTACATAGAGATGGGTTTTCTCTTCTTGTTTTTCCATGCAACCTGTAGTTTCAGATACAAGATGGGATAAAGTGATGCATCACTGCTTCTATCCACGGTTGTCAAGGCATCCAAGGTGACCAAGGCGGTGGCCCACTGCCTTACTGCTTAGGCAACAAGGCGAAGCGCCTAGGCGAAGCCTAGTTTATATAACTAAATACATTGCAAGAGAACTACTACTATACATTTTCTACAAATAAGTTCTATCTTTAGTTAATAGAAAATTTGATATACACATATCTTCAACATATACCTATATTTTGAAAAGCAAAAACAGAATAAATGGTAAACAATAACAAATTAATAAGGAGAAAACTAATAAGCATTTGTGAATATCTGTCAATCAATATAAAAATTTTAATGTAAAATTTGATATTCAAATAGTTATGCTCTATATTAAAAGGAAGCATAAATATGGCATATTTCTGGGTAAATTATAAGCACATCAACGTAATAATTTCATAATTTTTCACTTGTGAATTATCAAAAAGAGACAAAAAAATGGTACTAACTTCAAAAAGTGCACCATGCAAACATGAATCAATGTCTTTAAGAGGAGGGAAGAGGAACCGACAGGGAGAAGAATCCGAGAAAAATGGGAAAGGGAAATGAAAGTCTTATCTTCTCTTTCCAATCTTGACATATCATTAGTCAAGTTTTTCAAAATTACCCCTGAACTTTTGCCCAAACACTAAAACAGACCTCAAAACAAGGAGTGGATGTCCTGCCAAGACAAGCTAGGCGGGCCCAAGGTGGTCTATGTGCACCAAGGCAGCCAGGTGAGTGCCTTAATGGACTGCTCGCCTAGGCGCCTGGTCGCCTTGGGTGCCTTGGAGCGCCTTGTCGCCTAGGCAACGACTAGAAAACAATGCTTCTATCAACTTGATAGAAAGGACTCAGGTCAGGTCCAAGTCTGTTTTTGACTCGTACATAGGATACTTTTTTGCCAGTGATTTATTACTGCTTCTATTGACTTGGTAAAAAGGTATGGGATCATGCCTAAGTCAGTCTTTGATTGAACTTCATGGGTTCCTTTTGTAATTCACATTTTATACAGGAGAAATTCAATGACACATGGAACAAGATTGGGAAACCCCAGTCAAGTCCTTCCATAATTCGGTCAAGTATAAAATTAGAAATACAGAACAGTTCAGGAGAATGATGAAGGCAAAATACTCATTAAAGGTCGAATCCTTATATGAAAGTTGGGTGAATATAGACTACAAATAAACAGTACTAAGCATGACATAAGGAACAAAGGTCAGGACTGGTCACATATGCCCAATGTGTCTAAATAGTAAATACATCTATTCTTCATGGTTTTGAAAGAAAACATATAGGAGTTTACTGTTTAATAACATGCAGAATTGCACATAACAAAAAAAAAGAAACAAGGATACAATGACCAACATGTTTCTACTGGAATGTTCCAATTAAACACAAAAAATGTTGCATTTTATATAGAAGGTGATTGGGCAATCCACATGCAAAGACATACATAATTTCAGTGTTGCTCTGTGTTTAATACAAATGAAAAGTTGAGTCATTCTGTGGAATGAAAGTAATCGGAGTATTGTTTACTTTTTGGAGAATTTCATGCAATTATCAGGGGATTCATTCATTGATATGCATTTTCTTCTGAAGTTTTTGATACTACAATTTGTAACTGAAAAGAAAAGGTATAGAAACAAGAGAAAAGGAACAGGAGAGATAAAAGCAGTGACAGGGTGATAACACTCAAGAATGATCCCTCTCTCTCAACATCATATATCATGTTGACCTCTTTACAATAAATAACAAAAAAACCTCAAGTTACTTTCTATTTACATACAAAGATCTAGGACTTGAATTTCCCTTGCAAGCAGTTCAAGAGACAAGATTCCTGCAATGCATCCATTCTCTATTCCATGCAAGCTTCTATCATCTGATCATAATTTTCTAGTATTTTAAGATATGCTTTACTTTTCAAGGGTACATTTCACTTTAATTTGCACAGAGGTTAGTCATTATCTTCACATTTGCATACACTTCTTCAATATAACCAAGAAACATAGCATCATTTTTCTTACAAAAATTATGGCCTCAAAGAATGTCAAATTTTTCAACAAGGAAACATGAAACCTGCAAAATGTCAAAATTCATTAACCCTTCTCCTCCCTATAGGAGGCCTGACGTTATATTATAATTAGATTCAGCATGCTAGTGTATCAAACTATTACAGTTACTAGAATTAACAATAAATTGTCTACAAGGGAGCTAGTCACTCAGAAAAATAAGCAGTAGATGCTCTGTTGCTACGCAGCTAATCATTCATCAACATGGTTGTTGCCCCCTTTTCTACAAACATGTCCCCTAACCAGTTGACCGAGAAATCCCATCCAAATACCAGTTGCTCCCAAAGAATATCAAACTTACTACATCTGGGGGAAAATACATTATCACAGTTGAAATGCACCTACTAGATTACCTTCACTTCCTGTAGATCAATGTTGACAAATTGCAGCAATCTGTCATTTAACATGTGTTCAACCTGTTTAAAAAAAGGAAAAAATAAAAAAGTGTCAGCTTCTGTACCAAACAAGTCAAAATGGAAGAAAAAAATATTCAAAAAAAATAACATTTTTGTTTGACAGGCCAGGCTGAAACAAAGGGGATACATGCTGGAGGATTACAAGTCCCTGTCCTACTAGTAAAAGAAACATTTGAATATTTAAAAATGTATTCACCCAAGTTACTTGCATATCTGTTCCTGCTAAAGTAGCATGAACCAAAAAATGATTTATGAACAAACAGAGATAATGAGAGTTTAATGTAATAAGATGGATGGGATGGTACAGCATAAGCTAGACTTTTTGGTAACCATGTGTTTCACACGCGGGAAAAAATTACGAAAAAAAGATTTAAGTGTTCATTTGTTGAACAAGATGCACATTTGTTTAGCTATTTAATTAGCATGTGTATGATTATTTCCGTGCTTTATATTTATCAGATGATTTAGGGTTCGTGTACTAGACTTTCCCCCACCGACCATAGTCGGTTTTTATTTACATTGACATAAAGTCCGAACACCTTCGATTAACTGCCAAAGACCCTTAGATCTGTACAACATCTACTGTAATATTGAGGGTTCTAATTTAAATTGACAGTTGGATTGTCGGACAACCGGATTTATTTCCGAGTTAAGATCTAGCCGTTAGATTTGCATCTAAACCAGATCCAACTATTAGATTTAAATTTTATCACGATCGGGCCATTGCATCGCCGTATGATCGCGATTGAACCATCGGATTTATTTATGTTCGAGAAGGACATATTTGCAATGATTGGTATTTCCCCTTGGAGATAAGGGTGGATGCTTAATTCCCATGGACATATGGCAATTTTGTAATTTTCCCCTTGAATGGGGGTTTATTTGAAAGTTGTCCTTAACCAAGGGTTTATTTGCAATTTTCCCTTACGTAAGGGTTTGTGTGAACAGCGAAAAGCTTTTCATGTCATTTCTAAAATTCCAAGATTTTCTAATAATTTCCTTGGACATTTATACAATTTTGTAAGGTTCCGGGGTAGAATTGTAATTTCTAAATTTCTTGAACACAACCATGGTTTTTCATAAATCTTAAGAACATTTTTGCAAACTTAAACAATTCTTAAAGAACTTGTGAATTTCTGAGTTTTTTGTATAATCTCATGGGTGTTTTTACAATTTTACAAAGCATGAGGGTAGAATTGCAATTTCTGCAAACTATGGGATTTTTCCATGATTTGGCAACAAATTTCAAGAACTTTGAATATTTCTGGAATTAACATGGTTTTTCCATGATTTTCATACATTTGATGAAAATACAGGGTACTTTCCTCAAGTGAGGGTATTTATGTAATCATACCCTTTAATTGAGGGCTTTACACAAACACAATTTCTTGAAGTCTTCAAGCTCTCAAGAGAAGGCCGCCCAAAGCTTCTTTGCGCTCCAAGCTCCTGAAGCTCTGCTGCCCCAAGTGCTCCCAAGCTTGAGTTGTGTGAAGACACACCCCCCCTCTTAGCCCAAGCCCCCTATTTATAGGTTTTTGGAGGTGGAAACGTGGAGGAAGTACCTCCGCCTTTGTTGCATTTACTGCCTCGAAGAATTGAGTTCCTCCGGGTGTGTTGGTGGAGAAGATAACTCCGGGTATCTCCCTCCCTTCTTCTCTTTTTTTTTCCTTTTGCATTGAAGGGAAGACAAAGAGAGAGAGGGAGGAGGAGACCTCTGGGTTTGAAGAACCCGGAGGGGGTCCCTCCTGTTTTTTTTTCTTTTTTTTTCTTTGGAAAGAGAGCAGGAGGGAAATAGAAGGGGGGGAGTCCCACGTGGTCTGTGCCGGAGGTGGCCCCTCCAGGTCTGTGAGAACCGAAGGCGGCCTTCACACGACTCGGAGGCATGGTTGGCAGTATCGGCCGAAACCGATACGTTTCGGCCGAAACGTATCGGTTTCGGCCTATACCGACACCGAAACGGACCTTTGCACTGTAGCAGGTCCGATACCAAAAAATAATAATAATTTAATGGTTTCGGACCGAAACCGTCCGATTTCGGACCGAAACCGTCCGAAACCTAACCTGCTGGCCCCAATTTTGGCCTTTTCTAACTGTCTTGAACCGGTTTCGGCCGAAACCGATACCGAGTCGTATCGGTTTCGGACCCGGCCGAAATCGAGTCCGAAACCGACACTGCCATCCTTGCTCGGAGGAGCCCGGAGGGGGTCCCTCCGGGTCCTCCTTGCACAAAGAGGGAGAAGATAATAGGGAGGAGGCGCCTCCTCCTGGTTTGCGGCCCTAGAAAGGCTACAAAAACCAGCTTTGACATGTCCTTTTCCGGGGCTTTTTAATGCTTTCTGCTCTGATCTCCAAGGTGGCGACAAGTGGAGGTCTTCTTTGATTTTTCTTGGCCTTGCTTGATGTTGTCTTGTTGCCTGTGGATCCCGGAGTGTAGGGACCACACTGCAGCACGTAGGGAATGCTCCAAGGAAGCCGGGAATCGTCATTTTTTGTTGATTTTGCTGCGTGGGTACGTGGCTTGATGCCGCCCACCAAGTGTTTCATAGAATTTCCGTGTATTAAAATATGTAATCCTTGTGTAATAATTCCGCCCGACAGGATTCTAAGGGCATTTAAACTAACCCGCATATAACAGCTGGGGTTTTCTACACTTTACACCATCTCATTTATATAATTTCTTTGTTCTAAAAATAATCATGAAAATTGCAGGGTTCAACAACATACAACCTACAAATGGAGTAAACTTGATCCCAAAGTTTGTCAGATAGCACATTGGTATGCTGAAAATTTGACTGTAGCTATTCAGTGAGAAAGAAGAAACTAGAGGGAGAGAGGGAGAGGCCAAGAACAAGAGAGGGAAATTTTGGCTCTGCCACTCACCTAGGCCAATCCCTCTCCCTAATTTTTATACTAATTCTCAAATTATAAGAGTACAGAAATACCCCTCATAAAGAGGTGAACATAGAAGAAAGGAAAAAATTACAATACAGTCCGTAAAAGATTTAAATTTTAAAACATGTCCAAACTGCCCTTCTCTACACTCCCCCTCAAGCTGAGCATCGATATCACACATGCTCAGCTTGCTTTAATGCTGAAGTACACTGAAAATCAATCAATGCTTTGGTGAAGAGATCCGCCACCCGGTCTTGAGACCTCACATATGATAAGCACAACTCTCCAGAGTCTAATCTCTCTCTGATAAAATGTTGGTCAGTTTCAATGTGTTTGGCCCAGTCATGTTGCAATGGATTATTAGCAACATTGATTGTTGCTTTATTGTTATGGTAAAACTTCATGGGTAACTCAACCTGAACTCCCAGATCATTCAGAAGAAGCTTCAGCCACAGTAACTCAATGAGACCATGTGCCATTGCCCTATATTCTACTTCATCATTGAACCTGGCACACACAGTTTGCTTTTTGCTTCTTCAGGTGACTACATTTTCCCCAAGCAAAGTACAATACCAGTTGTTCACCTCCTATCATCCTTAGAACCAGCCCAATCTGCATCATTGTATCCTTCAATTTTCAGATGGTTAATTTTCTTGGAAAGAATATCTTTCATCTGGACAAGATTTTAAGTATCTCAGAATGCATTCCACGGTTTTCATACGAGATGTTCGAGGAGAATGCATATACTGACTTATCACACCAACAACATATAATAGGTTAGGTCGGGTCAAGGAAAGGTACAAAAACTTGCCAACTAACCGTTAATACAAATCACTTTCTTCTAGGGAGAGTCTCTCACCCTCTGTTTTACACCCTAATTTTCCTGTTTCGGCCAGTAAATCGAGAACAAATTTTCTCTGACAAATATAGAACCCTTCTTGCAATCTAGCCACTTCTATTCCCAATATAATATTTCAAATCTCCTAGATCTTTGACTTCAAATTCAGTAGCCAGCACATCTTTCAAACTTTGGATTTTTGTTGTACCATCTTCAGCAATGATCGTATCATCAACATATACAAGAAGTACTATAATATGACCATTCTTACATTTAACAATGTATGATCAGTATTTAACTGTTTGAATCTAAACCGAATCATAGCCTGGAGGAGTCTGTCAAACCATGCCCTGGGTCATTGCTTCAGTCCATACAAGGCTTTCCTAAGTCTGCGGACCATTTCTTTTGTATCAATACCAAGAGGAGGCAGCATGTAGACTTATTCATCACCATTTAAAAAGACATTCTTCACATCCATCTGACACAAGACCTAGGAATATTGCACAGCGACTGCCAGAACCACTCGGATGGATTTAAGCTTCACCGTAGATGCAAAAGTCTCATGGTAATCAACTCCATTAACTTTGTGTAAATGCTTCGGCAACCAATCTAGCCCTGATTTTTATCTCAGGAGCAACAACAGCAGGGTCAATGTCAACAATGTCTTTGGTCACCAGAGTCTCCCCTGAGGATGAGGCCAGGGAGAATAAAAGTACTCAAACACAAAAAGGTAATATCTTTCTGAACAATAGTGCGTCTAGTGGAAGGATCGTAACAACGGTACCGCTTTTGAGTGGTGGAGTAACTGAGAAAAATACCTCAAACAGCATGCGAGTCAAGCTTGGAACCGACTAGTCCCAGTGAATGATAAAGCATAGACAACCAAAGACCCGCGGCAAAAGAGAGAACAAAGGTTTGTCTGGATAGAGAATAGAAAGGGGGAACGAGCTTGCAAAACCATGGATGGCATTTGATTGATGAGAACATTAGCAGCCAAGACACCATCAGCCAAAAACAATTTGGGGAGATGACGCTAAAACAAAAGGGCCTTGACTGTCTCAAGAAGATGACAATTTTTACACTCTGCGACACCATTTTGATGAGGGAATATGACATGGACTCATTGAAGATGCCCTCATCTTCAAAAAAAGTATTAATGCTACGAAAAAAAAATCTTCTCGTACGTTATCAGAATGAATAGCCTTGATAGATTTACCAAACTAAGTTCTGACCATGTTACAAAACATTTAAACAACGTGAGGGACTTCATCCCGAGATTTCAATAAATAGAGTCAAGTACAATGTGAACAATCGTCAATGAAGATAATAAAGTATCAATAGCTATCCAGGGAAGAGACAGAAGGACCCCACATATCAGAATGTACAATTTCAAATGAGGAAGTGCTTTTTATTTATGGAATAAGGAAATTGAGTTCTACAATGCTTTGCCATCTGGCATACTTGACACCATAACAATTTGACGTCTACTAACTCAAACAAAGTGCGAAACAAAACTCTTAATGACTGAAAGGAAATGTGCCCTAAACGAAATGCCACAACTGAATCTCTTCAAGTTTCCTATCCAAGCTGGGAGGTGCAAATGACTAAAGTGCACTCCTCTTACGCGGGTGGAAGATATAAAGACCATCTACTTCATAGCCAACCCCAATCGTTTGCTTTGTCCGCAAATCCTAAAAAACACAATGATCAGAGAAAAAGGCTACTAAACATTGCAGCTGTTTGAGAAGACTGCTCACAAAAAGCAAATTAATAGAGAAAGAAGAAACATGAAGGGTAGGTGACAAGATAAGATGATCAGATAGACGAATGGACCCTTTGCCAGCCACAATGATAGGGGCCATCAGCGGTAGTAACCTTATCCTGACCAGATAGCAACAATTAAGAGGTGAAAGATGTAGAAATACCGGCCATATGGTCCGTGACACCTAAATCAATGACCCAGGCATGATCAAAGAGCATGGTAGAGGCACTCAAGGCTGCACCATGTATACCTGATGGTGAGGGGGATGAAGTAGAAGTCTGTAGCTGTGAGAGGATCCGTTGTAGCATAGCAACATCAAAGGAGGTAAGTGGAGCAGAACTAGAAATGGTAGGAGTAGGAAATCTGCCCTCGTGAAGCAGAGGATATAGGGCAATAGCCACATTACCCTTGACTTGTTTTTCCTTTTTGGTGTAAACTTGTAAGGCTTCTTGTCAGGAAACCTCTCGACAGAAATCACTATCATGGTTTGTATGACCACAATGCTCACATTTCTTTTCACCTCGCAGTTTACCACTTCCAAGCCTAGGTTTTTTGGCAGTGGTAGCAAGTGCAAAGTATTCATTGATAGCAGAAGTAGGAAGACGATACTCTTTACTACTCATGACCTGACGACATTGTTCCTCACTCAGGACTTTGAAGTAGGTTTCCTCGAGAGATGGTGTTGGTCCATGTTAAGAATCTGCCCCTTGAGGGAATCATATTTTGAGTTTAGATTGCTCAGAAATTTCACAATTCTATCATCTTCCTGGAGTGAGAGAAAGGTCTGTTGATCAACAAAGGATGTCCACTTGGCAGTACGATAGACATCCAACTCGTTCCAAAGTGTAGTAAGAGCACAAAAATACTATGACAGAAACTGAGCCATGCTTCAACTCATAGATATTGTGACTCAACTAATAAAGGCAGACCTTGTTCTTCTTGCGGCCGTAGAGACTAGCCAAGATCTTCCACATGTCCTCTGCCGTTGACTTATGGAGGATAATAGGTTGGATTCCTAGACTGACAAAATTGAGTAACCATGAATACTATTGTCCCGCCTCCGGGCTGAAAAAAGGGGATCCAGAGGATCTGGCATCTTCTGATCACCAGTCAGAAAGCCTAGTTTATCACATCCAGCAATGTAAAGTTCGGCTACAACTGCCCAAGATGGGTAGTTGTTTTCCGTCAAGTTTTCTGAAGTAATCTGTAGAGTAATTTGACCCATGGTGGTTGGAGGCATTGGTTGAACTTGAGGGAAAGAAGGTTCTAACGTTGTCGAATGATTATCCGCCATTGTGAAGTTCAAATGATGGTTACAAGAAGGTGTGTGCGTGTAACAGCAAATAACCATTGCCGGAGAAGAGACGAATGACGGCTGTAGAGTTCTTGCAGTCTAAGAGCAAGAAATCAATTACTTCTGATCTGCGCTGGCAGGAAGAAGCCTTCTCGCTAAATAGAATCCATCTCCGGCTGTCCTAGGCACACCAAGATGAAAGCCGACCAGACCAGGGTGCTTGAGGCTTGAACAGGAGCTTGCGAGCTGGTCTCCCCCTGTAGATAAACCCTAGAAGGAGTCGTAGGAGAGCAGACTTTTACCAAGGGGATTAGAGGGACGGTGCTCCTCTGTTCTGGGCCAGAAGAGCCCTAGGAAGGGTGCAAATACCAGAATTCTTGCTTCCGCTGCAATCTGAGACCAGCAGCAGCCACAAGCAAGGGTTCCAATGGAGAGTGCTGCGCTTGAAGAGGGCTGCGACTTGGAGGTTGCCTGTCTAGAACAGGGCAGCAGCACTTGGAGAGGGCTGCGGCTTGTTCAGAGTGGGCTTCAGAGTGGGGCAAAGGAGAGGAAAAAGAGATCTAGGCACCGTTACTCTGATACTATGTGAGAAAGAAGAAACTGAAGGCAGAGAGAGAGGCCGAGAACAAGAGAGGGAGAGTTCAACTCTGCCACTCACCCAGGCAGATCCCTCTCCCTAGTTTTTATATTAACTCTCAAATTATAAGAGTACAGAAATACCCTCATAAAGAGGTGGGCATAAAAAAATTACAATACAGTCCCTAAAAGACTTAAAATTTGAAACATGCCCAAACTGCCCCTAACCACTCACTTCTGTGCACATTCAACTCAAATTTACTTGGCTGAGTTCAATCAAGTCAGCAAAGGTTTTTTTCTCTTTTTCTGGAAAGTGGACACTTACCAAAATTAACTAAATGATAAAAGACTCCCACCAAGATGGTGTCACACATAGACCTCCCAAAACAGCCTAAAATAGAAGCATTGAGTGGAGTCACATTACTTAAATGCTTAGCCCACTCTAGGACCTTCTCATAAAAGAAGTTACTAGCCTCACAAATTCCACAGTCCCTCTTAAATAGTCTCGCAGTCCTCTCTCCCCAATAGCCCGAAGTGTTCCACGAAGGAACAGCCACCAAGACATTCAATCACATTTCCAGTTCCATCTACCATTCCATCCCATAGGCAGATTCTCCACACTGCCTGGTAATTGATGTATACAATGAAGCTTGCCAAATAGCTGTGACCAAACCTCCTGAGTAAATGAGCACCCAATCAACAAGTGTTGAAGTGTCTCCTCCTCCTTACCACAGAGAGCAAGTTGTCCTTAAATCCCCTCCAGAAAGTGAGCCAACCAATCACATATCTGTAGTCCATCATGTGTTATCCTCCATATGAGACTCTGCACCTTCAAAGGTGCTTTGGGAAGCCACACCTGATTAGCAAAAGAGAACAAGGTTCCACCACACATAATGAGTTTATTACACAGATTGGGCTTTAAATTTCTTTTTTCCCTCCTGCCTCCCTGTCCAAGTATCCTTCCTGTTGAGATCCATATGTTGATCTTAGAGGAGGAAAAGTTCTCCAAACTGGACAACTTCCTCATCCTTAAAAGTTCCTTCTGAAAACTAAAGCACATCCACCTCTGAGGGCCCCTCATCGTAGAAGTGCTACTACCAAGGTTTGCCAGATCGGTGATACAGATCGACTTGGTACAGCCATGGTACGATGCGATTCAGTCTGATTTGGACCAACTTGGGCCGACTCAAAGCCGAGTCGGGCCAATTCAGCAGTCTCAGTCCGGCCTTGGTATGGTACGATACAGCCGATATGGTCCAAGGCAGTCCAGCCTGGCAAACCATGAGCCAACCACAGCCACGGGATCTTGGTAGCTGCATTTTTTTAATGGGTGAAAAGATGTTTTTAACCTTTCAAAATCATAGAATACTATTACTGGTGAAAAAGGACAGAAACTTAAAAGAAAAATAAAAGCAGAGCAGGAGAGGAAGAGCCTATTGCTGAAGTGCTAACAGCAGCACAAGCGGGCAGCCATTTTCAGTGCAGATGGTAGCTGATTCTCTTCCCTGGGAAGACCAAGAAAAAATAACAAGGAAGAAGAAGAAAAGAGGGAATGAAGATGGGCCGCTGATAAGTATTTAATGGCAGCCTCCAAGGCTGCTATCTCAGTGTAAAAGGCAGGCCCTTTTGGCTCAAGGACCGCTGTGAAGTGGCACCATGAGCATTTATGAAACCCCATCACCAGGCAGAACCAATCAAATGTTACCACGTTACAAGAGTGTAGGCCAATCAGAAAGGGTGATGTGAGAAGCCAAACGAGTACAGACATGTCAGCTGGAGTATTAACGAGAGCAAATAGGCTGTGCAATGTGGCACTTGTTCATTGTTCAATTACTTCATCCATGGTGGCCTATAAATAACTGAATCACCAGCATTTAAGAGGATCTTGGTTGCCAACAAAGGCCATTGTCTGGCTGAAAGGTGTAGAGTGTGAACAGTAAACACGGAGAAAATTCAGTATAACACACTGTGAATACAATTTTTCTTTTTAGTAAATCAAATTTCGTAGCCCACCATTAGGGTACAACAGGCAACACCCCCCCCCCCCCGTTTGCGGTTAGCACATAAAGCTGGCCTCCCCCACCGTGGTTGGCAATCCCATTGGGGTGCCATTAACATACAATAATGGTCAGGCCTGCCTTCATGGCTGCCATGTAGGTCTGCCACTAACCTATCAATGGCAGCCCAACAAGGCTGCCATTAACATCTTAATGGCAGTCCATCCCAGTATCCCACATAGTTTGCCTGCTCAATGAAGCCATCAATAACATGCAATGGCAGCTTATTTCATTGTTGTCCACTTGTACACACAATTCTGTTCCCAGTGGTACCAATCAAAGGATGGTCACATGAGCATTACGATATGTATTCCAAATAATGGAATCACAAGCCGATCCAAATAGCCATCTTGCATCAATTTAGGTTTAACCTTTGAACAAAAATTCTTTGTCCAATTTTTTGTTTACCTGCATTAAGCTACATAAACAGTTGATAATCTCGCTTGCTTATATTCCTTGAGACTCATCTTATTTTCTTCATGTCATTTTCTTATGGGGCATTGTTGATTCGCAGAAATCAAGGTCCCATTTGGTTCGAGGATAGAATGGGGATATCCCCAGCGTGACCTTGTTCTGCGTTTGGCATGGACATTTTGGGCGGAGATAAGGGGGGTTAAGAGGAATGGGGTTATCCCTGAAAACAAGGTTAGGAACGGGCATAAGTCATTCCACCATTTCGATGGAATGACTTATCCCCACTCTGCCAATGCCATTTTTCCCTCTCCAGCGGCTCATTTCGTCCAATCGTGCCCACCCCCACGACTGGCTCCTGACCCCACGAGCGAACTCTAGTCCACGATCGCCGCCTCCTCGAAAGCCCTCCATTGTCGAGTGAACCCTAGCTCCGGCGGCCGGTGACGACGCTGCTCCTTCGGCGACGACGTCTTCAGCGGACGTTTCTGCCCTCTCCCCTCTCTCGCCCCTTTTCTCTCCCGCCATGGTGTGCCGTTGGTAGCCAGCCAGTTCTACAACCCCCCGGCTATATAAACCAACAAAATACTGGTCTCCCTGGCCACCTTCCACCCCCTCTCGGGGTCTCTGCTCGCTCCCTCTCTCTCCCAGTGCGTGCTTGCACAGTCTCTCTCTCTCTCTCTCTCTCTCTCTATCTTTTCACAATGGCCATGCAAGAAGATGTCCTGAATAATTGTTTCCTTTAGCTTCACAGCTTCTTTTCATGATTTCACAATGGCCATGCAAGATGTCCTGAATAATTGTTTCTTTTAGCTTCACGGCTTCCTTTCATGATTGAGTCTGTGAACCTCTACTATAGAAAAGCAAGGTTTTGGTTTTAGGGTCTCTCTCTTTCTCTCTCTCTACAATTGCCATGCAAGAAGATGTCCTGAATAATTGTTTCTTTTAGCTTCACAGCTTCCTTGCATGATTTCACAATGGCCATGCAAGAAGATATCCTGAATAATTGTTTCTTTTAGCTTCACGGCTTCCTTTCATGATTCAGTTTGTGAACCTCTACTATAGAAAAGCAAGGTTATGGGTTTAGGGTCTCTCTCTCTCTCTACAATTGCCATGCAAGAAGATGTCCTGAATAATTGTTTCTTTTAGCTTCACAGCTTCCTTTCATGATTTCACAATGGCCATGCAAGATGTCCTGAATAATTGTTTCTTTTAGCTTCACGGCTTCCTTTCATGATTGAGTTTGTGAACCTCTACTATAGACAAGCAAGGTTTTGTCCATTCATGACCATATCTCCAATGACAAACAGAATCTCTCTCTCTCTCTCTCTCTCTCTCTCTCTCTCTCCCTCTGTATTTATCTTTTCACAATGGCCATGCAAGAAGATGTCCTGAATAATTGTTTCTTTTAGCTTCACAGCTTCCTTTCATGATTGAGTTTGTGAACCTCTACTATAGAAAAGCAAGGTTTTGTCCATTCATGACCATATCTCCAATGACAAACAGAATCTCACTATTTTCTCCAGCATTCCTGCCACAGGCCTCATAATGCTTAGAGGGGTCACATTTCCCAGCCTACTGAATTTTCTCTAGCATTGTGTCTTTTATACCTTAATTGAACGTATTTTGGGGGGTTTTTCAATTGAAACCTTGTTGTCCTGATGTCTTGCATATGCCTTTAGACGAAGAGGCATATGTCATTCATTGCAGTATAGGCAACATAAATAACAAAGTATCCCTTGTCAAAGTTTTTAGTGTTCGCATTTGAATGCAAAGATTTTGTTTTTTTGGAAGGTGACCATAAGGCCACATTTAATTGAAATAAAAAGTAGGAGCAATGTGAAGAGTACATCAAAAACAACTTGTTAAGGAAAATAAGATTTTCTTTTTTGGTTTTTTAATTATTTCCTACAAGGTCTTTTGTTCACTATTTTTAATTTCTCAGTGTAAAATTGTTGTTAGTGGAGTTTGCGTTAATACCTTCCCAGTCATTGCCAATTGGTACTCTGTTCAAAATGGTAGCTTTGTCCTTAATTTTGTCCTGCTCATGAAAAGTAGTTCCTGTGATCATGCCAACCAACATTTGACATTTCAAAGTTCTGAAGGCTTACCATTAAATATATTGTTCCGAACATTTTTTGTTGTGTGCTAAGCATCCTTAAATCCATGCCATATTTCAACAGAAGCTTGAAAGCAAAGTTAAACGTACACTGTCCATTGTGTGCTTTTTTATTAGTTGATATTGTCAGGTCATGCACATGTATATTCCTATAATTAACTAATGAAACTCGGTAGCCTTCGTCAAATTGGAGCTCTCCCAAACTATTTTAGCTATACAGTTATCGATCTATCATTCATCCTATACAGTTACCCCTCCCTTTGTAATGCACTGATTGTTTTGGTGACTGTTTATCAGCCGAAGAACCAACTGTTTTCCTGTAAAGAGTGCCCATTCAAATATGAAAGAATGAAGGGATACCAGAAGCTTGCAAGGGTCAACGAGGCACAACATGTAACCTGTAGGTAACATTTCTGTTCAAGTTCTGGTTATCATGTGATGAGAAGTGTCAGTATTCCTCCAATATTCTACCATCTTGTATGTTTTTAGATTTTCTTTACACCAGCGGGGAAAGGCAGGGGTTTGCATACATTGAACGATTTACCCAAGGGCGCATTTGCCTGTGAATATGTTGGTGAAGTACTGACAAATAAAGAACTTTATGACCATACCATATGAACAACAGGAAATGCAACACATGGTAATATCATAAATATGTGTGCTTTGCATTTCTTGTCGTTCGTATTGTATGGTCAGAGTTCCATAATTGTCATTACTTCATTAACGTATTCACAAACAAATGCACACATATCTGGTCTTGCTTCATGCGGAAGATATGTCAATGGTATTGAATAATTTTATGTTTTAAATAACAATTTATTTTTACACAGCTGTGTGTGTGCTGTGAATGAAAGAATTTTTGTTTTAAGTTATAATTTATTACTTCACAGCCATGTGTGTGTTGTGAATGAAGAAATTTATGCTTTCAGTGATAATTTACTAATATACAGTCGTGTGTGTGTTGTAAATGTGCATCTATGTTTTAAGTGATCAATGATTCTTACACAACTGTGTGTACTGTGAATACAGTATCTCTATTTTAAGTGCTAATTTTTGTGTTGTTCATTCTTCATTTTTAGAATGCTTTTCTAGGAGCAGGTCTTTTAAATATGAGACAAAGCAGGTTTTTTAAATAACTAGAAGCAAAGATTGGCTTACCGCCAAAGGATCCAGAGCAAAAGAGTTGCAAATTCCATTGCATAATGATGTGGTCCTCCTCCGGTCTTATTAGCATCACACACAGATTGCCCTGGCCAGCTTAGAAGTGGAAGAAGAGCATGGTGATGCGGGCATGCTTGATCTTGACCACCTTCAGCCTCTCCAACCGTGTGTATTTTGTTGGGTGTTTAGTAGAGTTAATAAGGATATCACCCCGCATGTGCATATATTGTGTTACAATTCCAAGTCAATGTCAAATGCTCTCTTGTACATTTATATGTTTTTGTGTACAATTTTATTCAAGAAATGTCAACGAAGAAGCTATCATTACAGCAAAGATTTATCTACTATTATTCATTGTAAAATTGTGTTACAATCTGCTCTTGTGAAACATGTCCCCTTTATGTTTGGAAATGTGAACATTGCTTTTTTTGTGGGAGGGGGGCAATTTTTTTTTTTTTGGAAAATGGGTGGTACCACTGATGTATCAAAAGGAAAAAAGGATGTACAAGTATAGTCAATCAAATCCCAAAAAATCTCTATACAAACGAAGGCCACACTAAGGCAGTGTGGAGCTATCTAATCCCCTAACAAAACAAAAAGGGCAAAGTTTTGGAAATTCACATCACAAAAGAGCCTGACCCATTCTCTCACTCTATCATAAACAAAAGGGACAACTGAGGCCACGGCTCTAGTCACCCTCCTGAAAATCCAATTGTTCTGTTCCCCCCACAACGTCCATAGAATGGCATGGAGGATGAGCCACTACACCGTCTTGTCACCCCTCGGGGGCCAACTTCTTCCCCAATGCTGCATCAAGAAGTGAACCTCCCTTTGCCAGCCAAAGACAGTGTGTGTCCTCCTAGCAAGCTCTCTCCACACCCCATGTTAGTAAGAACAACATACAAACAAGTGATCGAGAGTTTCGTCATCCTCTCTACACAGGCATCAACTTGGCTAGATATTTAGAAGAAAGCGAAGCAACCTATCCCGATTAGGTAACGTAACCTCCCATGGGAGATCCTCCAAGACAGGAGCTTCACCTTCAACGGGCTCTTCGACTCCAGACCTAAGAGTACAAGCACTGGCGAGCACCTCCATCTGAAATAATGGTGTAAGCAGATCTAACCAAAAAAGTATCCTCCCTTTCCCACCTCAAAGTCCACGCATCCTCTCTGTCAGACGAGGATGAAAGAGTAGGAGGAAGAAAAGGTCCTAGAGCTGCTCCATCTCATCTGACTTAAGATCCCTCCTGAAGGCCAGTACCCAGATGCCCGCTGAAAAATGGGAGTCATAAGCCTGAGATACCAACCCCAGAGGGTCTGTTGAAACCACAAAGAGGCTAAAGATTCAAAGCCCCCAAGGAGAAGTCTCTGCACCACCTGTCCTTCCAGAAAATGCTCCTGTCACATTTTCGTAGTTAGCCCCAAACGTCGGAGGCTATAACATCCATGCAGGTCAAGATATCACACCAAAGAGGTGACACCCTATGCTGTCGAATAAGAGCTAAGTCCCAAACTCTCCTCCTGCAATAGTACCTCTACCGGATCACTTGCGCCCACAGCCCATCCTTTCCCACACACAATCTCCATAACCACTTACACAAGAGAGTTAAGTTAAAGTCCCTTATATCCTTGATCCTCAAGCCGCCCTCTTCTCTGCTAGTGGCTATCCCCCCCCCAAGCTATGTCATGTCAACCCCTACATCTCCCTCCACCACCATGCCAAAAGAACCTGCTCTGAAAAGACTCAATCTCCATCGCCAGCATCTTCGAGATCAATAACATGGAAAGAAAATAAATAAGGAGACTATCCAACAACACTGATCTACATAGGACTAATCTGCCACTATAAGATAATACTATAGCCTTCCAAGTAGCCAATCTGGACTCGTATCTCTGAATAATAGGAAGCCAATGTGCACAATGAAGAGAGCCTGGAGTAAGTGGAAGGCCCAAGTAGAAAATAGGGAACTCTCTAATCTTACACCCCAAAATGCAAGCCGCCTGCTAGAGAGGCCAATCCTCCAAGTTGACACCCACTAACAAGCTCTTATTGAAGTTGACTTTAAATCCATTGACCTCTTCCAACAATTCCACTAGGAGCCCGGCCACATAAAGCTGCTGCTCATCCTCAGCCCAAAACAAGATGGTGTTATCTACATACTGCAAGTGAGTAAGTGAAGGTTCCACTTTGTCCACCACAAAGCCCCTGATCAGACCAACAGCCTCTACTCTCAGCCACACCCTGCTCAAAACACTAGCCACGAGCACAAAGAGGAGAGGGAACATAGAGTCTCCCTGACCGAACCCCTACTACTACGGAACCAAGAGGACAACTTCTCATTGATGAGGACCGCAAGGAAGCAGAAGTACTACAAGCCATAACCCAGCCAATCTCTCTCTCCCCAAAGCCCATCCTCTCCGACACATCAAAAAGACACTGCCAATGAACTTTGTCATAAACCTTCAAGAAATCCAACTTTAGGACCACTCCCTCCCTCTTGTGTGACTTCATAGCTAATAAGCACTCATGGGCCACCAAGAAGTTCTCACGAATATGCCTTCCCCTGATGAAGGTTCCCTGGAAGCTACTGGCCAGCCTGTCCATAACACTAACCAATCTCCATGTTAGCAACTTAGCGATGATCTTATAGGTACCGTTTAGCAAGCTAATGGGTCTAAAGTCTCGAAAGTCTTAAGCCTCTGTCTTCTTAGGGATAAGAACTAGGATACCCGCCAAGTGTGCCCTCCCCTCTTGAAACTCTCACAGTTACCACTAGGTCACCTTTGATAACATCCCAACACTTCAAGAAGAAAGCCAACGGGAAACCGTACGGCCCTGGAGCTCTATCCCCTGTAAGAGAAAAAATAGCCTAGTGGACCTCCTCTGAAAACTTTCGGGAGATAGCCTCCCTCTCCTCGGGAGAGAGGCAGGGTGGTAGATCATCTACAATCCTCAGCCTACAGTAGTCGTCCTTAGTGAACAATCTGGAGTAGAACTCTCTCGCCTACCCCCTAATATCCTCGTCAGAAGAGAAGGAAAGGTCACTGTTGAACCCCGTGATTTTTATCGCATCTTTTTGAATATTGTCAGAACAAGGGAATTATCCAAGCTAAATCCACTAAATGCCAACGTAAAACGGTACAAAACTGTGGCCGTAACATGTGGGGTCAATTTGAAACGCCCTCGGCATCCCGCCGGGCAAGGTTATTTACAAAAAAAATGTGTGTTTAACACAGGGTAAGTCTATCGAACACCTGGTGGGCGGTGTTAAAACCACATACCCACACGGCAAAAGAACCAAACAATGGTGATCTCCGGCCTCCAAGAGGTGTTTCCAATGTGCCACGAAATTATCACCACACTATGGGACCCAAGGACAACAGGATGGCATCAGAGAAACTCAAGAAAATTAACAAAAGTCGCCACGTGCCGCCGTCTTGCAGAGATGAGCAGGGAAACCATAAAAAAAAATCTGCGAAAAGGACAGTCAAAGGGATTTTATATCTTTTTGGTACTTGAGAACCAGGAGGGATACCTCCCCCTCTCACTTCCTCTCTTTGGCATGCAAGGGAGACCCGGGGAAGGTCTCTCCGGGTTCTGCAGACCAAGGATGGTAGTATCGATTTCGGTACCGGTTTCGGCCGGTACCGAAACCGATACGTTTCGGTTTCGGTTTCGGCCGAAACCGGTTCAAAACAGTCAGAAAAGGCAAAAAATGTATTGAGCAGGTCCGGTTTCGGCCGAAACCAGACGGTTTCGGTCCGGTTTCGGTCGGTTTCGGTCCGGTTTCGGTATCGGACTTGCTACAGTGACTTGGTGCGTTTCGATTTCGGTGTCGGCCGAAACTGATACGTTTCGGCCGATACTGCCATCCGGGCTGCAGACCCGAAGGGACCACCCCCAATTGCTCAACCCAGGGAGGGGCCCCACCGGGTCTCCCCCCCCTTCTCTGTTGTGTGGTGATAGAAAAAAAACAAACAACCAGAAGGAAGGCCCACCAGGTCTACAAACCCGGTGGACCCCCCCCCCCCCCCGCCTCCTCTTGTTGCGTTCTCTCTCCCTAAAACAAAGAAAAGGGAAAAGGCAAAGGGAAGAGCATACCCTCCCCGAGCCTCTCACCAAGGCAATCAATGCTACAGAACCAGGAGAAGCAACCCTCGCGTTCCCTTCTCCACCTCCTAGAAATAGGAGGCCTTGGTGAAAGAGGGAGGGGATTTCAGGCACAAGAGGAGAAGAACTTTGGAGATCACCTCAAGCTTGAAGCAGCGCAAGAAGGGGCTTGTAGCATAGGAGCAGTAGGTGGCGGCTTCCCTTGATAATTTTTTTGAGTTTTGAAACCCTGCTCTGTGTAAAAACCTCACTTGAAAGGGTGTATTACCAAAATACCCCTATGTGAGAAAATTAGCTTATATGTTGATATCAAATGAATAAAAAGCATGGAAAAACCATGTCGATCCCAAAATTATCAAAGTTCTGAGAAATTGACGTCAAATCATGGGAAAAATCCTAGCATTTGTAAAAGTTGCAACTTTACTCGGACATTTGGCGAAATTGTAAAAATGCTTTCAAGAAATTATGCAAAAATGTCATAGTTCAAAATTTCTTTGGGAAATATTCAAGTCTCTTCAAATGTGTCCAAAGTGGGTGAAAACAATTCTCATGTCCGCAAGATTCAAAAATTGTAATGATACCCCAGAAGTCATGGAATTGCATAAATGCCCCAGAAAGCTATACAAAGCTTTGGGAATTGCATGAAAGGTTTATTTCCACAAACATAAACCCCCAGTTTGTGAGAGACCACAAACTAACCCTAATTTAAAGAAACTTGCGAAAAAAACCCTAATTTAGGATCAAATTATAAATATAACCCTGCTCAAGGGAATGAGGGTCTTCCCTCGGCTCGAATTCTCAATGTCTCGTAAGGGTTAAAAAGGATCTTTGGCAGTTAATCAAAGGTGTTCGAATTTGTTCCGATGTAAATTAATATCGATTACGACCGGTGGGGAAAAGTCCAGTATACTAATCCTAAATCGTCCGTGAAACATAAAATGCTGAAATAATCGTGCACATGCTAATCAAATAGCTAACAAATGTGCATCTTTGTTCATTCAACAAGTGAACACATAAATTTTTCCGTTGTTTTTTCGCGTGTTAAACATACCGACACGTCCAGTGGGACTTTTTTTGCCTTTCATCTGTCTGCCAAAGATTATGTGCCTGTGCGAACGTTGTGATCTCCTTTTTCTCCTTTTGCATGAGGAAGTGGAGAGGGGAAATATCTCAACCCCCAACTTCCAATCGCAAATCAACAACAGCAGTAGCTTCCCGATGGCAATAGTCACATACGGCCCGATCGTCATCGCCAATCATGCCAGATATGGCTATCTGACAACTCCAATTGTCTTTGGAGACTTCTCGACGGTCGTCGGGTCTCCTTTCTTCCTGGGGGTGGTCCCCGTAACTCAGAAAACACCGACTGCATCAGCCACGCTTGTTGTTGCTGGGGGACACCAAGCCCCGACCACCACACGGTCGAGTTTTCTCGGTCAACACCATCTCCTGCAACGTCGCTCCTACCAAATGGGGGCAGCGCCGAAACCACAAAGGCAGAAAGCCAGCGACGGCAATCTCCAACTCTGGCAAGACCTTACTTGTCGGTAACCTCCGCATCCGGCTTGATAGAGGCGAGCCGATCATCCACGGGACAATCATGTCCCGACAATTCCGATGTCCAATCGTTTTGCACTCTTTCACCAGGTGCAGGAAGATAAAACGGACTTCAAAAATAAGTCCAAATCCAAGAATGGGGGCAATGCAGTCGAAGAACGTCCCCGCAAAATGAAGCAAATTTGGGTCACCAAAGAGGAGGCTCGTGCAATTAAGAGAGCTAGGGTACGCAAGCCCGTCCAGACTCCAGATCAGCATCAAATTGAATGTTCAACATCTCAAGATGTCAAACCTCTGCGTCCTTAAAGACAAAAGAGAAAAGGGGTTTACCGGAAACCCAACTTTACTCCCCAAATCTCGAAACCAATCCGAGTAGAACAAACAATCTGCGCTGAGGCTCCGACAACGCGCGTTTCAATCTTTGATAGACTAGGGGCACCTTTCCGCCCAAGGGTTCAACTACCAAAGAAGCGGAGGGTCGTCCAGATGTCAAAGACTGGGGACAGCATAAAATTGTTCACCTGTTACGTCTCCGGCAAAGAACCAATGGAGGCCTCCGAAAATCCTACTAATTCAGTTGATCCCGCTGGATCAAATGACCCAAACTTGGAGGTGGATGCGGTATACCTCAACACCAAGAATGTCACTCTGAGAAATCTCCAAGCCCAATTCAGTGGCCACGTTGGAACTTCTAGCCAGGGTCAACACCATGGTCAACATCAAGGACAGGTCCAAAAGCAATCCCAGAACCAGGAGGAGAACTTGTTGCAAGGGAAATGGATGGTGATGAGGTCATAAGCATCCATGGAGAAGAGGGCAATCAGCCCACTGGAGGATATATTAATCTGGTCTTCGAGCCGTCGACAAGAGCCGCTTTTCAAGCAATATCCGATGATGCTAAATTTGAAACCATGCAACGTTGGCACATAGAAATGACCAATCTCATGCTCGAGATGAGGCGGCAGATGAACGCAAACGCTCAACGACCAGCGACACCGATATGCAATCAAAATACTCGGAGAGAGCAACAACCGGGCAATCCTCCCATGGTCAACTGACAAACAATTGCACCCTTTTGTCGCTGAGGCAGGGTCCGAATTACCTCGCGTTCCGCCCAATGGCCAGTCCTCTCGAACTCCAACGGCTGAAGACATCATCGCCCAACGGCGCATGATAGAAAAAAGTGTTGAAGATAAATTCGCCCAACGTGACGAGGGTAATGCTACTGTCGATTTATACAGTGTGTCGTACCCAATTCATCACCAATTTAAGGAGCATCCGCCAGATTGCCCTAAGACACCACAGCTGCAAAAGTTTAATGGGCAGACATCTTCACATGAACACCTGGCCTATTACATAACGGCCATGGGTGAGCTAGTGCTCAAGGAGTCCTACCTCCTCCGCTATTTTGTGACCTCTCTTAGGGTACCGCCATCTAATGATACTCAAGGCTAAAACCCAATTCAATGGCCGATTGGGCTGATCTGCAAAAGAAATTTATCGACCATTTCCAAACGGCCGAGAGGAAAGTGCCCCTTACAGAACTTTGCTCTCTCAAGCAAAGAAGAGGCGAAACGGTGCTAGACTTCATTAAACACTGAATGGACTTTATAGCATGCGCTGCGACAACCCTCCCACTGAAGAAGATGCCGTAACAATATGCCGGAGAGGTTCGTCGGCGGAAGTTAGAGAAAAGCACCTCGACACAAACATCAAAGGTTTCGACCTGCTGAATTCAGTGGTGGCGGAGATCGAAATATTCTTTGCCGATAATCCAATATTCACACCCTCTAAGGGCAAGCCATCCAAGGAGCGTAATGCAACTGGGAAGGAGGCGAACGTCGTGGACTTCTCCCCTACAAATGAGGGCAGCGAGGGAGCACCCCAAGCAGCTCCGACAAGAAACCCGAAGGAAAGGAACTGGCCACAAGATTAGTAGAGCGCATGAAAACTCCTTATTCCTTAAAAAACGAGCATACCAAAAAACTTTTCAATCTTTGCATGAAAAATAAACTAACATCTCCGCCAAAACCAAAAAGACCGGCAGAGGTGAATAAATCAAACGAGCCCAATTATTGTGTATATCACCGCATGTTGGGACACACCATTAAGGATTGTTACATCTTCAAAAATGTGGTGGAGAAGATGATCTAAAACCGCCTCATCACAATGTAGGGTTGTCGAGTCGACCCTCCACAGCCCCATACTTGGGAGCGGCCGAACCAATCAACCAACACCATCCACCACTCAATTAATGTGATCCACATGGCTGCAGCCTTTACACTCCCCGACCAAGGGGCAAAAGAAACTGGCCCCAGCCAAACTAGACCCACTTTGTGGTATCCAAGCTGGCGGCCTTCCCAGCAACGCTCCATTCCAAAGGAGAACATCAAGAACATATTTGATACTCTCCCCAAAGAGGGTCGGATAATGGTGCATGACCCACCGATAACCTATACAGAAGTAGAGAAAAGGCATCCTCGTTATTGTGAATATCATGCCAGGGTGTCTTATCCCACGAAAGAATGCGAGAAAGTCCAAGATTGCATCGAAACCCTTATTCAAAAGAGAAAGATCGATGTCCAGACAAGCAGCATGATAAAGAAAAGCCTTAGAGAAGCTGCCCAAAAGATATTAGGCCAAAGCCACCCCACAGAAATTCTGCGTAAAGAATATCATGTCTTCTACGACTTGGAATGGCCAACGCTTCAAATTAAACCCCCAGCCGATACAAAGGGTAAGGCCGACAATCATACTGAGCAAAGCACCAATAAGTGCTCGAAGCAAATTCCTGGGCAAAGCCAAAAAAGCAAGACTCAGGAGGAAAGTGTTAAACCAAGTTTTGGGCAACGTCGGAAAGGCAGGACTCAAAAAGAAAATGTCAAATCGAACTCTGACCAAAGCCAAAAAGGTAGGCCTCAACAAAAGAATCCCAAATTAGGTCTCGGACAAAAATAGAAAGACAAGACCTGTGAAGAAATTTTTACATCAAGTTTTGGGGAAAGCCAGAAAGACAGACCTCAAAAGGAAAATCCCGAATCAAGCTCCAGACAAAGTCAAAAAGGCGAGACCAAGACGGAGTCCCCCAAGTCAAGTCTTGGACAAACCAAGAAACAAGTCGATAAGTAGTCCGAATCGGTGTCAACATCTCAAGATTCTGGTTTTTATGTGACCAAGTTTCAAGAATTGTCGCCCGAAATAATCGAGCAAGCAATTAATGCCACCTTTCAAATGCATAAAGAGGAGATTGACTGGGTCAAGGTGACCCCAAAGAAGCATGGTCAGCCCAAACCCTCTAAAAGAAAAGCGCGGTTCAACAACTCCAATTATGGGGGCATGCCCTAGCCTCCTGCAAAGATAGACACTCCCTCTCTGACTGAAATAGCGCGAGCTATGAAGCAGGAGAAGAATAAGAAAAAGAATCTAAAGAGAAGATTGAAGAAACAAGCCGAACAGGCTACTGCCATGGAAGCTCACAAAGAGCTAACCTCTCTCCAAAAGCTACAAAAGATAATTGATGACCTGGAAGAGTATGTTCCTTCCATGCCAACAAAAGTTGTTCCCCTCGACGGATATATCTCATGAGAAGAATTGGAGCGTAAGACCCGACTCAAAATTTGGCTCCATCAAATGCACCAACGGGTACAAGAGGGCGAGAAGATTCTCATCTCGGAGGAGCTTTCTATCTTCTACAAGGACGAAGAACTCACCATAGAGAAGTTAGAAGAAATGTCAAAAAACTTGTGCAATATGGTGTCAATCCCTCCACCTAAGAGTCTACAAGCGTCAAGCGGAGATGACATCGTCGTCCCTAGACCTGGGGGCAGGATCACTTTCGCAACCTACCAACGTCGTAACGCAGAGGAGCGGAGTCGCGGCCGCGGCAAAGGTCGGGGTCATGGGCGAAGGAGAAATCTGAGCCCCTCTAATGGCAAAAATTCTAACTCAACACACCTCCAAAGAGTGATAATCTTCCGAGATGAAGAGCCAGCTCCAATTCCTGAAGTTGAGGTACGGGGCGATTCCTTTTTCTTCGAACTCTCAGACGAGGAAGAAGAACCACTAAAACCAGCCCCACAGGAAAAACCTGTGGATCAAGCTCAAGCAGGTCCCTCCGGCAAGGACAATACTGAAATGCCTCCCCTAGAGGAAGAGTCTATGTCCCCATTATTCCAAGATGAACCGAATGATCAAGGGAGAACAGAAGAAGGCAAAAGGCCTAATGAACAAACCAGGTACCTCGCAGAAATAATCCATCTGCTAGATCAAGCTCGTGCTCGGGCTGATCGCAAAATTATCCAACATATGAAGCAGTTTCCCACCACTATTACTCTCTGGGAGGCCATCGCTTAGAGTAAGGAGCTAAGAGAAGCCCTCATAAAGATACTCCAGAAACCAAAGGCCTATGAGGCTTACGTGGTTGAGCTTCAAGCTTACGAAGCATTTGGAGCACGCATCATCTTCTCAGATAAAGACGTGTTACTGTCTTCCCCATGCCACAATCGTCCTCTGTACATGCAGGGGATAATCAATGGCTATGAATTGAACTGGATCCTGGTAGACCCTGGGGCGTCCGTCAACATAATGCCCCTTAAGACTTTGAAGTCTTTATACCTCGTGCCCTATTTGCAGAAGGTCAACAATGTGAAATTTCGGAGTTCAACAAGAATTCGAAAAGTGCCCATAGCAAAGTAGACGTGGAGTTGGTCATGGACAACTTCGTCACCAAAGTCACTTTCTATATTATCGACGCAAACACGTCATACAAGGCCCTGCAGGGGAGACCCTAGTTGCATGAAAATTGAGTCATCCCTTCAACTCTCCACCAGTGCATCAAGTACGCAAAAGGTGGAGAGCAACACGGTCATCGTCGACCGAGCTCCGTTCCGTCCAAATGAATGCAACTTGACGAACGCCCAATTATATTTTGGAGAACCCACTATTGAGCCTCCCACCAAGATAAAGGGCAAAGGAAAGCAAAAGATCGTTTCAGAAGAAGAAGAAGAGGAGGACGAGCTCTTCGTAGTAAACGAGGATCTCACCAAGCTATATCGGCTGAATATCCAAGTCAGCACCGCCAATGGTCAACTCGGCCAGAAAGACATGAGATCAACTTTGAAGCCAACCTCATTAACCGAGTCATCGACAAAAGCGTCTCCTTACCTCCTACGTGCATGTAATTGGCCTTTCAAAGAGAGGAATACAAAGTTGAGCAACTTAAAACTTTTATTGTCACATATCAAAGAAAGACAAATAAAACAAAGAACAAGTTACCCAAGTCAATTATCTTCGATAAGGGAGATTTGGTGGCAAGAGGGCCTCCTGACGATGACTTTGGCTGGAGCAATGTGCCCAAGAACGCTCCCGAATCCGTCCAAGAAATGGACGACATGCCTGAACACATCAAAGAGCTATGTCGAAAGCAAAACATTCCGCAAATATAGGAAACCTCCAATCACGATTACTTCTGACAGTTGTGGTATCCATCACAAGTACGGGGGCAGCCTCCCTTCTCCAAGAAAAACACAAGAAGGCTTGGTTACGACCAAAAAGAAAATTTTAAAGTCTATTGTGCTGTCAATACTGTTGGGCTATCACCCTCTCCCAGTAATCAAGTGAAGGTTGAAGCCGAGTCTGATGGCTCCATAGTAGAAAAGGAAAAATTTTGAGGACGTCTTTTCCCCGCAACCTCTAAAGAGAGGTTGACTCAACGGGCCATTCCACAAAAAGGCCGGAGGGACGCTTTAAAACCAAGGGTGGCCTGAAAAAATGACTGAGTGCCGTCGTTTGTAAAAGGGGCTCCCTTGACATCACGATCCCGAGGTGAGCTAAATATAAACCAAGGGTGGCCAGGAAAAATGTCTGAGCGTCGTCGTTTGTAAAAAGGGTTCCCTTGACATCTCGATCCCGAGGCGAGCTAAATAAGGAAACTAAGATCGACCAATCTTGCAGGGGGGGAAAGAAAGAACTGCTTCCCTTAATATTCTCCTTTGGAGATGAAAATTCAAAGCCAGTTAAGAAATCGGAATGCAAAGAGGCCCTAGATGAACTATGGGCCGAATCTGATTCCACCCTGAATACGGATGAAATGGGTTGCTTTTGCTACTCCGTCAAGTTGTCGGCCTCCAACAACTCAGACTCTAGCGAGAAACCCATTGCCTGCACAAATGAACTGCAAGGGGAAGCGGCACCCGAAGGCCAAGATAAGGAAACTTGGTCGTCTCTTGTCAACAACCTAGTGTATTATGATGCCCACGTCACCGGTTCGGGTGACGAGGAGGGCTTCATCGACTTACAGTCGGCTTCGCGAGAACTTGAAGATGGCGAGCAAGCGACTGCAGACGAATTAGTTAGGCTCGACCTCGAGGATCCAGGCGACCCCTGACCAATTTTCATTACTGCCCTTCTCAATGATGAAGAAAGACAAGCATATAAACAACTCCTATTGCAGTACAAAGATTGCTTCGCCTAGACTTATAAAGAAATGTCTGAGTTGGAACCCTCCATGGTTGAACATGAGTTGGCAATACTCTCTACAGCAAAATCAGTTAAACAGACTCAAAGGCATACACGCCACGAGCTGGAACTCAAAGTGAGTGCCGAAGTTGACAAACTCCTGGAGGTGGACTTCATAGAGCCTTGCATCTACCCAATCTGGATTACCAACATAGTCCCCATGAAGAAAAAGAATGGCCAAGTCCGAGTCTGCATCGACTATAGGGACTTGAATAAAGCATGCCCAAAGAACAACTTTCTGGTCCCAATCACTGAAATCATAGTCGACATGACCACAGGGCACGAAGCTTTATCCTTCGTGGACGGATCGTCGAACTACAACCAAATCCGCATGGCCGTCAAGGACAGAGCACACGGCCTTCCGATCCCCTAAAGAGATCTTCAATTACAAAAGGATGTCTTCCAGCTTAAAGAATGATGGTGCTACCTACCAAAGGGCGATGACCAAAATCTTTAGTGAAATGCTCCATGACTTGGTCGAGTGCTATGTTGATGACCTGGTCGTTAAAACTCAAAGACGGGAAAATCACCTGGCCGACTTGCATCAGGTTTTTGAAAGGCTCTGACAATATCGGCTTAAAATGAACCCTATGAAGTGCGCCCTTAGCGTTTCAAGCGACAAGTTTCTCAGCTTCATCGTCAGGTACCGGGGCATAGAAATAGACCCCGACAAAATCAAGATAATTTGGGAGTTGCCACCTCCTAGAAATATAACCGACTTGAGGTCTCTCCAAGGAAGGCTAGCCTACATCAGGCGCTTCATATCCAACCTCTCGGGGAGGTGCGCACCCTTCGGCAAGTTGACGAAAAAGAGCGCACCGTTCATATGGGACCAGGAGTTCCAGAATGCCTTTGAACAAATCAAAGAGTATCTACTTACTCCCCCGATGTCGGGAGCACTGATTAAAGGAAAACCGCTCACACTCTACATCGCAGCCACGGACGCTTCTTTGGGAGCTCTATTGGCGCAAATAAATGAAGAGGGCAAAGAGCAGCCTTTATACTACCTCAGCAAAAAATTGGTCATCCCCGAGCACCGCTATTCCCCGATAGAGAAAGAGTGTTTAGCACTCGTGTTCGCCGTAAAGAAGGCATTACCTCCTATCTCACTGCGTGGAGTTGACCTCAAAATTTGACCAACTCAAATTTCTCCTCAAGCAGCCTGTGTTGTTAGGAAGACTAAGAAAATGGGATCTACTCCTTGTAGAGTTCGATATTACCTTTGTCCCGCAAAAAGCAATCAAAGGACAAGGAATGACGGAGTTTCAAGTGGCACACCTAGTCCCGACGGAATCTCCTCTTAACATTGAACTCCCCGACGAAGAAACTCTCTCGCCCCAACGAGAAGCTGAAATCAAACCGAGGATGGCCCACCACAAAAAGAGGAGGGCACCCTCACAATTGACTTGCCATGCTGTGAGCTCTATTTTGATGGTGCCTCCCCGACAATCAAAAAGGCTGACAGTACTACAACCCTCACATCAGGGGCATGCATCGTCTTTGTGACTCCTCAATGAGGGGTCTTACATAATTCATGTGCCCTCATGAAGCCGCTGACCAACAACGAAGCGGAGTACGAAGCACTAATTATCGGGCTTCAAATAGCTCTAGAGATGGACATGAAATGCATCAAAGTCTACGGAGACTCACAGTTGATCATACGGCAAGTTGTAGACGATTGTGATGTCCGAAAGCAGGAATTAATTCCTTATCATACCACTGTGATGAGGCTCAAAGAAAAATCATGTCCACAAAAGCAAAAACTCTCAGGCAGATCCCATGGCCAAGTTAACTTCCACCATAAAGCTTCCACCTAAAGAAGAATTGGACATAACTGTCAGGCACAGGAGGCTCATGCCAAGTGTCCTAGACGAGGAATCCAGCCCTACAACTCCTAAGGTCAACACAATTAAAAAAGGAAATGTCACAGATGAAGAATATTGGCATGAGCCAATTATCAAGACAAGGAATGGCTGGGTCCCTCCGGATCGGGCTCAAAGAGTCCAACTGTTGCACAGGGAAACATCCTATCAACTAATAGGGAATCAACTGTATAGACTTGTCCATGAAAAGGACAAGTCTGTCCTTCTGCGTTCTCTCTCCCCAAAGGAAGCCAAAACAATAATGCGCGAGGTCCACTAAGGGTTCTGTGGTGCCCGTCAAGCGGGTGATAAAATGAAAAACAACATCAAACTTAAAGGCTTTTATTGGCCCACCATGTATGCGGACTGTAACCAATATGCTCGCACATATCATCAATGCCAAGTCTTTGGCCCCGTGCCAAGAAAACCTCCTAACTCACTACACCCCACAGTCCCTACATGGCCCTTTGCAGAATGCGGGATGGACATCGTGGGACCCTTCCCTCCATCCTCTAAAGGCTACAAGTTCATCCTAACCGCAACAGACTACTTTTCTAGATGGGCCAAGGCCATTCAACTTTGGGAGGTAACGGGAGAGACTGTTGCCCGATTTGTCAAACACCGTATCATATAAAGATTCAACACCCCCAGTTGGATTATGTCGGACAACGGCACTCCGTTCAAGAATAAAATCATCTATTAGTTGGCAGCAAAATTTCACATCAACTGGAAGACGTCAAAGGTCTACAGTCCCCAAGCCAATGGGTTGGCCGAAGCATTCAACAAAACTCTTTGCAAACTCCTAGCCAAAATTGTTGATAGCCGCAAAAGAGATTGGGTGAGAAGATATACGAAGCTCTATGGGCATATTGAACGGTCAACAAGACTACTATCGGGTGCTCACCCTTCTCTCTGGTCTACGGGACAGAAGCCATGGTGCCGATTGAAATTGAAATGGCATCCTATCGGGTAGCAGTGTACACGGGTCTACAAAGCCAGGAACAAGATGAAATAGAGAGAAGGCTCGAAGAATTGTCTAACCTGGAAGGCAAAAGATTGGAAGCTTACAAACATCTTCAAGTATACTAAGCCCGAATGACACGAGCATACGATAAGCTCGTAAAACAAAGGGTATTCAAAAGAGGCAACCTTGTTATGGTCAAGGAAAGAGAAGTGATGGCGGACAGGTCCAGCGGTAAACTTCAACCTAATTGACGTGGGCCTTATGTCGTTACAGGGGTCTATGAGGGAAGTGCATATATGGTCACAAAGGAGAAAATCATTTTCCTCCACTTAATGGTAAATATATGAAGTTGTATCATGTGCCAAAGTATGCGTTCATACAGCGATCACTGTAAGACGTCTCCTTTCCAGGCGAGGATTAAAAAAAATAAGATTTAAAATAGAAGTGTGCCGGCAAACTTAGCCACTCCCACCATAGGAATGACTAAGGGCAAAAAGGCCCAAGGCCCAGTTCAGACGAAAACTCGAAAGGGCAGCTCAGGTAAAAAATAGATAACCTCTCGGCGTGAAAACCCGCAAGGGTACGTCGAAAAAAGGTAAAGGGGGTCAACCTTGGTGAAAACCTAAAAGGGCGCTGAGGTTGGTAATGTGAAAAAAAAAAAGAGAGAAAAAAAGAAGCTTTGTTGCCATCCCTCATTACAAGTCATTACTCCAACCAACTTTGTTTAAACGGCTTTGTCCCACCGCAGCAAACATTCTCCAATTCCCAAACTCCAACCCTAAATTCCAAATCCCAAGCCCAATTCTCGACTTCTAAACTGCAAAGGTCAGTCGAGTTTCAAAACTCAGTCTCAATTCTTGACTTCCAAACCACAAAGGTCAGTCGAGTGTTAAAATCCAAAATCAAACTCTTGGCCTCCAAACCACAAAGGTCAGCCAAGTCTCAAGGCCCAAACCCAAATTCCGCAATGTCAGCTTTCAAACCACAAAGGTTAGCCAGATTGCAAAACCCTAAATTCCAAATATTGGCACAAAACCATAAAGGTCAACCAATCCCAAAATAGAAATTCAATTCTTGGCTCCCAAACCACAAAGGTCACCCAAGTCTCCAAATCCCTAAAATCTAAGCCATGGCTTCAAAAACCATAAAGGTCAACCAGGCGTCATGATCCAAACCCGAAAGCCCAACCCTTGGCTTCGAAACCGCAAAGGTCAAACGAGTCATGAACCCAAATTCCAAATTTTGGCGCTAAACCACAAAGGCTAGCCAATCTTAAAATTCAACCCTCAACCCCAGAACACAAAGGTTAACCACCCACTCTCCTTTGTCCCATCAACATCATAAAAAATAGGGCTTAAAATAAAGGTGCCCCGACGAACTCAAGTACCATGTTCGTCGGTTGGTTAAGGGCAAAAAGGTCATAACTTTTTTTTTTCAAAAAAAAAACTCGAAAGAGCATCTCAAGCAAAAATAGATAACCCCTCGACATGAAAACCCGGAAAGGCACCCCAGAAAAAGCTAAAGAGGGGTAGTTTTGGTGAAAACCCGCAAGGGCACTAAGACTAGTAAAGTGATTTTAAAAAAAAAAGAAAAAAAGAAAGAAAAGAAGAAGAAGAGTATGTATAAACACAACAAGTTACTCGATTCTATCAGCTCATGAAATTGCTATCATTCATCAACAAAATTGGAGCCCGAGACAATCCCTCGAGATAACCACAAAAATGATGAATGTTGAAAAAGAAAGAAGGAACAATAATAATGAACAAATCAACAAATGATGACAAGTACAGAGAATGAGCACTGAAATGATGGGCCTTCTTCATCAACTCCTCAACTCGGGCCCACTTGGTGGTAATTTCCTGTCGGAGGTCCGAGCCCTTCTGAATGAGAGCTGTCACCTGAGCCTGCACCTGTCGTGTTTCTTCGGCGCTCGATTCCGCAACGACCATGAACTCATCAGCCTTATCCAACAAAGATTAAGCTGTCTATCGAAGTTGCATGGCCTTTTCCTTGTTCTTAGTTTGTTTGCCTCCAAGGCATCCATGCGGCCTTGGGCAACCTCAGCTTAGGCCGGCACCTGCATCAAGGACGGTTGACCCTCGTCGGACATCTCTAACTGCTGGCTAGCCCGTCCTTCAAAGTAGGCCGCTACCCAAAGCTAGGTCCACCGAACACGGACCAGCTCCCCCTCTCCCCAGACAGATCCTTCCACACACAAGGACCCCTCCACCCAGACCTCTTTCGCCTTCCCAGCACAGCCACCAGCCAGACGACTTGTTTCCCGCCAAGGTAGGGCAAGAGGAGAGGGGCCTACGAGATGAGGAGATCCACCGCAAAACAGCGAGCCGAGGGTAGGCACCGGCGGAAACCTCATCACCGTCGGGGTAGCTTGAAACTGAGGCCGTGACAGGGAAGTAGCAATGGGGCTCGGTGCAAAGAGGATGTGGGGACACTTCTGAAGCCGCGGGAGGCTGTCGGGGATCTGAAGAAGGTCGGCCGAAGGAGTAAACGCCGTGTTCTAGCTGTCAGAAGCAGGGTTGGCAGTATCGGCCAAAACCGATACGTTTCGGCCGAAACGTATCGGTTTCGGCCGGTACCGATCCGAAACCGGACCAAATCACTGTAGCAGGTCCGAAACCATTAAAAAAATACTTTTTAATGGTTTCGACGAAACCATTAAGGGTTTCGACCGAAACTAACCTGTTTCGGTCCGAAACTGGATGGTTTCGGCCGAATCCAGACATGTTCATTATTTTTTTTAATTTTTTAAATGGTTTCAACCGGTTTCGGCCGAAACCGAAACCGATACCGAAACCAGCACGTATCGGTTTCGGAACCGGCCGAAACCGGTACCGAAACCGATACTGCCTTCCTTGGTCAGAAGATCCCCACGCTACCGAAGGGGACGATGCAAAACAAGCGAGGCTATCGGGCGGGAAAGAAAGCCACTACCAGGCCTTTGCGGTATCGGTAACCGATGTGACCCGGATTCGGGTAAGTCATAGTGTACGGATCCCGCACTGACGAGCCTGGGTCACTGGGCCGGTCGCGACGCAGAAGCCTGTTCAAGCCTACTCCAAGTGGACCGATAGTAGTCCTCCCAACACAGGCCTACTCCTGTAGCAAGTGGGCTGGTGGGAGGTAGGCGGGGGTGGGCAGAATATATACTACATTGTTTGCGTACTTTTCAGGTTGTAAATTTTTTTAATGTGATAAATTATGTTGCATGGTCTTCATTCATTGTTCCATAAATTCTTGTGTTGGCGTAACAATCTGAATCCGGAATAGTAGTCTGATAACTATTAATCATCCTTGAGAATGAAAATGATGAGAAGTCTAATTACTACTAATGAAGAATTTGAAGGGAAAACTTAATTAGGGGTCAAATTATTGCTAATGATGATCATAAAGGAAAAAAAGTTAATTCATCAGTATCATTACTGCTATTTTTATCATTTAAAAGTACAAAAGTAAATTAAGAGCATCATTATTGAACAATAGTCTCATTGCTACAAAACATTATTAAAAATAAACAAGTGGTATAACAATTACAAGATTATTATAAATCATCATTATGAAGGAAACAATCATTAGAACAAAGATCACAGTGATGGAAAAAAAGTTACAGGAGTGACCCTCATTACTGCTAAAGATTATTAAAAAGAATAAATTATCTTAAATAATATCCTCATTTGTACTAATCATAATTTTTAATAAAATATATTAAATAATAATCTTGTTAGTGATAATCATTATTATGAAGAACTTATTAAGATGTTCATGTGTGGTAATTATGATTGTTAAAAAAACTTAATTAAGTCCATCCACTATGTTGAAGATAGAAAATTTTACCTAAGTCCCCTTAATCCCAACCAAATGGAGAATAACTCATGCCCTTTAACCCGGGACAAGAAGGGCAAAATGGTCCTTTACCAGTACTTATTCTCATTCATACACTTATTTTTCACCAAACAAGTAAGAGGAATACCGCCATACTTATCCCCTCGCATACCAAACGGGCATGAGAATAAGGATAGAGATAAATTAACCCAGAAGGAGTTACGTCTATTCTCCTCAAAACTTATCCTCGAACCAAACGGGCCCCAAAGGTTTTCAACCCCGTGGGAGATGTTATTAACATCAACTTGCCAGTCATCAGGGAGCACCCAAATTTGAAAAGAACCTAGAAATTGCCCTCATCAGCCTAGATCAAACGTAAACAAATTCAACTCTGCGCCATCTTAAATTCCAACAATATGCTTGAAATTAACCTATGTTCTCAAAGGTGCTTGAGGCACTCGCCTAGAAGATGAGGTGAGGCGAGGCACCCATAACTCGCCTCGCTTCAACCCATCTCGTCTAGGCAAGCTGGCTGTGGCCATAAGGGACTTTGGGCCAAGCCCACTTGGGCTGCCCAGAAATTCCTATAAGAAATTTCGGCTAGGGTGGCTCCACCCCGCCTCAACCCCCCAACAAGGGGGGTGCTGCCCCACCGACCCCCTACAACCTAACTGCGTAGGTCAATCTGCGATGCAAGGTCGAGTCTATGTGAATGAATTTACTAATCTGAATGCTTTTATGTGTTGTTGACGTATTTAATGATAAACATATTATATATCTATTTTATTTAATATATTTAAAAAATGTCGCCTCCAACGCCAAAGGCAACCCCTAATTGGCTCAGGCGCATCTTGCCTCTAACTACATAGAAATCAATAAAGAAAATCTAATTTCCAAAATCACAGGATCAAGATCACTTTCCAACAGATGTGTGGAGAGTCTAAGGGTGCATTTGGCAAAGATTGGGGGTGGATTATGACCTTGAAATGTCCACCCTCCAAAAGTTGTTTCAATTGTGCCATTGTCAAATTGGATTATGGGAAATGGTGGATTATAGGGTTTAGAGTAAGGGAGAAAAGGAGGGACTTTTGAAATCTCCAAAAGCTGGTTTTCCCTATCCTTTTCTCTCTCTAGGGATTATGGGAAAATTAATAATCTCATCTTGTTGCCAAATGTGCCCTAAAAAGCTCTCTCATCTTGTGGCCAATGCCCGCACCATCCATCCTGGCAGAAGTAGCACTCTGACCATCACCAATGAAAACCCTTACCCCCTCTATACAACACCTCCTTTGCTTGAAGGATATGCCTCTACAAATGAGACACGGTGCACAATGTACTTGGTGTCATGTCCCAATACCTGCATCTACTGTAGTACTTTTGCCAAATCACTTCCAAACATAAGCCTTTTTCCTCGTACCCAAACTTCTAGGCCACTTGTTAAGAAGTGCAAAATTGAGGTCTTCAATATTTTCGAGGCCGACCCCTGCCTTATAGTCTTGCATATCCCACCTTTTGTTAATGAATAAGCTGATTCATATATGCTGAGTCAGCACTCAAAAAGTAGAATAAAACCAATTTGTCTTACACAAGTCTGCAAACCATGCCTGGATCCACCCTAGATATGGCAATCTAGCTCTAGAATAACTGGCCTCTATCTGCTTAGAAGCACTTATGGGTCTGCTAAGCAATTTCATCTGGATCAAGTCATATTATTCTCCACTCGATCCAACCAATGCAAAAGCAAAACCCAAGTCTAGCATGTAATATTTAACTTCAACCATATCAAGCATCAACTCAGGTCAATACCCCAGGTCTCAGCAGCATATCTGCATTCTTGACTTGATAAGCAACCTTGTTGGGTATAGGATCATAGATTACCATGTACCATGGCAACGACTTATTCATTGAAGAAAAGTTCTAGCAGATAATCATAATATGCCTCCCAGTAAATTGCCCTCAAGAAAGTAGAACGCCAGACAAGGATTAAGCAAATATCAGAACAAATCGTATGGTACACTTTGTCTTCCTTAATCCTTGTGCTTCTTTTATCCTGTTTGAGTTTATTTTCTGAACTGACAGCCCAAACTACTTGAAGAAGTCATTTCAGAAGTAATCTTGATAAAGCAAGAAGCAACACACTTTTCTTTGTATTGTTTCCACCTCTAGCGTTTGTAATTTATCATGTAAGCTACTTCTACCAAGAAGTGCATGAATTAGTACATAGAAGTTCACAAATGGTGCATAGAATTCAGAGAAGAGAGCATTCCAAGAGAGAGAAAATTAACCTCCTAGCTTAGTTAGTTGAGAATGAAGCAACTCTTCGGCAGCATGCTAATAGAATTTTAACACTTCCTCCACAAAACACACCAAATGCACATAAATAGCCGCCATTTCAGATGTTGAAGAGTTTGTCTACTCATGAAGATGCAAAATCCAAGTTCTAAAGAAGATGTAATCCTCAATGAAGATATAATCCTACTTAACTAACACACAATTGCATATACACAATCACTGCAAAAAATTAGAAAAGGTGGAGTATAAGAGAAGAAAGAGAATATATAAGAATGTCCACATTTATCCGTCGAAGTCTCACTGGATAATACTTGAATAGAAAGCAATCTGATTTTCCTCTGTCAAAAAGATGCACGGGAAGCCTTTGTAATCTAGCCATGCAAAATAAGTGTAGCTAGCCAGAGTTATTGGCATGAGACAAAGTCATGCAGTCTCCAGGTGCACCCAAGGACCACGGAGGCTTAGAAGACAAACAAGATTAGCCATAGCATACAACAAACAATGAGACCAGAGACAAATTAAAATGTTAACATGGAAGCTTCAGAATTAGTTTTTTTGAAAGTGGAAGCTTCAGAATTAGTTTGCAGCTGAATATGTTAGAGAAGAGAGAGAAAAGAAAGAGAAATTCAACCAGGATCAGCCAGAGCCATCCTAGATGAGAGAGGCCCAATCAGTCTCAAAGGGTCTAGAACATAGAGGGAAAAACCTGAAAATATCGTGATAAAGCTGATAATAGAGTTTGAAGAAAAGTTGAATGACAGAGAATAAGGTCTTACACAGACAGGACAGCTTTTAATAAAGTATTAATTTATGTGTTGGCTCAAAATACTATGGCAAGTCCCAAAGTGGGGTGAATAGGAATATTTAAAAAAATAACTATCGGTTGCAAAAGAAAAAGAAAAAATCTAGCAGCGGAAACAAACAATTACACCAAAAACAGAGCACAAGTAGAATGGGGGTGGCAGCGTTTTTTCTTCTGGTTCAGTCTTCAACCTACGTCGAGTCCCCAAGCAACCCACTTGAGATTTCACTAGATAAAGTATCTATCTAGGTTGATCTGGTGCCCTGCTCACCAACTCACACACAGGTTGATGTGGTGCAAATGTACAGAGGTTGATGCAGTGCCTGCCACCCACACTACCCTTGAGGCAGTATTCTTCCCCACAGGGAAGGAACCACACAAAGATAAACAAAATGATAGGAGTTTGCCTCTTAATAGGCTGGATATACAATCAGAACAAAGCCCAAATAACCCTTCAAAAAAAAGACATAAGGAATAGAGGGAGAATAGAAGCTCGATATTGTTTCAGCACTGGTGTAGCTCAGCAGTCACAGCAGGAGGAAGAAGGAAGCCGACCAGGCTCAGCTCCTTTGCTCTTAGACGAGTGATGTGCTTGTTGTTCAATTCGACTGAAGGGCTGCTCATTCTTTTCACTTTTTAAGACGTATTTATATTCTTCTTGGAGGGAAAGATCCATTAGGCTCAAGTTCCAAAATTGATTTCAAATTCCCTCCCATGGTACCTACTCTGGGCGCATGGCATCAGCTCATTCCTGGGATCACGGGCCATTCTGAAAAGCGTGTCGAGGAATCTTCACAAGAGTGGCCGGCTGGACTGCCTTTTTGACTTTCTCGACTTAGCCGTCTACTTATAGTAAGTAGCAGTCTAACACCTTTCAAATCCTCAAGCCCTCCTGAGCTATCAGAGTGATAGGCATCTAAGATGTTGTCTCCTAAAGGTATACTTCATTGAAGGACGTAAGTGGACGTCTACTGAAATGACTTAGACACCTGTGTAGACAAGATGTTAAAAGAATTAAAGAACAGCATCGAACCATGGCTGACTAAAGAATAGTATGTAGTGATCGACAAAGAAAAGCAATGAGATTTTTTTTTGAAGTGGATAGTACCAGTAATTGTATTAAAATAAAAAAACGAAGGATATACAAGTGTATGCAATGTGTTCCCAAAAAATCCCTGTACAAAAATTCCACATCAGGGTAATGTGGCACTCGTTGGCCCCCAACAAAGCAAAAATGAAGAGTTATGTGAGTCCACTTTACATAGCACCGATGCCCACTCTCTCACTTTCTCCAAAACAAATGAAGCAATCTTGTCCGAAATTCTCGCTTCCCTCTTGAAAACTTTGTTTCTTTCTCCCCACAAGGCCCATAGAGTAGCATGCAGAATGAGCCACCAATGAGTCTATCTCCCTTGAGACTCCATGTCCTATGCCAGTTTCCGATCAGTTGCTGCACAGTCTTCTAAGATGCTGGCACCTTGAAACCCACACGTAACCTGTGTCCTAATCTCTTGGGAGAAAGAGCAGCTAGTGAAAATGTGATCCAGGGTCTCCTCTTCTCCACAAAAAGGACATAATGTGGGAATATCCGATGAGAAAGAAGCTAGCTTATCACAAGTCGGTAGGCACCTATGTGAGATCCTCCAAATAGTAACTTCACCTTATGGGGGCTCTATGGGGACCAAATCTACGATGCCACTCCATGTCGCACTCCTCCATCTGCAATCATGTTGTACGCTGAGTTAACGGAAAACCTTCCATCTCTATCCCATCTCCACCACCACCTATCACTGTTGGTAGCTTCTGAAGCAAAATCTAGGAGGAAAGAAAGTTTCTCCAGCTATTCAATCTCGTTGACCCTAAGACTCCTAAAGGATGGAGCCCAAGTACCTCGTCTGTGGTTCAAAAATCTGGGAGATTGAAGCCAATGATGCAGAGGTAATCATAAAAAGTTGCAGAAAGGTATCCTCTAGTGTGTCGTCACCACACCACCTATCTTTCCAAAAGAGATAATTCTGTCCACTACCCAGCCATACCCATACACTAGCCAAATTGATGTCTCTTCATTGCAAGATATCCCTCCAAATGGGAGAGATATTATGTTGAGAGGTTGGGGTCATCTCCTAATCCCTAGCTCTCTCGTAATACCTCTGACGGATGACTTGCAACCATAGTCCACTATCTTCAAAACCAAGTTTCCACAGTCATTTACACAACAAAGTCTAATTAAAGTCTGATATTTCGGATGCCCACACCCCCATTTCTTTACTCTTATAGATTCTGCCCACAGAAATATCATGCCATCTTCTGTTCCTATCTCCACTACCATGCCAGAAAAATCTTGATTGGATAGATTTGAACTTCTGGGCAACCGTCCTCCGAATCTGGAAGATGGAGAGGTACTATATGGGGAGATTGTTCAGAATTGATTTGCAGAGCACCGTTCTCCACCCATATGAGAGAAGTTTCGCCTTTCATCCTGTCAGTCTGGACCCATATCTTCGTATCACATTATGCCAATCGCTGCAATGTAAGGTCCCTAGAGACAGTGATAGGCCCAGACAAGAGATGGGGAAGTCTCTTATATGACAACCTAGAATGAAAGCTGCTCCCCATAGGGCTCTATCCACCATATTCACCCCCACTATCTAGCTCTTTCTGAAATTCACCGTAAGTCCACTAATTTCCTCCAGTAGCTCTAGCATTAATCGGGTGACATATAGTTGTCTCTCGTCTTCTAATAAGAAAAGTATGGTATCATCAGCATACTACAAATGGGTGACGTGGACTCTGCCAGCTCCAACTTGGAAGCCTTTGATCAGTCCATATGTTTCAACGCTCAACCACATCCTACTGAAGATATGAACAACCAGAACAAAGAGAAGGGGGGACATCAGGTCACCGTGCCTCAGACCTCTCTCACTATGAAAAAAAGAGGAAGGCTCTCCATTGACTAAGAATACAAATCTAGCTGACGTGACATAAGCCCGGATCCATCCAATCCATCTTTCATTAAAGTCCATCTTCTCAAGCACAGCAGGTAAACATTGCCAGTCCTATCATATGCTTTCTCAAAATCCCGCTTGAGAACCACTCCTCTCTTCCTCTGAGACTTCATAGCATGCAGACATTCATGAGTTACCAAGAAGTTTTCCAGTATGTGACGACGCCTGATGAAAGCCCCTTGATGGCCACTAACCATTCTATTAATGGCATTGTCGAGTCTCATGGCCAGAAGCTTGGAAATGATTTCATATGTCCCATTCAAATGGCTAATGGGTCTAAAATCCCGAAGATCCTGTGCACCTTACTTCTTAAAAGAAAATAGAAAGTGATTAGAAGATATCATGTAGATGTCATCATGAGTGAGGAAAGATCACTTTGTAGTCGTCTACTTGTACTTAGTCGTTGTCTACTATCTCTTAATAATGCCGAAGCAGTTCTCACAGATGAGAGAAGTACCAGTCTATATTATGTTTTCCAGACATCTATAACAGATCATCACAGGATTTCTCCTTTGTAGCAGTAGTCAGCTACGAGGGAGACATACATTTGAAATCAAAGTGCATAGACCACTATAAGAGCAAGTATGTGTCTACAGAATCTTTTACCAAGAAGGCTAAGTCAACCTTTGGGTCAGGGAAGCCTAGTAATAGTCATCTACAGTTTCTAGTAGCTGTCTACAATTGTCAATAGCCATTTGTAAACACTTAGGAATTACCTGCTCTTATCAGTTATGGCTTCTTGATATATTTGTGGAATTTACCTGTTCTACAAACTTCCGAAGTGCATTGGTTTTCATTGTCATATGAAACACTTGGACATCGTAAAAGTGTGGTTTGTCATTATCAAATACTAGTTAGAGATCTTCCCTTTTTGTCATATGGGTTCAACAACCTGTACATAGGAAAATATTTATATTGAGTAACAGAAGGAGATATTTTACAGAATAATGTTTCAGAATGAAAACAGATTTCTGTATTTGCTTGAATTATCTATCATTTTTTATGCATTTCATGTGTAAGAAAGATAATAATTAATCTTCAAGGCTTGCAGTACCATGCCAGGAAATCTTAATTGTGAAACTCCGAGCTTCATCAGTGTTTTTCATCAGCTAGGTTAGTGTCCCCATTTTCTGCTATGTTCATCCAATTTTCTGGTTCTATTTTTTCATTGCAACTATAAAGCTTCTAGTCACAAATTAATAACAAAATTTTATTAAAAGCTGTCTTTAAAGCACTGTGACAGAGTTGGTAGTAGAGCTTGAAGAATTTTTTTCTCTTTAACAGCAGGATGCTGACAAATTTCAAATACTTAAGTAGAGGATGTGAACATGTCTTCCTGATAAATGCTTCCAACTTTGAACAAACTAAAAGGGTACCTGGGAGCGGAGGACTTCTTTGTATGTTCCAATTTCCCTTAGTGCAATTGTAAATTTTGTCATAACCGGTCCTACGATACAAATGAAATAGTCAGAGACAGAAAAATTAGCATGAAGACTAAAATTTAAGGCAACAAAAACAATAAAACCTTGCAAGCTGCAACGCACATCGAAGAAGCACATTCTTGGAATAACCAGGAATTGGGGATAAAGCTAGCTGAATGCTGATAACAATATGGAAATAATGCTTTGAGCTGCTGGCTTAAAGCACCAATCAACAAATTTAGACTAAATGTTTTCCATGTAGAACACCTGCTTACAGCTATCCAATGACGATATAAATGAATAAGTACCATTCTCTAATTAGGATCAGCTATAGGAAGCTACTCTTCGAAGGAATGCAACTGCATGAGAAATATTGACTGCTAGAGCAACTAAGGTACATAGTTATACGGAAAAACAAAGAAATACTGAGTTGGTTTAATATTGTCAAGTGGATGGATATTTTGAACGAGCCAAGAGTTTGCATCACTAACTTTGCTTTGTCCCACTGAATTCAAAGACAAGGCGCAAAAGAATAGTTCGCTCTGTGCTCACCACGCGGCTGCATTACCATTGCGCAGCACTCATATAAGTAGCACACTGGTCACTCCAAAGCAAACATTTAGCACCATTCCATGTAGCAGGCTGGCCATCCAAATTTCGAATGTGGTTGGTACCACAGATTCAATAAAGATAAAATAAGGAGTTTACAAGGATGGTATATAGAGTTCCCAAAATCCCTCCATAAAAAATCATATCAACATGTCCCCAATTTGGAAGAATATATTGACTTATGTAGACCTCTACAAATGTTCTACTGTGATACAGGGTTGGGAATGGTATGAAAGCCAGGTTTTGAGAAGACACTTGGGTGTACAATAGGCCTCTTCAAAATTTATATCCAAATCTGTATGATATAGCAGTCACAAGAGGTATTAACATCAATTCAGTGTGGTCTACTTCAGACAATCAGTCTCATTGGAATGTGCAATTTCGGAGGAATCTTGGCCATGTGGAAGTTAATGAGTTTATGCACCTTTCTGCCATGCTTGATAATATGAACATAACTCAGGGAGAGAGGGGCAGCAGAACCTGGAGATGGGAGAAATCAGGTAAATTCTCAGTTAAATCAGCAACTAGAATGCTTTTGCAAGGCGGGCAGAGAGTGGCCTGGTATAAGCAGGTCTGGAACAGGAAGTTGCCAATCAAGATAAGGCTCTTCTTATGGAAAATAGCTCAGAACAGGATTTCAACCTCTGACAGGGTACACAGGTTCAGGCTAGATATCAGACAATGGTGTATCTTCTGTGGCTACTACAAGGAGACAGCAGTCCACCTGTTTCTCAAATGTGGTATCATACATACTGTGTGGCTTCAACTATGCAAGAGCTTAGATATCAAGTGGACGAACTGCCACAACGTCCATGAACCATTGAGGGGCTGGGATAAATATCTTTGGGAGGAGGGAGAGATGTATATATGGAGGTTCTGCCTACCGGCTATGCTGTGGTCAATTTGGAGAGAATGAAACCTAAGAGTTTTCAGTCAGGAATTCAATCATCCATCTTCCATCATCAATAACTGTGTCAAATGTATTACTGTCTGGTATGCCAGTGCATATGGGTCTCAAACTGGACAATCTTGTATTCTGCAGAGGATGAGGGATAGGGAAAAGTTAACTTTGTAACCTGATATCTTAGTGTACTGGCTACTGTAGCCATTGGGGACGTGGCTATGATCTCTGTAGAGTCTTTTTCTTTCATTTTCTTCTTTTTTTCTAGGTTGTTCCTATGTATCATCTTGTTCTCTTATACTTCAATGAATCGTGGCCTGTTAGTCAATGTTGGACCCCGAAAATTTCTGATATTTTTCTGATATTTTTAGAGAAAAATATTGATTTAAATCCGGTCCATCATGCGACAACATAAATCGGTGTGAAACCGTGGTTGTTCTATGCTTGGACACTTTTAATGGTCCCAGGGATTCCCTAAGTGGGGTTGTTCCCATAAATCCACCATGTTTTAATACACAGGAATTCCGTCGAATACTTGGTGGGGAGCATAAAACCATGTACCCACGCAACAAAAACAACAAAAGGTGGAGGCTTCCTGTTTTTCCAGAATTTTTCCGACAAGCCGGGGTGTAATCCCTATGCTCCGAAGTCTAGGGACAGCTAGACGGTGTTAAGGAGCAATCAAAAAGACAAAAAAAACAAAAAAAAGACAAAAATCCCTGGGTTCCACCTCCCCCCCTCTTCCTTCTCTCTTTGGGCCAGCGCAAGCCGTGGGTTCCGGGGGGAAGCCTCCCCCGGCTGTACAGTCCAGGGGAGAGCCTCCCCCGGCTGTGCAGACCAGGGGAGGTCCCCCAGTCACGCAGACCGGGGGTACCCTCGCCTGCACAGACCGAGGGTACCCCCGCCTACTCCAACCGGGGGTATTCGCCTGGTCACTCCAAGTGGGGGTGTTCACCCAGTCATTTCAAGTGGGGATACTTCCCCCCAGTCACTCCAAGTGGGGGTACCAACTCCCGGTCACTCCAACCGGGGCGTACCTCCCCCGGCCACTCCAAGTGGGGGATAAAGAAAAGGCAAGAAGGAGAGTCCTACCCCCACCATAAGTCACCGGGGGACCTCCTCCAACCCATTAATGTGTGTGCAATCCACTGAGGGGAGTGCACCCCCACTTGGCTTCACTTCACGCCGATAAAAGGGAGAGGTTGGCCACACTTGGAGCATGGTTGGCAGTATCGGCCGAAACGTATCGGTTTCGGCCGTAACTGAAACGATATCGGACTTGCTCACTGTAGCAGGTCCGAAACTAAAAAAAAAAATTAATGGTTTCAGGCGAAACCGGTATCGGTTTCGCCCGAAACTTACATGTTTTGGACCAAAACCGGACGGTTTCGGCCGAAACCCACTTCGTGTTCTCCCTCAGATCTGAGGGAGAAAGGGCCTGCTGCAGGGGCTGCTGTGCTGGGTGTTGCTGTTGTGCTGGGTGCTGTTGTTGTGCTGTTGCTGCTGTGCTGCAGGGGTTGCTGCTGTGCTATGATGTTGCTACTGAGGGTGCTGCTGCTGCTGTGCTGGGTGCTACTGCTGTGTAGCTGCGCTTTCTTGAGGTAAATTTGGGGTTTGTTTTGTTTTGTGTTTTTTTGGTTGGGTTGAAAGTTTTTTTTATTGTAGGTTAGTTTTTCAGTTATAGGTTAAGAATGAGCCATGAGATATGTTAAGACTTCAAATTAAACCCTAATTAGTTCCTTAAAATTAGAACTTTTGTCTAATTAGGTTTACTTAGGTCAATTGAAGCACAACTAAGTTTCATTGAAGAATTTGGGGTGGGAGCATATTGGTAATTAAATTTTACGAAGGGTGATCAAGGTTTAATTGATAATTAAGCCCTAATTAGTTCTTTAAAATTGAGACTTTTGTCTAATTAGGTTTACTTAGGCTCAATTGAAACTCAATTAAGCTTCATTGAAGAATTTGAGATGGGAGCACGCTAGTAATTAAATTTTATGAAGGGTGATTAGATTTAAGTGATAATTAAGCCCTAATTAGTTCCTTAAAATTGGGGCTTTTGTCTAATTAGGTTTACTTAGGCTCAATTGAAACTCAATTAAGCTTCATTGAAGAATTTGGGGTGGGAGCATGCTGGTAATTAATTTTTATGAAGGGTGGTTAGGATAAAATTGATAATTAAGCCCTAATTACACCCTTAAATTTGGGGCTTTCCTCTAATTAGGTTTAGTTAGGGTCAAGTGAAGCTCAATTAAGCTTCATTGAATAATTTGAAGCTCTATTATGTTGAATTGCATTTTTTTCATTGTACTTACAACTATTTGTCTTTGATTGTCTTAATGCAGCATCATGCCTAGACGTGAACAAAGCTAGGAGCAGCAAGGGCAGGAGGATCCGGGGTGGGCCCACCTCTCCTTAGTTGATGTTGGGGGAAGAAAAGTGAAATGTAATTATTGTGGTAAGGAGATACATGGCGGAATTACTAGAGGAAAGTAACATTTGGCAGGGGCAAGAGGAGAGGTGAGACAATGTGACAGATGTTTCCGAGAGGTCCGAGAAGAAATGCGCCAGTGCCTTCTGGGCAAAAAGGAGAGGATGCAACAAAGGGCAGAAGATGAGGCTGAAATTGCTAAGGAGATTTAGGGTAGAAGGGGAAGGAGGGATGATGATGAGGAAGGCACTGAGGATTCAGATCCAGAGCTGACCGAAGTAATGGAGCGTGAACAAGCCGCTCGAAGGAAAGGAAAGGCACCCATAGGTTCAGGGACCTACTCCAGTACAGCTGCACGACGTCCTGACATTGGTGCTGTCCCGCAGAGAGCAGGCCCCATGGACAGCTATCTACACAGAAGGCCCCATGCTACAACCTAAAATCAAGCAAGCATTGAGAGGGGTAAAAAAATCAGCAGAAGTTGCAGGGCATGCATTTAAAAGTATTTACAAATGGTTTTTCCATGCAGGTGTCCCTGCACATGTAACTGAAAGCGAATATTTCCAACCTATACTAGATGCCATAGCAGATGTTGGCCCTGGCTTGAAGGCCTCGTCACATCGAGACATATATGGGCGTGGCCTTGAGAGAGGTTGAGGAGCTCCATGAGTGAGTTGAAAGCTTCAAGTATATATGGATGGAGAGAGGATGTACCATCATGTGTGATGGTTGGACTGGTACCACAAAAAAGTCCATGATTAACCTTTTGGTCTATTGCATCGAAGGTACAGTATTTGTTAAATTTGTAGATGCATCAAATTATGAAAAAAATGTCAATTATTTGTTTAGTTTGATGAATAAGATGGCAGACCAAATTGGAGAGGACAATGTTGTACAAGTAGTGACTAATAATGAAGCCAATTATAAGCTACAGAGAAGAAATTGATACAGAAGCGCATGCATTTATATTGGCTCCCATGTGCAGCACATTGTCTGGATCTGATACTTGAAGACATAGGGAAGGAAAATCACATGAAGAAGACAATTAACAAGGCACAAAAAATCACCCAGTATATTTATGGTCGTCCTAGGATATTGAATATGTTCAGGGAGCATGCGAGTGGGGGGCGAGATATCATCCGTGCAGGGCCAACCAGATTTGCTTCGAATTTCATTTCTTTGGAGTCTTTGCACAGGTATAAGATTGAGCTCAATTCTTTCTACTTTATCCTTATAGATATCATCCGTATTTGATTCAAATTTCATTTCTTTGCACAGGTATAAGAATGAGCTGAAAGCTTTCATGTACCACAATGCCCTGCGGGAATACATCGACAAGTCTAATGTTGATGCTCAGATCGATTATTTGAATGTTTGTCACATCGTGGAAGATAACAAATTCTGGGGCAGGGTCTCACGGTACATGAAAATAGTCACACCCTCGTGAAGGTCCTAAGAATGGTGGATGGCGATGAGAAGAATGATGTGAGATATCTGTACGAGGCCATGGACCGTGCCAAATTAGAGTTGCAGGATTCCCTTCCCAGAGAATATGCAAAATGGTGGAAAATTATTGACCATAAATGGGACAACACATTACACCACGACTTGCATGCAGCTGGTGAGTGATTAATTGTATTGATACATTATTCTTTAGGGGTGAGTTCTTTAAGTTAAGAGTAACACGGTAAGGATAAGCGCAGGTAGGGTACCACGCACCCACTACCCAGGGATAGATTAGAGTAACCGAGTAGGATGACTAGGCCATGGCAGTTTGATAAGCTACTGGGAACCTGGGCAGGTCGACCTACCCAGGTCCCAGGGATAGGTCCCAGCAGCCCTAAGCTGCTGGGAACTTGGGCAGGTCGACCTACCCAGGGAATAGGTCGACCTGCCTAGTAGGGCTGTTGGGACCTATCCCTGGGACCTGGGTAGGTCGACCTACCGAGGGATAGGTCGACCTGTCCAGGTTCCCAGCAGCAGGTCGACATGCCCCTGCCATCCCTCCTTCTAACCCCTCCTTTACCTTAAGCCTACATGGTCGGTAAGTTGGGAGGGGGGGTTGTATAGGTAGTGGAGATGGAGAGGGACAGGGATGGGGCCCATGGGGCCTCCCACCAGGCCCACTAGCAGGGCCCATTAAGGGCATGTTTCTATCTTAAAATAATAGTTCATTTTTGGACTAATTCCAACTTGAGCCCTTTGAAGGCCCATTAACTATGGCTTACTTAGGCCCATTAGCTACTTAGGAACATTTTGATTTCATCCCCTTAAGCTTTTTCTTCTTTCTTTATAACCCTATTGTCTCTTAAAAAAAATCCCCCATTTTTCCTTAGGTCCCCTGGGCATAGGTCGACGCCCCTGGGTAATGGGTATAGGTCGACCTCGAGTGAGTCATTTCGTCTCTTAATTTGAGCAAGTCATCCGCCTAGGGATATCTCATCCCTGTCGACTTTAACCGTTTATCAAACTCGCCCTAGGTTATTTTATATCTAACATTTAGTTAACTATACACAAATGCAGGTTATTTCCTCAACCCTCGATTTATGTACGATGTCAATGCACATGTTGATGGCGAGGTGCTTCAAGACACTTTAAAAGTCATTGGTCGTTTATCGAGGACACCAGAAAAGAGACTTCAGGCCGAAGTAGAGGTTAGCCTTTATTGATTTTATCAATAAGAGGTATAGAATTTACTAAAGTCATTATGTTAATCTATTACTTTATCTTTGTAGATAAACTATTATAGAATGAGGACTGGGACATATTCTGACTCCAATTACAATACGTTGTGGGAAGAGTGAGCCCAGGTATATTTTATTTTTGTGCTTTCTTAACCTCAATATGTATTAGTACATCTTACATTTATTTGTTTATAGTTGGTGGAACAGCTGACTGGTGGATAATGGTGAACAACCGAGATGTGGGCAGTAATGCATTGACTTTCATTGCAATTAGGGTGCTTAGTCAAACAACATCGGCAAACCAATGTGAAAGAAATTGAGCACGTTCAGCCTTATACACTCAAAGGTTCGCAATCGGCTAAAGTTGAACGGTTAGAAAATTTGGTTTACTGCCACTATAATATGAGACTGAGAATAAAAAACATGAAGTTAAGACAACAGTTGAGGGACAAACGCGTCGCAGAGGATGCAACTCCAGAAATTGATGTGGACACTTTATTTGGTGATGACAATCCCTTGCAGTCTTGGGTGGAGACACGAGAGCAGGTTGATGAGCCTGTTTTTGATGATGATGATAGAACATGGGCAGAGGGCATACTAGATGAAGATGAGTCAAGAGATCCAGAATTCAAAAAAGCAACAAAGAGGGCCAGAGAGACTCATGCGCACCAGAGAAGGGACCCAGCTTTGTTTGTTCATGACACTGAGGAGCAGCCTGAAACTAAGCCAGCTAGACACTCAGAATCAGATAGCAGGCCAGTCACCCCTAGAATGGTCAAGCCACCTCCATCCTTAAGAAGAAGTACATCAGTGCATGAGATGTTTGAGAGGACTAGTGTTGCTGCTCGAGAGGACCCGACAATTGAGCAATTGAAGTAGATTTATGTGAGGCACACGCCAAGGGGAAATGGATTCATGTCAAAGATGACTGAAAAAATCACACCCAAAAAGAAAAAAGCATCCCCAAAGGCTAAAAGGCAATTGGTTTCTTATGGTTTTGATGATGATGATGATGATCGTCATTATCATCATCATCACAGTCCAACTGCAGGTGCTAGGTGCTACTACGAGCGGTGGCACTGCTGGTGCTCCTTCCTCCTTCCATGCAGACACAGGCCGAGGATACAGTCATAGTGAGCGAGGATATGATTCACAGAGCCAATATGGGCATCCATCAGGTTATGGAGGTGGCCAACAGGAAGCAGCCATTTATGGGTGGGGTCATCAACCAGAATTCCAGTTCCATCCAGTTCCTCTCTAATCCTCAAGATTCTTATGCTGATTCTGGATTCCAATCAAGCCAACAACCTTACACTCCAAGAGGGATCCAAAGAGGGACGCGGGACTTGACTACCTCATTGTTTGGTTATAGTGAATATACACAATACATGCAACCTTTTTATGGATATCAACATCAAGAGCCAGACGATGAGGGAGAAGGTTCTTCTAGTTATTATCCATACTAGTGCATCATCATTTAGGTAATGATCATTTAATTTCTGTAACATTTACTGTGTCTAATTAGGTTTATTGTACTACTTGAACCTACTTCATGTTTAGTATGTACTCAAGAATATTAGTTTAACATGTTCAATGTTTGAACTTCAATGGCTACTTCATGTTTATTGCACTTAATCCAATTTCTTTACAGTCAAATGCATGTCTAATGAATTTTCTGGTTTTTATGTGATTATTTATATTTTTTCGATTTGTTTCTGATTTTTTAGACTTATTTTGATATTTTTTTGAACCTTTTCACTGGGTTTCGGCCGGTTTCAGCCGAAACCGAGTCCGAAACCGACACTGCCATCCCTGACTTGGAGGCATCGAGCAAGAAATCAAGCAAGCGAAGGAGGCACTCAGAGAAGCCGTGCAGGAGCACTTGAACTCCTGAAGCCCTTGGAGGCTTGAAACTACAAGATGTTTTGTTATCTCCTAAAGCCCTTGAAGGTTTGGAGACTCGACATGTTTAGTTGACTAAAAACCACAAAGGGTGTGCACCCCTCACACTTGGAGATATATTTTGTGATCTTTTGATCATCAAAGTTTCGTGTGTTTTGATCAACTAAGTTGCGGGAATGACGATGGAACCATGCAAATTTTATAAATAGTCAAAGTCCATGAAGAAACTTTGAAAATCATTGGAAGAACCCAATTATGTCCAAAAATTGCATAAATATCCTCATTTGTTGAAAAATTGCAAAAACACCCCCGCTTGTGGGAAAATTGCTTAAAGGCCCCTACTCATTTCAAAAACAGCACAAAACTCTTGGCCTATCAAGAAATTATCAAAATGCCCTTGTTATGGTTCATGTTGTTTGCACGACTCGGTGCAGCGGGATCACATCCCTTCTCTGAAGCAGTGTGCGCTCTCCTGAGTTCGACTTATGGCTAGCCATCTAAATCCATATACCCTTTTCATGGCCAAGATCTATCATGTCTGGCAAACCCTAAAAAAAGGTGAAATTACAAATAAATCATGACAATTCAATAAATGACAGAATTACCCTCGAATGTCAAGAAATGGCAGGGATGTCCTAGAAAGTCAAGAAATGGCTGGGTTATCCCGGGAGATCAACAAATGATAGAAACATCCTGACAAGTCAAGGAGTGACAAAAACGCCTCGAGAAGTCAAGAAATAGCAGAAGGCTTCAATGCCATTATGATATCCATTCCTCTCTGGCACGTGATTTGTGGCAAGTATCTAAGACAATATATCACATTTTTCAGTTGTAGGTTGATGGCATCCCACCTGATCAGCATGCTCTGGTGCCATCTTTCATGGGTAGTGGAGGGAAAATTGGAAAGGAGAGGATGGAAAGTTGGAAACAGAAGCAGGAGATACTGCAGCTGATGAGAAATGAAAATGGTGCCAAGGATTTTGGAAATGATGGTGATGATACAGATGTCTCTCTGTAAGTCTAATAAAATTTCTGTTGTCATGTAGGAAACTCACTTTGCTACTTGCGTGTAATAGTTTTGTTATATGCTATTGTAGTGTTCTTCAATTTCTATGATAATGATGATTCAGGTTTACCTCTGTAAATCTTTTAATACTCATGCTGTTATCATCTAGGAAATTCATGTCATGAGTCTATTGTAATATTATATATCCTATACTACTATAATAGTACAATGTGCTTTCTGACTTGGACACAATTCAATGGATCCATTTTGTTGTCCCATTTTTTTTAGGCTTGTAATATTCCATGTTGCTGGTAGTACTATGCTATATTTGGATCTAACCATTATCTTCATTTTAATCTGTACTTGTTCTTTACGTGTCTTTACTTTTCGCATGGTATTGTTGAAGTAACTCCTATTCAGAAGCTGATTGTTTAGAATTTTTAACTTCTAATCTGATTCATTGTGGCCTCATGAGCCTCCCAGTTTCCAACATGGTTCCTATTCATCATACTCTTTACTTTTCTCACCTGAGGCTAACATGCACAGTGAACAGAAAAATAAGATTAGTCACAACCTTGGGGATTATATGGCTTCTTATTTTTGTTCGTTGATGATACATCACTTATTTAATAATGCTCTTGGTAGAAAGTAACAGTGTGTATTCTGTTGGAAGGTTGCGAGTTTGACAAACCTCGTTATTCCAAGAAACTGCTTTGGCTTTTGTCATGTATGTTATGAGTTTACACAGATAATTTGAGCTGAACTTTTCCTTTCAAGGTGGTGTATAATGTTAGTTTCTTTTTGTGCTGGTACTGGTGGATCGATGCTTATTATTGGCTCAGCGGCGGGTGTTGCATTCATGGGAATGGAAAATATTGACTTCTTTTGGTACTTGCACAAGGTAAGAAGCTACATGCCCTTGTTTCTCGATATGGTCTTTTGGTTATTCTAATCAAGAGTCATATATAGGTAAGCGGCTTTGCTTTTGCAGGTTACGCGGCTGGCATTGTTGCATACTTGACAACTCATAATCTACATATGTCGCTGCTAACTGCTATCGCTCAGTTGCCTTTTCTGTCTAGTTCATAGATCATTATTTTCTGTTCAGAGTACTATTGAGCAGCTCTTGGCTTGCTATGAGTCTCATGCTGGAAGCCAACTCACCCTGCCAACTTTATAGCCAGTGTTCGGATTTTCTTGGGTAGGAAGTTTTGTTTATATGATGGAATGAGATCAACATCATGATAAGTGATCTTGATAAACATCCAGATGTGATATATTTTTTATAACTAAGATTCCAGAGCAAAAGGTCTTTGCAAAGAAATAATGCATCCATGATTCAGGGAATCCAATAAGATACTACAGGCGGAAGAAAGTTTTGCTTGTGGAAAATTTCGCAGAATAAGTTGCAGAACTAAATATGTCCGGAGGCTTCAATGCTGTTATTTATGTATTTATCTTATGTTTCCCCTTTTTTGTCTTGCATTTAGAATGTCAAAGTGAGGAGATTAACTCCATGAACATAATTTTTTTGCTTTATTTATTTCTGTGTTAAGGTTTGGGGTATAGATGAAGATTATCAGTTGACTCTACAAACAATACATTGCAGAGCAAACGGTAGACAGGGTATGTTGATTTCATTCTCAGCATCTTGGTACAGTGACTGTGGCTTTCTAGTGGATCAAGACGATTTAGATCCTGTGGATCCGAAAATGGATCCGAAAAGACCTGTTTCTGTATTCAGATCTCTCTGGCCTTCAATGTAAACAAATGTGTACACAGGAATCTCGGATAGATCCGAATCCGAAAATGCAAGTTCGGATTTAGATAAGATCCGAATCCGAAATGTCTTTCTATTTCGGATTCGGGTCGGATTCGGATATGAACTTATCGGATTCGGATTTGGATCCCACAGGATCCGATCCGAATCCGATCCATTCACAGGGCTACCTGTCACTGGCCCAGTAGGGGTCCCGCGGATCCCCAACCGAAAACAACGGCGGCACGGAAAACAGTAACTACCAGAACAACAACAACAGCAGGAACGGTAACTACGGTGGCCGGTAAAATCTCGGCTCTACAGCTACCCCTACTGTACCAGAAAACACGACCCGGTCTCCCAGTCGGGGGACAACCAAGCCACGAACCCGACATCCCAATCCCACGGTTGGGAGACAACCAGACATGAACAGCCCTAGCCACGCTACTAGGAAAACGCCACGACACCTCAGTCGCGGGGGCCTGCCCTCACGGAAGGGCCCAAGGCAAAAACCACACGATCTGAAACACGGTCACGACCTCGCCGTCGTGAACACAACGCTGTCTAGGGAAAAGCCCTCGGTGACGCTCACCGGGAACCCCAGACCTCGACTCCGGAACGCTCCCGAAACTACACACGCAGCCCCGTCTCGCAGACGGGTGACGAAAACCCGAGACACGACAACTCACGTCTCGTGACGGGACTACCGCCCACCAGAAGCAAGGCCGGATGCGTCCACTGACGACTGAGTCCGCAGCCTCAGGTGTCTCCCTACCACGCCCCAGGCGGAGACTGAGACACCGTACTGTAACTAGGAACACAAAATAAGGACTAACTGAGGTCGCGCTTGCCAGCGCGTGCCCGACGCTCTCAGCCAAGTGTGCACACACAGACCATACGTCCCAGGTCTGTCCTCTAGCTGGTTCTTCCCCCGAAGCTCAGACTCAGGCTGCGCGTGGGCGCCCTACGGTAACCAGCCACAAACCGTCTCTCTCGGGTAAGCCGCTCCACCACTCCCGGGTGGGTCAGCACACGCGTGCCGTAAGAAGGCTACGACTAATGGGGGCTCACAGAACGTGGATACTGAAAACCACGCACGCACCCATTACGAGAAACACAGAGTAACAGGTGACTCGAAGCCACCAGACACCGGACAGTCCACTAGACCTAATAAATCCGACGGCCTTTGAGTCACAAGAATCGGGTCAAGACCGTCGCACGTGACGGCACGTCGCCGTCGATCTGGCCTAATCCCTAGGTCTGGAATCACGGTGACACGATTCCCAAGGCAGCTCACAAGCCGCCGTGTTAATCCCTCATCCAAGGGACACACGGAAACCTCCAGCCCCAGGCTGGTTGACGGGACTCACAGTCCGAGGCCATACGCACGGCCCACACGGAAACTCGAAACACACGCACGGGGTCACCCGGACCCTCTAAACACATGGGCACGCTCATCGAGATAACATGGTACCTCCAGACACCCCAAAACACGGACACAGAACCCACGGGGCGTCCGGGACATCGACGAGACCGAAGGTCGACCACTGGGTCACAACCGGGTCGACCGGGGGTTAACACGACGCAACCGAAACGCAAGAGGGTCACCCGGACCCTTAAGACACACGAGTACACAACTCGAGGTAACACGGAACTCCCGGAATCACGGAGAATCACCCGGACACCTTGCCCACACATCCGCACCACACACAGGCACCTCGGGCGAAGGGAACCCCGAAACACGATCGCCCGGGGCCAAGTGGGCTGGACGACCACATACCTGGCCGCCCAAGGGGCTGGGCGGACAGGGCGATGGCCGCCCAGGCCAAGCCACCCAGGAGGGCTGCCAGACACCTGGTCGCCCTCCCCCCTGGGCGGCCAGACTGCTGGCAGCCCAGTGACCTGGGCGGCCAGGGTCTTGGCCGCCCAGACCAGGGCTGGACGGCCACCAATGTGGCCGCCCGGACCAGGGCTGGACGGCCACCAATGTGGCCGCCCCCTGCGTTCACCGCGGGCGGACCGAACCCCGCCGTGGGTTCGGTTCCACGCCCCGTTCGCCCTCAGGCGAAGGGGAAAACATGGGGAAATCATCCCCGGACCTTCCCACAACCCAAAAACACAATCAAAATCTCGATCGGGCCTCGAATCGGCCGAAAACCGCCACTCGCCCTAAACATGGAATTTTCCCCCGGCGTGAAATAAACCCACTCTCGGCCTCGCCTCGGCCTATAAAACGCGGGGAATTGAAGTACGCGGGTTAGGGAACCATCCCCCTACCTCCACCGAAGATTCGACGCGCCGTGGACGCCGATCCACGAAGAAACGCCTCACGAAACCCCGCCGGTGCCCCATGCTCGCAAACCGGCTTCACCGCGCCCCCGTCCCTCGATCCTCCGTCCCATCCTCGCCGTTCTCCTCGCCTGCGTCGCCCCGCCTCGCCCCCGCCTCGATCCGTCGGCCGCCGGAGAGGAGAGAGTGAGAGGAGAGCGCGGGAGAAGAGAGAGAGGGAGAGTGAGAAATGAGAGAGGGGTGGAAGGGTTTACATAGGAAATCCAAAAATTTTGAAAAATGTCAAAAAATAAAAAAATATATTTCCTCGATCCTCGAAAAACGCACAACTCAGTGGTACCGTCCCGGAGTCGGAGAACGCACCGGTGCAACCTGCACGACGTTCCGAAGGCCCGACGGACACAAAACACGCGTAAACCGCAAAACGCGATCCGGGACCCATAAAACGATCTGAAACCCACGGATCCTGACCCGATAAATATCCGAAAAAAAATCGGGGCGTTACAGCCCTCCCCCCTTAAAGAAATTTCATCCTCGAAATTCAGGACTGGCACCAAGCAACAAGGGGAGAACGCCTTAACCACCTGACAACGCTGTCAGAGCCTCATCACAGAAAAACTCAGAACTCGCAAAACACAGATCCTGAGGGACGCGGCCAAACAATGATCACGGACAACGCCTCGCTCACAATCCAAAACACATCGATCATCAGAGCAGGCACGTGCTAAAGAGTACAAGTCTGGTGTCACCTCAGACAACATGAAAACCAACCACCGGTCAACGCCCATGCTCGGCGGACCAACCAAACGCTAGCTTCACAACTCGCTGACCGATCTCACACCCTGCACCAGGGACGACCAGCACTGAGCTTCCACCAGCTCGCACCTGGCTGGCCGAACACTCTCAGCAACACGGCCAACTTCGCCAAAAGACAAAACTCCTCGCAAATCCCCAGATCCAATCCGGGAAAAAGACACACCTCATAATCGGCCACCCAAGGCCTCGCTGGCACATGGCTCTCGCAATTCCCGAGCCCTAACAACCAGCATCTTCTGTCTGTGAAAGACCATCCACTGGTCACCAGACATTCCTCAACGGGAAACCTTCGTTAGCCTAATAGGCACGATCCAAATCACAACAGGCCATCCGTTGACTTACGCACAAACCAACACCGCATCTCAACCAAATCTCGTTCGGACACCGCAGTCGATCTCGAACCTTACGCCAACTCTACCCTCTCAGGGGAGCATGGCGAAACTACATGACAGGATCTCTCCTCGGTCCTCACGTCACTCGACTCAGACTTACAGGGGAATCCTCCCTCGCTGGTCACCGACCAGGGACCACCATTCCACGCCAACGTCTCTTCAGAGACCTCCACACACAGGCACTGTCCAAAGCTATCCAATCACAACTTATCTCGACTACTCCTGATGGACGCCCGCCAATCTCGGTTCCGCTCTCACCACAGAGCCACGGGACACGACCTGGGCAATTCACGGCACATAACTCCAAAACAGGAAAGTGCCACCTGCCACCACAGCATCCTGGTCGACGATGCCACGACCAAAGCACATGGGTCCCCAGACAATACGCATCTCACCATGGTCGACCACTCGGTCAACTTGACCAGCCACTCGCAGCCACTAACCGGGACCCAAAATCTCTCAGAGATCACTTCTCCAGAACACGATCTCATCCGAGAATGCAACTTCCAACACACGAACAGGGTACTCATGCGGCATGCTTACCCACATATTTCCCCAACTCTCCATCCTGCCAGTGCCACGAATCACAATGCCTCAAGCAACGGCACAGCAACAACACGTTCCACACCGAGGAACCAATCCTCCAATGCTCAACTCATTCTCGAGAATCCGCCCGTAGCAACCAACGCTACGATCCTCCCCTGCGCGCTCAGATCCACGCGCACAGCCAACCACAACAAATCGGGATCCACCATCTCGACGATCCTCTGCAACTCCGCATGCTCCGATCCTCAACACATCGGGAACCACAACACCAACCACAAATTCTCACAATCACCGCCCAACTGGCGCTCATCCTTCGGAACAGTGCCAACACCCTTACGCACCAGGGAACGGGCAACGTTTCCCACAGGCAACCACCTTGCCAAAACACAGGACGTGTCTCGCACGGACTTCAGGGCACACCGAGACCAACCAATCCGAGCACATGATGCAAGACGATGAACCTTAACCAAACATGATTCTCTCCAACCAAAGAAGAAACTCAATACACCTCCGACCAACGGAAAGTCTCCACGCTCGACCTGACCGTGCAGCACCTTCCAGCACCGGAAAAATCATCACTCCGTCAGGTCAGCATCTCCGACAACACTCGCCCAATGTCTCGTCGGACCACGATCACAGCATCCCTCGATGCACCACCGCTGCAATTCCCCGAACTGTAACACGTCACGCCAAGAGCCGCAACACGAGCCACAATCGGCAACCGCCAACGCTCATCCTCGAGTCCCGAACTTACCGCGGGACCTTCACACCTCAAGCCAACTCCAGGGCGAATGCAACCCATTCGCACGCAGAAGCACTGGAACAATAACTTACTGGGACAACTCTGCCCAATCCTGTCTCGAAATCCGGAAGAATAATCGAGACCGACACGTCACTTCTGACGCCACAGAGCACGACGAGGACATCAGGCTCGATAATCAGCAGCTCACCAAGAAGATCCTCCGCTCATCCGAGCACACCTCTCGATCCGAACACCCGCTCTTCCATCTTAAACCACAATCTTAACACATCAGGGGCTGGGCAACCTCAAGCTGGAGCGGCCAGACTCAACAACAACTCCCTCAGAGCACACTCACGGCCACTTAATCACGAACAATCCGCACCAGCCACCTGACCTCACTGCAGACTCCTCGAACGCAGCACCACGGACTCACGCCTGCCAGCAACCTCTGCCCAACGCAGCACACCCGGGGCCACCATTGATGAGAGAGAAAGCTCTCGACCTCGATCCTCAAACCCCACGCCGGCACTCCGACGAAAACAGCAACCACCTTTACAGCGCCAACACCGTGCCCCCAAGCTCTCACACGAGAAACCAGACGGAAAAATAAGCGCAAAACCCTATGCCAGCTGCCGACTGTACTGGAACTTACGGACTCTGATCACTGCAATATCTCGAATTCCCATGTACGTCCACAACCACGCTCTGATACCAACTGTGACGACCCGAGATCCGGATACCGGGAAAGGGACCCGATACCATTCGAATCCTGGCCCGCCGCCCACGAGCCGGAGCTCGGAAGGGCTAAAAGGAGTGTGGAGGTACAAAGAAATAGGAAATAAAGTAGGACAACAGATATAATAACAGAAATAAACAACTACAACAGAGTCCAGTCCAAAAGAAAGTACAGTCCAAGGCAGTAAAACGTACCAAATGCCGAGTGAGCACTCGGCCCGACGAGCTGGCAACTAAGAACCTGCACGCGACGCCCTCGAACCTCGAGGAAGAGCCGCCGCACCTGAAACGCAGGGGTGAGCCTCCTGTCACTGGCCCAGTAGGGGTCCCGCGGAACCCCAACCGAAAACAACGGCGCCACGGAAAGCAGTAACTACCAGAACAACAACAACAGCAGGAACGGTAACTACGGTGGCCGGTAAAACCTCGGCTCTACAGCTACCCTACTGTACCAGAAAACACGACCCGGTCTCCCAATCGTAGGACAACCAAGCTACGAACCCGACATCCCGATCCCACGGTCGGAAGACAACCAGGACACAAACCGCCCTAGCCACGCTACTAGGAAAATGCCACGACACCTCAGTCGCGGAGGCCTGCCCTCACGAAAGGGCTCAAGCAAAAACCACACGGTCTGGAAACACGGTCACGACCTCGCCGTCGTGAACACAACGTTGTCTAGGGAAAAGCCCTCGGTGACGCTCACCGGGAACCCAGACCTCTACTCCGAGAACGCTCCCGAAACTACACACGCGGCCCAGTCTCGCAGACAGGTGACGAAAACCCGAGACACGACAACTCACGTCTCGTGACGGGGCTACCACCCACCAAAAACAAGGCCGGATGCGTCCACTGACGACTGAGTCTGCAGCCTCAGGTGTCTCCCTACCACGTCCCAGGCGGAGACTGAGACACCGTACTGCAACCAGGAACACAAAACAAGGACTAACTGAGGTCGCGCTTGCCAGCGCGTGCCCGACGCCCTCAGCCAAGTGTGCACACACAGACCATACGCCCCAGGTCTGTCCTCTAGCTGGTTCTTCCCCCGAAGCCCGGACTCAGGCTGCGTGTGGGCGCCCTACGGTAACCAGCAACAAACCGTCTCTCTAGGGTAAGCCGCTCCACCACTCCCGGGTGGGTCAGCACACGTGTGCCGTAAGAAGGCTACGACTAGTGGGGGCTCACAGAACGTTGACACTGAAAACCACGCACGCACCCATTGCGAGAAACACATAGTAACAGGTGACTCGAAGCCACCAGACACCGGACAGTCCACTAGACCTAATAAATCCGACGGCCTCTGAGTCACAAGACTCAGGTCAAGACCGTCGCACGTGACGGCACGTCACCGTCGATCTGGCCTAATCCCTAGGTCTAAAACCACGGTGACACGATTCCCAAGGCAGCTCACAAGCCGCCGTGTTAATCCCTCATCCAAGGGGGACACGGAAAACCTCCAGCCCCAGGCTGGTTGACGGGACTCACAGTCCGAGGCCATACGCACGGCCCACACGGAAACTCGAAACACACGCACGGGGTCACCCGGACCCTCTAAACACATGGGCACGCTAATCGAGATAACACGGTACCTCCAGACACCCCAAAACACGGACACAGAACCCACTGGGCGTCCGGGACATCGACGAGACCGAAGGTCGACCACTGGGTCACAACCGGGTCGACCGGGGGTCAACACGACGCAACCGAAAAGCAAGAGGGTCACCCGGACCCTTAAAACACACGAGTACACAACTCGAGGTAACACGGAACTCCCTGAATCACGGAGAATCACCCGGACACCTTGCCCACACATCTGTACCACACATGGGCACCTCGGGCGAAGGGAACCCCGAAACACGACCGCTCGGGGCCAAGTGGGCTGGGCCACCACATACCTGGCCGCCCAAGGGGCTGGGCGGCCTGGGCGATGGCCGCCCAGGCCAAGCCACCCAGGAGGGCGGCCAGACACCTGGTCGCCCTCCCCCCTGGGCGGCCAGACTGCTGGCAGCCCAGTGGCCTGGGCGGCCAGGGTCTTGGCCTCCCGGACCAGGGCTGGACGGCCACCAATGTGGCCGCCCCCTACATTCACCGCGGGCGGACCGAACCCCGCCGTGGGTTCGATTCCACGCCCCGTTCGCCCCTAGGCGAAGGGGAAAACATGGGGAAATCATCCCCGGACCTTCCCACAACCCAAAAACACAATCAAAACCTCGATCGGGCCTCGAATCGGCCGAAAACCGCCGCTCGCCCTAAACACGGAATTTTCCCCCGGCCTGAAATAAACCCACTCTCGGCCTCGCCTAGGCCTATAAAACGCGAGGAATTGAAGTACGCGGGTTAGGGAACCATCCCCCAACCTCCACCGAAGATTCGACGCGCCGTGGACGCCGATCTACGAAGAAACGCCTCATGAAACCCCGCCGGTGCCCCAAGCTCACGAACCGGCTTCACCGCGCCCCCATCCCTCGATCCTCGTCCCATCCTCGCCGTTCTCCTCGCCCGCGTCGCCCCGTCTCGCCCCCGCCTCGATCCGTCGGCCGCCGGAGAGGAGAGAGTGAGAGGAGAGCGCGGGAGAAGAGCGAGAGGGAGAGAGTGAGAAATGAGAGGAGAGAGAGGGGTGGGAGGGTTTATATAGGAAATCCGAAAATTCCGAAAAATGCCGAAAAAAGAAAAATGCATTTCCTCGATCCTCGGAAAACGCACTACTCTGTGGTACCGTCCCGGAGTCGGAGAACGCACCGGTGCACCCTGCACGGCGTTCCGAAGGCCCGACAGACACAAAACACGCGTAAACCGCAAAACGCGATCCGGGAGCCACAAACCGATCCGAAACCCACGGATCCTGACCCGATAAATATCCAGGAAAAAAAATCTGGGGCGTTACACATCCGGACAAGGCCACACAGGCCCCGCCCAGGCCGGAAAAGCCACGAATGGCCTATCTGGACCGGATAGGCCTCCCGCGAGAGGCTATCCGGCCCGGACAAGGCCGCGCGGGCCTATCCGATCTGGGTGGGCTCCTGCGGAAGCCTATCTGGCCCGGCCAAGCACTGCAGGGCTTGTCCAGCCTGGGTTGGCTCCCACGGAGCCTAACCCGGACCAGGTAAGCTCCCGCGGGAGCTTACCCAGGCTGGGTGACCCCTATGAGGGCAAAGAGGGGGCCAGCCTATAAATAGGTCCCCATTTTTTTATTTTTCCTGTTTTTTGTGCTTCCACGCGAGAGGAAAGTAACATCTCTGAGATTTGTGCTTTTGTGCCTTCGTTTCTTTCGTCATTTGCATGGGGAGACTCCATCCTTGAAAGATTTCTTCCCACTCAAGCTCGGACACGCTGTGAGTCATAATAATAAATTTCTTCGAGTAACCGCTTGCTGCGAAAATATTTTATTTCATGCCGCCTTTCCGACGGGGGTTCCCAGGAGCCCGTATTTGGCCCCATATCACGACAGCTTCGGCTTTTCGCCATTTTTCAGTCGTCATTCGACGAATTTGATTTTATTTGTCTCGATTTATTCAAGATAAGTGGCGGGTTCAACAAACCAAAACAAACAGGTGAATAAAATGCCAATGAGGGTGGACCTGGGAAGATAAAAGACCTGCAACTTTGGCAAGAGGATTATCAATCGACGGCCAGATGTCCATCTCAATAAGACTTCAGCAGTGTATCACCTGCCCATTTGTCAAACCAGGAAGATGAATTGGAGTTACAATTTGCAGCAATCACTCTATGATTGGCATACATAAGTTGTGCAGCTTGTAGCCAGGCCAATCTGTCCGGGGCTTTGATGTGCTTGAAAGAAGCCTCCGAATAATGAGAATTTCTCAAGTGCTTCACGCTGAAGTAAGTGACCCATAGAGAGCCCGAAGATAGAGCGCTCATAGAATTTTTCATGTTCATTTATTGTTTCACCTTAATTTGTAATTCAAAATGTTACAAAAATGAAACAAATTTCACTTTCACTTCAGGCTTCATTTCCCATGTTGGTATTTCTGGTGAGAGCATCTGCCGCATCTCCTCCTCTTCACAGCATTTTTGGGGCATAGCCAATGCCCAGGGCGCAAGAGTTCAGGTGCTAATGGCTCCGAGTCTCCCTGGAAGCAGCATCAAATCCCACAAGGACAACCCCAGTGAAGGTTAGCTGGTGCTGTCTGAGACAGGTGAACACCATGCCCCTCCTGCTGATCAGCTCCCATAAGATCAACAATGAGTATAGCACGACCTGATGCAAGAAGCAGGCGTCAAAAGCAGAGTGGACAAGGCGCTCTCAAAAGGCTGCCCAAAGATGGTTTTCCCTTGGGCTGTCCAGGAATAGGATCGACCAGATGATGATTTCACCTTAGCAATCACCTATTGCCTAGTTCCTGATGTTGTTGGTGGGCTGCTGTTGCACCCGCAATTTGTCTTACAAAACTCCGGACTATTATCCTCGCATCGGACGAGGCCTATATTTGGCGTACCCGCCGTACCGCCATTTCGAGGAATATTCCCAGACGGGGTCCTATGTTTGGCATATCGCGGCCCCGTAGGATATCCCCACACCTAGGGCTTCATAGCCTACATATTGCTGCAATTATAGACCTCTTGCAGCGATCGAGACGGTCGAGAGCCGGGTTAAATCTACTACATTTGTCAGGATCGTGTAATTCCGATAAAATCCCTAAGGGAGGAAGCTTCTCTCCTTTGAGAGGAAAAAGCAACATAGAAGGAGGTCTACGCACCGCAAATGAAGTCCCTCACACGTGTATCACGGAGCACGGACAATAACAAGTCTTCCCTTCGCGGCATACGGTACGAGGAAAACGACAAACGAACAAGGAGGAGCGTGTCTTCCCTTCTCCAGCGAGCGAACAGGGCTCCAAAGCCCCCGGGCCCCCTTTTATTGAAATCAGACGAGGGAGAGACCCGTCCGGGGTCGGAGGGACCCGTACGGGGTCGCCCGCCCAAGGGCGGGTCCGCGCGGACGCGGGCAAGCCCGCGCGGGGCCGCGTGCGGGAGTGCGGGCCCGGCTGGGACCCGCCCGGGGTCATTCCACCCCGGGCAGGTCCTGCCCGGGGTCGAAGGTCCCGGGCAGACCTGCCCGAGGTCATTTGACCCCGGGTGGGTCCGGGGACCACCCACCCCGGAACGGTCCCTTTCCCGCGCGCGGAGAACCAAAAAAAAAATGGAGGACCCTGTTTAACCCGTACGGGTTCAAATAACCTCCCGTTTAACCCGCACGGGTCCAAATGACCCCGGGGAGGTTCTCACTTCTATAAATAGACCCCCAAGGGTCCAGGGAGGAGGGGACATCTTACGGAGCATTGCCTTGGAGCATCCAGCATTCTGAAGTTTGTTCGTTTGTTTGTTCTGATCCGCGAGGGGTAAGTCCCCGGGTCTTGTGTATATGCCCCTACGATGATATTTGTCATTATGTCTCTCAGTGGACCATGTTGTAAGTTTCTACGTTCCGGGATGACTAAATTACGTAGTTCCGTCCGTATAACGGGGGAATTACAAAAATGTCCTCTCCGAGATCCTAGAAACATAAAAGTCTTGTTATTTGCAGTTTTACCCTGCAACTTTTGTAATTGGGGCTACGCCCCTACTTCCCACGTCAGTGCGAACTTTTGTACAGTCGACAACTCACCGACAACTCTTGTACCCAATTGGGCCTTAAATGAATCCAGTGTACTCCACAAATCTCTTATGTACACCAATCGGGAAAAATTACAAGAAAACTCCCGGCTTTCAAAAATTACATATATACCCTCCTCTGGCAAAATGGACGGATGTACGCCTTCTATGAAGTTCCCGTCACTCCTACTTGAGGAGGCGTCGGCTCAGTCCGACACTCAGATGTCACCCCAACTCTAGGTCTATGTAGGTGTGATAAAATTACCAAAATACCCATGCGACCTAGAAATGGCCTAGTAGCCCCCGTAACCCTCCAGAAAGAGCCTCAACGCCTTGGAAGTCAGGAACCCGGTCCACTTCCGTTCCAGCCCAGAAATTTCAGAAATACCCTTGGCCTGGAAAATTACCAAAATACCACTGGGTTGGTAAAATTACCAAAATACCCTTGGGGTCCAGAAAACCTCCCTCTACTTCAAAAATGTCTACGACTTCCGCATATTTGCGTCTTTACTCCTAAATCTTAGGATTTTGCTCAGACTTAGCCCTAACCCTATTAACATGTTGGTGGTACATGAGTGGTCATGGAGAGTTATTCGAGTGAGCCTGCCCTCCACTATGTAATCCGAGGCCTGAGGCGAGCGAGGCGACCAGGAGGTCGCCTCACGCCTCAAAGGCCTAGGCGATGGCCGAGGCATTTGAGGCGTTTGAGTCGAGATATTATTAAAAAATTAAAATTAAAATTATATGTCAAAATATCACAAAAATATATTTTTTTGAACAGTCAATATCATAAACTTGCATATACACTAAACAAGAAAAATAACTAACAAGTGCAATATTATAACAAAACGAAAATAGTTAAACAAAAACTAGTGAGAGAGGGGATTAGCCCCTCTACCATTCTAACTGTGCGTGCGTAGACTAACAGAGAGACAGGGCGAGAGACAGAGAGCTGAGAGAGAGAACAGAGAGAGAACAGAGAGAGTGAGAGAACACTCAGAACAGAGAGTGAGAGAGTGAGAGATCAGAGAGAGTGAGAGAGTGGAGAGACAGAGAGAGAGATCAGAGAGAGTGAGAGAGTGGAGAGACAGAGAGTGAGAGATCGGAGAGACACGGCGGGAAGGAGTTACCGGACGGATGCCGCTCGCCGGACGCCGCTCACCGCTCGCCAGACGCAGCTCGCCGCTGCCGCTCGTGGAGAGACAGAGAGTGGACGGATGCCGCAGTCCGCTCGCCGCAGTCCGCTCGCCGCAGTCCGCTCGTGGAGAGAGAGTGGACGGATGCCGCTCGCCGAACGCCGCTCGCCGAATGCCGCTCGCCTCTGCCGCTCAGCTGTTGCCGCCGTTGGAGGGGGAACGAGGGAACAATTGGTTGAAGACGGTGGAAAACCCTCGCGGGTTTAAAAGATCCGGCTCGGCATTTTTAACGGGTATTAGGACCCGATATGCGGATCCGAGGCTCCGAGCAAGCTGCTGGGCGAGCAGGCGGGCGGGCGAGCGGCCGAAGAGCACTGAGGCAGGCGAATCGTGCCGAGGCGGGCAAGGCGCGTGAGGCGCGCGCGAGGGTTTCGCCTCGGCGAGCCGCGACGACGCGAGGCGGCCGGCCGTCGCCTCGCCCCGCCTCACCGCCTAGGCGCGCTTTCGACTACACAGGCCCTCCACATCAGAACCTAAGGAGAGGATATTGTGATTTCTTTGACAGTTAAACAGAGATGTTCGGACGTTAGGCCGATATAAATCAACACTGGCTACGGTCAGTGGGGAGAGGTCCAGCACTCGAACCCAAATCGTCTGATACTATGCGCACCCACGGAATTACCCTCTACCTGCAGAGGAATGTCTCTTTTCAAAAAGGACATTTTAAGTACTTTATTTTTCCTACATGAAAAATTCCGTGGTCCACAGCTGCCATCCACCATCAGTAAGAGTGACGTTGTCCTGACACTGAGGTAGGATGACATAGTTGGATTGGAGACATAAGACCTCTGAATACAGAACACTCACCAATGGATCAGGCCAGCCCAAAACAACAATCTATGTCTTGAGAAAAAGCTTGCCATTATTAAGTTGTCAGGTCATGGTGTGGGCACGATGCGACTGCCTGAATCACACAACATTATAACTGGACTATCCAGTCAAACTACAGGCCCAAATCAGAGATGTTGACCCTACCAAAGGCGCAAAGCATCAAATTTTGAATTTGACCACTAGTCAGGGGTAGTGCAACCTAGTCCATGTGGAGCGAGCCCACTCCCGTCATATTCAACCTCTCCATTGATCAGAAGTCCTAACTAAACCATCCTGCCATCATGCACAAACAAGTCCGTTGCCACCACCATCCCACTTTCCAAGCAAAGATCCTTAATAGGAAGACATCCCATACCAAGAGGATCGCCATCGTTGCTAGAATATCTGCTTGAAAGTTGAAACTGAACAAGCAGCTCCACTTCCACCTATAGGAGACATCCGATGCAAAACAAAAAAAATGGCACCCTCCTCCGAAGCCAACAAAAAATGTGGCAATCAAAAGGCGAATGTCCACCTCATCACCTAGAAGAGTTGGCAGACACAGTAAGGTCACCATCATATGCACCACCCATGCTCATGATAGGCCCCTTGACAAAAACCATCCTAGCAGACGAAGCAGCAACACATCCACTGCAGCCATAATGAATGCCACAAGCATCTTTCCCATCTTAGTATAAGTGTAAACTGCTATGAAACCATCAAAAGAGTTCCGAAACAAGTCAAACAACTCCGAGTTGGATCTCTCCTTCAACATTTATCCAGGATTTGTTTAAACTGGCCCAACTCTGTGAAAACCTCCGCAGGAGAAACCCATACGCACTGCCCCATCCCCATCTCTTTTTGCACTCTAGGAACCCAGCATGGAACTTTGAATCCATCAACATAAACTAATGTTTACACAGAATTATTCGGACGTCCAATTTCGTTGGATAGATATACGTATATTTTGACATCTTTATTAATTCCGTGTGTTTTTTTAGGGTTTATCAGACGATTTAGGGTTTGTGTACTAGACTCTTCCCCACCGACCGGAGTCGGTGTTAATTTATATCGGACAAATCCGAACACCTTTGATTAATCGCCAAAGACCGCTTTTACTCCTACAATGTCAGCCCCGATGTCAAGGGTCCGCCGTTGGGAAAAGTCCCTGAACCCCAAAGTAGGGGTATATTCACAATTTCTCCTATAGTTAGGGCATATTTGCGATCTTTCCGTGGCCGAGATATACTCGCAATTTTCCCATAACTGGGGGAAATTGAACCGGGGGTATATTTGCAATTTTCCCTCACCCGGGGGTATATTTGTAATTTTTCCTCACCTGGGGATATATTTGTCATTTTTTCATTGCCGAAGATATTTCTGCAATTTTCTTTGGACTGGGGCACCATTGTGTTTTTTTTCTGAATTTTGCTGTATTTTATTGTGTTTTTCCAGACTTTTGTGAAAATTCTCATAAGTTCGGGCAAAAAACCGCAATTTTTGAATCTTTGGAATAAAACATGAACTTTTGTCATCGTTCCAGCTTTGAACCCCCCTTTTTTCATGGATTTGCTGAAATTTGCAATTTCCTGATATCTACGCAATTTTACAATCTTTCAGGGTGTAATTGTAATTTTATTTTTTGCGGCTTTCTTCTACATAATGTCTCAAGGGAAAAATCCCAAATCATAAGTTCATGGCCTTCATTGATATTTTCAATATTGGTAATGGATGGCATAAACTTCCCCTCGATGAGGGTATTTTTACAAATAGCCCTAATATGAGGGCTTTTACAACTTCTTTTTTTTTTTAAACATAAGCTGAGTGGGGAGGAGGGTGCCCCCCTCCTCTCACCTCTTGCAAGATTGCAGCAGAGCCTGGGCTTCTTCTCTCAAGTTCTCTTCTCCAAAAGTGCCTCTCCTCTTCTTCGAACCTGTTCTCCTTTTATAGGTGGCGGAGGAGGCCAAGGAGGAGATCCCCCCGATGGAACCTTGGCGGAGGTAAGTTCCCCCGTCTCTTCCTCTCCCAGTGGTGTAACAGCAAGAAGAGGAGGGGGAGAGCCTCCCCCGGGTAGGTGCGCAGGCGGAGAGGGTCGGGGGGCCTCCCCCGATGCTAACAGGGGGGGGCTCCCCCGATGCAAGTGGGCCAAGGAAGGGTCCCCCCGGTGCACTCGGATAGGGAGGAGGTCCCCCCGGTGCAGGGCAGACCCGGGGGGGTCCCCCGGGTGCGGCCAAGCCCTGGGGGCCTCCCCCGGTGCAGGTGGACCGGGGGGCCTCCCCCGGTGCAGGGAGAGGAGAAGAGAGAGGGAGGCGGCGGCTCCCCCCCCCCTCTTGGTGGACTCCATCAACACTATAAAAAAGACCAAGGATTTGAACTTCTTTATTCTTTTCTGGCCTTTTCGCAACAAAACACACGTGGAGCTTTTTGTTTGTTTGTTGTGCTCTTCAAGACGCCGTCTTGTTGCCCGTTGACTTTGGGGTAAAAAGACTTTTGCTTAACGCCACGGGAATACCCGACGGCATTTAAAGGAGTAAATTTTTTTGTATATATTTAAACCTCGCGGGTGTATAATTTTACGACACCCACTAGATGTTTGATAGAATACCCACTCGTCGTGAAGAGCTAAAAGCTCGACTTGGCGTGGGTCTTTGTTGAGTAGTTGCGTGCCCTTACGCCGCCAGCCAGGTGTTTGACAAAAATGTCCATGAGCCTTTCAAAAGCTAAAAGGCTTGATTTTATTGAGTGGGTGCACATGACATTGTACCGCTCTTGTTGTGTTCGATGAAATGCTCATGTGCATCGCCATGACGGTAATGATCGAATATTGCTTCGAGTTGTGTCATGAGATATTTTAATTTCTGAAATTTTCTGTAATTACCAGAAATTATAAATTATAAACTTTATGGGGTTCAACAACTACCAAGGGCAAAGACCTTCCTCCCAATGGGGCCTTGCTCTCTGAAAGATCACCTCAGTAGAAGTCCAGGTCTCTTTAGACAGATATTCTGACCTGCAGCACCCACACAGGCCGCCTGTAACATTGCATGTGCCATATCACATGGGAGTATTATAACCTTCTAATAGCTGAAGTGCCCAATGTCCTCAGAAAACAGTTTATTTAAGATGGATGGTACTGCATAACAATTATAGCCAAAACAGAAGTGGTATGTACATATACCTTGCATGCTCACAGAAATCCCACCAGGAAACCCAACAAAAAACATTATATAAAAGATTCCACATTAGTATAGTGTACTCTAAAAAAAAGATTGCTAAAAAAAATAGACAAACAGTGGTAACATAATATATCATTTTTTTTCTGAAAAGTAATACTTCTCATATTCAGTACACTACTTCCATTCATATTTTCATAAGATTAGATTCAAACAGACCACAATAACTTGCAACTAATTACTCACCTTCTAAATGGCTTATATTGTTAGGGTCAAATACTTCTAGAACAACAATTGGATTATCTCACATTGTTCACAGTGTAACCATGTTGCATGAAAAATTATAAGTAACTGCCTTAGGGCAAAATTATGGGGAGGCCATATCAAATTATCAACCTCTGATGATTTCACAAATTATGTGCATTATAGCAGAGAAGCAAGCATTGCCTTCACATCTCTTCACGATAAGTCAAAACAAAGGACTGAAATAACAAAAGCTAACAACCATAGAAGAAACAATGAGACCAACCACCGAAGGCAACGCCAATGGGATCATTATGCCCTCCTCCAAACATCTCAAGAGAGCTTGCAAAAGCAATATCCCCGTCATATCCTTCACCAAGCCCTTCTCTGCAAAAGTGCAATGAAAAAAGGAAATATATACTTAACAAAATCCACTCTCAAAAAAGTGTGCTATCCACTTTCAAGAAAGATCCAAAGAGACGGGAGAGGGGAGGAGGAAAGACGGTTTATATTTTCTGCATGCTACAGTAACAACTGACAACCAAGATCATATATTCCAATATAAAGCTCCATCATCTGCATGAGACCAGCTAGAGAGGGGGGAAAAAGGATCAGACAAGAGTGAGGCAACCTGAAACAAAAAATTATTCAATGCCGCAGACCTGTACCACTTTGGGGGTTAATCGTGAAATGGAATCATCTGAAACAGCATGCTCAAACTTTTTAGATATGTTCTTATTCTCTTAAGGTGCCTTATAACCCGTTTGGGAGCAATTTTTTGTGGGGGGCTATTTCTCTCTCAAATTTTATTACATGCCATTTTTTCTTAATTTTTAAATATAGTGTAAACTGCTTACTAACTCTTTGGAAATACTAGTATTCTTTTTAAAAGTTGGGTAGATGTGCTTGGCTCATGGTGTTCTTGGAGGGCCTGAGGATGTTGAAGGAAAGAGGATGGGAAGGAGAGAAAAATCAGGGACTTGGGAGAGGAGGAAGATGAACAAGAAAGCGTGGAAGAGGAAAAGTCCACGGGACTACGGGAGTAAGGACACACATGAGAGAGAAGAGAGGGTGATGCATTTTCCAAAAAAAATAAGCGGAGGCTTGTTTTTTTTTCCAGGGATGGTTAACAAAGGATGGGATCTCTCCCTAAAAATTAGGAGTCCTTGCCAAACGTGGTTACATGGAGATTTTATTCCTAATTTTTATTTTGAGAGAAAAGAGAGGTAAAAAATTGCAACCGAACACCCCATTACGATCATGTGAAGCCAGCAGCAATTACAACATTGCTTGTGAACTATCATTTTAGAAATAACTATTGTTGAGTATATGGGCAAAATTTTAGGCCAGTTCCAGGCAACAACTTTGAAAACTATTAAAAACAAAATCTTGAGGGAGTTAGCACAAATTAGCAATCCACATTATTGATAGAAATATTTGGCGGAACAGGATTCATGTAGCCGACCCCAATTAATTGGGATAAGGCTCTGATGATGATGATGATGATGAGCATTCCACATTATTCATTATAGGTCATAGACAACACAGCTTAGTGATAGGCCATAGTTATTAAGTTCAAACACTATCACAAGTTCTTGGGATTTAAAACAAGTTTTAGTGATGGTGGAATTCTTGGAAATCACCATTGGTAAACACGATGGGGGCCTAACACAGTTCTTAGGCCACCATTGGAAATTCCAATAGTGACCTAAGTCTTTGGGACTTGGAGTCCAATTTCTGAAGGTGAGAGTTTTCTAGGTGATTGGCAAACCCCATGGTGACCTAGGTCCTTAGTACCTAAGCCACAACTGGAAATTACAACGATAGCCTAAGTCGTTGGGACTTGAGAATTCTTCTATTGGTGGAATTGGTCCTTGGGACTATGGCAATTTCATCAATGGAATTCTTCGGAAGACACCGTTATAATTACTCATGATAGCCCAAGTCGGCAAGTCCATAGAACTCAGACATTGTTTAGCAACAAAGTTCTTCAAGGCCACCATTAGTAAGCCTAGGACACAGTTCTAAAGGTAGCAAGAGTTTTTGGTTTACAGAGTCGTGTCTCCAATTGCCTCATCCTCAGGGCCTTTTATAATGAGGTTACCTCCTTCGTTAGAGAATGTTACCAGAATCTCCTGGATCCTCCGTGAGAAGGCCTTAATTCGACCTTTCCAGATTGGGATAAGAATAAACCGAGTAAGGCCTGATATCCCGGGCACTTGTGAAGCGGAGCCTCCCAGAATTCCCACCTAAGATTCCCCGCAAATCTCACCTTCCTTTGATGTGCATGATCTATCCAAGGAAGGCCACAGTTACCGCCTTCTGATATTGCCAAGTTGCCCCACACTCGGCCCGAGGACTAGGAGCTTTGGCATGGATCCTTTCAGTCCTCAGGTCCCTGGCTACTCAGGCCCCTCGGGGCTCCGAATAAAATCCCAATCAGTTGCTGAGAAGATGATCATGTGCTTCTGCTGGTCTTGAAGCCTTAACCCAAGAGGTGCGTTTTAAAAGACAAAACCCCGCCTCCGCTCGGGTGACAATACCTCTTGGGGGCTGCGAAAAACTTCCATTAGAGTCTAGTAGTTGTTAGTGGTGAGGAATCTCTCCACCTATGACTGTACTACCTCTGTGTATCTTTGAATAAAATCGGTGGTATAATCCATATTTCTTTTGATAAAAAGAAACCATAAGAATGTGGCAAAGGCAACATGCGGAGGTGAAGGAAAGACAAGAAATTGCCTAATCATTGTATACAAAATTGGAGTAATGAAAAGATCACTGAGAAGAAAAAAAAATAAAACTTCTTTGACTTGGTAAATTAGCAAAGTTCCGAAAATTGCACATCATCAGTTTGGGGATGGCACAGTAACCACTAAAAATAGAGCAGAGAGAAGAAATGATCATCTTAATTCTTCCAAATACCATTTTTCAGTGAAGGCATGCTCTGAGAAAGAATGGATAAGGGAGCATGCTTTCAGTTCCAAGAAAGGACATTCTGTCATATAAAATCAAGGAATACATGACCACATAAACCACAAGTGGTTTTCTCTGTGTTCAAAGAAAAAAAAGGTATGCAATAATCTGCAGTGGCCACAACTGGGGATAGTTTGTTTGCGGGTGAAATTTATCTAAAAAGAACAGTAGGGCTTTCAAGAAGATCATAGGTCACCTTGGTGTCCAATAGGTGACATCAATGAAGTCAGAGAGCAATTTGAAGGAAACAAGAGTAATAGGAAAACTGCAGGTACTCAATAATTTTAAGAAGAGCACAGATCAGATTGCAGCAGAAAATATCAGTATGAGAGTCCAGTCAGAGTGTAATTGGGTAGAGGGTATTGAGATACTCTTACCTGATAAACAGAGAGCGAGCAGGGCCGAGAGAGAAGAACAGGGCAGTGAGAGAGAGAGGCCGAGAAAGAGAGAGAGAAGGGTTCGGCCCTGCCTTGTCAGGCCGAACTGTCCCTCCCATCCTTTTACATTCTCCAATAATTAGACAAGTACAAAAGAAAGGGGCATTACATAATGAACCGTGAAAGATTGGAAATTTCAAATATACCCAAAACTACTCTTCACTTTTTACTTCTCTACACTCCCACTCAAGCTGAGCATAGATATAACACATGCTTAACACATGCTCAACTTGTGTAAGGCTGAAGCAAACTGAAGTTCAATTAATGCCTTGGTGAAGAGATCGGCTGCCTGGTCTAAAGACTTCACATAAGGTAAGCATAAATCTCCATAATCTAATCTCTCTCTTATAAAATGCCGGTCAATTTCAATATGCTTGGTCCAATTATGCTGTTGTTGGAAGCAATTTTTTCCTACAAAAACACTCCCCTCGCCAACAACCATCCGGGGTGAAACTTGTTGTCCGGGATGAAAAGAACCTATCTGGGGTGAGAAAAAACCCGTCCAGGGTGAGAAGAACCATCCCGGGTGAGACCATAGGGGGGGTGGTGCACACCAGGATCTCCGGGGTCAAGTGATCCCGGGGCGGTCCAACCCACCCGGGGTCACTTGACCCGGTGCGGTTGGACCCCGCCCGGGGTCAATCAACCCTGCTGCCCTATTCTCTCTATCGGAACAAAAAAAATGAGACCCTCCCGGGGTCACTTTCATCCCATTCACCCCGTACGGGTTAAATCAACTCCGGGTGACCCTCCAACTTCTGTAAATAGACTCTCGGGGGTCCAAAAGGATGAGGAATCAACCATCAAGTACGAGCTACGCACAAGGAGACTTGCGCACCAACGAGAAGAACATTGTTTGTTTTTTGTGACCATCGAGGGGTAGGGGATCCCCGGGTCTTCTATTTATGCCCCTAAGGGCTATGTTTGTAATTATGTCCCTCTGCGGGCCATGTTTGTAAGTTTCTACGGTCCCGGGATGGCTAAATTATGCGGTTCTACCACTATGATAGGAGAATTATGAAAACGTCCTCCACGGGACCGCGAGAAACATAAGTCCAATTGTTTGCAATTTTACCCTGCAATCTTTTGTAATTGGGGCTACGCCCCTACTTCCCGCGTTAGTGCGGATTCCTTTGATGTACAGTCGACAACTCACCGACAACCCTTGTACCCACTGGAATCATAAATATACTCAATCTACTCTGCAGATTTACTTTGCACACCGGTCAAGAAAAATTATAAGAAAAACCCCCGACTTCCGGGAACTTGTATACATACCCCTCCCTTTGTAAATCGACGCACGTGCACCTTCTATGAAGTCCCTCGTTGCTTCTTCCGCTTAGGGACATTGTCAGCTCAGTCCTACACTTGAGTGCCACCTCAAGCCAACGTCCGCGTGGAGTCTGGTAAAATTACCAAAATATCCTATGAGCTAGAAATGGCCTAGTACTCTCCAAAACTCTCCAGAAATGGCCTCAGCGTCTCGGGGAGCTAAGGATTCTATCCTACCTTCTCTCCAACCGGGAAATTTCAGAAATGCCCCTAGCCTGGTAAAATTATCAAAATACCCCTAAAAATCTAAAATCACCAAAATACCCCGGGGGTCTAGGAAACCTCCCAATACTTCAAAAACGCCCACTACTCTTGCAGAATTGTGACTATGTCCTAAAATCATAGGGTTTCTCGCTTAACCTATCGGCTTTTGACGAAACCCTAATCCCGTTAATTCTTCGGTGGTGAGTGAAAGCTAAATCTGAGCCCTACAAGCAAGCATGCCCTCAATATCAAGACCCTTGTAGAAGACTAAGGTTTCTTTGAAAGATAAACAAAGGTGTTCGGACGTTAAGCCGATATAAATCAACATTGACTGCGATCAGTGGGAAAAGGTCTAGCACCCGAATCCGAATCGTCTGATACAACGCGCACCCACGGAATAAACTCTTATGTAAAATATTTCTTTTCAAAAAGAACCCCCAATATAAATATATTCCGTGGCCAACAGACTGACACGCCCGGTAGGATCTTTTCTGTCTTTCTTCTTACTGCCGAAGAAATCCCCCAAACCTTCTTTAAGGTTCTGATCGTCCCTCTTCCTCTTACAGGACGGGAAGAGGAGGGCATTTCTTTGCTCACTTGAGGGCTCTTTGTGCATTTGCACGCCACGCCATCCGTGCTACGCACCACCACCACCACCGACAGCAGCAAGAGGACGATGGCAGCCATCACATACGGCCCTCAGGTCATCACCAACCACGCCAGGTTCGGATACCTGGCAACCCCCATCTTCTTCGGTGACTTCCTGGTGGTCGTCGGTTTGCCCTTCTTTTTGGGCGTCGTACCCATGAAGCCACGCCTGCGGCAGCAACTATTGAGGGTGTCAGGCCCTCTGCTCCAGCAAACGGCCGAGTTCGCTCAATCAATACCACAGCTACTGAGGGTGTCAGGCCATCTACTTCAACAATTGGCTGAGTCCGCTCGGTCAACAAAGCAACCGTCGGGGGTGTCAGGCCATCGGCTCCAACAACTGACCGGTTTTGCTTGGTCAACAAACCAACTATTGGGGGTGTCAGGCCCTATGCTTCGGCAACCGACCGAGTCCGGTCGGTTAGCAGACCAACTACCGGGGGTGTCAGGCCCTCTGTTCCAACAATCGGTCGGGCTCGCCCGGCCAACTCTCCATCGACCAAGGGTGTCGGGCCCTTCGTCCCAGCAACCGGCCGAGTTCGCTCGGCTGCCATGACAACGGCCGAAGGTGTCAGGCCTTCCGCCCAAGCAAACGGCCGAGTTTTCTCGGTCAACCAAGTGGCTATCGGTGTCGCCCCTACGCAACGGGGTCAACGTCGCCTCCGCGACGGCACCAACTCTACTGCGACCACCCTCAAAGAAGCTGCTCTAGCACAACAGGGGCAACGTCGCCGCCACAATGACGCCACGCCTACGGCAGTCGTCACCAGCTCCGCTCCTGCTCAACGGGAGCAGCGTCACAGCCGCAAGGACACAAAGCCTGTAGCGGCAACATCCCGCTCCAGCAAGACTATAACTGTCGGGGATCTTCGCATCCGGCTCGATAGAAGCAAGCCGATTATGTCTCAGGACCGGCACGTCCTAACTATCTCCACCTCCAACCGCTTCGAGCTTCTTCGACAAGCCCGGGAAGACGGAGCGAAATTAAAAAAGTCCGCCGTACCGGCGGCAAACTAGGGTCCGATGCAACGACCCAAACCAGTAGCTCCCCGATCAAAGTCAGGGGGCAACCCAATTGAGGAGCGCCAGCAACGCCTGAAGAAGATATGGATCACCGAGGAGGAGGCCTGAATAATCAAGCGAGCGAGGGCGGAAGGGCCCTTCTACATGTCGGATCTGCAACAGATGCGAAGTCCGGCAAGCATTGAGACCTTGACATCCCCGAGGTCCGCAACTCAGCCCCCACTTGGGCAGAAACGCCGAGGAGCCAGCAAGAAGGTACGGCCGACCTCTTCGTGGACCAGTTCAACGCACACGGATGAGGATTGCTCGGCCCAGGCTTCTATGTCCTGAGTGTCTGTTTTTGACAGACTGAGGATGGCACATAAGCCCAGTAGACAACCACCCAGGAAGAAGCGGGTGGCTCAGGTAACCAACGACACTGTCAAGGTGTTCAACTGCTACACAACCTCCGTCAATAAGCAGTCGGAGGATACCTCGGGAGAAATGAACCAGCCTCTCCAGATTTTGAGGAGGACATGGCACGTCTCCCAGGTTCTCGCACAGACGCAGCAGACGTCGGCTGCCGGAACATCTCAGCCCGAGTCGGCACGGCAAGAAGAGCATCAACAAGGCATTCATAGTGTCGACGGGGACAGCAACCCCGGGCACAAGGAAGACCTTGCAAGAGAGGTCCAGACCTTTGCGTTGGAAGAGCTCCGACGTGAAAATCAAGAACTTAAGAACCTCTTGTAAGCATTATTGCGTGAAAAGGAGGTTCATGTTCAGCCTCACGCGGCGCCCACCAGGATTGAACAACAACCTCCTCCCGTCCCAGTCACGGCCAACGCCTCTGTTACTTCTGCAAAGCTACCAATGGCAGTGGCATTTGAAGTGCCGAAACATGAAGCCAATGCCCGGTCCTCTGCCACTCCTGCCGCAAAAAATCTCGTGACGCAAAGGCAGATGATCCAGCGAATTGTAGAGGCAAAATTTACTCAACATGGTGAGGGTGTGACTACCGTTGATTTGTATAGCGTGCCCTATCCCCTCCACCATCAGTTCAAGAAACTTCTACCTGATTGCCCGAAGGCCCCGAAACTCCAGAAGTTCAATGGGCAGGACTCGCCACATGAACACCTGGCCCTACTACATGACGGCCATGGGTGAGCTGGCATTGGAAGAATCATATCGTCTGCGATACTTTGCCACATCACTGACGGGCACCGCATTCCAGTGGTATTCCAGGCTGAAGCCCAACTCAGTGGCTGATTGGGCTGATATGCAGAAAAAGTTCGTCGACCGTTTCCAGACGGCCAAACGCAAAGTCTCTCTGGCGGAACTCTGTGCCCTTAGGCAGAGAAAAGGTGAGACCGCGTTGGACTTCACCAAGCGGTGGAGAGACGTCAGCATGCGCTGCAATAATCCTCCAACGCCCGAAGACGCGATCACCATATGCCGCAGGGGTCTATCGGCAGAGATTAGTGAAAAGCTTTTGGGCTCAAACATCAGAAGCTTCGACCAACTGAACACGGTGGTGGCGAATATTGAGATGTTCTTCCCTGACCATCTTACACATGCTCCTGCCAAAGGCAAATCCTCCAAAGACCGCCTGACCAGCGGCAAGGAGGTAAATGTTGTGGACATCTCCCCGACGAAAAGAGATAAGGGGGAAGGCAAATCAAAAGGTAATGGCAAAAAGTCCGATGCCAAGGCGAATGCGTCTCTGTTAGCGGAGAGTATGAAGGCGCCTTACTCATTTCGAAAAGAGCATACAAAGATGCTCTTTGATTTGTGTATGAAAGAAAAGCTCATCACTTTACCGGATCCACAGAAGCCCTCGAAAGTGGATAAAATGGATGACCCTACTCATTGTGTGTATCACCGAAGGTTGGGTCACACCGTCGGGGACTGCTACGTCTTCAAGAACATAGCAGAAGAGCTCATTCAAAAGGGCCTGATAAATATGTTGGGCCATGCAGTCGACCCGCCACAACCCCATGTTTGGAGTCGACCGAACCGGTCGGCCAATGTGGTTTATATGGTGGCGACTGCTTCGAGCTCCAATGCCTCCGAAGTCGGGCCATCAAATCAACAGCCCAATGCCGGCCGCGGAGCCGCTCCTTCCTCACTCCCTGAATGCCTAGCGTTGCGGAGGACTATTCGAAAGATCCAAGGGGAGATCCGACAGCTACAGCTGGAACAAAGGCGTCTGGTGCAATTCTTGAGAAGCATCGATGAGCAATTAGCCACCTTCCCCTTTGGGCCATTTGCCAGGGGACTAGCTCCAACACATATGCAAGAGACAGGTGTATCACCCACTGTCGAGACTCCTCTCAGGTCAGGGGGTTGGCTCGCTGAGAAATCCTCTGATTCATCTGAAACGAGGAACCAGAGAAGTTATATATTCTTTCCCTCCGAAGAAGACTTTGCAAATCTTCTTCTCGTGACGTCGAGAAGGGCTGCCAAACCTCCCGGCATCACCGTCAGCAGACACCAGACGCTGCATTACACCAGGGCTACTGCCCATACCACAAGGTGGTAGGCCACAGTATTCATGACTGTCAGGCCTTCAAGGACCTCGCCGAAGACTTGATCAGGTGAAGAGTGATTAATATGGGAGACTTCTTGGTCAACCCGCCGCAACCGCATAGACGGGAGAGCTTGAATTTTTCCGTCAATGTCATACATGCCTCGGCTACGTTCCAACTCTCGGAGCCGAGAGAGGAAGGAGTCAGTTCCCAACCGCCCAAGTCCACATTGCGGTATCCAGGGTGACGACCCTCTCATCAGTGTTCTTTCCCCAAGGAGGATACTGCAAAGATTTTCGACAAGCTCCTGGAAGAAGGTCGAGTAATGGCGCGTGATCCGCCGTCCTACTATAATGAAACAGCCAAGAGCCATCCTTGCTACTGCAAATATCATGTCAGGGTGTCCCACCCTATTGGGGAATGCCAGGAGATTCAAGATTGCATTAAAGTCCTCATCCAAAAAGGGGAGATCGATGCGCAGGGGAATTCGACGACGAGGCGGCGTCTTAAAGAGGTCGCCGAGAAGATTCTCCGACAAGCTCAACGGGAGCAAGCCAAGCCACGAGAGACCAAGCCTACCTCTCAGCAGGCCCGGTCGGGCAAGTCTACGGGCAGCAATCCTCAGCCAAATCCTAAAGGCAAGGCCAGGTGCGAGAAGCCTAAGGCCCAAAGCCCAAAAAGCCAAGTCGCGGGAGGAGGTTCCAAACCTCTTTCCAAGTTGAGTCAACTTGGCGTCGCTACAGGCAGAAACCCTCAGCCAAACAATAAAGGCAAAGCCAAGGCCGGGGAGCCCAAAGCCAAGTCTCAGGTCTAGCCAACTAGGTCGCCGATGGTAAAAAGGCCTCAACAGCTCGAACAGGCAAAGTCGTCAATCAAAGCAAAATCGGTGGAATTGCAAAGCCCCTAAGGGCTCCACTTCGGCTTGGCAGAGTTCCAGGAGTTGCCGTCGGAAATAATTGCTCAGGCGATCAGTGCCACTTTCCAGGTGCAACCGGAGGAGGCCAATTGGACTCAGGTTATTCCCCGAAGGAACCGTGGAACCAAGGCTCCTAAGGAGCCGGCTCCGAGTAGAAAATAAAATTCCGGGGGCAAACCAGTCCCACCTCCGAAACAAAGTCCACTTTTTCTCAAGAGGCAGCACGCCTAAATAAACAAGAGAAGAATCACAGGAAGAATCTGAAAAGGAGGTTAAAGAAGCAAGTTGAGCAAGCGGCAGCCATGGAAGGCCCCAAGGAGCCAACTCCTTTGCAACGACTACAAAAGCTCATAGAGGAGCTGGAGGAGTATACTCCCCCTCGCCCCACCAGGGTCATCACTCTGAGCAAATACATTCCCTGGGACAAGTTTGGACGTAAAGCTCAACTTCTTCAGTGGCTCCGGAAGATGGTTCACCGACTTGAAGAGGGTGAAGAATTCCCAATCCCTGAAGAGCTTTCCTTGTTTTACAAAGACAAAGAGCTCACTATCAAGATGCTCGAGGAAATGCTGCAAGAGCTCTACTGCAATATGGTGGCGATCCCGCCGCCTGACAATATCAACTCTCCTTCTGGACAAGGCACTATGGCCGATAGCGCCGGGGGCAAGGTTCCCATGGCGACGTATCAGCGTCGTCCGGTGAAAAATAGTCGAGGCAGTGGCAGAGGACGAGGGCGCGGACGCGACAGTCCCTTAACTCTCGACCGGGTCATATTGTTCATAGGGGAAGAACTGGGCCCTGTCTCGGAAACCCAAGTTCGGAGAATCCCTTTTATTCTTAACTCCTAATAGGGTTCGGGCCCCATCCCAGAAGTCAAAAAATCGGGTGGCGTCCCCTTTACAGTCGCCTCTTCTGATGAAGAAGAAGAGCCGGCCAAGCCGCTAGTGCAAGACAAGGCGTTAGAGCAAGCTGGTCCCTCCGACAGGGTTGAGCCCGCGAGCCAGGCAGGTCCTTCTAATGAGAACAAACAGGATGAACCCTTGCCACCTCCGGAGGAGTCTCTGGCACCGTTGTTCCAAGAAAATGTGCATGGCCAGAATGAGGAGGAACATCCTTCTAAGCAGGAGAAGCCTCGCGGGACGCCGAAGACTCTAGCGAAAATTATCCCGCCATTTGACAAGACCCGTGCTCGAGCGGACCGCAAGATTATCCATCATATGAAACGGTTTCCAACAAATGTCACCGTTTGGGAAGCCATCGCTTGGAGCAAAGATCTGAGGGAGGTTCTTATCAAGATACTCCAAGACCCGGAGGCCTATGAAGCCCATGTTGCAGAGTTGCAGGCCCAAGCATATGAGGCATTTGCAGCCAACATCACCTTTACGGACAAAGACATGTTGATGTCCTCGCCGTGTCACAATCGCCCTTTACATATGCGAGGGACGATCAATGGACACGATGTCAATCGAATTCTGGACAACGCTGGAGCGACCATTAACATTATGCCTTTGAAGAGTTTCAAGTCTTTATACTTGACGCCTTACTTGCAAGAGGTGAGCGCGGTCAAGATTTCGGGATTCAACCAGGATTCCGAGGAAGCGCTTGGTCAGGTTGAGGTCAAGCTAGCCTTGGGCGACTTTATCACCCAAGCAATGTTTTATATCATCAGCGCTGACACATCTTATAAGGTGATGCTGGGAAGACCATGGCTCCACGAAAATTGGGTTGTTCCTTCAACTCTGCACCAATGTATTAAATAATCAAAGGGAGGGGAGCAACATACTGTCTTTGCAGATCGGGCTCCAGTCCGCCCCAACGAGTGTCATCTGGCGGATGCTTCCTTGTATTTTGGGGAGTCTACTCTAGCAATTCCCGAGCCTATAAAGGACAAAGGGAAGCAAAAAGTGAACTTTGAAGCCGAGGAAGGGCAATTGTTCATGGTCAACCAAGACCCGGCAAGATTACACAGGATAAACCTTAAGGCCGCCTCCAAGCCGACTCAACCAGAGAGGCGATGCATTGACTTTGAAGCCAACCTCATCAGTCAGGTCATCGACCACAGTATCTCCTTACCGCTCAACTGTATTCAGCTCTCGTTTCAACGAGAAGAGCACGAGGTGGAGCAACTGAAGATTTTCACAGTCTCCTACTAGCGGAAAAGGAGTAAAAAGGGCAAGGAAGACAAGCCGATTGTCTTCTATAAAGGAGATTTAGTCCCATCGGGCCATCCTGAAGATGATTTTGGCTGGGATACTCCCGCCAACACTACACCAGAGTTAGTACAAGAAATGGACGATCTGCCAAAGCACATCAGGGAAATGTGTAAAAAGCAGCATATCCCTCAGGCTCAAGACCCCACACGAGCGGCATATTTCCACCAGCTGTGGAATCCTCCGCAGGTCCGTGGACAGCCTCCCTTCTCCCGCAAAGATACGAGCGGACTCGGCAACGATCAGGAGAGGGACTTTGAGGTTCATTACGTAGTCAATGCCATAGGACTGTTGCTTCCTCCTCACGAGCAAGTTGAAGTTGAGCCCAAGATTGACGACTCTATAAAGGAGTCTAGTGAGATACCTATATCACCCTCATCGAAAGTCAACAACGCCTGCCTCCCGGACGAGAGAGAGTTGAATCAGCCTACTACTCATCGGCAAGATGGAGCAGGTCCTTCGACGTCAAGCTATGAGCGGGAAAGCTTTGAAGAATTTGAAGTCTATCAAGCAAACATTGATGACGAGGGAGACTTCGTCGACCTCCAACCAGCTCCAGCGGAGCTCAAAGACGGTGGCCAAGCGACTGTGGATGAGTTGATTGAGATCAATCTCGGAAGCAAAGAAGACCATCGGTCAACCTTCGTAAGTGCTCTCCTCAGTGAGAAAGAAAGGCAGGCGTACCGACAGCTCCTAGAAGAGTTCAAGGATTGTTTTGCCTGGACTTATAAAGAAATGCCTGGGCTTGACCCTTCCGTGGCTGAACACGAGCTGGCATTACTTCCAACAGTCAAGCCAGTCAAGCAAGCTCAAAGACGTATGCGCCACGAGCTGGAGCTGAAAGCTAATACTGAGGTTGACAAGACGCTCGGCGTGGACTTCATAGAGTCTTGCATGTACCATGTGTGACTTGCCAATATAGTCCCTCTCTAAGAATAAGAATGGCCAAGTCCGAGTCTGCATCGACTTCAGGGATTTGAACAAGGCATGCCCCGAAGGATGTTTTCCCCATCCCAATTACTGAGACAATGGTCGACATGACCACTGGTCACGAAGCATTGTCCTTCATAGACGGGTCATCGGGCTATAATCAAATCCTCATGGCCATCAAAGACAAAGACCATACGACTTTCCAATCTCCCAAGGGGATTTTCAACTATGAAAGGATGTCGTTCGGCATGAGGAATGCCGGGACAACCTATCAAAAGGCGATGACCAAAATTTTCGATGAGATGCTACATGACCTCGTTGAATGCTACGTTGATGACCTGGTCGTCAAGTCAAAAAGGCGAGAGGATCATTTGGCTGACTTGCGTCGAATCTTCGAAAGGCATCAACAGTATCAGCTCAAGATGAATCCAATGAAATGTGCTTTTGGCGTCTCTAGTGGCAAGTTCCTTGACTTCATCGTCAGGTACCGAGACATAGAAATCGACTCTGACAAAATCAAGACCATTAGAGAACTGCCTCCAACTAAGAATTTAACAAAGCTCATATCTCTACAACGAAGACTGGCCTATATTAGGCAGTTCATTTCTAACCTCTCTGAAAGGTGCCTGCCTTTCGGTAAATTGATGAAGAAAGAAGCACCCTTCATATGGGACGAAGATTGCTAGAGAGTCTTTGAGCAAATCAAGGAGTATCTACTGACTCCTCTAGTCCTAGGAGCGCCTGTGAAAGGAAAGCCCCTTATCCTGTACATTGCTGCCATGGAAGCCTCTTTGGGGGCACTACTAACCCAAATCAATGAAAAGGGCAAAGAACAGCTGTAATATCCCGGACCTTTCGGATCCTTCCTTTCGATTCCCGGATCTGGTTTCTCGGAGTGTTCGGCTCCGCTGTGTCCGAAATTTCGTTTCGGACATCTTTCGTGTTCGGATCGGTGCGATCCGGAGTTGTTTCGGAGGCCCGGAGTGTGTCCGCGACTTTTCCGCGCATGTTTTCCGATTCCCGGTGTGTGTTTCGACAAATCCTTCGGAACCTCGTTGCGGGTGAACCGAGTCGTTCACCTAGGCGAGAGTGATACCGTTGCGATCGGTGCGTTCCGAGGATCGCGGAAATGTAATTTTTAATTTTTCGGTATTTTCTGAATTTTTCGAATTTTCTATAAGTACCCTCCCTTTTTCTCTCTCCCCCACCTTTCTTCTTCTTCTTCCTCCTTCCTTCTTCTTCCTCCCACCGTGAGCCCCCTCTTCCCCTCTCTCTCTCCCATTCGACCGCGGCGGGCCTCTCTCCGGCTGCAGACGGCAGCGAGGCGACGGCGCGACGACGTGGGCGGTGGCGAGGCGATCTCGTGGGCGTGCGGTGTTCGTGGGAAGCGTGAAGGAGCGAGGATCCTAAAAGCTTTCTTCAAGATTTGTGGACGATCCGGCGCGCCTCGAGGCGAGATCGAGGTAGGGTGACGTTCCCTAGCCTCTTGCGTTCCTTTCCCGTGATTTGTAGGCCGAGGGGAGGCCGAGAGACAGGGTTTCATGCCGGGTTTGGGTTTTTCATGATTTGGGGAGAGTTCGCCCGATCTATGTTTTTAGGCCGCGATTCGACGTTTTGATGGCTTAGAAGCATGCTAGGGGTCCCTAAGGGGCTTCCCCCTTGTTTTCCTCCTCTCCTATGGAGGCATGGGGGCGTGGTTGGTGTTTTTGGGCGTTTCACGCCGTTTTGCCGCCGGGACGGTGTGACGGTCATTCCAGAGACCGTCACATCTTGTGACGCCCCAGTGTGGGCGCGTCACAGTTCTGTTTTGGCCAACTGCGTGGTCCGTGGGTGTGACGATCCCACGATAGACCGCCAGGGCGTTGTGACGCGCCCAGGTAGGACCGTCAGGTGACGATCCGACCATTGGCATTCGACCGTTGGGTTTTGACCGTTGAGGGTCAAGGACTGTGACGCACCAGGGCTAGCGCGTCAGAGCCTTGTAACGCCCCTGTGTGGGAGCGTCAGAGCTGACGCGTTCCCAACCTGTAACGCGCCAGGGGAGGTCCGTTACAGCCTGTGACGCACCGAGTGGCACGCGTCACAGTTGGTTTCCTCGCGCCTTGTGACGCACTGGTTTGGGTGCGTCAGGGCCTGTGACGCACCAGGGTAGGCGCGTCACAGTCGTTTTAGCACCGAGGGTCTGACGCGCCTGTGTTGGGCCGTCAGGCGGCTGTGACGGTCCAGCGATAGACCGTCAGAGCCTGTGGCGCACCAGTGTTGGACCGCCAGGCTCTGGATTGCACCGGCTGGTTTGCAGTCCCGTTTCTTTTCCGACAGTGGTCACCGTGTGACGGTGCTGGTGCGTGGGATGGTCCTCGTACGTCGTCGGATGCGGACGTTGTTTTCCGTTGACTTGAGAGTCTACTCCTTCAGTGACCCTCCACTAGTCGTAGCCTTCCTGCACGCGTGTGGACCCACCAGGGAGTGGTGGAGAGGCTACCCTGAGGACGATTTTTATACTGGTTTCCGTCGGGCCCCACGTCTGTAGCCAGAGTCCGGCTAAGGGGGAAACCAGTTAGAGGCCAGACCTAGGACGCATGGTCTGTGTGTGCACACGTGGTTGGGGACAGTTGGACACACGCTGACGAGCGTGACCCCAGCTAGTCACTTGCTTTGTGGTTACTTGTTCGGTGTTCGTGCCTCTAGTAGGCGCTACCACGTCAGGCAGTTCACCTGCGGTGCGGTGTAAGTCGTCAGGGGACGCTACCGACTGTGCTTCTAGTGGGAGGTACTCATGTCGAGTCGGGAGTGACAGGCTGTCAGTCTTGTGGCTTCGACCTTCGGGTTTTGGTCGGGTTGACCGTTGAGTCCCGGTTGTTTTTCCGTGGCGCGTGTCTCGATTTTCGTGTCGCGAGACCGGTGTTGTAGTTGCAGGGCTGTTACTTCTGAGGTACTCGCTTAACCGCTAGCATTGTGGTTTCCCGTTTCGCGAGGTAGGGTTCGAGTGATCCCTACTGAGTCTTGTTCTGAGACTCATTCCCTGCGTGTTTCCACCGTGTTTCAGGCGAGGCGCGGCAGAGACTCAGCGTGGTTCAGGCGCCCAGCGTTAGTGCCAGAGGTCAGAGCCGGGGTATGCCCCGTGTAGCTGTACTTTTCTTTCTTGTCTCTGTACTAGTTGTGGAGTACTGTTGTTATTTTATTATATCTTCTGGACCATGTATCATGAAAAATGTTAATCTATTTCCTACTTAATCATATTAACTGTTTAATTTCTGCAATTATTTGTGATACTTGTGTAGTCTCCACACCATCCTTTTAACCCTTCCGAGTCTTCGGGCTCGTGGGTGGCGGTTCGAGTCTCGGGTTATCGGGCCTTCCCGATAATCGGATTCTCGGGTCATTACAGCTGGTATCAGAGCGCGATTGTGGTATTATACGAGAATCATAAGTGATTGTAGTGGTCCACTAGTCCACAGCGATGATGTACAGTTGACGCTGGCATCGGGCATCGTGTGTTTTTCTTGACCTTGCCGTTTCCGTGTTTTCTGTCTTTTGCTTCAGGAGCGAGCATGGCGCCGAGGCGGAGCACTCGCTCTCAGCAGGGGCAGTCGGCTGAGGTTCAGGAGTTCCAGCAGGAGGTTCAACTCGAGCAGGAGGAGCAGAGTAGAGTGCCACCAGCGGCCACCGAGGCAGCGGATGCTGTGAGGTTTCTGGGGGCCGAGATTTCTTCCGTGGCATGTACCAGCTTATGTCGCAGCAGTTCGGCGGAGAGGCTGGTGAGGGCTCGTCGACCAGGGGTGGGCCAGGCCGAGCAGTGAGGGATTTCATGTAGTTTCATCCACCTTACTATGGCGGCCAGCCAGACCCTGATTTGACTCGTAGTTGGCTCGACGAGATGGAGCGGGTGTTCAGTTCCATGCGGTGTACTGCGAGGACAAGGTGATGTTGGCCTATAACCAGTTGCAGGGTACGGCTCGGGCGTGGTGGTCTTCCGAGTGGAAGACGTCTTTTCAGTCTCGTCCCCTTGAGCAGATTGCGTGGAGTGACTTTGTCAGCGCTTTTGAGTGTGCCTACTGTCCAGAGTATATTGCTACGCAGAGGATGCGCGAGTTTTTGGAGCTGGTCCAGGGCGACATATCCGTGTTGCAGTATAGGGCCCGATTTGTTGAGCTGGGTCGGTATGCACCTCATATCATGGAGCATGAGAAGGTGAAGACCGCACAGTTCGTGCAGGGCTTGAGGCAGGAGCTGAGGCACCATTTGATTGCGAACGCTGCCACTGATTTGGAGACAGTTTCTCGTGTAGCGGCGTCCTTGGACATGGATATGCAGAGGACTCGGGGACCGATTAGCCAGGGGCAGTCCTTGTCAGGCCGCAGCCAGCAGACGACTACTCAGCAGCAGAGCACGTTCCAGCTTCCTTCTGGTAGTTCGGGAGCTTCGACTCCGGCGGCATCAGCGGCAGGATCTGCATCTTTCGGCGCCAAGATGAAGAAGTTCTTCAGGAAGGGTTTTTCCAAAAAGCGTAAGGAGGACCGTGAGCAGCAGGCTTCTTCGGGCAGTGTTCAACAGCCGGCACCTTTGCAGCGGCAGGGGTCAGTCGATGGATCTCGTTCGGCGTGTTCCCGGTGTGGCGAGTCGCATCCAGGCAGACAGTGTACGGTGCCGGTGATCTGCTTCAGGTGTGATCAGCCAGGACACATGGCACGTGACTGTCCGCAGCGGCCGCGTCAGCCACCCCAGTTTCCTCAGCAGCAGCAGCAGCAGTACCCACAGCAGCAGTTTCAGCAACAGGGTCAGTTTCTGCCACTACTACGGTCAGCGAGTGTGGGCAGGCAGAGGGCTCGAGGCCAGATTACCCACATGACCAGGGCAGAGGCAGAGTCGTCGCAGCTTGTGGAAGGTACTGTTATGATTTTGGGTTGCGCGGCGCGAGTTTTGTTTGATTCTGGCGCGTCCCATTCGTTTATTTCGGAGGATTTCGCACTGAGTGTTGAGGATCCGGTATCTCAGATGTCTTGTGATCTGATGGTGGAGTTGCCGTCTGGTGACTTCATGATCACTCCGTATTGTTTCGAGAAGGTTCCGGTTTGGATCGAGGGGCGGAGTATGCCAGGCAGGTTGTATGCTTTGCAGCTTCGGGATTATGATGTGATTTTGGGCATGGATTGGCTCGAGGCTCATGGAGCGGTGGTGGATTGTGGAATGAAGAGGGTTTACTTTCAACATCCTAGCAGGCGGACCTTCTACTTCCAAGGTATCCGTTCCACCTCTCGTTTCCTCATTTCTGCGATTCGAGCCCGTCGTTTGCTTGATTCCGGTTGTCAGGGTTTTCTCGCTTCTGTAGTCTTGGTAGACCAGCCGTGTCCGGGTGTCGAGGACGTTCCGGTAGTGTGCGAGTTTCCCGATGTTTTTTCCGAGGATTTGCCTGGATTGCCTCCCCAGCGGGAGATCGATTTTGTTATCGAGGTTGTGCCTGGTATGGGACCCTTGGCGAAGACTCCCTACCGTATGGCCCCCGCTGAGCTGAGAGAGCTGAGGGCGCAGTTGCAGGAGTTGCTGGCCAAGGGGTACATTCGTCCTATCTTTTCCCCTTGGGGTGCGCCCGTGTTGTTTGTGAAGAAGAAGGATGGTAGTCTGAGGCTGTGCATCGACTACCGACAGCTGAATGAAGTGACCATCAAGAACAAATATCCGTTGCCGCGGATTGATGACTTGTTCGACCAGCTTCAGTCTGCTCGAGTGTTCTCGCGGATTGACTTGCAGTCCGGTTACTATCAGCTGAGGATTCGCGAGTCCGATGTGGAGAAGACTGCGTTCAGTACGAGGTACGGGCATTATGAATTCTTGGTGATGCCGTTCGGGCTCACCAATGCCCCAGCAGCCTTCATGGACTTGATGCAGAGGGTGTTTCATCCCTATCTGGATCAGTTCGTGGTCGTGTTTGTGGACGACATCCTTGTCTATTCGCGCTCTGCTGAGGAGCACGCATACCATTTAGGTGTAGTGCTGCAGACGTTGCGAGATCACCAGTTGTATGCGAAGCTCAGTAAGTGCGAGTTCTGGCTTCGTGAGGTGCACTTTTTGGGGCACGTGATTTCTGGTGATGGTATTTCCGTGGATCCCGCCAAGGTCGAGGCAGTAATGCAGTGGCCGAGGCCGAGGTCTGTGACGGAGATCCGGAGTTTCTTGGGACTTGCGGGCTATTATCGGAGGTTCATTCGGGATTTTTCTCGCATTGCGGCCCCGATGACCAGACTTACGCGGAAGGATGTGCCTTTCGTCTGGACTGATGAGTGTGAGCAGAGTTTCAGGGAACTGAAGAGATTGCTCACCTCGGCTCCGATGTTGATTTTGCCTTCTGGATCGGGAGGTTTTGTGGTGTGTACAGATGCTTCCGGGGTCGGATTGGGTGCTGTGTTGATGCAGCATGGTAGAGTGGTGGCGTATGCATCTCGGCAGCTGAAGCCCCATGAGGAGAACTACCCTACCCATGACCTGGAGTTGGCGGCTGTGATCTTCGCGCTGAAGATCTGGAGGCATTATCTGTACGGTGAAAAGTTCGAGGTGTTCACTGACCATCAGAGTTTGAGGTATGTGTTCACTCAGAGGGACCTTAACCTCAGGCAGAGACGTTGGATGGAGTATATGAAGGATTATGACTGCACCCTGTCATATCAGCCGGGCAGGATGAACGTCGTCGCCGATGCTTTGAGTCGGAAGGTCGCGGTCAGTGCCTTGATGTTGAGGAAGTGGAGGCTCTGGGAACAAGTGCCCGAAGTGTCATTCAGGCTCAAGATTCCCGAGAGCCAGGGTTAGCGGTGCTTGCGAGTCTGACTGTCACTCCTGCTATCCGCCGTCAGGTGACAGAGGCTCAGCATGCAGACCCTGAGTTGCCCCGGATTTTGGCCATGGCTGATGTGGAGCTCGGTGAGGACGGTGCTGTGAGGTTCCGTGGTAGGCTGTACGTCCCAACCGAGGAGCGGGTTCGTCGTGCGGTGTTGCGCAAGGCTCATGGGAGCAGGTACACCGTACACCCGGGTGCGACGAAGATGTATCGGAACTTGCGGAGGCAGTTCTGGTGGCCTGGCATGAAGAGAGATGTTGCCGAGTTCGTGGCCAGGTGTCTGACCTGTCAGCAGGTGAAGGCGGAGCATCAGCGACCAGGAGGTACTCTTCAGCCCTTGGATGTTCCCGCGTGGAAATGGGACCACGTGACCACGGATTTCGTGGTGGGATTGCCGAGGACTCCGAGTGGGCAAGACAGTATTTGGTTGCTGGTGGATAGGCTGACGAAAGTGGCTCGTTGTTACCGGTCAAAGTCAGCTGGAGCGTGACCAAGTTGGCTCGTCTTTATGTCGAGCGGATCGTGCCTCTGCATGGAATTCCCATTTCCATTGTGTCACATCGAGATCCGCGTTTCACTTCTGGATTCTAGAGGAGTTTCCAGCGAGTCCTTGGCACGGAGTTGGCATTTAGCTCGGCGTACCATCCTCAGTCAGATGGTCAGTCAGAGAGGACCATTCAGACTTTGGAGGATATGCTGAGGTCCTGCTGCCTGGAGTGGCAAGGGAGTTGGTTTCACCACCTACCGTTGGTAGAGTTTGCCTACAACAACAGCTATCATTCGAGCATTGGCATGGCTCCTTATGAGGCGTTGTACGGGCGTCCGTGTCGGACTCCACTTGATTGGTTCGAGGTTGGTGAGCGTGTTTTGACGGGACCGGAGTTGGTACAGCAGTGTGTGAATGTTGTCCACTTGGTTCGTCAGAACATGTTGGCGGCCTAGAGTCGGCAGAAGAGCTATGCCGACCGGAGGAGGCAGCCTCTCACTTTCGCAGTTGGCGATCGTGTGTTCTTGAGAGTTTCTCCGATGAAGGGGGTGATGCGTTTTGGACGGCGTGGGAAGCTGAGTCCCCGCTATATTGGTCCTTTCCACGTTGTGGAGCGCATCGGTGAGGTTGCTTATTGGTTGCGGTTACCCCCTGAGTTGGCGTCGGTGCATGACGTGTTCCACGTCTCGATGTTACGGAAGTATATGCCCAATGACTCTCATGTGCTTGAGGATTCTATTTGGCCCGAGGTGACTCCAGACCTTTCTCTCCCAGAGTTTCCCGTCCGCATTGAGGATAGGCGAGAGCAGCGCCTGCGGAACAAGGTCATCCCCTTGGTTAAGGTGGTGTGGCAGCGGCACTCTGGTGGTGAGGCTTCTTGGGAGCGTGAGGACGAGATGCGTCAGCAGTTCCCTTACTTGTTCAAGTGAGTTTCCTCTTCTTCCCCTGAACTTTGTTCTTAAATTTCGAGGACGAAATTTCTTTAAGGGGGGAGGGCTGTAATATTCCGGAACTTTCGGATCCTTCCTTTCGGGTCCCGGATCGGGTTTCTCGGAGTGTCCGGCTCCGCTAGGTCCGAAATTTCGTTTCGGACATCTTTCGTGTTCGGATCGGCGCGATCCGGAGTTGTTTAGGAGGCTCGGAGTGTGTCCGCGACTTTTCCGCGTGTGTTTTCCGATTCCCGGTGTGTGTTTCGGCAAATCCTTCGGAACCTCGTTGCAGGTGAACCGGGTCGTTCACCTAGGCGAGAGTGATACCGTTGCGATCGGTGCGTTCCGAGGATCGCAGAAATGTAATTTTTAATTTTTTGATATTTTCTAAATTTTCTATAAATACCCTCCCTTTTTCTCTCTCCCCCACCTTTCTTCTTCTTCTTCCTTCTTCTTCCTCCCACCGTGAGCAACCTCTTCCCCTCTCTCTCCCATTCGACCGCGGCGGACCTCTCTCCGGCTGCAGACGGCGGCGGGGCGACAGCGCGGCGACGTGGGCGGCGGCGAGGCGATCTCGTGGGCGTGCGGTGTTCGTGGGAAGCGTGAAGGAGCGAGGATCCTAAAAGCTTTCTTCGAGATTTGTGGACGATCCGACGCGCCTCGAGGCGAGATCGAAGTAGGGTGACGTTCCCTAGCCTCTTGCGTTCCTTTCCCGTGATTTGTAGGCCGAGGGGAGGCCGAGAGACGGGGTTTCATGCCGGGTTTGGGTTTTTCATGATTTGGGGAGAGTTCGCCCGATCTATGTTTTTAGGCCGCGATTCAACGTTTTGATGGCTTAGAAGCATGCTAGGGGTCCCTAAGGGGCTTCCCCCTTGTTTCCCCCCTCTCCTATGGAGGCATGGGGGCGTGGTTGGTGTTTTTGGGCGTTTCACGCCGTTTTGCCGCCGGGACGGTGTGACGGTCATTCCAGAGACCGTCACATCCTGTGACGCTCCAATGTGGGCGCGTCACAGTTCTATTTTGGCCAACTGGGTGGTCCGTGGGTGTGACGGTCCCACGATAGACCGCCAGGGCGTTGTGACGCGCCCAGGTAGGACCGTCAAGTGACGATCCGACCGTTGGCATTCGACCGTTGGGTTTTGACCGTTGAGGGTCAAGGACTGTGACGCACCGGGGCTGGCGCGTCAGAGCCTTGTAACGCCCCTGTGTGGGAGCGTCAGAGCTGACGCGTTCCCAACCTGTAACGCGCCGAGTGGCACGCGTCACAGTTGGTTTCCTCGCGCCTTGTGACACACTGGTTTGGGTGCGTTAGGGCCTGTGACGCACCAGGGTAGGCGCGTCACAGTTGTTTTAGCACCGACGATCTGACGCGCCTGTGTTGGGCCGTCAGGGGGCTGTGACGGTCCAGCGATAGACCGTCAGAGCCTGTGGCGCACCAGTGTTGGACCGCCAGGCTCTGGATTGCACGGCTGGTTTGCAGTCCCGTTTCTTTTCCGACAGTGGTCACCGTGTGACGGTGCTGGTACGTGGGATGGTCCCCGTACGTCGTCAGATGCGGACGTTATTTTCCGTTGACTTGAGAGTCTACTCCTTCAGTGACCCTCCACTAGTCGTAGCCTTCCTGCACGCGTGTGGACCCACCAGGGAGTGGTGGAGAGGCTACCCTGAGGACGGTTTTTATACTGGTTTCCGTCGGGCCCCACGTCTGTAGCCAGAGTCCGACTAAGGGGGAAACCAGTTAGAGGCCAGACCTAGGACGCATGGTCTGTGTGTGCACACGTGGTTGGGGGCATTTGGACACACGCTGACGAGCGTGACCCCAGCTAGTCACTTGCTTTGCGGTTACTTGTTCGGTGTCCGTGCCTCTGGTAGGCGCTACCACGTCAGGCAGTTCACCTGCGGTGCGGTGTAAGTCATCAGGGGACGCTACCGACTGTGCTTCTAGTGGGAGGTACTCATGTCGAGTCGGGAGTGACAGGCTGTCAGTCTTGTGGCTACGACCTTCGGGTTTTGGTCGGGTTGACCGTTGAGTCCCGGTTGTTTTGCGGTGGCGCATGTCTCGATTTTCGTGCCGCGAGGCCGGTGTTGTAGTTGCAGGACTGTTACTTCTGAGATACTCGCTTAACCGCTAGCATTGTGGTTTCCCGTTTCGCGAGGTAGGGTTCGAGTGATCCCTACTGAGTCTTGTTCTGAGACTCATTCCCTGCGTGTTTCCACCGTGTTTCAGGCGAGGCGCGGCCGAGGCTCAGCGTGGTTCAGGCGCCCAGCGTTAGTGCCAGAGGTCAGAGCCGGGTATGTCCCGTGTAGCTGTACTTTTCTTTCTTGTCTCTGTACTAGTTGTGGACTACTGTTGTTATTTTATTATATCTTGTGACCATGTATCATGAAAAATGTTAATCTATTTCCTGCTTAATCATATTAACTGTTTAATTTCTGCAATTATTTGTAATACTTGTGTAGTCTTCACACCATCCTTTTAACCCTTCCGAGTCTTCGGGCTCGTGGGTGGCGGTTCGAGTCTCGGGTTATCGGGCCTTCCCGGTAATCGGATTCTCGGATCGTTACAACAGCCATTGTACTACCTCAATCGGAAGCTGATTAGGCCTGAGCATCGGTACGCGCCTATGGAAAAGGTGTGCTTAGCTTTGGTGTTTGCTGTCAAGAAGTTAAGGCAGTACCTTCTAGCTCACCGAGTGGACCTCATCTCAAAGTGCGATCAACTCAAATTTCTGCTCAATCAACCCGTCCTCTCCGGAAGGCTCGGCAAGTGCGCACTTATCCTTATGCAGTTCGACATCACCTTCGTCCCACGCAAGGCGATCAAGGAGCAAGGATGGCCGAGTTCTTAACTGCGCATCCTATGCCAGAAGATTCGCCACTCAACTTCGAGTTGCCCGACGAGGAGGTGTTGGTGCCTTCACAAGAGGGTGGGGAGCATCTTGAAAATGTCCCACCACAAACGGAGCCGAACGTCCTCACCCTCGACCTCCCACATTGGGAGTTGTATTTTGATGGCGCTTCCTGAACAATCAAGAAGGCTGGCGGCCTCACAGACTTTGTATCTGGCGCGGGGATCATTTTTGTATCTCCGCAAGGCGGCATTCTTCATAACTCTTGTGCTCTCGTGAAGTCATTGACTAATAATGAGGCGGAGTATGAAACGCTAATTATCAGACTTCAGCTGGCACTGGAGATGGACATCAAGTGCATTAAAGTGTACGGGGATTCTCAACTCGTCATTCGACAGGTCCTAGGCGACTATAACGTCCGGAAGAAGGATCTCATTCCCTACCATGCAGCCATCATGAGGTTGAAGGAAAAAATTTACCTATTTGAAATAGGCCATGTCCAAAGAGGCAATAAATCTCAGACAGACGCTTTGGCAAAATTGGCAGCAACCTTAAAACTCCCACCTGAGGGGGAGTTGAATATCACTGTCAGACATCGAAGACTCATGCCAAGTGTGCTCGACGAAGAATTCGGCCTCACTGTATATGAGGACAACAACATCCAAGAGGAGAATGCTTCAGAGGAAGAAGACTGGCGTGAGCCGATTATAAGGATAAAGAACGGGTGGCTTCCTCCCGATCGGGCTCAGAAGGTGCAACTGCTACGTAGGGCAACATCTTATCAACTGATTGACGGCTCGCTTTTTCTGCTCGTCCATGAAAAAGACCGATCGGTCCTCCTACAGTGCCTTTCATCTAAGGAAACAAAAACTGTCATGCACGAGGTCCATTCCAGATTGTGCGGGGCCCATCAAACAGGAGCCAAGATGAAAAATAGCATTAAGCTCAAAGGGTTTTATTCGCCCACCATATACGAAGAATGCAACCAGTATGCTCGTACATGTCATCAATGCCAAGCATTCGGACCAGTGCCTCGGAGCCCGCCTAATCCGCTCCATCCAACTACGCCTACTTGGCCGTTCACAGAGTGGGGCATGGACATTGTGGGACCATTCCCGCCGTCATCTCAAGGCCACAAGTTCATCCTAGCCGCCACCGACTACTTCTCTAGATGGGTAGAAGCTATTCCGCTACGAAAAGTTACAGGGGAAGTAGTCGCCCGGTTCGTGAGGCACTACATTATATACAGATTCGACACCCCTAGTCGGATCATCTCAGACAACGGCACACCATTCAGGAACAAGACCGTCCATGCTTTGGCGTCTAAGTTTCATATTGACTGGAGGACGTCGTCAGTCTACAATCCCCAAGCCAATGGGTTGGCCGAGGCCTTCAATAAAACCCTTTGCAAGCTATTGGCCAAGATGGTGAGCGGACGTAAACGAGATTGGGGCGAAAAGGTCCATGAAGCCTATGGGCCTATCGGACTATCTACAAAACACCTACGGGTTGTTCACCGTTCTCCCTGTTCTACGGAGCCGAAGCAGTGGTCCCTGTGGAAATTGAGCTGGCATCCTATCGCGTTGATGTTCACGCCGGATTGCCAGGTCAAGATCAATCTGAAATAGAAAGAAGGCTCGAGGAATTGTCCAACCTTGAAAGTGAAAGACTCAAAGCCTATAAACACTTACAAGTGTATCAGGTCCGTATGACACGTGCTTATGATAAGCTGGTCAAACAAAGGGCATCAAGAAAGACGACCTCGTCATGGTCAAAGAAAAGAGGTCTTGGCAGGAAGACGAAGCGACAAACTCCAGCCTAATTGGCGCGGGCCTTACGTCATCCAGAAGGTCTATGAAAGAGGGGCCTATACGGTCGTCGACCACAAGGGAAACAACCATTTCCCTCCTCTTAATGGCAAGCACATGAAGCTTTACCATACGCCACCGCAAGAGCTTCCGTAGCAATCCTCTCAGGACATACCTCTCCCCAGCGAAGATTCAAGTTAAAAAAAAATGGGGTTAAAAATATTGATGTCCCGGCGAACTTAGTCACCTTTCAAGGGTTGGCTAAGAGCAAAAAGGCCATAGACCCGGCTGAGGTGAAAACCTGCAAGGGGGCCGCGGGCAAAAATAGGCAACCCCTCAGTGTGAAAACCCGCAAGGGCGCACCGGAAAAAGTTAAAGGGGGCCAACCTCCGCGAAAACCCGAAAGGGCGGTGAGATTGATAATGTGAAAAAATAAAACCTCTTGCAACATGTTTTTACAAGTGGTTCCAAGTCAGTGACTTCACCCTATGATGGCAAGTGCATTATACTGACGCCATGGCTATAGTTCCAAAGCCACCATGCAACATCCAGTCTCACCAGGACACTATGGCTATCATCCCGACATTGTCATAGTTTGTCCTACCGAGATCACCAGCATTTTGAACCCTTGGATTTGATTCGTATGCCCCATCCGGGCTATCAAATCCGTCTCTCCTTCTCACAGGGTTGATTCATACGTCTTTTGGCTAGTCAACCCTGCTTACATTTTCGATTTCGGATTTAACGCTTATGTCCCCGCGGACTGTCAAATCCATTCATTCCTTTTCTAGAGTTGACTCGTACGTCCCTTGACATGTCAGTTCCTCCCATATTTTAGACTTCCCGGGTTCGGCTCCCGTGTCTCTTCAGGCTATCCAATCTGTCCCTCCAGTCCCATCGGGCTAGGCCTATGCATGCTCCTTTCGGGCCGCCGACCCATCTCGCCTATTGGCTTCCAAGTTTAACTCATGTCTTTTTTCGGACTGTTAAATCCACTTACTCATTGTCCCAACTGGGTCTAGCCTATGCATGTCCCTTTCGGGCTGCCAACCCATCTTACCTATCGACTTTCGGGTTTGACTTACATGCCCCACTGGGATCGTCAGACACATTTTGTTGTCTCACCAGGTTTGGCCTATGCATACCCCTTTTGGGCTGCTAACCCTATCTGCCTATCGGCCATCAGATTTGATCCATATGTCCCACCCAGGCAGTCAAATCCATTCATTCCTTCTTCTGGGTCTGGCCCATGCATGCCCCTTTCGGGCTGCCAACCCATCTCGCCTATCGGCTTTCGGTTTGACTCTCACGTCCCACTAGGGCAGTCAAATCCACCCGTTCATCTTCTAGGTCTAGCCTATGCATGCCCCTCTCAGCTGCCAACCCATCTCACCTATCGGCTTTCGGGTTTGACTCACACGTCCTACTAGGGCTGTCAAATCCAACCATTCATCTTTTGGGTCTGGCCTATGCATGCCCCTCTTGGGCTGCCAACCCATCTTGCCTATCAACTTTCGGGCTTGACTTTCACGTCCTACTAGACTGTCAAATCGATCATTTCCTTCTTTTGAGTTTGGCCTGTACATGCTGCTGTCGGACTGCCAACCCATCTCGCCTCTCAGCTTCCAAGTTTGACTCACATATCCCACTGGGACTGTCAAGTCCATTCTTTTGTCTCAACGGGCTTGGCCTATGCATGCCCTTCTCGGGCTACCAACCTTATTTGCCTATCGGCCCTCGAATTTGATGTATATGTCTCACCCGGGCTGTCAAATCCATTCTTTCATCTTACCGAACTTGGTATGCATACCCCTTTCAGACTGCCGACTCATCTCGCCTATCGACTTCCAGGTTTAACCCACATGTCCCTTTCGGACTATTAAACCTACTTATTTGTTGCCTCAACCGGGCTTGGCCTACGTATGCCCCTCTCGGGCTGCCAGCCCATTCGGCCTATTAGCTTTTGGAGTTAACTAACCATGTCCCACTAGGACTGTCAAATCCACCCGTCTGTCCCACCGGATGCGGCGCACACGTCCCTCTCGGGATGCCAAACCTCGTTGCCTTCTGGCACCATATGTAAAAAAAAAGGGGGGGGGGGGGGGTAAAAATATTGGTGCCTTAGTGGACTTGGTTGTTTTCATTAGGGGAGCAATCAAAGACAAAAAGACTTAAACCCGGCTAAGGTGAAAACCCGGCGAGAGCGCCTTAGGCAAAAATGGGTACCCCTCAATGTGAAAACCCACGAGGACGCACTGAAAAAAGCTAAAGGGGGCCAGTCCTGGTGAAAACCCGAAAGGGCGGTAGAGCTGATAAAGTGATAAAAAAAAGAGAGCACACATGCAAGAGGATGGAAGTAAAAGCTATTGAGCTTTGTCCTTTATTCTTCAATATCATCAAAAGAAAGGAGCCCGAGACAAGCCCTCGGGATAACTAAGATAAGAATGGGCAAAGTACAAAAGTCATGTGTACAAAAACAAAAAGGCGACAAGACCTATCAAGCACCAAACTCGCTCTTCCTCAAGTCAACAAGGCGAGTCTCACTTTGAAGAGCCTCCTCCTAGAGTCCCTTAAGCCTACAGCGGAGAGCCTCTACATCGGCGCGCGCGAGACTGCGCTCCTCGGTCTCTCAGATCTCCCGCAGAAGCTCCTCCACTCTGCGGGAGGCCGCTGCTCGCGCTCGTGGGCGGCCTTGACCTGGGCACCTACCTCGGCATGGCTGCTCGAAGTCTGCAGAGCTGCTCCTCCTCCTGCCGAATCTGCATCTGGGTCCTCCGTCTCCGCTCCTGAATAGCGTGAAGGCGGGCGAACTCCTTCCACACGGCTGCGACCTCGGCCATCCAGGCGTCCCGAGGGAGACCGAATGCATGGTAGCATTTGGTGCAACACTCTAAATGACCCCTCATAACCTCAATATCGAGAGGAGATCAATCTGTAGCAGCGATCGGAGATTTTTGAATGAGTCGGGTGCCCATATTAGTGTCCACCAATGCTATACCAAGCTAAGGACCGTCAGGCCACTCTATCCCAAGAGCCGGGAAACAAAAGCCTCATCAGCTGAAGCTAAAACAAAGAAAGGAGACAGAATCCAATGACTGGCATTTCCAAACAAAATGAAATGTACAGAATTTTGATGTACAAGTTACGACGTCCTTGCCTAGGGTGGTATTGCGCTCGAGTCTGTGCTGGATGGTATCTGCCTCAGCCCGTGCATGGCCGACATCAACTCAGACCAACACACCCTAAGGGCTAGTCTACATCAACGATGGCTATCACAAGTCAACGGTTAACCAACTTTAACTTGCAGCTACACACCACGGCGATTAGCAGACACATCTGCGGCGACACCATAACGGCCAGCCGGCACATCAACATATTCGGCTACACACCTCAGTGGTCAGCCGACACATCTTCAGTGACACCTCAGCGGTCAGCCGGCACAACGACTTTTGGCCAACGCACCCCCAAGGGTCAACCAATGTCAGTTTTTGGCTATCACAACTCAACAGCCAAAGGACAACGACTAAGACGGATGTGCCTCTCTGAGGCAGGCCAACTCCAGGCCAACAAGCCTTGCCGAGGCAGGCCTACATCAACTACAGGCCAACAAGCCTCGCTGAGACGGGCCTGCATCAACTTTGGACCAATATGCCCTAAGGGTCGATCTACATCAACTTTCGCTAATGCACCCCCAAAGATTGGCCAAGATCTAATTTCAGGCCAATACGTCCTAGGGGACGGTTTACATTAACTTTGACCAGTAAACCCCTAAGGGTTGGTCGACATCAGCTTCAGGTCAAAGTGTCTCGCCGGGGTAGGCCTACATCACTTCTAGACTGGTGGGTCTCACTGGGACAAGCTTGCACCAACACTCAGCTTCCTTAAAGAATTTGTCTCCACCGTGGCGAGTTATAACTACAAGTGCTACGAGAACAAAACGATGGAGCCGAAGATTAGAAGAAATGTACAGGAAGAACAACGAAACAGTGAGGTACAGTCCTACAAAGGGCACGGACCGTCCGCCTCCGCCCCCGGCTTTAACAAACGTTACGTGGGGGGCATTTGTTGGAAGCAATTTTTTTCCTACAAAAACACTCCCCTCGCCAACACCCATCTGGGGTGAAACTTGTTGTCTGGGTGAAAAGAACCTATCCGGGGTGAGAAAAAACACGTCCGGGGTGAGAAGAACCCGTCCGGGGTGAAAAGAACCCATCCGGGGTGAAAAGAACCCATCCGGGGTAAGACCATAGGGGGATTCGGGGGGGGGGCACATCAGGCTCTTTGGGGTCAAGTGACCCCAGACATCAGGCTCTCTGGGGTCAAGTGACACCAGACAGACCTGCTCGGGGTCGAATGACCCCGGAAAGGTCTGCCTGGGGTCAATTGACCTTGGGGCGGTCCAACCCACCCGGGGTCACTTGACCCCGGTGCGGTTGGACCCCGCCCAGGGTCAATCAACCCTGCTGCCCTATTCTCTCTATCGAACAAAAAAAATGAGACCCTCCCGGGGTCACTTTCATCCCATTCACCCCGTACGGGTTAAATCAACTCCAGGTGACCCTCCAACTTCTATAAATAGACTCTCGGGGGTCCAAAAGGATGAGGAATCAACCATCAAGTACGAGCTACGCACAAGGAGACTTGCGCACCAACGAGAAGAACATTGGTCTAGGAAACCTCCCAATACTTCGAAAACGCCCACTGCTCTTGCAGAATTGTGACTATGTCCTCAAATCATAGGGTTTCTCGCTTAACCTCGCGGCTTTTGACGAAACCCTAATCCCATTAATTCTTCGGTGGTGAGTGAAAGCTAAATCTGAGCCCTACAGGCAAGCATGCCCTCAATATCAGGACCCTTGTAGAAGATTAAGGTTTCTTTCACAGATAAACAAAGATGTTCGGACGTTAGGCCGATGTAAATCAACACTGACTGCGGTCAGTGGGGAAAGGTCCAGCACCGGAACTCAAATCGTCTGATACGATGTGCACCCACGGAATAAACCCTTACATAAAATACTTCTTTTCAAAAAGAACCCCCCGAATAAATATATTCCATGGCCAACAGCTGTACTTAACTGTTAGCAATATTAATTGTTGTTTTATTGTCACAATAAAGCTTCTTGGGAAGCTCAAACTGAATTCCTAGATCACTTAGAAAAAGCTTTAATCATAATAACTCAGTGAGACCATGTGCCATTGCTCTGTATTCTGCTTCAACACTTGACCTGGCACACAGTCTGTTTTTTGCTTCAAGTGACTAGGTTGCCCCCAAGTAAAGTGGCAGTGCCCAGTTGTTGACCTCCTATCGTCCTTAGAGCTAGCCCAGCCTGCATCAATATATCCTTCAATTCTCAGATGGTTGATTTTCTTGAAAAGAATACCCTTCCCCATAATTGTCAAGGCGCACGCCTAGGCGCCGCTTAGGCGTGAAGGCATTTTTTTGAAGGAAAGGCACACAGTCGCCTTATTGGGCCGCAATAAGGCGAGCTCGGGCGCGCTTCAGCGGCATAGGCGCCCAAAGCAGCCCGCATTGCCGCTCAGATCTAGTCGCGGTCGATGGAGACCCGTTATGCAATCCCATTTTCGGAACCCCTTTAAAAAAATCGCAATGCTTCACCCCCGTTCAACTCCCAAACCCTAAACCAACCCTCGATACCCCTCTTCCTCTCCAGCTCTCTACTCTCCCCAAGGTTTGCACCATCTGCAGCCACAATCGCCGCTATGTGCAGCCATGATAACCGTCGATCGTCAGCGCCAGTGCCGTCGTTGAGCCGTCCACAACCAGCACCATCTGTGGCCGTCCGTCGTCGCCGACTCGCCAACGACCTCTGGCGACCGTTGTAACTCAACGAGGTATCCTCTCTCTCTCTCAGAGTCTCCTCGCCCCTCTCTGTATGTCTCTCTCTGCTCGCCACTCTCCCCCACCTCCTTCTATCTCTCTAGTCTCTCCCTCATCCATCCTTCCCTCCCTCTCTTTCTCACTCTATCTGAGACCGACAAACAAAGTCCCAGGGAGAGAATCGACTCTCTCTCTCTACAGCCCCCTCTCTCTATCTCTCTCTCCCCTGCCCCTTCTATCTCTCTCCTCGTCCATCCTTACCCTCTGTCTGTCTCCCCTTTCTATCTCTCCCCTACCCCCTACTCTCTCTCCCTCTCACAGTCTCCTATCCCGCAGCCCCTCCTCTCTCTCTCTCTCTGAGCACCCGCTATCTCCCCTACCCCCCTCTCCCCCTGCCCCCTACTCTCTCTCCCTCTCACAGTCTCCTATCCCGCAGCCCCTCCTCTCTCTCTCTGAGCACCCGCTATCTCCCCTACCCCCCTCTCTCCCCCTGCCCCCTGCTCTCTCTTTCTCTATCTTGTAGTCTCACAAGAACACCTCCTCTCTCCCCTACCCCCGTCTCTCCCCCGCCCTACACTCACTCTCTCTGTCTCACAGTCTCACAGAGAGCACCTGATCTCTCCCATGCCCCCCTCTCTCCCCCGCCCCCTACACTCACTCTCTGTCTCATTGTCACAATCACACACAGAGCTCCCCCGCCACCCTCTCTCCCCCGCCCCCTACACTCCCAAGCTCTCACTCACTGCCACTGTCACACAAGAGAGCAACCCTGCCCCCTCTCTCCCCCGTCCCCTGCACTCACTCTCTTTGTCTCACAGTCACAGTCTCTCTCTGCCCGGCCCCCTGCTCTCTGTCTCACATAGAGCACTTGCTCTCTCCCCTGCCAAGCTTTGGTGCCCCCCACCCCCTCCTCTCACTCTCTGTCTCACAGTCACACAGTCTCATTATACTCTATAGCTGAACATTGATGTTCTTTTTCTTTCTTTTTTTGCAGTGATCATCGTGGAAGAGTCTAGCGACACTCGGTACAAAAGTAAGAAGAAGGCTAAGTCTAATGATCCTGGTTGGAAGTACACATATTGGCCAAATGAGCATGATAAAAACAAAATAAAATGTGAGTTGTTTGGTTTGATAATAAATGGAGGAATCAAAAGACAAAAGGAGCATTTAATAGGAGAGTTTAGTGATGTGAGAAGTATCCAAAAACTACAAAGGAGATTGCTGATGAGATGTTGAGTTGGTTTAAAAAAATAAGAAAAGAAAAATGTCATGTTGTGAGAGTACAACTCCAAATGAGGATGATTCTTCTGATGAGGAGACAATTGAAAAATCAAAGGATGACTCCACTGTGTCAGTGTCAAAGAAGAAAGAAAAAATCTCAATTTCAAGTAAAAAAGATTGTAAAGGGTCCGATGGATGTTTTTGCGAGAATGAGTGCTAAAGATTTTGTTGATGCAAGGAGTGGAAAAAGAGTGTAAAGTAGGTTGGAGTCTAGAATGAAAAAATGAAGAAAAAAAGATACTTGGAGGAGCTGTAGTCACATGGTTTTATGAAGACGGAGTGCCTTTTAATGCAACTAAATTAAAGAGTTTTGTAATAATGTTTGAACTTGTAGAGCGATTTGGACCAGATTTAAGCCACCAAGTTACCATAAGTTGAGTGTGCCTCTCAAAGAAATGATAGAGGAAACAAACAATTTGCATGCTAAATACATGTAATATTGGAAGACTTATGGGTGCACTATTATGTGCGATGGGTAGAATGACAAAAGGTATAGAAAGTTAGTCAATTTCTTGGTGAATTGCTCTGAAGGTACTATTTTATGAAAATCATTTATGTTTCCCATCAGAGAAAAGATACAAGATTGTTGTATGAATTGTTGAATAGGATCGTTGAAAAGGTTGGAGAGGAGAATGTTGTGCAAGTTATGACAGACAATGCATCTTATAACATTGCAGCAGGTAGAATGTTGATGGAGAAAAAGAAAAAAAAAATTGGTCACCTTGTGCTACCATTGTCTTGATCTCATGCTAGAAGAAATTGACAAATTGAAGACTTATGCAGACACCATCTCAAAAGCTAAAAAGCTGACAACAAACATATATACCCACACTCGTTTGCTTGACCACATGAGAAAGAAGACAAAAGGAAGAGAACTTGTAAGGTTTGGAGTCACAAGATTTTCCACCTCCTTTCTCACATTGTAAAGGTTGCGTGATGATTCTATGAAGAAAACTTTGCACATATTGTTCACTTCAGATGCATGACATCATAGTGTATGGGCAAAGACAAATAAAGGAAAGAATGTTTCTTCAATTGTTTTTCAGGTGAAGTTTTGGTATGCAATTGAAAAGATATTGAGAGCTTCTCAACCTATTTTACAGGTTTTGAGATTAGTTAATGCAAATGAGAAGCCTGCAATGGATACATTTATACTGCAATGGAACATGCAAAGTACATAATTGAGAACTTTGGTTCTAAGGAAGCTAAGTACCAACCTGTCTTCACAATTGTGGAGCGACGTTGGAAGGATCAAATGAATCATCCTCTACATAAAGTAAGATTTTCCTTAAACCCTAAATTATATGTTGAAGCTCCTATGAGGAATGGTTCTACTATAGTTGCAAAGTTCTCAAATTCCTTCTGAACATGTGTTGAAAGGATAGAGCCAGATGTAGACATACAAGACAACATCAATGATCAGATGGTATTACATATGAATGAAAGAGGTGCATTTGGAAGCTCAATGTCAATTAAAGCTCGTGATAGGAGATTGCCAAGTGAGTAATTTGACTAATTTTGCTAATTTTTGTAGTCTTATTGAATGAGGATTGAGGAAGTGATTTTAAGTATATTTTTTCCTTAAATGTTACTATAGCTGATTGGTGGATACAATATGGAGATACACAGGATCTCATGAATGTTGCTGTGAAGATTTTAGGACTCTCTTGTAGTTCCTCTGGTTGTGAACGTAATTGGAGTATATTTGAATTCGTAAATATTCTTTTAAAATAATTTTTTAAGAAGTCTATTGTGTTAAAATCATTAATCTTATCTTTATGTTTTCCAGATTCATACAAAAAAGAGAAATAGATTAAAGCATAAACGATTAATAATTTAGTGTATGTTCAATACAATCGGCACCTTCATGAAAGGTTCTTAGAAAGGAAGAAGCATCCGGAGAAGTATGATCCTATATGCTAACAGAGTTAAATTGGAGAAGTGAGTGGATGACTAAGATGGTGATGATTTAGTTCATGAGGGAGATGACCTTACATGGAAAATTGTGGATATAGCAATGGGCACATCAGAACAAAGGACTAAAAGAGACACACTCTCAAGAGAAAGTATTTCACATTCTATGGAAGAGGGTGATGATGAACAAGATAAATGGGAGAATCAAGAAGAGACGGATGATGATGATGCGCCATGGGAGTCAAATGGTGAAGATGGTAATAAAGATGAAGATGAGGATGATGAAGTTTCAAATGACATAGCTCTTGAGAATGCAATGTTTGGTTTCAAAATTTAGATGTTTTTAGGCTTTTTGTTGGATATTGTATGACTTTTAAAGCTAGTTGGCTACTATTGTCTTTGGTATTTCCCTAATTCTGCATTTGTTTGTTATTATTGCTTGTATGTGATAATTGGTAACGTCTTTTTTCTTTTGGTAAATGTTTTATATTATATGTATGTTGTTTCAAATATGATTTGCAGATTTTTTGAAGAAATTGGCAAAAGTTAATATTTGCCTATTGTTTTCATTCTAAAAGTCTATTTTTTGTTGTTAATTTTATCTCAAAAGTAATTTTATTTTTTATTGCAATGTCACTTCTATTATTTTTTATTTCTACGTCCATACTAGTGTTGTTATCCATATTTTTAATGATCACGATTAAATTTTATCTAGAAAATTACATATATATTAATGACCATATCTGTTTATGAACTTGAAGCCGAAGTGGTGGGTACTTAGGCGCCCGCCTAAGCACTTAGGTGCTCAAGGACCCAAGCTCGCTTTGGTCGTCTTGTTACCTTACAACTATGCCCTTCCATGGACAAGATTTAAGTACCTCAAAATGCACTCCACAGCCTTCATATGAGTAGTCATGGGAGCATGCATGTACTAACGTACCACACCTACAGCATATAAGAGGTCATGCCGGGTCGAGAAAAGATATAAAAGCTTGCCATCCAATCGCGGATAAAAATCACTTTCTTCTAGAGAGCCTTTCACCATCTTGTCCTATCAAACCATTTCAACTGGAGTAGCTGCTAGTTTACAACCAAATTTTCCTATTTCGACTAGCAAATCAAGGACAAATTTCCTCTAACAAATATAGATTCATTCATGTGATCTAGCCACTTTTATACCTAGGAAGTATTTCAAGTCCCCTAGGCCCTTGACTTCAAATTCAGCGGTTAACCCATTTTTCAAACTTTGAATTTCTATTATATCATCCCCAATAATGATCAAACCATCAATATATACAAGAAGTATTGTAATATGAGCATTTCTTCATTTAACAAACAATGTGTGATCAGCATTTGATTGTTTAAATCCAAACCAGATCATAACCTGACGAAGCCGATCAAACCACACTGTGGGGAACTGTTTCAGTTGTACAAAGCATTGCTGAGTCTACAGACTTTTTCCTTTCATATCAACACCAAGAGGAGGTAGCATATAGATTTCTTCCTACATATCACCATTCAAAAAGACATTCTTCACATCCATCCATGGTCTGCAGTACCGCCTAATACCGATACGTATCGAACAATACGTCTCAGTACCGGACCCAAACGATCCGATACCTGCCGTTACTGGCAATACCTATTAATAGAATTTAAAAAAAAAAACATACGAACCGGGGCCAATCTGGCCAGGCTTGTTCCATCGAGACTGCCCGATTAAGGGCCTCCCTCAGCTCACGGGCTGCACTTTGCAGTCCCGTGAGTTGAGAATTGAGGCCCACCCCCTCCCACAGCTGCACAAGATTGAGTCAAATTCTCAATTATTAAGTATCAAAATTCACTACATCAATACCTCAATTTCTCAATATATGTGTTAGATTGTGTTCAATCATGTTGAATTTTACATTCTATTAACTTTTCCTTTTTTCTGATTTTTATATTTTTTAATTTTTAAACCCATGTAAATATGTACACTAATATAGGGGGGCCAACTGTCGGGCGGTATCGATACTGGGAACCTTGCATCCATCTGACATAAAGACCAAAAATATTGAACAGCAAGTGCCAGAATCACTCTGATGGATTCAAGTTTCGCTATAGGTGCAAAAGTCTCCTGATAATTGATCTCATAACTCTGAGTGAACCCTTTTGTAATCAATCTGGCCTTGTACCTCTGTATCACTCCCCCTGCATTGTATTTTATTGTGTAGACACACTTGCGCCCAACTACTGCCCTGTCTCTAGAGAGATAACTAGATCCCATGTCTTGTTCTTGCTAAGTGCACTTAGCTCCTCTTCCATTGCTCGTCGCCGGTTAGAATCCTTAACAGTCTCAAAAAATGAGTTAGGAATAGAGATAAAATACAAGTAAATAAATAGGTCTGATAATCAAAAGGAAATATGAGAGTAATTCACAAAATTCGAAATGGGATACTTTGCACAACCACAGACTCCCTTGCGAACAGCAATGGGAAGATCTAAATCAGTCCTAGGATTTGGATGATCAGGATCTATGGGTAAAGCAACCTCTTGAGTTGGCCGATCAGTAGCTGGTCTATTTTTGAGGTTCTTCCGCTTGTATGTGAGCAGGGGCTTTTCCGAATCATATGAACCAACATCAGCAGAAACAAGAGACTGAGATTGAACATCTAGTGTAGCAAAAGTAGAGGGCGTGGAAAACTGTAAAGGTAGAAGAAAAAGGGTGACATTAGTGTCAGTAGTGTCCGTGTCCTTCATCACCAGAGTCTCCCCTTTACGATGAGACCGGAGAGAATAGTAGGACTCAAACTCAAAGAAGGTGATGTCCTTGCGAAAAACAGAGCAACCAATAAAAGGATCATAGCAACGGTAACCCTTTTGAGTAGTAGAACAACCAAGAAAAACACCCCAAATAGCACACGGATCAAATTTGAAACTGCACGGCCCAAGTGATGAATAAAACAAAAACAACTAAAGGCCCGCAGTAAAGAGAGAACAAGGGTTTTTCTGGATAAAGGATAGTAGGGAGAACGATGACTCTGGATGGCATTCGATTGATGAGAAAATTTGCAGTCAAGACAACATCAGCCCAAAAAATTTTAGGGACGTGGAGCTAAAATAAGAATGCTCTGGCTGTCTCAAGAAGGTGACGATTTTTACACTTAGCGGCACCATTTTGTTGAAGAGAACATGCGCAAGAGGACTGTAGGATGATGCCTTCATCTTCAAGACATACATTGATGCTGCGAGCAAAGTACTCGAGAGCATTGTCAAAACGAAGAACTTTGACAGATTTGCCAAATTGAGTTCTAACCAAGTTACAAAACACCTGACAATAAGAGGAACTTCATCTCGAGATTTAAGAAGATAGAGCCAAGTGTAATGTGAGTAATCGTCAATAAAAGTATTGAAGTATCGATTGTCATCCAAATAAGGAGACAAGGAAAGGACCCCACACATCAAAACGTACAAGTTTAAATGAGGAGTTGTTTTTATTTATAGAAGAAGAAAATTGAGTCCTACAATATTTTGCCAACTGGCGGACTTGACATTGTAACAACTTGACGTCAACTGACTCAAATAAAGAGGAAACAAGACTTTCAATGGCTGAAAGAAAAGATGCCCTAAACGAGGGTGCCACAATTGAATCTCATGTAGTCTCCTATCTAGGCTAGGAGGCACAGATGACTGAAGTGCACTCCTCTCATGCGGCTCAAAGATATATAGACCATCCACTTCACGACCAATCTCAATCGTTTGCCTTGTCTGCAAATATTAAAAAACACAATGATCAGAAAAGAAGTTTACTGAATGTTGTAACTGTTTGATAAGACCGCTAACAAAGAGCAAATTAATAGAAAGGGGAGGAACATGAAGGGAGGACAAGATCGGGTGATCAGATAGGCGAATGGACCCTTTGCCAACGACAGTGGCACACGTGCCATCAGCAATAGTAACCTTATCCTGGCAGAGAGCAAAGAGTAAGAAGTGAAAGAGGTTGGTATACCGGTCGTGTGGCCTGTGGCAGCTGAATCAATGACTCGGGCATGCTCTGAGAGTCTGGTAGAGGCGCTCAGGGCTGCACCATGTATATCTGAAGATGAAGGAGAAGTGGTGGAAGTCTAAAACTGTGAAAGAATTCGGTGTAGAGTAGCAACATCAGAAGGGGTAACTGCAGCAGAACCAGCCCTCTGGAGACAGAGGAAATGAGGCAACAGCCACAGTGCCCTTGGCTTGCTTCTCCTCCTGAGTGCGAAACATGTAGGGCTTCTTATCAGAGAACTTCTCCTAGCAGAAGTCACTGTCATGATTTGTGCGGCCACAATGTTAACATTTCTTCCCTCTCCACTATTTGAAACTTCCCAACCTACACTTGTTGACAGTGGTAGTAAGCATAGAATATTCACCAACACGAAAGCAGGAAGATGAGAGTCATGAGACGCTTCGCTCTCCATGACTTGACGTTGCGGTTCCTCACTAAGGACTTTAAAGCAAGTCTCATCGAGAGATGGCGTCGGGTCCATGTTGAGAATCTGGCCCCTGAGAGGGTCATAGTCTGAATTTAACCTACTCAAGAATTCCACAATTTGATCATCTTCCTGGAGCAAGAGATATGTCTGTTAATTAGCGAGAGAAGTCCACTTTGCCGGATGATAAACATCTAGCTCATTCCAGAGCATAGAAGAGCACAGAAATACTGCGTGACTGACATAGAATCCTGCTTCAACTCATGGATGTTGTGACTCAGTTGATAAATGCGAACTTTATTCTTCTTGCAACCGTAGAGGCCCGCCAAGATCTTCCACATATCTGCTGCAGCCGACTTATGGAGAATGATGGGTCAGATTGCAGGACTGACAGAGTCAAGTAACCATGACATGATCATATTGTTATCATGCCTCCAGGCGGGATAAAGTGTGTCCAGAGGAGTCGGCATCTTCTGATCACCAATCAAGAACCCTAGCTTATCACATCCAGCAATATAGAGCTCCGCTACAACTTCCCAAGATAGGTAGTCATTTTCTGTCAATGTTTCTGAAGTGATTTGCAGAGTAAGTTGAGCCATAGCGGCTGGAGGCATCAGCTGTACTTGAGGAGTAGAGATCTCCGACGCTGTAGAGGTATTATCCGCCATGTGAGAAACCCCGACGAACGGTTAAGCAGGGGCGTGGAAAGAGTAACCACTGATAACCACTGTCGGAGTAGTTCTGGTAGTCAAAGAACAATTAGAGTTGGGCGGATCAGACCCTCGACCTGAACAAAAGCGGCAAAGTCAGCAGGGAGACCTGCTGGAAGGCCTGAACAAAACAGCAGAGGCGAGAGATCAGGCTCACGGCTTGAACTGGAGCAGCAGAGACAGCAGGTTGGCCTGCTAAGGCTGTGGCCTGGGCAGGAGTGCCTGCTGGAGGCTTCGGCCTGCTGGAGGATATGCCCTGCACCAGAAGTAGGATCCGCGAACAGGAAGAAGCCGTGAACAGGAACCCTGCACTGGCCGCCCTATCTAGGGCTTGTGTGATCTGTTCGGATCAAAAAGAGAGAAAGGATAGAGGTCCCCTTGCGCTAGAAAGGAGAAGCCCTTAGAAAGGGTGTGGCTCAAGGAGTGGCTTCCGGCGAGATCCCAGCACCGTTTGCTCTGATACTGATACCATGATAAACAGAGAGAGAGCAGGGCCGAGAGAGAACAGGGCAGAGAGAGAGGTCAAGAAAGAGAGCGAGAAGGGTTCCATCCTGCCTTGTCAGGCAGAACTGTCCGACCCATCCTTTTATATTCTCCAATAATTACACAAGTACAGAAGAAAGAGAAAATTACATAATGAACCCTAAAAGACTGGAAATTTGAAATACACCCAAAACTACCCTTAACTTTTTACTTCTCTACAGTAGTAGCTAATCATGGATATATTTATTATGAGAGCAAGTCCTGCATGGGTGTTTGTATCTGGCAAAGGGCTGGTACTGAGTGAGTCACCTTTCTTATGATAAAGGAAATATGAAGCTCTCCTCCTCTTTAATTGTAGCACCTTCATTTAAAAATACATGATTGGTTGTACAACCCACCTAGGTGTGTCTCTCTGTGTGTGTGTGATAAACTATGAAAGTAAAGGATTTGAAGGGAGGCGGGGACCAGGGGATATTCAACTTTATTAAAAGAGATATTGGAACCCAAAACTATGTACCAATGGCCACTGATAAGAATCAGTGAGAAAATGATCAATTACAAAGTACAAAATGGCATGTATACATGAAAAGGCAGCCAACTTTATGTGGGGAAGATAATGGTACAGAATGCATACGTGTACTTCCGACATCCTTTATAAAACTTCAGACTTCTCTCCCTTAGTAATTCAGCACTTTCCTCTAGCGATTGGATCTGTTTCCCATTGTAAAATGAATTTGTAAGAAGTGACAACAGAATCAGCAGACTTATCTAGAAAAGACGAGTATATCATTTCCTTTCAAGTGGAACATAACATGTAAAGGAAGAGAAGTTTGCTTTAGGTATCAGTGGCAAAGTGAACAATAAACTAATACAACCACATGGATAAATGTTAATGGAGGCAGCAACATGGAAGAAATGGCAGGAAGCCGCCACATCAAGACAACAACAAGGTAGTATTAACTGTCAAAAAGATCTTCAAGTGATCCTAGAAAGCTTATGGTTAATTGATCGATTTCATATTCTGAACTTAGTATTACAGACCCTTTTTCCCAAAAAGATTGTGGATTACACCACCAGTTTTTTTTGTTCCTTAATCTGAGATTAGCATTGCACACATTTCATATGAAAGTTACTCAAAACGGTCCATGCACAGGTAAAATGTATATTCATTCTTTAGGCTCCAAAAGCTTCAGGAACTGGAAAACTCTGCAGTGATGTCAGCAGCTTATTAGACTTTAACCCTGCAGTGAGCCAAGAAATGCCAGACGCACCTGACTTGTGAAAATTTCAGGAAGCTTGTCCACCCACTTAGATGCATAGGCTACACAAAACCCAATAAGCAGCACAGAGTTGCCTTTTAACCTTGGATTATGTGAGTTAATCACCACATCATCATTCTCAACTGCTCAGAAGGGAAAAGCTTCAACTGGAAAAAAGAAATAAAATTATCCAAAATTTCCCTCGTAACTCTCTTTCAAGTATTATGCTATAATGACTTTGTGGCAACAAATTCCCAATATGCTGTGTTACCCATCAATGTATAACCACCTTTCTTTTTCTTCTTCTTTTTTTTGGGGGGGTGGGGTTGGAGGGGGGTGAAGGGGAGCAAAAAAAATCAGCATATTTACCCAACTCATTTAAGGGATCACAATATGCACCAAAAGTTCAAGGATACCAAGTAAATTCATGTCTTGATCAACTCCATTGCCATATGCAGATTAAAGAAGGTTCGTTGCGAAAGATCACTTAATCCAATCCATGGATGGGCCTACTCTTACCAAACAAAAGGATGACGCATATTCATATTTATGTTTAAACTACACAAACTCTTCTTCATCAGGGGGGAGGAAATGGTTAAAGAGGGAATTGTCTGGTTTCTCATCCTCAAGTCTGCATTAGATATTAAGGTGGAAAAGATGTATGAAGAAAATTCTGTTGCATAAGCATGATGCTTTTATATTATAAAAGTTCGATCAACAATGTGCATCCGGCATATGGAGACGTGACTTAAAGCACCAATTATTATGTAGATAAAGCCTAAACTGAGCCCAAAAAAAAACAATAAATAAATGAACCACTCTCTCAGTCACAGTGCCATACCAAGCCAACACGAAGTGAGATGAGGTTCATGAGACAATCTAACCTGAAAGGACATTAATCATAATAAATAGGAAAAAATGTAAATGCTTGCAGGCTAACTGGAAGGACTGGGAGTTTGTCAAAGTTAACAACTGCACATATGAAGAAAGAACATCAAACTAAAAATATGCATTGTATGGCTAAACCATATGATAAAATGTTCCTCATGTCTACTCCCATATCACTAGTGCTCTCTTTCATTTTTCTTCTTTGTTTCTACATCTGGGCCTTAGCATGTCAAATGCCACCTTTCATCGATCATTGTCACGGATAAAAATCCCAAGCCATACCTGTATTATACAATTTTTTATGCTAAGCCTAAATAAAATAGGGACACATGCCCGTGTCGTCCACCTATAAGCATGGCTGTTTTCTAATGCATCAAATCATATGCTGCAATACACAACACCCATGCCCAAGAACCTGAGGTCTGAGTCTTATATCATTGTCACCAACAGTTAAATTGTTCTTCAAAATCTATAAACAGAATGAAACATACAGCCCTTAGGCTTTTGTCTTCTAAACTCCCTAATTCCACTTTTTTTCCTAGAGGTATATAATTAACAAAGTAAAGAGGCCAATGCTTCCTTTTACAAATGAGATGACCATACTAATTTCATCAAGGAACTTAAACGTGGAACTCTGAGGAAATTTTCTAAAAGGACTATGTTGATAGATACCACAGAATCAACCAAAATGTTAACACAGCATCATTTTTCCTGTTAATCTTTCATTGTCCTTGGACATGATCTTGAACACAAAAGATCCTCTAACGGCAATTGCTCAGCACGACTATGCAATAGGAAGGGGATTTTGAAACAGAAGAATGGCATCTTTTCCCAAAATATGTAACAGTCAAAATCACCAAATCGAAAAAGATAATCTCCTATGCCATTCGCATATCAGCTTTGACCCAAATGCTTCTCAAAAAGGTGGCTAGTAAGTGTAGAATTCTTCTGAGTCCACTGCCAAATCCCCTCTTACCCTGTATGTAACGTGCAGTCCTGCTGCCAACAGAAACTGAAGAGGGCTTACTATAGGCTTCCACAGTTGCACATTTCAACAAAACAGACAGGTTTGTCTGCACTTCAATCACCCATAGAATTCATACAAGTTTGGTCAAGAATCCTTCAAATTTTACGCCCATCAACGTGTACGCTTCAGAAAGACAAGATTATTCTCGGGTTATTAGAACAAGGCCATCAGAATAAGTGTGTGTGTGTGTGAGAGAGAGAGAAAGAGAGAGGAGCGAGTGAGACTGTTTTCCGGGGATACAAGCAGCATGCAAAAAGTCATCCTTCGTGCTCTGCAAAGAGCAACACAAAGTCTGGAGCAAAGAAACTACAAACCGGCCATTCATTCCCGGACAAGCTCATTTTGGGGTTGCCTCTCACCTGCTTCCGAAACATCGGAGAATCGTCGAGCTTGGCGAAAGGCATTTTGAAGCCACGATCTTCCGACTTCCCCCACAGCAACAAATCCTCATCCACATCCAACCAACCGCACCCCGCCCGATCCCCCGGTGCAATCAAACCAGCCCGACCTCCGAACCCGCCATCCACAACTCCACCCGCAAACACCAGCGGCGGGCAAGATCAAGCACCCCTCCGCCACACACCCCGCGCCGTTCAAACACGCTGTCGCTGCAATGGCTCTCCATCCCTGCAACGAAAGACCCTTGCGACAAGCCCCCCCACGGGCCACTCCACCGCCTCCACCTCGTGCTCCGGATCTCTCTCCCACATGAAGGCAGAGCTCACGAAGCTCGAGCTTCCTTGACCCGGCAGCCTCCTCGAAGTTGTGCGAGCAGGCGAGCGAGAGTGAGAGAGAGAGAGAGAGGCACAAAACCTAGAACAGGTGTACGGGCGGACGAGGAGATTTAAGAGGGGAAGCAACAACTGGAGATCGATGTGGAGGAACTAGCGGAATCGATTTGGGCGTTTCCGCATGGAACAGGAAAGGTGGTAGGGGTGGCAGGGGGGGGAAAAAGGGAGGAGGGAGAAAAAGAGAAAAAAGAAGACGGAAAAAAAAAGCGGGGAAAAAGGAGGACCTGTTTGCGGTTTTCTTGTCTTTATATTATTTTATTCTCCGGATTCGGAGGTGGTGCGTCGGGACTTCGGCGTCGAGGTTGGAGCGAATCGAGCGACCTCTCGCCCACGCCTCGCCGGTAAGCTGAAGACACCGTTCACCGGCTGGGTTTCGCCTTCTCTCGTGTGGCTTCCCGTTGCAGAATTAATATACACGTGGCATTTCGTCGGGACGGATCTAGTTAGGATCAGATTATAAGTAGAAATTAATGAATATTATTATTTATTTGTCCGTAACTTGTTATTTTGTTTCGGGATCGGATCATTGTGATCCTCGTTCGACTCATTAGATCAACTCGGGTCAAGTTTGGTCGTGATCTAAACTAAGGTTCGTCAACTCGGTGAGATCGGATCTTTTCTAATCCGGTACGATACATTTGAGTCTCAATCGACTCGATCCGACTCGACATGTATCATCTCCTCTCTCTCCCTCTCTCTCTCTCTCTCTCTCTCTCTCACTGTCACTTGACCCGACTCGGCCGATCCTAGGGGGATCCGCACCGTATCAGATTTTTCCAGATACGGTACAATACGCCCAAGTTAATTCGAGTCAGGCCGAGTCGACAAACCATGATCTAAACAAGTAAAACGTTTGAGTCAAATTAGTTGATCTAAAACAATTTTGATCATCAAAGATCATGGCTCTATCTTGTCTTTTTAAGTACTTCAATAATTGAGAAATATAGATGTCTTCTAGAGAGAGCATATTATTTTGGGTCTTTAAATATGGAGATATGCGAGAATTATCTCCTTTTCGTTGTGGATATTAAGAACCACCATGTCAGTTGAAATAGTATAATGACCCATTTTATCTAGGGTGACACGATCTAGACCAATTTTGTATCCCCATAATTAATTTGGAATAAGTCGGCCAGAAGTACCTACTTGTTGAGTTTTACCGATAATTGTATAGCAAAATGAGAAATATAGCGGCTTCCATTCATAGTTTCAATTACTCCTCCAGTGGGATAATAAAGTCAATCTTCCATAGGTCTTTATGGCATCAGTTAATGTTAGCGCCAGTGTCAACGAAGATTTGACATTTCTTCACTGTTCTAAGCCATTAACAGCAATATGGCATGGAATAATAATATTGGTAGTTATTTTAATGAGTTTTTGAATTTGAAGTACCTGTTGATATGAGAGATCATGCTTGGGTTGGTTGATGATGATCTCTGGTACTTTGCCCTTTTGTAATCACTGGGGAGGACTGTTGGAGTTTTGACTGGCTTCTCCGTTGAATAGAATGGATTGATAAAGTCCTCATCACTATGCTCCGAGGATGGTAAAGAGATTGAATAATAGTCTTCTGCGGCATCTGTGGAATAGAACTGATGTTTTGAAGTAGAAGACTGCTGCTTTGAAGAGGTGTCTTCATCACTGTTTGTTAGAAAGAAGGCTTGCGATGAATTCATCATTTGAACTTGGAAGGGTTCTTATGGAGATAGGGATGACTCTTAAGAATCCTCGATTTCTTCAGAAGTCAGGACATATATCTAGGTATCTTGTTGAATAGCTTCAGCAAATTGTTCTGGGGACTCCAGGAGTTCCCAGTCAGAATCAATTTCTTCAATTTTGAAGAGGGCCTTGATATGCTTTGGAGCTTTATTGGGCATTTTTTTGTAAAATGCCCAGCCTTCTTGCAAGCATAGCATTCATCACTTTTGGTCATCATTCTTCGAGTTGTCCTTCACTTTCGGAAGAACTTGTAAGCTTTGAAGAACCTTTTCTATTTTAGACGTGTGAATTTGGGCCTCCGAGGCGGCCTTAGAAAAGACCTTTTCTTGTAGACTTGTCTTGATGGTCTTGAAATGTTGAAATACTCAGCGCCATCAATTTGGGCGCATGCTTGATGTGATATATGCGATAAGGTTTTATGTGTTTTCATATTGTAACAAAGCTCTTGATTTCATGTTGCACATATTGAATGATGTCAACAAATAACAAACTATCTCAAGAGACATTAGTAGTATTCAATTCAGTCATGACAAGGTTACTTATCGCTTCACGTAAAGAAGTCAGGAATTGTGCTTTGACTATGGGTGAATAATATTGTCCCAATCTGTATACTTCTTTGGTGTAGTTGTTGACATATTGTTCAAAATCGTTAAGATTCTTCAATTTTCTTCGTGCTAGCATAAACATGTCTGTGGAGGTTTGATGGGCACGAACATGATAGAATTCTCTGAGCAGAAGATTACTCATATCCTGAACTCCTTGATCAACAGTTTCTCTTTTGGTTTCATCAGGTGGATACCCCCACCAGTGCTTTACTTTACCAGTAAATACTATATAGAATACATCGAACAGTTGTTGATTCGATGTTTTACTGGCCTATTGCGCCATGTATGTTTTTTGTGTCTCTATGTGGATAATATCTTCAATATCATCAATAGCCGCAATATCGGAGAGAGAGAATAGGAACATCCATTCCTAACACAATAACATGGTTAAAGAATTTGTGACCGGAGCCAAATTCAGGTTTTGGCATTTTGGATTTCATCATTTTCAACTCTAGAGGTGGTTTTGGCAGTTTGCTAGGGTCCTTTGGGAGGACTATTTATTGTCTTGGCAAATTCGAACTTCTTAAGGGGCACTTTGATATTTGAGTAGGATAAGATTGTGCGGGGTATTCGTCGGTTCTTAGTTGGTACCTTATGTATTAGCCGATGAATGTCTTACTCGGCTTTGACAAAGGCTGCTAAACTCAGTCAAATAAGGGTCAAGCGGTGGGCTTTGTGCCGGATATCACGTTTTACCATTGGTGGTCGAATACGCCACCCGAGGTCAAGTACGTCACCTCACGAATTGGTGATTCTACCTTGTTCTATTAAAGTATCAAAGAGGCCCTAAAGGTTGCAAAATCAAATGTATTATTTTTTAACAAACGAGGTTGGCATCATGCTCTTCCAAGATTGTTGTGACAGTCGGAGGAATAAGAACATTTTGCTTCATAGCATATTCTGTTAATAGTTCTAAGTTTTTATGAATTTTATCGACTGAACTTCGACCTTCATTATGTGACGTTCCGCAAAGGTTGACCAGTGAATAAGGTAATTCAACTTGCGAGTTTCATCTTTTTGTAACTACGTCAAATCTGCTTTATGCAATAGCAGATAACTAACGTCGGCTCTTAATTCCACTTTCTCCTGTTGAAGTTGTTCTGGAGTTGTGATTTTATAAGTCATCTTAGGCGGCCAAGAATGTTCCTCAGGGATAATATAACTTGTCTCTATCCGGAACCAGCGGCAGCATGAATCATGCGAATGGTAGCAGAGTACCGATTGAGAGAGTTTGTTACATAAGAAAGAGGTGGAACATGGACTACTGAAGAATGGATGGCAATTCAGAAGTAGAGGCAGAATCTGAAGTTTTAGGGGCTGACAGGAGTTGGATGGTGGAATACCTCAAAGAGTGAGATTATATATATCAGACATCCATTTCTTTTTTTATTTTTTCTCTAAATAATCTGAATTAGAGATGAACTGCTCAATTGCAGGAAAACCTTGTACAAAGCTATCTATTGCTAAAAGAACGACATGGAATATATTTTTGTTTAAGATTTTTGGTAACTATAAACCATAGGGATGACGAAAGTGGGAAACTACCGAATTTGTTAAATGAACAATACAACGAGATACAATTGTAGCATAAATTGACTGGGGTAACATTTCTACATCTTTAATTTGAACACACACCGCAAAAGCTTGAGATAAATGAGGATCATCTAAAGATATAGTAAAATTTGGATGAATTACACATAGGCCATCTTCATCTAGATTATCTGAAAATTGGCACAAGATCACCTTTTTCCAGTCTAGATGTTGGGCATCTAACAAAGTAACTAGATAGGGAGCATTGAGGTTGTAGGAGAAATGAGGGTGGACCAGAATATCTATCTGTCTAACGTGTAGAAATTTAGCATGTTTAGATTTCCACACATTGATATCTTATTGGGAGAAAAAGGGAAGGAATACGGGCCTAATTCCTGCTCCCTTGGACTTACATGTTTACCTCGACCTATTTTATGTTGCGTAACTGTGGACGCACTTTTTATCGATTTGTTACGGTAAGTCCGTTTATTCGGTTTATTAAGTGCGTGGGCGTGCCAGTCACCGAAGTGACAATTTATTCGGGCCCCGAAGAGCCCATGGTGCGCTCGATCTGACTTCGTCAGACGATTGTGTGGTTCGTGTCGGGACCGAATCCCGTCGCGCCATAAAGGTCACGACGTCATTTACATCCCCCATAATAGGGAACACCCTTGATTAATTGCCTAAATTAGGGGCCCTGCAGCCGAAAAGAATAATACTAACTGCGCGAAAAAAAGGGGACAGGAATAAATCACACCAAAGTCCGCATTGGGATACGAGCCACTAGCCATGTCGGTCACTCGTGGACCTTTTCATATTCGGACACGGGTCCGTAATAGAAACGTGACGGAAAATCGGGACGAATCCGTTCAAATATCTGCCGAATGCACGGCAATTTTAATAATGGCCCAGAAGGGCCCAGGGGCGAGAAACGAGTATGGCTTGTTTGGAATGTCGGCCCAAAGCAAAGTCGGGGCCTGGCCATGTCGGGGCAATTCCCCAGGCTCAGGCCCGACCTGCGAGGGCAGCATTATTGTCCCTTCAACGCCGAGTCACAGGGAGAGACGGGGCTGCAATATGGATTACTATTATTATTATTATTATTTTTATCTGGATCTCCAAATATATATATGTTCATATATTTTGTTGCTTATTTCCTCTTTATACATTTTTTGGGTAATGTCACTATTATATATATATATATATATTATATTGTTTTTTATCTATTACACGTATTTTTTTTATTTATTTATTACACGTTTAGAATTATATATATATATATACATATACATATTCATTTATCTGTTTATTTATTTGTTTTGTTAGAATTTTCATATGTTTTATTTATTTATATTTTTTTGGTTTATTTCGATTATTGTTGCCGTTATATTTCTTTTATTTGCATTTGTGCGTATAGAGGAGTGGGCCGGGTTGAAGGGGTGTACCGGGCGGACTGGGGCCAGCGTGCCGGCGAAGGCACCAAAAGGGCGTACCGGGGAAGACCAGATGGGTGTGTCGGTAAAGGCCCGAGAAAGGAGGGCGTACCGGTGGAGGCCACAGTTGGGCGTACCGGGCAAGGAGTGGGGAGTGTACCGGTGAAGATGTGGCCGAGTGTGCCGGGGTAGGAAGCACAGGGTATGCCGGGGAAGGCTTCAAAGGGCTATGCCGGCGGCGGCGGGGGGCTGAAGTGTGCCGGCGTAGGCTCAAAAGGGGCGTGCTGGGTTGGGATGTTGAAGGTGCATCGGGGGAAAGGCCAAGGAAGCGTGCCGGCCAGGGCGAAACTGGAAGTGCGTCGGAGAAGGTCAAGGCAGGCTGTACCAGTGAAGATCCGGGGACTGGTGCGACGGGCGAGGTCCGGACGGGACCCACTCCTTCGCCATTCTCTTATATCTTTCCTTTCTATTTCTCTCCCCTGATTTGGTACCGTCTGTGTGGATCTCATTTCCCTTTCCTCTTGATTATCTCCCCTTCTTTCTTTCCGGAAGACGGCTGTTCAAGTTGCTTAATTGTCGTTCGGTCCGGTTCTCTTTTTGTTGATTGCGGTTCCCTTACCTTGGTTGAAGCGTTTTACTGTTGTTCATTTCATTTGTTTGTTGCTTCCTTTTGCCTTTTTAACATATTATTACCTTTCTCGTTTGTCCCTTCCCTTTGTCTTTTAACATGTTGCTATTTCTAACGAAAATTCGGCAGCATCTCCCCTTGACCCGGATGGTAAGGGAGATACAGGGAACGCGCCCACAAGGAGTGGCGGAACACGACAATTGGAGGTGGGCGCCCGAGAGCGGCAACACCTTTAATAAAACTTCGGAAATCTCGGAAAAGACGATGAGCTGGAGGCCTCTCTAGGACTGGCTAGAGGTGCACCGGGCAAGAAAGGGGGAACTGGTGGCTAGTGTGCCGGCCAAGGAGCCTACGGGGACTGGAGAGGTGTGCCGGGCTGAGAGGGGTCAGGGTGTACCGGGCAAAGATGGTTGCAAGATGCACCGAGCTGGAGTCCCAAGGGCGTACCGGGTTGGGTTCTTGAGAGCGTGTCGAGGAAGGCTCAAAAGGGTGAGGGTGCACCGGCCAGGGACTGTACCGGTGACGGGTTGGCCAGGGGGAGTGAAGGCTGGGGGTTGGCCAGGTAAGTTGGTGCTAAAGAGAGCAAGACCAATGGTGGTGTGGGTGCCTGGGTGTTCAAAAGAAGAGCAGGGGTCTCTCCCTTCAGGCAAGTGGACGAGGGTGGAGGCCAGAGAGAAGGGTATTGGGCTTGTGAGGCCCCTAGAAAGGGGAAGAGTAAACTCCCTTGGGCCGGAGACTAAGCGTAAGGCAAGGGATCATACGGGAGAGCAACATCGACATGGAGACTCCAAGACACCGGAGAAGGAGAGAAGCAAGTGGCAAAACATATCATAAGAAGAAACCAACGAGAATGACAGGAGACCCAGCAGAGAGGCGTCTTTTATTCATGATAGAAAACGACCATGACTGGCCAAGGGTCAAGCGTTACAGAGTACGTCTGAAACAAGCTACAAAAGGGATGAGAAGAGGAACAAGAAGGTAAAAAAAAAAGAAGGGGTGAGGAGAGAGCCGGGGTCGAGCAGGGGCGACGACTCCCTGCTCCTCCCCACTTCCCCGTTACATCAAGCCTCTCTCTCTCCCTCTCTTTCTCTCCTTTTCTTACTCTCTTCCTCTCTCTCTCCATCTTCTTCTTCTTCTCTGGAACCCTCCTGGGTTTGCCGAGCTTGGACCGGCGAGCTCTTCTTCTTCCTCTTCTCTCTTCGTCCGTGTAGGCCTCTGTGTATTCTCCGTCTCCCTCTCCCTGTTTTTCGTCGGAGCAAGGGGTTCTTATACCCCTGGTCAGGCCGACGACGGTCGAGGACGGGAGTAGGTGGGGCGACGACACCCCAGCAAGGTCCAGGCATGGGCCTGCCATGCTTTCGCTACGCGCCGAGGGCTACGAGCGTTGACCGGCGTGGATGGGCCGAACGCTGTGCCGCTGGGGGCTGAGGAAGGCGTGCCGCTGGAGAGCCTCGCAGGTGTGCCGCTGAAGGCCACTTGGGGTGTGCCGGTGGAGACCGTTGAAGGCATGCCGGCTAAAGTGAGCAGCAAGCGTGCCGGGTGGATGGGCTGAACGATGTGCCGTTGAAGGCTTGAAATAGTGTGCCGGTGAAGCTCTTGAAATAGTGTGCCGCTGGGAGGGCAGCCCTTGAGTGTGCCGGATGGGAGCACGGGGGGTGTGCCGATGGGAGGGCAGCCCTTGAGTGTGCCGGATGAGGTCCATGGCAAGTGTACCGGGTCAAGAAGAACTTGAGGCTCATCGGTTCAATAGCTGGAGAGGGTCACCGGATGAGGGCCTTGAACATACCACCGGATCAAGGCTGCTGCCCACCATTTAATAATTCCTCACCGGGTGCTACCGTACTGTGCACCGGTTAAGTGAAGTTGATGCCGGCTAAGTGCTTCACCACCGGTTATGAAGCCAACAGTCCTATGATGTCTGAGGACGTCGGTCATGTGGTAAAGAGGCTCGCCGGATATACATCTTCTCACCCAAATCTGTGCCGAGGCCGCTGGCTGCATCATTTATATTTCTAAGACCAGTTACACAGGAGATATTGCTACCGCGACGTTCTAATTCATGGGACCTCCTTGATGATTTGAGAATGTCCCCTGAACCACGTTGACATCTGTGTGTTATTGTGATGATTGAGATTTAGTATTGTTTTTGATATAGGCTGCCTTCCTCCTACGTCTTCAAATGAGGTCAACTTCAAAGGCATGTCACCACCTTCAGATACATCATGCATATCAAAGGTCCTTGTAGTATCTTTACTTTCTGCATTTAAGAGCATGAAACATGGCTGGGAGCAATACTGAGCATCTTTATTTATGACACTACCAGTTTGCATGCGATCGTCACATGGCTTGCTCTTGAAAACAAATGGTGGCCTTTCAAAATTCCTAAGAGTGCAATTATCTGTCTCCCTCCTTGCACAACTGTTTCTCTGGATTGCCATCCTCAATGATCTTTTCCTCAACCTCTTCAACAGTAACATGGGTGGTGGCATTGGTTGAGCAATGACCACCGATATCCACCTTTGAACTGAACGCAACGCTTTGGGTGAGGAAACCGGTGGAGTGTTGGGTGTGATCTGGTGGGAGGAGATGAGGCATATCCGGGGGGAGGCTCAAGGTGGAGGTTCTCCGGTGCGGCTTTTGGGGTGTTACCCGGCACGGTGGATGTGTGCCGCTGGAGGTGGCCTGGTGGTGTACCGCTGGAGAAGGCAGCGGGTGTGCCGGGCACGGACGCTCGCGGGTGTGCCGGGTGCGACGGCTGGGGAGCGTGCCGGGGCGAAGCCGCTCGCGGGTGTGCCGGTGAAGGCGCTCGCGGGAGCGTGCCGGGGCGAAGCCGCTCGCGGGTGTGCCGGTGAAGGCGCTCGCGGGTGTGCCGGCTGGAGTGAACAGCGGGCGTGCCGGCTGGAGGCTCCTGCAGGTGTGCCGGTGGAGACCATGGCAAGTGCACCGGGTGGGGGTGTCACAGGATGCGCTGTTGCGGCCCAATATGTTTCAGCCGGATATGTGCCAAGATGTCCTGTCGGATGTGCGCCTGTTGACTCTATCAGAGAGACCAGAACGACAGTCATCATTGCAACGCTATGACCAGCATTAAACGCTGGAGGACCCCGTCACAGAGGACATGGTTATGTGCTTCCTGTCTCATACCCGTTGCTCCAGTCTGGTGCTTCAGCCAGAGACTGGCCAAGAACATAGCATTCAACAGTTTCATAGAACAATATGCATACAATCTCCACCTTTTCTTCTAGTTGTCAGGGGAAGGTGCTTCATTATAGCTAGTTGGGATCAGATGACTCCAAGCTAACAAGTGCGCGTTGGAATTCCAAGGAACCAGCCAACGTGGGATAAGTTGTGTTTCAGTGAGATTGAGCGTCCCGGGTCAAACTCTGTGGTTTCCAGCTGTACTTCAAGCTCAATAATTTGGCTCTTAAGTTCACACTTTTCATACTCCCACTCGCCAGTCTTCTTAACCATTGCATCCTGGATTCTCTGTTCTTGCTCCTCTCTTTGTTGTCGTAGCTGCCCAACACACTCCTTGAGGCACCATCGAGGTGAGTAATTCTTTCTTGCAGGATAGTGTCCTTCTGACTGCAGTTTTAAGCTGTTGCTCCGGAGATACTACCTCTTTGCATATCTTCTCCCATCCTGCAACCGCTTCTTCTGTCGCTTTCATGTGTTGCTTCTTGCATTCTCTCCAAGCTTACTATATGCAGCATGTGGCAAGTCCAGAGGAGAATATTCCTAGAATGGGCCTAGTTCTCGGGGTAGGCCAACCTTGGGAATTCCAACTTCAAAACCAACGGTAGTGGGAACAATAATGAGGACAGCACCATCTACCTGAGAAGTCCCAGTCATCAGGTTTTTTTTTTATATGAAGCCATGATGTCCGGGTGCATCAATAACAGTGCAGTAATACTCCTGGTTTCCAATTTCCAGAAAGCAACATCACTGGTGATACCACGCTCGCGCTCGATCTTTAGCTTGTCAAGCACCCAAGCATACTTGAAAGATCTCTTATTCATATCAGCAGCTTCCTTCTCAATCCTTTCAATCACATGCTTATCAATGCCACCAAGCTTGTATATTAGATGCCCAATGGTGGTAGACTTCCCAGCGTCAACATGGCCAATGACCACCGTGTTAACATGGCCCTTTTCCTTTCCCATTCTTGCCTAATGAATACAAACTGTTGGTTCAAAGCATTCACGAGGCCACGTAACAAAAAGCATCAGCCGGAGAAGAACGGGAGGTGCTGAGCTCTGGCTTCACTCTGGGATGCACCGTAACCCGCGAAGACCCAACCGTGAAGGACGTGCTGATCCGGTGGGATGGTTGAAGAATGTGATGCAGTGAGGCGTGGACGGGCTCATCCGGCACGATGTGCGCGGGTTTATCCGGTGCAATGGGTGTGTGCCGCTGAGGTGGCCCGGTGGTGTACCGGTTAAGGGCAACGAAGGCGTGCCGGGGGAGCGCCCAGGGAGTGCACCGGGAAGAAGCCGCTAGAAGTGTGCCGGGTGGAGGCGGCCCGGCGCGGTGGGTGTGTGCCGCGGAGGAGGGTGGCCCGGCGCGGTGTGTGTGTGTGAGAGAGAGAGAGAGAGAGTCCTCCCCTTTTTATTTACTTGTTTATTTATAATTAATTATATATATTACTTATATATATACATATTATTTTATTTTTTATACTCTTTTTCTCTTCTCTTCTTTTTGTTTCTTCACCATTATCTATTCTTTCATTTATAATATTTTTTTTTGTCTGCTTCAAAATGGCCGGAGTTAGAATGAACTAGCTGTCCGTAAAAATTTTTGAGTGTCCACAGTAACATCCTTACTTGAAATTGGGAAAAATTATACAATTCAGTCTTGTTAATTTTAGGGAAAGATACATTACCTTGGTCGTCAACCTGAGATTCTTAGGTGATCATGTGAGAGTGAATGGTTGACAGAGGTAGTTCTGAAGGGTTCACTGAGAGTGGTTTCATATTTTGACAAGGGGGCCATAGGTTTCTCAAGGCGTACTTCTTTGAATACTACTACAAAGTGGGCGTCGTGGTGAGGAACTATGTGAGATAAAGCATAGTATCTCCTAGTCTCTAAATTGACGCTCATTACTATTTATTCCCAAAGATAGATTTCTTCTATGGGAAAGGCATGAGTGTGACATTCTTCATATGTAATATTATGCCGAAATCTTGGCACTATAGACAAATAAGTAGGGTAGGCAATGTCCATCTCTCCTGAGGTGTTGCGAAACAGTTGAAGCGGTTTGATGCTTCTGTTGAGATAATGATACTCCAATCGCTTCTCAGTGAAACGATCGTAATTAATGATCTTAGATCATGAAAAATGACGATCAAACTTGTATCCATTCTTAGCCAAGTTGACCTGAGAATTATAGTTGCAATATTCATCTCGAATGGGATGCTCAATCCCAGAGGCTTTAAGAATGCCTAACAAAGTAGTGAAGGTAGCCATGGACAGAAGGTTGAAGCACGGAGTACCTATGGATGATAGAGTAAGTATCTCTCATATAGCAACCGGTACAACTGAACGCCCTTAGTTGCTCTTCTTAGGCTCTGATACCAGTGAAGGTAGACAGAGGACTAAGGCGCCAATGATGCCTTCAGAGGAAAGCTGCTCGCGACTATCTTGCAAGAACTTACAAACTGGGTTATGATCGCAAACTTCGATGCCCCATAGTAGAGTAGTCAAGTACCTTCTACAACTCAACTATTGAATTACATTTGAAGTCCAGTTCTGAAGTTTGGAATCGAATCTGATTTACAAAAGAAAAGTGGATGTAACACATCCAAATCAATTCTTCTTTACAAAAGAAAAGTAGATGTAACATGTGAATCACTTTACATAAAGTAATCTTCTTTTTCAAAAGCTCTTTTGGCTGCTAGCACTTTACTTTATCATCTGTTGTAACATTTTCGCGTGAAGGGGACAAAAGTCTATTGCCTTCTTTTGGCAGCTTCTACACTCCTCAATAATAGAGCTCAGTTACTTTAGAGATGACACCGGAGTGGAGTCTTATTCAACCTCTTCGAGGATCAGCTCTTCATCTAAATATCTTCTGATATGCCATGGTTCAGAGAAATTAAAAGTTTGAAAAAATTGACATTAGTCTTGTTCCCAAGTTTTTGTTTGTAAAACATGGTTTAAATATGCTCTGCCTTGTGGATTGGCATATAGTTGTCTTCTGATGAATAAAATATCATCTAGAATTTCTTTTTCTATCAACAGATTTAGGATATCTCCTTCTAGTGTTGTCCATTTGAGGTTATTTATAGGCATCTAACCCTTCCTGCTGAAGTGATAAACAAGTATATGGTGAGATATTCCCCTTGATTGGACTGCCATAGGGAAAAAGTATTCTAATATTTTGGCAAAAGTGTAATATTTGATGTGGAGTTCGAATATGCATCTTTTTCCACGAGGCTTTGTGATTGAGCTGGAGGTCTGATCATTTTTATTTGGGGTTTTAGTTCTCGAGTAAGGATATCAGGGAGATGATGATCATTGCCAGTGATTTTATCAATCGAGAACGAATATTGAGCTAAGATAAACTGCCACCATACATAACGTCTAAGTCTGGCATTGTCTGACAATTTTCTCTTGATGAATGACCTCAATGTGGAAGGATATGTTCTTAGTATAAAACTTTCCCCTATTAAATAGGTGTGAAACTTTTGGACATATTTAACGGCTGCCAATATTTTATTTTTTACGGGCTAATAATTTAATCATGTTTATTGAATTAGCCACTTTGATATGCACAGATATGTTCTTCCCTATCTTGTTTAATGAGGAGTACCGCAGACCAGGTATCTTCAGATGCAAATGTTGAAAGAATATAAGGGCCAGTGTAGGCGAGACTCAAAGGAGGAAGGTGACGACATTCTTCTTGTAACTGAATAACTTCCTGAGAAGTTGTTGAAGTCCATTCGAAGGGCTTGGCTCTCATGGCTCTTCGAATATGGCGTATTTTTTTTCGAAAGTTTGGGAATAAAATTTTGGAGATAGTTTACGCATCCCATTAATCTTTGACACTGCTGTAAATTTTCCAAATGAGATGAAAATTTTGGCAGCTTCTCGAGTAGATGTCGTTGCATTGTGATATGTCCCTATGTCCCTTTTATATTGTGACTTCCAAAAATTCAACCTTTTCTATAGCCATCTGAAACTTGTCAGTCGTTGCAGACAGCCCGATACCATGTAGTTGTATGATCTCCACGAACTTTTGTAGGTGTTGTAAATGCTCCTGCCTGGAGTTTGAGAAAACCAGAAAATCATCGTTATAGTTAGCAATAAAAGTGGCATATGGTTTAAAATTTTCATCCATTCGACTTTGAAATTGAGCTGGGGCATTTTTTAGTCTGAACGGGAGTACAAGCCATTCATATAGTCCATGGGAGGAAAGAGGTGTTTTATGTACACCCTCCTCTGCTATTTTAATATGGTGATACTCAGCAGTCGAATTTTGAGAATATCGACTTTTATGTTACTCTTTGTATCAATTCCTCCTTATTTGGAAGGGGCCATTTGATATCAATAGTAATTACATTCAAAGGCCCATAGTCAATAACCATTCTGACTTTTCCTCGCTTCTGTTCCACATGATTGCGGATAATGAAAGCAGAATATGAATAATTTGAAGATGAAGACCTCATTAATTGTTTCAAGCTGAATTCTTCTATTTACTTGCGTAATGCTATTTCATCTTCGAGTGAATACCTAATAAGCTTCCCTTGCATAGGTATATCATGCAAAGTAAGAATATAAGCCTTTGGAGAATCTCTTGCCTAATTTTCTAAGGGATGCTCGACACAATATTCTTGTAATTTACTAGTAAGAGCGACCAGCCCATGTGTATATTTTCTTCATTATTTTTAAATATTTTTAAATATTTAAAATATTTCTAATGATATATAAAGTTATTTATTAAATTAAAGGTTATTCTTGACATAACCTTCCGTCGAAAATACTTTTAAACTTTCACAAGCTTTAGTTTGACTGTGATGAAGAGATGTTGACGTATTTTTGGGACATATCTACTCAGTTTGGGGACTATTTTGGCTTTTAACCCCAAAAAGTTAAATTTTAGTTTTTACCTTAGGGCAAAAAGTCATTAAAATTTATCTTTTATAACTACTTATAGTCACAATATATTTTTAAAGTCAATAGTCGAATCAAAATGACTTCGAATAAAAAAAAACTTCACCACATACGTATGGACCATCAAATGATGCCATCCCCACCCAAATAGCGCAGGGACGACTTGCAAAATCGACGATAGGCTGCTGTCGTCATCCCGTGGAAGTCACCGTCGAGTAACCAGTAACCACTAATTAACCACCAATGGGGTAAGGCTACACGGGTGAACGTGGACCGCAACCTTGGGCGGTTTTACGATCCTTCACCCTGAGACACGTGTGGAATTGAAGGGTATCAGAGACACATGTGCTCCGTACCTCCCAACCTAGAGTTTGCTTAATTACAGGACACTAGACGTTAATTATTACTCGATACATAACTTTTTTTTACATATATACTCTTATAAATTTTGATTTTATTAAATATACTATTCATCAAAGCATATTATTATAAATATCTTCGAAATATGAGTTATGTCACGATTATGTCATCGCCGTGACTCCTGTGTGTTTAACTCGAGTTAAGTGTGAGTTAAAGAGTAAATTTTTTGTATATATACCTCTGTAAAATTTGATTTTATCAAATATACTGTAGATCTAACGATCGTAGATGATATATTTCACGAAATATTCTCCTCCGTCGACGACAATAAATTAAAGGAGTATAACCTCAACATTTATGTCTAAGTGAAGGATATTCGTAATAATACGTTCAAATGAGAGTATATTTGACAAAATCAAAATTCATGAGAGTATATATGCAAAAAATCCCTTACATAAATTTTGACCCACTTGATGCCATTTTTCCCATCTATCAAAATTTGACCCACTTTGATGCCATTTCTCCCATCTCTCCCAGCTTACCCTCAACCAACATGGGTTATTTTCGTTGATGGGGTATGAGTAATTACTCGTATCAAAAGTAGCTGTAACGCCCCCATGATCAAATAGAGACAAAATTCTACGGAAAAAAAGAACTCCAAGAAGAGAAGACAATTCTAGTGGTCCATGTGTACTTTAGTTACGAATAATGTTAACAGGTCTTTATCAACAACTAAGTTATGTTTATGGGCCCGTCATGCTTGTCTGGTCCATAGACAGGTCCCACCCGTCGGTGGATAGAGTTCAACTCGTTGCACGTCCGCAACTAAGGCCCAGTTTGAAAAACGGCTAAGATCGATGCGTTCGAGCCCATGGGCTCGGGTCGTGTGTATGAGATGTGGATGTGAGACTCACATTTATCACTTATGAGATTGGATATTCTACTCTAATATCAAATTAGACCTAAAAATATATATTTTTTCTTTTTGTAGGCTGCTTGTGGGTCAAACAATCCATGCATATCATTCTATTTTGAATAGAATAGTTAAAAACTAAAATAAAAAGAGTATTTTTATACATATATATCCATGCAAATATCTTTTTTAAATAAATTCCTCATTTAGATCTATTGTCACATTTATCCTTTATATATCCCAAATAATTATGATTCTACCCTCGATGTAACTATCATCTATTTAACCAGGGTGAAGTGTGAATTAAATGATAAAATAACTAACTTACCCTCTTATTAATATACTCTCTCTCTCTCTCTCTCTTCACGTAGGATGGCCATATCCTATGTAACGATCCAAGATCCGAACACCGAGAAATATCTCGATATTCTTGAATCCTGACCCGCCAGCCACAAACCGAGGACTCGGAAGGGAAAAATGAATGGAGTGGACGTGTGTATAAGAATCTAAATCATTGCAATGCCATAATAATTAACATGATTAATTGTAGGAAATAAATGATTACGCGATCTAATAATTATACAATTCAACAAATATACAGTCCAGAATCCATATGTCCATACATAAGTGCAGTAAATTAGAAAGGTACAAGACTACAGGACATATCCCGCCTCTGGCAAACTAGTGCTACGACTGACCACCGACTCCATGGGACGCCTCCGAAGCACAATGTGCAACCGCGTCTCACCTGAAAACAAAGGGGGTGAGCCTTGTCTCATCGGCTCAGTAGAGGTCCCATGGATCCCCACCTCACAACGGCAAGCACGCGAAGTTATAAACAATAATTCGGAACACTAACTATAGCATAAGAATAGCAATTGACAATTAAAGGACAATAACTTAATCACACATGTACCACGACCATTCATAATAAATCACAAGTCGATGTTGCACATTCAAATACCCTCGGCCGCCCAAGCACTAAACTGCCACGATAAGAAACTAGGGTCGCTATACTCGAGTGACAGGAGCACTGCCCACTAGAAGCAAGGCCGGATGCCTCCACTGACGACTTAGTCCACAGCCTCAGGTGTCTCCCTATACGCCCACACCGAGACACCGTACATGGAACACAAGACAAGGGTCTAATCAGGGTCGTGTTCGTCAACACGCGTCTGAAGTCCTCGATCACGTGTGCACACACTAACTGACTGCGCTACGTCAGACCCTCTAGCTAGTTTTACTCCCGGCCCAAACTCGAGCCGCCATAGTGGGAGGCCCGACGGAAACCAGCCTAAAATCGTCTCTCTCGGGTCTAGCTCCTACTCCCAAGTGGGTCGACACACACGTGTCCAAGTAAGCTACGACTAGTGGGAAAAGGTCACTCTAAGTAAGGACTCGCTATGAAACCGCCAACGTGTCACCGGCCGCAGACACACGCTCATCGCACGGAACACGAGATTAACCCGCAAGACACAAGACTGCCGAGGTTGCTATCTCGAAAAATCACACACCAATCACATTTTCTCACCGTGGGATATACCCACATGTTTAAGCCGAGTCATCGGGCGTCTCACCATGAGATGGCCCTCACAGCGCTTTACACGGTCAATTCCTCATTTATTTTATTCATAAATACCTTAATTTGATTTCCCGGGGTGAAAACCCAATTTTTCGAGCCGAATAGGCCGAACCAGGGGAGGGTTGGTTGACCAGACCGGATGGTCGATCAACCAACAGGGGGCTTCGGTCAACCGGCCAGGGGAGTCGATTGATCGGCTCACCCAGCCCTCCGAGGGATGGTCGACCGACCCCCAGTGGAGGTTGACGGAAACCTGACTGGGTCTTTTTACTGCATACTGTCGAGAATTGGCCGACCGACCCAATGGTCCGGTCGACCGATTCCGGCGACAACAGAACGGGTGACTCCTCCGGGGGCCCGTTCCACGCCCGACTCGCCCCATTGCGAGCATGAAACATGGTGTATCGCTCCCTGACCCCAACACTTCATTTGAACCAAAAATCGATGTCAGAATCAACAAAATCACCACTCACCCCGAAAATATGAAATTTCCCCAAACAAGAACAAAACCCTCTCATTCTTGCCTGGATCTACTCTAATCGCTAGGGAAAACACACGGAGAGGTGGAAGGGTCCGTCTCCCTATCCGAGACGCCGCTTTACCACCCTAGATCATGTCGATCGTCACCGCTCCACGTCGAAAATGGTGAAGCTTCGGAAACCGTGATCCACCCGCACAAGTCTCCACGTCCACGCCTCATGAACCGCCCCACGCTGCCACTGTAGCCCCGCCACGCCACCGGTGGGAGAGAGGGAAGAACGGAAGAGGGAATGGGAGAGGGTGAGTGTGAAAGTGAGGGGGGAGAGGGGTGTACGTGGGTGTTTTTAAAAAGGGGGTTTGGGATTGCCCAACACCCCTCAAAGAATCGTTATTATAGAAATGCCCAATATCCCAATAATTACATTAATTAAACTCAAAAATTTTAATAGAAATTCCATAATTCCTTAAATAATATTCTTTAAATAATATCCCAAAAATTCACGGCTCTTAAAATATTCACGAAAAAATAGATCTGACGCCTATTAGGTGGGAATCCGAAATTCAAGGTATTACAGTCCTCCCCTTCTTACAAAAAATTTATCCTCGAAATTTATACCAAATCACAACAGTCCAAGGGGAGATCTTACCCAAACAAATATGGGAATCGCTGCTGCATCTCATCTTCACGCTCCCAGGTTGCCTCATTTTCTGAATGGCGTTGCCAGACCACCTTAACTTAAGGTATGACCTTATTTCTTAACTGTTGCTCCCTCCGATCTTCGTATGCTTTTGTGCCATCAAGTTTTTTAGTGTCGACGTGCTTGATGACCAATTGTTGACTTCCACATAAGGAGCTTCAAACTTCACCGTTGCTAGCAATTTAATCGTTGTAACCGAAGCATTGACTATAGCATGTATGCTTTGGAAAACTTGCTCCCCCACCTACGGCGTCACCGCAGGCTGCGGCCGCATTTCTCTCTCCCTCAATAAGTCTTGCAAGATATGCTTCAACTTATGACTTTCGCGCTATAATTCTTCCACTGTGACATCCTTGACATTGTCCCCTAATTCATCATTATCGCCCGGGTTCTCACTTTCAGAGACATTACAGATTCCTTCCGCATCCCTTGAAGATTCTCCAGTCCTCGATTGTTGAAAGGAGTACCGGCAACATGTTCCAGCTGAGCCACAACCTGAGATACTGCATGAGATTTTTTCAAAGATAGCAGCGGCTCATTCAGATCATCTGATACCCTTTCTGGCTACTTCTCGGTGACATAGCAAGTGAATACCTTGGCGGTATCCTTGGTCACTTGCGCCGCCCCCCTTTTCCTTAGAGGTTGGACTGCTGGGTGAGCAGGTGCCCCCAGTCTCTCCAAAACTGACACTAGGGACATTAATGTCTCCGATGAGTGATTAACTTCTTCTTGGGTCGAGTCCCAAGGTGATGAGCTTCGAGGCTTTTTGTAAACCCATTTTGGCTTCTACCCACGAGGGTACGAAGTTTTGACCAATGGAATCTCAGGCTCAGCTTGTTGTCACCTCGTGGCATTTCGGACCTGATGGACATCCGATATATAGATAGGCATACCTGCCCTAGGCCGTCTGATGGCACGGACCTCTTCCTTAGTGACCCAATATTTGACAAAATTTCTATCATCACCTGCTATTAGAGTTTCCTTAAAATCTATTATTTTATCTTGATCCGTCTTTAATTAAATTTGACAAAATATTCCTAATTTTAAATTCCTTCTCGTACACCCATCTTTTCATCTCTTCCTCTCTCTTGAGCACAATCACTAGGTAAAATGACTGTTTTTTATAGGGATATTTTCATCCAATAGTTTAATTTTATAAATAAAAATAAGACATTCTTTATACTTTGGATGGAGATTAACTACACGGATATGTTTGGCACTATGTTAATATAAAAAATTTATTAAAAATAATATAAAAACTATAATTATCTAAATAAACATGTATGGAGAGTATTTTTACAAAAAACAAACTCAATATTTAAATACCCGCATAAGAAATTCTCACGGTCAGTGTGCCAGTGAACATGCCAACCTCTTCAATACCCACACAAACGGATCAGAGACCAGGCCACACGTCAGATTTGCTCACATCATGAGTCCTTTTTATAATAGGATACCTAGAGTAGTGATATTTGGGTCCAAGGGGAGTGTGAGAGAATTGCCACAGCTTGTCGTACCTGACATTTAAGCTGACTTCTGACACCAAAGGGAAGAAGCGTTCGTTTCAGCTTTTGGGGAATCACATGACAACTGCCGATCGTCATTAGAACTGAAGAACGTAGTTCCCGGACAACTCGCATGGGGCGATCCTCTCACTCTGATTTAACTTGTGCTCCTGGGGCTCTCGAGCTCAACCCGAGATGCCCTTCACAATGGTCGGCCTGGGGTCAATGCAGGGTTTGACAACTCAGGAATCCCTGTCGGATTCGATTCCCCCCTAAACAAGTCGCCCTGTCTCAAAGCCAAGTCACATATATAAAAATAAACTAAAATAATAAAGTTTAATTCTTTTCATACATGAAATCCAAGATTTATGATTCTTATTATATTATTACTATATTTTTTGTTTTAAAATTTATAATTATTTTTAGATACTATATTATTATTTAATAGTTCAAAACGACTAAGCGCGATTCGCCCATCTCCTCCTGACTCAAAATCCTCTAAATACGATCAAAGTCGGATAGAGTCCAAGCAAGTCAAACTAGGTAGACAAACCATGAGTCCGTGCACCAAGCGTTGCTAAATAGATGCAAGAAAGCGAGTAACATCTACATCATCAGGCAATTACATATCTTGACCTTCAACGTCATGAAGGTTAGAAAGCCACGAAGGGAAGCGTGTTAAATGACCTCAAGAAGTTACCAAAACGTATCAAAGAGCACTGCCATGTGCAAAAATGGCAAGAACATTTTCCAGATCCACAAGCACGTTCTCCGGAAGAACAATGCTGGAGCATTCACTTGGGAAAGATTTTAATATACATTCTAACGAAAATTGTTCCCTAAGGTAAGCTGTACTCCCAAGAGCTGAATGATTCTATAGATAACAAACAGATTATACAGCAGTACAGCAATGTCAGAACCCACTATACGCAGAAGATGCACAGAAGTATTCCCCGAGAACGCTTCAGTTACCGCTCTATGATACAACAGAAGCCGTAAAGCAAATTATAATATAGGAAACAGGAGAAATTCTCAAATTTGGATGGTAGCAAACGATTGGATGATACACCCATCAAGAGCGTGGTTCCAAGTCTGCATTTGTTTTCTCAGTGGTGAGAGAACATCCTTGGTCGATTTCCCTACGTGATGCTTCCCACAGCAACTTTTCAATCCCAAGTTTCCTCATCTCAATTAGACCTCGCTCCACTGCAATGTAAGCCCCAAACCAGCGTAATTAAATGGAAATAATCACCATGACCAGTTGACAACCATGAGCAAATCTTAGAAAATTAGATAGGGATGAGAGAGACTGCATGTGCATGGACCAATGGAACCAGATGCTCTGATTAATATTGCAAAGATATCAGATATTTTTTTCTTTTTTCCCCCCCAAAGATAGCAGACATGTTGATAGAGGAACCAAAATAAAAAAAACTTCAAGTTTTGGGTTACAGGATTTTCACCAGTCACCAACCGGTTAGGCTACTGCTTCCAACAGTAACCTCCTGGAAGAACAAAGCTTGCTGGCAGCCCATGAAATAAAATGTACGTAGGCATCATGCTCATCTAACTATTGACACATTTACTATATATATTCCAGTCTGACCCCCAACAGTAGACCGGTAAATTATTTCTTACATTTGTGCATAATCTATGTCAAAACTATAAAATGGCAGGGCTTGTTGTGCTTTTGTGCATGGAGCAACTCAGCCCATGTAAAATGGGAAATATGATGCCTGGATCAGAGATATTATCTTGACAAATGGGGAAAGACCGACTACAGTACCAAATTTCAGTAGTGACATGCAAGGAAACTAAAATGGCCTGGGAAATCAGGATTGACGCCTCCCATCCCACGCAAAAAAAAAACCGAAGAAGGTGGCAAAATAAAAGTTATGAATTAAGAACAATGGATTGTGGAAAGCTTCACCATCAACGGCATCGTGAGAAGTTGGCGGTTGGCCACTTCGTGCAATCCAAAATTGTAACCGATCCTCAGCAGTGTCCTCTTCAACACCATGGGATTTAGCTTGTCTCCAAAAATATGTAAGCCATGCCTGCAGACAGAGATACACTGCATGTAACATGTCTCTGCAATTTCAATATCAAAGAAAAATCTAAAGCCACATAGGAACCAGAAAAGAAATGTAGGAGAAAAGTAGGTACTATCATGAATATAAAATGAAGATCAGAAAAACAACAAAACTTCTAAAAGAATCTCCATTACCCAAACAGAGTAAGCATCAAGCTGTGTGGCAGTATAACATTGCTCATGAGAGCACGAAACTAAAAGAAACTAGGACGCAGATACAAACTTCAGCGTTCCATGGAGCCTAAATAGAAATTTTTTCTTAAAACTCTCTTGCAGCAATCAGTGTGTTCCTCAACCTATGTTCTGCACAGAAGCGGGTAGCACGATAAAATGATGCCACTACAGAAACAGCAAAGTAGAATAAACACCGATCAAATTTATCAATTGCATAACAGCCATTTGAAAAATGGAAAAGCAGGAACAATATCGATGTCACAATTTTGAGATGTACACTCAATTACCCAGATAAGACAAAACCTATTAATGTCGAAAATGAACATGCTGCGACCAAAATCATCAAATGGGCCATGAAACATATAAAGATGAAAATGGTAAAGTTAGTACCCAATAAAATTTTAAGGAACTAAGTATGCAAATATTAGTAACTGGAAAGAAAATATGCATGAATAAATAATAAATGTAAAAGGTGTTTCAGAAAGATAATATGTCAAACTGTACAAATAAAGACTGTCCGGATGAGCTATATGAAAAACTGAACCTGCTTGAATAAGATATCTTCTGATTCTTCTTGATTCAAGTCTGCAACAAAATACCAGTTCAATTACATATCTGACAATGTGAAAGAGGAAAAATGGATGATACCAATAACATCCGAGAAATAAACATAAGTAAAAGAAATGCAACTCTAAAACTGCAACTGTAATGACACATCAAATAGTTCCTTAGTAAAAAAAAAACACAAGGGGAAATTCTCACCAATTGCCTCCATGAACTTTTGATCGCCAGGTGATTTAAGATCTGGAATACAAAATTCACCAAAAGATCATGTGCTGCTACTAACAGTAAATAGGGAATGAGCAAACAAAGGTAAGGAGCACCCAACTAGCTAGTGTTTAAGAGTTTATCGGACAGTAACACCCTACTGAAAGAAATGAATTAGAACTATGATGTTTCGTAGCCATTTATTTGTATTCTATAAGATATTGATGAACAGAGAAAATCTAAATAAGTAAAAGATCTTTAACTTCAAATTATCAACTAGTTCTGCCTGATGACAAGTATAGAAGAAACCTGAAGTTGAATGGCGAGTTAAGTTTGGACGCCGATGATAGGTCAAAGCAACCACAACGGCATCTTCAACCTTCACAAGTAGAGGCAAAATTCATGAGAAAAAAGTGACACAGATTAATATAAATGGACATCTGATAGTCTCTGTAAAAGTAGTCAACAAGAAATGAAATGGATCAGCAGTGCAAGGACAGAAACCAAGTGCACAACAAGAACAAAGCCAACAACGATCAGATATGCAATTGAGAACCTTCAAGGAAGATAATTCCCTTAAACCCATCTCCACTGAAAGCATACTCTCTATATTGCCTTCTCCAGTTATGTCACTCAAATCACGTACAAGTTTGTTCTTTCTTTCAGGATCATCATTGCCTATTTGATGTCAAAAAGTAAGTTTCACATAGTATCGTGAAAGAATTCTCCTCAGAAGATATCCAAGAAAGTTTGAAAATACTCTGCATAAAGCAATTTTTTGGTAAAAAAGTAACTTTATAAATAGGTGCCTAATGCCTTCCATGATCGAGGCCCAGTGGAAGAGATTGAAAAGTTCCATGACAACATGTCTTACCTTGGCTCCAAGAGTCTTCCTTCGCTTTTTGTCCTGCAGAAATGACAACTTCAAAGGGAAGAGGAGCTAATGATGACCAATGCTCATGTTTGGTCATGGCAATTTCCGGGTAGATTCCTGCAACAAAGACAAGTCAATATATATAGGTAGAAATCAGGCATGAATTCAGGATCACCAGATAGATTCGATAATGTTGCTGTATGCATAAATATATCATAATAGAGACATAATTTTTGGGCATCTCAACTAAAAATGAATGATGACCAATGCTCATGTTTGGTCATGGCAATTTCCGGGTAGATTCCTGCAACAAAGACAAGTCAATATATATAGGTAGAAATCAGGCATGAATTCAGGATCACCAGATAGATTCGATAATGTTGCTGTATGCATAAATATATCATAATAGAGACATAATTTTTGGGCATCTCAACTAAAAATGAATGATGAATGGATTACTGGTCTTCCTGTTCAAATTATCTTGGTTATGGCGGCTGTATAAAAGTAGCCATAAGTGCTGCACTTTCGGGTTTCAAATCAATATTTATAGTTAATACTAGTCTGCATTGGATATGCATACCCAGTTCGACAAAATCAGGGCTCAACATATGAAAAGCTTAATCAAGAATTCAACAACATAAAAGCATAGAGAATGGTCCCTGAACTAGAATCGCATGAGAAGGTTACCAAGCTGAACAGCCAATCCCCAATAACGAGCCAGCCAACATCTTTTGAGAACAACCTCCTCCTGAAAGAAGTTAAAACTATTGGATGTTAATTGGCTGATCACGCAAGCAACAGATTGTGTAATGTGCTTCTCATAAGGGAGATGCTGTGTACCATCTCTTCCTCGGTCAATATCATTCTTTGTGTCATTGACTGAAGAGCTTTTGCTTCTGATTTTGCTTCTTGGAGTTGTTCAATGGTATTTGCAGCCTCATTCTTTGCAGCCTGTTTAAAGGGAGAAAAAAAAAGAAATAAGGGATTTTTGCATATAAACCATCCTTAATAGTGAAATGGCCAAAATATCATGGCAAGAAACATATTAGCAGACATATCATTACTTCTAGAGAAATGTATTTAGATCAGAATTTATGTGGGAGATGTGACAAAATTTTAATGCTGGCTATCAACCTAACGCAAACCCTCCTTTCTCATCCGGGCTTGGGACCGGTCATGGCAGAGTTAACGCAAACCACCCTCCTTTCTCATCATGGCAAGAAATAGACTCAGGTGGTTTGGACATGTGCTTCGTCGCCCTAACTCAGTGTCGGTTAAAAGATGTGACCGAATCTTAGTGGATACTAGTAAAAGAGCTCGGGAAAGGCCTAAAATGAGATGGCGCGATGTTATTAGGAAGGACATTAGTTTCTTAGGTTTAAATATGAATATAGCACTTGATAGAAATCTTTGGCGGAACATGATTCATGTAGCCCACCCCAAATAATTGGGATAAGGCTCTGATGATGATGATGATGATCATTACTTCTAAAGAAATGTTACAAATATGCGATCACTGCAACCCCCCGTTAACATCTGTGAACTTAACCGTGGTTATCTTTAACTAGACCTAGGAAAAGACCATAATGCCCACAATCATCTCCTTGGGGTTGGAGAGATGAATGTGGGCGTTATGGTCTTTTCCTAGGTCTAGTTAAAGGTAACCACATTAAAGTTCATGGATGGTAAACGGGGTTACAGTGATCGCATTTTTGTAACATTTCGTTAAAAATAATGATATGCCTGCCAATATGTTTTTTGCCATGATATTTTTGCCATTTCACTATTAAGGATGGTTTATATGCAAAAACCCCAAGAAACAATATATGAAGATATTGCATGAATCAGTAAAATGATGTGCTTTCAATGATTCTGGAAATCTATGAAATTTAAAGAAAATTATCACAGTTACCTCCATTTCTTGTCGAACTGCTACTGTTTCTTCATCTCCAACTTCACTAGTTTGTTTGGCAGCCTTCAAAGCAGCCTGTAACAGAAAGGGGGGAAATGACAATCTTGGAATGGAATGGGGAAAAAAAATAACAATCTTGCATACTAAGTTTGGACACATCTTGCGAATAGAAAGAAACAACATTAACACCTGCTTGATCTAAGCTGAGGTAAAATCCCTTGCCAAACTCTGAGCATGGACAACTTGAATTCCACAACTTTTTAGAAATACTTACTGTTTATTTCAAAGAATCTGTGTAAACTCTGCACTGCACTAGGAAGTAGGAATAACTTGACAAACTGGCAACCTAATATAAAGTAATATTAACCTTGCCAGAACTTCTATCAGTTTTTATCAAATAATCTATATCCACTGTTGAAGTCCCTAAGACTAGACATTCAATGAGGCCTCAAATCTGGCTCCCTAGGGCCTCACAGAAGGAGCAGACCTCGATGTGAAATCTTAGAGGGCTTCCTACATGTGACAGGTTGGCACAATTCCTGGAGGACATCAAAAGCCACATGCAGCTCATGTGAGGAGGAGCTATGAAGCATATTTCTGTCGGTTGTTCTTTCACTCGTATGATATAGTTGCAGATACTCAAGAAGATGGGACCCTTCCACCACCTCGCCAACAGGGTGGGTGGCTAGGCTTTTTTTGGGCAATAATCAAAGATGAGCACTCAAGGGTGCTCGCAAAGTGTAGTGGCCAATTCTGCAAGCAACCCTCTAGGCCATTTGTGGGAGAGGGGTAGGCAAATAGAAGGATGTTCAAAAGAAAAGGTAGGGCTTCTGAGAGGGTTTCTTCCCTTCATTTGTGACCATATATTGGAATGGGCTAAACTCTTTGCAGTGAGGAGTGTTGACACTCCTCCAGTTCGGGTGATTTGGGTAGGAGGGAACCCTTCATCATCTTGATGAGGGTTGTATGGTTTTGTATAGAGGGATTTTTCAGAGCATATTCAGACTAACCTCGTACATTCCCTTCTTTTTTGGTATTTAATGAATTTTGTGGTACCATCCACTTTCGGGATGAAAAAAAAATCACTATTCCACATTACCTCTCTCTGACGTAATGCTGCCTCTTTCCTGCAAACGAATCACCAGAAATATAAAAAGGTGAACATGAATAGCAGGTTGTCATAACATTATCTCAAAGAATCAAAGATACCTGCTCAATAGCCGGGCTTCTAGAGACACGCCTTCACCAAGATTAGCTACCTGTGAAATATCATGACAAAGAATGAGAAAAGATCAAAGGGAAAAAGATATCGTGAAATTAAGCATGCATGTTCATGACATTTCGAAAGCAAACTGCATATACAAGAAGACAAGATCAAAATATCAATAGTATGCATTACACCTAACCACCGGTTTGTCTGAAACAAACCCAAATGATATTATTTTGAGAATCTTCCTGAAAAATCTGTGCATCTATTACAACTCGATTTCATTCTTTCAAGATCTTACTGCTGCTATGCTCCAAATAGATATCTTTTTTTGCAACCTTCCTTTTATCATGAAAGCCAATGTGGCAATGAAAATAAAATCAGTAACAAAAGCTTCGGAAAAATGCATGATGCTTTGCCTCGAAAAAATTAGGAGTCCATCAATGTGAATTCACAACATCTTCTAGATATACAGTCCAATCTGAATGCTTTTTGGGGGATTAGCTGATTACAAGTTCCATGAAGATTATTCCAGAAACTTTTCAGAACTCATGTACACTAGGTTCTAATTTTGGTTGAAAACCAAAATGTGACATAAGTCAACTTACTATCTAGTCTGTTTTATCAGGTCAGTTATAGATTTAGATAAGCTAAAATCAATCTAATTGTCAAGTAAGAGGTTTCTTATTTTTAGGGGGGGGAAAACAGTTATCTGGTTACAGGTTTTGTTTCATAACATTCTCGATTTTTTAAAGCGTTCATAATGATGCTTATTATAATTTCTGGTCATGATATCCTCAAATATTTCAAGGTTTCCACAATTTAACATCGTAATCCTTCCTTCAGTAAGCATTATGTTGTCACCCCTTTTTTGGAAGTGGTCACACTATGGATTTCAAAAAAAAGAGAATGCACAGCAGCACACCATGTATTTCAAAAAGGAAATGGACAGGAGGAATATGAAGAAGAAAAACTTGCAAGCAAGGCTTATACACAATCAAAATAAAAACCAATGAAAGTGCCCTAAAAACCCAGCCCCCACAAATAATGTCCACTTTGTGCATTGCTATACCAGATAACTTTTCCAGGAGTCACAATATCCGAATCAGCTTTTGTAGGCTCTAAGTTGCGCAGAAGGCTATCACAACTAATTTAGGCAATGCCAGAACGATGCAGCTATCTTTTCTTAAGTTTCCAAGTCATGCTAAGTCTTTGAAATGGCCAACAATGCCGTAAAGATATCCCATGTACCGTACCTGAAAAATCCACCTCAAACCAACATATGTCGTACAACCATCCAACCGTACATGCAAGTCGCCTCTGAAAAACCCATCCTTATGTTATGTTATTCCTTCACTCAAGATCCTGCATGTTGGCATGCATAGCCTCATGGCTGCAAAACTTCTATCTTCTACTCCTGTAACTAGTTTTGCCCCAACTTTCCATTAATCTCTACTACGAGGATGCTCTCTGAAATGGAAATATACTCTGACATGAAACCCGAAGTTTCATCAGAGTACTCCCCCAAACCTGTTCAAGAACCAATAAAAAAAACATATGGTTCAAACTTAGAAAAATACGTTCACCATGATATAGCTGTCCCCTTTTGTGGCCTATCAGAAGTCGAATTCCACTGATTTAAATCTATCCAAACAAAGAACTACACCTTACATGTTTCTCAAACTGCACTGTAGTCTTTCCAGCAAACTAGCTTGCAGGACTGTCGTTTATGAACCCAAAGGAGCTGACAATAAACATCATATTTTGGAAAGTGGAGACAGTAAACATTCTTGATGTGGTCCAATCCAATCCCTTTTGATCCACCAACAAATCCTCCTATCATAAAGGCATGCATGATATTTCCTTTTTCACTTCAATGAACAGACCAATAGAACTATTGGTTCAGTGCTGAAGCCTTGTAACAGACCTAGCTAGACCTTGGGTTCCCACAGAGGTGGACTAGCATGATCCTGGAGCCAGGCATAGGTGGTGTAAGCTTTGCATCCTAACCTGTTATAGGATTCAATACTTTTCCTCTTGGATTGACATGATGCCAGTGATAAAGATGAATACAATTGAATAACATCACTTGGCTATTCTATGCAGTTCTGGAGCGAGCAACCATCTCACAGGCAACTCTTTGTCAACATATTGTTTCGTTTTGGGGGGTAAAAGGATCGTGCCAGATTTTCTAAACATATGCAGGCAGTGAATTCATATCCTATGTGATGCATTATTGTGCCCCAAAAACAAATAACTCCCATTCTGAACTTTGACTTAGCTCTTCATCTCAGCTACATGAACTATTGAAGGTTGCTTCAAAGACTTCCTTTATGAGGAACATAGAGCAGCCAATTCTAGGTTCTCAGCTGACCAAAATGTTGATCAGATAATGGATCTCATGTTTAAAAGTTGCAAGTTGATGAATAATGTCCCATGATAATAATGATCAAGAATTAGGATAGGAACACTAGGGCTGACCTAAGCATATATTGTCTCCCCGGATACTTGAACCACTTTCCTATACATATGAAGGAGGCGCTGCTGTACTATCCTGGAGAGAGCCATTTATAAAGTAAAAAAGAACAGAAAAGGAAAATAACAGCATTAAGAAAGAAGGAAAAGAACTTATGAAGGCTATCGTTCAACAGGAAAAAAAACAGTAAATGTGAAGCAATATGTGACATTTTCTTTGCTATGTTTTGGCTGCAAAGTCATCACAAAGTAATTCAATGACAATAATCATAAGATCACACTCTTATAGCTAACCTGTTTCTCAAGCTCCCTAGCCCTAGCCTCTGCTTCTTTGTATCTTTCTTCTGCAAGACGAAGCTGGACAGGAAACTCAAAACTACTAAATTCCTGTCTCTATGTTCAGAGGAACAAAATGAAATCCTTATTCTATAAGATAAAATATGGACTCACCTTGTCAAGGAGACTCTCATTCTCTTCTTGTAGCATATCAACCTGCAAAAATCACCAAAAATCTCCATCATAACCCTCAAAAGCAAAGCTCTCAATTCAAGAAGACACATAATTCTTTTTTTTTTTCGAAAGTGGAAACATAATTCCTTTTTAGTTCCCTTCTTCTCTTTAATTCAAGGACACCATCAAGGCCAAAATGTTTACATGTAGTAATGGGCCAGATTAACTTAAGACACGGGAGAAGCACATGACTCACCATCAATCTGGCTTTGGGTCAGAAGCCACCAACCCACATTGGCCTCAGGTTGAAGTGGTTCAGGTAGGGTTGGGTTAGACCTAAACAACAAATGTATGTGCAAGTCACTGATCTAGATTTTGGACAAATGCCTTGAATGTATTGCATCAAACCTTGCCCTTTCTAGGGCAGGTCAGATCAGCTGAATGATTCAGGTCAGAAATTGCCAGGTCTGCACATACTCAGCTTCTCCAGGACATTTGTTTCTTCTATAATGCTTTTCTCATTTCACAACACTAAAAGAAAATTTTGCATATGGGTGTAAACCTCATCTTGAAGTGCAGAAGCCTCCCGCAGATTTCCTGTTTCTTTCATGTTCATATAGCCATGCCCAACATCTGCTAACAACCTGTAACGTGTGTTACCAAAATGATTCCAAAAATATAAGAGAGTTTCATATTGTAGCACCTTGGCCTGCAGAACAACCGAAGAAAGGAGCTTTAAAAGACATACATATGTAGGGAAATTGGAACTGTGAGACAATTACTAGTGAATATTCTTCTATGCAAATTGCATGGGTTTATGTCAGGTTGGGAGCTTTAAGAGATCTAAATATGTAAGGACCATGGAATTATGCAAAATATGAACAGGAGCATTATGCCATTTTCTAAAAGTTTTCCTTTTTATTTTGAAAGTGGACAGTACCACAAGTTTATTAATGGAAAAAAGAAGGGAACTATTACCATAACAATAACTCTTTAAGCCCACCAGAAACTAAAAAAACTATGCATTTCACAATCATAGTTATTCAAGACTGCCCAAAAACATGTGGACTATTATCGCATCAGTACCGCTTTAAATAGTACATTCAATGGATCACCTGCCTTGTCCTTTTTTAAAACTAAAAAATTGTAGGTTGCACCACCAATTTTATTGCAAATAGAAGCAGTATAACAGTAGTGGAGAGGGGAGGTCTCTTCGCTTGTCCCTTAAAAAGGGTATATAAATAAGGGGTAAAAATTTTAGGGATTATTTAAGGAAAATGATTATTAGATGGTTGTGACCATTTCATATGCTAAAGGGTGCAGGCAAGGCCTAACTGAGATAGTTTGATGTAGTAAGAAGGAAGGCTTTTCTACATTTGACTATGAACATGGAGCTTGATAAAATGAGTGGTGGGAAAGGATTCATGCAGGCAATCCAAAATAAATTGGATAAGGCTTTGTTGATGATGTGAGAGGTGTGGCCATAATCAGCAAGTTTTCAGCAAAAATGATCGTTTATAAAAATATTGGGACTTCATTATTTCACGTGTTTCTCTCTTGTCCAGGATCACCTCTTTTGATTGAGGTCTCTCTGAACCAAGAACAGATCAATCTAGGGTAAGACGAACACTACCATAAATCCAACTTTTTGTTGGTCATTGAAGCAAGCTCTGAATCTAGATGTTAGGGGACATTATACCTTTCTTTCAAAGTACAACTGTACAAGAAGGCTTCAACTGCTTGCTTCTTGATAAAGCTCCAAAGTTGGGATAGAATATTACCTTAGAATTCCCAACATTCTACAAACATACTTGCAGCTTATACAGAAAATGAAATTGATGCTCTGCAGATCCAGCAATTACATCTTCAGAAAGAGCTACAAATGGAGAATCTAGGTTGTCACTTAGTTTTTGGAGTATAGCATCTAGGCTTTTTAGCATTTTCTGAGCTGTAAAGATTATAGGACTTTTTAGTTTTTTTTGCCGGTTCAATTTCGGCAAAGATGACTGGAAAAGTAGAAAGAAGGTTCTGGCATGATAAGAATGAATTAGGACCGGTAAGCTCTTAATTTTCTTTGGAGTAGATACCGGTTGGGGATCTCTAATAGTTGTTGGGAGTAGACTATGAATGTTCGGAAACAGGCTTTGGACTGGCTATTGATTCGTTTTCTTGTTATTTCTTCTCTGTAAGGTGAGGAGCCTCACCTTGCCTTATCCTGACTGTACCTCCACTATTCAGTAATAACATTGGTGGTACAGTCCACCCTCATTTGAAAAAAAAAGAATTTCAATATGGAAATGCTAAAATGGATGACAGAGTTGATAGAGACAAGTTTAAATAATCAGATAATTAAGAGGAAGATGAATGAGAAAAAGAGGCAGCATTTAGCAGTTAGCTTGTTCAGTACCTTAGGAAGAGAGGGATAACAAAAGAGGAGAAAAAAGGTTGGTGACGGGGTTGGGTTTCCCCTGGTCACCAAGAAAAAGAGAGGAGAAACAAGGGACAAATGAAGAACAGTGATGGGAGCAAATTCATCATCATCATCATCATCATCAGAGCCTTATCCCAATTATTTGGGGTCGGCTACATGAATCCTGTTCCGCCAAATATTTCTATCAAATGCTATATTCATATTTAAACCCAAGAAACTAATGACCTTCTAATAACATCACACCATCTCATTTTAGGCCTTCCCCGAGCTCTATTATTGTCATATAATCGTGTTACAACATCTATTATAATATGCTTATAGCTTTATCCTACTTGCCAACCAGTTTTACCTAGCCATCTAGCAAATACATGAAAGAGCACATCTGACCACACCCTCCAAACTGACTCTGAATGGGAATCAGCTAGAATAGTTTGATCAGATTTTTCATGCAGAAAGAGAAAAGAATATGCAAGAGCACATGTAACTTTTATCATATATACAGAGACTCTCTCCTTGTCCCTATCCCTTTAAAGACCAATTCATCCATGTTCTCTATATCACATTTTCTGAAATGCACGAGTGATATGGAGGGGGGGCCACATGAGATGCAAAGGATTCCAACCAGCCTAAGAGCAAGATTTGCACCATCTCAATTGCTCCCTCTTGCTTTCCCCATAATTATTTTGTGATGTTAGTGAAGCTATTCTCTAAAGAAAAGGTGAACACCCTTTACATTTACCCTTGCCATCTTTTCCATAAATCATTAAGGACTTATAGGCAAAACAATGCCTCACCCTCAATCAATGGTGAAAGGTTGGTAGTTTGTTTACACACGAAAAATCAATTTAATATCTATTTATTGGATAAATGTGCACATATTTTAGCTAATTGATTAGCATGCATATTATTAATTCTGTGAGTTTGGTTTATCAAACGATTTGAGATTCGTGTGTTAGACCTTTCCCCAACAACTATGTTGGTGTTTATTTATATCGGCGTAAAGTCCGAACACCTTTGATTAACCGTCAAAGACATCCTTAATCTCTACAATATCCGTCGTGATATTGAGGGTTTTATCCAATAGATTTGATCAAAGTGATCATCCATTAAAGATACACATTTGCAAGGGAAATTTGAATATTTCATTCCTTAGATCCATTATACATACTACATGCAACCCCGATTATATAATTGGGTCATTTGATTTACATTCGATAGTAAATCCAGCATTGGATCTATATTCGATTATGATCAGATCGTTGAATTTTATATCCAGTCAAAATCAGACCATTCTATTTACTTTTTGCTTGCAATTAGAATATCATATTTCGTATCTAGTGGCAATCGAGCCACCAGATAATGTTTCTAGTAGAGATCAAACCATCAGATTTGTTCCTAGTCATGATCAAACAGTTAGATTTGAATTGTATCACGATCGGACCGTTGGATCATCAATATGATCACTATTAGACCGTCAGATTTAATTTCAGTAAATCAGACCTTTAGATTTGCTGCAAGTCAAGATCTAATCATTAGATTTGAGTTTGGTCAAGATCTGACTGTTGGATTTACTCCGGATCACGATCTACTTGTGAGATTTAAGTTTGGTCAAGATCCGACCGTTGGATTTGCTCCGATCAAAATCTAACTGTTGATTTTGAATTTTATCTTGATTGGATCATTGGGTCACCAATAAGACCACGATCAGACTGTTGAGCAACCAAGATGATCGATAACATACCATCGGATTTAATTCCGATCAAGATCTGACCATCGGATTTTATTCCGGTCAAGATCAGACCATTAAGTTGACTTGATGTCCATAAAGGACATTTCCGCACAAGGTGGGGATATATTTGCAATTCTCAACTTCCCTTGAAAAGATGAGGGCATTTATGCAATTTTCATAAATATGGGCATTTTATAACTTTCTTGCCATCAGAGGCATTTCTGTAATTTTCCACCACTGGAGATGTATCTGTAATTTTAGATCTTTTCTGGGCATATTTGTAATTTCGAACCCTTTTGGGTATGCTTGTAATTTTAAACCCGTTTTGGGATATATTTGCAATTCCAAATCCTGTTGGGCATATTTGTAATTCCAAATTCTTTTGGGGTTTATTTGTAATTTCCCTTGAACAAGGGATTTATTTGCAATTAGTGACAAGTTGGCAGATTAAATTGTAATTTCTGAGCAGCAATAAAACTTTGATGCAATTTCTGAATTTTTTGTTTTTTCCCCATAATTCTCTTGGACATTTTCATAATTTCGCAAAACTTTGAGGTGGAAATGCAATTTCTGAACAAAACAGAGCTTTTCTGCATTTTTTAACAATTTCCCAGAACTTTGCATATACATGATTTTTCTGAAGTTTACATAAATTTTGCTAAGGCATGAAACATCTTTTTCTCATCATGGGATATTTATACGAATCATACCCTTGATTAAGAGTTAACTCTGCCATGGCCGGTCCCAAGCCCGGATGAGAAAGGAGTAGGATTTGTGTTAGGTTGACAGCCAGTAGTAAAATTTTGTCACATTTTCCACATGAATTCGGATCTAAATATATTTTGTGCTAATGCTAGAGCGTCGCCCGGAAGCGACGCGTTACATCAGAACCCTGATGGAATGATAAGTGAGCAAGGGATAACTTTAGCACACAAAAAAAAGTGAGCAAGGGATAGCTAGGGCGTTCCCCGTAAGCGACGCGCCGCAATGGCGCCCGATTGCGGTGTCAAATAGGCAAGGGTTCCCGTGTGGGGTTGGACGTTCACGGGTAAAGAAGCTAGTCCAAAAACATAGGATCCGTCTAGCTACTTGGAATATAGGAACTTTAACGGGTAAGGGTTTAGAATTGGTTAAGTTAATGAAGGACATGAGGGTTAGCATAGCTTGCCTATAAGAAACTAGGTGGAAAGGAAATAAAACAAAAGATATTGATGGATATAAAATGTGGTATACGGGTAATAATAACTCTAGAAATGGTGTTGCTATAATAATAGATAAAAACTTAAAAGATAGAGTTGTAGAAGTTAATAGATTGGGGGATAGACTGATGTTAATTAAACTTATCTTAGGTGAGAATATTTTGAATATAATTAGTGCATATGCATCTCAAGTAGGATTAGAAGAGAGCATTAAAAAGTAATTTTGGGAGACTATTGATAGTTTGATCCAAAATATCCCTAGTGGAGAGAGAATCTTTATTGGAAGGGATCTTAATGGTCATATGGGTAAAGATAATAGAGGCTATGAGAGAATTTATGGAGGTCTTGATTTTGGCAATAGAAATGATATGGGTTATACTATTCTTATTTTTGCTATGACCTATGATCTAGCAATTACTAATACCTTCTTTAAGAAGAGGGACGAACACTTGATAACTTACAAGAGTGGAACACATATAAGTCAAATTGACTATTTTCTTATTAGGAAGGTCGATAGAGATTTATGTAAAGATTGCAAAGTTATTCCTGGTGAGAGTCTAGCCCCTCAACATAGGTTGTTAGTAATGGATGCCATTATCCCTAAATTCAAAAGAAAGATGATTATAAATAATTGTTCTAAGATTAAATGGTGGAATTAAAAAAGTAAAAGTTTAGAAACATTTAAAAATCATCTATTAAAGGAAAATATTTGAAATTTAGAACAAAAAACTAATGTAATGCGGAATAATGTTACAAATTTTATAACGAGTGTAGCAAAACAACTCTTAGGCGAATCCAAAGGTAAAAAGAATTTAGAAAAAGAGACTCGGTGGTGAAGTGAGAAAATCCAAAATACTATTAGAGTAAAAAAGGAGTGCTTTAAAGTTTGGCAAACTAACAAAAATAATCAAACCCTAGATGTTTATAAAATCGTTAAAAAGAGGGCTAGGAAATAATTAGCGAAGCTAAATCAAAGGTATTTGAAAATTTATATAATAAATTAGGAACCCGAGAAGGTGAAAAGGACATATTTAAACTTGCTAAATTAAGAGAAAGAAAAACTAGAGATTTAGATCATGTTTGTTGCATTAAAGATGAAGATCAAAGGGTTTTAACTAAGGATCTTGAGATTAAAGAGAGGTGACATAGTTATTTTCAGAAGTTACTTAATGGAGATTGCGTTAAGGATTTCTCTTTAGAAGGTACCCAAGAGTCCACAATATTTGATAAATATCAATATTTCAGGCGTATTAAGATGCCAGAAGTGGAGGATACGTTAAGAAAAATGAAAGTGTGCAAGACCTTAGGACCAGATGGCATACCTATTGACGTATGGAAAGGCCTAGGAGACATTGGTATTCAGTGGCTAACTAAACTTTTTAATAAAATTTTAATGGAACGGAGAATGCCAGAAGTTTGGAGAAAAAGTGTTGTAGTTCCTTTCTATAAAAACAAAGGAGATATTCAAAGCTGCAATAATTATCGTAGAATTAAGTTTATGAGTCATACTATGAAACTTTGGGAAAGAGTAATCGAAAAACGCCTCCGATGTATGACTATTATATCGGAAAATCAATTTGATTTTATATCGAATAGATCTACTACAGAAGCTATTTTCTTACTACAGCAGCTAATGGAGAAGTATAGAGAGATGAGAAAAGATTTGTATATGGTTTTTCTTGATTTAGAGAAGACGTATGATCGAGTACCGAGAGAATTGATTTGGTGGATATTAAGAAAAAAAGAAATCGCTCAAGGATATACTGATTTGATTAAGGATATGTATGACGATGCTATTACTAGTGTTCGAACTATTGCTGGAGAGACTGGCGAATTTTCAGTTTTATAGGTTAGCATCAAGGTTCTGCACTAAGTCCGTATCTCTTGCCTTAATTATGGATGAAGTAATAAAACAATTGCATGAGGATATCCCTTGGTATATGTTATTTGCAGATGATATTGTCTTAATTGATGAGAGTATTGATGCTTTAAATGCTAAGTTAGAGCGTTGGAGACTTGCTTTGGAGTTTAAAGGTTTTTAAATTAGTAGGAGCAAGTCTGAGTTTATGCATTGTAATTTTAGTAATAGGAGAGTGGTACAGGAAGACACAGTTCTAATTGATGGACATAACATTCCGAAGAGTAGTAGCTTTCGATACTTAGGGTCTATCATACAAGAGAATGGGGAGATTTATGACGACCTTACACATAGGATTAAGGCATGTTGGTTAAGATGGAGAAGTGCATCAGGAGTCCTTTGTGATCGTCGTATGCCTGTGAAACTCAATGGGAGGTTTTATAGAACGGCTGTGAGACCTGCTTTGTTATATGGTACCTAGTGTTGGGTAATATGAAAGGAACACATTCACAAAATGTGTGTAGCAGAGATGAGGGTCCCTCCTGGTCTGAGCATGACCCGGAGGGGTCCCTCCGGGTCTTCCCTGCGTAATGAGAGAGAGGAGAGAGAGAGATTTGAGGAGAAGAGGAGAGAGGTTGAGAGAGAAGAGGATCCCTCAGGTTTGCAAGACCCGGAGGTCGTCCCTCCGGTTATTGAGTACCCGGAGGTTATTGAGTACCCGGAGGTGATCCCTCGGGTTTTCCTCTCCCCTTTTTCTCTCTTTTTTTTTTTTAAATTTGAGATAGAGATAGAGATGCCTAGAGAGGGAGGAGAGGATCCCTCCGAGTTTGCAAGACCCGGAGATGGTCCCTCTGGGTATTGAGAACCCGGAGGTAATCCCTACGGGTTTTCCTCTCCCCTTTTTATCTCTCTTTTTTTTAATTTAAGAGAGAGAGAGAGAGAGATGCAATACCCGGAGGGGGTCCCTCCAAGTTTGTTTTGTTTTCTTTGTTTTTTTATGCGGTTTAACAATACCCGGAGAGAGAGAGAGAGAGATGCCAGGAGGGGGGTCCCTCCAGGTTTGAAATACCCGGAGGGGATCCCTACGGGTTTGTTTTGTTTTGTTTGTTTGTTTTATACGGTTTGACAATACCCGGAGGGGGGGTCCCTCTGGGTACCGGGTTTGAGGATTTTTTCCAGGGTTCAACATTATTCAATTTCCATTAGGCCAACAAACCCTCCAACTTACGCAAATATCTGACCATAAAAAAGGTATACAAAAATAAGTCAGATGACCAAGATAGCCAAGACAGAGAAACAAGAAACTGTTTGTGTGTGTGTGTGTGTGTGTGTGTGTTCCTATTTTAATGAGAGAGAATGCACTAACAAGTGCAACTCCAGTAATTCAAGCAATGCCCGCCATGACTTCCCACTTCACTACTTTACAGCCAAGATACATCACACTTCAAAACCACATGGGTGGACTGTCCTAGATTCCTTTCAAAGAGTACATGCGTCTGAGGATGCAATCAAATCAAATCTGTGAAAGGATTGCCAATTGTTCTACATATTGCACAACCCATAATCTAGATCTTGGATGTGAACAGAGAACATGGTCACTAAATAGAAAGCCAACAAGAGGCTTTATGAGAGAAATTAATAAAAACCCGTAATAGACTTTTGAGAATGCAGAACTGTGAAAACCCTGAGAAATAGCAGCCATGTACATTAGTATGTGTCTGGTATCAAAAGTGGAGTAGTTATAGAATATAACAAGTTAAGACCACATGAAACTAAAAGCTAGCGGAATTATGAAAAAAGGAAAAGGAACAAGTTTCAGGATATCGGCATTTTGTTCACAGCTGCATATCCCTTTGTGTGAGCTTATAAACCTTTGCTTTTAATCTGATTCAAGTCACTTCAAAACATGACTTCTGTAAACAATGGAGCATTTTAAGTCCAGCTTCACATTAAATTATGAATCTATACCATGACAACAATCTGGAGACCTTGCAACTGAATCATGCTAAGATTGCCATTCTGTGAGAATGATTTTGCATACGAAAAACTAACCCCAATGATTAGAGGTGCTCTCCACAGAATGAGACAAGGCGTTAAGGGCAGAACTTATGAAATGCTAATCAATTTGTTGCCGGCATTCACACACAGTCATCAAAGTTAACTTAAGATATTTCAACTTTTGAGCTTTCATAATTTGTAAAATAAACTGATACATAACACAAAAACATAGACATTTGGGTACCTCTTGTCTCTATGTCTATCAATTGGCGGCTCTAGTGTAGGAATGGGGGATGGAGTCCTAAGTGATGTTCGACTTGGTGGCGCCAATGCTATTGTATGAGCAGAAGCTGATGACCTTCCAGCAGATGTTAAGCCGACAAATGGAGTCTGCTCCACGAAGTTCCGACCTTTTTCTAACTAGTCAAAATGAGATAAAATGTTAATCAACTGCTTGAAAGATGGAATATCATCAATTAATTTTTCAACTGTTACAGTGAAACAGCCGAAAATGTCTTAAGAAAAAGATTTTTTTTTTAAAAATGGAAGCTTTGTTGCTTCAAGTTGCCATTCAAATCACGGTACAGAACATAGCATCATTTTTCTCTGTTTTAACAGAAAATGCAGTAATACAGGAGATGTGGCCCAACTCAAGCATGCCTTGCATGTCATAATACCTAGCATTGGCTAGTGAACTAATACTAGCTACATTTACTTTCAAAAAGAAACTAATATTAGCTACATAGTCTTGCCTGCCACATTCAAGAGCCACATACTTTCTTATTTTCTCATGATCTCATCACATATTTATGATCCAAATCCAGCAACAAGAAACCATCTTCGTATAAATTTACGATAAATGAGGGACGGAATGGTGACAAAATCTTCATCAAAACAACACACATTGCAACTCCAGATAAATTTAGTTCTGACATTATGGGTGAAGCCAACAATTAGTTCAACCGAAGTCAAGGATGTAACCCATCAGACCTAATACACATGCAGAAAAGTGGCATATCATAGAACAACATATTGAGTACATGAAATTTAACAAGCATGAAACAATTCCGATTATGTATGATGTGTCAAGAATGTCTAGAAACTAGATGACAGAGCATGCCACAAAAGCTAGCAGTATAATTTAAGATGTCTTTCAACCAAATAATAATACCTGTGTGTGTTGTGTGCATGTGTGTGTATGTGTGTGTGTGTGTGTGAGAGAGAGAGAGAGAGAGAGAGAGTAAATCCAAAGACAAAATATCAAAAATATGCAAATGAAGACCTGGATATTACAAATTAATAGAGGTCGAATGTAAAAGAAAACAAAACAGGAGACAAGGGATCACCCTGTCTTAAGCCTCTAGAGCTTCCAACATAACCACAGGGTTTACCATTACTAAGAAGAGAAAACCTTGCAGTCTGAATGCAATTGCTCACCCAAGAGATCCATTTTCCATTAAACCCCGGCAGTAGCAAAACTCTGCGAAGAAACTTCCAATTTACCCTATTATACGCTTTTTCAAAGTCAATTTTGAAGATGACACACGCAAAATATGGAAAATATACAAATCAGGAGTTGGATATTACGAATTAGTAGAGGACGAACGTAAAGATTTTTGCTCCCATTGATCTAACAGAAAACAAAAGAAGAGAGAAACATTCAAATAACAACCCAAGCAGCTGCATCGAAGCACGGATCTTATTTTGGACATCCAAAACGAATATTGCCGTAATTCTGCAAAAACCACTTTAACCATAACAGACGGTAGAGGATATCAAAGCACGATATCCAGATTATCTCACTTGTTGGATTAACACTCAAGACAAATATGAAACCAAGCTCCAAGTCACAATAGTTACAGCAGGAGACGGAGATCTAGTTGCCTTCTGCAATGCAGCACCAGCGGCACCACCACCACCATCACTGCTCAGCCTGGGAGCACCAAAACGCGATCGAGGCGTACTACTAGGCAGCACAACATCTTCCTCCTCCTCATCGTCGTTATCCGCCGTCTGGGACGCCATGACCTGCGCCAAGCGCGCGGCGGCCGCCTTGGCGGCGACGTTCTGCGTCCTCCTTATGCTGGACATCCCCCCGGCTGCCGAATAGGCCCGGTGGTGCGCCGGCGACATCACCGGCGAGGACGAGCCTGTGCTGCTCGTCCCCTCGCTTACCTGCCGCGAGTACACGGGGCTCCCCGCCCTCCTCCGCTCCATCTGGTCCCCCCTGGGGATGCCCGCGCCGGCTCCGACGAAGACGCTGCCTTCATGCAGCGACGCAGATCTGGAACGCCCCCGTCCCGCTGCGCCCGGGCTTAAAAGAGGCACCAGACAGTTGGAAAACCGAAGGCAGGCGTGGTGGGGGAAGGGTGGTGAAATATTAAATTGCTCCATCACCTCGTCATCACCGTCCGCGGAGACCGGTCGTAATTTGGGGGGGCGTGGTTGCAATCACTGCCCTAATCACTGCTGCCATCATCGGGATTTCCCTCGGAGTGAAAAAGAAGAGGACGAGGGGAAGAGACCCGGGAGACGGCGATGGCGACCGGAGAGAACGGCGCCGTGAGCTGTGATGTGGCCCCGGGGCGCTCCCCAGGGCCCTCCATTGTGGGCGGTCACGGCAACCGCCGGCAGTTGCGCCTGGTGGAGGCGCGGGGTGGAGCGGCAAGCAGGTGGAGGTGGCCTCCCATGGCGAGCTCTGCGATGCCGAGGGGTGGGCTTCTGCTGTGACTGCGAGAGGGGGGCCGCGGAAGGAATGTTTGCCTTACTCGCTTTAAAATCACAGGTGAGCCAATGCTTCCCCAACAAAGAAATAATAATTTTATTTTAAAAAAGAAAAGAAGAGAGAATATGATTTATGCTCTCTTCTGTTAATACCATTGGATAAGATTTTCAAAACATAATTTTTATAATAACTGGTTGGCTGAAAGAATATAATTACAGATTGTAATTTGAACTTTAGATATGTCAAGACGTACTTAGTTAAATACGGCTAGAGAACAATACGAAAAAGATACGCTCAAAATTTCAAATATAATCCTTCTTAATTTTTTAAAAGTATAATTATAGATACGGTCAAAACATACGCACTATTTAAAAATTCGTTGTAAGATATGTACGATGTATTATATATACATTGAAGTGTTATCAGACAAGATCGTGGTCGGTCGGACCGGTCCGATCGTAAATCGATCTAGGAATTGATTCGATTAAAGTCGATCTGGTCTAATGTTAAAGAATCGGACGAATCGGACGAACTGCGGTTCGACCGGTCCGAACCGGTCCGACCTGATTCACCTTTTAAAATAAAAGGAATAAATATACAAATATTTATCTCTGAACAAAATTATATTATTATTATTTATTATTTTATTTTAAATATATTTAAAGTTTAAAAGTTTAAAGGAACATATATGTCAATTGTGAAGAGTGAAGACCAATGAAATATTATAAAATTTTAAGGTCAATTTCTTTAACTATGTTATTATTATTTTTTACTTTATAGTTACATAATCATGACTAATAATTATAGATGTATGATTTTTTATTTTGATCATTATACCTTATTTCTTATGATCTTGGGTTATAAAATCGGGTCGAACTTTGTATCAATATTATGATGATGTCACGGTTCAAACCGGTTCGATTGAACGATCCAACCGATTCGAACCGAACTAACTCATTGACTGGTTCAGATACCGGTTCGATTCTGATAACATACATTCACGTATCAGATTCAGACATAAAAATATGGATAGCACATGACAATAATACGAAGATATATAACTATAAATTAAATAAATTTATCTATAAATACTTTAAAATGATAATATATGAAATATATCATCATTATGTTAAATATCTATGTGTAATGTGTCTTACCTCATTAATAAAAGTTGAAAGAATAAATAATGAGAATATGGGGCAAAATAAGTCACCGAGAACAAGATCCGTATAAAACTAACGTTGTATATGTATACTTATATTATACACGTTTAATACACTCCGACGATAATGTACTAGTATAAAATTATATATATTTGTGAATTTTTTATTTTATACATAATACGTACGCATATAATGGCCTAACTTAGTAACTACGGTAGGTCAGGAAATATCGGCCAAGAAAACCAAAATTCGGTAACTTACACATATAAATTGTAATTAAATGAATGAAGTATATTACTTTGAACAAGTTCATATGCGAATATCCATCTCTCACAAGTTACCTCTCTCAAGATACAAATATTATTATGACTCACGAAACATCAGCCCACTCGATCCACCACGATCCATCACCTCGATGCTCACGCTCACCCAATCAACCCGGTCACATCCACAGTCGGTGCGGGCTGGGTAGAAAGACTCGGTGGGTCCCTGCCCAATCATTCCCACGTAATCACATAAGATCACTGGCTAGCAATATAGTATCGAGCAACTAATATCCAAGTTAAAGAATGCCAAGCCATTAAATAATATTAATTGCATTTCATAATTAACCAAGCAAGTTAACTGTATCGACATTCGATTTTCACGTAATATGAGACGTCCCTCGATGATTCACATTCTACTCCCCAATGTGCAGAGCAGGATCATCTACCCTTATATTATTCACAGAGACTGCTAGTAAGTACGATCATTCACCTCTATTTTATGATAAATTACGGAACGTCAATTTTGAAATCGATTCTCCTGTTCCCCTCCTCGTATCTCCCACGTTTCGAGACCTCTAGGTCATGTAACAAAAGAAAAACTCTTTTAAAAAAAAAGAGAGATTTGATCTTCACAAGTTACAAGTAATATCAAACGAAGTTCCACACTCTATGGTTCACCATGGTCATCCACATCTAATAATCCAGTTATTTACAAGTTTGATAATTCCATAGTTCTAAATTATCTCCATAAGCATATTCTGAGACGTTCAATAATTTGCATAATGTTATCCATAGGAATTAATTTTAGTATTACCGGCACTCATTCCAAGTTGCAATGCCAATATTCACACCATAATCGAAGCTCAAGCTCAACGCCCCCAAGATCAAGAGTCGAAGAAAATCTGTCACAAGCCCCAGGTTCGAATTCTAAATTCTAACGAGGAGCCTGTCTCGTAAATCTAGTATGTACGCAACACTTAAAAAGAGAGATGGGGTCATTACCATTAGCGTTATAAGTTACGAGAACTAGAATAGTTGTCAAGGATAGGCTTGTTCAGCATCACCTGTCCACTCTATTAAGAGTACTCTGAGCTCCCTCTTAAGTATTGAAGTGGGACTTGAGATTAAAGGATTAGTCTCACGTCAAATGTTGAGAAAGTAACCGAATATTTATAAGACATGTCTTCACCTCTTAATCTAAGAGGATCCTTTTACAAGGATAAAATCTCACCTCCGCCCTGGGGACAATACATCTTGAGGACACCAAAAATTTATCTCGCATCTACACAGTGGTGTCGTATATAAAAAACGAGCAAGAAGTCAATATGGTGTGTAAGAGTAGCAACATGAGGGTGAACGGTGAGAAGGGGAAGACGTCGGCGGCTGGCGACTAAGTCCTGCTTGCGCCCTCCCACTCCACGGTCTGCAAGAGTAGCAACAGGAGGGTGAACGGTGACAAGGGGAAGGCGTCGGCGGCTGGCGACTAGGACCTGCTTGCGCCCTCCCACTCCACGACCGTCCCCGCCCCAGATGCAGAAGCTGATTCCGCTCCTCCGCAGTCAACCCGGTGGGAACAATCTGCCATGGTGGATCATGAAGCCTTATGTTTCACCCCATACGCAGAAGCCGATGCCGTTCCTCCGCAGTCAACCCGAAGGGAACAGCCTGTCATGGTGGATCCTAAAGCCTTCTGTTCTCTTAATGCTAAATTGGACGCCCTCGTCGACCTGATGAAGATCCAGGCGGCCAAGGAGGAATGTTCTGAGTGGTCACACTCGGGCGCCCCTCGGGGAGATGCGTCCTGGCGAACGACGGGTGGCCATTTTTTCATAGAGGACGGCCGTATCATCCGGAGCACAGCGGGCAGCCCATCTCATCCCCCGCCCCCTGTTGTGGAGCAAGAGGCCTCCTACAACCTGCGGAGGGGGAGGAGCAATGTGCGGCAACCAACTCCGCCGGCTGCGACTACCTTCCTCGCCGTCGCCTGACAACATGAAGGAGAGGGAGCACACGCGGGGAGCCCCCTATCCCCTTGTCGCACTCATCCAGAGCTCACTCTTCAGCTTCGAGAGTTTGAGCGATGTTTTGCTGAGCAGGAATGCTCGCTCTGAGCCTTGCAAAAGGGAAAGCAGAGCTCCTTAGATGATGGAGACAAGGATCGGTCCATGTTCTCCACTGAAATTCTGGAAGTCGGATTATCACCTACGGTCCAGCTTCCGGCCTTCAAATCCTTTGATGGTCTGTGTGATCCGGCAGAGCACTTCGACAATTTCGACGCCCTAATGACCATGTTGGGAGTCTCGGACCCCATCAAGTGCCGGGCCTTTGCTACCACATTGGTGTACGGTGCCCATGCCTAGTTCTGAGCCCTCGCGCCGGGGAGTATCTCTAGCTTCTGACAATTTGAGCATCTTTTCAAGGAGAGCTTTGCCGAGAGTGACCCCCCAAGGTCGATCACGGAGTGATATGACACTACCTCGGACCTAATGCAAGCAAGCACAATCGCATTCAAATGGGCCGAATTGGGCCACCGCTCTCTCGTCGCTCACCCAAGCCCGGGGTAACTTGGCAATGCCAAGGTGAGGTTGAGGGGTTGGGCCCTTGCTGGTAGAGGGCCAGCAAGGCCAAGATTTGATTCCCAATGGATTTGGAAGCCCAATTCAACGGGGCCGACGAAGTGCCGAAGGCACCGGTTGTACTCTTCCCACGGTGATCACTCAAGGGAATGGGGCTTGAGGATCGGGCTCTCACTCGCATAACCAGCGGAATTAGAACAAATATTGAAAGACAAGCACTAAGTGAAGTGAAGGTTTGAGCACTTACTCGACCGATTTGAAGAAACCGGTCCCGGTCGGAGACGAGGGCGAGCGGAGAGGCGAGTGGATCCCCACACGCCGCGGCGGTGTCGCTTGACCTGCCCAAACAAAGTACACCACTACACCTCTCGCAGGAGGGGGATCTTGGGGTGGGGGTTAATGAAATTACAGATAATACTACCTCCACGCAGGGAGGGACCTTCAGCCGGCCAAGCGGGGTGGGGAAACTATAGCAAAGAACGAGGAATAAGGGTGGACGCCGAATCTGCTTACTGTCTGCGAGTCGGGACAGAGGGTCGGTGTTGCTGTTATAGATCTTGATCATGAATTTTTTTGATGACGAGACCAGAGGGAAAACCTTCGTAGCTGGAAGGGGATTGCCTCAGAATTTTTTTAATTTCTTCTGGAGTCGCTGTCGGTCGGGGCGGGAGCTCGAACAAGGCCTCTGATTTTCGGACTGGCAGTAGCAGGTCACCAACAGTAGGAAGACGAGGCTGTCCCGACCGCTCTGTGGAAAGCAGAGTCGCGCGATTGTGGGAGAAAATTGGTAACTCCTGCTCTTGGATGCTGAATGGACTTCTGCTTCCTGATTCTGAAAGTAGACAGGTCGAGGAAGAACTTTTCAGAAGACCCTGAAGCCTGATTCCTTCAGGGATCATCGTGGTGAGGCGTTTCCTCCGGTTCTGGAACTCTGCAGTGGCCGACCTGTGCAGTCGTGGGAGAACGGTGCTCCCGGGCAGCACCGAGCTCCGATGAGGACGAACCCACTTTCGTTGCGACGAGGACAGGCAGCCGCTTCCAATGGTGGCTCTTGATCCTTCAGAAACATCCGGGGGAAGCCGTGGTCACCTCTGCAAGCTGCTGCTCTTCTGCAGATCTTCGGTTGAGAGCTGTAGGTTGAAGATGATGGGGGGAATGGGGTATATGGGAGGGGAAATGGGGGTGGATGAGTGTGGGGGAAGCCCGGGCTGTGAGGGGGTCTAGGAGGGGGTGTTCTAAGGTGGAGGAAGGGAGGAATGGGGTCTGGAAGGGGGTCTAACAGGTGGTGGGAGGAGGAGCTACGAATTTGGGAAGGTGGGTGAGAGGGAAAGGGTCTTTGAAAATGGGTTTAAGGGTGGGATTAAATTTTGGTCTTGGGGGATGGGAAGAGGTGTGTGGGGAACATAATAGGGGTGCTTGGGGTTGTGGGAAGGGTGCTTGGGGAAGTGGGTGGGGTAGTTGGGGGTTGGGAGGTGGAGCTAGGATTGGTGGAAGCTCTCTTGGGACTAGGGGGTGGAGTAATGGGATGTGTGGGGAAGGGGAGTGGTCTTTAATGGGGGTAGGTGGGAGAGTGGTGGTTGGGAAGGGAGGAGAGAGAAGATTTTCGGATTTGGGTGTAGAGGAGAGAGAAAGAGGGGTGAAAGAGAGAGATTAAGAGAGGAATGGGTGGGGAATCTCTCCCCTAGGGTTTCTCACCCAAATAATGGAATCTCTCCACTAGATAAGAGGTTTGAACTCTCAAAATGGCAAGTTTTTCATTGATTCATTCATTAAGTTGAAATGGGGGGAATGGGGTCCTATATATAGGAAACCCACATTTCTACAAAAGTCCCTGGCAATTGACTCAATGACAAATAACCGAGGGGGTAGGGGAGAGCCCTTGGGCCAAGCCCAATGAATTGGGCCCAATAGCTAACTAGACAACCTAATGACACTCAAACTTAGGGAAATGAACACAAGACCTAGGAACATGACTGAAAAAAAAGGAAAATACATCAAATGACTCAAATAAAAATTACATAGGACTCAAAATTAAATAACTAGACCATGCCGGATGCAACCGGGGCGAGGAGACGAGCTGTGAACGTGGGCATAGGAGGTGATGTCCCCATCATACTCCCGGGGTGCGGAGAACTCGACTCCGTCGAGTAAGTGTCCTTTCCTCCTTGGAGGGTGTAGAAGTGATACTGCCCTCAAGTCTTCCGAACGAGACCGATCCATCCATCTGCCGAGATAGCGCTCGTATACCTTGCTCCAAGTGGTACTGACTTGTCATCCAATATTTGTTCAATTTGTTCACGCTGGGCTCTCTTGGCTGGTGGTCTCTCCTCACGGGTGGGTGCTCTCTCAAGGGAAGAAGTAGGCTCAATCTCCTCACTAGGTACCACCGTGGGTCCCTTATATGGCACTAGGTCGGCAACATTGAATGTGGGACTTATTCCATACTCCTCAAGGAGATCTAACTCAAAGACATTTGCACCAATGCGCCTCAGGACCGGGAAGGGACCAGCCCCACGTGGCCTCAATTTGGAGATGGCTCCCGGGGAGAGTCTCTCCGTCCTTACCATCACAAAGTCACCCTCATGGAATTCTTGGTGACGTCGATGAGAGTCGGCTTGCCTTTTATAAGTCACATTCTTCTTGCTAATGTGCTTGCGGATCTCTTTATGCAATGTTGTGAATGCAGACATTCTAGGGGTGATGGGTGGACCGGGGCAACCAAAAGTAGACCTATCATGTAATGATGCAGTGTAGACTTTGGTTAGCCTAGGTGGGCCGGGGCACCCGTAGGTGGCCCTATCATGCAAATTGGTGATAAATATCGGGGGACCCGGACATCCGTAGATGCCTTTGACATGCTTAAGATCCATGATGAATGAAGGAGGACCATGACATCCGAATATGGACCACTCATACTTTCTACTTGACATGTGGGTGATATGAATGAATGGACCCAACATAGTGTTCATGCCAAGGGGTGTGGTAAGCCTAGACACATGCATACTTTTCCCAAAGGTGACTTCCATGTGTATAGGTGTGGGACAACCTTTGAACTCCCATTGGAAAGGATCGAATAGATCTAAGAAGGTGGTCATCATGGGGTGGGGCACAACCTTATTACCTAGGGATATGTGGCCCAAGGTCATGGCTCCCAAGGTGTAACCCGAGTCTAGGAAGGGGTGGGTTTGATCCATCACGGTGGGTTGGAGTAGGGGAAGGTGGGTGGTGGATAAGGTGGTTGGGCCACATGGGTATCCGTACTCCCATTGGAATGGGTCAAAGGGATCATGGTAAGGGCTACCTAGAGAGAGGAACTCTATGTCTCCAAGGTCCTTACAAGGTGGTGAGTCATCCTCCTCCCAAGTAGTTGGTCCAAGGTCTCTAGTGGGTTGACCGTTCAAGGTACTTGGGATCTCAAGGGGTGGGGAGTAGATCGAGATGGGTTCTTCCTCCAAGGGGAGAAATAGGAGGATCTCACTAGTACAATGCCCACTTGTGCAAAGGGAGGTGATGGAACCGATGGATGGGTGGACAAAGTTGACGGTGCTAGGCTCCAATGGTCCCATGGCTAGTAGGCCGGTTAAGTGGGCTTGCCAATGTAGGCAATCCACAAGGTCTCCCGAGTCTTCCACAGAGTAGAAGTTTTGATAAGTGACATGGGGAGGTCGGGTGGGAACAATTTGGGATTTATATCCCAATGGTGGTGAGCTAGGGAGGGTGGGACATTGCTTGAGCCATTGGAGTATGGACTCATCTATGGTGAGGGTGCCATGTGTGACGGTACATGGCCTTTGAGGATCCGGACCATGAGGGGTGGGGGAAGATTGAGGCTCTTCTTCTTTATTGGTGGGAGCTTGGGCTTCCTCTATGGTGATAGGAGGGTCCATATGGACATAAATCTTCCTAAGTTCATTTCTCATCTCAACCCAAGAGTCGATTGGCTCTTGCCTTCCAACTTCCCTTAAGCCTACAATGTTTTGCCATTCATTCCTAGCTTGGCGCCATAGCAAACTTTTGGCATAGCTGACTTGCATAGACCCTGACAGGGTGAACCTCCCAAAGTGGTGATCTATGGAGCTTTCCCATTCTAGATATAAACTAGGGTGGGATCCATCAAACACAAAGGCATCTATTGGGTCCAAGCGAGAGGAGTAGGCTAAGTAGGAAGTGGCCATGATGATCGAGTGATAAATGCAATGGCCCTAGGACAAGACTTAGTAGAGACAAGTCTAGAACCTGGCTCTGATACCAATTGATGTGACACTACCTCTGACCTAATGCAAGCAAGCACAATCGCATTCAAATGGGCCGAATTGGGCCACCGCTCTCTCGTCGCTCACCCAAGCCCGGGGTAACTTGGCAATGCCAAGGTGAGGTTGAGGGGTTGGGCCCTTGCTGGTAGAGGGCCAGCAAGGCCAAGATTTGATTCCCAATGGATTTGGAAGCCCAATTCAACGGGGCCGACGAAGTGCCGAAGGCACCGGTTGCACTCTTCCCACGGTGATCACTCAAGGGAATGGGGCTTGAGGATCGGGCTCTCACTCGCATAACCAGCGGAATTAGAACAAATATTGAAAGACAAGCACTAAGTGAAGTGAAGGTTTGAGCACTTACTCGACCGGTTTGAAGAAACCGGTCCCGGTCGGAGACGAGGGCGAGCGGAGAGGCGAGTGGATCCCCACATGCCGCGGCGGTGTCGCTTGACCTGTCCAAACAAAGTACACAACTACACCTCTCGCAGGAGGGGGATCTTGAGGTGGGGGTTAATGAAATTACAGACAATACTACCTCCACGCAGGGAGGGACCTTCAGCCGGCCAAGCGGGGTGGGGAAACTATAGCAAAGAACGAGGAATAAGGGTGGACGCCGAATCTGCTTGCTGTCTGCGAGTCGGGACAGAGGGTCGGTGTTGCTGTTATAGATCTTGATCAGGAATTTTTTTGATGACGAGACCAGAGGGAAAACCTTCGTAGCTGGAAGGGGATTGCCTCAGAATTTTTTTAATTTCTTCTGGAGTCGCTGCCGGTCGGGGCGGGAGCTCGAACAAGGCCTCTGATTTTCGGACTGGCAGTAGCAGGTCACCAACAGTAGGAAGACGAGGCTGTCCCGACCGCTCTGTGGAAAGCAGAGTCGCGCGATTGTGGGAGAAAATTGGTAACTCCTGCTCTTGGATGCTGAATGGACTTCTGCTTCCTGATTCTGAAAGTAGACAGGTCGAGGAAGAACTTTTCAGAAGACCCTGAAGCCTGATTCCTTCAGGGATCATCGTGGTGAGGCGTTTCCTCCGGTTCTGGAACTCTGCAGTGGCCGACCTGTGCAGTCGTGGGAGAACGGTGCTCCCGGGCAGCACCGAGCTCCGATGAGGACGAACCCACTTTCGTTGCGAAGAGGACAGGTAGCCGCTTCCAATGATGGCTCTTGATCCTTCAGAAACATCCGGGGGAAGCCGTGGTCGCCTCTGCAAGCTGCTGCTCTTCTGCAGATCTTCGGTTGAGAGCTGTAGGTTGAAGATGATGGGGGGAATGGGGTATATGGGAGGGGAAATGGGGGTGGATGAGTGTGGGGGAAGCCCGGGCTGTGAGGGGGTCTAGGAGGGGGTGTTCTAAGGTGGAGGAAGGGAGGAATGGGGTCTGGAAGGGGGTCTAACAGGTGGTGGGAGGAGGAGCTACGAATTTGGGAAGGTGGGTGAGAGGGAAAGGGTCTTTGAAAATGGGTTTAAGGGTGGGATTAAATTTTGGTCTTGGGGGATGGGAAGAGGTGTGTGGGGAACATAATAGGGGTGCTTGGGGTTGTGGGAAGGGTGCTTGGGGAAGTGGGTGGGATAGTTGGGGGTTGGGAGGTGGAGCTAGGATTGGTGGAAGCTCTCTTGGGACTAGGGGGTGGAGTAATGGGATGTGTGGGGAAGGGGAGTGATCTTTAATGGGGGTAGGTGGGAGAGTGGTGGTTGGGAAGGGAGGAGAGAGAAGATTTTCGGATTTGGGTGTAGAGGAGAGAGAAAGAGGGGTGAAAGAGAGAGATTAAGAGAGGAATGGGTGGGGAATCTCTCCCCTAGGGTTTCTCACCCAAATAATGGAATCTCTCCACTAGATAAGAGGTTTGAACTCTCAAAATGGCAAGTTTTTCATTGATTCATTCATTAAGTTGAAATGGGGGGGAATGTGATCCTATATATAGGAAACCCACATTTCTACAAAAGTCCCTGACAATTGACTCAATGACAAATAACCGAGGGGGTAGGGGAGAGCCCTTGGGCCAAGCCCAATGAATTGGGCCCAATAGCTAACTAGACAACCTAATGACACTCAAACTTAGGGAAATGAACACAAGACCTAGGAACATGACTGAAAAAAAGGGAAAATACATCAAATGACTCAAATAAAAATTACATAGGACTCAAAATTAAATGACTAGACCATGCCGGATGCAACCGGGGCGAGGAGACGAGCTGTGAACGTGGGCATGGGAGGTGATGTCCCCATCACGGAGCTTCTAGCACTCAAGCAGGCCTTTGAGGAGAAGTTTTGGGCATATATCAACCACTTTAAGGCTGAAGCCCTACGCATCTCCCAACTCGATATTGCATCCGCGATCACTACCTTGACTGGGGGAACCCAGGATGAGGGGGCTTCGATGGGAATTGGTTCTCCACCCTCTCTCCTCTCTTGCTGACCTTGTCACCTTAGCTCTACTCCACGCAGAGTGCGAGGAGGTCTTGACTGCTTGCTGGGATAGCTCCGGCCAAGGCAAGGAGGGGGAGACGAAGCGCCAATCCGATCAGCCTCCCCAGTAGGGGAAAAGAAAGAACCGCGAGGGCGATAAGAGAGAGATGCCAAAGAAGTTCGAGCGCTACACTCCGCTGGCCACTCCAATCTATGAGATCTACCGGGAGATCAAGGACTCGGGCCTTCTTCGCTGACCCGAGCCAATGAATTCCGACCTTCGGTGTCGCAATTGACGTAAGCATTGTCAATTCCATGACGACCACGGGCACTATACTGGTGACTGCTAGCAGCTCAAGGATGAGATCGAGACTCTCATTCAGCGTGGGCACCTGGCCCAGTACGTGGCTGATTGTTGTGACGCCCCATGGGACCCTTCGGAGGAGATCGACAATCGCCCTTTGGGTATCCACATTAATGTCATCTCAGGAGGGTCGACTTTTGGCAGGGATACCAGTTGGGGAAGAAAGTGTCACACTGAGTGAGCAAGCTGAGGGAGTGAGCCAGCGAAGCCCATGACCCTAGCTCCCAAACATCAGGTCATGACTTTCTCTGAAAAAGACCTAGAGGGGGTGTTTACCCCGCAGAATGATGCACTTGTAATATCGGCTACTATAAATCATTGTAATATAGATAGGATCCTCCTGGACAATGGTAGTGCTTCGGACGTTTTGTCTTACGACTGTTTCTTAAAGATGGATGAAAATCCATCAAAATTGCGTCCTGGTCTGAACCCTTCTATGTGGGTTCAATGGTCAAGCTACCTATCCCGAGGGAGCACTTAGCCCGCCAGTTGCCCTCATAACCCCCCCCCCCCCAAAACCATAACATTTGTGGCCAACTTCATTGTGGTAAAATGGATGACGGTCTATAATGCGATCTTCGGCCGGGGTATCATCGGTCGAATAAAGGCAGTGCCCTTCACTTTCCACCAAAAGATGAAGTTCTCCACCAAATACGGCATAAGGGAGGTGAGGGGTAACCAAGCCGTGGCTAGAAGGTGTTATGTAATTTCTATCAACATCACAAAACCCAAGGAAGAAAGAAGGGGATCATTGAGGAAAAGGCGACGACAAGCAAACCTGGAGGGGAGCTATTGTCGAACTACCTGCGAAATGATCCGACCCTTGAAGTCAAAATCAGGGCAGACTTGTCCCCAGAAATGCAAAAGCAATATATAAATTTTCTTTCGGAGTACATTCACGTCTATGCATGGTCTGATGATGACTGTAACGACCCGAGAATCCGATTACCGGGAAGGCCCGATAACCCGAGACTCGCACCGCCACCCACGAGTCCGAAGACTCGGAAGGGTTAAAAGGATGGTGTGGAAACTACATAGTTATCACAAGTAATTGCAGAAATTAAACAGTTATAATATTAAGCAGGAAATAAATTAACTTTTTACATGGTCCACAATAAAGAACAACAATAACAGCAGTCCACGACTAGTACAGTGACAAGAAAGAAAAGTACAGCTACACGGGGCATACCCCGGCTCTGACCTCTGGCACTACCTCTGGGCACCCGCACCACGCTGCGCTACTGACGCGCTCCCCGAAGGTGGCGTCTCACCTGAAACACGGTGAAAACACGCAGGGAATGAGTCTCGGAACAAGACTCAGTAGGGATCACTCGAACCCTACCTCGAAAAATGAGAAACCACTACTCTAGCGGTAGGAAAGTACCTCGGAAAGGAAAGCCATGTACTCTACAGAACTAGACCCTACGGCACGCAAATCGACACACGTGCCACGGTACGAGAAGACCGAAACCAACGGTCGAACCGTAAAACCCGAAGGTCGGAAACACACGACTGACAGTCTGACACTCCGTACTCGACAGGAGTACCACCCACTAGAAGCACAGCCGGTAGCGTCCCCTGACGTCTTACACCGCACCGCAGGTGAACCGCCTGACGTGGTAGGTCCTACCCGAGGCGCAAACACCGTACAAGTAACCACAAACAAGTAACTAGCTGGGGTCACGCCCGTCGACGTGGGTCCAACCGCCCCCAACCACGTGTGCACACACAGACTTTGCGTCACTAGGTCTGGTCCTCTGACCGGTTTTCCCCCGTAGCCGGACTCTGGCTACCGACGAGGGGCCTACGGTAACCGGTCCACAAACCGTCTCGAAAGGTGGGTGCCCGTACACCACTCCCAGGTGAGACCAGCACCTCGTACTGGTGGGCTACGACTAGTGGAGGGTCGCTAAAGGAGTAGACTCTCAAGTCACGGAAAACAACGCCCAAGCCCGACAACGTGTGGGAATCACCCCACGCACTAGTCCCGTCACACGGAGACCACGGTCGGAGAAAAGTAAGGTTGCCACCCTCAAGGGGCAACTCAGGAAGTGGCGGTCTACCCTCAGACCGTCACTGCCAAATGGCGGTCCACTCTAGGGCCGTCACTTAAAATGGCGGTCTAAGGCGGACCGTCACTCAACACGGGGGAAAGGGAAGTAACGGCCCAGGCCCAGCGCGTTACACGGATGTAACGCGCTTAGCCTAGCGCGTTACACGCCCCTCCACGGCACAGATTCAAAAAGGGATGTAACGGCCCTGCCCGGGCGCGTTACTCACATGTAACGCACCTGGACCAGCGCGTTACATGGCCCTCACGCCTGGGGTAAACACAGAAAGTAACGCTCCTGCCCCAGGGCGTTACACGCATATAACGCACCTAGAATGGCGCGTCACATGGCCTGACCCCCAACGGTCAAAACCAACGGTCGAAAAGCATGTGACGGCCCAGCCCAGGGGCGTCACTAGCAAACGGCGGCCAGTCGCAGGACCGTTACAGCCCTCGACCCCGAAGGCCAACACCCAGGGAAGTAACGCACCCCTCTAGGGGCGTTACAAGCATGTGACGGTCACTGGAGTGACCGTCGCTTGCCCCAGAGCACGCTACGGCGGGAAAACCCCAAAAACACCAACCACGCCCCCGTACCTCCACCGGAGAGGGGGAAAACAAGGGGGAAGACCCCTGGGGACCCCTAGCATGCATCTAAGCCACCAAAACATAGAATCATGGGCTAAAACCATAGATCGGGCGGCTCACCCCCAAAACATGGAAAAACCCCAAAAATGCCCAAACATGCCTCTCTCGGCCTCCCCGCGGCCTACAAACCACGGAAAAGAACGGCGAAGAGCTAGGGAACGTCACCCTACCTCAATGGAGCGAATGCTCCGCCGGATCGTCCACGAATCGCGAAGAACGCTTGAAAACCCTCGTTCTTCCTTAAGCTTCCCACGCTCGCCGCACGCCCCCACGACCGCCTCGCCGTCGCCCACGTCACCGCGCCGTCGCCCCGCCGCCGTCTGCAGCCGGAGGGGAGCTCGCCGTGGCCAACCGGGAGGAAGAGAGGGAGAGGGAGGGAGACACGGTGGAGGAGGAAGGAGGAAGAAGAAGAGAGGAAGAAGAAGATGGTGGGGGAGAGAGAAAAGAAAAAGGGTTTTATAGAAAAACCCGGAAAATGCGAAAAATACCAAAAATTAGGAAATTACACCCCCACGATCCTCGGAACGTACCGATCGCAATGGTACCACTCGTGCCCGTGTGAACAGCCCGGTTCACCCGCAGCGAGCGTCCGAAGAGAAAAGTCGAAACCCGCGTCGGAAATCGGAAATCACGCACGGAAAAAGCCGCGGAACGCCTCCGGGCCTCCGAAACGACTCCGGATCGCGCCGATCCGAACACGAAAGATGTCCGGAACGAAATTTCGGACACAACAGAGCCGAACGCTCCGAAAACCAGATCCGGGACCCACGAAGAAGGATCCAAAAGGTCCGGGATATTACAGTCCTCCCCCCTTAAGGAATTTCGTCCTCGAAATTGAGAACAACCAGAGGGGAAAGAAGAGGAAGACTCACTCAAACAGATACGGGAACTGCTGACGCATCTCGTCCTCACGTTCCCAAGAAGCCTCACCACCAGAGTGTCGCTGCCACACGACTTTTACCAAGGGAATGACCTTGTTCCGCAGGCGCTGCTCTCGCCTATCCTCCACGCGGATCGGAAACTCTGGGAGAGAAAGATCTCGAGTCACCTCAGGCCAAACGGAAAACTCGAGCACATGAGAGTCATCGGGCATATACTTCCGCAACATCGAGACGTGGAATACGTCATGCACCGACGCCAACTCAGGAGGCAACTGCAACCGATAACCAACCTCACCGATGCGCTCCACAATCGCGAAAGGACCAATATAGCGGGGACTCAGCTTCCCACGCCGTCCAAAACGCATCACCCCCTTCATCGGAGAAACTCTCAAGAACACATGATCGCCCACGGCGAACTCGAGGGGCTGCCTCCTACGGTCAGCATAGCTCTTCTGCCGACTCTGGGCTGCCAACATGTTCTGACGAACCAGGTGCACAACATCCACACATTGCTGCACCAATTCCGGTCCCGTCAAAACACGCTCACCCACCTCAAACCAATCGAGTGGAGTCCGACAAGGACGCCCGTACAATGCCTCATAAGGAGCCATGCCGATGCTCGAATGATAGTTGTTGTTATAGGCAAACTCCACCAACGGTAGGTGATGTATCCAACTCCCCTGCCACTCCAGGCAGCAGGATCTCAGCATGTCCTCCAAAGTCTGAATGGTCCTCTCAGACTGACCATCTGACTGAGGATGATATGCCGAGCTAAATGCCAACTCCGTGCCAAGAGCTCGCTGGAAACTCCTCCAGAATCCAGAAGTGAAGCGCGGATCCCGATCCGACACGATCGAAATGGGAACCCCATGCAACGGAACGATCCGCTCCACATAAAGACGAGCCAACTTAGGCACGCTCCAGCTGACCTTGACCGGTAGCAACCGAGTCACCTTCGTCAGCCGATCCACCAGCAACCAAATACTGTCCTGCCCACTCGGGGTTCTTGGCAACCCCACCACAAAATCCGTGGTCACATGGTCCCACTTCCAAGCAGGAACATCCAAGGGCTGGAGAGTACCGCCTGGTCGCTGATGCTCCACCTTCACCTGCTGACAGATCAGGCACCTGGCCACAAATTCTGCGACATCTCTCTTCATGCCAGGCCACCAGAACTGCCTCCGCAAGTTCCGATACATCTTCGTCGCACCCGGGTGTACAGTGTACCTGCTCCCATGAGCCTCGCGTAACACCGCACGACGAACATGCTCCTCAGCTGGGACGTACAACCTGCCACGAAACCTCGCAGCACCGTCCTCGCCGAGCTCTACGTCAGCCATAGCCAAAATCCGGGGCAACTCAGGGCCCGCATGTTGAGCCTCTGTCACCTGACGACGGATAGCAGGAGTGACAGTCAGACTCGCAAGCACAGCCAACCCTGGCTCCTGGGGAATCTTGAGCCTGAAAGATACCTCGGGCACTTGTTCCCAGAGCCTCCACCTCCTCAACATCAAGGCACTGACCGCAACCTTTCGACTCAAGGCATCGGCGACGACATTCATCCTGCCTGGCTGATAAGACAGGGTGAAGTCATAGTCCTTCATGAACTCCATCCAACGCCTTTGCCTGAGGTTCAGGTCCTTCTGCGAGAACACGTACCTCAAGCTCTGATGGTCAGTGAACACCTCAAACTTCTCACCGTACAGATAATGCCTCCAGATCTTCAGCGCGAAGATCACAGCCGCCAACTCAAGGTCATGGGTAGGGTAGTTCTCCTCGTGAGGCTTTAGCTGCCGAGATGCATAAGCCACCACTCTACCATGCTGCATCAGAACAGCACCCAGGCCAACGCCGGAAGTATCTGTACACACCACGAAACCTCCCGATCCAGAAGGCAAAACCAACACCGGAGCCGAGGTGAGCAATCTCTTCAGCTCCCTGAAGCTCTGCTCACACTCCTCGGACCAAACGAAAGGTATATCCTTCCGCGTGAGCCTAGTCATCGGGGTCGCAATGTGGGAAAAATCCTGGATAAACCGACGATAATAACCCGCAAGCCCCAAGAAACTCCGGATCTCCGTCACCGACCTCGGCCTCGGCCATTGCATCACAGCCTCGACCTTGGCAGGATCCACGAAAATGCCATCACCAGAAATCACGTGCCCCAGAAAGTGCACCTCGCCGAGCCAAAACTCGCACTTGCTGAGCTTCGCATACAACTGGTGATCTCGCAACGTCTGCAGTACCACACTCAAATGGTACGCGTGCTCCTCAACAGACCGCAAATAAATAAGGATGTCATCCACGAAAATGACCACAAACTGGTCCAAATACGGATGAAACACCCTCTGCATCAAGTCCATAAAGGCAGCTGGGGCATTGGTGAGCCCAAACGGCATCACCAGAAACTCATAATGCCCGTACCTCGAACTGAATGCAGTCTTCTCCACATCGGACTCGCGAATCCTCAGCTGATAGTAACCTGACCGCAAGTCAATCCGCGAGAACACTCGCGCAGACTGAAGCTGGTCGAACAAGTCATCGATCCGCGGCAACGGATACTTGTTCTTAACGGTCACTTCATTCAGCTGCCGATAGTCAATGCACAGCCGCAGACTACCGTCCTTCTTCTTCACAAACAACACGGGCGCACCCCAAGGGGAAAAACTCGGACGAATATACCCCTTGGCCAGCAGCTCCTGCAACTGCGCCCTCAACTCCCTCAGTTCAGCGGGGGCCATATGGTAGGGAGCCTTCGCCAAAGGTCCCGCACCAGGTACAACCTTGATCACAAAATCGATCTCCCGCTGGGGAGGTAATCCAGGCAACTCCTCAGGAAAAACATCGGGAAACTCGCACACCACCGCGATGTCCTCGACATCCGGCTCCATCCGGTCAGACACAACCACTGACGCGAGAAAACCCTGACAACCTGAATCAAGCAACCGACGGGCTCGAATAGCAGAGATAAGAAATCGAGAAGAGGCGGAACGGATACCTTGGAAATAGAAGGTCCTCTTACTCGGATGCTAGAAGTAGACCCTCTTCATCCCACAATCCACCACCGCTCCATGAGTCTCGAGCCAATCCATGCCTAGAATTACATCGTAATCCCGAAGCTGCAACGCATACAATCTGCCTGGCATACTCCGGCCATCGATCCACACCGGAACCTGGTCGAAGCAATACGGAGTGACCATAAAGTCACCCGAAGGCAACTCCACCGCCAAATCACAAGACAACTGGGTCACCGGCTCCTCGATGCTCGACGCGAAATCCTCCGAAATAAACGAATGAGACGCGCCAGAATCAAACAAAACCCGAGCCGCACAACCCAAAATCTGAACGGTACCTTCCACGAGCTGCGACGCCACTGCCTCTGCCCTGGTCAAGTGCGTGATCTGGCCACGAGCTCTCTGCCTGCCTCCCACACTAGCTGACCTGGGTAGCGGCGGATATTGTCCCTGTTGCTGCTGCTGTTGCTGGGGAACCTGCTGCTGCGGCGGCCTCTGAGGACAGTCACGCGCCATATGCCCTGGCTGGTCACACCGAAAACAGATGATCGGCGCCGTGCACTGCCTGCCTGGGTGGGTACCACCACACCGTGGACAAGGTCCCCGCGATCCACCCACCGATCCCTGACGCTGCAAAGGAAACGGCTGCTGTACACTGCCCGATGAAGCCTGCCCTTGATCCTTGTGCTTCTTCCGGAGACTCTTCTTCAAGAACTTCTTGATCTTCGAGCCAAAGGACGCAGATCCTGCCACTGACGCTGCCGGTGCCGGTACTCCTGAACCGCCCGACGCATGCTGGAAGGAACCCTGCTGCTGGATAGCCGACTGCTGGCTGCGACCTGACAAGGACTGCCCCTGGCTGACCGGTCCTCGAGTCCTCTGCATATCCATCTCCAGGGAAATCGCAACACGAGACGCTGTCTCTAGATCAGTGACCCCATTCGCGATCAAATGGTGCCTCAGCTCCAGCCTCAAGCCCTGCACAAACTGCGTCGTCCTCACCCTCTCATGCTCCATGATATGAGGTGCGTACCGACCCAGCTCGACAAATCGGGCCCTGTATTGCAACACGGACATGTCACCCTGCACCAGCTCTAGAAACTCCCGCATCCGCTGCGTAGCAACGACGTTTGGACAGTACGTACGCTCGAAAGCACTGACAAAGTCACCCCACTCGACCTGCTCAAGTGGACGAAGCTGAAAGGATGTCTTCCACTCGGAAGACCACCACTTCCGAGCCGTACCCTGCAACTGGTTGTAGGCCAACACCACTCTGTCCTCGGCAGTACTCTTCGCAGAACTGAACACCCGCTCCATCTCATCAAGCCAATCACGAGCCGCATCAGGGTCTGCCTGGCCGCTAAAGTAAGGCGGATGGAACTGCATGAAGTCCCTTACCGCTCGGCCTGGCCCACCCCTGACTGACGAGCCCTCAGCAGTCTCTCCGCCAAACTGCTGAGACATGAGATGGTACATGCCACGGAAGAAATCCTCGGCCCCCGGAGCTCTCGCAGCATCCGCGGCCTCGGTAGTTCCCGGAACTCTGCTATGCTCCTCCTGGTCCCTCTGGACACCCTGCTGGATCTCCTGACCTCCAGCCGACTGCCCCTGCTGAGAGCGAGAACTCCTCCTCGGCGCCATCCTCGCTCCTGAAGCACAAGACAGAAAACACGGAAACGGCAATGTCAGAATAAAACACGCGGTGCCCAAGGCCAGCGTCACCTGTACATCATCGCCATGGACTAGTGGACCACTATAATTACCTATGATTCCCATGTAATTCCACAACCGCGCTCTGATACCAGCTGTAACGACCCGAGAATCCGATTACCGGGAAGGCCCGATAACCCGAGACTCGCACCGCCACCCACGAGTCCGAAGACTCAGAAGGGTTAAAAGGATGGTGTGGAAACTACATAGTTATCACAAGTAATTGCAGAAATTAAACAGTTATAATATTAAGCAGGAAATAAATTAACTTTTTACATGGTCCACAATAAAGAACAACAATAACAGCAGTCCACGACTAGTACAGTGACAAGAAAGAAAAGTACAGCTACACGGGGCATACCCCGGCTCTGACCTCTGGCACTACCTCTGGGCACCCGCACCACGCTGCGCTACTGACGCGCTCCACGAAGGTGGCGTCTCACCTGAAACACGGTGAAAACACGCAGGGAATGAGTCTCGGAACAAGACTCAGTAGGGATCACTCGAACCCTACCTCGAAAAATGAGAAACCACTACTCTAGCGGTAGGAAAGTACCTCGGAAAGGAAAGCCATGTTGATGCGGGACGGGACCACGGACACGACAAGCTCGCGATCGTCCCTTAACGAGGGAAGCGTCGGATGTGCGCGGTTGAGAAACCGGCTGGGAGCTAGGGTGGTCGGCTCTCACTTGTGCCCGGATCGGGTCACGGGACGGCTTCGCTCTCTCTCGCAGCAGTGATATTATAAATTGAAGGCGGGCTAGGTATCCCTACACATGCTCTCTAGCAGCGGCATATAAAGTATATAAAGAATTGAGCTAATGCCAAGTGTAAGGGTGAAGGCGATACCTCCACGCTATCGGCGTGGCGAAGATGGGACCCGGCCGGAACTCGTACCCCCGGGAACTTAATACATTATGGTTACAGCAATGCAACTAAGCCCACTCCACACAGGGAGGTAAAGGGCGACACAAGCGGGCCCGGGAGGACCAGTTTCGGGTTGAAGGGCGGTTTCGGGCAATGCTTCGGCTTCACGCGTACTCGTGCCAGTGGGGGCCCACGTGTTGACCGGAGGGGTCGTGTGGGGCCTGATGATTCCTCTGCTGTGGAGACACCTGGAAAGCGCTCCCCTGGGATGGCGAGCTGCTGGAACGACCGCCGGACGCCGGGCGGCCCTCGGACGACGCTCGCGGGAACTCGGCCACGAATCTGAAAATTCTGTTTGCAGGCACGCGACTCGGAGAAAACTACTGCTGCGATCAGCCCCGTCGTCGGAATGTGACGAGGTTAGCGCCGTTGGAAAGCTGACTCAGAATACCTCGACATAGGGGTCTTCAAAAAAAATAATCAGATATGTATTTTTGATCATGCATTTTACAAGCTTGCTGGAATCTGGCCAGAACTGCAGGGGCAGGTTCTGACTTCTCTGAAGATTGATGTTGACCGGGGAGAAGACCTCCGAATATGGCAATGATTTCTTCAGAAAAGTTGAAGGTCTCTGAGAGAGGAATCCGGGACTATTTTTGGTTTTTTTTGATTGGAGACGAAATGGATTTTCTGGGATTTGTTAACTAGACCTGGGTCGGATCTGGGAAACTGTGGGCAGACTATTCTTGGGAACTTGGACGGTTTTTGTAAAATACTTGGAGGGTGAACCAAAAATTAAGAAAATTCCTGGTGGTAGAGGGATGTGGACAGAGATCCCAGTAAATTTGGGCGACCCAAAAAAATCAAAAGATGGTTCGAATGGGGTAAACTCAGAGCTGATGAACAGTAAATAGAACCAGGACAGATCTGGAACTTGGACTTGGATGAAAATCAAAAAATAGCTAAAGGATGAATTTTGATGTGATTTTTTTTGTGGGGATAAGGGTTCTAGAGGGGAACCAACCCTGAAATTTGGAGCTTCAGAAGACGAAGGGAGTGATAGCAGGAATTCGGAGAAGAAGGGTCTGTCCTGAGTGGACAGAACACCGAAACCGTTGGCGACGACGCGTCGGCGGCGAGACGATGGCGGCGGCGATCACCGGAGCTTCTTCAGATGAGAGAGGGGATCAAGGGGGAGGGGAATTGCACTCTAGAAGGGGGCTGGAGGTGGAGGAACCAGAGAGAAGGAGGGGGAGGGGTGCAAGATCCAATGGGGGGCAAATGCCTATTTTCTCTTCATTAATTCATTCAATATGAAAAATACAAGTATATATATGCAAGGGGTCTAACCTATTCTAAGCCCTTGGATCAAGGGTTGATCAATGAAGGGTTGGGATGTGGTTTGACAACCACATTAAACCCCATTAAAATACATGGTTCGCCCCCCCCTTTAAGAAGACAATTAGCATCTTGCTTCTTTAATTAATTCTAGGTCCAAGTCCAAGTTTGGACCATGGACCAGCCACCTTGGGCCCAGGAGTCCAGGTGGACCAATAAGGTGGAGGGAGGGGGCCCCTGCAGGGCCTACATGCACATTTGCAAAGAAACCCAATGGCCTTTTGCAAATAAACCCACTAAGACCTACTATTGTGTACCCATATATCACAAGGGCGTACATACAAATACAAAAGGACGTAGATGCAAACACAAAGTGAGCGGGCTGACGCTGATGTCCCCATCAATTCTCCCCGGGCGGGAGGAACTCGACCCCGTCGAGTAAGGGTATGGCTGCTCCGGTACTCCGACGGATCCGTCACCGTGCCAAGAAACGCGGGTATGCTCCACTCCAAATGATCGGCACCTGCTCATTCCATATATACTCGATATGCGCACTGCTATGGCTAAAGGTGGTCACTCCGAAGGGGCACTCTCAAAAGGGAGGAAACAGCTCGAAGACTCACTAGGAATCACCACTGAGTCCCTATAGGTGACTGATCCGGGTATAGAAGTAAAACCGATCCCATACTCATCAAGTGAGTCCACTCGCCTCTTACTCGTAAGAGACCGACAACGAGCTTGCACAAGACACATGCAGACTCACCATGCACAGACACACGAATGCAAACCACGTAAACAATCGACTCAAAATCACCACACAAACAAACCACACTAAGAAAGCACACTGACTCATGCACGACTCTAGACTAAGGTGGTAGCATCAAACCCACTAGGTGGCGACATCCTGGGCGGCCGAAGGGTCGCCCAGCTCCTCCCCCATGGCATAGTATTCATCGGCCAGTGCCTCATCGGCCTCGTAATCGACATGCTCAAGCTCGGGAGGTGCGGATCCTCCAACACCTAAGGCTAGGGTGGTGCGAGCGGGACACTCGCTGGCAATGTGGCCAAACCCATGACAGTGGAAACACTGTATTCGCGACCGACTACTCTCTCCTATAAAAGGGGCCTTACCCTTATCATCCCGTCGGGTAGGGGGTGTAGGCAGTAATGGGGGAGATGTAGGTGCTTTGGACAATAGTGGAGGGGGTGCCGGTGCCAAAGGACGGGCTATAGGAGCTGGGGGACGGGCAAAGGGTGCCGGTGGTTGGGATGGAAATAGATCCCGGGGTGGAGGAGGGCGAGGCCGTGGAGCGAAGTGCTCCTGACGGGTGGGCTCCTGAGGTCGAGCCATGGGAGGCCGCTGATGTGGGCCTATAGAGTGACGGGGCTCGGTACTACGGAGAGGGGTGGGGCCCAACCGATGGCTAGACTCGAACTCTCCCTCAAATTGCTCCATCTCGAGAGCAACCTGATATGCCTCTTCCAACGTCTTGGCATTGCGGCGGAAAAGCTCATACTGGTAGTGTGGTCGCAAACCACGTCGAAAGCGGGACACGGGCATGGTACTCTCCTCCGTGACACCACATCGTAGAAAGTACTCATCAAACTCCGCGATGTATTCGGAGACGGACCGGTCTCCCTGGCTAAGACTTTGCCATCTATCGATGAGTCGCTGGCGGTAGGTGGGAGGAAGGTACTTTTGCCGAAGTTTATTCTTCATCTCGGCCCATGTGTCGATCGGGGGTTCTAGCCGCTGAAGTAGCAGGCTCTCCACATTCTTCCAATAGGTTTGTGCCTGCCCCATGAGTTTCATGGTGGCAAATCGGACCCTTCGACGCTCCGACATATCATACCATTCAAAATAACGGTCCATGTCAAACTCCCAATCTAGGTAGACTTTCGGATCCAAAGACCCGTAAAAAGCGGGAGGATCCGCTCGCACGGTCTTAAGGACCCGATCATCATCCTCATCTCGTTGTGGCTGAAAACCACGACGGCGTTGACCATACCCCTCGTAGGCATTGTCGGACCCATAGTCCTCGAGACCAAGGTCACGGTGTGGTAGTTGGGGAACCCGAGGAGGGGCGGGTGGAGGAACCAGTGGTGGCTGGTTTTGGGCCGCGGGAGCGGCCTGGACTTGGGCCATGGGAGCGGGTTGGACTTGGGCCCCCGCGGGAGGAGGTGCGGGTGGACCTTGGGCTGTCCCAGGAGGGTCCCCGTGTGACATCCTATCTAACCGCCCAACGAGGTCTTGGACCGACCTATCGGAGGTCTCCATGCGTCCCTCCATGGCCCTAAGGCGACCATCCATATTCTCGGAGAAGGTCCGAAAGTTGGCATCGGATTGGTCCAACCTAGCCATAATGGCCATCATCGCCTCTTGTAGGGAGTGGAAGTCTCCCGAGGTATCCCGTGGGTTGGCCATAGGTGGGGGTGGGGGTGAGTACTGAGTACCCCAACGAGTGGGCATGCAAACACACCGACTAGAAGACACCGACTAACGCAAAACACACTAATGCAAAATGATGCACCTAGACTTAACCAAAACTCGGTACGCGGCGGAGACAATCGACCCGAAGGTCACTCGCACAAGTGTGCGACCTTCCCGATAGGCGTAACCTAACGGTCGGACAACACCTTTTTATATACCGAGTAAAGGGATGTATGCGACCCAAAAACGACTCTTTTTTGTTGTTTTGAAAATATGATGATCCTAGACTCGACTTAAACCGACTAATGAATAGACGCAAATGACACTTTTTTTTTTTGACACCCTAGACTCAACTCGCTCTGATACCAAATTGATGCGGGACGGGACCACGGACACGACAAGCTCGCGATCGTCCCTTAACGAGGGAAGCGTCGGATGTGCGCGGTTGAGAAACCGGCTGGGAGCTAGGGTGGTCGGCTCTCACTTGTGCCCGGATCGGGTCACGGGACGGCTTCGCTCTCTCTCGCAGCAGTGATATTATAAATTGAAGGCGGGCTAGGTATCCCTACACATGCTCTCTAGCAGCGGCATATAAAGTATATAAAGAATTGAGCTAATGCCAAGTGTAAGGGTGAAGGCGATACCTCCACGCTATCGGCGTGGCGAAGATGGGACCCGGCCGGAACTCGTACCCCCGGGAACTTAATACATTATGGTTACAGCAATGCAACTAAGCCCACTCCACACAGGGAGGTAAAGGGCGACACAAGCGGGCCCGGGAGGACCAGTTTCGGGTTGAAGGGCGGTTTCGGGCAATGCTTCGGCTTCACGCGTACTCGTGCCAGTGGGGGCCCACGTGTTGACCGGAGGGGTCGTGTGGGGCCTGATGATTCCTCTGCTGTGGAGACACCTGGAAAGCGCTCCCCTGGGATGGCGAGCTGCTGGAACGACCGCCGGACGCCGGGCGGCCCTCGGACGACGCTCGCGGGAACTCGGCCACGAATCTGAAAATTCTGTTTGCAGGCACGCGACTCGGAGAAAACTACTGCTGCGATCAGCCCCGTCGTCGGAATGCGACGAGGTTAGCGCCGTTGGAAAGCTGACTCAGAATACCTCGACATAGGGGTCTTCAAAAAAAATAATCAGATATGTATTTTTGATCATGCATTTTACAAGCTTGCTGGAATCTGGCCAGAACTGCAGGGGCAGGTTCTGACTTCTCTGAAGATTGATGTTGACCGGGGAGAAGACCTCCGAATATGGCAATGATTTCTTCAGAAAAGTTGAAGGTCTCTGAGAGAGGAATCCGGGACTATTTTTGGTTTTTTTTGATTGGAGACGAAATGGATTTTCTGGGATTTGTTAACTAGACCTGGGTCGGATCTGGGAAACTGTGGGCAGACTATTCTTGGGAACTTGGACGGTTTTTGTAAAATACTTGGAGGGTGAACCAAAAATTAAGAAAATTCCTGGTGGTAGAGGGATGTGGACAGAGATCCCAGTAAATTTGGGCGACCCAAAAAAAATCAAAAGATAGTTCGAATGGGGTAAACGCAGAGCTGATGAACAGTAAATAGAACCAGGACAGATCTAGAACTTGGACTTGGATGAAAATCAAAAAATAGCTAAAGGATGAATTTTGATGTGATTTTTTTTGTGGGGATAAGGGTTCTAGAGGGGAACCAACCCTGAAATTTGGAGCTTCAGAAGACGAAAGGAGTGATAGCAGGAATTCGGAGAAGAAGGGTCTGTCCTGAGTGGACAGAACACCGAAACCGTTGGCGACGACGCGTCGGCGGCGAGACGATGGCGGCGGCGATCACCGGAGCTTCTTCAGATGAGAGAGGGGATCAAGGGGGAGGGGAATTGCACTCTAGAAGGGGGCTGGAGGTGGAGGAACCAGAGAGAAGGAGGGGGAGGGGTGCAAGATCCAATGGGGGGCAAATGCCTATTTTCTCTTCATTAATTCATTCAATATGAAAAATACAAGTATATATATGCAAGGGGTCTAACCTATTCTAAGCCCTTGGATCAAGGGTTGATCAATGAAGGGTTGGGATGTGGTTTGACAACCACATTAAACCCCATTAAAATACATGGTTCGCCCCCCCCTTTAAGAAGACAATTAGCATCTTGCTTCTTTAATTAATTCTAGGTCCAAGTCCAAGTTTGGACCATGGACCAGCCACCTTGGGCCCAGGAGTCCAGGTGGACCAATAAGGTGGAGGGAGGGGGCCCCTGCAGGGCCTACATGCACATTTGCAAAGAAACCCAATGGCCTTTTGCAAATAAACCCACTAAGACCTACTATTGTGTACCCATATATCACAAGGGCGTACATACAAATACAAAAGGACGTAGATGCAAACACAAAGTGAGCGGGCTGACGCTGATGTCCCCATCACATGTACTCTACAGAACTAGACCCTACGGCACGCAAATCGACACACATGCCACGGTACGAGAAGACCGAAACCAACGGTCGAACCGTAAAACCCGAAGGTCGGAAACACACGACTGACAGTCTGACACTCCGTACTCGACAGGAGTACCACCCACTAGAAGCACAGCCGGTAGCGTCCCCTGACGTATTACACCGCACCGCAGGTGAACCGCCTGACGTGGTAGGTCCTACCCGAGGCGCAAACACCGTACAAGTAACCACAAACAAGTAACTAGATGGGGTCACGCCCGTCGACGTGGGTCCAACCGCCCCCAACCACGTGTGCACACACAGACCTTGCGTCACTAGGTCTGGTCCTCTGACCGATTTTCCCCCGTAGCCGGACTCTGGCTACCGACGAGGGGCCTACGGTAACCGGTCCACAAACCGTCTCGAAAGGTGGGTGCCCGTACACCACTCCCAGGTGAGACCAGCACCTCGTACTGGTGGGCTACGACTAGTGGAGGGTCGCTAAAGGAGTAGACTCTCAAGTCACGGAAAACAACGCCCAAGCCCGACAACGTGTGGGAATCACCCCACGCACTAGTCCCGTCACACGGAGACCACGGTCGGAGAAAAGTAAGGTTGCCACCCTCAAGGGGCAACTCAGGAAGTGGCGGTCTACCCTCAGACCGTCACTGCCAAATGGCGGTCCACTCTAGGGCCGTCACTTAAAATGGCGGTCTAAGGCGGACCGTCACTCAACACGGGGGAAAGGGAAGTAACGGCCCAGGTCCAGCGCGTTACACGGATGTAACGCGCTTAGCCTAGCGCGTTACACGCCCCTCCACGGCACAGATTCAAAAAGGGATGTAACGGCCCTGCCCGGGCGCGTTACTCACATGTAACGCACCTGGACCAGCGCGTTACATGGCCCTCACGCCTGGGGTAAACACAGGAAGTAACGCTCCTGCCCCAGGGCGTTACACGCATATAACGCACCTAGAATGGCGCGTCACATGGCCTGACCCCCAACGGTCAAAACCAACGGTCGAAAAGCATGTGACGGCCCAGCCCAGGGGCGTCACTAGCAAACGGCGGCCAGTCGCAGGACCGTTACAGCCCTCGACCCCGAAGGCCAACACCCAGGAAAGTAACGCACCCCTCTAGGGGCGTTACAAGCATGTGACGGTCACTGGAGTGACCGTCGCTTGCCCCAGAGCACGCTACGGCGGGAAAACCCCAAAAACACCAACCACGCCTCCGTACCTCCACCGGAGAGGGGGAAAACAAGGGGGAAGACCCCTGGGGACCCCTAGCATGCATCTAAGCCACCAAAACATAGAATCATGGGCTAAAACCATAGATCGGGCGGCTCACCCCCAAAACATGGAAAAACCCCAAAAATGCCCAAACATGCCTCTCTCGGCCTCCCCGCGGCCTACAAACCACGGAAAAGAACGGCGAAGAGCTAGGGAACGTCACCCTACCTCAATGGAGCGAATGCTCCGCCGGATCGTCCACGAATCGCGAAGAACGCTTGAAAACTCTCGTTCTTCCTTAAGCTTCCCACGCTCGCCGCACGCCCCCACGACCGCCTCGCCGCCGCCCACGTCACCGCGCCGTCGCCCCGCCGCCGTCTGCAGTCGGAGGGGAGCTCACCGTGGCCAACCGGGAGGAAGAGAGGGAGAGGGAGGGAGACACGGTGGAGGAGGAAGGAGGAAGAAGAAGAGAGGAAGAAGAAGATGGTGGGGGAGAGAGAAAAGAAAAAGGGTTTTATAGAAAAAACCAGAAAATGCGAAAAATACCAAAAATTAGGAAATTACACCCCCACGATCCTCGGAATGTACCGATCGCAATGGTACCACTCGTGCCCGTGTGAACAGCCCGGTTCACCCGCAGCGAGCGTCCGAAGAGAAAAGCCGAAACCCGCGCCGGAAATCGGAAATCACGCACGGAAAAAGCCGCGGAACGCCTCCGGGCCTCCGAAACGACTCCGGATCGCGCCGATCCGAACACGAAAGATGTCCGGAACGAAATTTCAGACACAACAGAGCCGAACGCTCCGAAAACCAGATCCGGGACCCACGAAGAAGGATCCGAAAGGTCCGGGATATTACAATGACCTTCTCGGGATCCCCGCGGAGGCTGTGATGCATCGGCTTAACCTCGATTCATCCGTCAAGCCTATTCAACAATGGAAGAGAAGGCATGCCCCAGCTAAACATGCGATTATCAAAGAACATATCAGCAAGGGTAGGAAAATCGGGCTGTTTCCCCTGGTCCCTTATCGGTGATGGCTGCCAACGTCGTCCTGGTGCCCAAAGCGTCTCGCAAATGGCGGATGTACGTCTACTTCACCGACCTAAACAAGGCTACTCCGAAGGATTGCTACCCGCTCCTGAGTATCAGCCAATTAGTTGACTCAACGTCAGGTAATGAACTACTCAGCTTCCTCGATGCCTATTCTGGATATCACCAGATCCGGATGCATCCAGAGGACGCCGAGAAGACAGCCTTTATCTCAGACTTCTATATTGCAACACCCAAATGCTTTTCGGGCTTAAGAACGCCGGGGTGATGTATCAAAGGTTGGTGAATTAAATATTCGAGGACCATATCGGCATAAACATGGAAGTCTACATCGATGACATACTGGTCAAGATCCCAAAGGCTGAAGACCACTTTGCCGACCTGGCAGAAAGTTTTGAAGCACTCCAAAAATATGACATAAAGCTTAACCCCGCCAAGTGCGCCTTCGAGGTTAGGACGGGTAAATTTGTGGGCTTCTTAGTCACCCATCAAGGAATCGAGGTTAACCCTGATAAAATCCAAGCCATTTTGGATATGCGACGACCACAAAGCATCAAGGACGTGCAACGCCTAATGGGATGGGTCGTCACACTCAACCGCTTCATGTCCCAAGCCGCGAAGTGCTACCTACTGTTCTTCAAGCTTTTGAGAGGACCCAAGGTGGCTGCCCCGACCTTCTCCTGGGATGACGAGTGTGAGCAGGTCTTCGTCGAGCTAAAACAGTTCCTGACCGCACCACCTATACTCTCGGAGTCTATCCTAAGAGAAACCCTGTATATCTGCCTCTTGGCGACACCGTCCACCATCAGCTTGATGTCAGTTCGAGAGAATCAAGGGGTCCAAGGGCCGGTTTAATACATCAGGAAGGTGCTCCTATATGTCGAAAAGAGATACCCTGTAACGGAGAAACTCGTGCTAGCGTTGGTGACCTTAGCCAAACGGCTTCGCCCCTATTTCCAAGGGCACAATATTGTAGTTCTTATCGACGAACCCCTGAAGAAGATTCTAAACCATCACGAGGCTTCCGGTCGCCTTGTAAAATGGGTGATTATGTTGGGGGCATTCGATATCTCCTACCACCCCCTGCACTGCCATCAAAGGCCAAGCTCTCGCCGATTTCATCACGAAGAATACCGCCTAGCCCGAGGAGCCTCTGTCATCTACTGTTGGCCCGACCTTAGAACTCTTTGTCGATGGATCCTCATGCTCGACCGATAGTGGCGCGGGAGTTATTCTAAGCTCCCATGAGGGAATAGAGCTATAGTACACCCTCGAATTTTAATTCAAGTTCGTGGCATCCAACAATGCTTCCGAGTATGAGGCCCTAATTTCAGGGGCTCGTATGGCCAAGCGGTTGGGAGCGGAAAGGGTCAGAATCTTCACTGATTCGCAGCTGGTCACTAGTTAATTCAACGGAGACTATGAAGCTCGGGCGCCGCGGATGGTTAAGTGTGAGCGATGTCACGCGGAATGCGGCGGCGAGAGGAGCGCGTGGGCTTGTTTTACTGCGACACAGAAAAAAGAGAGAGAGAAGGAGAGGAACCACCACGGGAGATTGCTCCGGCGGAGTGTTCAGAATAGATACAGCGAAACAAGATATGGGGATTAAACGGCCATAGCGGGAAGTGACTCTCCGCGACCTCGGGGGATGGGAATGGTGCAGAATTTAAATGACAGCAATTTAAAGGGTCATAGCGGGAAGTGACTCATCGCGGCCTCGAAAATATGAGAAGATATGAGAGTAGCACAGGATATAAATGACAGAAATTTAAACGGCCATTGCGGGAAGTGACTCGCCGCGGCCTCAAAGATATAGAAGATATGAGAATAACACAAGATATAAATGACAGAAATTTAAACAGCCATTGCGGGAAGTGACTCGCCGCGGCCTCGAGAGTATAGAAGATATAAGGATAACACATGATATAAATAACAGAAATTTAAACGGCCATTGCGAGAAGTGACTCACTGCAGCCTCGAGAATATAGAAGATATAAGGATAACACCAGATATAAATAACAGAAATTTAAACGGCCATTGCGGGAAGTGACTCGCCGCGGCCTCGAGAATATAGATGTGATCGCCAGGGGCCGGAGACCCCAAAATAAGAAGAATGATCGCGCTTACCTCAAAAGCAGAAAATGGCGGGTTGCTTCTTCCTCTCCCTTCGACCGGCCGACGGAGAGGGCCTTCCTTGGTTACTCTTGCAAAAAAAAGGAAACAAACAGATAACAAATGAATCAGAAATATGGCAGTGTAGTATTAGTCCCTTGTGATGAAAATGGTAAAATCATGACGAGACACACACCTGGTTGGTGTTATTTTTAAACCCCTTTCGGACACGAGTAGGAGGAAAATACTATGATGAATGGAAGATCATGTAGACGTGCATAAACGGATCTCTCTTACGAAGCGAGATGACAGATAACAGGATGATGCATGCAATGGAAACGACAAAAGAGAGTGGGAGAGAATGTCTTATTGAAGATGCCGATGGCGGGATCCGGCAGAGCTTCGGCAGCGTAGGGATGACGTGGAAGCACGATGGATGGAGTTAGCCTTCCTCTCGCGAGCGCGGGCACCCGAAAATTCGGTAGAACCTCCTTCTGTAAAAAGCCACGGGTTAGAAAAGGGATCCGGCAGAGTCTCTATTTCCTCTGTCGGATCTGAAGCTCTCTCCCTTCGAGGGAGGGGGTCCTCTATTTATAGAGAAAAAATCATTGAGGCGTCTTGGGTCAAGGACGCCTCCATGTTGGGGCATCCAGGGACCCAGACGCGTCTATCATTTTTTTATAATTTTAAAATTATGGGCGCGTTTACCGTCTTGGACGCCTCAAACTTGAGGCGTCCACGATCCCAGACGCGCCTATTACTGCCCACCGAAACGTTGTCGGAAACCGTCGACAGCGGAGAAAGCGAGTGGTTTCGGCGCGTAACCGTGACTCTCAAGGGGCGCGTATGATCGGAAAGACGTTGTTATATTTGGATTTTTTCGAAACGTCGAACCGAGCGATGGATCGGAACCGTCCGGGTGTTGGACAATGGGGGCGTCTGGGGTCCTAGACGCCTCAAAGTGAGGCGTCCAGGGTCCCAGACGCCTCAAAGAAACTCCGCTAGATCGACACCAGAAAGCCGTCGTCATCTAACCATTAGACGTCTTCGTGTTCGGATTCTTTCGGAACGTCCGGTTGGGAGCGGTGCCGTCCGCATGCTGCGTGATTTCCTTAGTGAGGCGGCTTTCCTCTCGGATCCGTCAAAAGAAACGTCACGTTCCATCGCTTAAAAAGTGAAAGAAAGTCAAAGAAAGGAAGCACTCAAGTGATTTAGAATGTGAAAGCCGCTGCGCGGCGTCATATTGTAATATGAGATTTACCCAAAGTAATGTCAGAAATGGCGTGTCTACAGCTGTCCCGCCTTGGCGTCTGCTTTGCAAGGGAGTGATACGTAGTAGAATGGCATAGAAGTGAAATGAAATGGAGTGAGAGCGGACTTAAAAGTAGATACTAATGTGCGATGAGACACGCTTTCAACATTATGGTTTGGAATCTTTTTAGAGTTTCAATGAGATGACCTCGAAGTAGGTCTTTCAAATTCAACAATTGTTTGGATGGAAATCAAACAAGGAAGGGGAACATGTGCGCTCAGGCATAAACAGAAAAATGGACCAACTTCTCTGTGTGGAAGTGCCTGGGTCGTAAACCTGTAGGTTTCACCTTTGGGGAGCGGTTACCAGTTAATGTGGAAGTGCTGCAGCCAAGGTGGGTCAAATGGAGTAAAAGTAAAGGAATATTTAAGGATAAGTCCAAACAAGGGTCTCTTTAGGAAGAACAGTCCAGGGCTGTCTCAAGGAAACTCAGTATTTTATTCGGAATGGAATATCTCATATTATAAGAACTTAAGCACAGCGGCTTTCACAATCGAATTAGTTTGAATGATCTTCTGCAATGGCGTCAAAGTCCTTCTTGAATGCATGCTGGGTTTAAAGAAAACTTAAAATAAATTAAAATAGAAGATAGCCAAAGATAATATTGTTAAGTTGTTAAGAATGGGTCAGGATACCAATTCGGTGAGCTGATGCTGAGTCGAGACCCGTTTATCCACGCATCGACCCACCGAACGGAACCATCGTCCCCACGCTTTCACAACTTAACGGCATATCCGTACAACTCAAATTCCTCTGAATTTATCAATGTTTTTGTTGAAGGGGAACTCAAATTCCAGATTCGTTCAGGTCGCAAGGTCCTTGACATGTTCTAATAGCGTAAATATCATATAATACAATGCATGACATGGTGGGACCAGTCACCGAATGGTGGCACATGATGGGTCAAGATGGGACAGTGGTGCCCACTAGTGAAACCTGCACAGATCAACATTATTAGAAACATCAGAATTGCACCACAGCACAAGAGAGATCAAGACAAAATACCTTTTCCTAAGTCAACAACGACGACTCATCATCGATGTGACGCGTTTTGGCTTTTACACCCCTCCCTTCCTATAAGTACTCCCCCCTTGCCTAGTTCAGCCAAATGCACCAAGGAGAGCCTTGAAACTTAAGAGGAGGAGAAGAATCTTGGGTTCTTCAAGATGGAAGGTGAGTCTTCCCTCCCTATAAAGAGGAGCAGGCTTAGCAGTGAATTCAGGCGGCTCTCCGACCTCGAAGGACATATGAGTGAGATGATCCAGTCGCGTATGGTGAGTTGATTCATTTCAAATTTCCTATACGACCTCTCTTTCACCTCTTTCCTCCTTTATTTTTCTGCTTCTTTTCCAGCCGTACCCCCTATTCCCAGGCCCGAGGAAATTCTCCAAACTGCCGTGGCTTTCGAAACTAACTTCCAACATCTCCATCGGCATGAGGGCCATAATCACGAGGTGGCATCTTCAGGGGCTCCTGGTTCACGCCAAGCATTACGAAAAGATTCGCATGGACTGGGCGGCTATGGGTGCGCTGGTGGAGATCTAGCATCCTCAGACTTACACTTTCATTTTCCCCACTTTCGAGGCGATCATCCTTCTTGAGGAGGTGGAACTCCTACTCGGCTTGAAAAGATTCAAAAGAGATGGTAGGATCAAGATTATGCCGATGCTGAAAAGGGTGACTTCGAGGACGTCCTCGGAAGCTTCATGCCGCCTGGTGCCGTTAGAAACGTCCAGACTTAGAAGGGAATTAACCGGCAAAAGCTCGCGGAATGGGTCATTGATGCCCTGAGGGAATTGCCAGACGATGATCGTTTGGAATGAATTATGAAGGGATTCACAATCTGTTTGGCAGGTGCTCTCTTATTCCCTTCTACCGACAACATAGTGGAGGAGGATCAGCTGAGCGCTATTTGCGGGATTTAGAATGGCAAAAGGGTGGGACCTGCCGTTCTTGCTTACCTCTACAGTGACCTTACTGCTTCAAGCATGGGTAAGTCTCCTTTTGGTTGCGCGCTTCTTCTGAATTGCTGGGTTGATTTACATTTTAAATTTGATCACCGTGAGGGTATGCCAACTACCTCGAAGATTTTCCAACAAAGCTCACTTTACCACATAGTTGATGTGTTAGGCTTTGGTGGTAATATAGTGAATCGCGGCCCATGGCTGAAGAAACGTGAAGACTAGTGGTCTCACTTCAAAACTATGACGCAAAGCTTCTTCACTTGCGCACCGACATGTCTCCTCTCGCGCGAACTCCTCACGAGGTCTTCCCCTGAGGCTGAACTGAAACTTATTGGCGCGACTGAGTTTGGTCTGTATAATGCACATCGGTGCTGTATTCAAATCGGCCTTCCCTACCATTTGTTCCCAACGTTATCTGGCATTGCTCCTTTGAGGAAGAGAGAATTGAGCACGGAAGAAGATGCAAAGGAAGTGAAGGCCATCAAAGCGTCATGGAAGACGAGTATTCCGGGCAAGGCATTAGTGTATGTAGAGGAAGAACGCGAGCTGTGGAGGGCTTATGTAACCGAACTGGGGAAGTTAAGGCCCGAAGTGTCTAAACCCCTGATGTAGCTCAGTCTGTTGTTTTAATGAAATAAATGCGAAGTTATTGTGTGCGTAGGTTTTCTTCGGATTATTGGCCCCCATTTTTTTTATTTTAAAATGGACGCGTCTAAGAACCTAGACGCGTACATATTTTTATCATTTTTTAATTTTCGTCCACCCTTTTTGTTTTTTCTTGTTTTTTTTATTTTTTTCTATATTTTTTTTATCTGACGCGTCTCGTAAGGACGCCTCAATTTTTTCTATATTTTTCTTTTCTTTTTCTTTTATTTTTTGCTGACGCGTCTAGAAAATATGACGCGTCCATTTTTTTTAATTATTTTTTTTCGGAAGCGTCTAGACTCTTAGACGCGCCAAATATTTTATTTCTTTTTTTTTGACGCGTCTTGGCGCGAAGACGCGCCAATATTTTGAATTTCAAACTTAAAAGGCCGCCCACACGGCCTTTCTTCTTCCCATTCGAACAAACGAGCCCCCCCTCTCTTAACCTATCATCTCTCCCCATCTCAATCTCCCCACCCTTAATCTAGGTCCATGGAGCGTGGCGGGTCGAGCTAGGGTGGTGAGAAACGGAAGCGGGTCACTCGCCGCCCGAGGAGGTCCCGGGATCACGCGGAGGAGGCCGCCGTGGAGGAGGAGGCGCTTCCCTTGGCCGTGGAAGGCTCCGAGGGACCCGGTGGAGCGGGAGAGGATGAGCATGACCCGGTAGGCCGCCTAGAACTTTCTTTTGTTGCATTATTTTGTGATTTTTTGTGAGAAAAGGGGCGAGGGACGAAGTTGGAATGAGGGAGAGGTCGAAATGATGGAGGCGTCCCAACCAGTGGACGCCTCAATATATTTTTTTAAAGTAAGTTTTAGAAAATTATTGAACGCGGCACAGTGTGAAGACGCCTCTATTATTTTATTTTAATTAAATAATTAGGAAAATTATGAAGGCGTCCAGGAGCTATGACGTTTTTAAAATTATTATATATAATTAAGAAATACAGAAAATATAGAGGCGTCTAGGCCCCAAGACGTGTCAATTTTTTTAAATATATAGAAAAATACGTAAATTATGAAAGCGTCTAAGCTCCAAGACGCCTTTACCTTCTTCTTTTTTTAAATATATATACATTGTGTTGTTCATTATTTGTGGCTCTGTTTTCTTTACTGATGTAATTCCTCTCTTTTTTTTTGTTTTGTGGTGTGCAGGGCGTGATGAGGACCCGGATTAGCTGGTTCCTGGTAGTGGCGGCGTACCGAGGGTTGCCGGACTTCCAGAGGGCCCGGGTGGACGCCATAGGGTTTGGGGCGTTTTTGCAGATCGAGCCCTTCCGGCTCGACTTACCCCTTGTCCAGACGTTGAAGGAGCGGTGGCACGCGCCGAGCCGAGCGTTCTTGATGCCCTGGGGGCATATGGTGCCGTCACTGGAGGATGTAGTCCGGATCACAAGACTACGGGTAGACGGGGAGGCCGTTAGTGGGGTCACCTACCCCGACTACAGAGAGAGCGCCGTAGAGTTGTTAGCGCTGGAGACGAGCGCGACCGATAGAGACAGCAGGACAGTCGGTCGGGCAGACATCCTGGAGGCGCTCGGGTTCGTCGACTCGCGTCAGCACGTCGGCGAGAGCAGCTCGGGGAGCCTTTAGCCAGGACGCGGACGATCGGGAGCGGGCGGACCTGGACCTCTAGAGGTTCCTCTTCTTCCTACTGGGCCGCCTTCTGCTGGGGACGAAGGGGGATGACATCCACTGTCGTTTCCTTGGGATTCTGGCGGACCTAGACCGAGTGGGGCACTACGCGTGGGGAGCAGCCCTACTCGCCCACTTGATTGCTGATCTTTCTCAGGGGGCAGAGAAGGAGACGACAGTTGGCGGCTTCGCGTCTTTCCTACAGGTAAACATTTTATTTATGTGTTTTTATAGTGAATGTGCAGTTATTTGTACTAATGCTATGTGATGAATGCAGGTATAGAGTTATTACTACTTCCCGATGGGGAGAGCCAGGCAGTGGAATCGGACAGTCGTACCCCTAGCGCGGAGGTGGAGGCCGGTGACGACCGTGGCGCCACACACCTATCAGCTGATGTAGCTTCGACGTGGGCTGACCGAGTATCCTGAGGCCATGGTATGATGTATGATTTTTTTGCGCATTTATTTTGTTTACTAAGGTGGGAACTGACATGATGCATGTATGGTGATGCATGTGGTATGGAGGCCCTACCTGGGCATGGCCGATGCCGGCCAGCCTTGGGTCGTAGCGGGTCGACCTCGTTTCGGACGGGATTTGTGGGTCCACTGCCCGAATGAGATCGAGCCACTGCGACTCAGGTTGGTCATGAGGACCTTGGTACTTGCCCAGGAGTGGCTGGAGGTAGACGAGCCGAGCCGCGTCGGGCGGAAGACCCGGGGCAAGGCGAAGCTCGTGGACTGGCGTACGCGCTTTCCTGCACAGTACCAGGACTGGCAGCAGGGTGATGTCCTGATGGTGTCCCAGGTGCAGGACAGCACCGACTACTTGCGACGGTACCGAGACACGTACGCAGGACGCCTCCACCTAGGGAGGCCAGTAGGGGTAAGTATGAAATGAGGCTCTTTTTCCTTTTTGGGTGCAAATGCATGTGACATTAATCTATATGCTCATGAATGCAGGATGCTCGTGACACTATCATTACTGACCTGCGGGCCCAGCTGGCGGACGCCAGGCAGCAGCTGACAGTCACTCGTCAGGAGCTGGACATCCTGGTGAGTCTATACAAACACATTACTATTTTTTTATGTCACCTGGATTCCTGATGCTTAGCCTCTAACTGTCGTTTGTTTCTGCGTTTCAGCGTGCCCATCAAGCGGCGGCGGCCGGGATGGCTGGTGGAGGGGCCTCTAGCTCCCGAGCCCCTCCTTCGGAGATCTCTTCTCTCCAGGAACAGTTGGCGGGCGCAGTGGCCCGTGCTGAGGAGGCCGAGCGTGACCAGGCGACTCGGGTGAGTGTTACTTGACCTGGACTCTCCTTCTACATGTTCTCTTTCCTCTACTGACTGTAAGAGGATGTGGGCCTTGACAGGTGGTGCGGACACCCGAGCAGTTGAGCGGTGCGACACGCCGAGCCACTGGTACCGCACACGGAGCACGACTCGAGCCACCTCAGCGTCCATCTGGCTCGGAGACAGCCTGGAGACTCCGCCTTGAGCCTCCCCATTTTTCATATTTAATTAGACTTTATTTGTGTGTAAGGTGTGTTTATTTCATTTTATACGGTTTGCAATTATGAGTGTACGAGGGGCTTATTTGTAAAATGGGACCCCTGGGCCCCATGGGACCCCCAGGCCCCCTCCCATTGGTCCATATCAGCCTTGTGGGGTTGGTCAACATCCAAGGTGGACATCTAGAAGCCTTGACTAGTCAATTATCTACATGGGGGACAAGGGACCAAAATGGTCAACATTTCCAACCAAACCCACCTACCATGTCCCCCCCTTGGTCAAGGTGCGCCCCCCTCCCTATTTGTTTAATATTTTTGTTGTATGTTGATCAAACTTCATCCTAGCCATCCATCCCTAACTCCTAGATCCAACGGTGGAGGATGGATTAGATGGGTGACCTATATATGCTTGTATTTTCTTATTTTCATGAATTAATGCCATTTGAATTGAAGAAAAGCTTGAAGCTCCAGCCTTGGTGCGCCCCCTTCTCCTCTCCCTCTCCCCCTTGAAGCTGTGAAGGCTTCCTTCTGGTGGTGAGACTCCACCCTATCAGTTCCGGTCGCCGCCGCCGCCGCCGCCACGAGCCGCCACCGCACCGCCTTCGCCATCAACGGAGTTCTACCCGTGCAGTACCACAGGAGCTTCCACAAATTTCCTGTCTCAGCCCCGAGCTCAGATAGATCTGGGGATTTTATTGGGTGTTCCAGAGGTATCAAGGACATCCCCCAAATTTTGGTTTGCCATTCAGATCTCGTTTCATATTTTTTGATTTTCATCCACTCTTCCACTTTGGTTCTGCCAAAGTTCTGTCCAGGTTCCCATCCGCCCTGTGTTTCATGTCTTAGGTCCATCTTTTGATTTTTTTTAGTCCCATAAATTTTACTGGAGTTTCCTTCCATCCACCCCTTCATTCACAATTTTTCTAAATTTCTGGTTCGCCCATTTCATATTTTCTAAAACCGTTCTCAGTCCCATCTACAGTTCTGTCCACCTGTTCCTAGATCCGACCACCAGTCACTCCAAAAATCATATCAAATCGCCACCACCTCCAAATCCAATGCCAAAAATTGTCCCTGTTTCGTGGTTTGATTCCCTACAACCTTGAAGAAGAGCTCAAGAGCTGAATCGGAGGTTTACTAGGCGGTCAACGGTGGTTCTCAGACAAGTACCCTGTAAATCTGAGGTTTCGGTTACTGTACAACAGGGGCTTGTAAATTCATTAAAGTTCTGATCCGACCAGATCCAGCAGATCTCTCTGGGTCTATATTGAAGCATTTGAAGAGAGCTTTCCAACGATAGCTCATGCGTCCCGATCCGACGTCGGGATTGATCGCAGCGACCGTTTTCGCCGGAGCGCGCGCCTGAAAACAGCAACTAAAAATCCGTGGGCAGCATTCCAAAAGCTTGGAGATCGGAGTTGTTCGGCCACCGGTCGGTGTTCCCGGCCGACCGCCTTCCGTGGAGGCGTGCCACCAGGGGTCCCCACCACAGTGGGACCCAATCCTGCAGATCCGGAGGCCAGCGCCACCCGTGGGCCCCACGGGCCCGCAGAACCGGCCGTTCAGAAAGCACGAAAACGCGGAGTTCGGCACCGCCGGGCGACATCAAGATGCTGCCCGTCAACCCAATTAGCGTGATTCCCTGGGCCTTACATGTGACCTTTTACCTCCCTGCGTGGAGTGGGTCAAATTATTGTATTGCTGTAATATTGTTTAATCGGGAGTCCGTGATTCGGCCGGGGTTGTCTTCGCCACGCCGGGTGCGTGGAGGTAATGGTCCGAACCTCTTGGCGTTCATTTGCTTAGCTAGTATACGGTCTTTTACCGCTGCCGAGAGTGTAGGTACTAGCCCGTGTGTCCATGTCACCGCTGTGAGAGTGAGAGTGACCAGTCCCGCGACTCGATCCGAGTCCGGAAGTTGAGTCGGACTACCCTTGACCTCCGCCGGTTTCTTAACCGCACACGGTCCGCGCTTTCCCTCGCTTGGGACGACGAGTGAGCTTCTACTTCTGTTAGCGACGTTTTGCCACTAGGAGCTCGTAGTGTCGGGCTTAGTGTCTCCCTGGTGTGTATTGCTGGTCGCGTCTTCATCTAGAGTCCGAGGGTGGCACCTAATAGTGTCGTCTCCCGTGTCCGTCCCGCATCAGTTTGGTATCAGAGCAAGTCGAGTCTAGGGTAGTCGTTGCATAAGTCATGTATCATGGTCTAAGTCGAGTCTAGGATCATCCTTATTTTCAAAACAACAAGAAAAAGTGTGTTTTAAATTGCATTTGCATCTTTTATTCGGTATCTTAAAAGGTGTTGTCCGAACGTTAGGTTACGCCTATCGGGAGGTCGCACACTTGCGGGAGTGATCTTCGGATCGATTAACTCCGCCCCGTACCGGATATTGGTTTAGGTCTAAGTGCATCCTTTAGTGTGTGTTTGCATTAGTCGGTGTCCTCTAGGTCGTGTGTCAGTTGCATGCCCACCCGTCGAGGTACCCAGTACTCGCCACCACCACCTATGGCGGAGTCCCGAGCCCGTAGTTCCGATGAGTCTTCCACGGCCGAGATGTTCCGGGCCATCATGGATCGTTTAGACACGCGTATGGATGGTCTTAGTACGCGTATGGATGGCATAGGGACGCGTCTAGAAGGGCGGATGAAGGTCCTCGAGGATCGGGCCGGGGTTTCGGAGCAGTCCATTCAAGGCCTTGTTGGGAGGATTGCCGTCCTAGAGAGGGGCCCAGTAGCGGCGCAACCCGCGCCGACGAACGGCTAACAAGAGCCGGTGCAGCAACCCGATGTGCCAAGGGCTCAGGTGGAGGATGTCGGGAGGCAACAGGCGCCTATAGTGGATGATTATGGCTCCGACAATGATCACGGGGGTAACGGTCGTCGTCATCAACGACGGAATCGTGATGACGAGGATGACGACCGCATTCTTAGGGGTGTGCGTGCGGACCCTCCCACTTTTAGCGGGTCCTTGGACCCTAGGGTGTATTTAGATTGGGAGGCCGGCATGGACCGGTACTTCGAGTGGTTTGAGATGACGGACCACCGAAGAGTCCGATACGCAAAGATGAAGCTGCAAGGGCAGGCCCAAACTTATTGGATCAATGTGGAGAGCCTGCTCAACCAGCGACGTCAACCCCAGATCGGTACTTGGGATGATATGAAAACCAAGTTGAGGGAGAAGTACCTTCCCGCCTCATATCGCCAACGTCTCATAGACAAGTGGCAAAGCATCTCCCAAGGGAACCGATCCGTGACCGAGTACACCGCCGAGTTCGATGAGTATTATTTACGGTGCGGGGTCACGAAAGAGAGCACCATGACGATATCCCACTTTCGGAGAGGTTTGCGGCCCAATTATCAATATGAACTCTTTCGCCGCAATGCCACCACTTTGGAGCAGGCATATCAGATTGCTCTCGAATTGGAGCAGTTCGAGGCCGAGTTTGAGTCACCCCATCGGTTGGGCTCCTTTCCCCTTCGTAGTGTCGAGTCCCGTGGCTCATCTGGCACGTATCCGAGGGCCCCCATGGCACGACCTCAGGAGCCCGCTCGCCCCGAGCCCTTTGCTCCTAGGCCTCGTCCTCCACCCCCGAGGGACCTTTCTCGTCCCCAGCATCTTACGGCCCCACCCATAGCCCGTCCACCGGCACCCGCACCTCCTGCACGTCCTTTGTTGCCTACGCCTCCTATTCGTCGGGAGGATAAAGGTAAAGGACCTATGATTGGGGAGCCTAGTGGATCACGGCAGCAGTGTTATCGCTGCAATGGGTTTGGCCATTTCGCCAACCAGTGTCCCACCCGCCCATCTCTTCACATTGGGGACACACAAGCCGAGGATACCACCCCTACGGGCCTCGAGTTAGTCAGCTATGAGGCAGATGAAGAGCTAGCTGACGAGTACTATGAGATGGGAGGTGAGGCCCAGGATGTCCAGCAGTCGGACGATACCCGCGTGGGGGTCGTCAGATGTATCCTCACCCAGCCACAGGTCAGTGATGACTGGCGTCGGACCACTATCCTTCAGGTATTCTGTAGGCTGGGAAAGCAAGTTTGCAAGGTGGTCATCGATAGCGGGAGTTGTATCAATGCAATCTCCACGAACGCTGTCGCTCGTCTTGGTCTCACACCCGTAGACCATCCTTATCCCTATCAGGTATCATGGGTGGATACCACTTCCATTTCGGTCAGGCTGCGGTGCTTGGTCCCGCTGCAGCTCCACTCCTACCATGACGAGATCTGGTGTGATGTTCTCCCCATGGAAGTGGGAAGTATCATTCTTGGTAGGCCGTGGTTATTCGACCGAGATGCCACACTCCATGGTCGGTCGAACACCTGTACCTTCGACCACGATGGCCAGCGGGTCACTCTCCAACCCGTTCGGCCCAGGAGCCCATCAGTCAGGGGTCCTACTGGCCCTAGCACTCCGAAGCATTCCGTACCCGGGCCCAGTACTCCATCCCCAGCTCGGACTATGACCGTTACCTCTGGCCCAGGAGAGCCCTCGACGAGGAGATTGATGATGATTAGCTCCCGCGAGATGGAGCAGGAGCTTAGTCAGGGCTGTCCGGTGTTTGCCATTACGGTCCGAGAGGTGGAGCGGGACTCCGAGGGTGAGCTCCCACCCGAGGTTGTTCCTATTCTGCAGGAGTATGCTGATGTATTCCCCGATGAGCTTCCCGAGGGACTCCCACCTATGCGGGATATTCAGCATGCCATCGACCTTGTTCCGGGCTCTTCTTTGCCCAACCTTCCTCATTATCGAATGAGCCCCACGGAGCATGCCGAGCTTAAACGGCAGGTCGATGAGCTTGTGCAGAGAGGATCTGTCCGGGACAGCACGAGTCCATGTGCTGTACCCGCATTACTCGCCCCGAAGAAGGATGGCACGTGGAGAATGTGTATTGATAGTCGTGCCATCAACAAGATCACCGTGAAGTATAGGTTCCCTATTCCCCGCCTGGATGACATGCTAGACATGATGACAGGTGCCACTATCTTTTCGAAGATCGATCTTAAGAGTGGCTACCATCAGGTGAGGATTAGGCCAGGTGATGAGTGGAAGACCGCATTTAAGACCAAGGACGGTCTATATGAGTGGTTGGTCATGCCTTTTGGGTTGACCAATGCCCCTAGCACTTTCATACGGCTCATGACTCAGGTCCTTCGACCTTTCATTGGAGTCTTTATAGTGGTGTATTTTGATGATATCCTTATCTATAGCCGCACCACAGGGGACCACTTAGACCACCTTCGGCAGGTCTGTCTACTTCTTCGGCGAGAGCAGTTGTTTGCGAACCCACAGAAGTGTGCCTTCATGACACCTCAGCTTACCTTATTGGGTTTCATTGTGTCTAGTACTGGGGTCTCCGCCGATCCGGAGAAGGTCCAGGCCATTGTTGAGTGGCCGGAACCCCGTACGGTTCATGATGTCCGCAGTTTTCATGGCCTTGCGACGTTCTACCGTCGCTTCATCCGCGGATTTAGCTCCGTCACCGCCCCGATCACGGATTGCATCCGTAAGGGCACATTTGTATGGACGAAGGCCGCATCTGCCGCCTTCAAGGACATCAAGGAGCGCATGACCCAGACACCTATCCTTCGACTGCCTGATTTCTCGAAGGTGTTTGAGGTCTCTTGTGATGCGTCGGGCGTGGGAATTGGAGGAGTTTTGAGTCAGGAGTGCCACCCGATCGCATATTTCAGCGAGAAGCTGAACGACGCGAAACTGTGATATTCCACATATGATAAAGAATTCTACGCAGTTGTTCAGGCTCTTAGGCATTGGAGGCACTGTCTTTTACATCAGGAGTTTGTCCTATACTCCGATCACGAGGCATTGAGGTACCTTCATTCCCAAAAGAAGCTTAACTCGCGTCACAGTCGTTGGGTCGAGTATCTCCAGCAGTTCACCTTTGTGCTTAAACATAAGGCTGGAGTGGAGAACAAGGTGGCTGATGCCTTGAGTCGGCGAGCATGCTTGCTTACCACCATGAGTGCCGAGGTCATAGGGTTAGAGAAGATGAAGGAGGCCTATGTTGATTGTCCTGACTTCGGTCAGATTTTTACCACCCGCCAGGCCGGACCCTCGAGAGACCTTGATGAGTATATGCTTCAGGAGGGTTACCTCTTTCGAGGTAGCAGGCTATGTGTTCCCCGAACTTCGGTTCGAGATTTCTTAGTGTGGGAACTACATGCGGGAGGTCTAGCCGGCCACTTTGGTCGGAACAAGACTATTGAGGCAGTGGAGCATCGATTTTATTGGCCGAGCTTGAAGCGCGATGTTGCTAACATCGTGGCTCAGTGCCGTACATGTACTACGGCCAAGATGAAGAAGTAAAGCTCGGGCCTTTATACGCCTCTTCCCGTGCCTGATGCCCCGTGGCAGGATGTTAGCATGGACTTTGTTTTGGGATTGCCACGTACCTCCAGGAAGCATGATTCGGTCTATGTGGTGGTTGACCGTTTCTCGAAGATGGCCCTCTTTATTCCTTGCTCGAAGACTTCGGATGTTTCGAGGGTAGCCCGCCTTTTTCTTACGCATGTGGTGTGCAAGTTCGGGTTGCCTCGCACTATAGTGTCTGACCGTGATGTTAGATTCACTTCCTACTTTTGGAAGACACTATGGCATATGATGGGTACTCACCTCAAGTTTTCCACTGCATATCATCCCCAGACAGATGGTCAGACCGAGGTGGTCAATAGGAGTCTGGGAGATCTTTTGAGGTGTCTAGTTAAGGACCGCATTGGGGATTGGGATCTCATTTTACCTATGGCTGAGTTTGCATACAATGATTCGGTGAATAGGTCTACCGGCATGAGTCCATTTGAGATTGTCACAGGTCGTAGGCCTAGGAAACCCGTTGACCTTGTCCCCATGCCTATCCATGCTAGAGTGTCGGAGTCGGCCGAGTCGTTTGCTAGGCACGTTAGGAGTTTGCATGACAACATCCGTCGTCACATTGAGGCCAGCAATGCACGGTACAAGGAGTTAGCCGATGCCCACCGACACCACCGGGAGTTCCACGAGGGCGAATACGTCATGATCAGGATAAGACCTGAACGGTTTCCCTCTGGAACCGTTAAGAAGTTGCAAGCTCGCGGAGCCGGTCCATTCAGAGTGTTGAAACGCGTTGGATCCAATGCGTACGTTGTGGACTTGCCCGAGGAATATGGTATAAGCTCTACTTTCAATGTATCGGATCTTGTTGCATATAGGGACCCAGCGGTGATCCCTAGTGCGCCTTTTGAGCCATCTCCTCCCCTTGAGAGTGATCCCACACCTGAGTGTCTACTTCCCCCTCCAGCACCTTTTTCACGGCAGCGTGAGCATATAGATCGTATACTGGACGAGCAAGTGACAGTTACCAGGAGTGGATCTTACCCGCGCTACCTAGTGCGATGGAGAGGACGGCCCGCTACTGAGGACACATGGATCACACATGGCGAGTTGCAGCAGATCGATCCGGACCTTCTGGAGCAATATAGGAGCGATGCCGACCCTTACTCGACAGGGTCGAGTTTCTCCCACCCGGGGAGAATTGGTGCGGACACCCGAGCAGTTGAGCGGTGCGACACGCCGAGCCACCGGTACCGCACACGGAGCACGACTCGAGCCACCTCAGCGTCCATCTGGCTCGGAGACAGCCTGGAGACTCCGCCTTGAGCCTCCCCATTTTTCATATTTAATTAGACTTTATTTGTGTGTAAGGTGTGTTTATTTCATTTTATACGGTTTGCAATTATGAGTGTACGAGGGGCTTATTTGTAAAATGGGACCCCTGGGCCCCATGGGACCCCCAGGCCCCCTCCCATTGGTCCATATCAGCCTTGTGGGGTTGGTCAACATCCAAGGTGGACATCTAGAAGCCTTGACTAGTCAATTGTCTACATGGGGGACAAGGGACCAAAATGGTCAACATTTCCAACCAAACCCACCTACCAAGTCCCCCCCTTGGTCAAGGTGCGCCCCCCTCCCTATTTGTTTAATATTTTTGTTGAATGTTGATCAAACTTCATCCTAGCCATCCATCCCTAACTCCTAGATCCAACGGTGGAGGATGGATTAGATGGGTGACCTATATATGCTTGTATTTTCTTATTTTCATGAATTAATGCCATTTGAATTGAAGAAAAGCTTGAAGCTCCAGTCTTGGTGCGCCCCCTTCTCCTCTCCCTCTCCCCCTTGAAGCTGTGAAGGCTTCCTTCTGGTGGTGAGACTCCACCCTATCAGTTCCGGTCGCCGCCGCCGCCGCCACGAGCCGCCACCGCACCGCCTTCGCCATCAACGGAGTTCTACCCGTGCAGTACCACAGGAGCTTCCACGAATTTCCTGTCTCAGCCCCGAGCTCAGATAGATCTGGGGATTTTATTGGGTGTTCCAGAGGTGTCAAGGACATCCCCCAAATTTTGTTTTTCCATTCAGATCTCGTTTCATATTTTTTGATTTTCGTCCACTCTTCCACTTTGGTTCTGCCAAAGTTCTATCCAGGTTCCCATCCGCTCTGTGTTTCATGTCTTAGGTCCATCTTTTGATTTTTTTTAGTCCCATAAATTTTACTGGAGTTTCCTTCCATCCACCCATTCATTCAAAATTTTTCTAAATTTCTGGTTCGCCCATTTCATATTTTCTAAAACCATTCTCAGTCCCATCTACAGTTCTATCCACCTGTTCCCAGATCCGACCACCAGTCACTCCAAAAATCATATCAAATCGCCACCACCTCGAAATCCAATTCCAAAAATTGTCCCCATTTCTTGGTTTGATTTCCTACAACCTTGAAGAAGAGCTCAAGAGCTGAATCGGAGGTTTACTAGGTGGTCAACGGTGGTTCTCAGACAAGTACCCTGTAAATTTGAGGTTTCGGTTACTGTACAATAGGGGCTTGTAAATTCATTAAAGTTATGATGCGACCAGATCCAGTAGATCTCTCTAGGTCTATATTGAAGCATTTGAAGAGAGCTTTCCAACGATAGCTCATGCGTCCCGATCCGACGTCGGGATTGATCGCAGCAGCCGTTTTCGCCGGAGCGCGCGCCTGAAAACAGCAACTAAAAATCCGTGGGCAGCATTCCAAAAGCTTGGAGATCGGAGTTGTTCGGCCACCAGTCGGTGTTCCCGGCCGACCGCCTTCCGTGGAGGCGTGCCACCAGGGGTCCCCATCACAGTGGGACCCACTCCTGTAGATCCGGAGGCCAGCGCCACCCGTGGGCCCCACGGGCCCGCAGAACCGGCCGTTCGGAAAGCACGAAAACGCGGAGTTCGGCACCGCCGGGCGACATCAAGATGCTGCCCGTCAACCCAATTAGCGTGATTCCTGGGCCTTACATGTGACCTTTTACCTCCCTACGTGGAGTGGGTCAAATTATTGTATTGCTGTAATATTGTTTAACCGGGAGTCCGTGATTCGGCCGGGGTTGTCTTCGCCACGCCGGGTGCGTGGAGGTAATGGTCTGAATCTCTTGGCGTTCATTTGCTTAGCTAGTATACGGTCTTTTGCCGCTACCGAGAGTGTAGGTACTAGCCCGTGTGTCCATGTCACCGCTGTGAGAGTGAGAGTGACACGTCCCGCGACTCGATCCGAGTCCGGAAGTTGAGTCGGACTACCCTTGACCTCCGCCGGTTTCTTAACCGCGCACGGTCCGCGCTTTCCCTCGCTTGGGACGACGAGTGAGCTTCTACTTCTGTTAGCGACGTTTTGCCACTAGGAGCTCGTAGTGTCGGGCTTAGTGTCTCCCTGGTGTGTATTGCTGGTCGCGTCTTCATCTAGAGTCCGAGGGTGGCACCTAATAGTGTCGTCTCCCGTGTCCGTCCCGCATCAACAGGTGGCGGAGGTTTGAGATGCACTAGCTCGTGCAGTTCGTGCCGAGGAGGCCGAGCGTGACCAGGCGACCTGGGTGGCAGAGCGTGATGCTCGGATAGCGGAGCTGGAGGAAGACCGACGACGACGGGAGGCTGAGGAGCTTCCTCGTGACGTGCTAGAGTTGTGGATTACCCTTGAGGTGTCGAGGAGAGAGGCAGAGAGAGAGAGGGCAGAGAGGAGGGGCTTTAGAGGCCCAGATGACGGAGCTCCGAGTGAGCCTTGGTACGGCAGAGGGGAGGCTACGAGAAAGCGAGGAGCGTACCAGAGAGCGAAGGAGCGTGGGGCGTGACTTCGACAGTCTGGTTCTTTCTCTGTAGGTAGCTTCCTAGTTTCTTCGGTCGAGGAGCGGCGCCGTGCGTTCGAGGCCGGCCAGGCACCACAGGGCGAGGCGAGTACCGCCTCTCAGAGTTCGCGGAGGCCCCCTACGGATCCGCGCCAGAGGAGAGAGGAGAGGGATGACCAGGAGGGTGGTGGTGAGAGTTAGAGAGTGATTTTGTACACCCACCATCCTTACTTATGATGTATATGACAGACAGTTTGTTATATGGAACGTTTTCTTTTCTGTCACTTGACATGTCTTTTATGCACGCTTCTTCTCTTACGCTTCTTCTCCTTTACTTATTTGCTCGTGACACGCTTTACAAGATCTTGCCCCAAAAACGGAGAATTACGCCTTGCGCGGAGGGCATACCATCCCCCCCTTTTTGGGACGTCTAGGCGCGAAGACGCGTTCTAACCTTTTGAATTCAAATTTAAACCATCGAGAATCGTAGGGTGGCTTTTCTTCTTTTCTCACCTCGCCCACAAACAACTCCTCCTCTCATCGAGATTTGCTTGCCTAGCTTCATCTTCTTCCATCCTTGATCCATGGAGTATGGTGGGCCAAACCGTGGTGAAGGGAGAGGGGGACGAGGAACTCCTCGCCCGAGGAGGGTCGTGCAAGAGCACGGAGAGGCAGCCATGGAAGAGGGAGGTCCTCTTCTGGCATTTGAGGGGCCCGAAGACGTGGAGGGAGGCGAGCATGGCCCGGTAAGCTCCTTGATCTCCACCTTTTTAATCTCTGTTAGTTTTGTAGCGAACAAATAGAGAGGGAGAAGAGGATTCAGCGAGTGTCGCCCTTGAATGATGAACGTGTCTTCGACAGGAGACACATTTTTATGTTAATAATGGCCCTTCCTTTTTGATGCGCATGGTATGACAATGATCCCGGGCTTGACTGATGAATGGGCAAGTGCGGATGGACCGAGTTGCGTCGGGGAGAGAGGCGCGGCAAGGCGAAACTTGAAGACTGGCGCATACGTCTCCCTGCTCAGTTCCCAGACGGGCAGCAAGGTGACGTGCCTGTGCAGGGGAGTGCCGGCTACCTGCGACAGTGCGGGGAGAGTCATATGGGGCCTCTTCAACTCGGGAGACGGACAGAGGTGAAAGAATGGCCCTATTTATTTATTTATTTTAAAATCCTGGGGCTTAGCTGATGGCTGTTGTTTGTCTGTTCCCGCGTGCCCAGTAGGCAGCGATGGCAGGGATGGCCGGCGGATCGCCTTCCAGCTCTCAGGCTCATTTTCTGGAGATCACCTCCCTCTGGGAGCAACTTGCCAGTGCAGTGGCCCGTGCGATCCGGGCTGAAGAGGAGTGCGATGCCTGGGCAGCAACCATAGCAGAGCTGCGGCGTCACGATGAAGAGAGGCCGTCTCCAGACATCCGGGAGTTACGGGTCTTCCTCCAGATGGCAAGGAGAGAGGCAGAGCGGGAGAGAGCACATAGGGAGAAGGAGAGGGAGGAAAGAAGGGCCGAGCGACAGCAGGATCGGGACTAGAGGAAGGCTTTGAGGCCCAAGTGAGGGAGCTCCAGCTAGGCCTTCAAGTTATGGGACAGAGGCTAGGAGTCATGGAGACACGTTACGAGAGAGCACGAGAGTTCGGGGCGCGACTCCGCTAGTCTGGCCACCTTCCTGTAGGTGGCTTCTTCGCTACGCCAAGGAAGCAGTAGTGAGTCGCCGATGCTGAGCAGGCATTGGGGGGGTGAGGCGATTGTTGCTTCACGGAGCTCCAGGAGGCCCTTGAGGGACCCTCTACCTTGGGGGAGAGGAATGGAACGCCCGGCGGCACGAGCGTGAAGTTGATGGTGAGAGGTGGCGGGCCAGCATACCTGTCTCCTCTCTTGCGATGTTCATGACTGTAATGTTTATGACAGTTTATGTAGACTTATGAATGGAGTGATTTGGTTCCCTGTTGCTTATTTGTTCTCTTGCGCGTTTCTTCTTCCCTACGCTTCTTCTCCTTTACACTATTCTTGCCGAGACCCCGCCCTAAAATGGGGAATCATATCTTGCTCCAATCGTCTTTCGTACGGAAATCTGTCGCCGAAGTCAACAATGATGGCTCCAGCCCCTCCTCCCAGACGACCTTTCAAGCTTCCCGGGCGACCTCTACAACATGACAGGGCATCCCTAGGCTGCGTAGGGAGAGAGTCGCCATATCCAATCAATTATCCTGCGCGAGCAGTGAAGTGACACATGGGACCGCAAGGAAGGTGCCCTATCACGAGGGTTATCGTTAACAGTGATGGAGGCAGTCTTGGCTCGCACTTCTTCCATTTCTATAAATACCTCCCTCGTTCGTTCTCCCAGGGGCATCGAGAGCCAACTCGAAGAGTACAAGTTTCCACGAAAATGAAAGAACTAAGAGTTCTAAGGTTCAAAATGGAGGGCAAATCTTCCCACTCCTCGAAGAGAAGCAGGTCCAGCGGTAGCAGTTCCAGGAGACTCTCAGACCTCGAGGGGCACTTCAGTGAAAGGACCCAATCGTAACTCGTAAAATGAGCTTTCTTGCCCCTTCTCTCATTCTTTCTTTCTTTCTCTCTTTTGACAAAACCCCTCTCCATTCCTCGTGCATGCGTAGAGTGTGATGAAATCACATATTTCATGGGAGTTAATAGTGGCAACATACAGAGGTCTCCTGGATTTTTAGAAGGCCAGGTTAGATGTGATGGGGCTTGGAGCCTTTCTCCGGATCGAGCCAGTCAAGCTTGACCTCGCCCTCGTCCAAACATTGCGTGAAAGGTGGGATCCAATGAGTCGTGCCTTCTTGATGCCTTGAGGGCACATGGTGCCCAGCCTGAAGATGTGGTCCGAATTACGGGCCTCAAAGTGGATGGCGAGGCGCTGACTGGTGTCACATACTCGGACTATAGAGAGGCTACTCAGAGGTTACTAGGAGTGGACCTGGATGATCGTAAGAACAAATCCGTAGCCAAGACGCCTATCACGGAGACGTTGGGGCTTACTGACGTTCGTCCCCGTGATGATGAGTCCTTGGAAGAGTTCATGGAGAGGACTGAAAGAGAATACCGCGCCGTCTACTGCGTAGATGCGAGCAATTGGGAAAGAGCCAACATGGATTTGAGGAGATTCCTCTTCTTCCTGTTGGGGAAATTGTTGATGGGCTCGAAATGAGACATCATTCATTGCCGCTTCTTAGAATTCCTGGTAGACCCTGAGAAAGTGGGGCGATACGCCTGGGGAGCACCCATGCTGGCGCATCTATTTGCGGGTTTGTCTGAAAGATCAGACCGAGAGATAACAGTGAGTGGTTTCACGCCGTTCATCTAGGTATCCCCCTATTCTTTTTATTTTCTTTATTTTCTTTTTTTGAGTTAATGACACACGACGGTGCAGTTGTGGAGCTATTATTACCTCCCAATGGAAAAAGCCCGTCATTGTCATCCAATGGCGGTGCCGCTAGCGAGGCGGTGGTAACCCATCACGAGCCCAGCCCCTCTATCCTACCAGCTGATGGTGTTAAGACGCGAGTTGCAAGAGTTCCCCGTAGCGATGGTGGTTATTATTCCATCATTTTTTTCTTTTCTTTTTTCTTTTTTGATTAAGAGGATGTATGCAGAGCGACTCCATCCCGAGGGGACTGTGGAGGTGAACATATTTTTCATTTTTCATTTATTTTTTATCCTTTTTTATGTTTTTTTTGTATAATAACCTATGCCCTGGCCACATGACGCTCGAGACACCATGATAGCGAACTTGCAAGCTCGCCTGATAGGCACGGAGCGGCAGTTACGTGATACTCGCGCAGCCTTGAGTTCTTCGGTAAGCCTGCATACACATGATCATAGACCAAGATTCCTGGTGCTAGGTCCTCAGTGTCACCTTATGTGTGTTGTAGCGCGCCCAGCTCGATGCAGCTTCCTCAGTAATGGGGGCGGATGTCGTCTCTTCTAGCTTATGGATCCCTACTTCCGAACTCGATTTGCTTCATGAGCAGTTTGCTCATACTACGCAGTGAGCAGCGGAGGCAGAAGGAATGCTCTCCACACAGGTGAGAGTCTTGCCATTGAATTTCACTTATCCATGCCTCCATATATCTAAAATGATGGTTATGGCAGACGAAAGAGGTGCAAGATGCACTTGCTCGCATCGCGTAAGGGGAAGCCAGAATAGCAGAACTGGAGGAAGAGTTGCGGCATCGCCCAGACGATGGCTCTTCTCGGGATGCCGTGGAGCTGAGGATTACCCTTCAGCTGGAAAGGGAGGACAGAGAGAGAGAACGCGCGGAAAGGGAAAGAGACACCGAAAGAGAGAGAGCCGACAGATTGGCCGAGAGGGAGGAGCGGAGGGCCATGGAGGCCCAACTGTTTGAACTCTGAACCAACCTCGATCTTACTGAATAATGGCTGAGAGATGGTGAATAGCGCTACCGAAGAGCACGAGAGCGTGACTTTCGTGTTAGCAGCTTCTTTGTCACCCCTGTCAATCGACGAGGAGCGGAGATGGGAAGAGGGGTACAGAGCAGTAGAGGCACCGCCTTGCATGGTTTAGCAACACCCTCCAGGGTTCCTCGCCTGGAGAGCGGAGAAAGGGGTAACTCTGAGAGAGAGGACGGAACTTAATGTACAATTTCTAGAAGGAAATAAAGGAAGAAATGTTCAGTTTCATGTCTTCTGTCTTCATTCCAATTTTTCAATCCTGTACACATTGTTCAATGAAACAAGTCAGTTTTTCTGTTCTGACTTGGCCCCTTGCCCAGAGAGCGGGTATTTGCTTTGAGACTAACCTTGATAACGAGTCAAGGGGCCAAGCCTTTATCAATTAAGGCAAGAGCAAAGATGATGAATGCAACACACAGGCACACAGAATGTAAACATGTAGCACACAAATGAGATCACACGGATGCAAATTTTTTTTTTTGAATTTTATTCTCTCTTTTTTTTTGAAAGACACTTGTTATTACAACTTGTTGATTTGTTTTAATTAGATTCCTATCCCGCCCCCTTTAAATACATACATGTATAAACATGTGAATCAAAGACAAGGGGGATGAAAGGATGAGAAATACTAACCGTGATCGCCACCAAGGTTCCAACAATGTCAAAGGATGAAGAAGTGTAAAGAACGACGCCGTGTATCTTGGAACTTAAAGACTTGATCGCGCTTGAAACGGGGTGCGGGGAACTTGTGGATTCAAACCTCCTCTCCTTCCAGCCGGCTAGAGGAAGGGGGCCTCACGTTGTATTCATGCTCTCCTGCAAAACAAAGCCAAGACAAGGATAAAAAACCCATTAGAACATGCATGTGTAGTGTGACAACCCGAGAATCCGGTTACCGGGAAGACCCGATAACCCGAGACTCGAACCGCCGCCCACGAGCCGGGAGGGCTCGGAAGGGATAAAAAGGAGTGTGGAGGTACAAGGAAATAGGAAATAAGGCAGGATAATTCAACAATTAACAGAAATAAATAAACAACTATAACAGACTCCAGTCCAACAGAAAGTACAGTCTAAAGCAGTAAAACGTACCACATGCCAAGTAAACACTCGGCCCGGCAAGCTGGCAACTAAGAACCTCCGTACTGCACCCTCGAACCTCGAGGAAGAACCGCCGTACCTAAAACGCAGGGGTGAGCCTCCTGTCACTGGCCCAGTAGGGATCCCGCGGAACCCCAACTGAGAACAACGGCGGCACAAAAAGCAGTAACTACGAAAGCAGGAAAGTAACTACGGTGGCCGACAAAACCTCGACTCTACAGCTACTCCTACTGTACCAGAAAACACAACCTAGTCTCCCGTCGGGGGACAACCAAGCCACGCACCCGACCACCCGATTCCACGATCGGGGACTACCAGACACTAACCGCCCTAGCCACGCAACTAGGAAAACGCCACGATACCTCCGAAGTGGAGGCCTGCCCTCACAAAAAGGGCTCGAGCCAAAACCACACGGTCAGGGAACACGGTCACGACCTCACCGTCATGAACACAACGCTGTCTGGAGAAAGGCCCTCGATGAAGCTCACCAGAAACCCCAAACCTCAACTCCGGGAACACTCCCGAAACAACTCACGAAGTCCCGTCTCGCGGACGGAAACAGAACCCGGTACACAACAACTCACGTCACGTGACGAAAGCACCACCCACTAGAAGAACGACCGGATGCGTCCCCTGACGTCTTACACCGCGTCACAAGTGTCTAGCTACGACGCCCCGGGCGTGAGACTCAGACACACTCAGTAACCAGTACCACAGAACAAGGACTAGTTGGGGTCACGCCTGCCGGCGCCATCCGACGCCCCCAACCTCGTGTGCATACTCAGACCATACGCCCTAGGCCTGTCCTCTACCTGGTAATTCCCCCTAAGCCCGGACTCGGCTGTACGTGGGGGCCCTACGGTAACCAGCCTACTCACCGTCTCCCTCGGGTCAACCGCTCCACCACTCCCGGGTGGGTCAGCACACGCGTGCCGTAAGATGGCTACGACTAGTGGACGTGTCACAGAACGTGGACACAGGAAACCACACACGCACCCATTGCGAGTGTCGTGAAGTAACAGGTGGCACGACGCCACCAGACTCTAGATGGTCTACTAGACCTACTAAACTCAATGGTCTTTGAGTCACAAGACTCAGAGTTGAGACCGTTGCACACGATAGCACTGAGCCGTCAATCTGGCCTAATCCCTAGGTCCAAAAACCACAATGTTATAACTCACGGGGCAGTTCACAACCGCCAAGACCCATCCCTTGAGGAGGGAACCTAAGAAACCTCCAGCCTCGGGCTGGGAGACTGGACTCACCGTCCAAGGCCACACGCTTGGCCCTCTCGGAAGCCACCTTCCAGAGAAGCAACGACCTGCGGGGAAACCTCACCGCACTCACACCGATACATAGTGACTCGATCTAGCAAGAACACGGAAGCCTAGAACACCTGGGGTCACCCGGACCAGCCAAGACCACGGGCACGCTTGTCGAGGTAACACGGTACCTCCAGACACCCCAAAGCACGGTCACGGAACTCCACGGGGTGTCCGGGACACACATGGCCCAAGGGGAGCACGAGACAACAGGACAGATCCCTAGCGCGACAAGACGGAACGCGCTAGGCTCTCCTAGTGCGACCAGACAGGTCGCGCTAGGGACCCCTAGCGCGACAAGGAAGATCGCGCTAGGAACCCCTAGCGCGACAAGGCAGATCGCGCTAGGGACCCCTAGCGTGACAACGCAGAACGCGTTAGGACCCCATAGCGCGACAAGAACCGCCTTACTGTTCATCTTCTCCGATGAACGCGCCCCATCGGGGCGGCGCGACCCTCAAGAACGTGCTAGCCGAGACTAGCGCGTTCTCAGTCCGCAACCGAAAACGGTGGAAACTGCGGGAAAAACCATTCCACGCCCCGTTCACCCCCATGTGAAGGGGAAACAAAAGGGGAAACCTTCCCCAAGCCCCTAGGCATGCATCTAAACCCCTGGATCGCCCAAAAATACCGTAAAACGGGAGATCCGACTCACACACCCATAAACATGCATTTTCCCCAAATCACCCCATTTAGCCCGCTCGGCTCACCACGGCCTACAAAACTCGCGGGAAAAGAAGTACGCGAGTCGAGGGTCCATCTACCTACCTCCACCGTAGATTCGACGCGCCGTGGATGCCGATCCACGAAGAAAACACCGTTGAAGCCTCGCCGTTCCACGAACCCACGGCCGAGCTTCACCACGCCTCCACCACCTCGATCCTCATCCATCCTCGCCCGTGCCTCGCCCGCACCGTCCCCGCCTCGCCCACGCTCCACCCCGTCGGCCGCCGGAGAGAGAGGGAGAGAGGAGAGAGCGTGAGAAGAGAGAGGGAGAGAAGAGAGAAATGAGAGGGGAGAGAGAAAAAGGGTTAAATATATAGGAAAAATCCAGAAATTTTGGAAAATGCCAAAAAATAGAAAATCACATTTCCGTGATCCTCGGAACGCACCGATCGCAACGGTACCACTCGCGCCCTGGTGAACGGCCCGGTTCACCCGCAACGAGGTTCCGAAAGAATTACCGAAACACACACCGGGAATCGGAAAACACACGCGGAAAGGCCGCAGAACGCTTCTGGGCCTCCGAAATAACTCCGGATCGTGCCGATCCGAACACGAAAGATGTCCGAAACAAAATTTCGGACACAACAGAGTTAGACACTCCGAGAAACCAGATCCGGGACCCATGAACAAGGATCCAAAAAATTCGGGGCATTACAGCCCTCCCCCCTTAAAGAAATTTCGTCCTCGAAATTCAGGACTAGCATCAAATCACAGGGGAAGAACGCCTCCACTAACTGACAACGTTGTCAGGGCCCCAACATCGAAAAATCTCGATTCACGTGAAAGCCCCGATCATGAGGGATACGGCCAGACCATAATCACGAACAATGCCACACTCCGCACACCGCGCATACACCGGCCACCAGAGCAGGCATAACACAAGGGCACAAGTCTGGTATCACCTCAGACACAACGGAAACCACTCACGGCATCGCTGCCACCCTCTCGCTCACCGAGGGAATGCAATCCTCACCGCAAGAACCAATCCACCAGTCAACGCGCACGCTCGGCGGACCAACCTAAGACCAGCTTCACAACCCGCTGACCGATCTCACACCCTGCACCAGGGGCAACCATCACTGAGCTTCCACCAGCTCACACCTCAGAAACGGCCACCAAAAGACCTCACTTGCACGCCACTCGACTCAGACTTACGGGGAATCCTCCCTTGCTGGTCGCAGACTGAGGATCAATATCCCACGTCAACGTCTCATCAGAGACCTCCACACACAGGCATCGACCACCATCCTATCTCATCGAATCCTATCTCATCAAAACCTCCATCTCAATTAATCCAAGAGGACGCCTGCCAATCCTGACTCCCGCCCTTATCACAGAGTCATGGGACACACAACCTCCTACAATCCACATCACACTTCTCCAAAACACGATCTCATCTGCGAACGCAACCTCCAACGCAAAAACAGGGTACTCATGCGGCAACCTTGCCAGCACATTGCCCCAACTCTCCACCTGCCAATGCCATGAACGACAAGATCTCAAGCAACGGCACGGCAACATGTCTCACGTCGCCGGAGACAACGCATATCAAGGAACCAATCCTCCGCTGCTCTACTCATTCTCAAGAAATCCACCCGTAGCAACCAACGCCACGGTCCGCGCACACTGATCCACACGCACAGCCACCACATCGACAACTCGGGATCCACCAGCCCGACAACCATCTGCAACCCCGCAGACTCCGATCCTCTGCTCATCGGAAACCACAACACCAACCGCAATTCTCACGAACACTGCCCAGCCGGCACTCGTCCTTCCGGAACAGCGCCAACACCCTTACACATCAGGGAACGGGCAGCGCTTCTCACAGGCAACCACCTTGCCAAAACGCAAAACGTGTCTCGCACGGATTTCATGGCGCACGAAGGCCAACCAATCCGGACACACAAGGCAAGACGATGAACCTTAACCAAACGTGATCTCCTCCAACCAAGGAAAGAACTCAGTACACTTCCGACCAACGGAAGGAAAACTCCACACTCGACCTGACCTCGAGCCTCCCGCATGCTGGGAACAGCACCTTCCAGCACCGAGAAAAACCATCACTTCCGTCAGGTCAGCTCCTCCGACAACACTTATCAAGTGTCCCGTCGGACCACGATCACAACATCTCTCGATGCACCATCGGTGTAATTCCCCGAACGCAGCACCACAGCAACACACCCGCCGGCAACCTCTGCCCAACGCAACACGACCAGGGCCACTACCCAAGGGAGAAAGCTCTCGACCTCGATCTGCAGACCCCACGCCGGTACGAAAGCAGCGAATAGCAACCACTCTCACCACACCACACATCGCACTCAAGCTCTCAAGCGAGGAACAAAGCGGAAAACAAGCATGAAACCTTATGCCAGCTGCTGACTGTACTGGACCTTATGGACTCTGATCACTGTAATATCTCAAATTCCCATGTACGTCCACAACCATGCTCTGATATCAACTGTGACGACCCGAGAATCCGGTTACCGGGAAGGCCCGATAACCCGAGACTCGAACCGCCGCCCACGAGCCGGGAGGGTTCGGAAGGGCTAAAAAGGAGTTTGGAAGTACAAGGAAATAGGAAATAAGCCAGGACAATTCAACAATTAACAGAAATAAATAAACAACTACAACAGAGTCCAGTCCAACAGAAAGTACAATCTAAAGCAGTAAAACGTACCACATGCCAAGTGAACACTCGGCCCGGTAAGCTGGCAACTAAGAACCTCCGTACTGCACCCTCGAACCTCGAGGAAGAACCGTTGTACCTGAAACGAAGGGGTGAGCCTCCTGTCACTGGCCCAGTAGGGATCCCGTGGAACCCCAACTGAGAACAACGGCGGCACAAAAAGTAGTAACTACGAAAGCAGGAAAGTAACTACGGTGGCCGGCAAAATCTCGGCTCTACAGCTACTCCTACTGTACCAGAAAACACAACCTAGTCTCCCGTCGGGAGACAACCAAGCCACGCACCCGACCACCCGATTCCACGATCGGGGACAACCAGACACTAACCGCCCTAGCCACGCCACTAGGAAAACACCACGATACCTCCAAAGCGGAGGCCTGCCCTCACAAAAAGGGCCCGAGCCAAAACCACACAGTCAGAGAACACGGTCACGACCTTACCGTCGTGAACACAACGCTGTCTGGAGAAAGGCCCTCGATGAAGCTCACCGGAAACCCCAAACCTCGACTCCGGGAACACTCCCGAAACCACTCACGAAGTCCCGTCTCGCGGACGGAAACAGAACCCTGTACACAACAACTCACGTCACGTGACGGAAGCACCACCCACTAGAAGAACGACCGGATGCGTCCCCTGACGCCTTACACCGCATCACAAGTGTCTAGCTACGACGCCCCGGGCGTGAGACTCAGACACACTCAGTAACCAGTACCACAGAACAAGGACTAGTTGGGGTCGCGCCTGCCGGCGCCGTTCGACGCCCCCAACCTCGTGTGCATACTCAGACCATACGCCCTAGGCCTATCCTCTAGCTGGTAATTCCCCCTAAGCCCGGACTTGGCTGTACGTGGGGGCCCTACGGTAACCAACCTACTCACCGTCTCCCTCGGGTCAGCCGCTCCACCACTCCCGGGTGGGTCAGCACACGCGTGCCGTAAGAAGGCTACGACTAGTGGACGTGTCATAGAACGTGGACACAGGAAACCACACACGCACCCATTACGAGTGTCGCGAAGTAACAGGTGGCACGACGCCACCAGACTCTAGTTGGTCTACTAGACCTACTAAACTCAACGGTCTTTGAGTCACAAGACTCGGAGTCGAGACCGTTGCACACGACAGCACTGAGCCGTCAATCTGGCCTAATCCCTAGGTCCAAAAACCACAATGCGATAACTCACAGGGCAGTTCACAACCGCCGAGACCCATCCCTCGAGAAGGGAACCTAAGAAACCTCCAGCCTCGGGCTGGGAGACTGGACTCACCGTCCAAGGCCACACGCTTGGCCCTCTCGGAAGCCACCTTCCAGAGAAGTAACGACCTGCGGGGAAACCTCACCGCACTCAGACTGATACATAGTGACTCGATCTAGCAAGAACAGGAAAGCCCGGAACACCTGGGGTCACCCGGACCCGCCAAGACCAGGGGCACGCTTGTCGAGGTAACACGGTACCTCCAGACACCCCAAAGCACGGTCACGGAACTCCACGGGATGTCCGGGACACACACGGCCCAAGGGGAGCACGAGACAACAGGACAGATCACGCTAGGATCACCTAGCGCGACAAGATGGAACGCGCTAGGCTCTCCTAGCGCGACCAGATATGTCGCGCTAGGGACCCCTAGCGCGACAAGGAAGATCGCGCTAGGAACCCCTAGCGCGACAAGGCAGATCGCGCTAGGGACCCCTAGCACGACAACGCAGAACGCGCTAGGACCCCATAGCGCGACAAGAACTGCCTTACTGTTCATCTTCTCCGATGAACGCGCCCCATCGGGGCGGCGCGACGCTCAAGAACGCGCTAGCCGAGACTAGCGCGTTCTCAGTCCAGAACCGAAAACGGTGGAAACCGCGGGTAAAATCATTCCACGCCCCATTCACCCCTAGGTGAAGGGGAAACAAAAGGGGAAACCTTCCCCAAGCCCCTAGGCATGCATCTAAACCCCTGGATAGCCCAAAAACACCGTAAAACGGGAGATCTGGCTCACACACCCATAAACATGCATTTTCCCCAAATCACCCCATTTAGCCCGCTCGGCTCACCACGGCCTACAAAAATCGCGGGAAAAGAAGTACGCGAGTCGAGAGTCCATCTCCCTACCTCCACCGAAGATTCGACGCGCCGTGGATGCCGATCCACGAAGAAAACGCCGTTGAAGCCTCGCCGTTCCACGAACCCACGGCCGAGCTTCACCACGCCTCCACCACCTCGATCCTCATCCATCCTCGCCCGTGCCTCGCCCGCACTGTCCCCGCCTCGCCCACGCTCTACCCCGTCGGCCGCCGGAGAGAGAGGGAGAGAGGAGAGAGCGTGAGAAGAGAGAGGGAGAGAAGAGAGAAATGAGAGGGGAGAGAGAAAAAGGATTAAATATATAGGAAATTTTGGAAATTCTAGAAAATACCAAAAAATAGAAAATCACGTTTCCGCGATCCTCGGAACGCACCGATCGCAACGGTACCACTCGCGCCCTGGTGAACGGCCCGGTTCACCCGCAACGAGGTTCCGAAAGAATTACCGAAACACACACCGGGAATCGAAAAACACACGCGGAAAGGTCGCGGAACGCTTCTGGGCCTCCGAAACACCTCCGGATCGCGTCGATCCGAACACGAAAGATGTCCGAAACAAAATTTCGGACACAACAAAGTCGGACACTCCGAGAAACCAGATCTGGGACCCATGAACAAGGATCCGAAAAATTCGGGGCATTACATGTAGTATCAATCCTGACGTGATAAAATATGGGTAGAAATTGAGGGCAAACTCACCGGGGGGAGGTTTTTAACCCCTGTGGAAGGATGAAAATAATAGATGGGTGTGTTGTGCATGCATGAGATTTGAAATCACGAGATTTGATTGAGAGAATAGAGAGAAAACGTTGATGCAAAACGTGCAAAAGTGCATGTGTAGCAGAAAAGTGCAGAATATTATGATGATTTGTGATTTTAAGAGGAAGAGAATTAAGAATATAGATCATGAAATCAAGCCTAAAAGAATGCAATGGAAAGCTAATACTTCCCTCTTCAAGCCAGGGTCGAAGTTGTGAGTTGGAATTGCAGCATGGCTTCGTCCCGAACCAAGAAAGAGCCCCCCCGTCGCGACTGTGAACTGGGCAGTTTTTATAGAGTTTTGTTAGAAAGCCCCATCTTCTTATCACGATTCTCGGAGATATAGTCCAAGATAAATCAAGTTCTCTGGATCAAACTCGAGATAATACTAAGGACAAGAGATAGGAACAAACGGGGATCAATTCGGAGGAGGATTCTAGAAGATATGGCTCTTGGAAAGTAGCCCCGTCGCACTAGAAAACAGAGTTTTAGTTGTACCAGGATGCTTAAATCCCGATCTTGCGACCCGGATCCCGAGAGATATAGCCAATGAAAATTTGATTTATATGAACTAAATTTAAGATAATACAAAGGGCTAGAAGTAAGAAAAACGGGGATCGATTTGGATAAGAATTAAAGAAGTTATGGGCTCTGCAAGATAGGCCCATTGCACAATTTTCGGGGCAGAGTCCAGCACAAATTGCACTCTCGGCTGTGTGTAACGGTCTATCGTAGGATCGTCAGAGTTATGTAACGGTCTAGGGTAGGTCCGTCACGCTCTGGGGGTCGAACGGGACGATTTCGGACAAGTTTGACTATGACGGTCTAGTATAGGACCATCACAGTGCTCTGACGCATCTATACTAGACCGTCACATGTGATCTGACGCACCTATACTAGACCTTCACACCGATGAAGGAAAATTCTGGGCAGACTGCGCGCAACTTTAGAAATTGAAGCGTATCTCTCAAACGGGACAGAACTAGTGAAAGTGGTAGAAAATAAATTGTAGATAACTGAGAGAGGAACAACTTTATGAAGAAAGTAAGTTGAGAAAATGAATGGAAGAGGGAGAAAATGGTGCTAGAAGAGAGAAAAAAATTATGGGACATAGGTGAATAGCACAGCATGCCGGAAAAATGCAAATAGCTCACAAACGGGGCAGAACTGGCCAACGGCGTAGAAGAAGAAATTGTAGATCTTTGAAAGATAAACAACTTTGGTGAAGATAACTTTTTGAAAAGAAGAACAGAAAGAGATGAAAAAGGACCACTTTCAGGACTACGCAGTGAGAGAGAGCCGATTACTTGAGGGAAGCCGGCCTAAATGAGCCGTAAGTTGACTTGGAAGCCAGAATTTGATAAGATAAGCTCCAGGACTCTAGGAAATCATGATCTCCAAGATTTAAAGGATAGGGAATGGTAAAAATGGGCTCAAAATCCATCCAAGGAAGCTCCAAAATAATGGCTAATTCGAGACATCAAAAATGATGAATAAGAGAAATGACTCAACTTGTGGGCTAAATCGGGTGTCAACACAACTGACATAGTTCTTGGACCAGGGGTGTTTAAATCGTTCTGAAGTGGCTTAATACATGGTTAACATGCTCCAAGAGAATTTCCACTTGGGGACTCACCCGACGGCGCCTTCCGAGGGCCATTTCAATTTTTTTTAATGAGATAACTAATGCCTAGTGACCATCCTTATGGCACCTGACTCTTATGAAGACATGGTTTCTTACTAACCTCCTAGGTATCCTGTGTGCACATTTAGATTGATTTGGGCCTATAGACTCCTCAAATGATAATCATGCCGGTTAAGACTTAACCTAATGACAAAACTGTCATGCCATGCTTAGGCTCCCAGTTGCTTCCGACCGCAAGGATACACCGAAAGAGTGTTCGAGATAAAAGATTCGCCCGACCCGGGTCTGTTTCCTCACAACTCTAGATGGTATATGATGGAACACCTTGGAACCCTAACGGCCAACCGCGAGACGCTGACCCGGAATCAGACGCCGTCGCACTTATTGGTGACGCGCTTGCATTGACCTAAACTCGATGTTAAAGTGAGAATCCACCGAGGTGGTAGATAGAGGTCTTGACCGTCCAGAAACACCACGACTCCTTCGCGGCGATGGCTTTCACTTTTCGAAGTAGACAACTATATGTGTGTTTTGCTAAAACGAGGTTGCTTGCCTTATGGGGCGCGCTTTTCAAGATTTCCATTGAGCTATCATCTTTGAGGGGAGAAAGAAGAGTACGGTGGGGTAAACCTTCCGAGAGGACCGGCAAAACCGTTAACCCGTCGAGCCGACCGGGACCTACTCGACCTCTCCTTTTTGGGCAACTTCGGACCAAACCTCAAACAGAATTACGTTACCTCCTTTGTGGAATTTAACTTTTATTTTGAGGGGTTTCGCTTGTTGAAATCAGGCACGGCCACGACTAGGCTTTCATTTGATTTTGATTTATCTATTTTATTATTTTTCTCTTTTTTGAGGGAGACATGATAATTTGATACGTGGGAATCCCTCTTGTATGTCTGCGGGGACACTGCCCTCTTCTCGTGCTCTGACTCGAGTTCGAGGAGATGAATCCTACTCTCGCCTTCAGGGTATGGTATTTTGGTTCCCTTATGCTCAGTGTTTTAAGGGCACCGGCTGTCTCATTGGGTCGAGGAGGAAGAGAACAGAGATTACGACTTTCCTCGAGACCATCGAGTACAGCCCCACAATAAGCAATGCTACCAACTTTTTTTATTTTTTTTGCTAAAGTAGCTGCGTGTGTGTGTGTGTGTTGTCTCCTTTTAGTGGGCGTAAGCCGACATGATCGGACAGGAATCTCCATGGTTCTTGCGGGGCAAGACCCGAGACCTACCGAACCTTAATGGGTCCTATCCTAATATGAAAGATAGATACAAAGACTTGACTGCATGATGAACACCAGGCACTCTTTTTTTGTTTCTCTCTTTTTTTTTTGAGCTTCCCTCGAGTTCCGCTTCGTTTGATCCTAAGAGCGAGGTGTGGGAGTATGCGCATGTTAACCCTGAGTTAGACTACAAAGATCGAAGAGTGAATTTCTAACTCCGATGGTCCTCGTACCATGCCAGTTGTTACACCTATCTAAGGGTAGTATTTCTTAAGATACTGCCCGTTCCAAGGGTGGGATAACTCGGTCCCTTCGGCATTGACTAACTTGTAGGCGTTGCTAGGGTACGCAGCCTGAACCACATATGGTCGTTCCCAAATAGGTTGAAGTTTAGAACGCGGCCCTCCAGGTTTGACAAAAATTCTTTTTACGACCATCTCACCAACTCTGAATTTTCTCTTAATGACTTTCTTTTGGTAAAAGCGAGCGAGTCTATTTTGATAAACACGTGCATGCTCGGCAGCGGCCAGCCGCTTCTCGTCTAAGAGTTCCAACTGGGCAAGGAGTGAATTACGACGTTCGTCAAGAGGAAATTCTTTATCCAATTATACCCTGAGAGAAGGAATCAGAGTCTCGTACGGGACTACCGCTTCCATCCCACAAGTAAGGGCGAACGAAGTCTGCCCGGTGGGGGTACGGATTGAAGTGCGATAGGCCCATAGAGCTTCGATAAGCTTATCTGGCCAGTCTGAAAACTTACTAGACTCACATGTTTTCTTTATGATTTTGATCAATATTTTATTGGTGGCCTCCGCTTGGCCATTACCTTGTGGGTAATAAGGTGATGAATGATGCAATGCGATTGCGTACCTTTTGCAGAGGTCTCGAAGGTCCTGAGAAATGAAATGTGGCCCATTATCGGTGACGATTGTGCTTGGGATGTCGAACCTGGTGAGGATGTTCTTCATGATGAACTTGCAGACTGTTGACGCCTTGATTTCCGCGTAAGCTTCGACTTCGGCCCATTTGGTGAAGTACTCCGTCGCAGTAAGGATGAATGATTTCTGCTTGGTGAGGGAGTTGGGATCACCTAGGGGACCAATGATGTCGAACGCCCACATGGAGAAAGGCCATGGGGAGGATATTGGATGAAGTGAGGAAGACATGGAATGAATCTTATCAGCGTAAAGCTGACACTTTACACACCTACGGACATAGACAACACAATCCTCTTCTATAGTGGGCCAGTAAAAGCCTTGCCGAATGATCTTCTTAGCGAGCATTTGGCTATTTACATGGCCACCGCACACACCTGAGTGTGCTTCCTCTACACATTTCCAGACCTCATTGTCATCAATACATCTTAATAGAACACCAGTAAGGCTTCTCCTATACAGTAGACCTCCAACCAATGTGTATTTCTAGGTCACCCTTCTTATGACTTTCTTATCTTCCATGGTGGCTTCTTCAGGGTAAGACTGATCTTTGCAATATTTGACAATTTCATAGAACCAAGGTTTCTCCTCATCAGTCAGTTCTTCTTCAAATTTTGCCAACATGATTTCCCTCTTCTCAAGAATTTCCCCTTCCTGAAGCTTCCGTAGGACTCTTTCTTTGATTCTTAAAAGGTAAGGGTCCTGAACAGTAGGGATGAGACGCTTGTAGATGGTGATGGATTCAGACCATACACCAAAAGGGAATCTAAAAGATGACGCCAAGGAGGCGAGGGCATCGGCCAGAATATTCTGTTCGCGAGGAACATGGACAAAGATCAGCTTGGTGAACAATTTGGCATAAGCGGAGACCAGCTCCTGATATGGCTTGAGCTTGGGATCAAGGGTGCGATATTTGGTAAGCACCTGGCGGAGAACAAGTTAACTATCACCCACGACTCGCAATTTGGTGATATAGAAGGAATGTGCTAGTTTCAGACCAGCTAGAAGAGCCTCATATTCAGCAATATTGTTGGTGACTGGGAATGCGAGATGGAACGTCTCTGGGATGGTAACGCCTTCGGGTGTCAGAAGGACAATGCCAATACCCTTCCCTTGGGAATTCAGAGCTCCATCAAAATATAATATCCACATGGGCTCGTAGGATTGGGTGATGGACATTAGTTCCTCATCTGGAAACTCTGATTGGACAAGATCGAACTTGGGGAGAGGATTGTGAGCGAGATGCTCGGCTATAGCATAGCCTTTAATTGCCTTTTGCTAGATGTAGGTGATGTCAAATTGAGATAGGAAACTCTGCCAGCGTGCTAACCTATCGGTAAGGACATATTTCTCCAGGAGGAATTTGATAGGGTTCATGCGAGCAATAAAATGGACCTCATGAGCCAGGAAGTAGTGCTTCAATTTATGCACTACCTAAACGAGGGCAGCACAGATTTTCTCCATGGCCGTGTACTTCTGCTCACAGGGATTGAGGAGTTTAGACAAGTAATAGGTTACCCGTTCTTTACCTTCTTCATCGGCTTGTGCGAGGACGGCTCCTACGGAGTCATCCAAGACTGAGATATAAAGGATAAGAGGTCTTCCTGGCTTGGGTGGAATGAGAACGGGTGGATTAGCCAGATATTCCTTTAACCCTTCAAAAGCTTTCTGGCATGTAGAATCCCAATTGAATTCTACTCCTGGTTTGGTCAACTCGTAGAAAGGTCTACACCTCTGTGAGTGTTGAGACACAAACCGATGAATGAATTGTAACCTCCCAATCAAACCTCGAACTTCCCTCAAATTTTTGGGGGGCGACATATCCCTGATGACCTTAGCTTTGTTGGGATCTATCTCAATCCCCCTTTTACTCACAATGGAACCCAGTAATATGCCCGATGATACGCCAAACACACACTTCTTTGGGTTCATTTTCAATTGGAACTCCCTTGATCTCTGCAATACCTTAGCCAAGACTTTCGGATGTTCTGCCCTAGTTCTTGATTTCACCAATAAATCATACACATACACCTCTTGATATATATGCATCATGTCATGAAATATGGCCATCATAGCTCTTTGGTAAGTAGCCCCAGCATTCTTTAACCCAAATGGCATGACCACATAACGATATGTTCCCCAAGGTGTAGTGAATGACGTCTTCTCCTGATCCTCTTCTGCCAAACGAATTTGATTGTATCATGAAAATCCATCCATAAATGAGAGGGTCTCATAGCCTGCCGTGTTGTCGATTAACACATCAATGTGAGGCAAGGGAAAATCATCATTTGGGCACGCGCGGTTAAGGTCGCGGAAGTCGATGCAAATCCTGACTTTTCCATCCTTCTTTATGACCGGGACAATGTTCGCCACCCATTGAGGATAAAGGATGACTCTAATAAACCTGGCTTTGTGGAGCTTGTCGACCTCTTCTTTTATTTTCAAAGCCATCTGAGGGTGGAAATACCTTAACCTTTGTTTTACCGAGACGGACCCTGATTTTAGAGTTAAGCGGTGTTCGACCAAGGTGGAATCCAGACCCGGCATATCGTCGTAGCTCCATGCAAACGTGTCCTTATACTCCTTGAGAACTTCAATTAATACCTCTTCTTCAGATGATGGCAAATTATCACTTATGAGGAGGATCCTATGGTCTTCTTCAGTTCCCAAGTTAACTTCTTTAGTGGACTCTTCTACGGCGGCTGACGGCTCGTCGAATCTCTTCATCCCACTAGCATATGCGTCGGCCGCGTCCTCATATTCTTCATCCTCTTTTTCAATCGGGCATTCTTCATCTGTCGATCTTGTAGACTCCATACCTTTCATCAATTACGTAATTCTCTTCACAATCTATCTCTAGCAGTTGGATGGGATTTTCTAGCAATTGAGGAATGGATAAGCATGCTTGACACCTATTGGCTAGATCTAGAAGGAATCGACGAGGGATCCGCTTAGCCTTGAATTTGCTTTTGGGTACTACCCTTGACCCATCATTCCTAGGTTGATTGAGCTGTCTTACGGATGAAGAAAAAGCTAAAGAAGATGTCGAAGAATGTACAGGGAAGGACCCCTCAGAGGAGGGGTAGAAAAGGTCGCTCATAGGACCTTGGATGAGTGGCCCGTAGGTCAGGACGCACTCGTGAGAAATGCAGGAGGTTTCTTCAACGAAGATGTGTTGTTGAGGGATTTGAAAATCGACGTTTTTTTTTTCGTTTTCATTTTTAATGACAAAACAATGAAAAGAAATCGGAGGAGGGGGAAAAGTGATTATGGCTAAAGGGTTGGGAGGCTCATAGAGCAGATCATGATTGAAAACCTGGTGCGGGTTGAGAAACCTGCGTAGGTATGTAAGTAGAGAAGGGGGCCTATAAAGATCGTCAGACAACCGTCTGGCCCAGGAAGAAGACATCAACGAGGGTTGAGAGGAGTGAATGGAGAAGATGACGGCTAATGAGCCGTCGATGGCAATGTTGATGACGGATGAAGATTCGCCGGTGACAGAGTCCTCTTGGCGAGGATGGTTTGGAATTTTGGCAACAGTAGTGATATCCCCTGGCATTTCAGAGATCAATGGCGACCCTTCCAGCTACGAGGGCGAGAACATTCTTTCTAGTGCAATGGAAATATCTTGTATGTCAAACCATTTGCTCCATTCGCATTCCGGATCCTTAATCTTGCCTCTCTTAGCGGCCCTTGAACATCCTTCAACCGAGTATACAACATGCGATCCCCCTTGTGTCTCTTGCGGGTAATCCCCCATCTGAACAATGGGCCCTTTCTTGAAATGAGATGATAGGGTCCACGTGAGGGGTTTCCCATCTGCCTCGTGTGATCCTTCAAAGCCTAGGCCAAACTTCTGGCTCAATCTTTTTTCTGTTGGCGGTTTCAGCCTTCCTTGTAATTGCGCGCCCAAGCCTTTGCCCTGTTGATAGCCGATATTTTTCATTATCTCCCATCCTTTAGAATGAGAAGGGAGACGTGACGTTGGTACTGAGGGTGGCTTCTTTGGTGTCAGAGGAATGCGGGATGGGTCCCATACATCCAGCAGTGACAATATGGGCCGATGAGACGGCCAAATAGATGGTAGAGAGGTATTAATAGCATCCACTGTATGAAGGACAAGTGTACTGATCACTTTAATAATCCTCTCATTGTATGGAAACTTTAGGCATTGGTGGTTGGTGGAAGGCACAACATCCATGACTTCAATATAGGGGCGACCCAGTATAGCCTTGAATGTGGGATCCATGTCGAGGACATGGAATTCCGTAGAGACTGATGCAAGGCCTAATTCTACCTTCAGACAATCATTCCCTATGGTGGCCTTTTGTTGTTGTCGTAAGCTGTGACTATGATTGGGGAAGGTCTTATCTGTTCCTCACCGACCCCACATAACTGAAGGGTGCTCATGGAGATCTCATTTATGGATGCACCCGTGTCCACCAAACATGGGTGTATGGACACTCCATTGATTTTTACTGAAACACACTACGCATACTTTCGAGCTTCCTTGGGGGCGAGCTCGTGGTTATGGAACACAATGGCCGGTTGTGTGTCTGTCGGTGTCAGAACGGCCGAAATCTTTTCTACAGGGAGGTCCTCATTCACCATGACCCTTTGAAGGTATTCCATTAAGGCTGCCTGATGGGATGTGGATCTCTGAAGCAGCTCAAGGATGGAGATCCGAGCGGGTGTCATGTCCAAGTGTTTTAACAAATCATACTGTGTCCCAGGGATGGACTTTTCTGGCTGCTCTCCATTGTCCTTCTCTGGCTTAAACTGCTCGGGGTCCTGACTGTTCTGGGGGAAAATCATGTGGAAAATCCTTCCACTCTGGAGCACCATTGCTTGTGACTTTTGCACCTCTGTGGGGTTAGATGTGGGTTTTAGCATGGGTTTGAGGGGTAGTGGTGGAGGAATGGTTGATGAAGCAGGGGTGATGATGGAAGTGGGGATTCTGATGAGGGGTTTGTTAGGTGGAGACATAGTGGAGGTAGAGGGGACCTCATACGGGCTACGAAGGATAAGGAGCTTGGAAGGTGGAGGCGGAGGTAAAGTGGAAGTGGATAAGGTCTGAGATGGATAATGGTTCTGAGATGGATGGTGGGTGATGAGTGGTTTTGAGGGCGTTAGTGGAGGCATGGTGGAGGTAGGTGGTGTTGCGTACGGTTGACGGGTGATGAGAGGTTTGGAAGGCATGGGTGTAGGTGTAGTAGGGGTGGATGGCAAAATGGAAGGATGAGAGAAGATGAGAGGGTGCGAGGGCATAGTGGAGGGCGTTGGCTGATAGGTCATTGGTGAGTTAGTGGGAGAGGTGCTGATGAGAGGGCGTAATGGCTGTGAAAATGGTGAATGTCGTATTATAGGTTGCGGTGCGGGTTGATGAGAGAGAGGTGCTACTCGGGCAAGGTGAGGGGGTTGCCTGATGATAGGGTTGGTGGCAGCAAGAACGGAGGTACTTTTTGGGTGCCACACCTGCTCTCTCCCGACTTCCGGGAAGGAGGAGATGGGGTTAACTTGGTGATTGGGTTGTTGGTGCTCCGGTAATGGATTTTGAATTATGCCCATGTCAGGCTGTTGCGGTTGGACCTGCTGAGGCTGTTGTTGTTGTTGTGGTTGTTGCTGTGGCTGCTGTTGCAACTGCTGTTGTTGTTGGAACTGTGGTCTAGGAGGAGGTCTCCTAGTTTTGAGAGTAGCGATGTATCGTGTAAGACCCGCGTCTTAAGCGGATCCTTAGTGGTTCGGATCTAGATTTTATTCTGTGAATTTCGGCTATTTTTGCGGATTTTTAGGCTATTTTCTGGTAATTATTTGGATTAGTTGTGGATTTATTGGAATATATATATATATATATATATATATCTCCCTCTCTCTCCCCACCGATTTCTCTCTCCCTCACTCGTTCTCTCTCTCACCCTCTCTCTCCCTCACGCGATCCCTCCTCCCCCACTCTCTCGGTCTTGGTCCGGACGGCCGCGGATCGAGACGCGAGAGGTGTCGTTGGAACCGGCTCGTCGCGAGGAACGCGTAGGTGCCGACCTCGTCGCGATTCGTCGGGCGTGGAGACGGGACGGGGCGAGAGGAGCCGCGGCGACCCCTTGCTTGCATGCGGCCCAAACTCGGTTTTCGTCGCGATTAAGGTAGGGGGATGGAATCATTGTCTCGCTAGGATCGCATTGGCATAGCATGCATGTCCATTCATAGATGTTTTCTTCAATTTCCATGAAATTTCCATGTTAGTGTAATTTTGGGCTAAATTCTTGAAAATCACTTCATGGGCATTGTTTTTATGTTTTGATGCATGCTTTAGTAGTGTAGCGTTGTGGTTTGGTAGGTTTTATAGTTTTTCTTTGTTTCCCCGTCGATCCAGCTCGACCGGGAGGGGGCTTGGTTTTAAGCGTTTCGGTTTTAGCTCCCAGTCGGTGTGACGGTCCTACCAGGAACCGTCACATGTGTAACGGCCCTCACGGGACGCGTTACATCACTGTAACGGCCCTTAGCAGGGGCGTCACAGTGTGTGTAACGGTCAGGCCCCTGACAGTTACACTTCTACTTATTTTCTGTTGGCCTCGTATGGCGGTTGGCTTGACGGCCCGTCGGCCGGCCGTCAGGGCGCCCTAACGCGCCAGTGCGAGCGCGTTACACCGCCTGTGAACGGTTTGAAAAACTATTCGTTGATTTTGGCCTCGGGTGGCTGTAACGGCCAGGGTCCAACGCGTTACAGTTGATGTAACGCGCTGCACCCAGACCGTTACGCGCGGTGACGGCGTGGCCGCCGACTGTTACACCATGTTTGATCGTTGTAGGATTCGTTTGGCTTCGGTGGCTGTGACGGCCAGGGGCGGACGTGTCACAGTCGATGTAACGCGCCAGTCCTCGACCATCACACCACTGTGACGCGGTGGCTGTAGACCGTTACATTCCCTGGGGTTTTCAAAAGTCGTCTGCTTGTTCGATTCCGATAGAGTTGCTTTCACTTCCTTGTGATGGAACCACTAGTCGTAGCCCAGCGACCGAGTGTGTCGTCCCACCCGGGAGAGGTGGAGGGGTGTTCCCATTGAACGGTTTGTAAGCTAGTTACCGTGGGCCCCTGCGGTTACCGTTGCGTCCAACGGGGGGGGGGGGGACTAGCTAGAAACCTGGCTCTAGGCAGGAGTCAGTGTGTGCACACGTGGTCGGAGACTTGGACTGACACTGACGAGTGTTGCTATGACTAGTACTTGGTTTGGTCCTGTTACGTCTCTCATTTGTCGTGAGCCAGACTTGCGAGTTACCGAGACGCAGTGTAAGTCGTCAGGGGACGCATCTGGTCTTGTTCTTCTAGTGGGTTGTTCCGCCTCTCACTTCACTTGGTTAGTGCTAGTTTATTCTGTTGGTAGATTTATTTTCTGTCGTTATTTATTTATTAAATTATGCATCTGCCTTATTATTTAAATGCATGCTCTAATTACTTTTATATTTGCTTGCCTACTTGTTTAGTGTGAGGTAGGGATCCGCGTGACCCCTACTGAGTCTGGCTGTGACTCACCCTTCCTTCTTTCAGGTGAGCCGCCCCAGTCGCCCGCCGGTTCTGCTCGGGGTTGTGCCGAGCGTCGTTAGAGTGCCAGCTGTGTTGGTTTGTCTTTTTGTTCTTTTGTGCCGGGGTATGCCCCGTGTAGTTGTACAGTGGACCTCTTTCTTTCTGTAAATCTGGACTATTGTATATGTTCTACCACTCTGATATTTTAAATTACTTCCGCATTTACTTATTAATTACTGTTCTAATTAATATTGCGCCCCTGTGGTCCCAATTCGTTATGCAACTCCTCAGCAACTTCCACTAACCCTTCAGGGGCCTCATCAGCCTCTTGGGTGACTTCCCCAATTCTTGGTATCGGTGTATCGATTTTATCGGTATATCGGTATCCGGAGCTCTGGGTCGTCACATATCGCCTCATTTTATCCCAGTCAATTCCGCCTTCATCATTCATATCATAGATGTAGTCTTTAAAGTGGAAACAATTCTCTACTGTATGTCCTGTCTGCCTGTGGTAGACATAGTATCTGGAGGTATCAACATTCGGGGGCCATGCGAGCTTCTCCCTGGGTAGGGTGAGTGTAATATCCCGGACCTTTCGGATCCTTCTTCATGGGTCCCGGATCTAGTTTTCGGAGTGTCCGGCTCCGTTGTGTCCGAAATTTTGTTTCGGACATCTTTCGTGTTCGGATCGGCGCGATCCGGAGTCGTTTCGGAGGCCCGGAGGCGTTCCGTGGCTTTTTCCGCGCGTGTTTTCCGATTTCCGGTGTGTGTTTCGGCTTTTTCTTCGGACGCTCGCTGCGGGCGAACCGGGCAGTTCCCCGAGGCACGAGTGGTACCGTTGCGATCGGTGCGTTCCGAGGATTCCGGAAATGTATTTTTCTAATTTTCGGTATTTTTCTGAAAAATCGGATTTTCTATATATTCCCATTTTCTTTTCTTTTCTTTTTTCTTCTTTCCTCTCTTCTTCTTCCTCCTTCCTCCTCCACCGTGTCTCCCTCCTTCTCCCTCTCTTCCTCCCGGTTGGCCACGGCGAGCTCCCCTCCGGCTGCAGACGGCGGCGGGGCGACGGCGCGGCGACGTGGGCGGCGGCGAGGCGATCGTGCGGGTATACGGCGAGCGTGGGAGGCGTGGAGAGGCGAGATTCTAGCGGCGTTCTTCGCGACTTCGAGCTCGGATCGGAGCGTTTCGTCGCGGACCGGAGGTAGGGTGACGTTCCTTAGCCTCATGTCTTCCGTCCCCGTGAGTTTCAGCTCGAGACGAGGTCGAGAGGGGTTTATTTTGAGCCGGGAAGGGTCGATCATGCCGCGGGGTGAGTTCGTCCGATCCATCGTTTTGAGCCCCGATTTCACGGTTTAAGGGCGTAGGAGCATGCTAGGGGGCTTGGGGGTGCTTCTCTCGCCATTTCCCCCTCCGTGGGGTTTGTTTTGAGGCCGATTGGGCGATTCCGGTGAGGTTCGCCATTTTCTCGCCGGTGAGCGATGTGCGGTCGAACCAGTGGCCGCACAACCCCTATGCGGTTCCGTTCGGACCGTTCATCGGCTCGGCGCGCTTTGGGTGAGGCTTGGCGCGCAGTGGGCTTGGGCGGTCTATCGTGGGACCGCATATCCTAATGTGCGGCCCCACAGCTACCGCCCAACCCCAAGGATTTTGACCGTTGGTTGTGACCGTTGTGCAGTGCTCTGGGATATGCGGCCAGGAGCTGACCGCATAACCCCTTGCACGGCCAGGTGCTGGCCGTACATCCCCTAGCGCTATGGTTGGATGTGCGGTCTGGCCCTGACCGCACAACACCTGAACGGCTAAGCCGTAGCCGCCCTTCCCCAAGTGCGGCTAAGGACTAACCGTCCAGGCTTTTTACCGTTGGGAGACGAGCGGCCAGGAGGTGACCGTTCCTCACCCACGTGCGGTCAAGAGTTGGCCGCACATCTGTTTGAACGGTCCTGTGTTGGCCGTTTATCCGTCGTTTGGACCCTGGGTGGAACGGTCCTGATATGACCGTTCTAATCCTTGTGCGGTCCCTGTGTGACCGCACATCCCTGAGCGGCCCAGTGTGGACCGTTCAAGGGTACGGGTTGCGTCGGTGTGTCTCTCGTCGTACAGAGTGTACCGGGAGATGTTGTTGTCAGCTGGTCACCGTGCGTCGGTGTTGGTACAAGGAGCGTTCCTCGTACCTGCAGTTGCACCGTTGTTTTCCGAGACTTGAGAGTCTACTCCTTCTGTGACCCTCCACTAGTCGTAGCCTACTAGTACGCGTGTGCTAGTCGCACCAGGGAGTGGTGTACGGGCTGACCTTTAGAGACGGTTTGTGGACCGGTTACCGTTGGGCCCCACGTCTTGCAGCCAGAGTCCGGCTGAGGGGAAAACCGGTCAGAGGGCCAGACCAGGGACGCGCGGTCTGTGTGTGCACACGTGGTTGGGGGCGGTTGGACCCACGTCGACGGGCGTGACCCCAGCTAGTCACTTGTTGTAGTTACTTGTACGGTGTTTGCGCCTCGGGTAGGACCTACCATGTCAGGCGGTTCACCTGCGGTGCGGTGTAAGACGTCAGGGGACGCTACCGGCTGTGCTTCTAGTGGGTGGTACTCCTGTTGAGTACGGAGTGTCAGACTGTCAGTCGTGTGTTTCCGACCTTCGGGTTTTGACGGTTCGACCGTTGAGTTTCGGTCTTCTCGTACCGTGGCACGTGTGTCGGTTTGCGTGCCGTTAGGGTCTAGTTCTGTAGAGTACAGGGCTTTCCTTTCCGAGGTACCTTCCTACCGCTAGGGTAGTGGTTTCTCGTTTTACGAGGTAGGGTTCGAGTGATCCCTACTGAGTCTTGTTCCGAGACTCATTCCCTGCGTGTTTTCACCGTGTTTCAGGTGAGGCGCCACCTTCGGGGAGCGTGTCAGGAGCGCAGCGAGCGTGGTGCGGGTGCCCAGAGGTAGTGCCAGAGGTCAGAGCCGGGGGATGCCCCGTGTAGCTGTACTTTTCTTTCTTGTCACTGTACTAGTCGTGGACTACTGTTGCTGTTGTTGTTATTTTATTGTGGACCATGTAAAATGTTAATTCATTTCCTGCTTAATATCATAACTGTTTAATTTCTGCAATTATTTGTGATGCTTGTGTAGTTTCCACACCATCCTTTTAACCCTTCCGAGTCTTCGGGCTCGTGGGTGGCGGTGCGAGTCTCGGGTTATCGGGCCTTCCCGGTAATCGGATTCTCGGGTCGTTACAGCTGGTATCAGAGCGCGGTTGTGGAATTACATGAGAATCATAGGTAATTGTATTGGTCCACTAGTCCACAACGATGATGTACATGTGACGCTGGCATTGGGCACCGCGTGTTTTATTCTGACCTTCCGTTTCTGTGTTTTCTGTCTTGTGCTTAAGGAGCGAGGATGGCGCCGAGGAGGAGTTCTCGCTCTCAGCAGGGGCAGTCGGCTGGAGGTCAGGAGATCCAGCAGGGGGTCCAGAGGGACCAGGAGGAGCATAGCAGAGTTCCGGGAGCTACCGAGGCCGCGGATGCTGCGAGGGCTCCGGGGGCCGAGGGTTTTCTCCGTGGCATGTACCATCTCATGGCTCAGCAGTTCGGCGGAGAGGCCGGTGAGGGCTCGTCAGTCAGGGGTGGGCCAGGCCGAGCAGTGAGGGATTTCATGCAGTTTCATCCACCTTACTTTAGCGGCCAGGCAGACCCTGATGCGGCTCGTGATTGGCTTGATGAGATGGAGCGGGTGTTCAGTTCTGCGAAGAGTGCTGTCGAGGACAGAGTGGTGTTGGCCTACAACCAGTTGCAGGGTACGGCTCGGAGGTGGTGGTCTTCCGAGTGGAAGACGTCCTTTCAGCTTCGTCCGCTTGAGCAGATCGAGTGGGATGACTTTGTCAGTGCTTTCGAGCGTACGTACTGTCCAGATGTTGTTGCTACGCAGCGGATGCGGGAGTTTCTGGAGCTGGTGCAGGGTGACATGTCCGTGTTGCAGTACAGGGCCCGATTTGTCGAGCTGGGTCGGTACGCACCTCATATCATGGAGCATGAGAGGGTGAGGACGACGCAGTTTGTGCAGGGCTTGAGGCTGGAGCTGAGGCACCATCTGATCGCGAATGGGGCCACTGATCTCGAGACGGCGTCTCGTGTTGCGATTTCCTTGGAGATGGATATGCAGAGGACTCGAGGACCGATCAGCCAGGGGCAGTCTGTGTCAGGTCGCAGCCAGCAGTCGGCTACTCAGCAGCAGGGTTTCTTTCAGTCTGCGTCGGGTGGTTCAGGAGTACCGGCATCGGCAGCTTCGGTGACAGGATCTGCGTCCTTTGGCACGAAGGTCAAAAAGTTCTTCAAGAAGGGGTTCGGCAAGAAGAAGTCCAAGGATCAGGGGCAGGCTTCATCGGGCAGTGTGCAGCAGCCGTTTCCTTTGCAGCGACAGGGATCGGTGGGTGGATCGCGAGGACCTTGTCCACGGTGTAGTGGGACCCACCCAGGCAGGCAGTGCACGGCGCCGATCATCTGTTTTCGGTGTGACCAGCCAGGGCACATGGCGCGCGACTGTCCTCAGAGGCCGCCGCAGCAGCAGGTTTCCCAGCAGCAGCAGCAGCAGGGACAGTATCCGCCGCTACCCAGGTCAGCTAGTGTGGGAGGCAGGCAGAGAGCTCGTGGCCAGATCACGCACTTGACCAGGGCAGAGGCAGTAGCGTCGCAGCTCGTGGAAGGTACCGTTCAGATTTTGGGTTGTGCGGCTCGGGTTTTATTTGATTCTGGCGCGTCTCATTCGTTCATTTCGGAGGATTTCGCGTCGAGCGTCGAGGAGCCGGTGACCCAGTTGTCCTGTGATTTGGCTGTGGAGTTGCCTTCGGGTGACTTTATGGTCACTCCGTATTGCTTCGACCAGGTTCCGGTGTGGATCGATGGGCGGAGTATGCCAGGCAGGTTGTATGCGTTGCAGCTTTGGGATTACGACGTGATTCTAGGCATGGATTGGCTCGAGACTCATGGAGCGGTGGTGGATTGTGGGATGAAGAGGGTCTACTTCCAACATCCGAGCAAGAGGACCTTCTATTTCCAAGGTATCCGTTCCGCCTCTTCTCGATTTCTTATCTCTGCTATTCGAGCCCGTCGATTGCTTGATTCAGGTTGTCAGGGTTTTCTCGCGTCTGTGGTTGTGTCTGACCGGATGGAGCCGAATGTCGAGGACATTGCGGTGGTGTGCGAGTTTCCCGATGTTTTTCCTGAGGAGTTGCCTGGATTACCTCCCCAGCGGGAGATCGATTTCGTGATCGAGGTTGTACCTGGTACGGGACCTTTGGCGAAGGCTCCCTACCGTATGGCCCCCGCTGAGTTGAGGGAGTTGAGGGCGCAGTTGCAGGAACTGTTGGCCAAGGGGTACATTCGTCCGAGCTTTTCCCCTTGGGGTGCGCCCGTGCTGTTTGTGAAGAAGAAGGACGGTAGTCTGCGGCTATGCATTGACTATCGGCAGCTGAATGAAGTGACCATTAAGAACAAGTATCCATTGCCGCGGATTGATGACTTGTTCGACCAGCTTCAGTCTGCGCGAGTGTTCTCGCGGATTGATTTGCGGTCCGGTTACTATCAGATGAGAATTCGCGAGTCCGATGTGGAGAAGACTGCGTTCAGTACGAGGTACGGGCATTATGAGTTTCTGGTGATGCCGTTTGGGCTCACCAATGCCCCAGCAGCCTTCATGGACTTGATGCAGAGGGTGTTTCATCCGTATTTGGACCAGTTCGTGGTCATTTTCGTGGATGACATCCTTGTTTATTCGCGGTCTGCTGAGGAGCATGCGTACCATTTGGGTGTGGTGCTGCAGACGTTGCGAGATCACCAGTTGTTTGCGAAGCTCAGCAAGTGCGAATTTTGGCTCAGCGAGGTGCACTTTCTGGGGCACGTGATTTCTGGTGATGGCATTTCCGTGGATCCCGCCAAGGTCGAGGCTGTGATGCAATGGCCGAGGCCGAGGTCGGTGACGGAGATCCGGAGTTTCTTGGGGCTTGCGGGTTATTATCGCCGGTTTATCCAGGATTTTTCCCGCATTGCGACCCCGATGACGAGGCTCACGCGGAAGGATGTGCCTTTCGTCTGGTCCGAGGAGTGTGAGCAGAGCTTTAGGGAACTGAAGAGATTGCTCACCTCGGCTCCGGTGTTGGTTTTGCCTTCTGGATCGGGAGGTTTTGTGGTGTGTACAGATGCTTCCGGCGTCGGATTGGGTGCTGTTCTGATGCAGCATGGTAGAGTGGTGGCTTATGCATCTCGGCAGCTAAAGCCCCATGAGGAGAACTACCCTACCCATGACCTTGAGTTGGCGGCAGTGATCTTCGCGCTGAAGATCTGGAGGCATTATCTGTACGGTGAGAAGTTCGAGGTGTTCACTGACCATCAGAGTTTGAGGTATGTGTTCTCGCAGAGAGATCTGAACCTCAGACAGAGGCGTTGGATGGAGTTCATGAAGGACTATGACTTCACCCTGTCTTATCAGCCGGGCAGGATGAATGTCGTCGCCGATGCCTTGAGTCGGAAGGTCGTGATCAGTACCTTGATGCTGAGGAAGTGGAGGCTCTGGGAACAGGTGCCCGAAGTATCTTTCAGGCTCAAGATTCCCCAGGAGCCAGGGTTGGCAGTGCTTGCGAGTCTGACTGTCACTCCTGCTATTCGTCGTCAGGTGACAGAGGCTCAGCATGCGGACCCTGAGTTGCCCCGGATTCTTGCGATGGCTGATGTGGAGCTCGGCGAGGACGGTGCTGCGAGGTTTCGTGGCAGGCTGTACGTCCCAGCGGAGGAGCAGGTTCGTCGTGCGGTGTTACGCGAGGCTCATGGGAGCAGGTACACTGTGCACCCGGGTGCGACGAAGATGTATCGGAACTTGCGGAGGCAGTTCTGGTGGCCTGGCATGAAGAGAGATGTGGCCGAGTTTGTGGCCAGGTGCCTGATCTGTCAGCAAGTGAAGGCGGAGCATCAGCGACCAGGCGGTACTCTCCAGCCCTTGGATGTTCCTGCTTGGAAGTGGGACCATGTGACCACGGATTTTGTGGTGGGGTTGCCCAGAACCCCGACTGGGCAGGACAGTATTTGGTTGCTGGTGGATCGGCTGACGAAGGTGACGCGGTTGCTACCGGTCAAAGTCAGCTGGAGCGTGCCTAAGTTGGCTCGTCTTTATGTGGAGCGGATCGTGCCGTTGCATGGGGTTCCCATTTCGATCGTGTCGGATCGGGATCCGCGCTTCACTTCTGGATTCTGGAGGAGTTTCCAGCGAGCTCTTGGCACGGAGTTGGCATTTAGCTCGGCGTATCATCCACAGTCAGATGGTCAGTCTGAGAGGACCATTCAGACTTTGGAGGACATGCTGAGATCCTGCTGCCTGGAGTGGCGGGGGAGTTGGATTCATCACCTACCGTTAGTGGAGTTTGCCTATAACAACAGCTTTCATTCGAGCATCGGCATGGCTCCTTATGAGGCATTGTATGGGCGTCCTTGTCGGACTCCACTTGATTGGTTTGAGGTGGGTGAGCGTGTTTTGACGGGACCGGAATTGGTGCAGCAATGTGTGGATGTTGTGCACCTGGTTCGTCAGAACATGTTGGCGGCCCAGAGTCGGCAGAAGAGCTATGCTGACCGTAGGCGGCAGCCCCTCGAGTTCGCCGTGGGCGATCATGTGTTCTTGAGAGTTTCTCCGATGAAGGGGGTGATGCGGTTTGGACGGCGTGGGAAGCTGAGTCCCCGCTATATTGGTCCTTTCGCGATTGTGGAGCGCATCGGTGAGGTTGCTTACCGGTTGCAGTTACCCTCTGAGTTGGCGTCGGTGCATGACGTGTTCCACGTCTCTATGTTGCGGAAGTATATGCCCGATGACTCTCATGTGCTCGAGTTTTCCGTTTGGCCTGAGGTGACTCCAGATCTTTCTCTCCCAGAGTTTCCGATCCGCGTGGAGGATAGGCGAGAGCAGCGCCTGCGGAACAAGGTCATTCCCTTGGTAAAGGTCGTGTGGCAACGACACTCTGGTGGTGAGGCTTCGTGGGAACGTGAGGACGAGATGCGTCAGCAGTTCCCGTACCTGTTTGAGTGAGTCTTCCTCTTCTTTCCCCTTGGGTTGTTCTCAATTTCGAGGACGAAATTCCTTAAGGGGGGAGGGCTGTAATATCCCGGACCTTTCGGATCCTTCTTCATGGGTCCCGGATCTAGTTTTCGGAGTGTCCGGCTCCGTTGTGTCCGAAATTTCGTTTCGGACATCTTTCGCGTTCGGGTCGGCGCGATCCGGAGTCGTTTCGGAGGCCCGGAGGCGTTCCGCGGCTTTTTCCGCGTGTGTTTTCCGATTCCGGTGTGTGTTTCGGCTTTTCTCTTCGGACGCTCGTTGCGGGTGAACCGGGCTGTTCACACGGACACGAGTGGTACCGTTGCGATCGGTGCGTTCCGAGGATCGCGGGGTGTGATTTCCTAATTTTGGAATTTTACGAAATTCCGGGTTTTTCTATAAAACCCTTTTTCTTTTCTCTCTCCCCCACCATCTTCTTCTTCCTCTCTTCTTCTTCCTCCTTCCTCCTCCACCGTGTCTCCCTCCCTCTCCCTCTCTTCCTCCCGGTTGGCCACGGCGAGCTCCCCTCCGGCTGCAGACGGCGGCGGGGCGACGGCGCGGTGACGTGGGCGGCGGCGAGGCGATCGTGGGGGCGTACGGCGAGCGTGGGAGCGTAGGAGAGGCGAGATTCTAGCGGCGTTCTTCGCGACTTCGAGCTCGGATCGGAGCGTTTCGTCGCGGACCGGAGGTAGGGTGACGTTCCTTAGCCTCATGTCTTCCGTCCCCGTGAGTTTCAGCTCGAGACGAGGTCGAGAGGGGTTTATTTTGAGCCGGGAAGGGTCGATCATGCCGCGGGGTGAGTTCGTCCGATCCATCGTTTTGAGCCCCGATTTCACGGTTTAAGGGCGTAGGAGCATGCTAGGGGGCTTGGGGGTGCTTCTCTCGCCATTTCCCCCTCCGTGGGGTTTGTTTTGAGGCCGATTGGGCGATTCCGGTGAGGTTCGCCATTTTCTCGCCGGTGAGCGATGTGCGGTCGAACCAGTGGCCGCACAACCCCTATGCGGTTCCGTTCGGACCGTTCATCGGCTCGGCGCGCTTTGGGCGAGGCTTGGCGCGCAGTGGGCTTGGGCGGTCTATCGTGGGACCGCATATCCTAATGTGCGGCCCCACAGCTACCGCCCAACCCCAAGGATTTTGACCGTTGGTTGTGACCGTTGTGCAGTGCTCTGGGATATGCGGCCAGGAGCTGACCGCATAACCCCTTGCACGGCCAGGTGCTGGCCGTACATCCCCTAGCGCTATGGTTGGATGTGCGGTCTGGCCCTGACCGCACAACACCTGAACGGCTAAGCCGTAGCCGCCCTTCCCCAAGTGCGGCTAAGGACTAACCGTCCAGGCTTTTTACCGTTGGGAGACGAGCGGCCAGGAGGTGACCGTTCCTCACCCACGTGCGGTCAAGAGTTGGCCGCACATCTGTTTGAACGGTCCTGTGTTGGCCGTTTATCCGTCGTTTGGACCCTGGGTGGAACGGTCCTGATATGACCGTTCTAATCCTTGTGCGGTCCCTGTGTGACCGCACATCCCTGAGCGGCCCAGTGTGGACCGTTCAAGGGTACGGGTTGCGTCGGTGTGTCTCTCGTCGTACAGAGTGTACCGGGAGATGTTGTTGTCAGCTGGTCACCGTGCGTCGGTGTTGGTACAAGGAGCGTTCCTCGTACCTGCAGTTGCACCGTTGTTTTCCGAGACTTGAGAGTCTACTCCTTCTGTGACCCTCCACTAGTCGTAGCCTACTAGTACGCGTGTGCTAGTCGCACCAGGGAGTGGTGTACGGGCTGACCTTTAGAGACGGTTTGTGGACCGGTTACCGTTGGGCCCCACGTCTTGCAGCCAGAGTCCGGCTGAGGGGAAAACCGGTCAGAGGGCCAGACCAGGGACGCGCGGTCTGTGTGTGCACACGTGGTTGGGGGCGGTTGGACCCACGTCGACGGGCGTGACCCCAGCTAGTCACTTGTTGTAGTTACTTGTACGGTGTTTGCGCCTCGGGTAGGACCTACCATGTCAGGCGGTTCACCTGCGGTGCGGTGTAAGACGTCAGGGGACGCTACCGGCTGTGCTTCTAGTGGGTGGTACTCCTGTTGAGTACGGAGTGTCAGACTGTCAGTCGTGTGTTTCCGACCTTCGGGTTTTGACGGTTCGACCGTTGAGTTTCGGTCTTCTCGTACCGTGGCACGTGTGTCGGTTTGCGTGCCGTTAGGGTCTAGTTCTGTAGAGTACAGGGCTTTCCTTTCCGAGGTACCTTCCTACCGCTAGGGTAGTGGTTTCTCGTTTTACGAGGTAGGGTTCGAGTGATCCCTACTGAGTCTTGTTCCGAGACTCATTCCCTGCGTGTTTTCACCGTGTTTCAGGTGAGGCGCCACCTTCGGGGAGCGTGTCAGGAGCGCAGCGGAAGCGTGGTGCGGGTGCCCAGAGGTAGTGCCAGAGGTCAGAGCCGGGGGATGCCCCGTGTAGCTGTACTTTTCTTTCTTGTCACTGTACTAGTCGTGGACTACTGTTGCTGTTGTTGTTATTTTATTGTGGACCATGTAAAATGTTAATTCATTTCCTGCTTAATATCATAACTGTTTAATTTCTGCAATTATTTGTGATGCTTGTGTAGTTTCCACACCATCCTTTTAACCCTTCCGAGTCTTCGGGCTCGTGGGTGGCGGTGCGAGTCTCGGGTTATCGGGCCTTCCCGGTAATCGGATTCTCGGGTCGTTACAGTGAGTGTATTTGAAGCCATGAGGGCGCTGAAAATATCTGCCAAAGTTTATGGCAATGGTGGGTAATGGGCTCTCTTGGGGCCAATCGGCCTCCTTTGTTGCTGTGGGGGGGGCGTAATTCCCTGGGGGTGGAACCTGGTGGTACTGAGGTGGTGGTTGTTATTGCTGGGGTCGGGGTTGTTACTAGGGGTGAAATGGTTGAGGCATGTTGTTGTGGGGTGGATTGTTTTGGGGCGAAGAACGAGACGGGAAGGGACCTGGCTGGAGGGGAAGTCAAGGCATTTGTGGATACCTTGGGTTGGCTGCATAGTTGGCGTTGTTGACTGCACTCACCTGCTCATTTGTTACGACTCCTTCTGTCGCTCCACTTGGGACACCAGCGCCTGTCTTTCTGATTGCCTTGGGCTTCGGCGGCTCAAACATGTGCATAATGGGGGAATCTTTTAACTGGGTTTGGATATATCGGGCCCTCTCATAGAGCTCCTCCATTGTGGTAAGCTTGTTCATGGCTAGGACGTGTTTGAACTGTGGGGTGACATTGGACACAATCCTTTTCACTTGTTCGGGCTCTGAGAGGGTATCTCTTATCCTTTCTACCATAGACCTCCATCTGTCAGCATAGCGGACAAAATCTTTGTCCGACCTCATTTTCTCAGCCACTAGGTCGATGATGGAAAGAGAGGGACCAACCCTATCCCGATACTTTTGCAATAATCTTCTTTGCACTGTATCAAAATTCTCGGCCTCGCCGGACTCCAAAGAATAGAACCACTCTAGCGCAGGACAGTCCAATGATCTCCGAAAGAGGTATGCTAGGAATCTCTGGTCATTTTGCCAATAGGAAGATTCATACATGAAATCCTTGAGGTGAATAAAGGGGTTGCCAGTGCCATTGTACCTGCGGTACGTAGGCATTTCGGAGGGAGGAAGATGGATCACCGGAAGGATTGGCAAAGTAACCTCCGGAGTGGATTTTACGTCCACCATTTTCTTCAAATTCTAAAACTGTTCGTCCATTCTATTGAACCTGTTGAGGAGCGATTGGGCGAGCTCCTCGGGAGGTGAAGGTGGCACCTGCCACTGGGGAGGGAGATATCTCCCGGAGACCTGAGGAGGAAATCCCGAATGGGAGGGAGCTGTCGGGCCGTCGGCAGCTAGCCCTGGCTGGAGTGGCGTGTGAGGAACGGTAGGGGTTTGAGATTGTGAAGGGAACTGGAATGAGGGAGGTTGTTGGGTTGCCTGCCCTTGAAGTGAGGGAGAAGAGACGGCTTGTACCGGTGAAGGAGATGGGATGGCCTGCACCGACTCATGGAGGGGTGCGATGGCCGGAGTTGACTCCTGGAGAGCGGGAGAAACAGATTTCCCTTCTAGAATAGCTTGGAAGGCTCGGAGTTGCTCAGAGGTGAGCTCCGTGTTGGCGAGGACACCCAGCGAAGAGGAGATGTCCTGTGGTGGGGATGTGTCCCCTGCGGTAACCTGCACCTCGCGTGAGGGCTCATAGGTAGGGCCCGAGTCCATAGCATGGACACGCGGCTCGACTGATTGACCACGATCAGGGTGGTTCTCTTCAAAAGACTCGTGTGCCATTTTTAAAGTTCTTCCAGAACGCAAAAACATGCACCAACAAACAGATAGCAGAGATTATCAAACAAGTGGATACCTTTACGCCCCTTTTTTTGTTTTGATTTTGATAAATTTGTTTTGTGTTTTTAACCAGGTCTGAAGTTCACACAAAAGGAAGGACCCTGATTAACTTTGTTTCACCGCCGTGTCAACTAGGGTCACTCGTCTCACCACGAATGAGTCAACTAACTCCGGAGAACTTCAATGGTACAACCAGCGCAGTGAACGAAGAGGGAATCCTTCGCTGTCGGGGACTTACAGAGGTCCCGGTGGAGGAGATCCTATTCCGTCGAGAGGAATTCCTGAACGGAGAGTCCTTCCTTCACCGAGAGAGGGTGATCCTTAAAAAAAATAAAAAAAAAATAGAAAAGGGGGTGGATGTATGCAATGAAGTGCTGAACAGATATACAGAACATGACAAAAATAACAGAGATAGCAAAGGTATAATCAACACCAAAGAGAGATAATAATGCAAACCTCAAGGAATCACAAGGGATTAGGGGTGAAGTTTACGAGGTGCACGAGGGATAAGAACTGAAAGTGCTACTGTGAGCATAATTGGAGCGCGCGAGGGCGCAAAGGTGGAGGAGCACACAGCGATGCCAAGATTGCAAGAGTAACCAAGAGAAAGCGAAAGAGGTCCCACCGTGATCGCCAAGATGTGAGCGACGTCACGTGGAATGCGGCGGCGAGAGGAGCGCACGGGCTCGTTTTGCTGCGACACAGAAAAGAGAGAGAGAGAAGCAGAGGAACCACCATGGGAGATTGCTCCGGCTGGGTGTGCAGAATAGATACATCGAAATAAGATATGGGATTAAACGGTCATAGCGGGAAGTGACTCTCCGCGACCTCGGGGGATGGGAATGATGCAGAATTTAAATGACAGTAATTTAAACGGCCATAGCGGGAAGTGACTCGCCGCGGTCTCGAAAATATGAGAAGATATAAGAGTAGCACATGATATAAATGACAAAAATTTAAACGACTATTGCAGGAAATGACTCGTCGCGGCCTTGAAGATATAGAAGATATAAGAATAACACAGGATATAAATGACCGAATTTTAAATAACCATTGCGGGAAGTGACTCGCCGCGGCCTCGAGAATATAGAAGATATAAGGATAACACATGATATAAATAACAGAAATTTAAACGGCCATTGCGAGAAGTGACTCACCGCGGCCTCGAGAATATAGAAGATATAAGGATAACACATGATATAAATAACAGAAATTTAAACGGCCATTGCGGAAAGTGACTCACCGCGGCCTCGAGAATATAGATGTGATCGCCAGGGGCCGGAGACCCCAAAATAAGAAGAATGATCGCGCTTACCTCAAAAGCAGGAAATGGTGGTTTGCTTCTTCCTCTCCCTTCGGCCGGCCGACGGAGAGGGCCTTCCTTGGTTACTCTTGCAAAAAAAAGGAAACAAACATAAAACAAATGAATCAGAAAAATGGCAGTGTAGTATTAGTCCCTTGTGATGAAAATGGTAAAATCATGACGAGACACACAACTGGTTGGTGTTATTTTTAAACCCCTCTCGGACACGAGTAGGAGGAAAATGCTATGATGAATGGAAGATCATGTAGACGTGCATAAACGGATCTCTCTTACGAAGCGAGATGACAGATGACAGGATGATGCATGCAACAGAAATGACAAAAGAGAGTGGGAGAGAATGGCTTATTGAAGATGTCGATGGCGGGATCCGGCGGAGCTTCGGCAGCGTAGGGATGACGTGGAAGCACGATGGACGGAGTTAGCCTTCCTCTCGCGAGCGCGGGCACCCGAAAATTCGACAGAACCTCCTCCTGCAAAAACCCACGGGTTAGAAAAGGGATCCGGCAGAGTCTCTATTTCCTCTGTCGGATCTGAAGCTCTCTCCCTTCGAGGGAGGGGGTCCTCTATTTATAGAGGAAAAATCATTGAGGCGTCTTGGGTCAAGGACGCCTCCATGTTTGGGCGTCCAGGGACCCAGACGCGTCTATCATTTTTTTATAATTTCAAAATTATGGGCACGTCTACCGTCCTGGACGCCTCAAGCTTGAGGCGTCCAGAATCCCAGACGCGCCCATTACTGCCCACCGAAACATTGTCGGAAACCATCGACAGCGGAGAAAGCGAGTGGTTTCGGCGAGTAACCGTGACTCTCAAGGGGCACGTCTGATCGGCAAGACGTTGTTATATTTGGATTTTTCCGAAATGTCAAACTGAGCGGTGGATCGGAACCGTCCGGGTGTTGGACAATGGGGGCGTCTGGGGTCCTAGACGCCTCAAAGTGAGGCGTCCAGGGTCCCAGACGCCTCAAAGAAACTCCGCTAGATCGCCACCAGAAAGCCGTCGTCATCTAACCATTAGACGTCTTCGTGTTCGGATTCTTTCGGAACGTCCGGTTGGGAGCGGTGCCGTCCGCATGCTGCATGATTTCCTTAGTGAGGCGGCTTTCCTCTCGGACCCGTCAAAAGAAATGTCACGTTCCCTCGCTCAAAAAGTGAAAGAAACTCAAAGAAAGGAAGCACTCAAGTGATTCAGAATGTGAAAGCCGCTGCGGGGCGTCATATTGTAATATGAGATTTACCCAAAGTAATGTCAGAAATGGCGTGTCTACATTAAGTACCTCCAGTTGGCTAGGGAGATGGCTCGGCAATTTGAGAGCTTCCAAGTCGTCAAGATTGCTCGGGAGGCAAACTCCTGAGCGGATCCGCTCTCTCGCTTAGCCTCTCCTCCTCTTGCCTGTCTGGGGCCCGGTCAGTCCTCCTGGAAGAACTGGAGCACCCTAGCACTGACTCTGAGCTTGTCGGTGTCGTCCAAGAACTACCCGATGACTGGAGGACGCCCTATGTACTCTGGTTATGAGATGGTGGGGAACCTCCCGACCCTAGGGAGGCCAGGCGGCTCAAGTATCAGGCCCAGTGGTTCGTCTTGCTCGATGGTTAGCTTTACATGAGGTCCTATGCGGGACCACTCTTAAAGTGTCTCGACCCTCATGAAGCTCGACAAGCTATCGAGGAAGTCCATGAGGATATTTGTGGCGCACATCAAGGAGGGAGGTCGGTAGCAAGGCTTTTGTTACGGCAAGGGCATTGGTGGCCAATGTTGTAGCGGGATTACTTGGACTACGTTCAAAAAATGTGATCGCTATCAAAGGTATGACCACTTGATACACCAGCCAGCCACCACTCTTGTGTCCCTTTCCGAGCCATATCCCTTTGCCCGGTGGGGGATAGATATCCTGCGCTCTTTCCCTACGGCCCAAGCACAAAAGAAGTTCATCATTGTTACGGTCGACTACTTCACGAAGTGGATCGAGATAGAAGCAACTGCGAAGATAACCGAGAATGTAGTATGGAGTTTCATGTGGCGGTCGATCATATGCCGCTTTGGCGTCCCCCGGGTGATAGTGAGCAACAATGGCCGACAGTTTAATTGCTTTTATTTCAAAAGTAAGTGCATCGATCTACAGATTCGTAATCACTTTACCTCGGTAGCCCACCCACAAGCCAACGACCTGGTCGAGTATACCAACAAAACCCTTCTTAAGGGGTTAAAGGCCAGACTGAATAAGACAAAGTGTAATTGGCTCGAGGAGCTGACTAGCGTGCTATGGCCCTATAAAACGACCCCACAAGCAGCAACATGCGAAATGCCCCTAAGCGACGGCCCGAACTGGCGTTTATTCCAGGGCAAGAGACGCAGTCATTGTGCCCGCTGCCAAAGCACATTTGGGCACCCACGCCCGGGGGCCCAACCGACACGTTGGGTAACCACATGGCATTCAGACCCGCCCTTGCCAAAAACCTGAAATGAACCTTAATCACTGAGCCTTACGTTTGGCCTAGGAGTCGGGGGGCAAGTGGAGAGGGAGAAATTCGTGACCCATCGCTTCACGACCCAGAAGCCCGCGAAGACACGCTCGGTCCAGTAAGTGGCAACCCATCTCTACGGGTTGGAGGCCTACTTACGAGAAGCCCGAGAGTCAAGGGCCCAAACAGCGCCAAGTAACCTCGGCACGGTCGATCATGCAAAGGATTCCCCTAAACTCGGGAGGAACCCCAATACACCACCGACCGAGCCAGCAGAAGGCTATCAAGGCAACTCCTTCGGGAAAGCCCGGGATAGGAATAAAACCTAGTGATCCTGACCCCCTGAAGGGGATAGCTCTTATCTAGAGGAGGAAAGACCAGCGGCAGGGATCCCCTCTTCGCTCAAGGAAAGCCAATCCAAGCCGGGCATTTATCCCATTCAACTGAAAGCGAATCTCCCTCGAACACATGAGAGCAGAGAAGACGGAAGGGCTAAGGGAAGAACAAGAGTCCTTCATCGGTAAGAACGCGTACGAGAGGACGTAAAGTCCCCACTCAATAGCCCATCTGGGATCTCCACGAAGTCAAGGAGGGAGTTTGTAACTATTTAATCTCAGAGATCTCCCCCCTGACGAGGTAAGTTCAATCCTAGCCCCTCAACCGGTGAAGAGCGATACTGTCCCCCCAATTTTCTCTTATTTCCATGCATTCAGCTCTTGCCCACACTGACTTAAGTATTAGAGAGTTTCCAATGCGATCCCAATCCCAGACCCCTTGATCTTTACTCTTCTTACGCATATTTCTTCTAGAGGTGGCGGGTGTGATCTTATCGGTGGATTCATTCCCCCATATCCGACGGTCTACAATTCGGTGCGAGATCTTGCCCCTTCACAATTAAAAAGGACATTCATGTCAATTCTCTTTAAGAAGGATATTCATGTAACTATGATTTAATAATTTTTTTATGAATAAAAAATTTATTAGGATTACGCATGTAAATACCCCTATTTTATTACTAAATATTTGCTAATTTAAAATAAAATTTTGATATTTGCATACAAAACATAACAAAATAGTATCTTAATTTAAAGTTTATTCCCTTTTGCTATTGTACTCCTAAAAGCTTATGATATTTGCCACTGTATCCCTAAAATCATGTCCTTCCGACGATCAATCCAAGCATATTTTATGAATATTCTCTAACATCATCAACGGAGATGATAAGTAATCATTAACATTACAAGATAAAACTTTTGTTCTCTCCTCTTTTCCTCTTTAGTGCTATAATTGTCATTTTAAAATTAAATTAATTAATACTAAGCTGAGGGGACGGACGATGATGATAAGAGAATAAAGTCAAAGCATGGTATATTTTGGTGAATATTGGAAAAAAATACTTAGCTTCATATCTGTGGAGTATGTACAAAAGTATATTTTATTTGATGATGTATGAAATAAATTTGATATGTAGTATATTTATTGGAGATAATTTTAAAGGAGAAACTCGATATATTTTGACAAAATATACTTGACTATTTAAGGATTTTTTCATATTAGTCCCTATAAATTTATAGAATTATCGATTAGTCTCTCAAATCTGATTATTATTTTAAAAATCTCTACAATCATCAATATTTTATAAATAAGTCTTTGTAATTTATTGTCGTCTAAAAAACTATTTCGAAGAATATTCCATCAAGTGCATGAGAAAAGATTAAAAAACCCATGTTGACTGTGGACTCTCTCTCTCTCTCGTTCTTTGTCTCTCTAGGAATGTGAGGGGGAGGGTGGGTCACCGGCTAAGGGGGTTGGAGGGGGACCGAAGGAGGAGGAGGGGGACACGGGAAGGGGAGGGGGGGAGACCACCGGAGGTGGAGGAGGAAGGGAACGGGAGGGGGAGGGGACACGAGAAGGGGAGGGGGGAGACCATCGGAGGTGGAGTGGGACGAGAAGGGGAGGAGGAGGGGGAGGGGAGTGGGATTAGACAGGGATCGGAGGGGGTCGGGGACGGGAAGGTGAGGAGGGGAGATCGGAGGGGGACGGGAGACGGTGGACCTGAGGGGGAAGGGGCAGGGGGGGTAGAGGGGGGTGTCCACCAGAGGTGGAGGGGGATCGGAGGGGGCTCGAGGGGGAGGGGAATGGGAGCGCCCGCATCGCCAGGGAGGAGTAAGTGATGATGCCTAGCCAGTCGACGATGAGCATCAAGAAGACCACCAGCGCCATGGACTATTTCAAGAGCTGCAGGTGGGGGCCGTTAGGGCTGGTCACGAGCACGATGTCGGTGGGCTGTTGGTGCGAGAGCCTCGCCCAGAGGGAGACCCCAAGGTGCACGTTGTGGGAAAAGGCGGCGCCGTGTTGCATCGATGGCATGAGCGACGAGGGCCCGCCAAAGGTGGGGTATTGGTGCAGCAACACGTGGTGTGGGTGGGAGCGGCCCTACAGTGGAGGTCCATCATCTTCAATGGGAGCGCGGGGATGGGGACGAGAGCCAAATAGAGGCACAGGTGGGGACGCGTGCTGCGGCAACACATGGTCATTGTCATTATAGCAGGTGGAGCGGAGTGAGATGCCGTGGTTGATGCGGAAGGTGGCGAGGAGGGTCAGAGGTGGAGGGGAGACAGTGGATCAGAGGGAGAGGTGGGAGGGGGACCGAAGGGGCGTAGTCCACCGGAGGTGGCAGGGGAGGGGGGCTGGAAGGGGATCGGAGGGGGAGGGGGAGGGAGAGGGGAGGGTCGTCGAAGGGGGAGAGGTAGGGGTGATCATTATTCGGGTTCAACCCGAAAACCAAACCGAACCGATAGATTTGGTTCGGTTTGGTTTGGGTTGAAATTTAAAAATGTTCGGTTTGGGTTCAAACCGAATCGTATTAAAAATTTTAGTTTGGTTTGGTTTTGAAGTTCAAGAAACCGAACAAAATTTAACCGAACCAAATAATCCGAATTTAAGAATATTTTTATCAAATTAATATAAATGTATATGTAACTATAAATTCCAATTCAAAAGGTTCAATCCCCGTCATCCTAATGGGGTTTCCGACTTTATGAAATAGGTTTCAAATCACATTCTATTTTACTATAACTGAAGTTCTTAGTTTTTTATGTGAAAATATTATGTAACTTGTTCTTACAAGTTACAACTGTTTATGTTATTTTTTAATATTTATTTTATTTGGTAGAAATTCTTTTACCCTACCTTGTTCTACTGTTGTTTGAATCCAATCTAATTTCTAAAAGGAGAGATGAATATGGTTCAAGCCGAACCAAACCGAATTAATTCGATTTGGTTTGGTTTGGTTTCAAACTAGTTTGATTTGGTTTGGTTCGGGTTGAAACCTTAATTCGGTTCGATTTAGTTTGAAAAAAATTCTCTTCAAATCAAACTAAATCAAATCGTACCCACGTCCCTAGGGAGAGGGACTTTCCTCTCACCTCTCTCTCTCTCCTAACTAGGGGTGAGTTAGTATTTTCTTAATGTTGGGTCAATTTAACCCTGGTCTAATTAATTTTTATCAATTTAAAATAACAACATGGACTTATTTGACAGACACTTTTAATATAATAGTTGGATTTGGAAGACTAATCGTTAATTCGATAAGTTTATAAGGACTAATATGTAATTTTTTTAAAATAATATTATGTATTTTGTTTACTAATAAATGAGACCATTTATAAATTTTAAATTTGTTGAAAACAATTATTATAGTAGGGAACCAGATGTATAAGAACATGTCCGTGGAAGAATAAGCTTTTGATAAACATATTATTGTTAATCTCCATTTGTAATAGGGTTGATATGCACTCTAACAGTAGAATGGGGCTTGTGCTGCGGGATTTTTTTAGGAAGATTTGATGGACAGTTAGTGCTGTATATATTGGGGGTCTCATATTTTTAATTTTTTTAAATTAAAATTTTTTTATTATATTTTAACTTAGAATGTAAGTCACGTTATTATCGGATTATTTTAAAAAAATTAAAAATTAAAAATTAAAAATATTAATTTTTATTTCTTTCTAAATAATTCAATGGTAAGATGATTTATATCTCTAATTAGAATATCTTATAAATTACTCTAAAAAATTTAAAAATATTACACGGGGTGTGCATCGAGTCTTTCTTTTTTCTTCCAAGAGGGAGCTGTGCAGCGAGTGACGATGTGCAATCAAAAGAGAAGCAGTGCAGGAATCGAGCGCTCATGTCTCGTGAAGGAGAGCTTACCAAAAAAAAAGAGGAGTTCCGAGAAGGGTGTTAAGTATATCTTTGGAAATTGAACAATATTGTATGATGTTATATGATATTTGACAACATTTTATATCAAAATAACTCTTAATTAATGTATAATAAATTAGATGGGCATAACACACCTAAAAATATTCTTTTCACCTAACAATGTCATTAAATAATGATGATAATAAGAAAACGAACGATACAATGAAAAAGGTTACACGAGAATATGACTGGCGTGTGTTGACAGCTAAGAGAAACACTTCGTGGATCATCGCCGCCACTGTCATATATTTTTTTTTCTTTTAAGTGAGACATATGTCAAATTATCACACCATCACGCACGTGCATTCAAAGTAAAAATACAAATAATATAAAAATTAAATTAAATTAAATTAATTTTTTATTTAACATACATGTCATGGCGAATGATGATGTGACGTTCAAATTAATTATTTGGACGTGAGTTCCACTTAAAAAAATTTCAAAAAATTTGATACAACACCCGGCGGTGTAACTGGAGGAGTTGCACGAAATATTTCTAGACGGTAAAAACTCAAAGAGTCACTTTGACATCTGATTAAGATAAGAGAGAAGAGGAGAAAGAGAACAGTAGACCCCGTCTCTCTCTCACATATAATTCACTGATTGAGATTGGTTAGCGTGCTAGACTCTCAGAGTCGAGCACGCTAACCACACTCGGTTAGTGAGGGTCTAGCACGTTAACCACACTCGGTTAACAAAGTGACATGTATAAAATTCTCAGGGCGGCTTTGATAACCGGCTTGTCGGCCGGTTATCTCAACCGGGGACAGGTGGGTCCCGCCTCCCTCTCACCTCCCTCACACATAAGACCATAACCGGGGTCGGGTGACTTAATCGACCCTTCGGGGTCGATTAACCTACCTTACCCGATTATCAAAATCGCCCTCAAAGTCTAGCAAGCTAACCACACTCGATTAGTGAGAGTCTAGCACAGTAACCACACTCGGTTAACAAAGTGATCCGTATAAAGTTCAGTTCCCATGTCATGACGTTACGAAAGAGTCATCTCAAATGCGCAGGATGGAGCACACTAATCACACCCGATTAGCAAAGTGACCCATATAGAGGTCAGTTGTCGTGTCATGCCGTTACGAAAGAGCCATCTCAAGTGCGCGTCGCTCACAGTTGACGCAAACGAGGGAGATCACCAAATAGACGATACTTGAGAGTTGAGACCCACAAATGACGTCATGCATTAGTGACACAGGGGACACACCTCTTGCGCATCGCAATGGAAGGTGCGAGTTTGATCCGCACCTTTCCCCTCCTCTATAAAAAGTCAAAAACATAAATAAACAAGAGAGAGGCCCACAACGGATCAGATCCGATCACGTAAGCGGTGGGTCCACAAGTTGGACGATCCAGATCTCCCCGAAGAAAGCATCCCAAAAGCCCCAGATCCTCGCGAGTGTGGACGCCTTGCAGTATTGACATAACTGCTCTCATATCTATCACATAATTACGAAATCACGCAACTGTCCCGCTCTCGGCACCAGGCTTTGTACCGCAGTTTCGACTGGATACGATTTAACGTGGTACAATATATCACCAGATTGACTCCAGTTTGAGAACAAAAATTTTAAGGTCATTTTTTAAAATAAAAAATATTAAACTAGATCGATATATAAATATATATATCGACGTGGCAATTGCCTACTAACACGATTCAAAATGTACCAAGACAATCCCATTCGACAAATCACGCTCGGCACTTCCAGTTTCAGGCACGCACAAACAGAACATGACCAGCCCATTTCCGTAATTTTCTTAAGAACGCGGGGCCATTTCCTTCTTTGCCCTTGCCATATGTAAGAGCAAGGCCCCTTCGCCCTAACCGTCGGACAGCAAAAGGGTCGGGGCCTTGCCCTTTTCTCTCCGCCCAAATCCCCCATTTGTCCCGGAAATTGAATCCTAGCGCCGCCGGGAGCTCGCGGACATGGCTCTCCCCGATCGCTCTCACCGCCAATCCCTCGTCCCCAGCTTCCTCTACTCCCCTTCCTCTGCCATCGCCGCCGGCGCCAGATCCACGGCCTTAGAGAAGCTCGTCCCGGGCAGAAACGGCGCCGCTCCCGCTCCGATGCCGTTATCGCCTATGCCTGATGGCGGATCGGCGGCGAACTTCCTCATCCCGGCGCCCAAGGAGAAGATTCAGCTCTACTCGCCTCAGTTCTACGCGGCGTGCACCGCCGGGGGGATCGCCAGCTGCGGGCTCACCCACATGGCGGTCACGCCCCTGGATCTGGTCAAATGCAATATGCAGGTGCGTGTAAGGGGCCGTTCCCCGGGGGAGGGGTTGTGGTCCGGTTTTCTTTGTGGTGGTTGGTGCGGGAGGTGCTTTGGTCGGAGGCGGGATGGATTGGATTGTGGTTAGATCGGACTGTCTTGAGTGGATCTTTTTCGGTCTTCTACTGCGTTACATGTCTGTTTCAAGCGTTTCAGGTAGCTACGTTTTGTCTAATGTTAGGTGAGGATCATTGTGTTTTCTGGAGCGGGTGTTTCGTATCTTTAGTCAACGATTTGTTGGATTCTTCTTGAATTTAACTGTTTACATACGCTAATTCGACAGTGTATCTTATTCAGGATAGACGGATTAAACTTTCCGTGCCGATCCATGGGCAATTTTCTTAAACAGTGATATCTGTTTTTTTGCTCACACTATTTCCTTTTGCAACCTGCCTTGTTTTTTTTTCTCATTAGTGACTGATCTCTCTTACTCTGCTCTTAATTATCATGATCTCTCGTGTCGTCTGCGCAGGTCCTGGCTATAATAATTTTTGCAGTGTTTTTCGTTGAGTTTAGCAGATCCTCCTCTAGTAGTCATGTTTTAACCATATGTCTCCCTGAAAACTTTCTTTTGTATTTTAAACATTATCTGCATGTCATTGATCCTTTCATCTTCTCAAAAGTGTAACTTTTGCCGTTACACTCAGTTATCTCTTCAGAGTCGACACTGATCATAAGGATCACTGTGATCTCAGATTGACCCTGTAAAATACAAGAGCATCTCGTCTGGATTTGGTGTCCTGCTGAAGGAGCAGGGGCTTAGAGGCTTCTTCAGGGGTTGGGTGCCGACCTTGCTAGGATACAGTGCTCAGGGCGCCTGCAAGTTTGGATTTTATGAGTACTTCAAGAAATATTATTCGGATCTTGCTGGACCCGAGAACGCAGTGAAATACAAGACTCTGATTTATCTTGCGGGATCTGCCTCTGCTGAAGTTATTGCTGATGTTGCCCTTTGCCCGATGGAAGCTGTGAAGGTCCGAGTCCAGACACAGCCTGGCTTCGCCAGAGGTTTAATGGATGGACTCCCGAAGTTCGTCAAATCAGAAGGCACATTGGGGTACGTTGACACGCAGTTGTTTCTTATACGTTGCACGTTCTACAGTGCTTTGTTTTTGGATATATTTATTTATTTATCCTGATGTTTTAGGTTGTATAAGGGGATTGTTCCACTCTGGGGACGCCAAATTCCTTGTAAGCCCTTCACTTGTCTGGAATGTTGATTGCATGTTCATTTTTCTAACGTAACTGTATATATTATTGTAGTTTTTTGGTACTTTGTCTTGGGAAAAATAGTAAGCAGAAATGAATATTGGGTTCTCTGTATTTTATTACTAGACTCTCGATTATCTTTTCTTATTATTGGAAAACTAGCCTGTGAAATTGTTTATTGCTGAGGCTAAATGTTGCCTAATGACTGTGAATGATTTCTGTTTATTCTTGTCTTCTTCCTTTCTAGTTTTTTGGTTTCTTGCATGATGTTCATGTTCTTTCATTATCTATATGCTGATTCAAGTGATTGAATTAGCAAAACAGTTTGTCAAATTGAACCAAAATGGAACTCAATATGGTATTGCGTCACTCTTCATGACTTCTTTACTGAAGTCATTTGACTGTGCAATTAATGTTTCTGTTGCCCTGTAGAGTAACAAAATCCACTTAACTGCCGAAATACAGTTAAGCAGCTATTTTTTTGAGCCAACTCCTGAAAGCAACTTTACTAGTAGAATAAACATTGCTCCCTATTTGTCACAATTTGGAAAAACAAGCCTGACCAATTGGCATATGGATTGGTAACTTTATTCGAATGTTACCGAGTTCACTTTAAAAATGTTTGACTGTATTTAGTTGTTAGCCACCTCCCCCCTTTTGTTTACTGTTTGCTGAAGTTTCAATTTTAAAGATGATTGACTGTGCTTAACTATTTTATGACTTGCATTCGACCAAAGTTTTGAAAGTAATTGCAACTTCATTTTTTGGGGTCTATCCGGTTAGGGATGTCATTGGACATCTGAAAGTCTGATTCCATTGTCTTGGAGTCAGGTTGCAATGGCAAATGAGTTTGTTCCATGTCTAATATACTTCAATGGGAATAGTATTTTTTTTGATAAAAGTTCGGAACTGGAAATAGCAACACACATTTCTATCTGGTTTCTGACATTTTTCTAATAAACAAATACAAATATTATATTTCATTTTTTAAAATACATTTACTTTTAAATTTATTAGGACTGGCCCTCATTGAAGGCACCAGGTTGGGGATTCTGGATTCCCCACTTTGGGACCAACTGTCCCTGGGTCAAAGTTGGGGGAACTTTATGAAAGGGAGACTGCTCCTTTTCCCAAGCATGTAGGGGCGTGTTTGCTTTTCCAATCAGCCTGCCTATTCTACTTTTTTGAATTTATGAAACTTTGGCATTTGAATTTTGATTCTGAAAATGATCTGAATTGGAAACTGTGTCAGAAACACATGCTTTTGATCCTATTATTTCCAAATTCATATTCTGAAATTGGAATGTGAGACACTCTTTAATCTATACTTGGCCCATTGGCACTACCACTTCAAAATCACCTGTCACTGAATAGACAATCTTAGGGCTTAAGTGGCACTTGGAATGGTTCATTTCACGCGTGGTGGATTTTTACTAAACACTGACCTTGTGTATGCATAGTGTATTTTTGTTAACAAAGTTTGAGTTTGACAGTTACCATGGTACTCTGAGGCCAATGTTTGCCGACTTGGTCCAACTCATACAAGTCGACTTGTATCTGGGACAGAACAGTCAGTTGGATCGGCCTGAATCAGACCGAGTCAGACTGATCTGATTTGCATCTGGGCCAGACTGAGCTAATCCGGCCAGCCGAGCCGAACAACTTTTGAGACAGAGCTAGCTGGTGTCGCTTGGCCCTGTGGGGGTCCCTGGTATCTAGTATCCCCAGGGCTGGTAGTGAGTTTGTGCATCGGAGTTCCAAAAGTGGGGGGAAAAGTGGTCTGATCTGTGTGGTGGGGCTGCTCATTCTGGTCTAAAATCCATTATTCTATTTTACCTGTTTAGCATGCCCCAGCCATTTGGATCTTAAGTATTCGGGTGCTCATGCCCTTTCTTTTTGGGCATACATCTTAGCGCCTTACATGCACAAAGAATATGGTGGCTAAGGGTTGACTGAGTTTAAAGTTTATTCAGTACAGACTAGTTATTTTTGTGTGTGTTTATTCTCTATTTGTCTTGTTCAAGTCCTTACATATTTCTAAATGTCACATCGATTTGGTACATCGCTGCCGTAGTGCCCATGACGTGAGGTCTTAGGTTTCATCAGTTTTTTGTTACATAGGCTTTTCGTAAATACTAAATTATCGGCTATTTTTAAAAATATCTTGTTTAATTACATTTTCCAATCATGTTTAGATAATTTACATTGTCGAAAGCTGATTATGGTTGCCCACTTTTGTTGTCAAAGCCCACTTGTTTTTGTTAGACTGATGGGCATTGCGTGCTTTATATACCATATTTAATGATTATTATCGGTAGGAACTTAACATTTGTTTTACTACTAGATGACCCAGCTTCCAAACTGCCCAGAAATATGTACATCTAAAATTTCCTTTCTGAAGGTGACAAACCATTTTTCTTTATCCCTAGCATAGTACGTTTTTGGAAATTATTATTCTGTTGTAATAAATTGAGAAGAAAAGCTGAAGAAGACCTCTATCATTTGTGACGAGTGTGAATGTCTTTTCCTCCCTTTTGCTGTCCGTTGACACCATATAGGTGCTCTTGCATGCAAAGCAACAAATGGGGCAGCAGCAGTTGAGGTCACCATTGATGTTATCAATGGGTAGAAGAAGGCAATACCACTATTACGAGCAATGTACAATACCACTATTACCCGCATTGGCAGCAACAACCATTGCTGCAGCCACCAATGGCACGGGAACTGGCTGGGCAGGCACTGCCTTTCACGGGTAACAGTAGCTGGAGCATAGGGTCCATCAGAAGGCCAGTAGTACTGTGGCTTGACCGTGTGCCAGGATATAGCAACTTATGTTGGCCGGCACCCGTGTAGGAGAAAACAAGTGGTGGAACAGGGAAGAAAGGAAGAGTTCACCCATATCAGGTGATGGAGGTTGTTGGCTGTCCAGTGTCCCATAAAACCAAGACGCCAAAGTTCCTTTGATCATCAAGGATAGATAAAAGTGAAGCTTCTCTTGGTGTCCGCATAGCAAGAGAAGTGGCCTCTTCCTACTTTTGTGTCGAGAGGCAGGTCTAGGATCGAATACCCACTTATACCACTGTCTTGACCCTTCAATTAGGGCATGCGTGTCATTATAGAAAAATGAATGGGAAGAATAATATTTTCTGTCTCTTTCTGTGTCTTCTACAAGGCATTTTTGGTTGCAAAGATGAGAAAAAGTGGGATTGTCCCCAGAAGTGTAACTTCAAAGGCGTTCCCTTCTCCCCAGAAGTGTAAACCAAAACAGCGAAGTTGTATTATGGTATATGAACAAGTTTTATGATTTGATATTGTTGGTTGCCTCATTTGAACTTGCATGGGGGTGATAAGCGAACTTGCTTCTCTTAATATTTTGCTCCTCTGACAATGAGATCTGTCTTCAGATACAATGATGAAGTTCGCATCTTTTGAGACCATCGTGGAGATGGTATACAAGTATGCCATTCCCACACCCAAGGACCAATGTAGCAAGTCACTCCAGCTTGGTGTTAGTTTTGCGGGTGGTTACATCGCTGGTGTCTTCTGCGCTATTGTCTCCCACCCGGCCGACAACCTTGTGTCGTTCCTCAACAATGCTAAAGGGGCCTCCGTTGGTGATGTAAGTGCAGTTGATCTTCTGCAACTATTGTTTCCCCTCCTGTTTCTCCCAAGTGTTGCTCTAGTTTTTGACACACTCCGTTTCCAAAATTCCTATCCAGGCTGTCAAGAAACTCGGACTGTGGGGTCTGTTCACCCGAGGACTTCCTCTGCGTATCGTGATGATAGGCACTCTCACTGGCGCGCAGTGGGGGATCTATGATGCCTTCAAAGTCTTTGTTGGCCTGTAAGTTTCTGTGTCTTGCCATTAAATTCATTAGTAGATTAGGAGAAATGAAGAGAATAGATTTATTGTGATTGTCTAATATTTTTATTACTTGCAATTTCCAGGCCGACAACAGGTGGAGTTGCTCCTGCTCCCACCACTCCTCCTGCTCCTGCCCCAGCCACTTGATTCTGCGTGTTGGGGATATATATATATATTTTTCTGTGTTGTGGAACATTGTCTTTGTTTTACCTTGAAAATTTTGGAGGCTAGTTTTGATCTCAGCCTTCTGACTCGGAAGAGATGTTTGCCACAAAGCGTTGGTGGGTGAGGTATTTTTGTGACATGGCAATTGCTAGGTGCCATGAAATAATGGCATTACCAGGCAGCTGATAGCTGTTGAACAAACCACATTTGATCTGTGCTTCTTTACTATCATTTATAGCAGTCCCTCTACGACTGTGGAATGTAGTCTAGAATGATGTAGTCCATCAAAATTTCTCCACTTTTGAGATTTCATGAGCTGTCTTTTGCCACTTTGTGATTCATTGTTTGAATGGGTAAGTCAGTATTTTTAGTATGAGTATTATTTCACAAATCTCCAGCTCCTTGATCCACAGGGAATCTATTATAAGATGGGGGAGACGTGGAATTTGTGCTTCTTTTCCCTCTCACGTCATGTGCGGCCCATGCGGAGGTGAGAGAACGACATTTTGTAATTATTATTATTCTTTATGGTGTATTTCTGACGGCCTTGTCCATTATAGTCCAAAACACCGGGGATTTGTTTTGTAGCCAGGTAGGATTATTCGAATATGCCATGTTTGAGGGCTGCAGATGGATTAATGGATGTCCAGTTTTAGATATTTCGGCCAATTTGGATAATAGATATGGATGCCTGATAAAGTGCATCCGATTTGTTATTAGAAACAAAAATATGATATCTGATGAATTTTGGAGTTGAAAATAGGAACTGTTGTTCTCACATCTGTTTATCCATTTTTATTTTCAACGAGGAATATTTATACATATACAATGTGTTATTAATTAATTTATTGAATTTAGGCCATTGGATGGGACGTGTTGAGGACAAAGATTGAGCTCCCGACTTCAAACCTCCTGTTTTGCCCGCTGCCTGCCATCCAGCCGTGTCTTTCTATCGCAGCTGCCCCTTGCTCCTGTCCCTTCATAACTCGGCTGTCCTTGGCGTGCACGCCCTCATCCCCCCCCCCCCGCCCCCCTTCCACTCCTGCGTATCTGTCGTTGTCACCACTTCCCACCGTCCTTCGCTTTCACAGCTGTCGCGACTGCCACCCTCTGACGCTTTCCACCCCTCACTTATCACCGCCCACCGTCACAGCTTCTGTCCTGTTGTTCCCCTTCCCCTGGGGCTGCCCACCCTGCCCCCCTCTCCTCCCATCCGTTCTGCTCCTGCCTACCCTTGTTGCTCTCCTCCTCTTTATTTTAGGTTATGTTTCTGATATTTTTTTTAAAAGAGAAAACCCAAACATTTATTTCTATTTTTCCTCTTATTTAAAGTCTCTTTGATAACAGAATAAAGGTAGAATAAAAAGTTTTAATTTGAAGAATAGACAAAAATATAATTTGGTATGAGTAGATTCTCCCTTAATGTCGATTTTCTTAAAATAGCTCACTCTAATCAAAAGGTAAAATGAATTATATCACCTTAACTTGAATAAATTTTAAATTTTAAAATTAAAAACAAGAATAACTTATTTGAGTTTAAGTTAACCTGATTTCCCTATTCTATTATCCAGGAGTGCCTTTAAGAAATGGATGCAGAATGGATAGTTTCTGTCTTGCCCTATTTAGTTAGAAGGAAGAAAAATAGGTAATTTTTTAATAAAAATTATTTAAAAAGGCAATTTGTTTTCAAAATAATAAGTTTAAAATATATGAACATTTCCTCACAAACTACCAATATTGCCCTCAAGTGTTTCCGTGATCTAAATCTATATGATCTAAATTCGGTATCCTTTAACACAAAATATCTAAATTGTGATATGATTTGCTATGACATCCCGGATTTCATTTTTGTCCCTCCAATTCGCACCAGAATCGACATGTAACATTGAAAATATCACATCATAAATACATGTAATGCAAACTATTGCACACATGAAAATAATATATTGCATTCGACCATCTTCTCTTCTTGTATAATTACGTAGATAGGTTAACCTTAATTTTGACTGTAGCCAATGTAGTAATAATGTTCTTTTTCACTTCATTTTGATATATTAAAAATTATATTTTTGGTAGTATGATAGGAAAAATTATGTCTTTTATCTTTAATGGATATTAAAGTTTACAATTGAAGTCTAAAATAGAGTTTGTCGGTTCGATCTTATCGACTATACTGATTTTTTATCGATACGATATAATACACGTTAATATCGTTACGTATGTGAAGAAAAATATTTGATATATATTATAATGTAAAATTATTCAAATGACTTCCTAACTAAGTTGGTTAGTAGATATTTGGTTTAACGGTCGTGCCTTTAGTTTGAATCTAATGAGTGTTATGTTTTTAATTTTTTTTTACTTCAATTTTTAAATAACTTTGTAAAAAATAAGAAAAATATGTTAGATACACAGTTCAAACACGAGACCTCACATTTTTCCAACTGACTGGCCTACGAAGTCACATTTGTTATAATATAACACAATGTATGGGTTACGTATCAATCATCGATTGATATGATCTGAAACGTATGGTACAGATTGTATCGTACTATTTTGTTAAACCTTACTCCAGAGCATCCCCCCCTCCCCCCATTCCATCCCTGAGCACATATATCTTAAAAACCAGCAACTTATCACCTCTTCAAGATAACTGTGGCTGGGGCCACATCTACGGACAAGGATGGTCAGGTGTATGTATTCCTGGAAGGGGCTAACTCAATTGCTCACAAACTTGCAAAATTTGCAGTTCAATGTGGACAGGAAAGGGCCTGCAATATCATCCCTCACCCAATCACGGTACAAATATCAAAAATATGTACTGTAAAGGCGGATGGATGACGTTGACCCCACCTCACCATATTTTTTAAAAAATAAAAAAATTGATAGCAAGTCATACTTGTCACTTTATGATGCAACATTTGGATTGCAAGGCTCGTTTTAATGGAGGGGAAAATTTTGAAATGAGTTGGGCTTGATGCACACCTAAGCTTGTATCCACATTAGGTGAAAATCCCGAGTGGAGAGCACTCGAAAGGGCCAGTCCCACTGCGCGCCGAGCCGTCTCCCTTCTTCCTCCGGTCGCGGGGCTTCCCTGCGGATCGTCGGGAGGGGGGGAGCTCCCGCCGGGATCTCCCCCCCCCTCGCTCTCCTTCTCCCCTTAGGGAGGCCTTTTGCCAGGTTCGCCTCTACGAGACGCACCCGAGATTTTGTCAGGGGGGTTCCTCTAACCCCTCCTGGTTTTGTCAGGGGGATCGGAGACCCTCCGATCCCCTCTGGAATCTTCCCCCACCCTCTCTCCTTTCTTCCCCTCCCTCCGATCTCCTGCCCACTCCCCCCTTCCTCCGGCGTCCTGCCTTTCCCCTTCCCACCCTCTCTGTTCCCCGCTCCCGACCTCCGCCCCATCCCTTCCCTTTCCTCCGTCCCCTCCTCCCCGATCTCTTCTCCCGTGCCGCCTCCGGAGTCCCTGTCCCCGTTCCCTCATCTCCCCGTTAGCGCCCTCCCTCCCCCCATCCCGCGCTTTACTCCGCCACCCCCCTCCGGCGCCGCTCTCCCCCTGGCCGCCCTCTGTTCCCCCCCCACTCCAAATCCCTTCTTGCCCCCCTGCGCTTCTCCGCCCCCCCCCCGGCTGGCCCACTGTCCCCCTTCTCCCCCTTCCACCCTCTTCCCGCCGTTCCTCCTTTCTCCTCCACCGGCGCCTGTCCTTCTCCGCCCCTCCGACGCCCTTCCTCCTCCGGCCTCCACCCCCCTTCGCGTCGTCCCCAAACCCTTTTGGTTCCCCCGAGCCCTCGGCACTGTGCAGTCTCCCGGTCGAAGGTGAGTCCAGTTGGTTGTATTTGCAGGTGAAGGGTACTTCTCTCCTCGGTTCTTCCAGAGCTCGGAGATCCTGCGCTTATCCCCAAGCACATCTTCGGATGCTTTGTCTCCCGAGTGTCTTCTTCTCACCGCTTTCGGTTTATGCGGTTCGGTAGCCTTGCCCTCCCCGAGGATGTTACCAGTCGCCTTTGGATCGTCAGCTGCCTCATTGTCATCTTCGGGTCCTCCCTATTCCCGGGTAGCAGTTGTTCTTTTATTGCCTTCACCCATTGTTGCTCGATGGATTATTGTCGTCCAAGCTTTGTGAGGGCTGTCTCTTTTGGATTTAGTGATTTAAAAATTATCAAAGTTTGATTTCCTGTGTTGTTTTGTCCCACATTGGAAGATTGAAAAAGTTTTCATCTTCTTATTAGTTGGGACTCTTTACTACCTTGTGTACTCCTTTGGGGAGACTATGGTAGTTGGGCCATCTGAGCCAGTGGGCTCCTTGGGCCTTATTCTATATCACACACGCGCGTGTATTGCCTTGCCTTGCCGATGTCGTGTCGTGCGTGCGTGTATATAATATTCGACCTTTATTTTATTTTATTATTTAACCGTTTGACCGAGCGTCTCTTGGGTTTCCTCCGCGTCTCCTCGGATTCTCTCCCGAACGGGAGTGTCGGTTTGTTCGTGTGTTTGACCGTTTTAGACTCTGGTTGGGAGTCTATTTAGGGAGGCAGTTCTCCCGAGGGTTGAGAACGCAACGAACTGTTCTTCCTCCCGTTTCTTCTCCTCTCTGTCATTTTTTCTCTCCTGCAAGTTCTCGAAGTGGTCACAGTGGTGTTCGCCCCGGCGTCGCAACTTGGAGTGCACCTTTGCGCCGCCATCGTTTGGGTCGTCGTATCTTGGGGAAGTTTCGCTGTGGAGCCTATTGCACCGTGTAGGGGCGAAACGACTCTAAAGAAAGCGACATCGCGCTTCGACCCGAGTTTGATCTTTCTAAACTTCATTCCATATTCTTTCTGTTGATCCGCCTGATAGAGAAATCCCTCGATCGTGCATCCGTGAAGAAATTATTTTCCAACATTTAGAGTCGTTTCTCTCTATCATACGAGTTTCATGATGGCCCCAGAGATTGTTACCCGTCCTGAAAAGTTTTCTGGTCATTTCTTTAAGCGTTGGCAACAGAAGATGCGTTACTGGCTTACCTCTCTGGCCTTGTTTTCTGTAATCGAATCTAATCCTCCTGCAGAGGATGAGAATGAACCTGCTAGGTCTGTGAATTTAGCTAAGTTTAAAGAAAAGGACTATTTATGCACCGGTAGTATATTATCGTGCCTTTCTGACAAGCTCTATGACATTTATTGTTCTGCAAAATCCGCTAGAGAGCTTTGGAACTCTTTAGAGAAGAAATATGGTTCTGAGGACACCGGTCTAGATAAAATCATCGTAGCTAATTATTTTGATTACAAAATGGTAGAGGGAACCTCCATTGTTGATCAAGCCCATGAGATCCAATCCCTTGTTTTGGACATCCAACGTTGTGGGATGGCCATTGATGAGAAGTTTCAGGTGTGTGCACTAATTACCAAACTTCCAACATCCTGGAATGATTTTTCTCTATCTCTTCAACACAAACGAGATGAGATGAATGTTGAGCAATTGATCTCTGCCATTCAAGTTGAAGAGAGGAACATGGATAGGAATAAGGCTAGGATCCCTCCTCCTCCTCCTCCTCCCTCTGACCCTGAATTCCAGTCCAAAGCTAATCTTGTTGAAAAATCCAAGTCTCATACTTCCACTTCCTATAAACCCCACCAGAAATTCAACAAATTTAAAGGGAAGAAAAAGATTCAGAAGGACTCGGAAAATATTACTTGCTATGTCTGTGGGAGACCCGGTCACAAAGCCTACAGATGCTATGATAGAAAGGACAAGAACAACAAGAACAAGAAGAAGAAACCCACTGTTACTGAACCTGCTGTCAACATGTTGACAGTTGGATCCACCTCACAGGAGAGGTTTGTCTCTTATAATCCTGAAATCCATGTGGCAAGTCTTCCAACTGAATGGTTGGTAGACGCAGGTGCAAATGTCCATGTCTGCTCTGATAGAAGCTTGTTCTCTTCTTACCAGGGCACCGGTGCCAGGAGCGTGACAATGGGCAATTCCACCGCTGCACGAATAGTAGGAGAGGGACGCATTGACTTGAAGCTCACTTCAGGGAAAATGTTAAACCTCTATGGAGTGCAGCATGTGCCGGATATTAGGAGGAACTTGATTAGTGGATCTTTGTTAGTGCAGCAGGGTTTTAGACTTATCTTTGAATCCAACAAATTTGTAATTACCAGAAATGGAAACTTTGTAGGAAAAGGTTATTTGTGTGATGGATTATTTGTTCTTAATGTACTTGGTTCTAGTTGTTCAAATAAAAGTTCCTCCTCTGTTGCTTTTCATATTGAATCATGTGATGTTTGGCATGCGAGACTTGGTCATGTTAATTTGAATGTCATGAAAAGGATGATGCACTTAAACTTGATTCCGAAGTTTGATGTTAAGAATAAAGATAAATGCCAAATTTGTGTTCAAGCGAAGCAACCTAGGAAGCCTTTTAAATCTATTGAAAGGGACACCTCGGTGTTGGAGTTAGTACACTCCGATGTTTGTGAAGGGACTGGTTCCCTAACCAGAGGTGGGAAAAGATATTTTATCACTTTTATTGATGATGCTTCTAGATTTTGTTTGTTGTATTTGATAAGTACTAAAGATGAAGCTCTTGATAAATTCATGACTTATAAATCTCTTGCTGAAAAACAAACAGATATGGTTCTTAAGAGGCTTAGATCTGATAGAGGAGGTGAATATACCTCTAATGCATTGCATGATTTTTGTGATAAGAATGGCATTATTCATGAATTAACGGCTCCTTACTCTCCTGAATCTAATGGGGTTGCTGAGAGGAAAAATAGGACTTTGTTGGACATGGTGAATTCCATGTTGTGCAGCTCAGGTTTACCTGAGAGTATGTGGGGAGAGGCTCTGCTCTCTGCGTGTTATGTCCTAAATTGTGTTCCTCATAAATCAAAAGATAAATCACCATTTGAATTGTGGTTTAAAAGGAAGCCGAATTATAAATTTTTGAAGGTTTGGGGCTGTTTGGCCAAAATTAAAATACCTGAAAATAAGAAAAGAAAAATTGGCCCCAAAACTGTTGATGGTGTATTCATTGGTTATGCAGAGTATAGTTCTGCATATAGATTCTTAATTATTAAGTCTGAAATTTCTGCTATTTCTGAAAACACTATATGTGAATTTGGTGATGCTGTTTTCTTTGAGAATATCTTTCCTTTCAAATCAAACTTGCATGTTGAAGTAGAATCTTCCTCTTCTATTCCTTCTTCTAGTGGCTCAAAAGTTATTGAATCTCAACCTGATGATATAGAGCCCAGAAGAAGTAAAAGAATAAGGATCGAAAAATCTTTTGGTGATGACTATATATCTTATTTGATTGAAGATGATCCATTAACTTTTAATGATGCTATGAAATCTAATGATTCTGCTTTTTGGAAAGAAGCTGTTAAAAGTGAAATAGATTCCATAATATGTAATCAGACATGGGAATTGGTTGATCTTCCTCCCGGAAGTAAAACTATTGGATGTAAATGGATTTTCAAAAAGAAAATAAAACCTGATGGCTCTATTGACAAGTATAAAGCTAGACTTGTTGCTAAGGGGTATAGGCAGAAAGAGGGAATAGATTTCTTTGATACCTATTCTCCTGTGGCTAGGATGACCACAATCCGTGTGCTTATTGCAATGGCGTCCATGTATGATTTAAAGGTCCATCAAATGGATGTCAAGACTGCATTCTTAAATGGGGAACTTGAAGAAGAAATCTATATGGATCAGCCTGAGGGATTTGTAGTTTCTGGCCAAGAGCACAAAGTGTGCAAGTTAACGAAGTCCCTGTATGGGTTAAAACAAGCCCCTAAGCAATGGCATCACAAATTTGATGATGTTGTTATTTCCAATGGTTTTACCATGTGTGAATCTGATAAATGTCTGTATGTTAAGTTGATTAATGATGCATGTGTTATTTTATGCTTATATGTTGATGACATTCTGATTCTTAGTAGTAGCATCATGTTGATTAATGAAACCAAACATTTCCTTAACAGTAAATTTGACATGAAGGATCTGGGAGAGGCAGAGGTGATTTTAGGACTTAGACTTCTAAAATCACGTGAGGGATATGCAATATCCCAGGCTCATTATGTTGAGAAAGTATTAAGAAGATTTGGTTTTTATGATTCCAAACCTGTTAGTACTCCTTTGGATCCTAGTGTCATTCTTAAGAAGAATAAGGGTGATAGTTTTGATCAACTTAGATATTCACAGCTTATTGGTAGTTTGATGTACTTGTCTAACTGCAGTAGACCTGATATTTCCTTTGCTGTGAATAGACTTAGTAGATATACTCAGTGTCCTAACAAAACACATTGGCATGCACTTGAGAGAGTATGTAAGTATTTGAAAGGTACCTTATCACTTGCATTACATTATGAGAGGTTTCCTGCTGTACTAGAGGGGTACAGTGATGCCAGTTGGGTGACAGGAAAGGCCCAAGGTAAGGGCACCACTGGCTTTGTTTTCATGCTTGGTGGAGGGGCAATCGCTTGGAAATCCACCAAACAGACTTTATTAGCTCGATCCACTATGGAATCTGAGCTTATAGCTCTTGAGATGACTGGTAGAGAGGCAGATTGGCTGAAGAACCTAGTGGTTGAGCTACCTCTGCTGAGTAAGCCTATTCCTGCAATCTCTATACATTGTGATAGCCAGGCAGCGATAGCCAAGGCTAAGAGTGAAAAAATAAATGATAAATTAGGTACTCATATAAGACTCAAGTTGAGGTTTGTAAGGGAGTACTTAACCAAAGGAATTATTTCCTTGGATTTTGTGAAATCTGTAAGTAATCTTGCTGATCCTTTAACCAAAGGACTTAACAGAAAATTGATTGAAGATACATCGAGGGGGATGGGACTGAAGCCCATTATTTAGACACCGTCAATGGCAACCCAACCTATTGATTGGAGATCCCATGAAGTAGGTTCAATGGGAAAACAAATTGAGTGGGTGACTAGTAGAGAGCACATTGTTGGAGACTTGTGTCTCATTGTTCCTCCCTATGATGTAGTGCTCTATCTGGAACGACAAAGGCTGAACTAAATGTTCTTAATGAATCCAAAGGCCATAGTGGCAAGGTGTAGATACGTTTCAGTGCACCTTGGAGGATTCACCTATGTGAGTGTGGTTGTGTGGCCGCAACCTATGAGATGCTTGGGCTATCTCTAGAGCGCTCATGAAACAAGATACAAAGCACATGGCCAGAATGTGCTGCCCCGTGAGAACACCACTATCGACCAATACTGTGTGTGATGCATGGAACTTTCTGCATAAAGGTTTGAGTTCAAGACGAAGTTCACTTGGACCTGTGGAGAGAGGGAAGTGTTTCACTAAGTGAAGGTTCAAGTCGGAAGACACCTTCCCTTATGCATAGTGTTTCGCTTCGAGTACTTGAATTTCCATATCTCAAACTTTGAAATTTTTTTTTGTGGTGGGCGAATGTTGGATTTAGTGATTTAAAAATTATCAAAGTTTGATTTCCTGTGTTGTTTTGTCCCACATTGGAAGATTGAAAAAGTTTTCATCTTCTTATTAGTTGGGACTCTTTACTACCTTGTGTACTCCTTTGGGGAGACTATGGTAGTTGGGCCATCTGAGCCAGTGGGCTCCTTGGGCCTTATTCTATATCACACACGCGCGTGTATTGCCTTGCCTTGCCGATGTCGTGTCGTGCGTGCGTGTATATAATATTCGACCTTTATTTTATTTTATTATTTAACCGTTTGACCGAGCGTCTCTTGGGTTTCCTCCGCGTCTCCTCGGATTCTCTCCCGAACGGGAGTGTCGGTTTGTTCGTGTGTTTGACCGTTTTAGACTCTGGTTGGGAGTCTATTTAGGGAGGCAGTTCTCCCGAGGGTTGAGAACGCAGCGAACTGTTCTTCCTCCCGTTTCTTCTCCTCTCTGTCATTTTTTCTCTCCTGCAAGTTCTCGAAGTGGTCACAGTGGTGTTCGCCCCGGCGTCGCAACTTGGAGTGCACCTTTGCGCCGCCATCGTTTGGGTCGTCGTATCTTGGGGGAAGTTTCGCTGTGGAGCCTATTGCACCGTGTAGGGGCGAAACGACTCTAAAGAAAGCGACATCGCGCTTCGACCCGAGTTTGATCTTTCTAAACTTCATTCCATATTCTTTCTGTTGATCCGCCTGATAGGGAAATCCCTCGATCGTGCATCCGTGAAGAAATTATTTTCCAACAGTCTCTTTGTGGTTTGGTCTTTGTGTACTCCTGTACTTGATCCCGAGTATGAAATGAATGATCTATCTTGCTTCCAAAAAAAAAAAAAAAAAGGTGTGCATCAAATTATCTTTTCTTTCTTTTTATTTTAAAAATATGAGAAGATGGGCCCATCTCACCCATCTATCCGTCCAATCTGTCCCACGATCGTACTGTTTAAAAAAATCTAAAAAAACAAAGAATGGGTTATGCGAATTTATTTTTTTTGACATTTGCAAACAATTCTTCTTTTTTAATTTTTTTAGATCATCCGAACTTAGGACGGGTTGTACAAACAGGTAGGAGAGAAAGGCCCCCACCTCCCCATATTCTTTTTTTTAAAAAATATGCACATCAAAGGTGTGAAGTAAAACAAAGAACGAGTGATGCAATTTTTTTTTTAATTTTTAAAATCATTTTTAAAATTTTTTTAGACCTTTCGAACTTGAGACGGGCTGTACAAATGGATGGGGGATGGGGGTCCTCATCTCTCCATATTTTTTTTTAAAAAATTTGATGCGCAACCAAAGTGTGCAATAAGCTTAGATTGCCGCAAGACCAACTCTTTTAAATCCGAGTTAACATGAGTTAAATCTGAGTCTCATGTTCATGGAAATCCTAACAATAATAAGTTAGGGCTCCTTTGATAATCGGTTGGTCGATCGATTGTCAGGGACTTCGTGAGACGGGTCGCCTCTCCTCCTCACACACAGACGTCTGTTTGACCTTATTCAATCAAAAAGATCTAACAAGATATCCTACCAATTTATTAAAGGGACCCTTACTGAATATCAAAGCTGAGGTAATCCTATCCCCATTAATGACTCATTATTCTTTATTATGTGCAACAAACATTTGGTGATATAATCGTAGTCCTGACCTAAAAATGTCCGTTTAAACATCATTAATAATGATTCGTTTGTGACTTGACTTGAAAACTTTTGGATTAGGAAAAAATAAAAACAAAAAAATGATATTGAAAAATGCTGCGGCTCCTTTTCCCACTGGATTAAAAATTTACATTATGCAGGAATATTGTGAAGCAAGAGTGAGTCATGTCCTGTTGCACTTACTATATCATCAGCGAGGACACTAACTAGCATATTGTCAAAAAAAAAAGGTCGGCCATTACAATAATTACACTTAAATATTATTTGAGTGCAAAAACTAGTCATCGATGATTTTATTTTTCTCACGCTTAATTCAATACTTATAACTCTTAAACTTACGTTTGCAATTGCAATCGCAATCTCTAGGGCCTGTTTGATAGCGGATTTGGGTGAAGGAGATATTAACCGGGATCTATTAGCGTAATTGACCTAAGAGTCACTTGCACTAACCCTGTCCGATTAACAAAGCGACCCTTAAACTTTAGTCTCGTTGACTGGCTCGGGCTCTAATACACATGGCTGCCTTGTACTGATTTAATTAATGATAATATTTGTTGTAAATTTGTTTTTTAAATAAGTTTCATGTATCGTACTGGCCTCGAGTTACATCTCACTGGTTGACATGGTCTAATGGGATGCCGATTTATAACACTGCGCTGCAAATCAGAATTATAGCCAGTGTTATTTTTATAATTAAACTCTGAGTAATATATGTGTTACATATCTAGGGTGTGTAATATTTTTTAAAAAAATATTTAATTTTTTAATTTGTTCCACCTATATATCCGTGCAAGGTACTTTTGATTGGACAGCTGAAAAAAGAATGATAATCTTTTTGTTTTTTAAAAAAATGATTACTATTTTTTTTTTTAAAAATTAAGTTATCCCATCGGGGTTTACCTTTTACCAACATCGGATGAGTCCAGGAGTCAAAATATTTTTTAAAAAAATAAAAAATCACTACATTATTGAAGTGTGCAATTGTGGACGTGCAGCAATTATATAACTCATCAAAACTAAGGTTTGGGCCGGCGGGCCCAGCCCAAAATCGGGCCATTAGAACCATTTCTCTCTCTCTCTCTCTCTCTCTCTCTCTCTGCGCAGCTGCTGCTGCCGCCGTCGTCGCCTGTCGGGGGCGAGCACATAGACGGCACTGGAGAAGGCCACTGCTGAGGAGTCCCATCTAGGTTAGGTTCTCATCTTTGCTGCTGCGTTTCTGTTCAGATGCTGCTGGGGGGTGTTGGGAGGGGGCGTGAGCAAACAGCCGGCACTGGAGAAGCTTTTCGTGTCCTTGCTTGAGGACCTCGACCGCCAGACCCAGAAGTCACTGTCGCTTCCGCGCGAATGTGTCGCCATGAAGTGCTGGATCCCCGCCTGTTTTCTTGGTTTCTGCTTGTGGATGCTCAAAATTTCGTTTGGCGACTTTTCGCCGCGCTGGGGAATGCAATTAGCGGGCAAGTGATCTGGAAACGGGCCATTTCCTGATTCTTTTTCGACAATTTTGGTGCTTGTGAGTCTGTTGTTGTACCAGGGTGATGGTTCCCACGGAGCATGTGCATGTGTTGGTTTTTCGAGGGGCTGGGGGTTGATATTTCTTCACATTCGAGAAGCTTTTGCGATATGATAATAGTCTCTTTTTCTAATTATCATGTCTAGTCTCGATGGAGGGAGGAGAAGCCTAGCAATTTCTTTGTATCTCTTGGAATTCTCTGGATTCAACTGTCTCCCATTTTCGCCTCCGCATCAGGTGTTTCCAATGGTCAAAAGTTTTGAATGAGTTCATTGAGCTCCACTGGGACAAAATTACAGAGTAAAATATGGTGGATGAGCCCTTGCTTAACCAGAACCTGTGACAACGTTATGTGTTAGGTGTCTTTGGTCCACATGTGGAATTTATTGCACGAACATCCGGTGAAAGGGATGACATTAGTGGGAGAATTCTTATTTTGTAATCGTAAATGTACAGCTTGTGTTGTGGCCTTCAGGAGAGCAAGTGAATTGTCCTTGTAATAATTTACAACAAATCTTGAATGATTATGGCTAGTGAAGGTTACAAAACCTTTGGAACCTTGTTGTTGCTAAGTTGATAGATTTAGAAGACTGGAAGACAAATTGATTCATAAGCATCTGAAGAGATCCACCAAAATTCATTTTATTGGTTTCCCACATTTCTTGTCAAAGATATTGTTAATTAGAATTCAAGGTAGTTGAACTTGAAAATGGCTACTTTGGACGTGAGAATGTCCCAAAGATTTGTTGGTCATGGCATGAATTATTATAAAGTTTCAAGTAGCTAAATTCTGTTTCACTCTGCTTAGGTTTATTAGTGATAGGGGTTCGGCCTGAGGCCCGGTCATTCGGGTCAGGTTGTTTCTAGAGATCGGCACCTCAGCCCCTGCGCCCACTCTGGTAACCCAGACCCAAGCAGACAATCCGAACCATACTCATGTCAGGCCATGGCAAGCCCAGGGAAGAAGTGTGAAGTTAGTCCAATATCAGAAACCTGGGACTCTTGCCTTACCCAGAGGAGCATATGGCTGCCACAGTAAGTCTTCAGCAGAGGTGTGTCCTTTGGGAATCCTGAGGAGGCGCATGCACATCACATGTTTCCCTAAACTCATTGTGTCGCATAATCACATCCCTATGACCTTTTTCTAACTTAAGCATCGGAAGGATTACCTGGGATTACCCCTGGGCCTAACCCTTGCTGTTTCGTGCTCACGAGACTGCTAAGTTCAAAGGTCTGGCATGTAAGGTTGGGAGCCAGCGGATCCATTGGTTAGAAAAAGCTTGAGGGGACATATTCCTATTCTACTTCCAGTGAACCATAGATGGACACTGTTTATCCTAATATAATTGGTGCTGAGCTCAACTTGGATTTGGGGTTGTGAAGGTCTAAGTTATCATCTTTGATTTTTTTCTCTAGTATATACATAAGTTTTAAGTTAAATCCTGAACATGTATAACTAATGCTTGATTCATTTCAATATATGATACTAAAATAGCTTTGCTAAACCCTCATCTTTTGTAAGACCCCTTCGCTGCACTCTTCTGAACTGTTCATTTTTAATCTAACGTACACATTTGTAAATTAGATCAATTTACTTCAGCTTGACCTTTTATGCATAAACTTCACCCACCTGTGCAAACCTAAAGAGAGCTGTTCATGTTGCATCCATATTTGCCCTTGACTGCTTCAGAAAATATGTTGCAACTTGTGATCTGCAGCATGCAGAAACACAAGCTGCAGAAGTATTCAGTTGATGGCTACAACGTTCCACATAATCCGTATTCTATTCCAAGTACTCCTCTCTATTACTATTACTAAGTCCTGAAGAGAGATTACAGGATTGCATATGAAAAGAGATGCTGGAGGATGGTATTCAAACAGGGAAAAAGAGATCATGAAACTGAGGAGATGGATTCACTGGTTATATAGCATAATTCTCTTGAATGTTTAAACTGCAAGCTGTAATTTTTTTCCTTGAGGTAATGGGGTTTTTCTTAATACAAGTGTGTGACATACTTTAAAAGATATAGGGAAGATTACTGAGATTTTAGCAAATGTCAAGGGGTCTGGATTTTCTCGTATAATTACTAGTTGCTCCAGTCAGATTGGAAAAATTCTGCAGCATGAGAAATTTCAGGAGTCAAGTGATATAAAGATCAATAAGCATGGACTTCTTGAGAAGATGGCAATGCTACTTGGTTGCCAAAGTCAAGAAACTTTGTCTTTGACCAACATCACAATGTCTCACCAGTTTGGAGGTAAGTTTGTGAGGCAGTCACAATTCATTCGAGATGAGAGTTCGTTGCACGTTCGGAGAGTGGAACCAGTTTTATTTCTAGGAAAAAAGTGGCAATGGGAAGTCAACCAGCTTTTTAAGATCTTGATTGCAGCAGAGGTCTTGGTTAGTGCCATGAACTTGCTACATGAGATGCAATATGGAAATATCCCGTGTTTGTGTTTTTCCAAGGAGAAAACTGCTGCTGGTGGAATCAGCTAAACCTGTTGAATGCAAAAGTAATGTGGATTGGTATGGATGGGATAGATGGAGTTGATTTTCAGTAAGATACCTGTACCAATCATAGAAATGCACTTGAAGTGGATCTTAGAAAATATCATAACTTGTGGAAGGTTAATACATCTTAGTGCCTTTTTATGGCTCCTATATGATAAGTATTTTTTTCTACACTTAAAAAGATAGTTTTTTTGTAATTAGCCAATTAGGAGATCTAGGTAAGTGCAAGGCAGTGATAAATGTGCCCTTTTTGGTATGGGGAATAAGAATATTGACTATTTAATGAAAAAAATTCTGCTGCAAGTTAAAACAGATATGTTGGAGTTAACTGGAAGTTGACTGCCAGCATTCAATTTGGTCAATTCAGGAATTTTCATTTTCTCATTCTTGTTCAGATGAGAAATGTCATGTAAAATCGTAGGGCCTTCGGATGATCCTGGCAACAGTCTATCATAGCATGTGGATGTGGATGTCTAGAAGTGAAAGTCAGTATAGGGATGTTTGTAACTCTGCACTACTTGTATCACCATCTTTTTTGGGTCAAAAATCTGTTCCAACAGGACCATTCAGGTTGGATGTTGATGGAGATCAGAGTTTCCTCAGATATGGAATCTTGTCATTGGAAGAAGTTTGTAAGTGTTCATCTGGATATCTGATGCAGAGCAACAGGAAATAGACCATATTTTTATATAAAGGGCATAGGTCTTCGAGAGTCAATAGATATATTTCTGGAAGGAAACACAGTTCGTATTCTTTCTATAGATTGAGTTGGTAATGTCTGACAAGTGACAACTATCAAAATTGTGTTTTAGATTTCTTTTGGTGCCAGTAAAAAGGAGTATTTTTAATTGGCAAGTCTATGCAAGTTTTTTGAGAATTAAAAGAGGCTTTGAAGCTTGATTATGGAACTGAAAAATGTTTCTTGGATACTTTTTGGTGGGACTCCATCTATAGCTGCCTCTCAAGTTAGTGTGACTAATCTTAGCTCTTTTGTTTTCTGCATGGCCTCAGCCAGCAAGCTTTGTTCATAGAGATTTTTTTTAAAAGTGGGTAGTACTAGTGTTGTATTAAAGTAAAAAGAGGATGTACAAGTAAAAACACTATGTTCCCAAAACCTCGTACGACAAATGGTCCACACCAAGACAGTGTGACCCGCACTAACCCTCCAACAAAACAAAAATGGGAGCGTTGTGAGAGTTCACATTACAAAGAAGCTTCCCCCACTCTAAAACTCTCACAAATAAAAGATGCCAATCTAATGCAGCACTTGCTTCTCTTCTGAAAATTCTGTTGTTCCTCTCCCCCATATAGCCCAGTGTCGTGTGTAGGATCAACCACCAAGTGATTTTGTCCCATTTCAGGCTCCAGCTTCTGCCCCATTGCAAAAAGAGATGGTGCACACTCCTTAGCCACCCAATATAGCCCTGTGCCCTCCTGTCAAGCTCCTCCCACACCTCTTGTGAATAGGTGCATTCCACAAAAAGGTGGTCCAATGACTCGTCCTCGTCACCACGCAGCAGCAAGAGGTGGAAATAGTCTGAAGGCTTTGTTTAAGAAACACTAAAAAGCATAGATCCTGTTACAGATGATTCTGCTTACCGCTACGATTTGTACATACTGATAAAGTTAATCTGCTTTAGGTTTTCAAAAGACAGGGGAAGACCTTTTATCTCATTCCACAAAAAGGTGTTCATAGAGATTTGTTGAGAACTCTAAACTGAAACCCCGCTGGTCCTTTGTTTAATCTTACACAAAATAACGAATTAAAACTAGACCCAATAACTTTTTACAAATAATGCTACCATAGCTTCACCCTAAGAACTTACATTGTTCTACTTTCCTTGGATGGCTGAAAGAAAGAAGCTTCCATCCACTTCTTCAAGATAAAAGGTCTTCCCCTTTCTTTTGAAAATCTAAAGCAGATTAACTTTATGAGTATGTACAAATTGTAGCTGTAAGCAGAATTATCTATAACAATATCTATGTTTTTTAGTGTTTTTTTCTTGAGTGTCCCTCAAACATACCCCGATAAATTACATCTAATACTCCAGGTTTTGTCATTCTGAATGGATTTGTTTTCCTCAACGTGTTGCAGAAAGGAAGATGAATCTCTCAACAATATGTAGAAGAGTCGGTCTCAAATATTTGGTATCTACTGCTTCTACATATAGTGGCATCAGTGGTATGATATCTTACAAAAGATTGAATCTATATTTTCCTCATTTTGTCTTCTGTCACCTTGAATCTTTGCACTCCATTTCAGATGCATCTGGTGGAATGAGTTTAATGTTCCGGCGATGGGCCACGAAAAAGACTGCAGGATCCACCAAAAATGGCCGCGACTCCTTACCTAAGAACTTGGGGGTCAAGAAATTTGGCGGAGAGGTGAGGTCCCCACTTGATGACTTCCCCCCGGTTTCTCATTTCCCATGATCAGTTTCTGCATTGCAGAGAGTAATACCAGGAAACATCATTGTTCGCCAGCGAGGTACAAGATTCCATCCTGGAGACTATGTTGGGTTGGGGAAGGACCACACTCTCTATGCACTGAAAGAAGGAAATGTGCGGTTTGAACGCCACAAGTTGAGCGGTCGCAAGTGGGTGCATGTTGACCCCAAGGAAGGCCACATGCTTCACCCTGTTTATGCAAATGCTGCTGCCGAGGCAAACAACTAGACGCAGGGATGAAGATTCCAGTTTGCCTATTTATTCCAGTGACATACTCTGGCTTGTCCCACTACGAACGCTGCTCTTTACATTCATCAGGTATCCAATAATGCTTCGAAACCATGATCTTGTAGTCACTGAATTTAGCTGATTAATTTTATGGAATTAAAGTTGGCTTTGCCAAAATATTAGCAATTAGTCACATGCATGAAGGGATTGAATCCAGATGACTTATATTTTGTCCTCATTTGCTAAAGTATCTATATGTTGTAATCTTTACACAAGAATATAAAATGCTTAGGAGATAAGACTTGAGTAAAACATGTTTGCAATTGCTTTCGAATAGTTGATAATTAGTTTGAGTAATGTTTTGTGCACCGCATGCGGTGCACAAAAGCCACCTCATTATGTAACCTCTCATCTCATTGACCCCCCAAAAAGGTGAAAAGACCATTTTTAATGTAAAAAGGACATCCCGCATCAGTCCCGTGTCAGACCGTCAGCCCCGTGTCAGACACGGTCGGCCACCCGGTCGGTCTGCTTTTTTGCTCGGCGGAAAATACGGGAGTGAAATATTTTGTTACAGAGTGAAATATTTTGTTATAGGAGTGAAACGTTTTGTTATAGGAATGAAACATTTTGTTTGACTACAGATATGAACGAATAGAAGTGAAATATTTTGTTACAGGAATGAAACGTTTTGTTATAGGAATGAAACATATTATTTGACTACGAATATGAACGAATAGAAATACATTCTTATAACAAAATGTTTCATTCTGTAATAAAATATTTCATTCATGTAACAAAAGATTTCATTTCTATTCGTTCAGTTTTGCAGTCAAACAAAATGTTTCATTCTTATAACAAAACGTTTCATTCTTGAATATTTCACTCCAGTGCAAATTATTTCACCTCTGTGTAAAATATTTCAGTTGTATGCAAAATATTTCACCCATGTTAAGAAGGCAAAAGAAATATAACTGAGGCTGCATGAGTCATTACAGAGCAGAATATTACACTCCAATGTAAAATATTTCACCCCTGTTCTGCCTAGCGGAGGATGTGCACAGACCTTCATGAACAAGCTACAGGAACATGCACCGACTTGTGTATCCAAATGCTATAAGTATGCACTAACCTTATGAAGACATGCACTGACCTTCATACACAAGGCAGAAACTCCAGTGCAAAATATTTCACCCGTGTAAAATATTTCACCTCTGTTTTGCCTAGCGGAGGATGTGCACATACCTTTATGAACAAGCTACAGCAACATGTATCGACTTGCGTATCCAAATGTTATAAGTATGCATCGACCTTAGGAAGATATGCACTGGCCTTCATACACAAGGTAGAAGGTGCACCGACCTTTATGTTTCATTCCTGTAACAAAATATTTCACTTCTATTCGTTCATCTTTGTAGTTAAACAAAATGTTTCATTCCTATAACAAAATATTTCACTCGTTGACAAAATACTTCACTTCTATTCGTTCATATCTGCAGTCAAACAAAATGTTTTCATTCCTATAACAAAACGTTTCATTCCTATAACAAAATATTTCACTATTCGTTCATATATGTAGTCAAACAAAATATTTCATTTCTATAACAAAACGTTTCACTCCTATAACAAAATATTTCACTCCCGTATTTTCCGCCGAGTAAAAAAGCGGGCCGATCGAGTGGCCGACTGGATCTAACACAGAGCTGACAGTATGACACTGGACTGACGCGAGGTGTCCTTTTTACATTAAAATAGTCATTTCACCTTTTTTTTGGGACAATGGGATGAGAGGTTGCATAATGAGGTGACTTTTGTGCACCGCATGCGGTGCACAAAGTATTACTCAATTAATTTTGTTTATCGGGGTTGGGGGAGTTGGATAAGGGGCCTCGTGGGTAACCACAAGGTCCCCGTATCAACTTCTATTTTTTTTGCTAGGTACTCTCTCTCTCTCTAACGGGGATGGGGAACCCGAGATTGAACCCGAGATCTCTCTCAAAAGGGGGAGGTGGTGAGATCACCACGGCAAGCCGTGGGCGGTATCAACTTCTACTATGGACATAGATGCAGCGTCGGTATCACTCAACATATGTATGTAACCTATGTGATTCGGCGAGTCGATAGGGGGCCATTGCTGTGAAAGTGAAGTTTGATAGACCCAAGGGTCAGGATACTAATGATGCGTGGCTTGACCTAGCGTCCACAGTTTTACCCTCTCGGTATTTTAAGAAAAGGAATTAATTTTAGGCTTAATTACATAAATAACTCTCTTATATGCATAATTGGAGAACTGCCATCCTTATATAGTTATTAATATTAATAACCCTCTTACATGAAAAAAATGAAAAATTGTACCAGAGGTTAGTTGCCAATTAAGATGTAAAGAATATTTTGTCTTGGTTCATAAAATTAAAATTTTAGTTGAAAATATCCCTATATAGAAGTGTTATTTTCATCAACACATTGTGGGAGAGAGAGAGAGATAAAGAAATAGATACGTAAAGAGAGGGAAAGAGTTTAGGATAGATTAGAGATATTTTGATCTTTTTTTTTAAATTTAGTTAAAAGATAATCAGGGTCAAATACTAGATCTTAATGGGATGTTATCGGTTGGTGATGGCAGGATATTTTTACAAATATTATAATATAACGAGATTATTAATATTAGTAAGCATGCAAACATGACATTTATGCATGTAAGAGGGTTATTTTTGCAAGTAACCCTTAATCTTACAAAGATATCAAGACACCAATGTACAGATATGTGAGGGGAGAGAGAGAGAGATAGAGTCATTCATGAACAGTGAGCCTTAGCTGGTGGACTGCATCCCCTTCTGAGGGAGGAGGGAGGAAGAAGGCATAATTTCTCGCCATGCTGCTAAGTTCAGGGTTCACTCCACGGCACTGGAGATTGCCATGCTAAAGATCCATGTACACCTCTTTAGATCCTCCATGGCCCCCCTCCTCATCTTTTCTCCCTCCTCCTCCCCCTTCCTCAATCCCTACACCGACCCCCCCCCCCCCTCGCACAGATCCCATCGCTGAAGACACATAAGCATAGCTTCAAAGCTGTGGAGGAGGACTCACTCACCTGGGAGCTCCGGAAGTGAAAGAAAGGCATTGCTGGGAGGGAGGAACGTTGGAATTTCACAGCTGGGCTCAAGTTTCCGGCTTTCGACACAGAGGAGAGGATTATAAATGCAATTAATTAACTCTTTCTAGTAAGAAGACTCTTATATATGTAAATTGTGAGGGATAGAAGACTAGGGGGGGTTGGGAGCAATCTTTTTTGGCTCTATTTTATTTTAAAATATTTTTTTAAAAAATCTCCACTTAGACATATTTGGTGAGGTCTCTCTAATTTTTTGGGATTTGAAATCTCATCCTCTGCAACACTCTCTCTCTGGAAATTAGAACAACCCCAACCATTTTTTTAAGAAAGGCTCGCACCAAGATTTGTCGTCCCGGTCAAATTGACCGTCTTGGTCACGGCCTGGGATGAGACGGTACGGCTGGGACGGCTAACGTACCGTATGCTCGGCGAGAAGATGTGATTTTTTATTTTTTATTTTTTTATTTTTTTAAAAGTAAAATTTTAATAATAATTTATTTAAATTATAAAATAGTATATATATTTAAAAATAATAGAATGTTGAGTTATTTTTTATCATAGATGCATACTAAGAATTCATGTTGGAGATGTGACTTGGTGGTGGAGTGAGGAAATCCAAAATATCATTAGAGTAAAAAAAGAATGCTTTAAAGTTTGGCAAACTAACAAAAATGCTAAAACCCTAGAAGCCTATAAAATCGCTAAAAATAGAGTTAAGAAAATAGTTAGCGAAGCTAAATCAAAGACATTTGAAGATTTATATAATAAATTAGGAACCCGAGAGGGTGAAAATGACATATTTAAACGTGCTAAATTAAGAGAAATAAAAATTAGAGATTTAGATCATGTTCGGTGCATTAAAGGTGAAGATCAAAGGGTTTTAACTAAGGATCTTGAGATTAAAGGGAGGTGGCATAGTTATTTTCAGAAGTTACTTAATAGAGATTCCGTCAAGGATTTATCTTTAGAAGGTATCTAAGAGTCCACAATATTTGATAAATATCAATATTTCAGGCGTTTTAAGATGTCAGAAGTGGAGGATGCTTTAAGGAAAATGAAAGTGGGCAAGGCCTTAGGACTAGATGGCTTACCTATTAAAGTATGGAAATGCCTAGCAGATATTGGTATTCAGTGGCTAACTAAATTTTTTAATAAAATTTTAAAGGAACGAAGAATGTCATAAGTTTGGAGAAAAAGTGTTGTAATTCCTTTCTATAAAAAAAAGGAGATATTCAAAGTTGTAATAATTATCGTGAAATTAAGCTTACGAGTCATACTATGAAACTTTGGGAAATAGTAATCGAAAAACGCCTCCGTTGTATGACTACTGTATCGAAAAATCAGTTTGATTTTATGCCAAATAGATCTACTATAGAAGCTATTTTCTTACTACGGCAGCTAATGGAGAAGTATAGAGAGATGAGAAAAGATTTGTATATAGTTTTTCTTGATTTAGAGAAGGCGTACGATCGAGTACCGAGAGAATTGATTTGGTGGACATTAAGAAAGAAAGGAATCTCTCAAGGATATGTTGATTTGATTAAGGATATGTACGGCGGTGCTATTACTAGTGTTCGAACTATTGCTGGGGAGACTAGTGAATTTTTCGTTTCTATAGGTTTGCATCAAGGTTCTGCACTAAGTCCGTATCTCTTTACCTTAGTTATGGATGAAGTAACTAAATAATTGCATGAGGATATCCCTTGGTGTATGCTATTTGCAGACGATATTATTTTAATTGATGAGAGTATTGATGCTCTAAATGCTAAGTTAGAGCGTTGAAGACTTGCCTTGGAGTCTAAAGGTTTTAAAATTAGTAGGAGTAAGTCAGAGTTTATACACTGTAATTTTAGTAATGAGAGAGTGGTTCAGGAAGACATGGTTCTAATTGATGGACATAACATTCCGAAGAGTAGTAGCTTTCGATACTTAGGGTCTATCATACAAGAGAATGTGGAGATTTATGATGGCGTTACACATAGGATTAAGGCATGCTGGTTAAGATGGAGAAGTGCATCAGGTGTCCTTTGTGATCGTCGTATGCCTATGAAACTCAAAGGGAGGTTTTATAGAACGGCTATGAGACCTACTTTGTTATATGGTACCGAGTGTTGGGTAGTACGAAAGGAACACATCCACAAAATGTGTGTAGCAGAGATGAGGATGTTGAGATGGATGTGTGGCAAGACTAAGAAAGACAAGATTAGGAATGAGCGCATCCGTAAGGACTTAGGGATAGCTCTAATTGATAGTAAAATGAGAGAAAATAGACTCAGGTGGTTGGGACATGTGTTTCGTCGCCCTAACTGAGCGCCGGTTAAAAGATGTGACCAAATCTTAGTGGATGCTAGTAAAAGAGCTCGAGGAAGGCCTAAAATGAGATGGTGCGATGTTATTAGGAAGGACATTAGTTCCTTGAGTTTAAATATGAATATTACACTTGATAGAAATCTTTGGCGGAACAGGATTCATGTAGCCGACCCCAATTAATTGGGATAAGGCTCTGATGATGATGATGATGATGATGATGCATACTAAATTACATAGGATTAATTACATAGAAATAACATATTACACCTCTCAATTAAACATCTTATTTGAAGAGATAAATTAAAAAAGATATCGTAATATGTTAAAGTGAACATATACATAATAATGACATCATTCAACTCCACTTATAAAGTACAAAATGTCAAAATTCACTTATCTGACTCATATGTGAATCTCGAATCCTAATCAGAATTAGATACATGAGATTAATGGCCCGTATAATCTAACTCTATCCTAGTGGATGGACGTGAATGTGGGTGAGTCTGAAAATATGTAACCATCTGAACAAATAATGGGTCATGTGCAGCGGTGGAGGGTACATGAAATTCTCTAAAGAAAGCTCTAACTACATCTATACATTCAAGTCTATCATATGTTACTGGTGCGACTGGCGTTGGTGGTGCTCAAACTCTCAAGGTGGAGGAAGATCTTGATTTACCCGATGCTGGTGGTCGGGGTACCCTGGACATAGAACACAATGCCCCAGCTCTGTTACGAGAAACATATCCGTCTCGTAACTGTGTCCGAAAGTAATCTCGGACATCCTCTGGAACTAAAGAGCATGCACAGCAATCTCGTCCCATTCTCGCAAGGTGCTCTACAAATCTATATATGTCGGTGATGCGATGTCCGCAGTATCTACAGTGCGCATGTCAATTACCCTCAACAATGTATCCATGTTCCCACGCAGAGTGATGCCATCTATTCATGATGACCTGCAAATGTTAAAATTTGTTGCATTAGTAACTTCAATGGCAAGTGCAAAACTCAAGATATGAAGAAATTTACGATTAATTTATAATTACTTATAAATATAAACAAATGATACATATTCCTAATCATATGGGCTCAAACTTGGCCACATCTCATCTCCAAACAATCTGACATTATACGTGCTCCGCAAATATGACAAATAGTCTTCATAACGCATGGAACCTGCATACTGCTCCCAGTACATGCGTACGTAGTATTCATATTATTGGGAACCTTGTGAGTACACGACTGATGGTGGCGCAGCTAAGAGCTGACTGTATCCTTCGGTATATTGTGGCATTGAAGCATAGGCATGAGGATATGGATACGATGGGAAGAATGAATCACTGCTCTCAGAATCGTCATGATACATCGGTTGCTGCTGCCATGACCGTCCATACTCACTTCTAGATCCCTGAGAGTCATGTTTGCTCATCCTCTCAAAATCAGACAACATACCTTGATAACTGGTACTGTCTGCAACATAACTTCCATAGTAGGGATCCCAATAATCAGCTGCCGTCCTCGCCCCTGACGGTGGGGTACCGTGGTCCTCATCTTGCATGGCATGTGTGAAGTGCTGCTCCTCTATCCATACCGCACGTTCGTGGCCCCCACGACCTCTGCCTTGACCACTGTTATACTCTCTACCACCAGCACTAGTATCCTCATGTTGACTCCGTTGACCACCTTGAGAACTGCCACGACTATGGGATGAAGACCTTGTCAGTGTACTGTCATCATCGGGGTCATGGCTCCCACTGATGCATGGCTCAACAAATGGCTCGGGAGTGTCGTCATCTGTATTGGGATTTAATGTCTCTAAATCTGCAATGTCCATCGAATTTACTGGTGGTTGTGTGCTCTTTTTGCTCTTGAATAATGTGGTCCATGACGATTGCTTCTTCTGTGAAGCAGGCGGTGGCTTATCCGTTGCATGCTGTGTCCCTCTGGATGCCTGAGAAACAGAGGTTTTGTTGGATAAAAAGTTTGAGTAATTTCGTACTATGTAAATATATACATATAAGTATACCTGAGATGATTGAGCAGGTCCCTTAGATGCTGAGCGTCGTAGTGCAGCTGATTGAGATGGCTGTTTAGATGCTACCGAAGGCTACATAATTGAAACGGAAACATATTAAATTAGCAATAGAATATAGCGTATAAATCTTCTTGTAGTCCTATAAATTCACCTCTCTAAATGACGAACTCCTCCTAACCTCTCTAAATGACGAACTCCTCCTAACCTCTCTAGAAGTGGATATCCTTTTGGGTTATGTAGATATTGAATGTCGCGATGCAGCAACCCGAGACTAGTGTTCATTTGTCAGATCGGCCTGTAATTTATTTCTTACATCATCATACATAGATATATGCCTACGCTCTCTAATCAAATATGCGATTCAATTTGTATATATTATTTCACTGGAGATAGTGGTGGACGTGGATTTGATGGAGGTTGCATTAATCGCTCCCATGCTGCATCATCGTACGTATAAGATGTGTCTCTGCCCCCAATGATGAGGTCTTCATCCAAATTAACTTTCTCATCACGTCGCGTTGGTGACTCGTCTCCAACCGACTGTACATACATGTCATCTCCCTCCCCCACTGCCTACTACACAACTGCTGCGAGAAAACTATTAGGTTGTGATGTCTCGCCCGATTCTTTGCCCTCCTCGTCAAGTTCCGCCTCACCACCCTCGGTTGTGGTTCTTGCAACCCATGAAACCATAGGGTCATCATCGTCTCACAAGTACACAACATCTGTTGGGTTGTAATCTCCTTCTCCTCTCCTTGCATCGATCTGCACATGTTTAACCTTTAGCTTCTTGTTGTAATGAACATAGACCATTTTGTCAAGCCTTGTAACGACCCGGGAATCCGATTACCGGGAAGGCCCGATAACCCGAGACTCGAACCGCCGCCCACGAGCCGAGAGGGCTCGGAAGGGCTAAAAGGAGTGTGGAGGCACAAAGAAATAGGAAATAAAGCAGGACAATATAACAATTAACAAGAATAAATAAACAACTACAATAGAGTCCAGTACAACAGAAAGTACAGTCTAAAGCAGTAAAACGTACCACATGTCAAGTGAACACTCGGCCCGGCGAGTTGGCAACTGAGAACCTCTAAACAGCGCCCTCGAACCTTGAGGAAGAACCGCTACACCTGAAAAGCAAGGAATGAGTCTCCAAAACAGAGACTCAGCAGGGATCCCGCGGAACCCCACCCGGAAACAACAGCGGTAGCGGAAAGGAAAGCTACAAGAGCAACCGTAACAGCAGGAACAGTAAACCCGGTGGCCGGTCGAAACTCAGCACTACAACTACTCCTACTGTACCATAAAACACACCCCGATCTCACAGTCGAGGCTACCGAACCACACTAGTACCACCTACCGAAGTAAAAACCCACAGCAACCGCGCCGTAGCGGCTTGTCTCCCAGGACACGGCCAACCTGGACACGCTGTCCAAGGTGCAACCCCGACCACCCGGTCGCAGACACCGCACCGACAAGGCGCAACCTCGGTAAAGCTACTAGCACTAGTCTCACGGCACGAGAACCGACACACGCGCCACGGCGAGACAATCGAAACTCAACGGTCAACACGACCAAAACCCGAAGGTCAAAGTCACAGAGACTGACGGTCTGTCACTCCGAACTCGACAGAAGTACCTCCCACTAGAAGCACAGTCGGTAGCGTCCCTTGACGTCTTACACCGCACCGCATGTGAACTGTTTGACGTGGTAGCGCCTACCAAAGGCACGGACACTGCACAAGTAACCACAAATAAGTGACTAGCTGGGGTCACGCTCGTCAGCGTGGGTCCAACCGCCTCCAACCACATGTGCACACACAGACCGTGCGTCCCTGGTCTGGCCCTCTGACCGGTTTTCCCCTCAGCCGGACTCTGGCTGCAAGACGTGGGGCCCGACGGAAATCGGTCCACAAACCATCTCTAAGGGTAGCCTCTCCACCACTCCTTGGTGGACCACACGCGTGTAAGCAGGTCACGACTAGTAGAGGGTCAGTACGGAGTAGACTCTCAAGTCAACGGAAAACAACGTCCGAACCCGACGACGTACGGGGACCATCCCACGTACCGGCACCGTCGCACGGTGACCACAGTCGGAGAAGAAACGGGACTCACAGTCCACGGCCACGCACACACCTTGCGCGAGAGTCGAGAAAACCCAAGTGACGCTAAGCCACTAGACTATGGACAGTCCTTTAGACGCACTACAACCAACGGTCCTTGAGTCACAAGACTCGGGGTCAAGACCGTCGTACGCAACAGCACAAGGCCGTCAATCTAGTCCAATCTCTAGGTCTAAAATCACGGCAGCACGAGTACCGAGGCAGCTCACGAGCCGCCAAGACCATCCTCTCAAAAGGGAACTCTATGGACTAAGGCCACACACACGGCCCACACGGAAAGCACAGAAGCACGATTCCCAAGACAGCTCACACACCGCCAAGCTACAGCCTAACTCAGGGAAAAGCGGGAAGCCTCCAGCCCCAGACTGGACAATTGGGCTCGCAGTCCAAGGCCTCACACAGGACCCGCTCAGAAATCGCTTTCCGGAGAAACCGACGACGCACGGGGACTCTCGCCGCACGCACACCAACACACGGTGACACGAGTCGAGAATGCTATACCCCGGGACCACACCGTACCACGACACCTGGCCCCGACGAAGTGCATAGCATCCGTCAGGCCACGGGTCAGCACGTGGATCGAGAACCACACACCCGGGACTCGAACCGGTCAAAACGGAAACACTGGGTTAGACTGGCACATAGACGGTTCACCTTGGGCCGCTCAAGGGACGTGCGGCTGGGGAAGAGCCGCTCAAGAGACATGTGGCCAGGAAGGAGCCGCACAGCGCACTGATCAGACTAACCCCAAATGGAGGATAGGCGGTTAGGGATGAACCGCCCAAGGGGATGTGCGGCTAAGGATCACCCGCACAACCCAACCGACCTACTCCAGTGTCGGTCAAAACGGTTTTGACCAAACCGTACAACCCGACCGACACCAACTGTTGACTAAAGGTCAACGGGGACATGCGGTCAGCGCCTGGCCGTACAAGCCCACGGAAAGACAGACGGCTTGGGACCAGCCGCCCATGGGGGGACATGCGGACCTCTCCTGGTCGCACATCACATGTGTGGTCTATCGTCCGACTGCACAACCCCAAAACCAGAACAAGAAGACCAGACCAAAGCCAACTGCCCATACCATGGACGGGCCCTGGTTCGACCGCCCAACCGTCTCGGCGGGCACAGCCAGGGGGTCGCCCGATCGCGACCTTTCCACGCCTCGTTCGTGCCGAAACGAAGGGGATACTGCCACAACCACCCTGGCAATCACATGGACTCCGACCGGAGTCAAAACGACGCACGAATCGCGAGAAACGGGCGATTCTACCGAAGTTACCCAAAAGGGTTTCCGAGTTTCTCGGAGCCCTACAGGTCCAACGGGACCACCAATCGAGACGAAATCAGGGGGAAAAGAACGCTCTTGCCCCAAGGAATCCGTTGACAGTAACCGATCTGGAAACCGTCGCCGTTTCCCGACGGACCCTACGAAACCTACAAAACTACAGTTTCGCTAGAATGGACCGAAACACAGCCGTTTCTACGCCGAACGACGTGCAATGGCGGGGAAAACGAGCAGGATGCAGTAGTGTTCCGTCACCCTACCTCCACCGAAGAAACCGCGCGTCGAAGCGACTAATCCACGCCGAAAACCGCCCGGAACACGAACGACGCCATCTCGGAATCCACCGAGGGATCGCGCCCGCTACCGCCTCGCCCATCCTTGCCCGCATCCTCGCCCGCGCCGCCTCCACCTCGCCCCCGCCTCGCTCCGTCGGCCGCCGGAGAAGAGAGGGGAGAAAGAGAGCGTGAGAGAAGAGAGAGGGAGAGAGGGTGAGAAATGAGAGGGGAGAGAGAGAAAGGGGGTTTATATAGGAAAATCTGAAAATTCTAAAAAATATCAAAAAATAGAAAATCACATCCTCGCGATGCTCGGAACGAACCGATCGCGATGGTACCACCCGTGCCCAGGTGAACGACCCAGTTCACCCGCAACGGAGTTCCACAGGATTTGCCGAAATCCGTACCCGGAAATCGAAAAACACGCGGAAAAAGTCGCGGAACGCACTCCGGCCTCCGAAACAGCTCCGGATCGTGCCGATCCGAACACGAAAGATGTCCGAAACATCATTTCGAACACAACGGAGCCAGATACACCGGAAACGCAGATCCGGGACCCGAGAAGAAGGATCCAAAAAAATCCGGGACATTACAAGCCTTCTACGTGTTAGCCTATTTTTGAGCTTGGTATGTAAGAAGGAGAATTTCAATCAATTCCGCTCGCCTCCACTCGAGTAGGATATTTGTGATAGAACTTTCATTACAATCTTCCTTAATGTCGTGCACTTGTGCCGTAATTGAGCCACTACTCAGCTGTTATTAAGGCAGATGATGAACATTATAATAATTAGATGAAATAAATACTGACCGAGCTATAGAATGTTCATTGTTAAATAATATTACCTGCGTCAAGTCTGTCACGGCTGGCAACGACATTAGGTGTCGCAAATGAACCAATTGTCTCTCTAAATATTTTCATCTATAACATTGAAAAAATAGGTACGTAATTATTTTTCACGTCCAAAAGAATAAAATATCCAAATATATCTCATTCAACGTTGGCCGAGATCCATACATGATGATCGATGTAGGTGGGTAGGTGTTAGTAATTGTGAGAGAGAGGGGACCACTGGATGGAACAAGTTAAGGTGCTTAGTCGATAGCAAAGGGATAATAAAACTGATCATGTCGGAAGTTGGCACTTGGCACTTGGCACCAAAAGTAATTAGTTGAACATAGTTCTTTGCAATTCGCATGATCTTCTTCCCCAGTCTCTTACCTGCTGGGTTTAAATCTTATCCAACCACGTCTAACTCAAGTGCATCTAATTAATGTCGACCTTACAGTCAGGATTAAATTAATACGAGCCACGTAACCCTCACTTCAAACCAGCTGGTACTACTTCCCATTGAAAAGTAAGCACTCTTATACAAATTAGGAAGCAAGCAAGGGTGGTCCTCACCCCTCTCTCTCTCTCTCTCTCTCTCTCTCTCTCTCTCTCTCACACACACACACACACACACACACACACACACACACACACACACACACACACACACACACACACACACACACACACACAATAGTGGGGGTGTTTGGGAATAGTTTCGTTTTTGAAACGATTTTGCTCGATCAATCTTAAAAGTTGTGTCATTAGAATTGTTTTCTTTAGTTTACAAAAGAGCATCCAGGGTTGTGGTTATTAATGTGTTTGGTAAAATATTCACATTTTTATTAAAAATAGAGGACACCCAAATAAAGAAGGAGAGTAGAGAGAAAAATAAAGAAAGAGGAGGGAGAGCATGGCATTCCATTCGGAGGAGGTTGCACACATTGAGCGTCTTTTTGAGACGAGACTTGTTTCTTTTTGAGAGAGAGAGAAAGGGAGAGATAAGAGATTTATGGGGTGTTTGGGAACAGTTTTTTTTAAATCTATTTTTATTTAAAAAATTATGTCAACATAATTTTTAACTTAAAATTTAAAATTGATAAAAATTAACACTTTTTGTTTGGCAGCAGTATTATAAATTTTAAAATTTGTGTAGATGTGTTTGGCAGACAACTCTCCATGTGGTCGGAGCCGTCGATCTCTCTCACCTCCTCTGGTGGGCTGCGCCCCACTATCAACCGCCGGAAGTCCTCCGTCATCGCCCCCGTCTTCCTTGCACACGACGAAGACCCGATGGACCGAAGTGCAGGGGGAGGGGGCCACAGGGGGAGTGGGGTCTTCTCCTCCGGGGCGCCGGCACCTCCGACAGTTGCAGAGAGAGAGAGAGAGGGGGGAGAGAGAGAGAGAGAGCAGAAGAGGGGGGGAGGGCGCCGTAGGGGGAGGGGGAGCCGTTGGGGGAGGGGAGGGGGGCGCCGGAGGGCTGAGGAGGGGGCTGCGTAGGGGGGGGTCTTCCCCTCCGGCGCCGGCACCCCCGGCAGTTGCACAGAGAGAGAGAGAGAGAGAGAGAGAGAGGGAGAGAGAGAGGACGGAGTGGGAGAGAGAGAGAGCAGAAGAGGGGGGGGAGGGCGCCGCAGGGGGAGGGGGAGCCGCCGGGGGAGGGGAGGGCGCCGCAGGGGGGGCCACCGGAGGGCTGGGGAGGGGGCTGCGCAGGGGGAGGGGGGAGCCGCCGGGGGAGGGGAGGGGGGAGCCGCCGAGCTGGGGAGGGGGCTGCGCAGGGGGAGGGGGGTCTTCCCCTCCGGCGCCGGCACCCCCGACAGTTGCACAGAGAGAGAGAGAGAGAGAGGGGGGGAGAGAGAGAGAGCAGAAAAGGGGGGGAGGGTGCCGCAGGGGGAGGGGGGGCCACCGGAGGGTTGGGGAGGGGGCTGCGAGGGGGAGGGGAGGGTGCCGCAGGGGGAGGGGAGGGGGCTGTGCAGGGGGAGGGGGGTCTTCCCCTCCGGGGTGCCGGCACCCGACAGTTGCAGAGAGAGAGAGAGAGAGAGAGAGAGAGAGAGAGAGAGCGGAAGAGGGGGGGCGCCGCAGGGGGAGGGGAGGGGGGTCTTCCCCTCCGGGGCCGGCACCCTCGGCAGTTGCACACAGAGAGAGAGAGGGGGGAGAGAGAGAGGACGGAGTGGGAGAGAGAGAGAGCAAAAGAGAGGGGAGGGTCTCACACGGACGATTTTAAAAAAAAAATAACTTAGGAGTTGTTTTGTTTTAGAAAGAGATTTGAATAGAGTTGATTTCTCTTTTAAAAATTAGGGAATACTTACCAAACACAGTTAATCTCTCTCTTTTTTAAATTTGAGAGAGAGAGAGGAAAAAAAATGCAACCAAACACCCCGTTACAAAGACAACGACTTCTCTCTATAAAAATAGGGAAGGTAGTTTCAAATAGAGTACTGAGAGTCCTATCTTCTCTCTCAAAATATATTTTATAAGAGATAATATTAATGAAAAAATCGCAGTCAAACACCCCATGTATGAATAGTACTGTTAATACAAGTCAACAAGGTTGTTTGAGAGGTTTAATTATGCAAACTGAAAACGAACGAGAAGAATGGCTTCACTGAGAGCAGAAGCAGTGGATGACGGGACGAAGTTTGAATACACTGCCCTCATCTCATCCTTTAGATTTAAGTACATTTTTTTGAAAGATTGTGAGTGAAGGTTTTTCTTTTATATATATATATATAATTTAGATCTGAGTGGTAGAATGGAAGACAATTCACTAGAACAAAATCATTGTCACCGAGACGACAGTGTGTGTGGCCCTTGAACCTCCCGAAAGGTGGGGGCGAATCAAAGAAGCGGGCCGGCCATTAATTGAGTGTTGTTTATATACAACCTGCGTCTCTGTCAAGCATGCAGATGAAGAAGGTGGCCGGCTCAATTCGAATGGATATGGTTTCGGGATATAAGATTGATTAAGTAAACAACTTGCGTGATGAGGGATGATGATGATGATGATGTGTTATCTATAGTTGTTAATTTTAATCCTCCTTCACACCCCTTATTTCGTAGCCGCCGCGCTTCCTCTCTCCAACCGTGCAGGGAAGGTAAGTCCCCAGTAGCTTGTCCCACACAACGAGGAACGGGGTCGAGAAGTTGTATCTGTTGCCGTAGAGCTGGTGGTGGACGGCATGGAAGGCGGCATTGTTGGTGAGGTATCTGTGGAAAGGTGGGCGGGGAACCATAGCCCGCAGTGGTCGTCGACGTTCTTGACGGTGGAGATGGCGAAGAAGAACATGGAAGTCCGGGGCGACATCCCGGAGAGGAGGAAGGTGACGGCGCCGCCAAGGGTGTTGAGCAGGAAGCTCTCCAGTGGGTGGTTGTAGAGCGCGCCGAAGGCGTAGGGGACGACGAGGCGATGGTGGTGGGCGTGGATGTGCTTGTACATGAACTGGTTCAGGTGCAGGTACCTGTGCCCCCCAGTACTGCCACGTGTCCATGACCACCAGGGCGATCAGCAGTTGCTTCCCCACCGCAAACAGTGAAGTCGTCGTCTCGGCTGCGGACGTCGTTCCCTTGCCTAGAAACTTCATGATATCGAACGAGGGTAAATTTAAAACTGCATGCATGGTTAATTAATTAGGGCTCATAGCTAGCTAGCTAGCTAATTAATTACCTGGGGTGGTGATTAATTAAGAAGCTTTCTTATGTTTTGGCGTATAATTAATTTGGTAGAGGGTGTTAATCACCATAAGGAGGGCCATGACGACGATCTGCGATGCCTGTTCCACGAGGACTCCGAGGACAACTTGTTTCTTACTGACCATGTTGTTGGATTCCTCCTCCTCCTTGGTGAACAGCCGGTGCTTCTCCATCGGCCCCATCAGCATGTAGATCCCCGAGTACAGCCAGTACACGACGGCGGGTGTGAACATCCCCAAGATCTCGTCGGACACACCGAAGGGGATGGACACGGTGCGCTGTGGCACAGTCGTCTCTAGCTAGCTAGATGCTGGAAGGAGAAGAAGAATTCAGGAGGAGGAGGAGGAGGAGGAGGTATGGAGATGTAATAGGCATATAGGTGTTAATCAATTTGCGTGCCGAAGATTTGTGCAGTTGGGCTCCCAATTTATAGTGCGGGCAGCGAATCAAAGTAAACAACTTGCGTGCACGGGAGTTGAGGCGCAGGGGCTTTGGCTGACAGGGTAAGAGAAGTGAGTTAATTAAAGAAAGGAGTTTGGGAGCGCATGAGTACGTACATCACTAGGACGACCATTCAAATTATAGACGGACATGAGACGAAGAAATGTCGTGAATGAGAGTAAGGTTCGTCGACTCGGTGATCCGTATCGGATCGGATCTTCTCTGATCTGATATGATATACTCGACTCGATCTTACTCGACGTGTATCATCTCCTTCTTCTTCCTCTCTCTCTCTCTCTCTCTCTCTCTCTCTCTCTCTCTCTCTCTCTCTCTCTCTCTCTCTCTCTCTGTGTGTGTGTGTGTGTGACTCGACCCGACTCGACTAATCATGTGGGTGATCTACAATCTATCAATTTTTTTCAGATACGGTACGGCACGCCCGAGTCAACCCGAGTCGACAAACTATGAATGAGAGTGAGGACATGAGACGAAGAAATGTTGTGAATGAGAACAATGTTCGTCGACTCGGTGATCTGTATCGGATCGGATCTTCTCTGATCTGATATGATATACTCGACTCGATCTTACTCGACGTGTATCATCTCTTTCTTCTTCCTCTCTCCCTCTCTCTCTCTCTCTCTCTCTCTGTGACTCGACCCGACTCGACTAATCATGTGGGTGATCTACAATCTATCAAATTTTTTCAGATACGGTACGGCACGCCCGAGTCAACCCGAGTCGACAAACTATGAATGAGAGTGAGGACATGAGACGAAGAAATGTTGTGAATGAGAACAATGTTCGTCGACTCGGTGATCTGTATCGGATCGGATCTTCTCTGATCTGATATGATATACTCGACTCGATCTTACTCGACGTGTATCATCTCCTTCTTCTTCCTCTCTCCCTCTCTCTCTCTCTCTCTCTCTGTGTGACTCGACCCGACTCGACTAATCATGTGGGTGATCTACAACCTATCAAATTTTTTCAGATACGGTACGACACGTCCGAGTCAACCCGAGTCGACAAATTATGAATGAGAGTGAGGTACGACATGCCCGAGTCAACCCGAGTCGATAAATTATGAATGAGAGTGATGTCTGTTGTTGTAATTCGCATCTCACTAATTAATTAATTAGTTAATTAGTCCACCTGCACTACACAATTATAAGACGACGATTGGGGTGTTCTTACTTTAACCTATGTGATATTATAATATTGTGGAGTACTCAGTTACAGTTTTGGTAGTTTATTACTTAATTAACAATGTTAGAAAATATCCCAACTACAGTACATAAATTTAATGATAAATATGATCTCATGTTTTCAAATTTTAATGCACGGTGGAATCCCCCCCCCATCAGAATAAGGCGCCGTTTGTAATGACGCCATTTTTTTCATATATATATATATATATGGTGTGGGTCGTTGCTGAGACCGATGGGAATACGTACCGTACGCGTGATATACATATTGGTTAGCGGCATTCATCGATGTTTGTAAACTTTGTATCACCCAAGAATCTGAGCTTACAAATTTCAAAGGACTTAAATTTTCTTCTCTTCATGGTGGAAGAGATCATATATGCATTGGCCCCCCGATCGAGTAGATGCAGATCGAACCTAGGGGCTTTTATATTATATTCAATTCAGGTCCTTCTGAATAATTAGGAGCTTTTCTGATAGTGACCACACGCATGGTTGGAACTTTCTACAATACTTGAACGGTAAATCCATGAATTTTCAAATCATTGCTTTTAAAAATAGATGGGACAACTTAATCAAGAGTCAAATTTCGCATCATGCACGGTCCTTAGTTTTCCTTTACAAAGAGAGATGAAGGTGTCTTTCCGTAAATTGATGGATTTTGATTTTATGTTCAATGGTCCATAGCGATCACACCAAAACCTAAATTAAGAGAGGTCATTAGCTTTGTGCACCAATAAAATAATTCGACGTAAATTCAAAACTGTCACTGTCATATATATATTCATCAAGCCAATCAACCCTTGGTCTAAACGTTAATAATGCTCTAACTGCATGTGGTGGTAAGATTTTTGCAACATTCAATCGTACTTTTATCGGAGGGGAATAAGCAAAGGAATCGTCCCTTTCAAATTTCAAAAATCAGAAATTTACTTTGGTAGTCAATTAATGAGGTGATGTACCCAATACTCGTTCCATCATTATTTGGTGATTTGGGAAGCATATATAGATTGCCAACGGTAGAGGTGAAGAATTGGTTCTTAACTCTCGTACGACATTTTTAATATTTATTTATTTGGGGAAGATCGTCCGACACCTATGAAAGTCTGTAAACATCAGAGAAAGAACGTCAGAAAGAGCCCTGAGCGTATCCCTGGGGTCAACCCTCTAATGCTTAAGTCATCACTTGGGGGGATGGAGAATAAGGAAGAACAGGTGTGAGAGAGAGAGCCGAAGGTCATTTATGCAAGTCTGGAGGGATGGTCAGTCTTCCAGAAGAGTGCTCGCTGTATCCAGTGGGCGTTCGCTGGGTGGTAAGGGTGCTCGAAAGATGGCATGTGCTCTCCTTCGTGGAATCCACTCCCGAGGGGTGGATAGTCGAGGCCTCTCTTGTTGTGACAGTAAGTCGATTCTCCTATCTCTATCCGTCTGAGTCTGTGTGTTCATTCGTGTCTGTCGAAGGCCCATTTATAGGGGTTGTCCTGGTGGCGAGGACCTGTCCCTTAGCAGGGAAGGGCACAAGTCGTGGAGTAACGCCTCCCCGCAATCTTGGGGAGTTTTTCGTTGAGGGTCCGTTCCTCTGGAGTCGGGCGGTTCTCTAGCGAGTCTTACGGCGCCTGTAAGGCATGCTCACCCTTAGTAAGGTTAAGGCCGACATCGTGGGAGGTAACGTTCGGTCGCCGGAGGGTCATCCGGTGGCCGTTGCGCCTAGGATGATGTCTTTTGTGGGCTGGCGAATCCGAGGACTATCCGTCCTGGGCTGTCCGTTGTGGGCGGCGGTTGTCGGGGCATGTTCCCTGCATTGTAGAGGTCTGGCTGAAGCGGGCCAGGCATAATGGACCTTATACGGGCCGAGCCAGTTTTACCCTCCTCACTAGCCCCCCACTCTCAGATGTCGAGCTCTTATTTTGGGATCTGAGAGAGAATTTTGTGAGGGCCTGTCGAGGGGGTGTTCCGAGGAGGGCTTCCCCCTATCGCTTGGGCCGGTGGGCCCAACTTTCTGCTTGGCTTCTTGGCGCGCAAGGCACCACTGGTGGTGGTAGATGACGTCATTGTAATCATGACGCATGCTGTCTTTGTCTGGGAGCGCGAGCGCAAACGGTCGCTTGAGTTTGGTATACTGATGGTGACAGGCGCCCTTTCTCCTTCCGTGTGGTCTCGAAGCGGCTATCCCACTTTCGAAAGTTATATGAACCAACACAGGGTCGTTCAGGGAGCCCCACCTGCCCTTCCAGTGCCTGTTGCGGGTGTTAGTCGCTCCCTCTTCAAGTTCCTCCTATCCTGGTGAGGGTTCTCCCCCTTTTTCTATTTTGTGGAGTCATGACACCTCGCAGGAGGACCCTCCGTGTTAGCTCCACGCCTTTCGCCGAGGAGGGGGAAGCAAGGCGTGGCAGTGTCCCGAGCACTTCGAGCGCCGGTCCCAACCGTCCTCACTCCCCATCGCTGGTTGCTTACATGGTAGTTTACGGGCTGCGGGAGGCCTTTCAAATCCCTACCGACTTCGACATTGTCTTCCCAACCATCGATGATAGTCTGTGGAGCCGTCCTCCGGGTAGCATCAGGGTCCCCATAGAGTCCTTTCGAGATGGCTTCCGCCTCCCTGTACACCTGTTCTTTGAGTCAGTCCTCTATCACTACGGTCGGTACCCAGGGGAGCTTTCCCCCAATTCTTGGCGCATCCTGTGTGGGTTCGTCTTTGCCTGTAATCAAGCCTCGGTTGCTCCCAACACCTTCATCTTCCGACAGTTCTACAGCCTTCAGTGTTGTCCTGCCGATACGTCAACTTTTTATTTCCGAGCCAGGAAGGACATGACCCTCGTTCGCGTCACTTTTTTGGTGTCTAATATCAAGCGTTGGTCCGAGGGAGGTAGCGGTCATCCTGGCGATTGGAGCTTTGCCGCGAGCTCTCGTTCCCTTAGGGCTGACAGGCTGCCATCACCAACCACCGAGGAGGCCAGGGCGATTACGGCCCTCCTTCGCCACCCCCTCCTTGACGCTGACACCAAGCTGACCCCGACGGTGCTTCGGGAGTTGGGATTAAGCCCCTCATTTCCCCATGGTACTAACTTCGTCGTTTATCGTACCTTCTTGGCTGTCTGTTGACCTGACCCTTCTAATGTTGTTCTGTAGGGGTGTTGGAGTCGTCGGAGTTGCGGTACGAGACGATCGAGCTACTGCTGTTTGCTCCTTGTCCCATCGACCACGTAGAGCCTGGCACTAACCAGGTGACTTTCGCTACTCCTCGAGAGGCGGTTGCCTTAGCGCCAGGGAGCTTGCCATATCCTCTCCCAGTGGCACTTCCGGTGGAGCGCTCACGTCCACCTCCTGCATCGCCATCTGTCGCCTCCGTGACCAGCGCCGGCTCGGGAGCTCGCATGGTAAGCCAGTAGGAAGCTTCAGAGAGCGTCGATCGCGGCTGTGGAGGCTTCCACTATGTCTGGCTGACAACGTTTCCGGATAAACCTGGAGGCGGTGGAGGCGTTGGATAGCCGTCGTCGGCAGGGGAAGAGGAAGAGGGTCCACGCCACGACCTGTGGTCGAACACCGACGCCACCCCGGCCCATGTCTCCTCCAGCCCTAGTATCAGCTGAGGGGCCGGCTCCTGCTCGGTCTGCCTCTGTCCTCTCGCCGCAGAATGATGTTCCTCCCTCGGTCCCTACCGAGGGGGTTTCTGACGAGGGCAAGGCTCCCTACCCGGACGAGGTCGCTCGTCTTCTGCCGCCTGAGGTCACCCATGCCGTCCACTTCTTGCCACCCGAGGAGGTCACACCAGGGTACGCGGGTTGGCTAGAGGCCTTCGCCCTGATGGACAAGGGTGTACGGGTGCGCGATAGCACCGAGATTTTTGGTCCTGGAGCCCAAGGAGAACTGTAAGACCTGGCGGCGAAGAACTTAAGTTCAATCGCCAGGGCTTTCGGCTTGTGGGGATACCATTTTATCGGGATCACGCAGTAGTTGGCGGCTAGCCAGGCTGTGCAAAAGGAGCTGGAGGTCCAGTGCGCCAAGCTCCAAGAGCACCAAGCGGCGCAGGAGGCTCATTGCGCCAAGCTCTGTGAACGGCTTGAGTCGCAGGAGCGAGCCCTGGCGGAGGCGGTGCGAGATCAGGACGCCTTTCATGTTCAAGCCCAGGCGTTGGAGGGGTCTCTTCAGGAGGTGACCAGGCAGGCCGACCCGGTCGATGCTCGGTCGACCAAGCTAGGGGCCTTGGCGGATGCTGGTGAAGAAAGGGCTCGGGCAGCGGAGGTGCAGTTCGAAAATTTGCACGCGGTGATGGCCACCATTGGCCTAGAGGTGGTAGAGTGTTTTCGGTCATCCTCGGAGTACCAGGATGATCTAAACGCGACTGCCGTCGAGGTCTACGGTCCGACCCGAGACAGTGGCTTCCAAGAGGGCTGGGCGGTTGGCCTCCAAGCTGCTGCCGGACACTTAGGCGGTCCGGTGCCCTCCATGCCGCCCCCCTTGACACCATTTGATCCTGTGGTTGGCGAGGGTGATGAGGAGTTTGGTGAGGGAGAGCCTGGTGAGACGGGGCCGAGCACGGAGGGGCAAGCTACTGGGGCAGAGCGCTCGACGGAGAGGGAATTGGTGGATCTGACAGACGATCTTCCTCCTCCTACGACCGCTCCTGAGGGTGTGCCCGGAGCTTGAGACCAAGGGCGACCGACGGTGCCGAGGGGGCGAGCTCCTGAGGGTGCTTGCCCTTTGATGTATCACACTTTTTCCTTCTTTTTTTGTATTGTGTTTCTCCTTGCTGTTCAACTGGGGTACGCCCGAACGGTCGTTACCCCACCTATGTAAACTTTCTAAGTTTGACATGATGACTTTCCTTTCCTTCGCAAGTTCTGTAGCCTACGGTATCTCCCACGAATTTTGCCTGCTTTGTTTTAACTACTTCTCGGGATACAAAACAGCAGTAAGGGGCTCGCTCTGAGGGGGCGCGAACTTCGGGTTCCGTGGCTTCGGTTTCCTGGGTGCACTCTGAGAGGGCGTGAACTTTGGGGCCTGTCACTTCGGTTTTCACTAAGTCGGAGAGGCGGTAAGACTCCTCTCCCCCTTCTGGGGGCTTTGTCTTCTCCCTATAAATATCTCCCCTACAGCGAACCCTTAGGCCATCTTGGGCCTGCTGATCGGTTAAACGGAAGTTTTTGGAGGCTGTCGTCAGAGAAGTCAGGCTCTTCACCGGACAAGGCTCCCTACAAGTGCGTGTGCTTCCGGAAGGAGGCGCTGCCTGCGCCTGAGCCGCCGGAGGGGGAGAGTAGTAGCGGCGGCGTATCGGAGGACTACAAGTAGGGGTACCTCCAGGGATGGCGGGAAGCCTTGATGCTGTCATAGATGCTTCCACATTGTACATGACTTCCAATATCTGTGACATGGTCATTGCACTTTCGCTGGAGGAGTTTCTAATTTGGTATCCTTCTTTCATTATCTCACATAGCCTGGTCTGGATGCGACCTGCGACAATTCTCATATCGTGAGCAGTCCTCTGACTGGAGTCTCTTGATTTTTTTTAAGATCTGCCTTAGGCATTCAAACACACTTTCATAGTTGTTGTCCATGTCCTCATATGTTGTTCTTTGTATAGGAGAGGGACTCCTACCGATATCTGCTTCATCCTGATGGGCAGGTGGCATTATCCCTACCAATGGTTCTTGATTTGTCTGAACTATCTAAACTCCTACCTCCACTCCTATGTGACTTGATGCTCTTTGTGTTTCATTTTCAACTTGAGCAGCTAGAGGATGCTCTGTACTCAAGGATTATGCAGCCCTGTTCTATTCTTCATGTTCCTTTGGCTGAACAAAAATCACTTCTGGTGGATGGACATCACCAATTAGATTATCCACCTTAGTGACCAGATCATCTAAGGTCATTTCAGCTACTTTTGTTTTCCTTGCTTCTGCCTTTGGAAGAGCGACTACTGGAGCCTCTTCTCTCTGCTCATCTACCTGAGCAGTCTTTGCATGCGCTACTTCGTATTGCTCCACATGTGGGCCTGGTTCTTCTTGACTGGCATGTGGTACTTAAGCAACAGATGGCTCACCCTTACCTTTGCTAGTCTTTTTCTTCCATTTGCCATCTTGATTTATATGTCTACCCTTGTATAGTGTGGATTCACTTATAGCATTGACTGTTATTGCATAATCTCTAGCCATATCATTCCCATAGTGAGTGAAGATTAGAGTGAGAGATGTACGGTATGACAGAAGTGCATCTCTGTTGCTTACACCCTTCTCTTTGGCAATCCTTTTCATAGAGTATTGATCCTATCATATAATATTTCCCTAATATTAATTATCTATTTTCTCTTCAGAGCCTATACCCAGGGATAGATGCAATGGGCTATCCTGAGGTGAACAGTCCTCAGTTCGGGGTCCATCTTACTAGATGAAATCTCTTCTGTCTCAGACCTTAGAAGGCTACCTATTGTCGACTTTATTTCCTCTTTCTCTATTTATTTTCTAGGTCTTATTCTTTTACCATATCCTCCCAAAACTTAATTTAGAAGGGCCTTTGTGACGACCATTTCTATTCCCTTTACCATAGTCCTTAGACAATCCTTCTCCACCTTCATATTTCTAAAAAATGTGCGAACTAACCTAGGGTACATAGTTTCTATTAAACATACCACTAGGCATCGGGTTACAGCAAGCATCTCTTCTATATTGATTCCTTTTGCTATGAGTCCCCAGACATCAACCTTCTTTCTTGGTAGCAGATCTCTGCTCTCAAACCAAACCCTAGCTTGCTCGATGACGAACCCTAGAATCGCCTGCCTTGCTGCCGCTGCCATCTCCCTCAATCAATCTTCTAGAGGTTTTGGAGAGGTTGTGAGGGAGAAATGAGATCTCCAGAGAGAGAAAAGCTTTGAGCTTTCGGACATGGAGGCTTAGATGGAGGAGACGGGAAGAGAAACTGCCAGAGAAACTTTAACGGGAAGAAGAGAAATGGAGGAGAGGTTTGGGCAAAATGAGGATCGTTACGTGTCTGACGTAACTGACCTTTTAGTAGCATTCACTGGCCTATTCACTTTTTAATTTGAATTTCATCTAATTCTAATATGTCAGAGAGTTAGATGATTCCTCTTTTGTCTTTTAGTGGTTATTGGATGAAATTTTGTCTAATCTTGATTGATGATCCCAAATATGCATAGATAAGTGCCATTAAAATATTATTTTGGATGTAGTAAGGCATCCAGTTCTCATTATCACCAATTTGTGTTTGTTAGATGAATTCACTTCATCTACTTTAAATGCAAGACGTTGCACGACATCTAAGTTAACATTTTTTTAAAATATAATTTCAATCATAAAATAATTATCAGATGAAAATAATTAAATCAAGCAATGTAAGACATAAGTAGTGTAGGTGTTTATGATATCCATTACTGAATGACTTCAGTGTTGTGCATCCCTTTAGTTTTGATGATGACAAAGGATATGTTTAATTGCTCCTTCAATATAAAGTAATGGACTCATGATAATTTGATGATGACAAAAGATGTGGTTAACTAATTCAATGTAAATCTGATAGTAATTTCAGGTATACTGAAGTTCTAATGAAGTCAACAAATCAGAGGAAGTTGTCAAGGTTTCTTGTCGACCAGAGTAGTAGTCATTGTCGACCAACGAATCCAACCAAACACAGTTCAAGCTATGTTTTCTCTGTACGCACTCTGGTTGTCGACCAGAGCCCTGCCCGTTGTCGACCACGAAGCAATACAAGCGAATCCAACTCTGTACAGACTTTTCCTCTGTACAGACTTTCCTCTGTACAGACTTCGGTGGTCAACCAGTTACTTTTCCTTTGTACAGACTTCGGTGGTTGACCAGTTACTTTTCCGCTGTACAGACTTCTGTGGTCAACCAAAGGTCTGCTCGTTGTCGACCACGGAACAGACAGAGCATCAGACAGAACTGCCATACATCTGGACATTGCCCCTTGTCGACCAGCGACAGGGCTATTGTCAACAATGAGCGATACGAGCATCAGCCTGAAGAACCAGTCGTCTGGACATTGTTCTTTGTCGACCAGTGACAAGCTCATGGTCGACCACGGGTGTTATAGCGTCCAGAACCGAACTCTAACCGAATTCTGTTTTGGTTCCTTAAAACCTGCAGATTGTTGTTGCAGGTTGTTGGGCTGTTCAGATGATAAGATTACGCACGGGATTCAAGGAGAGAATCTTGCTAAGAACCGGTCAAATCTTTTCTAAGATTCTATTTAATCTTCTCCCTGTTTTTAGCGAGTAATCCAACAGGTTTTGCACTTGCGCGGGAAACAGCTTCGTGATTAATAAGAACTGGTGCAAAAAGGAGAAGAGACAGAGAGCGGGGTGTGGAACATAGAGCAGAAGAAAAGGACACCCACGAAGATACTCTGAAAGAGAAAAGGAAGAGTGGCTCTCCAGCAATCAAGAAGCAGCAGAAGACAGAAGTGTTCTTCGGTGCTGCAGAAAGAAGACCTGGCTCAAGGCGTTGCAAGTTCCAGCAGCAAGGCAGCTGAAGGCATCCTGCTGGAAGTCCTACAGGGAGTCTTGCCTTGTTACCTATGTGATTGAGTCCCAAGCTGAACTCTTTAATTACTCTGCTTCAAAAGTCTATGTTCAGCCTTGTTACACCTTTTTCTATTTATCTTTTCATTACATCAAGAGTCAAGCTGTGAGGCAGCGGAGTCAAGCTGTGAGGCAGCGGAGTCAAGCTGTGTGTCAGCAGGAACAAGCTGTGTGACAGCGGTGTTTGTGTGAGATCAGAAGTTCTCATTTAGTGAAGCCTTGCTCAAGTTGAGCAAGGGGTGGACGTAAGTCTCGGGAAGAGACTGAACCACCTAAAAATCCTGTCTTGTGATTTTTCGTGTGGTGTGTGCTCTTATTATTGCTTGCTGTCGCTATAGCTATCAGTTTTATCGTTGCAACCCATAGCTTGCTTAAGGTCTAATCGATTGTTGATTTATAAATTGAAAAAGGGGCTAGATCTATTCACCCCCCCTCTAGATCTATTCAGTCCGTACTCAACACGTGGTATCAGAGCTAGACTCTCCGAAAATGTGGTCTAACAACCAGGAGAGACCTAGCGGACTGAACTCTAGAAGTCTAATGGCTGAGGGACACTCAGTGACTAGACCACCATACTTTGATGGAAATGATTACTCATACTGGAAAAATCGTATGCAGGTGTTCTTGAGAGCACAAGATCATGAGATGTGGAGAGTAGTGAGCCGCGGACCCTATGAGCTGCCCGAAGACGAGGATACCTGGACCAGAGAACAGGTCAGAAAATCAACCATCAACTGGGGAGCTATGAACGTAATGCAATGCGCACTTCATCCCACGGAGTTCTCAAGAGTCTCACAATGTGCAACAGCCAAGGAGATGTGGGATCGACTCAAGGTCATCTATGAAGGTACGTCAGAGGTAAGGGAGACAAAAGCAAATATGTTAGTCTCAGAATATGAAATGTTTAGAATGAAAACTGATGAAAACATTTCTGATATGTATGCTAGACTAGTGCAACTAACAAATAGCTTAAAGAGTCTAGGGAAAACCTACAAGGAGCAAGAGCTAGTGAGAAAAATTTTAAGGTCCCTCACTCCTATGTGGCATACCAAGGCCACAGTCATTGAGGACTCAAAGAACCTCACTACTATGACTGTGGATGAACTAGTAGGTTCCCTAATGGCCTATGAGGTCAATCTAAAAGGAAAGGAAGAAGAGGTCAAGAAAAAGAAACAGCTAGCTCTGAAAACTAAAATAGGCACCTCTGAATCATCTGACACTGATGACTCATCTAGCACAGGTGAGGAAACTGGTGAGCTTGCCACGCTAACAAGAAAGTTCAGAAAGTTTCTGCGGAAGGAAGGTAAGGGATTTAAAAATCCGAAGGGCATGGTAAGAAGGTCACCCCAGTTTCAGTCTGACAAAACTAAAGCCTCATCTAACAAACTTGCCTGCTACAACTGCAGAAAATCAGGACACATGAAGGCTGAATGTCCAGAGGCTCCTAAGAAATCAAGCTTCAAGTGGAAAGGCAAGAGACCAAAGGCAATGATAAGCACATGGAGCGAGGAGGAGGAAAGCAGCGAAGAGGAAACAACCTCCGAAGAAGAAGAAGGAAACACATGTCTAATGGCCAAAGGAGACAGCAACGATCTTGAGGTAACCTCCCCTTTTCAAGATTTTTCTAGTTCAGATTGGGAAGAAGCCTATTCAGACTTACTTGATACATATGAAATAACAAGAAAGGAAAATAAAAGGTTGAAGAAGAAAGTTAATCAGCTCAATGATGATAGCAACCTAATTGCTAACAGAACTAAACTAGAATTGGAAATCACCACCTTGCAAAATAAGCTGAATCAACACAAGACAGATGAAGAAAATGTCAAAGAACTATTGGAAGAAAATGCGATACTAAAAAACACAATTGATGAGTTAAAACTAAAGACTCAAGAATATGAACAGCAAACTAAGTTAACTCAAGAAAGAAACGACTCACTCAAGGAAGAAAACAGTCAACTTCTGAAAGAAATAGAAAGAATCCAAAGTGAACTAAAAAACAAACAGGAAACATTGGAAAAAATGACTAAGGGTGAAGAAAACTTGAACGCGGTGTTAGGAATAAAAGTAAATTTTCAGAAAGAGGGGTTAGGATACAACCCAACAGCTAAAAAGGAATTTCAACTAAAAACGTTAAATGAAAAAGCTGACACAAAAGGAAAAGGCCCCCTGATAAACCTATATCAAAACAAACAAAAGGACATAGCTGAAAGTTCCTCTAAACAGACTAATGTCACCTGGGAAGAGAGGAATTCTAAAGGGAAAATGATCAATCTACATCAGCTTAAAAACAACAGCCATATCAGACGAGAAGTTCAAATTCACAGAAGTAACCAGACAAACAGAGCATCAAATCATGTTAATAAACCCAGACCTGTAAAACAAGGTGTCTGGAAACAGGCTGGTCGACAACAGACTCCTCCTATGTCGACCAGAGGGTCTGCCAGAACAGGTACTGGCTTCGGGAGAAACCCTGGTCGACCACAGACATACCAGATGTCGACCAGACAGACAAACAGAACCCACAACCTCTCTCAGCTGAAACAGAATGGAAATTGGAATTTAAGAAAATGGACTCAACATAGAGGAACATTAAATCAAAAGGAACACAACCTGAACAAGTTAAGAATCGAAAAGACAAACTGTTCTAACAAAGTTTGGGTTCCCAAGATGTTGTTACATCAGTTTCATGATTTCACAAGCTATCTTGGACCCGGGTACCATTGGGGTCCAAAAGTTTCTGTGTAATTTGTGATGCAGGAATGTCAGGCAGTCATGCACAACAAGTGGTAAGACCGTTTAGTGCAAAAACTCCATGTAAAATATTCAAAGGTAAGAAACCATCCCTAGCTCATTTTAGAATCTTTGGTGCAAGGTGTTACATTCATAACAATGATAAGAAAGTCTTGGACAAATCTAAACCTAAGAGCAACTCAGGAATATTCTTGGGCTATTCTGATCGATCAAGAGCCTATAGGGTATTTAACACCAGAGATCAAGTGGTTGAAGAACCCCCTCATATTTCATTTGATGAAATTAATGATTTTGGCAAAAATGAACAGGTCAGCAAGGAAGAAGAAGATGGGGAATTTCAGGATGGCAAAGAAAAACCGACGGAGAATGAAGAAGAACTGAATCAAGAAAGAAATCAAGGTAATTCTAATGACCAAACCGAAGGAGAGGTCAACTCAGGCAACAATCTTGAAAACTCAAGACTTCTTAGAGATCATCCCTTGGATAACATTATTGGTAGTAGTCATGATCCTAGGAAGACTAGATCTCAGCTCAAGACCATTAATGAACTAGATCAACTTGCCCTTGTGTCCCAAATAGAGCCCAAATCTATAGTGAAAACCTTAAAGGTTGAATCATGGATAAGTGCCATGCATGAAAAACTAAATCTGTTTGAAAGAAAAGAAAATCAGTCGTTGTTTATGACTCTCTATCATTTCTGCAAATAGTTATGTCAGCTAAGTATCTGCTACTGGTAAGGTTGGGAGTTCAACTGATTACTGAAGCAAGCCTGCAAGCTCCTGGTACTGCTACTATTTAGCTCTGGTGGTCGACCAACGACCGGGCAGTGGTCGACAACGCCATCAGGACAGGATACTGGATGGGTTCTGTGGCTGCGCAGATGTCGACAACAGACAGTCCCATGGTCGACAATGGATCTGTACGGAAGCAAATGTCCACTTTAGACAGGTTCCTGGTTGACACTAGTTCTGGTAGGGAATCTTCTGGACTGGTTAAACTGTTTGGACTCAGATTCATATTCACTCATTCATCATCATTCATACTTTCCATTCCCTGTGTCTGTCTATCTCATCCTGGCCAACATTTTTTTGATTCAGCATGGATTCACAAATTGAGGGGGAGTACAAGTGTAAACTCATTCCTTGATGAAACATTGAATAACCTAACCATATCTTCCAATAAAATCACCAAGGTGATCAATAAGAGTAGAGGTTGAGTGTAGTAATGAGGATTTGGACTGTACTACTTCAATAAAGTCAAGCCATAACTATGATTCTGTCACATGATTTTGAAGACTTATGATTTTTAGTAGTGAGTCGGTTTCTCTACCTGTGCTAATTCTGAACAGTTAATATAAATCCAATAATATAGCATGAATGCACGTGGAATACGCCATAATTCTGTCTTCATGGTAGAGCAATGGATTGGATTCTGAGAAACTACTGCCTCCCATGTTAAAGAAAAAAAATTGGATGAAAAATAAGTGAGAGGCATGTGTGTCATGAAGAATCAATCTATCTCTGCTGCTCTAAAAAATTATTGAGATTGGGCATACTGAGTAACTGGGGATATTGGCGTCTGATAAACGTATATCTTCACGGATAAAAGGTGTGTCCCAGCTAAAAGTGGAATGGTTAGGCATGCTAAGTAGCCGAGGTTTCTAGAGTGTAAAAAGCGTGTCTCCTCGTGTAGAAAAGCATGTGATAAACCTGACCACAGCCTTCAAAATGATTCCAAAAAGAAATTTTCAAAATTACTCAAACGACAGAAGAAAATGGTTGACCGAAGGCATGGCATGCAAAGAAAAGCTAAAAACACTGTTCAGCTCGCACTGTTAGTCAAACAGCCTCATGAAATCTATTATAAGTTTGAGAAGTCATATGGAGGAAAATTAGATATGGGGCGCAAGTTTATTGGTGCAATACCTTCAAATTCAATGAACCACAAGGCCCACTCTACTTGTTTACAAGGTGATCTCTGCTAAGAATGGATAGGTTAAATAAATGCTTCATTAAGGAAAGGGCGTACACTTCAATCAATTTCCCCAAAATTCAATTCGGCTGATTAAATCCTGACCCTTCGTTTTCTTCATCAAGCTGTTTCTCTACCCTAGGATAAACACCCAGGAGTCTTCGTATTTCATTCTGCTCCACCACCTCCTTTCACATCCTGTTCGGAGTGATTATTTTTTTGATTTCCCCTCTTTTTGCTGTTGACAAAGGGGGAGAAAGAGTTTGTTGTCCTTGTGCCAAATAATGCCAAGTCTACTTATGGTTATGTTATTGTCATCTTACCTTCTCTATGGATGTCTTTGAATAACATATCTTTGAATAACATATCAAATGAATTGTCTGGCTTAAATAATTGCATGGTTTGTCACAATGACTCATGGTTGTCATCATCAAAAAGGGGGAGAATGTTGTGCATCCCTTTAGTTTTGATAATGACAAAGGATATGTTTAATTGCTCCTTCAATATAAAGTAATGGACTCATGATAATTTGATGATGACAAAAGATGTGGTTAACTAATTCAATGCAAATCTGATAGTAATTTCAGGTATACTGAAGTTCTAATGAAGTCAACAAATCAGAGGAAGTTGTCAAGGTTTCTTGTCGACCAGAGTAGTAGTCATTGTCGACCAACGAATCCAACCAAACACAGTTCAAGCTATGTTTTCTCTGTACGCACTCTGGTTGTCGACTAGAGCCCTGCCCGTTGTCGACCACGAAGCAATACAAGCGAATCCAACTCTGTACAGACTTTTCCTCTGTACAGACTTTCCTCTGTACAGACTTCGGTGGTCAACCAGTTACTTTTCCTTTGTACAGACTTCGGTGGTTGACCAGTTACTTTTCCGCTGTACAGACTTCTGTGGTCAACCAAAGGTCTGCTCGTTGTCGACCACGGAACAGACAGAGCATCAGACAGAACTGCCATACATCTGGACATTGCCCCTTGTCGACCAGCGACAGGGCTATTGTCAACAATGAGCGATACGAGCATCAGCCTGAAGAACCAGTCGTCTGGACATTGTTCTTTGTCGACCAGTGACAAGCTCATGGTCGACCACGGGTGTTATAGCGTCCAGAACCGAACTCTAACCGAATTCTGTTTTGGTTCCTTAAAACCTGCAGATTGTTGTTGCAGGTTGTTGGGCTGTTCAGATGATAAGATTACGCACGGGATTCAAGGAGAGAATCTTGCTAAGAACCGGTCAAATCTTTTCTAAGATTCTATTTAATCTTCTCCCTGTTTTTAGCGAGTAATCCAACAGGTTTTGCACTTGCGCGGGAAACAGCTTCGTGATTAATAAGAACTGGTGCAAAAAGGAGAAGAGACAGAGAGCGGGGTGTGGAACATAGAGCAGAAGAAAAGGACACCCACGAAGATACTCTGAAAGAGAAAAGGAAGAGTGGCTCTCCAGCAATCAAGAAGCAGCAGAAGACAGAAGTGTTCTTCGGTGCTGCAGAAAGAAGACCTGGCTCAAGGCGTTGCAAGTTCCAGCAGCAAGGCAGCTGAAGGCATCCTACTGGAAGTCCTACAGGGAGTCTTGCCTTGTTACCTATGTGATTGAGTCCCAAGCTGAACTCTTTAATTACTCTGCTTCAAAAGTCTATGTTCAGCCTTGTTACACCTTTTTCTATTTATCTTTTCATTACATCAAGAGTCAAGCTGTGAGGCAGCGGAGTCAAGCTGTGAGGCAGCGGAGTCAAGCTGTGTGTCAGCAGGAACAAGCTGTGTGACAGCGGTGTTTGTGTGAGATCAGAAGTTCTCATTTAGTGAAGCCTTGCTCAAGTTGAGCAAGGGGTGGACGTAAGTCTCGGGAAGAGACTGAACCACCTAAAAATCCTGTCTTGTGATTTTTCGTGTGGTGTGTGCTCTTATTATTGCTTGCTGTCGCTATAGCTATCAGTTTTATCGTTGCAACCCATAGCTTGCTTAAGGTCTAATCGATTGTTGATTTATAAATTGAAAAAGGGGCTAGATCTATTCACCCCCCCTCTAGATCTATTCAGTCCGTACTCAACATTCAGTTCCTATATATGCCCAGTTTACATCTGATGGTAGAAACTTGTCCTCAACTAAACATTTGGTGAAGATATCAGTTAATTGGTGGTCCGTATCTATAAATTTAAGATCCATGTCTTTCTTAGCTACATAATGTAATATTCCAGACCTTTCGGATCCTTCTTCGTGGGTCCCGGATCTGAGTTCTCGGAGTGTCCGGCTCCGTCGTGTCCAAAATTTCGTTTCGGACATTTTTCGTGTTCGGATCGACGCGATCCGGAGTTGTTTCAGATGCCCAGAAGCGTTCCGCGGCTTTTCCGCGTGTGTTTTCCGATTTCCGGTGTGTATTTCGGTAATTCCTTTGGAACCTTGCTGCGGGTGAACCGGGTCGTTCACCTGGGCACGAGTGGTACCGTTACTGTAACGACCCGAGAATCCGATTACCGGGAAGGCCCGATAACCCGAGACTCGAACTGCCGCCCACGAGCCGGGAGGGCTCGGAAGGGCTAAAAGGAGTGTGGAGACACAAAGAAATAGGAAATAAAGCAGGACAACAATTAACAGAAATAAATAAACAACTACAGCTATAACAGAGTCCAGTTGGTCGTTTGGGGCTGAAGCGCACGAGCTGGGGGTCCATCTCCCTACCTCCACCGAAGATTTCGCGCATCGTGGAGGCCGATCCACGAAGAAAATGCCGTTGAAGCCTCGCCGTTCCACGAACCCACGGCCGCGCTTCACCGCGCCTCCACCGCCTCGATCCTCATCCATCCTCGCCCGTACCTTGCCCGCGCCGTCCCCACCTCGCCCACGCTCCACCCCGTCGGCCGCCGGAGAGGAGAGATGGAGAGGAGAGAGCGCGAGAAGAGAGAGGGAGAGAAGAGAGAAATGAGAGGGGAGAGAGAGAAAATGGTTATATATAGGAAAATCCAGAAATTTGAAAAAATTCCAAAAAATAAAAAATCACACCCTCGCGATCCTCGGAACGCACTGATCGCAACGGTACCACACTCGCCTAGGTGAACGGCCCGGTTCACCCGCAACGAGGTTCCGAAGGAATTACCGAAACACACACCGGGAATCGGAAAACACACGCGGAAAAGCCGCGGACGCACTCCGGGCCTCCGAAATAACTCCGGATCGCGCCGATCCGAACCCGAAAGATGTCCGAAACGAAATTTCGGACACAACGGAGTCAAACACTCAGAAAAACCAGATCCGGGATCCACAAAGAGGGATCCGAAAAACCCGGGGCATTACAATTACGATCGGTGCATTCCGAGGATTCTGGAAATGTAATTTTCTATTTTTTGGTATTTTTTAGAATTTCTGAATTTTCTATAAATACCTCTCTTTTTCTCTCTCTCTTCCCCACCCTCTTCTTCTTCTTCTTCCCTTTCTCACCACCGTGAGCACCGCCCCCTTCCTCTCTCTCTCTCTCTCCCGTTCGACCGCGGCGGCGTCCCCTCCGACTGCAGACGGCGTAGGGTGACAGCGTGACGACGTGAGCGACGACGAGGCGATCGTGGCGGCGTAAAGCTTGTGAGAACCGTGAAGGGACGAGGGTTTTTCAAAGCGTTCTTTGCGATTTCGGCGACGATTCGGCGAAACTTTTGCTCCATTGAGGTAGGGTGACGTTCCCTAGCTCCCCGCCTTTCGTTCCCGTGATTTGTAGGCCGAGGGGAGGCCGAGAGGGGCGTGTTTTAGCGGGTTTGAGGTTTTCCATGATTTGGGGAGAGTTCACTCGATCTATGGATTTAGCCCGCGATTTCACGTTTTGGTGGCCTAGTATCATGTTAGGGGTCCCCAGGGGTCTTCCCCTTTGATTTCCCCCTCTCCGGTGGAGGCATGGGGGCGTGGTTAGATTTTTGGGCGTTTTCCCGTCATTTCGACCTCGGGCGAGTGTGACGGTCCTTCCAGTGACCGTCACATCATGTAACGCGCCTAGGTGGGTGCGTTACAGCCCTGTGTTGCCAATTGGGGGTCTGTGGGCTGTGACGGCCCCTCGATAGACCGCCACAGGCGTGTGACGCGCCTGGGTTGGGCCGTCAAAGGCTTCCCGACCATTGGCACGACCGTTGGTTTTTGACCGTTGGGGGGTCAAGGCCTGTGACGCACCAGGACTGGCGCGTCACAGCCTTGTGACGCCCCAGGGAGGGTGCGTCAGAGTTGACGAACCCCAGGTCATGTAACGCTCCAGCGTTGGACCGTTACATGCTATGATGCACCGAGTGGCACGCGTCACAGCTGTTCCTCGTTTGTCTTGTGACGCACCAGGGTAGGCGCGTCACAGTCTGTAACGCACCAGGGAAGGTGCGTTACGTGTGGTTTTCCACCCAGTGTGTGACGCGCCTGCATTGGGCCGCCAGGTCGCTGTGACGGTCCAGCCTAGACCGTCAGAGCATGTGACGCGTCTAGGGTAGACCGTCAGGCTCTGGGCTGCACTGGGAGGTCTGCAGTCCCGTTTCTTGTCCGACTGTGGTCACCGTGCGACCGTACCGGTACGTGGGACGGTCCCCGTACGTCGTCGGATGCGAACGTCATTTTTCGTTTACTTGAGAGTCTACTCCGTTGGTGACCCTCCACTAGTCGTAGCCCACCAGTACGCGGTGCTGGTCTCACCAGGGAGTGGTGTACGGGCCGACCCTTAAGAGACAGTTTGTGGACCGGTTGCCGTCGGGCCCCGCGTCTAGCAGTCAGAGTCCGACTGAGAGGAAAATCGGTCAGAGGACCAGACCAGGGACGGACGGTCTGTGTGTGCACACGTGGTTGGGGGCGGTTGGACCCAAGCTGACGGGCGTGACCCCAGCTACTCACTTGTTCGTGGTTACTCGTTAGGTGTCCGTGCCTTTGGTAGGCGCTACCACGTCAGGCAGTTCACCTGCGGTGCGGTGTAAGTCGTCAGGGGACGCTACCGACTATGCTTCTAGTGGGAGGTACTCCTGTCGAGTAGGGAGTGTCAGATTGTCAATCGTTGTGACTTCGACCTTCGGGTTTGGTCGGGTTGACCGCTGTGTTCCGGTCATTTCACCGCGGCGTGTGTGTCGATTTTCGTGCCGTGAGACTAGTGTTTCGTAGATAGCAGGGCTTCCCTTTCTGAGGTACTCGCTTAGCCGCTAGCGTAGTGGTTTCCCGTTTGCGAGGTAGGGTTCGAGCGATCCCTACTGAGTCTTGTTCTGAGATTCATTCCCTACGTGTTTCCACCGTGTTTCAGGTGAGACGCGGCTTCAGGGGAGCGCGTCTGAGGTTCAGCGAGGTTCGGGTGCCCAGCATTAGTGCCAGAGGTCAGAGCCGGGGTATGCCCCGTGTAGCTGTACTTTTCTTTTTCGTCTCTGTACTAGTTGTGGACTACTGTTGCTATTCTATTGTTATCTGGTGGACCATGTATGAATTAAAATGTTGTTTATTTCCTGCTTAATTATATAAACTGTTTAATTTCTACAATTATTTGTGATACTTGTGTAGTTTCCACACCATCCTTCTAACCATTCCGAGTCTTCGGACTCGTGGGTGACGGTACGAGTCTCAGATTATCGGGCCTTCCCGGTAATCGGATTCTCGGGTCGTTACAGCTTGTATCAGAGCGCGGTTGTGGGATTATACGAGAATCATAAGTAATTGTTGTGGTCCACTAGTCCACAGCAATGATGTACGATTGACACTGGCATCGGGCATCGTGCATTTTTCTTGACCTTGCTGCTTCCGTGTTTTCTGTCTTTTGCTTCAGGAGCGAGTATGGCGCCGAGGCGGAGCACTCGCTCTCAGCAGGGGCAGTCGGCTGGAGGTCAGGAGATCCAGCAGAAGGAGCAGAGTAGAGTGCCACTTGTGGCCACCGAGGCAGTGGATACTACGAGGCTTCCGGGGGCCTAGGATTTCTTTCGTGGCATGTACCAGCTTATGTCGCAGCAGTTCGACGGAGAAGTTGGCGAGGGCTCGTCGACCAGGGGTGGGTCAGGCCGAGGCCGAGCAGTAAGGGATTTCTTGTAGTTTCATCCACCTTACTATGGCGGTCAGTCAGACCCTGATGCGGCTCGAGATTGGCTCGACGAGATGGAGCGGGTGTTCAATTCCTCGCGATGTACTGTAGAGGACAGGGTGATGTTGGCCTATAGCCAGTTGCAGGGTACGGCTCGAGCGTGGTGGTCTTCCGAGTGGAAGACGTCTTTTCAGTCACGTCCCCTTGAGCAGATTCCGTGGAGCTCGAGGCCAGATTACACATATGACCAGGGCAGAGGCAGTGGCGTCGCAGCTCGTGGAAGGTACCGTTCAGATTTTGGGTTGTGCGGCTCGGGTTCTGTTTGATTCTGGCACGTCTCATTCGTTTATTTCGGAGGATTTCGCGCTGAGTATCGAGGAGCCGGTGACCCAGTTGTCCTGCGATTTGGCAATGGAGTTACCCTCGGGTGATTTTATGATCACTCCGTATTGTTTCGATGAGGTTCCGGTGTGGGTGGAAGGGCGGAGTTTGCCGGCTAGGCTCTATGCGTTGCCGCTTCAGGACTTTGATGTGATTTTGGGCATGGATTGGCTCGAGGCACATCATGTGTCGGTGGATTGCGGCTCGAAGAGGGTTTATTTCCGGCGACTTCGTGGACCCACCTTCTATTTCCAAGGTATCAGGTCTTCCTCTTCCCGTTTCCTTATTTCGGCGATTCGAGCTCGTCGTTTGCTTGATGCGGGTTGTCAGGGTTTTCTCGCTTCTGTGGTCTTGGTAGACCAGCCGGGTCCGGATGTCGAGGACATTCCGGTGGTGTGCGAGTTTCCTGATATTTTTCCGGAGGACTTACCTGGGTTGTCTCCCCAGCGGGAGATCGATTTCGTCATCGAGGTGGTGCCGGGTACGGGACCTTTGGCGAAGGCTCCCTACCGTATGGCCCCCGCTGAGTTGAGGGAATTGCAGGCACAGTTGCAGGAGCTGCTGGCCAAGGGGTACATTCATCCTAGCTTTTCCCCTTGGGGTGCGCCTGTTTTGTTCGTAAAGAAGAAGGACGGTAGCTTACAGTTGTGCATTGACTACCGACAGCTGAATGAGGTAACCATTAAGAACAAGTATCCGTTGCCGCGGATTGATGATTTGATCGACCAGCTTCAGTCTGCTCGAGTGTTCTCGCGGATTGATTTACGGTCTGGTTACTATCAGCTGAGGATTCGCGAGTCCGATGTGGAGAAGATTGCGTTTAGTTTGAGGTATGGGCATTATGAGTTCTTGGTGATGCCGTTTGGGCTCACCAATGCCCCCGCAGCCTTCATGGACTTGATGCAGAGGGTGTTTCGTCCGTACTTGGACCAGTTTATGGTCGTATTTGTGGACGACATCCTTGTTTATTCGCGGTCTGCCGAGGAGCACGCGTACCATTTGGGTGTGGTGCTGCAGATGTTACGAGATCACCAGTTGTATGCGAAGCTCAGTAAGTGCGAGTTCTGGCTTCGTGAGGTGCACTTTTTGGGGCATGTGATCTCTGGTGATGGTATTTCCGTGGACCCCGCTAAGGTCGAGGCAGTGATGCAGTGGCCGAGGCCGAGGTCTGTGATGGAGATCCGGAGTTTCTTGGGGCTTACAGGCTATTATCGTCGGTTTATCCAGGATTTTTCTCGCATTGCTACCCCGATGACCAGACTTACGCGGAAGGATGTGCCTTTCATCTGGACTGATGAGTGTGAGCATAATTTCAGGGAGCTGAAGAGATTGCTCACCTCGGCTCCGGTGTTGGTTTTGCCTTCTGGACCGGAAGATTTTGTGGTGTGTACAGATGCTTCCGGGGTCGGACTGGGTGTTGTGTTGATGCAGCATGGTAGAGTGGTGGCCTATGCATCTCGGCAGCTGAAGCGCCACGAGGAGAACTACCCTACCCATGACCTAGAGTTGGCGGCTGTGATCTTCGCGTTGAAGATCTGGAGGCATTATCTGTATGGTGAGAAGTTCGAGGTGTTCACTGACCATTAGAGTTTGAGGTATGTGTTCACGCAGAGGGACCTTAACCTCAGGTAGAGGTGTTGGATAGAGTTTATGAAGGATTATGACTTCACCCTGTCTTATCACCCGGACAGGATGAATGTCGTCGCCGATGCTTTGAGTCGGAAGGTCGCGGTCAGTGCCTTGATGTTGAGGAAGTGGAGGCTCTGGGAACAAGTGCCCGAAGTGTCATTTAGGCTCAAGATTCCCCAGGAGCCAGGGTTAGCAGTGCTCGCGAGTATGACTGTCACGCCTGCTATCCGCCGTCAGGTGACAGTGGCTCAGCATGCAGACCCTGAGTTGTCTCGGATTTTGGCCTTGGCTGATGTGGAGCACGGCGAGGACGGTGCTGCGAGATTTCATGGTAGGTTGTACGTCCCAACCGATGAGCAGGTTCGTCGTGCGGTGTTGCGCGAGGCTCATGGGAGCAAGTACACCGTACACCCGGGTGCGACGAAGATGTATCGGAACTTGCGGAGGCAGTTCTGGTGACCTGGCATGAAGAGAGATGTGGCCGAGTTTGTGGCCAGGTGCCTGACCTGTCAGCAGGTGAAGGCGGAGCATCAACGATCGGGAGGTACTCTTCAGCCCTTGGATGTTCCCACGTGGAAATGGGACCACGTGACCACGGATTTCGTGGTGGGATTGCCGAGGACTCCGAGCGGTCAGGACATTATTTGGTTGCTGGTGGATAGGCTGACGAAGGTGACTCGGTTGTTACCGGTCAAAGTCAGCTGGAGTGTGCCCAAGTTAGCTCGTCTTTATGTGGAGCGGATCGTTCCGTTGCATGGGATTCCCATCTCCATTGTGTCGGATCGGGATCCGCACTTCACTTCTAGATTCTGGAGGAGTTTTCAGTGAGCTCTTGGCACGGAGTTGGCTTTTAGCTCGGCGTATCATCCTCAGTCAGATGGTCAGTCACAGAGGACCATTCAGACTTTGGAGGATATGTTGAGATCCTGCTGCCTGGAGTGGTAGGGGAGTTGGATTCACCACCTGCCGTTGGTGGAGTTTGCCTACAACAACAGCTATCATTCGAGCATCGGCATGGCTCCTTATGAGGCGTTGCATGGGCGTCCCTGTCGGACTCCACTTGATTGGTTTGAGGTTGGTGAGAGTGTTTTGACGGGACCGGAGTTGGTGCAGCAGTGTGTGGATGTTGTGCACCTGGTTCATCAGAACATGTTGGCGGCCCAGTGTCGGCAGAAGAGCTATGCTGACTGTAGGCGGCAGCCTCTCGCTTTCGCTGTGGGCGATCGTGTGTTCTTGAGAGTTTCTCCGATGAAGGGGGTGATGCGCTTTGGACGGCGTGGGAAGCTGAGTCCCCGCTATATTGGTCCATTTGTGATTGTGGAGCGCATCGGTGAGGTAGCCTATCGGCTGCAGTTACCTCCTGAGTTGGTGTCGGTGCATGGCATGTTTCACGTATCGATGTTGCGGAAGTATATGCCCGATGACTCTCATGTGCTTGAGGATTCTGTTTGGCCAGAGGTGACTCCAGATCTTTCTCTCCCAGAGTTTCCGATTCGTGTGGAGGATAGGCGAGAGCAGCGCCTGCGGAACAAAGTCATCCCCTTGGTTAAGGTGGTGTGGCAGCGGCACTCTGGTGATGAGGCTTCTTGGGAGCGTGAGGACGAGATGCATCAGCAGTTCCCTTACTTGTTTGAGTGAGTCTTCCTCTTCTTTCCCCTTGGGTTGTTCTCAATTTCGAGGACGAAATTCCTTAAGGGGGGAGGGCTGTAATATCTCGGACCTTTCGGATCCTTCTTCGTGGGTCCCGGATCTGAGTTCTCGGAGTTTCCGGCTCCGTCGTGTCCGAAATTTCGTTTCGGACATTTTTCATGTTCGGATCGGCGCAATCCGGAGATGTTTCGGAGGCCCAGAAGCGTTCCGCGACTTTTCCGCGTGTGTTTTCCGATTTTCGGTGTGTGTTTCGGTAATTCCTTCGGAACCTCGCTGCGGGTGAACCGTGTCATTCACCTGGGCACGAGTGGTACCGTTGCGATCGGTACGTTCCGAGGATCCCGGAAATATAATTTTCTATTTTTTGATATTTTCTAGAATTTTCAGATTTTCTATAAATACCTCTCTTTTTCTCTCTCTCTCTCTCTTCCCCACCCTCTTCTTCTTCTTCTTCTTCCCTTTCTCCCCACCGTGAGCACCGCCCCCTTCCTCTCTCTCTCTCTCCCGTTCGACCGCGGCGGCGTCCCCTCCGGCTGCAGACGGCGTGGGGCGACGGCGTGACGACGTGAGCGACGGCGAGGCGATCGTGGCAGCGTAAAGCTTGTGGGAACTGTGAAGGGACGAGGGTTTTTCAAAGCGTTCTTTACGATTTCGGCAACGATTCGGCAGAGCTTTTGCTCCATTAAGGTAGGGTGACGTTCCCTAACTCCCCGCCTTTCGTTCCTGTGATTTGTAGGCCGAGGGGAGGCCGAGAGGGGCGTGTTTGAGCGGGTTTGGGGTTTTCCATGATTTGGGGAGAGTTCGCCATATCTATGGATTTAGCCCGCGATTTCGCGTTTTGGTGGCCTAGTATCATGCTAGGGGTCCGCAGGGGTCTTCCCCTTTGATTTCCCCCCTCTCCGGTGGAGGCTTGGGGGCGTGGTTGGATTTTTGGGCGTTTTCCCGTCGTTTCGACCTCGGGCGGGTGTGACGGTCCTTCCAGTGACCGTCACATCATATAACGCGCCTAGGTGGGTGCGTTACAGCCCTGTGTTACCAATTGGGGGTCTGTGGGCTGTGACGGCCCCTCGATAGACCGCCATAGGCGTGTGACGCGCCTGGGTTGGGCCGTCAGAGGCTTCCCGATCGTTGGCACGACCGTTGGTTTTTGACCGTTGGAGGGTCAAGGCCTGTGACGCACCAGGACTGACGCGTCACAGCCTTGTGACGCCCCAGGGAGGGTGCGTCAGAGTTGACGAACCCCAGGTCATGTAACGCTCCAGCGTTGGACCATTACATGCTGTGATGCACCGAGTGACACGCGTCACAGCTGTTCCTCGTTTGTCTTGTGACGCACCAGGGTAGGCGCATCACAGTCTGTAACGCACCGGGGAAGGTGCGTTACGTGTGGTTTCCACCCAGTGTGTGACGCGCCTGCGTTGGACCGTCAGGTCGCTATGACGGTCCAGCCTAGACTGTCAGAGCCTGTGACGCGTCTAGGGTAGACCGTCAGGCTCTGGGCTGCACCGGGAGGTCTGCAGTCCCGTTTCTTGTCCGACTGTGGTCGCCGTGCTACGGTATCGGTACGTGGGACGGTCCCCGTACATCGTCGGATGCGGACGTCGTTTTCCGTTGACTTGAGAGTCTACTCCATTAGTGACCCTCCACTAGTCGTAGCCCACCAGTACGCGGTGCTGGTCTCACCAGAGAGTGGTGTACGAGCCGACCCTTAGAGACGGTTTGTGGACCGGTTGCCGTCGGGCCCCGCGTCTAGAGCTAGTGTCCGGCTGAGGGGAAAATCGGTCAGAGGACCAGACCAGGGACAAACGGTCTGTGTGTGCACACGTGGTTGGGGGCGGTTGGACCCACGCTGACGGGCGTGACCCCAGCTAGTCACTTGTTCGTGGTTACTCGTTAGGTGTCCGTGCCTTTGGTAGGCGCTACCACATCAGGCAGTTCACTTGCGGTGCGGTGTAAGTCGTCAGGGGACGCTACCGACTGTGCTTCTAGTGGGAGGTACTCCTGTCGAGTAGGGAGTGTCAGACTGTCAGTCGTTGTGACTTCGACCTTCGGGTTTGGTCGGGTTGACCACTGTGTTCCGGTCATTTCACCGCGGCGTGTGTGTCGATTTTCGTGCCGTGAGACTGGTGTTTCGTAGATAGCAGGGCTTCCCTTTCCGAGGTACTCGCTTAGCCGCTAGCGTAGTGGTTTCCCGTTTGCGAGGTAGGGTTCGAGTGATCCCTACTGAGTCTTGTTCTGAGACTCATTCCCTGCTTGTTTCCACCGTGTTTCAGGTGAGGCGCGGCTTCAGGGGAGCGCGTCTGAGGTTCAGAGAGGTTCGGGTGCCCAGTGTTAGTGCCAGAGGTCAGAGCTGGGATATGCCCCGTGTAGCTATACTTTTCTTTCTCATTTATGTACTAGTTGTGGATTACTGTTGCTATTCTATTGTTATCTGGTAGACCATGTATGAATTAAAATGTTGTTTATTTCCTGCTTAATTATATAAACTGTTTAATTTTTGTAATTATTTGTGATACTTGTGTAGTTTTCACACCATCCTTTTAACCCTTCTGAGTCTTCGGACTCGTGGGTGGCGGTACGAGTCTCGGATTATCGGGCCTTCCCGGTAATCAGATTCTCGGGTCGTTACACATAATCTCTAATAAAATGATGTCTTACTTCTATATGCTTGGTTTTATAGTATTGGACAAGACTTTTGGTCAAGTTTATGACATTGGTGTTATCACAATATATTGAGATCCTATTAAACTCAAATTCATATTCATACAATTAATGTTTGATCCCAAGTACATGTGCACACCAACTACCATATTCAACTTTTGTAGTTGATAGTGCCATGAAATTTTATTTCCTTGAAGACTATGAGATTAGACACCCCCAAGGAACTGACAAGTTTCGTTGGTACTCTTTCAATCAATCTTACAACTTATATAATCAGCATCTGAGTATGCAACGATATTGAATTCATTCCCACATGGATGTCATAAATCGAGATTAACAATCTGAACTAGGTATTTAAATATAACTTTAGTAGTAGTTAAATGGAACTCCTTAGGCTTAGCCTAATATCTAGCACACATGGATACACTGGAAATTATATCAGGCCTATTAGTAGTAAGGTAAAGGAGAGATACAATCATATCTCTGTAAATTTTTTCATCCACATCCTTACTTGTTTCATCTGAATCAAGTTTAGTTGAGAGAGCCATTAGAGTAGGCATTGGTTTGCTTTGCTCCATCTCGTATTTCTTCAACAACTCCTTGAAGATTCCTTCATATGTATCCTTGATTTATAGTCTAAGGAAGAAGTTGAGCTCTCCCATCATGCTCATTTCAAACTCACCCTTCATCAAATTCTCAAATTTCTTGTACATGAAAGGGTTGGTGGCACCGAATATAATATTATTAACATAAGCTTGTGCTATGAACATGCCCTAATTCTTAGCCAAGATGAACAAGAGTTTATCAACATATCCTCTTGAGAAGCCGTGATCTAATAAAAACTGACTTAGTCACTCATATCAAGCTCTTGGAGCCTGTTTTAACCCATATAGGGTCTTAGTGAGCCTATAAAGATGGTCAGGAGGCTTGGGGTCTTCAAACCTGAGAGGCTGCTCTACATAGACCTCCTCCTTAATAACTCCATTAAAAAAGACACTCTTCACATCCATTTGAAATAATTTGATAGAGTGAGAGGCAGCAAATCCAAGTAGTATCCTAATGACTTCTAGTCTTACAACAAGAGCAAAAGTCTCATCATAGTTGATTCCCTCATCTTGGGAATAGTTTTGAGCAACTAATCTAGCCTTGTTTCACACTACAGCTTATGTTTCATCTAATTTATTCCTTAAAACTCATTTGGTTCCCACAATTGAACTAAGGACTAGACTTTATTACGATGAAACTGGTTTAGTTACTTCTACATAGCCATAACTTAAGACTCATCATGTATAGCATCCTCAACTGTCTTGGGTTCCACCCGAGACATGCATACAACATGATTAAAGTGCTTAAGTTGATTAGGAGTTATTACCTAGGCAAAAGGATCACCTATGATATTTTCTAGAGGATGACTATGTGCATACCTCCATTTCCCATGGTAGACTAACATCAGGTCGATCCTCTTTTCTCAGATCTTCAACAGGTGGCTCATCTTCTTCTTTTGCTCCATATGTAGGATCCTACTTGTGCTTTTCCTCAAGATAACTGCCACATTCTGCATCACGTATATGCCTTGACAGTCACTTGCAGGATTAGCAAACGGAGAGCCTCATGACTCATCGTTAGTATCATCTTTCTCTAGAAAGGTGACATGCACAGAAACTTTTACAACTAGATTCTTCTTATAAAACACACTATATGCATGTTGATGTGATGTATATCCCAAGAATATGTCTTCATCAGACTTGGCATCAAACTTACTAAGGTCCTCCTTATCATTATTGTGGATCATTTAGGGGGACCCAAATAGCTTAAAGTGGCTGACCTTGAGCTTCTTTCTTTTATATAGTTCGTAGGGTGTCTTCTTTAAGATGGATTTAATTATGACATAATTGATGATGTAGCAGGCAGTGTTGACTACTTTAGCCCAAAAGTACTTGGGGAGATTTGTCTAGTTCAGCATCGTTTTTGTCATCTCCACCAAGGTCCGATTCTTTCTTTTAGGTACATTATTTTGTTGTAGAGTCTTGGCTCTTGAGAGGTTGTAATTTATCTAGTTCTCTTCACAAAACTCTTTGAATCTTTTATTTTCGAACTCGGTGCCATGATCGCTCCTTAGGTTCATGATCTTATACCTGCCATCCTTCTGAACCTGTCTGCTAAACCTAACAAATTCATCAAAAACATTATTTTTGTGGATCAAGAAGAACGTCTAAGTGAATATGGAATAATCATCAATGATGACATATCTATATATCCTTCCACTCAAGCTTGGAGTTCTAAGTGGTCCAAATAAATCCCTATGTAATAATTTCAAGGGTGAGGTTGCACTTACACTATCCTTTATCTTAAATGATGTTTTAATTTGCTTACCCTTGATGCATGCTTTGCACATTCCGCCCTGGTGATAATCAAGTACTGGTAGCCCTTCGACCAGGTTCAGCTTTGTGAGTTTCATCATTACTAAGATGCTGGCATGCCCAAGTCTTCTATGGCATAAGTTGATCTTTGGATTGTCTTTAGTCATCAGACACATGTTCTTCCTTTTTATTTCTTCTTGATCTAGAGCTTACACTTCCTTGGTTTCGACATCCTTGATCTCACATGTGCCCTTGGAGAATGTTACCTAATATTTACTATCACATAGTTGGCTAATGTTCAACATATTAACTTCCGTCCTTCAACGAGCATTGTCTCCTTTATGTGGGTCTCATCTTCCACTCCTATTGACCGAGTTCCTATGATTCTGCATTTTGTGTTGTCTCTTATGGTAACATATCCTCCATTTCCTTTGCTCAAACAGTTGAACATGAACTCATTCCTTGTCATATGTCTCGAGCACTCACTATCCAAGAACCATTTCAAACTCTTGGTGCTCGGACCCACGTGTAAGAAAATCAGAGAAGAGATTTAGGAATTCAAATAGCTTTAATCCGTTTGAGTTTCTTCATGAAGTCGACATGCAAATGCAATGAATGAAATCTTCTTCTGAGATTGAGGTTAAGGTCTGACTGTATTGCTTTATCATTCCTTATAGTATATATACCTATAAGGAGACACACCTGACTGTAGCTTTCCTGACGTGGTGCTTTCTTCTGCACAGGTCTAAATGAAGGTGCAGGAGGCCTACTATGTCTACATGCATGAGATGTATGGCTAGACTTGTCACAATGTGTGCATGCACGCAAATGAGATGTAGGTCTAACAAATGTAACCGGTGCATGCTTATGCCTTATCTTATGAATCATCTCAATGTTGTATCCTTAACAATGATAACAGTAGGTCTACACTTTCTTAGAAGCAGCAAGTTTTTCAAGGTCCTTTGTGAGGAGATCATTTAAATTTTTAATTTAAAATTTTAATTTTCTAAAAACACCTTGTCAGAAAATAGTTTTTTGTGATCATCCTACATGGACTTTAGTAACTTGCGTTTAGACTTAAAGTTATCGTATAACTCGTGGAAAACTGCTAGCAGCTCATCATCAGATAGCTCCTGATCCTCATCACTAAAATGCTCATGCGATGATTAGGAGGAGCAGTTAGAGGTTACCTCTTGGTTATCATGATCAGCCACGAGACCGATCTCCTGACACTCTTCTTCTTCTTCAGTACTAGAGCTTTCTAAGTCTTTTTTTGTCAACGTCGCTCCAGGCTGCTGCCATCGCCCTCACTTTTATCTTTTTATTTGCAATGCTGAAGGGCTTGGCTGGTTTCTTTCATGTTGTCTTGTCATTGTGGCCTTTTTTGGTGTTCGTTTGACACTCACCTCTAACATGGCCATGCTTGCCACAGTTGTAACACCTTAGCTTCTTGGGACCACTTCTTATGGATGTGAGGTCTTTTGTCCTTCAGGATTCTCTGAATCCTTTTAGATAGCATCACCAGCTCCTCATTCCTGTCACTTAGAGATTGACTAGGATTCAACTTCTGAGCTTTCCACCTTAGCTTTAAGACTAAGGGTCTTCTTCTTGGAGTCTTCCTTCTAACCTTGTAGTTTGAGGTCATACGTAGCGAGGTTTCTGAACAGCTAGGTTAGAGAGTAGGTACTGAGATCCTCAACTTCTTCAATGGTAGTAACTTTGGGGTCCACTCATGTAGCAGTGACCGAAGGATCTTCCTCACTAGCTCATTGCCTTCAAACTTCTTACCAAGGGCCTTCAGACTCTTCACCAATGAAGTGAACCTAGTTTCTTTTTCCTTCACAGTCTCACCCTTCTCCATTCTAAACATTTCATACTTTGTAACTAAGAGGTTGATCTTGATTTCCTTGTACTGGGGACATGCCTTCATGTGCAACTTCAAGATTCTTCTAGAGTTCCTTGTCGCTGGAGTGGGTGCACACTCTGTTGAACTCTTTTGGACTCAGTGCATAAAACATGAGACTCAGAGCTCGTGCATTTAACGAGGCTATCTCCTTCTCGTCTCTGCCCCATTCTTCTTTTGGTTTGGTGATTACTCTGTCACCTTCCTCCATGACCAGCCATAGATGATAATCTACTCCCTTTATGTAGTTCATCATCCTGATATTCTAGTAGGGATAGTTGTATCTGCTAAAGAGTAGAGACTGGCTAGTGGACTGACCTTCTTACAGACCGAGGTTGCTGTGGTTCTGCATCCAACTACTATCTGGATCTGGCTCCTAAGTGGTTCAACCTGTAAAGAAGGAGACTTGCACTCTGATGCCACTTGTTAGTAGCCGGACACACCCTAGAGGGGGGTGAATAGGTGTGCCAATAAAAAATTATAGCGTATAAAATTATAAATGTTTAATGCAACGGAAATAAGAACATAGAAACACAAGCAACCATAGAGATACAAATATTTTTATCCTAGATCGGTTTGTCCTCCTAGACATACTTATATCCAGTCCCTTTGCAACTGGCAAAGGATTTCACTAACCTTTTCAACCAAGGTTAATTACACGAACTAGTTTTCTAGGGTCTGGCTCCTCAGCTTATCTTACTAAGTCTCAACGAACCTTATAGATAATTTCTACGATTAGCGAACCCAATTGTTCTTCACAGTCACAACAAACCAATAATCACCCAAGTGACTTAGTTTTTCCAATGGTTTCGCTCATGCTAGCTTTCCAAGAGCTAGTCACGTAATTGATTTCCATAGTATCATTAGACCAACCTAGCACACCCAGTGCTGATTATCTTAGAGCAACTAATGCTCTATACACTATCAGTTAGATAGATTTAAGTTTCCACAGTTTTACTCCTTGATGAGCAGATGGTGGAATGTACAATGCACAGAGAAAATAAATTAACTTATAGATAGAGGAGGAAGATAATAAGAATGTTGTAGAAGTACAAATTCCTCCTCTTCAATGCTCCCAGGATGAGAGACTTCGGGGATGACGCTTTCAGCATTGTGAAGTCTCCCCTTGGCTTGAATGCGTAGGAAACTTGTGCAAAGGGATCGCTTTGAGTGCAGGGAAGGTGCTTGAAGATGATTGATCATTTTGCTCAACGAATGAATTCTTCTTTGAACTCCAGGGTATTTATAACTCCAGACTTCACTATATCCGCTAGATACATTTGCCTTAAAATGGTCGGATCCCAGTCATAATGTTCGGCGGATCTGATTAGTTGCTAGGCTTCCACCTCCTTTGTGAGTGTGTGGACGTCGTTCTCAAAGTAGTAGGTGAATCAGATCTTCTACTGTCGGAGATATGTCTGTCTTTCTTTTTTCTTCTTTTGTGTAATCTACCCCTGACTGCGTCTTATTTTGTGATAAATGTAAAATAATTAATTTATGAGAAATGCTTTTTTCCAAACTACTATGGTAAGTGAGAATAGTTTTGGTCAATTTTAACTAGTTATTCAAGTTTAACTTTCCTTAATAATTCTATTTTTGCCCTATTTTTTTTAGTTGAAAGCTAGCCCAAGACATGCCTCGATGATTCACCCATCTCCCCCCCCCATGAGGAGGTCGCGATTTCAATCTCCTTCCCCAATGTGCAAAGCCATATCCCTGTATTCCGTAGTGCTCTCTGCATCACTGTGTGCATCCTCTACGAAAAAAATGCACACATTATCTGCCCCCCTCGTGGCTATTAGGTTTCGATCCCCATCCTTAATCCCTCCCTCTCCAATTCCTCGAGTGTCTAACCACTGGGCTACTACAAAAAAAAACAATATTGAAAGAAACTACATATATCGCTTCGAAATTGAGCGCCTTTCCCTCAAAATAATTGGACTGAAGTCTGTCCAAGCCAAAAAATACTTTTGGATGGAGGCTACACCTAAACATGGCCTGAACTTTGATTATAAAGTTTTAGTTAACATTAAAGTCAATGACAAAGCTAAAACTAAAGTTTGTGCAAATCAAATTGGAGCTGGTCAACGTTTGAGGGACATGTTATAGCCGCATTGAACTACCTCGTACTCGTTGGATTAGTATATCCTTCGATCAAACCATGCTTACAATATATAAATCCATATTGTTATTTAAAAACTAAATAATAAGCTATACATGGTGCATGATATATCTATGATAAATATTTTTCTCTTCCAGAATAAATTCCAAACGACTGAGGACAATTTTGGCAATTCACAAAAAGAGAAAAGGCCGAGGATAATGGGCCTTCCCGAGAGCGCATCCCCAGCCCACAAGACAACAAACCCACCACCCCGCCCCCGGGGAACCCCGGAGCCTTTCTGTTTGGACGGTCTCGATGAAATGAAATGGCGCACGAGTGACCTTCGGAATCTGGACGGCCAAGATGGCACGAAGGGGGAAGTGGGACCGGCGATCGAGAAACCAAATGGCGGTTCCGCATTGGTGAGGCACGAAACGCTCTGGCTCGGCGAGTGGCGCCTCGGACGAGGCGCAGGCCACAGCTCAAGCGCTAAAGGCGGAAGAGCGGCAAGCAGGAGCAACGGCGGCGATGGAGGGAGCGGTGGAGCACGACCTGGAGGAGAAGGACGAGGAGGAAGAGGAGAGGACGGAGCTCCTCAGGGATCACTTCCGCCTCTCCGCCATCTCCATCGCCGAGGCCGAAGGTGACGACCCCCCTCCCCCTCTCTCTGTCTCTGTGACGTGCTTTCCCCTTTCTTTCCTCTCCTCACTCTTCCTCACATGGTCTGTTCAACAGCGAAGAAACAAGGCATGGAGATCTCGGAGCCGGTCGTGGCGTGCATCGCCGACCTCGCATTCAAGTTTTCAGGTGCGAGCTTTTGAGACAGATTTGATGTAGAAAGCGTCTTTCTCCTGATGTTGAATCGAATTCGCTGATTTCGAGTGTTCTGGCCTGTTGGTTTCTAAATGTGGAGATAGTATCAGTCTGCTTATCACTATACCCAAGCGAACGTAGTGGAATGACCGTTGGCCCCCTCTTTTGTACGCTTAATTCAATATTCAAAGGGAGAAACCAATAGCAGAAACTAGAAATTACAGTCGCGCCGTTGTTCTGTCCACAACAGCTAAATTGTTGCGTTTGCTTTCCATTTTCCCCTTGAACAAGGATTTGCTAGCAAGATGATTTTGCAACAGCAAACTGGGTTTTGTGATTTGAGGGGAGTTCGGTGAGGTGGGGGAGGGCACGATGATGGCAACAGGGTCAAATGAAGATGGGGAAAGTGCCAAGGCGGTTCTGATGTTGTTGTTCCATGGATGGTCCGTATTTCACGATTGGGCAACCAATCTATAGGGTGGAGGTGGAGGGGGAATGACGCTCCCTGTCATATTGAACTTCCACGTTGTTACTAATTCCAAGACGGTTAAATGCTTGTAGTCTCATTGTGAGCATTCTGTAGTTGCCCTCACCTCCTACATTCCTTAAGACCTGCGTATGAAAATGTTCATAACTTGACTGAAATATGATATAGGTTGATGCTATGAAACAATGCAAAAATTCTTCTAGACTAGTTATGCTATAGGGTTCCGAGACTCAGTGTTGTGAGGAAGAAGCATAAAATATGTGTGGCAGAGATGAAGATGTTCGGATGCATATTGAAAAGGCTATAAAAGGATAAGATTAAGGATGAATGACCTTATGAGGACTTAGAATTAGCTCTCATTGATGTTCACTCGAAGAAAAATGGGCTTAGATGAGTTGGACATGTTTGGTGTCATCTAAGACTAAGATTCACATTGGTTAATAGGTGCAGTTAAGTCCATTTGAAGGTGGCAAAAGGAATTGGGGATGACTTGACATGAGATGGTTTGTTGTAATAGAAAAGGACATGGTTTCACTTCACTGCATACATGACATTTGATGGAATAAAGTGACAGCAGGCAAGAAAGGATTTGTACAATTGAGCCCTAGTAAATAGGAAAATACTTTGTGTCGCTGATGATGATGATTGAGGAGGAAAAAATACGCCCAGCCCAGTAACGCTAGGCCCATTACGGTCTAGGGTGACCAGGCCCGTAGCGATCGTCTCTAACCGACCAGCGATCCTGAAACGCAGCACAGGTGAGGCCCATCAAGGTCTAGCCGGCTCACAAGCAAAATCTCCACGTTCGTGCATTCCGGGCGTCGTAAGACTTGCCAACGGGCGAACGTTGGGACTCCCATTATGGGGCTTACCCTGACGAGCACTGAATCACGCCTACGCCGTCAAGATGTCCGTCACGATATCTTTTCTCAGAGAGCGGACGAGTGGGCAACGGATGATCCTCACGATCGAGAAGGACACCACTCCACTAACCACATCATTGCTAAGTCAGGGAAGAGACGATGCCTCGACAACTAGTATAAATAGGCTCCCATACGGGCTTAGAAGGGACTAACACACAGGTATACAGATGCATACAGGCAGTGACTCCAAGCATGGAGGGTGAGCAGTACAGAGAGAGGAGTGGATAGCGAATTCTCCACCTAGTTCTCCCTACCTTAACTCTTTCTCCGAGCACTCTCCACTTCTCCGAGCATTCTCCACACCACCGCGCATCACCTACATTCTGCAATCTCCCTCTCTCCCTCTTTAACCTTATTTTTAGCTTTTTCGCTCGTTGCTGACTTAAGCATCGAAGGGTTGTCCCCTGAGATCACTCTCAGGGCTCCTTTTGACACCCTGTCTAGTGGTTGCAAGTTTCCTCAGAGTGGCCGACTGCTCTTCTCCATCAAACAAATCTCAAAGGTGTAGTACGAGACGAAGGGAACACTCTTTAGCCTCTACAATGATATGTTATCAAAGGTGATCGTGTTGCTTGACTAGACGACGAGGCATGGTGAGGTGAGCCAAAGACACCTCACCTTGCCTCGCCTCATGTTTGCCTCACTCACCTCGCTAGTATCACCTATGTCATCTACATTAAATGCTTGCATTCTTTTTCAGTTCTATGGTATTCTTTGTCTTCTTAATTATTCTTTTAATTATTCCAAAGTGGCTAATTCCTATTTTAATAGGGTCTAATGTTCTTTTTCTCTTAAATTGTCACATTTTTCTTTTTCTCCATGATTCCTAGGACCTTCTACTACTTGGATCTTAGCGGTTTATACAGATTGGTCTTTACATATTGGACAGGATCAGTGTTTCCTAAAGGCGTACATATCATTATTTTTTATGCTTTCTTCATTTCCCCTCTACTTTCATTTTATTCTTCATAGTGATTCATTGGAGAAAACACATTGCCTCAAACACCTAGGCACTTGTCTAAGCATTTGAGGTTGAGGTGAACCCCCGGTTGCCTCTCTCACCTCTTGACAATTCACTGACAATTTCCTTCTGCATGGGGCCAGCAACTTCAAGTTTATGAACATTGCAAAAGAGACACTTACCTGGAAACAAGGAAGCCAATTGTTCTAGTTAGACCCAGACTTTTAGCAAATGACAAAGGAATCTCTGTGTCCAGTTGTATATCCAACCTAGATAAAACTTTTAATAATATGTTTAGATATTGATAAATATTTTCTCTCTCTCTCTCGGAACCTCGTCAAATCTATGTTCTCAGTCCATTAACTAGTTACAAGACAAATACTATTTTGTAGGAACTTGTCACCCATGTCTACAAAGATAACATAGGCTTACGAAAGACAAAAAGGATACTTATCAAGAGCCGAATCTTTTAGGAATATTTATGGATCCACCTTTAAAGCTGTGCCTTATGCAAAAATGAAATACATTGAGCAAAAGAAGCCATGCGGAGAAATCAGGGAAAGGAACAGAAAAATGCTGCTTTCCAAGTAGCACAAAACTCAAGAACATCCATTCCTTAAAACAAAATTACTTTATTTCAGTAACAGTTGTTGGAGAAAACAACATCACTCAATTTTGTACAAAGATTTAATGCTAATATCCTGAGAAATGTAGTTCTGTATGAACAAGTAATTTTTAACAAATTACTCACAGGTGTATGTAATAAATTCTCATTCATTCTGAGCCTCAAGTTATCCACATGCCTTTGTAATAAGTTTAGCATGCAATTGCAGTTTTCAGCAAACTATTCATAGAGACTTCAAAAAATTTCATTGCCTTAGGGTACTCATGTGCCCTTTCAATAGATTTAGCACACTAGGGCGTGGGATGACTATCAGCAATAGTTTACTTCACTACTCCCTGAAAACTTAATAATTTTGCACGATGTGTTATGTGAAAATCAACAAATGGTCCCAAATCATGCATCCATGGTTTGGGGGGGGTGGCCTCATACTCTACTGCATATTTCCATGACTTTACTTCTACAAGGACCTTATAAAGTTTTTGTTCTGCTTGTCTTCTGAATTGTTGCTTACAGTGTTTTACATTGTCTTTTCTTGAACCAGCGTATGTATAGTAATTATTCTGGTTGGTTTGCTTTGTCTTTGCAAAGCAGAGCAGTTGGCGAAGGACTTGGAACTATTTGCTCAACATGCTGGTCGTAAGTCAGTGACTATGGAAGATGTAATACTTTCCGGTATGTTTATCATGTTGACATTCAACCATATTGGTCGTGGTACCTTCCAAAAAGAAACTATATTGGTCATGGTGATGTGGGGACTGTTTTTACAATAACCAAGATAACTTATTTCCAAGAATATCTATTAGTATGGTGAGGCTTAGAAGATTGGCATAGTTAACGACCTTAGCCGAAAAGAAATGTTTGTTTGTTTCTGAGCAAAAACATCATTGAGATTAAATATTATCTGGTATGCTTGGGGATGTGTCCTCTATGTCCAGATTGCTTGTTTCCACTTTGCAGAACTTGTGTTAACTGTTAAGGTATTAAGGCTTTAGAAGGTTTCGAAGGTCAGAGTGGTTAATGATTCTAGCTGCTAAGAAACTCCTTGTTAAGTTGTTTTGAACAGAAGAAATTGATTAACTAAGGATATGAATAAACTCATTCAGTTACTGGCTATGCGTTAATGATTTACTCTTGATTATTTTCAGCGCACAGGAATGAACACCTGGCAAGCTTGCTGAGGTCGTTCTCTCATGAATTGAAGATAAAAGAACCCCAGAGTGAGAGGAAGAGGAAAAAGACTTCGAAGAAGGAAGATACTACACCCGGTGGTTAATGTGGCATTCTCTGTTCTTCAGCGTATTAGTAGATGTGGTTGTTCATACGGAAACATGGAGTAGCAATGCAAGTCGTTAACGAAACGGGTCTGGTAGTTTTGGAATCTGGAGTCTTCGAACAATCAGCCCGTGATATGGATCTTCGAGAAAGTAGTCGTTTCATCAAAGCCGGGCTCGAGTAATTCGGATTCTTGTTGCGCCATGATGGTCGTGGGAACTTAAAAGTGGCAGACCAGATTCCACCTACTTGAGCTTCTGATTACCACAGCTCAAATTGATCAAAGTCTAATCATAATGTGCCCCGTTTCTTTGTTATTATGTTCACAGAATGGCACAAGTTTGTGCAGTACGAAGAGTCAATATCATTTCTCTGGTCTGAGTCTTTGATTGGAATATGTTGCTGGTTCTCAACGTAGTTGACTGCTGCTGTCACAAACAAGGCAGTTTGACTCCAATTCTCAGACCTGCTGTTAAAACTCCAATTACCGAACCATTATATCCACAAAATAATCGTGTAGTTTCTATTGATTTTTCGTGCTTTCCATATTTATTAATGACGGGGGAACATTTCTGTGCAAGGTTAGAGAGCAAAGCAGTTCGCTGCATCCGTTCTCGCCATCTGGATAATTGTAGGCGTTATGAAAGATAACGTTTTTCAAAGAAAAGAAAACAAAGAAAGTTGAATGCTGGATATTTTGAAGTAAACCCGTCCAAGACTTCCCATTTCTGTTCCGTGACAATCATCCAACGCTTCGAATCATATGCCCGTCCAAAGTTCATCCTCCGCCAAAGGGATTCTATTCACCCATATCCTCCTACCACCGTTCCATTGACGGCTCTCCTGCCCCAGTTTAGGTCGCAAGAGATCAACTGATGCACACTTGTGCGTCTTATCGTGGCTGTTAACGGGCCGTGCCCATTGGGCCTCCCACGGCCAGCCTGGGCGGCCCGCTCCCCTGCCCAGCGCGTGCCCAGCAGACGCTCGCATGCATGCAGGGTCAGGGTGCACGCCAGACGTGGCCGGTGCTGCCTGTGCCTGGCGCCAGCGCCCTCCCTCTCTCTCTCTCTCTCTCTCTCTCTCTCTCTCTCTCTCTCTCTCTCTCTCTCTCTCTCTCGTTTTCCCCCGTTCGAACGCCCCTTCCTCTTTGTGCTTGCTCCCCAAGCACCCTCACCTCCCTTGCTCTATTAATAGCCTCTTGGGGGCCTTCAAAATGTGTGTAAGGTGCTGCTGGCCTATGCACTCTATTTCCCTCGTGCATGTTGTGTGAGGAAGGCGGTATGTACAGAGAGAGAGAGAGCGTGTGCAAGGGGTATGTGCACGTGTGTAAGAGAGAGAAGAAACTTAAAAGCGTAACTCCATCAACGAATGCAGCAGCCCATTCTCTCGACATCTCTCCACTCCTCCCTCCTCGTCCTTCCCCGGGTAGGAGGTCAACTCTAATAGCCGACCTCGTATCCACACGACAGTACACACATTTTTTCATTTATGCTTCTACCGATATGTGTGTACGTTCTCCTTTCACAGCGAGATGTATCCTCCAACACTCAACTTACTGTAAGATCCGTGTGATTAAAAAAAACAAAAACAAAACTTATAAAACCGTTGTAACGTTCACAAAGGTGAACGTTACAAAGTGTAACGTTGTGTTTGTGAACGTTACAACACGTAACGTTCACATTTGTGAACGTTACATTGGCAATATTTCTATTTTGGAAACCTTACATGTGACACATAATATAATGTTAAAATGGGCCATCAATGGAGGAATGTTGAGGGTCTCTCTTAAGACCTATAAATAGACCCATTGGCCAACCCAAATACTACACAACTACGAGAGCAACAACTTGAAAGCTCTCCCACATTTCTTCTCCATTTGTTTCCTCCACACTTGTTATTTTCTTTGTGCTGAGCTCTTGAAAGTCGGGTTGAGATTCGTCAATACTCTCTTCGAGGACGTGCCGACGAGAGAGAGGGTGTCGTCTACCCGGGGTCGTCGTATCTCTAAGAGACCGTTGTCACGAGGACCGCACGTCGACCGACAATAAGTTTTCTTAGTTCAGCGACACCGCGCTTCGACCAAAAGACTACACTTTCTTAAACCTCTTAATTTATGTTTTAGATCTAATTAATGAATTGTTAGTCTTTGTTATTTTTAGCAATATATTACCATCAATCTAAGAGAACTTATTGTTTTGTTATATTGCCGAAAATATTTATTATATTGCTGAAAATAATCTTAATTATAAAATACGTATGGAAGATAATATTTCATTCTATAACGTGTATTTTATACAACAATGAGTTTTATATAAAAATACGTCTTTCTCATCGACATATTTTAGTCTAAAATTATTTACAATAATTATTTTTTATTTCAGAAATTAAAATTCATAAAAATATATATTTCTGAAATTAAGATTTAGTGAAATTTCTTAAATCAAAATTAAGGTTTTAAAATTTCAGAAATCAGGAATTATGATATTATATTTCTAAAATATAATTACTCTCATTATTATATTCCTGAAATTATATTTCTGATTTTTAAATATAACAAATTATAAAAAAAATTCTGTTATAGAAAATACTTATTATTGTTTTCAGAAATATATATTTCTGGTTTTCCTGAAAATAATTTCTGTTTATAGATTTTAATAATATATATATATATTTCTATTTACAAAAAAAATAAAGTATTTCTGATTTTTCAGAAAATTCATGTTCCTATTACTTCCATTTTCAGAAAATCAGAAAATAGTTAAAATTATTTATACTTAATAAATAATTCCTAAAAAAATATATCTCCATTATTTCTTGCTTTTAAATTTATGCTTGTGTTAGTTACTCTGTGGTAATTTAAATTATTTGTTGACTTTATACATTTAAGTGTTTTGACAAAATCTCAACATACCACATCAACAGATTTTGTCGACCTTCAAATATTTTCTCAATGGCTAGTTTAACTACAAAAGAAACACTAAGTGCTAAACCAGACAAATTTGATGGAAAAAATTTTAAAAGGTGGCAAAATCAAATGAGATTCTGGCTGACCACACTTGGGTTGATATCAGCCATTAGTGATAGCACAACTGAAATTCGGGGCTCGGGTTCCTCTCAATCACAAAATACCCGTCGAATTCAAACTCGGTCAACCCGAACCCAAATTGAACCCGAATCCTCCTCCTCCTCAGTCACACAGGAAGAGATTGACTATCACTGTCTCCACCGAATTCTAGGAGCTCTTTCAGATAATCTGTATGATCTATATTATAACTCAAAAGGTGCTAACGAACTTTGGGACACCTTAGAAGTCAAATATGGTCTAGATGATGCCGGTATTAAGCGGTTCAAAGCATCCGACTTTAACAAATTTAAATTTATGGATAATAACCCTATGAACGAACAAATCCATGAGTATGAAAATCTAGTTTACGAATTAAAAGCCAATGGATCACAACTTGATGAATCCTTCCAAATAGCATGTTTATTAGACAAGTTACCTCCCTCTTGGTCTGATTTCACTAGGACCCTTAGTCATACTCAAGGTGTTCTAACCTTAACCCAATTATTCGCGTCAATAAGAATAGAAGAGCAACACAAGTTAAGGGAAACTACTTCTCAAGATAATAAGCCTAAAGCCAACATGGTGGAAAATAAAACACAAGAACATCACAAAAGGTCATTTCATTTTAAACGTAAAAACTTTAAGAAAAAATTATCGACCATTTAACAAAAATAATAAAAGACCACATGATTTGAACAAACAAAAGAAAAGGTCAAATGAGAATGTTGGGGAGCGTTGCTGTTATGTATGCAGTCGGACCAACCATCTCGCCTACCAATGCTACTTTCGAAAGAAATTTACTCGAAAGGCGAAGGGAAATGGTCCTCCTCCGGCCGGTCCTCAAGTCAACATGGTGACTGATGGTACTGGTGCATCAGAGCTGGCATTTAGGTCAGTTCTCTCAAACCCCGAAGTAAACTCGACCAATTTGCCCATTGACTAGTGGATTGATACCGGAGCTAATATTCACGTTTGTGCTGTTCGCTCCTGGTTTTCCACTTATCATGACTCAAGTACAGGAGCTGTGATGATGGGGAATAATGTGGAGACGCAAGTGCTAGGGATAGGAAGAGTCGATCTGGAGTTGACTTCAAGAAAGACTTTGACCCTTCACGGTGTTCACCACGTTCCTGACATCAGGCGCAACCTCATTAGTGGATCCCTTCTAGTACAACAAGGGTATAAACTTGTATTTGAGTCAAATAAAGTTGTAATAACCAAAGGCGTATCCTTTGTTGGAAAAGGATTTATGTGTGATGGTCTTTTCAAATTAAATGTGTATACCTCTTCCTTTAGTGAACAATCTACGGTGTTAAATGTTGAATCATCTTCCATTTGACATTCAAGATTGGGTCATGTAAACTATAACTCAATTAAAAGATTAATGCGATTAAACTTAATTCCTAAAATGGGTATACAACACCATGAAAAATGTGAAATTTGTGTAGAAGCTAAAATGCCCAAACAACCATTTAAAACTGTGGATAGAGATAGCGATATTCTAGAATTAATATATACATAGTGACGTATGTGACTCTGGGCGGGTATCTAGGGGAGGTAACAAATACTTTGTAACCTTCATTGATGATCTGTCAAAATATTGCTATCTTTATCTAATTAAAACAAAAGATGAAGTTTTAACAAAATTTCAAATTTATAAGGCTGAAGTTGAAAACCAACAAGAAAATAAAATTAAAATACTTAGGTCTGATAGAGGAGGAGAATATACTTCTCTTGCACTCGCAGAATTTTGTCAAGAACATGGAATCATACATGAAGTAACTGTCCCCTATTCACCTCAATCTAATGGTGTAGCCGAGAGAAAAAAAAATAGAACATTAATGGACATGGTTAACTCAATGTTAATAAGCTCAGGTGCACCCGAGAACTTGTGGGGGGAGGCACTCTTAACGGCATGTTATGTCTTAAACAGAATACCATTTAAACAAAATGATACTACACCCTATGAAATTTGGAAGAAGAGAAAACCTAATTTAAATTATCTCAAAGTATGGGGGTGTTTAGCCAAAGTAAAAATACCAGAAAATAAAAGAAAGAAAATTGGACCTAAAACTATAGATACTATCTTTATAGGTTATACAATAAATGACAATGCAGATAAGTTTACTAGCAACACTAACTGATTCTTAGTAATTAAATCCGAAATTAATGATATATCAAACAACACAATAATTGAGGCAAGAGATGCAGTATATTATGAAAATATATTTCCTTTTAAAACTAGGATTGAAACTAACATACAAAATAATCGAGTTGGTCCTAACATTACTAGACTTAGAGAAGAAGAAACTCCTGTAGAACCAAGAAGATGTAAAAGAGCAAGAACGGAAAAAGTCTTTGATGATTTTTATGCTCTTCTAGTTGAAGATTCTCCATCCACTTATGTTGAAGCTATGAAATCTATAGATTCACCTTTTTGGAAGGAAGCCATAGATAATGAAATGAACTCTATAATTCAAAACAACACATGGGTCTTAACTGATTTACCTCTTGGATGTAAAACAATTGGATGCAAATGGGTGTTTAGAAAGAAACTTAAACTAGATGGAACCATAGATAAGTTTAAGGCCCGATTAGTAGCCAAAGAGTTTACCCAAAAGGAAAATATAGATTACTTTGATGTATATTCTCTTGTGGCTAGAATCATTACTATTATGATCCTAATAGCCTTAGCCTCGATACATAAATTAGTCATTCACCAAATGGACGTAAAAACTGCGTTCTTAAATGGTGAATTAGAAGAAGAAATCTATATGGATCAACCTGAGGGCTTTATAGTCTCAGGACAAGAAAAGAAAGTTTGTAAATTAATCAGGTCCTTATATGGCTTAAAACAAGCACCCAAACAATGGCATCTAAAATTTGATGAGACTATAATATCATATGGATTTAAAATCAACCAAACTGATACATGCGTATATCATAAACAATTTGGGAGTTACATTGCTATATTATGTTTATATGTGGATGACATTTTAATCTTTGGGTCTAATATGAATGTAGTAAAAGAAGTTAAAGAATTTCTTTCGAAAAGTTTCGACATGAAAGATTCAGGTGAAGCAAATTTAATTCTTAACACGAAAATCATAAAAGATTCATCCGGGATAACTTTATCACAATCTCACTACATAGAAAAAATTCTTTAAAAGTTCTACTACTTAGATTGCCAACATGTATCTACTCCCTATGACCCTAGTATCGTCCTAAAGAAAAATTTTGTGCATCCAACACTACAAAGTGAATCATCATCATCATCATCATCAGAGCCTTATCCCAATTAATTGGGGTCGGCTACATGAATCATATTCCGCCAAAGATTTCTATCAAGTGCAATATTCGTATTTAAACCCAAGAAACTAATGTCCTTCCTAATAACATCGCACCATCTCATTTTAGACCTTCCCCGAGCTCTTTTACTAGCATCCACTAAGATTTGATCACATCTTTTAACCAGCGCTGAGTTAGGGCGACGACACACATGCCCAAACCACCTGAGTCTATTTTCTCTCATTTTACTATCAATTGGAGCTATCCCTAAGTCCTTACGGATACGCTCATTCCTAATCTTGTCTTTCTTAGTCTTGCCACACATCCATCTCAACATCCTCATCTCTGCTACACACATTTTGTGGATGTGTTCCTTTCGTACTGCCCAACACTCAGTACCATATAACAAAGCAGGTCTCACAGCCGTTCTATAAAACCTCCCTTTGAGTTTCACAGGCATACGACGATCACAAAGGACACCTGATACACTTCTCCATCTTAACCAGCCTGCCTTAATCCTATGTGTAACGTCATCATAAATCTCCCCATTCTCTTGTATGATAGACCCTAAGTATTGAAAGGTACTATTCTTCTGAATGTTATGTCCATCAATTAGAACCATGTCTTCCTGAACCACTCTCCCATTACTAAAATTACAGTGCATAAATTCTGACTTACTCCTACTAATTTTAAAACCTTTAGACTCCAAGGCAAGTCTCCAACGCTCTAACTTAGCATTTAGAGCATCAATACTCTCATCAATTAAAACAATATCATCTGCAAAAAGCATACACCAAGGGATATCCTCATACAATTGTTTATTTACTTCATCCATAACGAAGGCAAAGAGATACGGACTTAGTGCAGAACCTTGATGCAAACCTATAGAAACGGAAAATTCATACATGAAGTAAGTGCCCCCTATTCACCTCAATCTAATGGTGTAGCCGAGAGAAAAAAAATAGAACATTAATAGGACATGGTTAACTCAATGTTAATAAGCTCAGGTGCACCCGAGAACTTGTGGGGGGAGGCACTCTTAACGGCATGTTATGTCTTAAACAGAATACCATTTAAACAAAATGATACTACACCCTATGAAATTTGGAAGAAGAGAAGACCTAATTTAAATTATCTCAAAGTATGGGGGTGTTTAGCCAAAGTAAAAATACCAGAAAATAAAAGAAAGAAAATTAGACCTAAAACTATAGATACTATCTTTATAGGTTATACAATAAATGACAATGCAGATAAGTTTACTAGCAATACTAACTGATTCTTAGTAATTAAATCCGAAATTAATGATATATCAAACAACACAATAATTGAGGCAAGAGATGCAGTATATTATGAAAATATATTTCCTTTTAAAACTAGGATTGAAACTAACATACAAAATAATCGAGTTGGTCCTAACATTACTAGACTTAGAGAAGAAGAAACTCCTGTAGAACCAAGAAGATGTAAAAGAGCAAGAACGGAAAAAGTCTTTGATGATTTTTATGCTCTTCTAGTTGAAGACTCTCCATCCACTTATGTTGAAGCTATGAAATCTATAGATTCACCTTTTTGGAAGGAAGCCATAGATAATGAAATGAACTCTATAATTCAAAACAACACATGGGTCTTAACTGATTTACCTCTTGGATGTAAAACAATTGGATGCAAATGGGTGTTTAGAAAGAAACTTAAACTAGATGGAACCATAGATAAGTTTAAGGCCCGATTAGTAGCCAAAGGGTTTACCCAAAAGGAAAATATAGATTACTTTGATGTATATTCTCCTGTGGCTAGAATCATTACTATTATGATCCTAATAGCCTTAGCCTCGATACATAAATTAGTCATTCACCAAATGGACGTAAAAACTGCGTTCTTAAATGGTGAATTAGAAGAAGAAATCTATATGGATCAACCTGAGGGCTTTATAGTCTCAGGACAAGAAAAGAAAGTTTGTAAATTAATCAGGTCCTTATATGGCTTAAAACAAGCACCCAAACAATGGCATCTAAAATTTGATGAGACTATAATATCATATGGATTTAAAATCAACCAAACTGATACATGCGTATATCATAAACAATTTGGGAGTTACATTGCTATATTATGTTTATATGTGGATGACATTTTAATCTTTGGGTCTAATATGAATGTAGTAAAAGAAGTTAAAGAATTTCTTTCGAAAAGTTTCGACATGAAAGATTCAGGTGAAGTAAATTTAATTCTTAACACGAAAATCATAAAAGATTCATCCGGGATAACTTTATCACAATCTCACTACATAGAAAAAATTCTTTAAAAGTTCTACTACTTAGATTGCCAACATGTATCTACTCCCTATGACCCTAGTATCGTCCTAAAGAAAAATTTAGGGCATCCAACACTACAAAGTGAATCATCTCATCATCATCATCATCAGAGCCTTATCCCAATTAATTGGGGTCGGCTACATGAATCATATTCCGCCAAAGATTTCTATCAAGTGCAATATTCGTATTTAAACCCAAGAAACTAATGTCCTTCCTAATAACATCGCACCATCTCATTTTAGGCCTTCCCCGAGCTCTTTTACTAGCATCCACTAAGATTTGGTCACATCTTTTAACCAGCGCTGAGTTAGGGCGACGACACACATGCCCAAACCACCTGAGTCTATTTTCTCTCATTTTACTATCAATTGGAGCTATCCCTAAGTCCTTACGGATACGCTCATTCCTAATCTTGTCTTTCTTAGTCTTGCCACACATCCATCTCAACATCCTCATCTCTGCTACACACATTTTGTGGATGTGTTCCTTTCGTACTGCCCAACACTCAGTACCATATAACAAAGCAGGTCTCACAGCCGTTCTATAAAACCTCCCTTTGAGTTTCACAGGCATACGACGATCACAAAGGACACCTGATACACTTCTCCATCTTAACCAGCCTGCCTTAATCCTATGTGTAACGTCATCATAAATCTCCCCATTCTCTTGTATGATAGACCCTAAGTATTGAAAGGTATTATTCTTCTGAATGTTATGTCCATCAATTAGAACCATGTCTTCCTGAACCACTCTCCCATTACTAAAATTACAGTGCATAAATTCTGACTTACTCCTACTAATTTTAAAACCTTTAGACTCCAAGACAAGTCTCCAACGCTCTAACTTAGCATTTAGAGCATCAATACTCTCATCAATTAAAACAATATCATCTGCAAAAAGCATACACCAAGGGATATCCTCATACAATTGTTTATTTACTTCATCCATAACTAAGGCAAAGAGATACGGACTTAGTGCAGAACCTTGATGCAAACCTATAGAAACGGAAAATTCACCAGTCTCCCCAGTAATAGTTCGAACACTAGTAATAGCGCCGTCGTACATATCCTTAATCAAATCAATATATCCTTGAGAGATTCCTTTCTTTCTTAATGTCCACCAAATCAATTCTCTCGGTACTCGATCGTACGCCTTCTCTAAATCAAGAAAAACTATATACAAATCTTTTATCATCTCTCTATACTTCTCCATTAGCTGCCGTAGTAAGAAAATAGCTTCTATAGTAGATCTATTTGGCATAAAATCAAACTGATTTTTCGATACAGTAGTCATACAACGGAGGCGTTTTTCGATTACTATTTCCCAAAGTTTCATAGTATGACTCGTAAGCTTAATTTCACGATAATTATTACAACTTTGAATATCTCCTTTGTTTTTATAGAAAGGAACTACAACACTTTTTCTCCAAACTTCTGGCATTCTCCGTTCCTTTAAAATTTTATTAAAAAATTTAGTTAGCCACTGAATACCAATATCTCCTAGGCCTTTACAAACTTCAATAGGTAAGCCATCTAGTCCTAAGGCCTTACCCACTTTCATTTTTCTTAAAGCATCCTCCACTTCTGACATCTTAATACGCCTGAAATATTGATATTTATCAAATATTGTGGACTCTTGGGTACCTTCTAAAGATAAATCATTGACGGAATCTCCATTAAGTAACTTCTGAAAATAGCTATGCCACCTCCCTTTAATCTCAAGATCCTTAGTTAAAACCCTTTGATCTTCACCTTTGATGCACCGAACATGATCTAAATCTCTAGTTTTCCTTTATCTTAATTTAGCAAGTTTAAATATGTCCTTTTCACCCTCTCGGGTTCTTAATTTATTATATAAATCTTCAAATGCCTTTGATTCAGCTTTGCTAACTATTTTCTTAGCTCTCTTTTTAGCGATTTTATAGGCTTCTAGGGTTTGATCATTTTTGTTGGTTTGCCAAACTTTAAAGCATTCCTTTTTTACTTTAATGATATTTTGGATTTTCTCACTCCACCACCAAGTCTCTTTTTCTAAATTCTTTTTACCTTTAGATTCGCCTAAGAGTTATTTTGCAACCCTCGTTATATAATTTGTAACATTATTCCACATTACATTAGTTTCTTGTTCTAAATTCTAAATATTTTCCTTTAATAGATGATTTTTAAATGTTTTCAAACTTTTACCTTTTAAATTCCACCATTTAATCTTAGAATAATTATTTATAATGATCTTTCTTTTGAATTTAGGGATAGTGACATCCATTACTAACAACCTATGTTGAGGGGCTAGACTCTCACCAGGAATGACTTTACAATCTTTACATAAAACTCTATCGACCTTCCTAATGAGAAAATAATCAATTTGACTTATATGTGTTCCACTCTTGTACGTTATTAAGTGTTCGTCCCTCTTCTTAAAGAAGGTATTAATAATTGCTAGATCATAGGCCATAGCAAAATCAAGAATAGTGTTACCCATATCATTTCTATTGCCAAAATCAAACCCTCCATGAATCCTCTCATAGCCTCTATTATCTTTACCCACATGACCATTAAGATCCCCTCCAATAAAGATTCTCTCTTCACTAGGGATATTTTGGATCAAACTATCAATAGCCTCCCAAAATTACTTTTTAATGCTCCCAAAGTGAATATGCCCAAATTATAGGGTCACTTGGATTCTTAACAAATTACACCAGGCCAGATATTGCATATGCAGTCAACAGGCTTAGTAGATACACCACAAACCCTGACGAGAGTCATTGGAAAGCGTTAGAAAGAGTACTTAGGTATTTAAAAGGGACTATAATCTATGGATTACATTACACTGTTTATCCTTCGGTCTTAGAAGGATATAGTGATGCAAATTGGATTAGTGATTCTTTAGATGTAAAATCTACATCAGGATTTATTTTTCTCTTGGGAGGAGGTGCAGTATCTTGGAAATCAACTAAACAAACAGTGTTAGCTAGGAGCACTATGGAATCTGAAATGATTACACTAGACACCACCTGCACGGAGGCAGAATGGTTGAGAGACCTTCTAGCTGATATTCCCTTAATAACTAATCCACTACCTCCCATATCTATACTATGTGATTGTAAATCTGCCATTGATAAGTGCATGCAAGCTAATGTAGATGTAAAGATGAACAGACACTTAAAAGTGAGACATAAATCAATAAGAGATAAAATGAAGTAACAATTGATTGCTTTAAACTTTGTGAAATCAGAAAGAAACTTGACAGATGTCTTTACAAAAGGCTTATCTAGAATCGTGATTCTAGAGGCGTCGAGGGGGGTGGGATTGAGCCCATAAAAGAAAAAAAGTTACTACGGCAGTAACCCAACCTCACGGAGGTTCAATGGGTAGAAACAAGCTTGATAGGTAACTTGGGAGAGTAATAATAAATTATGTTCTCATCCCTATGGCGCTAGTGCTCATTTAAAAGTAAGAGGTAAGGGTGAGTGCTATACTCTTAATGAATCCGAGACCCAAGTGGCAGGATGATTACCTTGCTTCCACCATTTGTAGGATTCACCGACATATGTGGAGTCGTGAGGCCGTGACTGTTAAAATATGGGCTATTTTCTAAAACACATATGAGATACCTGCGCAAGGCCATTAATAGCGCAACCCGCATAGAATCTCAATTCAGCTATACTATGTGTGAATTTGGGAAAGTCTGAACCATGAGACCTGATTCAAGGCATAGTCTACCAACCGTTCCCACAGATAATCTTAAATATCACTAAGTGAAAATTCAAACCGAAAGATATTTTCACCCATTACATAGTATAAAGGACTCAGCAGCCTTTTATTCATTTGCTTGTATTTTTCCTATTTATTTTAAATGAATTTTAATTTTTTTTAATCATGTGGGGGATTGTAAGATCCGTGTGATTAAAAAAAATAAAAACAAAACTTATAAAACCGTTGTAACGTTCACAAAGGTGAACATTACAAGGTGTAACGTTCACCTTTGTGAACGTTACAACACGTAACGTTCACATTTGTGAACGTTACATTGGCAATGTTTCCATTTTGGAAACATTACATGTGACACACAATATAATGTTAAAATGGGCCATCAATGGAGGAATGTTGAGGGTCTCTCTTGAGGCCTATTAATAGACCCATTGGCCAACCCAAATACTACACAACTACAAGAGCAACAACTTGAAAGCTCTCCCACATTTCTTCTCCCTTTGTTTCCTCCACACTTGTTATTTTCTTTGTGCTGAGCTCTTGAAAGTCGGGTTGAGATTCGTCAATGCTCTCTTCGAGTACGTGACGACGAGAGAGAGGGTGTCGCCTACCCGGGGTCGTCGTATCTCTAGGAGACCGTTGTCATGAAGACCGCACGTCAACCGGTAATAAGTTCTCTTAGTTCAACGACACCGCACTTCGACCAAAAGGCTACGCTTTCTTAAACCTCTTAATTTATGTTTTAGATCTAATTAATATATTGTTAGTCTTTGTTATTTTTAGCAATATATTACCATCACTTACTTTATTATATATCGACTTGAGGTTATCCAACAGTGGGTCACCTTGACTTGTGTGGACTAAACATGTCAAGGTGTGCAGCGGGTGTTGTGTTGTCTCTTTATGCCACACGATCAGGACTGTCAATGGATCACACACCGTAACGTGCAATAAGACTAGTAAGGATCCCATCTCATGATAAGGAGGTCTCAGATTCGACTCTTGAAGAGGGTTACCTAGTTCATATTTAATTCTCAAGAAATGTAAACTCAAAAATCACGCACCGTAGCGAGACCGATAAAGATCCCATCTCATGATAAGAAGACCCCAAAATCGGCTCTTGGAGAGAGAGTTACCTAGTTCATATTTAATTCTCAAGAGATTTGAACTTGGAGATGACTAACCTTAAGAAAAAGAGATTGACATGAGTTAGACATCGGTAAATTTGAACTTAAATTTCTCACATTATATGCAACCTTGAGTACCATTATACTGGATTTTAAAAGAAAAAATATATTGAGACAAAAGTCAAGCAGATTCAGCCCAAGGGCTTAGAAGTTGGCCCGACGATGAAGACTACATGTCGGCCAAACCTGTTGACAACTTAGACACATCTCCCCGTGCAACACCTCATCACGCCCACTGACTAGGAATGTCAAAAATATCCCCTAACTTGATTACCACGTCACCCAACTTGTGATGAGTCAAATGATATCCAAGTAAACAAACATGAATTCAAATTTAGATGTTTTTTAAAATACCCATTTCATATTTAAATCGAATATGAATTTAATACACTCAAATTCATATCAAATTCGAACCCATTTTTAATAACTCACTATACATGTTAAACCTATAATTTTGACATAAACTCAACCTACTGCCCTTCTTTTTAGAGATGAGTTTGCTTTTCTTATTAAAATTATAAGGATATTTTTATAACATATAAAAATTATTTTAAAAAGAAAAGAAGAGGCTAGACTTTACTCTCCCCACTTATCAAGAATCTCACCTTCTCTTAAACGTAGATGTGAACTTATATTTTTTAAACGGAAACGGATATCTACGGATAATGACGAATATATCTATATCTATATCTATAAAAATAATAAAATATTATTTAAATATAATATTTATAAAAATTTTACGAATAGAATAGAATATGACGTTGATTTATATGAACCGAATCCAATTCATTTCCATCCAACTTGACCCTGAGTTGAGACCCAAATCATGTAGAAAAGCCCGTTTGCTGCCACAGGTACTTGGGAGTCGAATCAGAAGTCAACCCCCCCCCCCCCCATCAGCCATCGCTGCTGCAAACACTGCTCCCCACCCACGCAATGCCCAAGTTGCGGCAGGTGCCAGACCAAGAGGGCATGTACTCCTACCTCAGTCAGGTTTCCAGCTAATCATTGCTGCCACTGTCGGGAATGAGGACGAGGGAACGGAATTTGCCGCAGCCGATGTTTCTGTTGGGCCATGGAGGAGAGGAGGGGGAAAGGTGTGAGGGGGAGCCACGGAGGAGGTCTGGAGTCGTCCCTGGCTCCCCTGATCTGATTGCCTGCTGCAGTTGCAGAGGTGTGTTGGAGGAGAGGAGGAGCTCCTTCATGTGCAGACGGATTGGGCCAGACCAATACTGTTGGACCGGGCTGTAGTTGATCCGGGCCAGACTAGGCTGGACCTAAATTCGATGGACCATAGTGGGGGGCTTGGCCTGGCCTACCTACAAATGGCTCTACTCATGAGGAACAGGTTGACGCCACCCATACATAGTGGAGCTGAAAATGAGCTTATTATGATTTATAGACCAAGCACAAGAAGCAAAAAGGACGATTCCCTTATGGATTGTCAATCTCAAGAGGAGCTGGGTCTTTTTTAAGTTAAAATCCTAAGCTCTGTTCATCATCACCTCCTCTCAATCCTTATGAGCCAGGGCCTACTTTGGACCTTCCTATGTGCCATTAGAAGAGACCAAAAGGTGCACTAAACGTCCTAACTCCAAACATCTTATGTCTAACTATGTTTATTACATCTCTAACCTGAATCTTATTCCTTTTTCTCTACACTATTCTCTTCTTCTTTGCCAACCTTTTTTTTTGTAGCAGTTGCAAAAGATCTCCAGTGCATGCATGCACCTCTAAAGGCTTAATCAACTTGCAGAAGCGGTGTTCTCCATGAGAGAGTTTAACATATTCAAATCAAAGGCCGCAGGCTATGCTGTTGTCTACGGCTACGGTGCTTGGCTGGCCATGCTGCGCAGTTTGCTCAATACGTGGGTCGCAGCTGATTCCCTGGCTTCCTGGGGATTGTCACACAGATCCCCATCTCCCTTGCATTCGAAATCTGGTCCCTGAACTGCTACACTAGCCCGGTATCCTCCTTGTAAGGGAAAAAAGCTCATCAGGATCAGACGTTGACAAAGATGAAGCTTCGCTCATAATGATTTTTAAGTAATCTCACCATCCTCAAATGATGGAAGTATGTTGTATCTTGGCAATGTCCAGTTGTTCTCACAGCATATGTCATCCAACTCCTGCAGACAAGTATTGGCACAAGCAAAATCAGGTGCTTTTCCCAGAGCTCATGTTCATGTTGTTGGGCATAGACCGTCATAAAAACATTCTCAGTTATACACCCTTCCACTCATAAGAAATCAAATGGAAGGCGTTCCTCTATGTAATTAAAAAAAAAAACCTACAGCACACCTCTAGACATATTTGATTGTCGCTACATCATAATCGAACAGATAACAAAACTTCGGAGGATTTTATTTATGAGACCCTACCCATGAGCTCCCTTTGAACTTCTACATAATGCATCAGCTATCATTAAATGAATATTACATCAAATTGGGTATCTGGTAGCTGCACGCCTCATGGGTACTGAACGGAAAAAGAAACAAAATTTTCCTATTGACCATGTACCACCAGAAGACCACAAATACACCCCCCCCCACTCCAAAACACACACACACACACACACAAAACTATCATAAACATTAGCACATGTTTTCCCAACCTGGAAATTCTTAGATCAATGTTTCAATAGCATAAATTTCACGTGGGGTTAACCTAGAATTAGCGTCCGTGATGTTTCCAACTCTCAACCTAACATCAAACCTTTACTGAGAGAAACTTTAGGAACAATTGACCATGGCTTCATACACGGTACTACTGAAGTCAACCTTCTTGTAGTGAAGAAAAAGACTACAATCACACACTTGATGCTAGCACAACACAGGCAGTAAGAAGAACTAAACAAAGCTAGATATAAAGCAAATTAAATGCTTAAATAGTTGCACTTTCTGCAATCATCATCAGACTTGCCTGACATGGAGTTCGCAAACTCAGAACTGCCTCACATAGCTTCCTCCTCTTGTTCTTCCGTGGCTGACTTTGATTCACGCAAGATGTAATTTTTCCCAGGTGTACTTGATTTGAGCACAAAGAGTTACATGCTTCTATTATTGAGTCAAACTTTAACAATAAGCTGTCCTCTTCTTCTACAGGACGTGCCAAAAAAGTTAAAAGAACATTAATTCAGACAATTCTATCATTCAGGGAAACAAACTATCACGAGAAACTGAGAAAGATCTAAAATGTTGCTTACCCCTAACATAGTACTCATGGTTACAAAATAATATGCATTGCAAGACTTCATGGACCGGATGAATGGTTGATCTTACAAAAAAGCTTAAAAGGGACACTTGATCCTACACAATTCCCAAGACATCCCCTAGCATGCTTGGTTATGATCGAGTTCATACACATTTTGAATAATCCATTGACTCAAAAAAATATTCGAATATACTGACAAAAAAAGGCTTAAGCATATCATTTCTTCTCTTTCTTCAAAATTTTCAGGTCTCCTCTAGATGCCATGAATGAAAGCCTCCTGAGCCTAAAAAAATTAGGTTAGTGACAAATTTACTATGTACTAATGCTAGGATCATATCATGGAACCTAGACAACACTTGTAGGCTTCACCAGAACAAGATGCCAAGATAGATGCCACAAAGCTTTCTTATCATTATGTGTTACTTAGCTAATGATGCAATGCAGCAAGAATACAGGTCCGCTGTAATGACCTGACTATAGATTATGGGGAAACAAGGACACCACATATAATTGATCTAAATAAACTCAATCAAAGGGGGAAAAAGTAGGGGTGATATAACTCACATAAATAGCGCCAAGAAATGCATTCCTCAGTTCCATGTTGGAAAGAACTACCTAGACTATCTACAAGGAAGTGAGGAACAACCCCACATTAATGCTAGGATAGTAATATAGAGAGTTCTTCCTATGATAAATTAAAGAGGTGAATTTGAGACAGACCCTCTCCCTATTAGTAACCTAATGTCGAAGACAAACATATGGTTAATAGGTTGAATTGTGTGTATCTATGAGAAGACAAACTCCTTATCTAAAAGCAAACTTTAGTTCAAGAGTCGAACCCAAGGACCCAAGAGGCTTGAAAACTTAAAAGTTATTAAAATCTAAGTTTGAATAAGAGGTGTTGCACATGTCATTTTCGAGAAGTTTTTGTGCTGGACGGTTTACAAAAGACGTACCTATGTAAGAGAGGAAAATATGGTGCACTTACTCTCATCTCAAATTCCCAACCTTAGCTGAGAAGGATGGAAAGGAACAACATAGATGTGTGTGTGCGTGTGTGCGTGTGTGTGTGTGTGAGAGAGAGAGAGAGAAGTATCAAAGAAGGGGGAAAAAAAGGAAGGAAAAGTTAATTGCAATCGAGAGAGGTTTCCTCTATTCCTTTCTTTAGATTGTTACATCCATCACCTTTGAATATTGCTTTGAAATACTTGACATATTTCTACCTAAACATTTTGTCGTCGTATTTTCCTATCCATATTATTATCTGTTTGGCCTCTATGCTATAGCTTTGGAAATGCCACTTCATGAAATACCTTTTCCTTGATTCAATATGGTCTAGCTAAATCATGAATGGTGACTGAAAAGTCAATAATGTAAATGATGCCTACATGCAATGGGGGTCGAGATCAAGTCTTGGGGGGGAGCACCCCACAAAGCTAATGTCCTGCAGGGGTTAATGGCCGTTTAACACGTGACTCGCTAGGGATTTCCCCCCTAGGCGGGCCTGAAACTGGACGATACTAGGCAGTCTCGCTAAGGAATGCCCCTTAGAAGTAATAATTGGTGAGTGGTCCATTAATGATGGCTAAGGTCGTAGGCGTTCAGGCATGCATTGTCAAATGAATTGAGCTAGCTAGATCCATTTCCTTACTAATTGTTTGACATCATTGTTTATAGAATGGACCTTGACATTATCTCTCGATTTGAACATTCTATTCACATATATTCTTGACACTATGAAAAGTTCATATCACCTATCCTACTGCTTCAAGTAATTCATGAATTTCTTGTTCTCAATGATATATCATCATGCCGTCCTATTTCTTTGGATTCCAATTTTTAAGGATTCCTACTGGGCGCATTAGGTCAGAAAATTGCAGTTTTGATGTTTTTAAGCTTAAAGGATACTATTGGCGCAGCGGTAGCGTGATGGGGTACAGTTTCTTCTCCAGCCTCTACCGTTAACTCCAGATCTAACCCCAGATTCAGGGCGTGACATCTGCTCCCACAAAAGAAGAGAAAAAATTGAATTAGGAGTCTCTTCATCTGACCAGATCTGCCTAGAACAGGAGTCTTTCTTTTTAGTTTATAATAAATTTTAGGGTCACCATGCAGTCTTTGTAAGGTTGGATTGTTAGCAAACAAGTGTGAGACATTTTGATTAAAGTACTCGTAGAGAGGAGTGAAGGACGCAAAAACACTGGTTTGATGCAAGAAAAAGGGGATTCTGGTAACTTTTTCAAAAAAGATTTTGGATTAGGAAAAGGTCTCTTTTCATTTCTTTTGACATTTTTAGTTTCCTAATATGTTTGGGAAAGTCTAGGTTCAATGGATTTTAATCGGACAAAAAAAAGCTTGAATTTTTATATACTGAGAAACATTACTCTGGTCATGTAGTTTTGCGGACATTCAGTCCCCTTTTTCCTCCTTTCTGGTGATGTCCAAAGTTCTTTATCATGAGTTTGTGAAAACCTTTTCTCTGGAAAGAAACATAACAGCTGCAATTCATTAATCCAAATAAAAGGAAAAGTACCAAACCCTCCTTGATAATAAAAGAAAAGCCCTACCAATGTACTAAAATCCCAAACAGGTGGAGTCCTTAGATTTTAACCTTTAGTTCTAGGGTTTTCCTGTTGTAGGATTTCCGACCTCTTTTCTCAAACCTGTTCTAGCTAGATAATTTAACCAGCAAGATAAAGTTTATAGATCGCATGCTTCTTGAACCTTGAACATTGGTGCATAAACCAGTGTACGATTGTCTTCTTCCAATGAATTTAAGTCCGGACATGGTCATCTCCAGTCAACATACTGGCACTGATGGAAAACTACATTAACATGGGAGAACAAATTGAGATTTGTTCTTTTGATGAATCAAAAAGCAGTCTAAAAAGTGTATGATAGAATCAATTGGGACTGCTTATTTCACGTTCTCCAATGCATGGGTCCAAGGATCAATGGGTGGAATGGGTCCAAACCTGTGTTCAGACGGCAAAGTTATCTGTGATGCTGAATGGATCACCCCATGGCTTCTTTGGAAGCTCTAGAGGTCTGAGGCAGGGAGGCCCACTCTCACCTTTGCTCTTTGCCATAGTGGGCCAAGCGTTGAGTGCTATGTGGAGGAAAGTAAGGGCATCAATCTGATTAGTGGGATTTCTGTTGGGAGCAGCCAGGAGAAGGTCACACATCTGCAATTCGCAGATGACACCATTCTCTTTGCTTCAGCTGACATGAACAAGATTGTGAACATAAGAATTTTGCTTAGATTGCTAGAGGCTGTCACTGGCCTGAAGATAAATTTTCTGAAAGTGAATTGGTTGGAATCAATATCAAAGAGGGAGAAAAGGACCTCATTGCTCGGCTTCTAGGGGCCAAATGGGGAAATTTCCCAATCAAATACTTGGGCCTGCCTCTGACCGTCGGCAACCTAAAGTCTTCTGATCGGAATATCATCGTCAAGAGAATTGGGGATCGTATAGCTGAGTGGAAAGGCAAGCTTCTGTCTGCGGGGGGTAGGTGGGTTTTGTCCAAAACAGTGCTGCCCAACATTGCAGTTTATTTTATGTCCATCTTCAAGGTTCCAAAACATGTCTGCCTCAAGATAGAGTCCCTTAGAGCATCTTTTTTCTGGAAAGGGAAAGGCCCAGGTGAGAAATGCATATACCCCATTGCATGGAAGTATGTATGCAGGTCTAAGGAGGAAGGCGGAGTGGGGTTGACATCCATTGAAGCTATGAACCAAGCCCTATTACTGAAATGGCTGTGGAGAGTCGATATGGATGAGTCAGCCATGTGGAAGAATATTGTTGTTAACAAGTATTTGGGGAGCTGGAATGGATGGTGTTCAGAGGGACCTTTTGGCAACCAAGTGTCCAGTATGGAGGAACAATCTCAAACTCAAAGACTTTTACAGATGTTCAGCACCAATCTTTGTAGGGGATGGAAGGAAGACCAAGTTTCGGGAAGACCCATGGCTAATGAACACTGAGCTCAAAGAAGCCTTCCCAAACCCTTATGCAGTTGCTTCTTTGACCGGGGCAAATGTCTATGAATTCTGGTCGCAATCAGAGCAGAGCCCAGGGTGGTCAATAGAGTTCAGAAGGAACCTGACTGAAATAGAGTGCCATGAATACCTGCAGTTCTCTGGCCTATTGGACCAGAAAAGGTTGTCAATAGGGTCCAGTGCTTATATAAGCTGGAAGTGGGAGAAAGAAGGGAAGTTCTCTGTCAAATCAGCAACCAAAATCTTGATGCAAGGAGGCTGGAAAGTGCCCTGGTACAAGCAAATGTGGAATGTCAAGACCCCCATCAAAATCAGAATTTTCCTATGGCAGCTGGCTTGGAGAAAGAACCTTAACCGCAGACAGGGTGCGCCAAGGTTGTCAGTTTCGGTTTCGGACTCGGTTTCGGCCGAGTCCGAAACCGGCCGAAACCCAATGAAAAGGATAAAAAAAGATCAAAATAAATGTAAAAAAACATATAAAAAATCAAAAATATATATAAATAATCACATAAAAATCAGAAAATGCATTAGGCATACATTTGACTATAAAGATATTGGATTAAGTGCAATAAACATGAAGACTAATAGGTTCAAGCAGTACAATAAACGTGATGAAGTAAGCATTGAACATGTTAAACTAATATTGTTGAGTACTGTTGCAACCGTAATTTATCATACTAAATTCCGGGATGTTAGTCTCGCATGTGACGAGGTTTCGGTATGGTGTATCACCGTCCGATAGGATATTCCTACACGGGGTTCTTTATTCGGCGCATCGCCGTCCCGATGAATATTCCTAAGCTTAAGACTTTATAGCCCACATGTTGTTACAATTTAGACCCCTCGGGGGGTGGTCGGAGGCCGGGTTCAATCTACAACGATCGTTGGGATCATGTAGTGTCATCAAAATCCCTACGAGATTAAGTCTCCCTCCTTTGAACATGTGACTACGGGCAAGGGAAGCTTCTACAAGAACAATGGAGGCTCCAAACAAGGTCTACGTACCGAGAACAAAGTCCCTCGCACGTGTAGCACGTAGCACGGGCAACAACACGTCTCCCGTCGACGGCCTACGGTACGAAGAGGACGACAAACGAACAAGGAGGCGCTCCCCCTCGCTATTCTTCACGAGTCACGGCGAGGAAACAAGGCTTCAAAGCAACCCGAAACCTCCTTTTATTGAAACCCCACGAGGAGGAGACCCGTCCGGGGCCGGAGGGACAAGTACGGGGTCGCCTTCACCCGGACGGGTCCGCCCGGAGGTGGACAGTCCTACGCGGGATCGTCCCTGGGCGGGCGGACCCGCCCGGGGTGGCCCGAACCCGGGTGGGACCCACCCGGGGTCTGCGACCCCGGGCAGGTCCCCCTCAGGGGGGCGTCCGACCCCGGGGGGGTCCACCCGGGGTCCGCAACCCCGGGGGAGTCCTCCCCGGGGCGCGCGGCCCCCGGCGGGATCCACCCAAGGTCCGCGACCCCGGGCAGGTCCTGCCCAGGGGGTCGCGACCCCGGGCAGGTCCCCCCGGGGGTTGCGCGACCCCGGGTGGGGCTCGGGGGACCTCCCACCCGGGGGGGTCCTTCCTCACGCGCGATCAACTAAAAAAATTTGAAAAAATGACCTCCCCGGGGTCATTTTCCTCCCGTTTAACCCGTACGGGTCCAAACGACCCCGGGGAGGTTCCTACTTCTATAAATAGACCCCCAGGGTCCAGAAGGAGGGACATCTAGAAGACATCTACTACAATCGGCAACCTACGGATCACCTTCCACACTTGGAGCATTTTGTTCGTTTGTTTCGACCCGCGAGGGATAAGTCCCCGGGTCTTGAATATATACCCCTATGAGGGTATTTTTGTAATTGTCCCCCCCCCCAGCGGGCTGTGTTGTTGTTTCTAAATCCCGGGACGACTATGTCATATAATTCTGCCCCAATAATGGGAGAATTACTTAAAAGTCCTCCCCGTGATCTAACTGGAAAAAGCTAAAGGGGGCCAGTCCTGACGAAAACCCGAAAGGGCGGTAGGGCTGGTAAAGTGGTCAAAAAAAATGCAAAATGATGGAATCAAAAAGCTGTTGAATTCTATCCTCTATTTATCAATGCTATCCATGGAGCCCGAGACAAGCCCTCGGGGGTAACTCAAAAAGAAAATGGGGCACAAAGGCCCTATTTACAAAAGGGTATCAAATACCAAACTCGCTCCTCCTCAGGTCACTGAGGCGAGTCTCACTCTGAAGAACCTCCTCTTGGAGCTCTCCAAGCCGATGGCGGGACGCCTCCACTACAGTCTGTGCAGCTCGAAGATCCCGCTGCAGCTCCTCAACTCGAAGGCGGATCCTCCGACTGCACTCCTCCTTCTCAACCTGAAGGCTCGCCTCGACCTGAGCCGCCCGGAGTTCGCTCAGCCGGTCCTCCTCCTACTGGATCATCAGTCGAACTCGCCGCCTCTGCTCCTGTGTTGTATGTAGGCGGGCGAATTCACTCCATATGGATCCCAGCTTCGCGGCCCATAGATCATGCGGAAGACCCATCATGTGGTAACCCCGGGTGAAAGCCTCCAAGCTGCTCCTCAAAGCCCCCACCGTCGGCAAGGGGTCGACCTGAACCAGGCGGTCAAGGCCTTGGAGGAGGTGGTCAGCCATGACGGCATCCAACACTGCCACAGATGCAAGGGTGTCGGGCCACTCCACTCCAAGAACAGGAAAGTCCGCGGGCATCACAGTCGCCTCTCCTGCAGGTCCTGAGTAAAAAAAGAGAGAGAGAGGGAAAACATGTGAATGTACCATCACAATGAAGCCACCAAGGTAAAAGTCCAAAGTTGCAAACCGCGATGGCTTTTACCTGAGACAGCCATGCCCATTAGGTTGGGCCCGAGAGAAGATCCCTTTCCTGTGGGTGGCACTGGTGCAGCTGGTCTTTCTGCAAATAAAGCAAAGAATGGGAAGCCTCAATATTCCCGTGACTCCAATAATCACAATGTGCACTTTATAGTGACAAAGACATACCCGTCTCTACAGACAGCTCCTCCTCAGCGGTAGCTGTGCCGACCCCTGTCGTGGGCTCCATAGAAGGAGAGACAACTGAAAGAGGACACCAACATATAAAATGGTGATCAATATCACAGAAGAAGGAAGTCTTGTTGAATAAATGGGGCAAGTCCCTAATTCGACAACATACCTGGAGTTGGTGGCTCAGTGGAGGCCGCGGCTTGGTCCTCAGTGTCTCGCCCCTCTGTGGGCGTCTGGCCCGAGCCTGCCATCACGTCAACCCCTGTAAGCTGGTGAGAACGCCCCTCCTCAGGAGGATCGCCAGCTGTTCGAAGCAGGTGTATTGTACGATGTCAATATGCAGTTGGGCATGGCAGAGGGACTATACAAAATATTTTGTGTATACCTGAAGCCGGCACTTCATCAGACTCCTCGGCATCGGCCGTATATGCTGATAGCCCATTGGCTAGGGAGGCGGCTCCCCCATCAGGGGCTTCAACCCCGGCAATTGGAACCCTCACATCCTCGTCATAAGCTGGCAGGTCAGCTGAGGACCCTGTTTCCATGAGCTTGGAGAGCTCATCCAAGGAGGAGGTCGTCTGTGCAGCTATGTGATGAGCAATAAAAAAAAGGGGTCAGAAGGAGAGTTTCATAACTCTATGCATGAAGAAAATCTGGCCTTAAATTACATGGGCTCATCTTAATCTCTCCTTCTTCAGAAGAACTCGAGGAAGAGGAAGAAGAGCCCTCGCTGGAGGAGGTACTGGAGGTCCCTGTGCCCGATGAAGTACCGGAGCTTCCCCCGCTGGAGGAATCTGATGGCGAAGAACTCTCCTCACTGCTAGGGGACTTTCCCCCCTCTTCAACGACGGAGAGAGTAGGCTGAGCTCGGACAGTCTCTGTGACAGGCAATATAATATCAGCCAAGACACATATTTCTCTTTGTTTTGAAAGAGAGGGGAAGAAGGGTTATGCAGCCAAAGCACTCACCTGAATCCTAAATAGTGGAGGTCCCTACCACGTCAAGTGCGGGAGAGTCGTCGGTCACAGGCATATAGTCGTCGGCGAGAGGGTCCAACCCGTCGATGTCCACACTGATATCGGGAACGGACTCGTCCACCTCCAACCTCGCCTCTGCGAACTCATTCCCGGGGCGGGAAGAAAAGCTCATAGCAGCCCCAGTCTCAGGAGGAGCTGTTTCAAAAAAAACAAGGAGAAAAAAGCAGTCAGGCCACAACATTACATAAACAGGTTGTAGTGCTGGTTTGGAAACAAATTCCTCTTGCCCTTACTGAAGGCTTCTGCCGGAGCCGGAGATGCCTCCTCGAGACGGGAGGTAGGCCGCAGATCTCCCTCTCGGTCCCCAGCTCGAAGTCTCTTCTCACGAATATGAGCCTCTGGACCACTGGCGCGTTCTGCAAGCGATGAAAGGTTGCATATAGTTAGTGTCTTCAATAACAAAACAAACAAAAGGGACAAGGTTAAATAATCTAGCATATACCTGGCTCCCCGATAAGCCTTCCGGGTTTCAGAATGATCTGCTCAGATTTCAGGCCAAGAACCCGAGCAACCTTATTCACAATTGCCAAGATGGTATTGGGGGTGACAGCCACCTCCAAATCTGAAATATATTCCAAAGGACCAGCACAGCCTACGGCATTAATGATGTGGGCCTCCAATAAGCAAAGGCACTACCGGCAAATGCCCCCTCTGGAACAGCCTCAGATAGCTGGGATTTGGTCTTCAGACCACAAGAGGCCTTCAAATCCTCCCAGGGCGACTTGTCGGCGAGCAAACCCGGAAGTGCAAGCTGTAGTGGGTGTACTCCTCAGGGGCTTCAAAGCCCCAGTATACTGACTCCTGTCAACGGGAATGGGGAGTCCCTGCTCCCTCCAGCGAACCTCTATCTCATGAATGACCCTGGCGGCTCCAGAAAAATGAGATCTGACAAACTCAGGAGCTAGTGACAAAGGAGGCAGGTCTTCTTTCCTCAAGCGTTGCTCCTCAGCAGCTCGGATAGTGTCAGCTCGCTGTCTAGAGATATGGCTAACTTTAAACCATCAGCGCGCATAGTATATATCGAAGAAGCCTCTGCGCGTCTGCTCTGGAATAGGGTATCCCTCTTTCACGCCACGAGAGAGGAAGCTATGCCATGAAGCTGCCACAAGGTGTACGTCTCTCTGTCGGTATTGCCGAAGTGCCATGGGAAAATCTGCATTTGGCGGTATAGCCTGATCATACCCAAAGTTCCTGAAAAATCTGTGTGGATAATATGGCTCAAGAACTGCCATGCTGGAGCGACGATAGACCAGAACTCCGGGACGTATGCATACAACCCAATCGGCCAGTCCATGGAGGGAAGGCAGGGCCCACGAGGACAACCTACAGACAACAGTGTCGCCCTGCTGCTCTGAGTAGGGGCGATATGAGCGAGAGCTGTGATCAAACTCCAGGCTCTCATCCCTCCTAGTATGGAGGAAAGACAGAGCACGGCGGGCACTGGCAAGATGTAGAACTGCATCTTGGTCCGGTTGACCTGCAAAAGCAAAAACCAGTGGTGCAGCTGGATTGTCTATCGGCGTCCTCTGTGTCAATTCTGACAGCAACAAGCCGGCCCATGCACTCAGATAATGGGTAGGCATCAAGATGTGCTTGTCTCTGGGTGATGCATGGGAAGTCAGAGCTCCAAAGCAATGGTAGATTATCGCCAGTGCGGCCGGAGCAATAGCGACCCTACGTCCACAAGCCAACAAACACGCCGGGTAGATCACCTCCGCCCGCAGAACTCCCTCCTCTCCATGAGGGATCACAAAACTAGCTAGCCAATAGACCAAGTAGGCCGCCAGGTAGGTCAACGGCGGTAAATCCCTCGAGTTCCACCCCCGCGTCGGAGCAGGCAGGTGGCGGGGATGTGAAGCAAATCGGAGCTCTACCTCTCGGCACTGCTCCCAAGTCATACCAGAGGAAGCAAACTCCTCGTAAAAGTAATAAGGACCACTATAGAAATATGTGACCCAAGCATTCAGGGTCACCCTCGGCGTCCGTGCAGCTTTCTCTTTGCCCACAAGGGCCAAATCTCTCCAGGTCTTCACCAAGTACCTAAAGCAGTAGGGAAGCAAGTATTGACCTGTACCGTCTGAAGCACTCAGATGCATGTCGTCCAGGCATTACTCCTCGTATGGCTGCCCGCAGACAGGGAGGCCAGAAATCCTGTGGAAAACCCACAGGTCCAGTGAAGTCTCTCCCTCTGCCGTCATAAAAGTATTCCAGCGCCTGTTGAACCTCTCGGCTAGAGCCTAGATCAGTCCCGCATGGCAAGGATATGAATACAAAGCTGTTGTCACTGCATGGCGTATACCTGCCCTGTCAAGTGCCGCTCTGTACACTGTCAGTACACTCCACAGCCACTCTGTGGCGCCACGACGGTAGCAGTGGGAAGGAGTAACGGCCCACTTCCCATACCAACTGGGGGCCTTCTGTGCCAAAATCCGCGCCAGTAAACAATCAGGGTCATAGTCATCATGAGCAAAAGCCGCGCCTGAGGGAGTCAAAAATATCCCGTCGAGGGAGACGTCCGCGGCCCTATGGTGCCCGGCCAGATGCCAAACGGCTGGTGAAGACGACACTGCCCGAACGGTGAAACTGTCAAATTCCCTGAAGAAGCCCAGACTCCTCTGGTCAAGATACTGCTCCTGTCGTACAAAGCCCTCTGGGAAGCTTGGATAGGAGAAACTGTAAGTGCCATACATACTGTCCCTGTCAAGCAATATTGCCCGTTCAAGACGGCGCCTCTCTCCCGGTAGTCGGGAATCGTCAGCCCCCATTCCGGATGGCACAAAACTCTGGATGAAAGGTAGGAGGTGACAATCCAGTGGGAAATGTGCCGGGTAACCGCCAGAGCGGTCATAAGAATAGCCTCCTTGTCTCCCCGTGACCCGGGAGACATCCACAGTGCCCTCAGAGATGGTAGTCTCTTCTGTCGGGCCCACCGCGATCCAAGTAAGCACGCGGTCTACTGCATCAAAACTCTCTGAAGTGAGGCTGCGCGGAGGGAATGGTGGCATAGGCCTATCTGTCCTTCGCACGTAGTGATCGTCAGAGCCGCTAGCCCTGGACCTCCGGGAAGTCTCTCTACTCTGTCTGGAACGAGCCATGTCTGCGAGAATTGCAAGGCCAAGATCAGAGAAAACTCAATCAGTCAAACTAGCATATGGGCAGCAATGAAACTATGAAAAGTCACGCGAAACTCCGGCATGCCTATGAGCCCAGAGAATAACAAAAGCCGTGGAAGGCACGGGCCATCCGCCCCCGCCTCTGGCTTGGACGTATGTCCCGTGGGGGCATTTGTGGCACCCGCAATTTATCATACTAAATTCCGGGATGTTAGTCTCGCATGTGACGAGGTTTCGGTATGGTGTATCACCGTCCGATAGGATATTCCTACACGGGGTTCTTTATTCGGCGCATCGCCGTCCCGATGAATATTCCTAAGCTTAAGGCTTTATAGCCCACATGTTGTTACAATTTAGACCCCTCAGGGGGTGGTCGGAGGCCGGGTTCAATCTACAACGATCATTGGGATCATGTAGTGTCATCAAAATCCCTACAGGATTAAGTCTCCCTCCTTTGAGCATGTGACTACGGGCAAGGGAAGCTTCTACAAGAACAATGGAGGCTCCAAACAAGGTCTACGTACCGAGAACAAAGTCCCTCGCACGTGTAGCACGGGCAACAACACGTCTCCCGTCGACGACCTACGGCACGAAGAGGACGACAAACGAACAAGGAGGCGCTCCCCCTCGCTATTCTTCACGAGTCACGGCGAGGAAACAAGACTTCAAAGTCCCCGGAGACCTCCTTTTATTGAAACCCCACGAGGAGGAGACCCGTCCGGGGCCGGAGGGACCCGTACGAGGTGGCCTTCACCCGGACGGGTCCGCCCGGAGGTGGACAGTCCCACGCGGGACCGTCTACCCGGGTTCCGCGACCCCGCAGAGGTCCCCCTCGAGGGGGTGTGCGACCCCAGGGGGGTCCACCCGGGGTCCGCGACCCCGAGGAGGTCCTCCATTGGGCGCGCGGCCCCAGGCGGGACCCACCCGTGGTCCGCGACCCCGGGCAGGTCCCCCCCGGGGGTGGCGCGACCCCGGGTGGGGCCCGGGGGACCTCCCACCCCGGGGAGGTCCTTCCTCCAGCGCCATCAACAAAAAAAAATTGAAAAAATGACCTCCCCGGGGTCATTTTCCTCTCGTTTAACCCGTACGGGTCCAAACGAGCCCGGAGAGGTTCCCACTTCTATAAATAGACCCCCAGGGTCCAGAAGGAGGGACATCTAGAAGACATCTACTACAATCGGCAACCTACGGAGCACCTTCCACACTTGGAGCATTTTGTTCGTTTGTTTCGACCTGCGAGGGGTAAGTCCCCGGGTCTTGTATATTATCCCTATGAGGATATTTTTGTAGTTTTCCCCCCCTCAGCGGACTGTGTTGTTGTTTCTAAATCCCGGGGCGACTATGTCATATAATTCTGCCCCAATAATGGGAGAATTGCTTAAAAGTCCTCCCCGAGATCTAAGAAACATAAATGTCCTGTAAATTACAGTTTTACCCTACGACTTTTGTAATTGGGGCTACGCCCCTATCTTCTGCGTTAGCGCGGACTCTTGTACAGTTGACAACTCGTCGACAATCTTTGTACTCATTTTGACTATAAAAGCACTCAGCCTGTTTTATGTATGTCCTCGGGGAGAAAATTATAAGAAAACCCCTGGCTTTCACAAAATTACATATATACCCCTCCTTCGACCAAATTGAGTCCCATGGTTGGCAGTATCGGCCGAAACGTATCGGTTTCGGCCGATACCGATCCGAAACCAGACTCTAACACTGTAGCAGGTCCGATACCTAAAAAAATATTTTTTTAATGGTTTTAGACGAAACCATTAAGGGTTTCGGCCGAAACTGACTTGTTTCGGTCCGAAATCGGACAGTTTCAGCCGAAACCAGAGAGGATCACTAATTTTTTTAGTTTTTTGAATGGTTTCAATCGGTTTCGGCCGATACCAAAATCGGTACGTATCGGTTTCGGTACCGGCCGAAACCGGTACCGAAACCGATACTGCCATCCTTGAAATTGACATTTATGCGTCTTCTACCAGGCCCCTTGTCATTCTTTTGGTCCAGAAATGCTATCAGCTCAGTCCGACACTCTGACGTCATCCCAACCCTAGGTCTGTGTAGGGTGTGGTAATATTACCAAAATACCCATGTGACCTACAAACAGCCTAGTAGCCCCCCCCCGTAGTCCTCCAGAAAGAGCCTCAGTGTCTTGGGGAGCTAGGAACCCGGTCCTACCAGTTCAGAAATTTCAGAAATGCCCCCGGCCTGTTAAAATTATCAAAATACCCCTATGGTGGTAAAATTACCAAAATACCCTTAGGGTCCAAAAAATCTCTCTACTTCTAAAACGCCTACGGCTTCAGCATATTTGCATATTTACTCCAAAATCTTAGGGTTTTGCTCAGATCTAGCCCTAATTCAATTGTTTTTGTTGATTGGTGGTGAGTAGATGGACATCGTGAGCTCTTCAAGATAGTTTGCCCTCAACATCAGAACCATGTAGAAGACTTTGGGGATTTCTTTGACAGTCAAACAAAAGTGTTCGGACGTTAAGCCGATGTAAATCAACATTGACCACGGTCAGTGGGGAGAGGTCCAACATTCGAACCCAAATCGTCTGATACGATGCGCACCCACGGAATCACCCTCTACTCAGATGGGGGGGATGTTTCTTTTCAAAAAGAACAGAAATCTATATTTTTATCTACGATAAAAATCGATAAGATTTTTTCCGTGTCTCACAAGTACATATTAAACATGAAATAGGTTCAAGCAGTACAACAAACGTGATCCTTACCTAAATGATGATGCACTAATATGGATAATGACTAGAAGAACCTTATCCCTCATTGTCTGGGCCTTGATGTTGATACCCATAACCAGGTTGCATGTATTGTGTATATTCACTATAACCAAACAATGAGGTAACCAAGTCCTGCATCCCTCTTTGAATCCCTCTTGGAGTGTAATTAACCTTTAATTATCAATTAACCCTTAATCACCCTTCAAAAAAATTAATTACCAACATGATCCCACCCCAAATTCTTCAATGAAGCTTAATTGAGCTTCAATTGAGCCTTTTAGACAAAAGTCCCAATTTTTATGAACTAATTAACCCTTAATTGTCAATTAACCCTTAATCACTCTTCAAAAAAATTAATTACCAACATGATCCCACCCCAAATTCTTCAATGAAGTTTAATTGAGTTTCAATTGAGCCTAAGCAAACCGAATTAGACAAAATCCCCAATTTTTATGAACTAATTAAGGTTTCAATATCAATTAATCTAATTTTAAAGACTGAAAAATTAACCTACAACAAAATAAAGTTGCCATTTTACCCAACACAGCAGCAGCCCAGCACAGCCTACACAACACACAGCAGCAACAGCAGCACAGCAGCTCCTTCGCAGCACACAGCCGCACAGCAACAGGCCAGCAGCGGCCGGCCAGCAGCACAGGTCGGAGCAGCAGCAGCAGCAGGGTCGGAGCAGTTGGCCTGCTGCTGGCAGGCAGGCAGCAGGGCAGGGGCGGCAGGCAGCAGCAGCAGCAGGGTAGGGGCGGAGCAGCAGCAGCAGCAGGGGCGGAGGGGCAGAGCAGCAGCAGGGTAGGGCAGCAATGCCAGCAGGTTTTCTCCCTCAGATCTGAGGGAGAAACGATCACGTGGGTTTCGTCCGAAACCGGACAATTTCGGGCCGAAACCATCCGATTTCGGACCGAAACATGTTAGTTTCGAACAACCGAAACCTTTTTTTTTTAAGTTTCGGACCTACTACAGTGAGCAGGTCCGATTTCGTGTCGGTTGGGGCCGAAGCCGATACGTTTCGGCCGATACTGTCAACCCTGGGGTGCGCAAGATCAAGCCGGACATTAGAACCAAATGTGTCTTCTGTGGATGTTTCTTAGAGGAGCTGCACCATCTTTTCTTCAATTGTGGCATAGTTCAGACAGTGTGGGCTCAATTCTTCAAAGCAACCAAGGTTCAGTGGACCACTAAACAATGCTTGGGGACTGGCATGCAGAATGGGTGCTCATCAACCCAATAAAGGAAGAAAAAGAAGTTTGGGATTTGTGTTTCCCGGCTATGCTCTGGGCAATTTGGAGGGAAAGGAACAGCAGGGTGCTTAGAGAGCAGTTTAAACACCCGTCCAATATCATCCAGAATTGCATCACCTACTTACTGTCAAGTGGTTACCAGGCCATCAATCATCCATAATGGCTAGGATTCAAGGGTGGAAACAATTAATATTGTAATCTTTTAGGAGGGATATCTTTATTAGTTTTGGGGAGGCTATGTTTGTTTTTTGGGAGTGTTTTACCGTCTTGGTAGAACCCCGGAGGGTTTGGTGATTAGTGTTCATATTCTTACCTTTTTTTCAATGAATTGTGGCTGTATGCCACCTTCCAAAAAAAGCAGTCTTAAAATAGCAAACAACAAGAGAGAACTTCAAAAGCCAATGCTTTATGCCAAACAGGGACAGACAATGCACATAATGGACGCCACCGAGTGGGACTGAAGGAGCATAGCCAAGCCTTATGTGAAAAAGCCTATGGTTAGGATTTAATTTCATCATATTCTCTTATTTATGCAGCCATCTAAATATCCTCTAAATTCTATGATGATCTGGTCCATAATATTGTTTGATGATTGATGGCAATGACACCCGCCTAAGGAGCTTTCTTAAGTACTTAAACATGTGGATACAGATAATCTCTTAGTTTCTCGTGATGATTCCCAGCTTGGCATGTATATGAAATCTATTGAAATCACTCTTTTGTCAATTTGTTTGATTGGATTGACTATATTTTTCTTATATAATGCCATAATTATGTAATGGTAGCAAGAAAGAAATTGGTAAACACTAAAAAACAAGAATGCTGCAAATTTTTTTGAAAGTGGATAGTACCACTGATGTATTAAAAGAAAAGAGGGATGTACAAGTTTGGTCAATGAGATCTCAAAAAGTCCCTATACAAAAGAGACATTCCACACCAAGACGGAGTGGTCGGCACTAAGCCCCCAAAGAACCAAAACAGGAAGAATTGTGAGAGTTCACATTACAAATGAGCACCGCCCGGTCTCTCACTCTCTCACAAATAAAAGCAACCACTCTGTCCACATTTCTTGTTTCTCCTCTGAAGGATCTATTGTTCCTTTCCCTCCATGGTGCCCACAAAGTCGCATGATGGATCAGCCACCAAATAACTCAATCCCCTTCAAGATTCCACCTCCTGTGCCAAAGCCAATCAAAAGATGGACACTCTCTTGTATGTTGATTCTTGAAAGAATCCCCCTTGTGAATTTAGCACACACCTCCCATAAGAAGGAACAACCTACGAAGAGATAGTCCAACGTCTCATCCTCTTCTCCACCAAAGTGACACATTATAGGTAGATCCTGAAGAAACGAAGCAATCCTGTCACAAGTAGGCAACCTACCATAAGTGAACCTCCATATTAGGAGCTTCACCTTCAAAGGACTCCCGGGAATCCAAATCCGTGACGCAGGGCTATGGCACAACCCTCCATCGGATATGTATGAATAAGCTGACCTAACTAAGAAGCAACCCTCCTTATCCCAACTCCAGCACCACTAATCCTTTCTATCTACCTCCGGAGCAAAATCAAGAAGGTAAGCAGAGCCTCTAGTTGATCCATCTCCTCTGGCCTAAGATTCCTTCTGAATGTCGGCCACCACGTCTCTCCTGGTAAGTGAAAATCAAAAGACTGAGATACTAAGGCCAGAGTCAAAAGAGTCTCGGATAAGACTCCTCCAAGGTAAAATCATCAAACCATCTGTCTCTCCAGAATGAACAATTATCCCCCTGCCCAGACGAACCCAGACACTAGTAATCATAAAGTCCATGGTTGTCAAAATACCTCTCCAAATAGGTGAAATATTATGTTGAGATGCTAGTGTCATGTCTCAAACCCTTATCTACCATAGTATCTCTGCCTAATAACTTGAGCCCACAAACAACACTCTCCTACCCCACCTACCACAGCCACTTGCATAAAAGAGTCAAATTAAAATCTCTAATATTTTTCATACCAACATCTTCGATGCAGGGTTGGCAGTATCGGCCGAAACCGATACGTTTCGGCCGAAACGTATCAGTTTCGGCCCTAACCGACACGAAACCGGACCTGCTCAATGTAGTAGGTCTGAAACTTTAAAAAAAAAAGGTTTCGAGCGAAACCGGTATCGATTTCTCCCGAAACTAACATGTTTTGGTCCGAAACCGTCCTGTTTCGGACGAAACCTCACTTATACCGCTTTCGCCCGAAACTAACATGTTCCGGTCCGAAACCAGACGGTTTCGGACTAAACCCACGTGAAAAGGGGAGTTCACTTCGTTTCTCCCTCAGATCTGAGGGAGAAAACCTGTTGGCGCTGCTGCCCTGCCCTGCTGCTGCTCCGCGCCTCCGCCCCTCCTGCTGCTGCCAGCCAGCCCTGCTGCTGCTCCGCCCCTGCCCTGCTGCTACTGCTGCTGCCTGCCGCCCCTGCCCTGCTACCTACCGGCCAGTAACAGGCCAACTACTCCGACCCTGCTGCTGCTGCTCCGACTTTGCTGCTGTTGCTGCTCCGACCTGTGCTGTTGGCCGGCCGCAGCTGGCCTGTTGCTGTGCGGCTGTGTGCTGCGAAGAAGGAGCTGCTGTGCTGCTACTGTGTGTGTTGTGTGTTGTGTAAGCTGTGCTGGGCTACTGCTGTGCTGGGTAAAATGGCAACTTTTTTGTTGTAGGTTAATTTTTCACTCTTTAAAATTAGGTTAATTGATATTGAAACCCTAATTAGTTCATAAAAATTGGGGTTTTTGTCTAATTCGGTTTGCTTAGGCTCAATTGAAGCTCAATTAAGCTTCATTGAAGAATTTGGGGTGGGATCATATTGGTAATTAATTTTTTTGAAGGGTGATTAAGGGTTAATTAACAATTACGTGTTAATTAGTTCATAAAAATCGAGACTTTTGTCTAATTCGATTTGCTTAGGCTCAATTGAAGCTCAATTAAGCTTCATTGAAGAATTTGGGATAAGATCATGTTGGTAATTAATTTTTTTGAAGGGTGATTAAGGGTTAATTGATAATTAAGGGTTAATTACACTCCAAGAGGGATCCAAAGAGGGATGCAGGACTTGGCTACCTCATTGTTTGGTTATATTGAATATACACAATACATGTAACCTGGTTATGGGTATCAACATCAAGGCCCAGACAATGAGGGAGAAGGTTCTTCTAGTTATTATCCATATTAGTGCATCATCATTTAGGTAAGGATCACGTTTATTGTACTGCTTGAACCTATTTCATGTTTAATATGTACTCAACAATATTAGTTTAACATGTTCAATGCTTACTTCATCACGTTTATTGTACTGCTTGAACCTATTAGTCTTCATGTTTATTGCACTTAATCCAATATCTTTATAGTCAAATGCATGCCTAATGCATTTTCTGATTTTTATGTGATTATTTATATTTTTTCGATTTTTCTATTTTTTTACATTTATTTTGATCTTTTTTATCCTTTTCATTGGGTTTCGAACGATTTCGACCGAAACCGAGATCGAAACTGACTGATTTCGATTTCGAACTCGGTTTGGCCGAGTCCGAAACCGAAACTGACAACCTTGCTCCGATGACCTTACTTTTACATACCCTACCCCAAGATATCATGCCAGCCCCTACATCTCTCAACACTATTATGCTAGAAAAATCTAGCCTGAATGGAAGCCAGCTTTTTAGCCCGTCTTAGGAATCCGCAAGATAGACAAGAAATAGATGGGCAAATTATCTACCACTGATTTGCATAACACCAGTCTACCCCCATAGGAGAGGAGCATGGCCTTCCATCCTATAAATCTAGACTCATATCTCTGCACTATAGACTGTCACTCACTGCAAAAGAGAGCCCGTGGGGACAGCGGGAGGCCCAAATAGGAGTGAGGAAAATGTCCTATTTGACAGCCCAAGATGAATGTCGCCCTCTCAAAGACTTTACCCTCCATGTTGACACCTACCACTAGGCTCATACTGAAATTCACCTTGAGGCCACTGACCTCCTTTAGCAGCTCTAACATCAATCTGACCGAATAAAAATAAGACTCATCCTCTACTAGGAATAAATGTTGTCATCCGCGTACTGCAAATGAGTGATGATGATACCACCTGGTCCAGCCTATGTAGTCTGAGCCGCGCCTAGGGGCTCGCCTAGGCGCGCCTCAGAGGTGAGGCGGTGACTGCTCGCCTCGCCTCGTCCTGTCTCGCCTCACTCTGACCACAGTTTGTCTCACTCTCTCTATCTCACATAGACACACAAAATTTGGTTTCTGACAGTGGTTTGTTAAATTCTATGTGAATTTAGTGAGTCGTAATAATTTGAATCATAGGATTGAATGAATTTAGAAAATTTATTGACTTTATATAGGTATTTTTGTGATATTTAGACATATAATTTATTTTTTGAATTATATATACATATTTTAAAAAAATCTCGCCTCAAACGCCTAGGCCATCGCATAGGCGTTTGAGGCATGAGGCGACCCCATGGTCGTCTCGGCCGCCTCACGCCTCAGACTACATAGGGTCCAGCTTGGCAACCTATAATCAACCCTATAATCTTTCCTCTCATCCACACCCTATTGAGGATGTGAGCTGTAACAACTAGAAATTTTATATCCATTTATATGCGAAAAAAATAATAATGAAAGATGAAAATAAAATAAATGATAAATATTTTTCTTTATGTCTTTAAAGTGTAGAATATATAAACGCGAATCCTATCCCACGTGTTAACACGAACGACGAGATTCGCGTCATGATTTAGAGAAGGCGAAGACGTCAATACTGTAGTAATACTGTAGCATCCGATTTAAGAGAGAATTATTAGCTCTAATTAAATCTTAATTAGTGGATGATATCATTTCTTACATCATTGAATAAATGAGGTCATTGGTTATGTCATAAATGGGGATTTATTTCAATATTCTTATGTTATAATTTATTAGCCTCGTAAGTGGGTGTAATAGTAACATGGGTTGGTGAAATAGAAAAATTAGGTAGAAAATTGACTTAGAATTAAATTAGCAATAAAACATCATAGAATAAATGATGTAATTGATTTTGTCATAAAGGGAGATTTATTTTAATATCCACATGTTGAAAATTATTGCCAACATAAGTTGGTGTAATAGTAACATGGTTGGGTGACATAGAAAATTAGGTGGAAGATGGAATTAAATTAATAATAAAATAATTATAGGACTTCGCCTATAAATAGGGCTAGGATCTTCCCTTCTCAAAGCACAAATCCATTGGGGAAGTGCTGGTTGGAGGAAATCTTGAAATTTAGAGGAATATTCGAAGTGTTCTTCATTCTTATTCTTCTTCCTATTCGATCTTCCACTAGGTAGGTATTCTCTCAGGCTAAACTTAAATTGATGCATGAATTAGATGCAGATGTATATCTACTTTGATTCTATACCATTTTCCCCAACTTTTATTGAGTATTAAGATTTCGGATGCGTGATCTCCGCCCCAATCGTGATGTCTTCAGGTTCTAATTGAACCAATATATCATCTAGCATGTTAAATATGTCATGTTAAGTTGCATATCATTCACATTCACACACGATTAAGTTAAGGATATGGAAGATAATAATTCTATTCCATGAGCTTATATTTATGTCCTAGTTCTTGTTACCTTCATGATATCTTTGATCTCCATGACTATATTATCTTTCTGGCATGTTAAATGAAGTAAATATTATCTGTTAAAATTACATGGGCTTATTGCATAATCGTGATCGATACGAGTTTTAACGATTTCCGTGTTATTGCGTTACCGTGTTTTCGACAAGTCGCGTAGCTCGCTAGATTTCCAAGGAATAACGGTGTCTAAGGAAAGAGGTCCACGAGCAAACGCTTTAAGTGGATAAGTGGTTATTTAATTAGGTCCTCGTGTATATGAGGGGAGCCTCCCACTGTCCCACCTCTTACCTGGCCGTAATTCTTCGATTTTCTAGTTAAGCTCCGACTGCGAAAAATGGGATATAATTTTCGCTAGAATTGTTCCTCATTTCCAACAAGTCGTGTAATTAGCAAGATTCCCAAGGAAAATGGTGTCTAAGGAAAGAGATCCACGGGCAAACGTTTTAAGTGGATAAGTGGTTTCTTAATTAGGACCTCGCGAATGCGAAGGGAGCCTCCCATTGTCCCACCTCTTACCTGGCCGTAATTCCTCAGTTTTCTAGCTAAACACCCGACTGTGAAAAACTTGATCTAAACCCGTTTTACGAGATTTTTCGCAAGAGATGATTATGTCTTGTCCGACAATCCAATCTTTTATCGACTTAATGTCGTTAAACATGATGTCTTAAATCTTTTTTCGAACTTCTCTTTCAACTACTTGTAATCTTGTACTACTCATATCTCGAATGATAATTTTGCTAGATCTATACTTTATTTGGTAAGCTTTACCTTGAAATTCTTTGGCCATACATATTATGTGGATGTCTAAATATACTTGGGATCTATGATCCATAACTCCAATGCCTGGCGTTAATGGGGCCCGGTCTGGTCCTGGGGGGAGCGCCCGAAAGTACTTGTGCCCATGAGAGTTGAATGACCTGATGTGGCATTGCACCGAAGTGCTTGACTTGCTAGATTGATTTATGACATTCCATAGTTTGTGAATTACTTGAAGTAATTGAATTACGTGAAATACTTAACTTGTACATACTTGCATGAAATGGCCAATTCCATAATAATACTTTCTACATGATCGTCCTCTACTTGAACTTTACTCTTGATATCTTGTCTACTTGCGATTCTATTCTTTACTTTCTCTCCTATTCATGTTCCATGTTTATTTACATTTCTCGACATAGCACAGTAACTTTATCCAAAAATGTTAATTACTTTAAGTTGCCTAGAATAGAGATATAAATCCTACTGAACGTTTCGCTCACCCTACGTTTTCGGTTAACATTGCAGGTAGTTCCGACGATGAACCCCAAACACATGGGGACGGGCAAGAGTGAAACGAGAGATCAAGTTTATCTTAGTTACCTAGGTTTATGAGTAGTGCTCTTGCTAGAATTATGTACTTGGAAGTTGTATTATGCCTCTTAAGGCTTAAGAATGTTGTAAAACTTTATTTCGATGAAATAAAAATATCATTTTCTTCTTGTGTCCCATTATGGTTGGACCCTATTATACATGCTCTTGATCGACACGAATGTTTACGACTCGTCGCGTCTCGATATTTCGCGTCGGGACGTTACGTGAGCCACTAGAACAAAAAGGGAAGGGGACATGGGGTCTCCCTGTTGAAGTCCTTTATCACTATGGAAGTATATGGTAGGATTCCCATTAACCAGAACAACAAAAGAGGCGGATGAGATACAGGCACAAATCCAACCAATCCTATCACCAAAACTCATCCTATCCATCATATCAAACAAGCACTGTTAGTTGACCCTATCATAAGCTTTTTTAAAATCCAGCTTGAAAATCACTATTTTCTTCTTTTGTGTCTTCATAACTAGAGACATTCATGAACCACTAAGAAATTCTCTTGAATGTGTCTATCCCTAATGACAGTCCCTTGAAAGCTACTAACCATTCTATCCATAACTTGCTCCATTCTTCTTGCCAGTAGTTTGGTGATGATCTTGTAAGTGTCATTCAAAAGATTGATAGGTCTGAAGTCCCAAAAATATTGTGCCACTTATTTTTTCGGGATGATGACGATAAGGGTTTTATTAATGCCTCTCAAGTGAACCCTTACCTCCTGAAATTCCTTCAAAGCACACAAAAAATCACTTTTGATAATTTCCCAACACTTGTGAAAGAAAGCAACAGGAAAACCATCAAGTCCTGGGGCCCTATCACTTGCTAGAGAAAAAAACTGCCTGATGAACCTCCTCTAAGAAAGATAGGGAAAGAGCTTCACCATCCTGTGATACAAAGATTACAAAGAGTACCTTAAAATTTGATCAGCTCTTTCTAGATATGGACATTTCACAAATGATGATTAAATGATGTAGCACAACAACATCATAGCATCATGGAAGTGGAAAATCAAATAAATGCCAAGAATTAAAAAAAACAGAAAAGGAACATTAAGCAAGAAATGGAAAGACAGACTAAAAATCCAATGTACCACTCAAGACCATCTGAAGGTTCATCTCACATTGGGCAATCTCATCTTCTAATAAACGTTGTTGATGATGCTGCAAACATTGAAATGAAGTGACAGGCTAAAGTTATGAAGAAAGATTATTGACATTTGACTACAGAGTACACAGATAAACACAGAATGAAAGGCTTCTTTCAATGTGACCAGCAATTTGCATGGCAAAAGAACAGACCAAGTCTTCCAGTTTTCTCTGGAGAACTCTCAAGGATGCCTCTAATAGATCTCTTTTCTTTGATTCCATCACAGACTGAAACTGATCGCCATTTTGAGGATCAAAGGGCATGGGAATAAACTGAAATCCATCACTGCCTTGGGAATGACAAGGCTTGGGAACAAGTGGAAGATCAGTAACACCTCGGCCTCCCCGATTTGACAAGACAACACTCCATGCATCACTTCTAGATGATGGCCTTGGACCTTTACACTGTATACCGCATGGCTTCTTAACTAAACCATCCAAATTAACCTGCCACACAAATGCGGATCCATTTATATTGGAAAAATGAAAAGGTAAACGGGAAGAGAAAATATATTTGTGTGATGGGAAGGAAAAACCTAGAGTTTACACTTTACACTATCTTTGGGAACAGGTACCAGGGTTCAAGTGAAATTAGATTCCAATGCAAAGGCATTGTAGAAATTTGGTGTTTCTGGTGTTTCTGACCAAATAAAAAGCCTTGCTTGTCAAACAGAAAGAAAATGATAAAGAGAAGAAATAGAAAAACACCAAAATTAAGCGAACATGTGTGATTCAATTTAAATGTGCAGCAGTATGTGTATGTTAATTGAAGTGGACACAGTTCATAGCATAAATCATCTAAGTATTAATTCAGTTCATTGTCGATTTGGTATCCCTCAATCTGATGCATTTTATTTTATTTCCAGTTCCACTTTCAGGTAGCAGAATGGCAGTGATGAAGACCCTTTTAGAAGCTCTTCTCAATCATCATAGTTGGATGTATGGATAACTACCTTGTTATTGCATTTAACTCGACTGGATAAACAGTACTTCAACGTGCTTATGGACCACTCCCTAGGTTTGAGTTTGATCATCTCCGTATTTGTGCTTCAGGAGGGTAGATCATTGGTTATCCCTACTGGTAGTGTGACAACCCGTACTCTATACCATCCAGATATTGTCCGCTTTGGCATACCGGCCTCACGGTTTTGTCCCTTTCTAACAGTGATCGGCTCCAGAATGGGGGACTTCCCGGGAGGTCACCCATCCCAATACTACTCCCCATTAAGCACGCTTAACTTCGGAGTTCTTTTCAAGAACTGAGCCGATACTTCAAAAGACGCCTCGGTGATATAGAGTACAACTTAGCTATATTTGAGGGTGTTGCAATCTACCCCTCTTATATAGGCGACGTCCTCGTCGCTGGGCACATATAGCACACAATCAAACTCCCAGGCAGGTAGGATTCTAGAGATGACCCCTACAGGCTCAAGAGGTGACTCCCATTATGTAACAACGTGTCCCATTGCAAGTTCAAGAGGTGGCTCCCATAGCGTAACACTTTGCCCTGCATGGCACTTAGTTCTCACACTTCCGGTTGGGGGATAACTCTGATACCATTCTGTCACACTCCGTACTCTATACCGTCGAGATATTATCCGCTTTGGCCTACCGACCTCACGGTTTTGTCCCTTTCTAATAGTGATCGGCTCTAGAATGAGGGACTTCTCTCTCATTTTGGAGCCGATCACTGTTAGAAAGGGACAAAACCGTGAGACCGGTAGGCCAAAGCGGACACTACCTCGACAGTATAGAGTACGGGACGTGACAGGTAGCTTCAACAGATATTCAAGAGAAGTTTTGAAAGACGGAGTAAGAGGAGAAAGCAAGTCAGTTCACACTCAAGTGATGAAGAGGAAATGGCAATGAGAGGATGGTTTTAAGGTTACAAAGAGCAAAACCTGATTACAAAATGCTCATGAGGTTGCTACTCTCTCTTGCAATGGGGTACAAGTAAACAATGGTGAGGTCTGTCATCACATGAGGAACTACAATGATGGTAGCGGCCCTGCCCCAACTCTGATTACAAGAGATGAATATTCCTGCTAACACAGCTCACATGGCAACTGACAGAACTCACTATCGTTCACTCAAACCCCATTACAAATGTACCAATTCCCAATTAACAATGTGTTTACTAATGTCAAATGGGTTTTCTAAAGTCCTGGTAGAAGGATTTACTCTTTTTCTCTTTCCAAATAGTCCAGATAAAAGCAGCTGAGAGTGAGTACACTATGTATTTGGTTTAATCAGCTTCACAGTGAAACACTGACTTAATGTAAATGCAAAGATATCTATACCTCGGCTTTATAAACATCACCATGTACTGGTGAGCCACTGTTGACTGAAATCTTTTCCCCCTTTTCAACTTGGGTATTTTCTGCATTATTCTCCACGGCTTTAGCCTCATCCTTGATCTGTGTCTTCTTTTGGTGCTTCAAGGGAAAATCTTTGCACCAATTATGAGGCCTAGAAGCAGCTCGAGGCTGTCTGATTGTACAATCTAAGTCATCTTGTTTCCCATTGAAAATTCCACTGTTATCATAGCTCATTTTCTTGCCCAGCACTTCTTCAGAACCTTGAGTCAAGAAAGATTTTCCATTATTTTTAAAGTGTTCAACAGTAGTTCTTCCTGGTTGAACATTCTCACCCAAATTTCTTTGCTGTCCCAGGGATAATGACAAACCATCTACAGAATTTTGCCTGTATACAGAATATATCACTTCCATTAGAGTAAAACTGACAGCAAATGGCTTTAAATCAGAAGGAAGAGCTTTCATCATAGTAGATGATGAAGGGTTAAATATTGAACTACCTGGAAAGCCAGTGAGAAAGAATGTCCATGTATGGTAATAAATGGAAATACTCAACCACAGGTGTAACTGTAAGATCCTCACTAAGAAGAGGGCCCTGCAAACTGCATAGGTGCACCAAAAGAGCTTTCCATTAATAAATGAACAAGATACCTCACAAAGACAATTAACTTAGCAGGAAAGTTGTTGCTTATAATATGGAGCATTTCTATTGACATAGTCTTATTCAAGAGAGTGACACTTCAAAAATGCATTTATATGTCGGGACAAGCCAACCTAAAGAAGAAAAATCCTCGTTAAACATCTTCAGGCCCACGATACATAATGACTTAATCAGAATGATTATAAATAAGTAGACACTACATCATGGAGCTCTAATGCAAAAGGATTGATTTCACAAAGAAGAACCTGTCAACCACATCCTTCAGAGAGAACTCTGTAATTTTATCACTTGCTGTTCCTATGTACTGCACCAAATAGAACTGAGCCATTGCCTTCTGTTGACTTGATGAATATACAGCATGCTTTTCAAGAATAGTCAACTCTTCTTCACTAATACCTGTCATACAAAGTAATGGATTTCAAAATGACATTGTAGAATGAGAAACACGACTCAGAAAACGGTTAACTGTATTTGATGATGCTCGAAAACCTATCATTATGGCTGGACAATAGAGCACATCCACCGGCTACGAAGAAATAACTAAGAACCACAGATAACCAGTTTCTAGGGGAAAAAATGGGGGTGGGGTGGAGAATGCACCTGCTTTCTCCTTCACAGCTGAAAATGCAACCTGCTGAAATACATCTTCATGATGAAGAATTTCATCTTCTAAGTGCGCACCTTGCATTTTTCTTCTTATCTGTTACATCCATGGCTGAAGTATTTAGTTGGTTATCATATGATTTGTCAACATCTTTTTCTATGAGAGACCATACACCCTGAGTTATGGAGGAGAATTGAAGGAAACAGTTCATCTTTGTAGAGTCAACCAAAAGAACTGCAACTCTAGATACAGGCCAACTCCCATAGCTGAAATGTCCTTTGACTCGTCTAATCCAGTGCAAATGTTACAGGCATTCCAAACCATCTTCTCTGTTATAGAGAACTGTTCAATGTTGTTTGGTTCATCCTCAGACCACGCATGAATTTCATATACGCCAACAGACTTGGTTTGGCGATAGAAGCAGACTTACAGAAAGATTTGAAGTCCAAGAATTCAAGCTGTGGAAACTGTTTCCGATGATAGTAGTTGCAAAGTATCACAACAGCATGAATCTAAAGTAGAAAACCATGAAACAGATCAGTCATTTTATTTCAAGTGAAAAGAGACAGAAATGCACTGCCAATTTGGAAATCATAAAATCTCTGCTTGCTGAAAACAAACTTTGATGGCTTAAAGCTATATCTTTCTAACCTTCATACGAATTAGGTAAAAGAGCTACAGACTAACAAGTGTATATTTTAGTGAAGTGTAAAATCAGAACCATGAAAAATAATCTTTCCTGTGTTAAACCTTACCTGCCCAAGTGAATCGCAGCTATTAGAAAACATTCTTCATGAATAAGGACAAATACCACAGACAGAAAAGTCATGAAAGCTATTAGAATTCACTAATTCAGAAATGGGTCTCACATGTATTAAAAGAAGTGCCTACTTTGGAGAGAAAGGGCCTATGTCTAGGTCAGACAAAATAAAAGAAAATTCAGGCAGACCTACCTGCCCCATGGAAAAGCTTGATCCTTCAACAGGGCTTTCTTATGATATGCCCAAGGTTTCGATTTCCCACAAGTTAAATGGCATGGTCGTACCCCTCTATCTTTTTCTCTCTCGCTCGTATGTTTCCCTTTTTGTATGGAGTGACAGGTGGTAAAATCACCTTTCCCACAAAATTTGATATCCCTTAAAATTTAACAAAAGATGCTCATCTTTGGTCTTGGCAGAACTCATGGTACCTTCTTGTTTTTAGTTTTAGCATAGATCCACAGGATCTCTAGTCCATCAGTATCATCAACACCATACAGCTTTATCCATCAATCTGGGAAGACTTAGGATCCCAGATCACAATGTTGCATATCTATCATAAAGATTTATCATCATAAGATCTCATGCACACTCCCGAACTGCCATCCACAACAAATCACGATATTCCATAGCTCAACCCCCTGCTGTAAAGTGTGAACAAAATTATTCACACTCGTTTTTGTTTAATAATTTGCAAGTTAACTGCATTTTATTACTTTATTTGTCAAATATCTGTGGAGATATTCAAAACTGTAATGATTATCGTGGAATTAAACTTATGAGTCATACTATGAAACTTTGGGAAAGAGTAATCGAAAAATGCCTCCGATGTATGACCACTATATCCATGGATGGCAGTATCGGCCGAAACCGATACGTTTCGGCCGAAACGTATCGGTTTCGGTCGATACCGAAACCGAAACGGGCCTTGTCACTGTAGCAAGTCCGAAACCGGACCGAAACCGAAACCGGACCGAAACCGACCGAAACCGGACCGAAACCGACCGAAACCGGACCGAAACCGTCTGGTTTCGGCCGAAACTAGACATGCTCAATACATTTTTTGCCTTTTCTGACTGTTTTGAACCGGTTTCGGCCGAAACCGAAACCGAAACCGATACGTATCGGTTTCGGTACCGGCCGAAACCGATACCGAAACCGATACTACCATCCTTGACTATATCAGAAAATCAGTTTGATTTTATGCCGAATAGATCTACTACAGAAACTATTTTCTTACTACGGCAGCTTATGGAGAAGTATAGAGAGATGAGAAAAGATTTGTATGTGATTTTTCTTGATTTAGATAAGGCGTATGATCGAGTACCAAGAGAATTGATTTAGTGGACATTAAGAAAGAAAGGAATCTCTCAAGGATATGTTGATTTGATTAAGGATATGTACAACGGTGCTATTACTAGTGTTTCGAACTATTACTGGAGAGACAGGTGAATTTCCAGTTTCTATAGATTTGCATCTGCACTAAGTCCGTATCTCTTTGCCTTAGTTATGGATGAAGTAACAAAACAATTGCATGAGGATATCCCTTGGTGTATGTTATTTGCAGATGATATTGTCTTAGTTGATGAGAGTATTGATATTTTAAATGCTAAGTTGGAGCGTTGTAGACTTGCCTTGGAGTCTAAAAGTTTTAAAATTAGTAGGAGCAAGTCAGAGTTTATACATTGTAATTTTAATAATGGGAGAGTGGTACAGGAAGACATGGTTCTAATTGATGGACATAACATTCCGAACAGTAGTAGCTTTCGATACTTAGGGTCTATCGTACAAGAGAATGAGGAAATTTATGACAACGTCACACATAAGATTAAGGCAGGCTGGTTAAGATGGAGAAGCGCATCAGGAGTCCTCTGTGATCGTCGTATGTCTGTGAAACTCAAAGGGAGATTTTATAGAACGGCTGTGAGACCTGTTTTGTTATATAGTACCGAGTGTTGGACAGTACGAAAGGAATACATTCACAAAATGTGTGTAACAGAGATGAGAATGTTGAGATGGATGTGTGGCAAGACTAAGAAAGTCAAGATTAAGAATGAGCGCATCCGTAAGGACTTAGGGATAACTCCAATTGATAGTAAAATGAGAGAAAATAGACTCAGCTGGTTTGGACATGTGATTCGTCACCCTAACTCAACGCCGGTTAAAAGATGTGACCGAATCTTAGTGGATGTTAATAAAAGAGCTCGGAGAAGGCCTAAAATGAGATGGTGCGATGTTATTAGAAAGGACATTAGTTTCTTGGGTTTTTATGAATATAGCACTTGATATAAATCTTTGACGAAACAGGATTAATGTAGCCGACCCCAATTGGATAAGGCTCTGATGATGATGACGATTTGTCAAATATCTGTAATAATTAGATTTGAAAACCCCAAAATCTGCAAGGACAGGGACTCCAGAGTCATGTAATGGTGATTTTTTCTTTTCTCTTTCCTGTCCTACAACTTCATCACACGTGTTCAAGTGGACATCTTTGGGGACCACAAGCATCTAAGATGTGCTAATGTCTAAAAACAATAAAACATGTCAATGCAAGTGTGAAACAATAGGACAACCAGTTAGCCTTGAGCTTGTCGAGCCCATGGAAAGACCTAGAATAATTTAAGCAAGCTAAAGTAAACTGTAAAACCAAATGGCTGCAGTTTCCAAAGCAATCAAAAGACGGGGTGCTGGTTCTTGATAACTTCTAACGTTAGAATCAGGCCGGGATACTTTTTTTCCCAATTATGAGGGGGACCTATAAACACTACTTTGGAGAGTCGCGACTGGCTTATGCGTCATGGGTACAACAATCAAAGTCCGAATGACAACAGAAGTCACAAAGGCCCACATGTTGCAAAAACACCGGCCAAGAACTCACCTTCCGCAAATCATAAGCAAGATTCTCCTATAGAAGAATAAGTACGCAGAGGAACAACCCTGGATGAACCAGAACAGGGGAAAGGAGACCTTTTTCTTCTCAAATAACTGTCCTCGGCAACAGACCTTCACTCAACTTCAACACATCTTTCGGAACCCCCCGCCCCAAAGAAAAAGAAAAAAACAACCTTTTGCTACATTTCGAAACGGCAGCTGGAAAAAGGAACAAGGGAGGTCAAGGGAATCACTCTCCACCAAGCACCGGGGCGTACTACAAGACCCCCCCCCCCCCGCAAAAAAAATGGAAAAATCGGAAGTCGCGAACCAGGAGGGGTACCTGCTTCGCGACGCTCTCCTGTTGAGCGAGGGTGGGGGGCTCGGGAGAGAAGCAGCCTTTGACAGGGAGGAGGGGGTAGACGAGGTGATCGATCAGGCTTTGGACGGCGTCCTCCATCGGGACGACGCGATCGGAGCATCCCATACCTCCACCACAGCCCGATCAAACTGGCCCCGTCCTTCCCAGGAGGGAGCACTGGTGGTGGGCAAGGGAAAGCTAGGGTTTGGGGGCGATCGCGAGAAGAAGAACACAGTCTCTCGCTCTCTTCTTTCCACTTCCGTTTCATGGTCTACTGATGCACACCACGGCACTCCATTTATTCTTCGCTAAAAAGGCGCGAAGAGGGGGTACAGCGGTATTAAAAAGCGGCTAAATTCATGGTTCGCGGAGCCGGTGATCCGACCCGGATCGGGCTGATCTGGCACGAGTCATTCGGGTGGGATATGACTCGAACTGACTCAGTCCGAGTCCACTCCCATATTTTCCCCACCTTAAGCCCGGCAGCCCCCTTCCCCCACACCGGCCACCCCCATCCTAGCAGACCCACGGCCCCTTGCTCACGATCACCCCCCCCCCCCAACCTCGGCAGCCCACCTCGCCCGTGCCGACAGCCCCCCACTCCAGCCAACAATCCCTCTCCCCGACAACGTCACAGTTCTGCGGGGTAGGGAATGACTCTGCAAGGTAGTGGAAGAAGCGGCAATTGCGACGACAAATAAGGTCAGGCGGCGGCGACGACGATGACAACAACAAAGTGGCGAACAAGTGGTATACGACTTGGCAAAACTCGACATATCACGAATAGAATTCACTCATGCGGTACACCTGACTCGATACGAGTCACACCGTATCGACGAACCATGGCTGACTTGTACCGAGAGCGACCGAATTGGACCGGAACTCACTGAAAAAGAACTAAAATAATCAGAATCTAACTTGACAGAAAGAAAATTAATCCAAGGTAAAACTAGCCAGAATCTACTTTAGAATCGAGGCGTGTTCGGAAAAGATTATGAAAACATTTAATCACTTTAAATGTATGTTGTGATATAATCTTTTCAAATGCACCACAGACACTTTCGCTTGTGTTAAATGTAAATTTTGAGAGCAATGAGAGGCATATAGCCATAGATTAAGAAAGAGAAGTAAATGAAATGGGTTTAGAGAGGGGAAAATGGTTAAAGAACATAAATGGCAAAAGCAAAACTAATCATCAATGCTCAACTGTTTTAAATAAAAAGATAATTTCCGGTGATTTTTAATCTAATGGAACATCCAAATAAAAATATCAACCTATGTTATCATCGTTAATTCCCCCAAACCTGTGGGTCGTAGATCATTAAAATTTTAAGATTATCTTTATAATCTACAATTGCATCGCTCCCCAATCGACTCGAATCTCAAAAATTATTTTTAAAACATTGATACTCAATGACGCAGTTGTTAGGGTGTTCATACGTGCTATCGAAAGTAAGATTTGTGGATGTTCCGTATAGAATCTGATCTTTCCTAATCAGATACGGTATGCTCGAGTTACAACTAACTCGGCCCAACTCGACGTGTATTATCTCCTTTCTCTCTCTCTATATATGTCCCTCTCTCTCTCTCTCACTGTGACTCGGTCTGACTCAGGCGATCATGGAGGTGATCCATAGCGTATCAGATTTTTTTAGATACGGTACGACACGTCTAAATCGACCCGAGTCAAACTGAGCCCGCAAATCATGCCCAAAAGTACCCCTTCGCCTTCCATTCTTGTCTCGTGTCTCGATGTCCCGTATAACAACCTAATATTTGGATATTTTTTGGGAGTTCTCTCGACATAAAATAGACATAAATCTAGTTAATTTATCTATATTTATGTTCTCGCGTAAAATTTGGCATGGAAAGATATCTCTATTATTGATTTGATAAAAAAATAGAGATACGAACGAGAATAAGTTCTAAAGAAATATTATTATACCACCTTTATTAATTATGATTAACACTAATATTTATTCTTAATGATCGTAACTAACACTAATATTATTAATTATATTCAATATATTTATCTTTAATGATTATGATTAGCACTAACGTTATTAATTTTAACATTATTATTTCTTCATTAGTGACAATGAGGTGGTTATAATTAATTATTTAATGATAATTAAATAATTTATTTATTAATTAGCACAAATAAGATTATTTTACATAATTAATTAGCACTAATAATATTAATTAGTACAATTAATTAGCACTAATATTATTAAATAATATTTTTATCATTAGTTAATGATAATTAAATAACATATTTATTAACTAGCACTAATAATATTAATTAGCATGATTATTTGACACTGATAACATAATTAGTACTAATGGAATTAATTGGCACTAAGGCTGTCAATGGGCCGGGCCCGGGCCAGGCTTAGGTCGGCTCGGCCCGGGCCCGACTTCTCAACATTAAGGCCCGAGCCCGGTCCGGGCCCGACTTATGTCGGGCCGGGCCGGGTCGGGCCCGACATTATATAAAAATTTCAAAGCCCGACTAAGGCCCGGCCCGATAACTTAAATAAAATAATAAAATAATAAAAATAATAATATAAAGCATATAATCTCACTAAATTAATTAAAATTTTGATATTAATTACATAATTTATGTAAAAAGAGAGTTTTAAAATTTATCATTAAGTAAAATAACATAGTTTTAACTAAATAATTTTTTAATTTTGTTGTGGGAATTAAAAAAAGAAGAACGGGCCGGGCCGGCCCGCGGGCCAAACTCAAAGCCCGGCCCGCGGGTCAAGTCGAGCCGGGCTTTTAGGCCCGACTAAAAGTCCGCGGGCCGAAAATGACCTTGCGGCCCGGCCGAAAATAGGGCCAAGCCCGCGGGCCTATGGGGTCGGCCCGGCCCATTGACAACCCTAATTGGCACTGATAAGATTATATAGCACTATTATAATTAACTATTTAATGATAGTTAAATAATATATTTATTAATTAGTACTAATGAGATTAATTAGTAGTCTTAATTAGCACTAAAAGATTAATTGTCATGATTAACATTAATTAATACTGATAAGATTAATTACTATTATTAATTAACACTAATAAGATCGATTAGCACGATCAATTAGAACTAATAAGATTAAGTAACACTAATATAATTAATTATTTAATGATAATTAAATAATACATTTATTAATGAGTACCAATGAGATTGATTAACATGATTCGTTAACACTAATAATATTAATTAGTATTAATAGAACTAATTAGAACTAATGTCGAAAAGAGAAAGAGGAGGTGGATGGAATGACTTATTCCGGATCGTAACCCTATTTACGAGGATAACCCCATCCTGTTCAACCCCTCTTATCTCAGTCTACATTGACACTACCAACTGAGGAATAGGATTTCGAATAGAATATCTCCACCTTATTTTCCAACCAAACATGTCTTTAATGATTGTTTTTTTAAAAAAACTGTCCAGTATTCAAACTATGATCGTTTTACTCGGGGAGCCGGAGGGAGGGCATACACAACATGACTTCATCGTTGTGTTGCACATGCACAACAAAAATCTGTTTAGTGAATCCGATTTTAGAAACGTCCTTCCCTGTCCCCTCAATGGTCACAAACAATGTTCTAAAAATCGATCCGTCCATCAAATTAGAGAAGTCCTCAGTCCCGTCTATTTTGGAACCGACCATTTAAAATTGGTGTTTGGATCGGATTGCTTTGCTTAATTAGTTGTGTATATATATATAATTTGTCTATGTATATTTATTTTTCAATGTAAAAGTTAATGTTGTCACGGCTCGAGATATATACAGCGGAAACAAGTCGGAAACATGCACAGCCGACAAAATAAACCTCTAGCTAGCGAGACAATCAAAGTGCCACGTTCATTCATACAAAAGCATAAATGATGTACACACTATAATAGATAAAGCATTCACTTTATTGATTAAATAATAATCAAGTTTACAACTCGACAATTGACTCATTTGACATCATAACTCTCTAGACTCAAGAAAATAAGAAATTACATAACATGATCAACTTCACCGCCTATTATAGTGAAGGGCTCTAAATTACAATAAGACTCATGACTGTCTAGGCTTCTCTCGATCTTCAATCACTCTCGGAATCACCATCGGAATAATCTGACTCCGATCCAGTAGAGCTTCTTGAAAAGATTAGAAAAATAGGGAATGAGCGCACTCGCCCAGTAAGTATCTTATTGTCAACATAACGGCACAGTTTAAATCATTAATGTTTTAGCTCTAGAAGATAAGAGAAAGAGAGTGTGATAAAATATGTGATAAAAATCATAGTAACAAGTAACAAGATATGAATGTAAGGATATGATATTGCAAGAATATATGATCATGATCTAACAAGAATATAAGTTGACCTTTCAATCAATCACAAGAATGTACTTTCATAACCTTAAGTAGGCTATGCACGAGAATGTACTATAACAAACATGTAACAAGCACATACATTTCATGAGATTGTATCGTGGATTTCACCTGTTTATAAAAAAAGTAGCCCCAGCGCATGGCGACGTCAGTAATCATTATACCCTATGGTTAATAGTATATTTTCGGTCATCTGTCGAGGGGGCTAGATTGGAGCCCTTGGACACCGTCTGTGCATGCCATTGCATCTTCAAGTTATAAATCTAGTTACTTCCACAAGAAATATCAATAAGTTCGGCCAAGAATATCAAATTCAATAATTCAATTGGGATGATAGTAAGCAAGACATAAACGTACCAATTCCTTGAAAAAGAAGTCTAAGAACAAATTAAAAGGATGTTGTGCTATAGAAGGATTTCAGCAGCATAACGGCATATTTCATAAGTTCCATAGTTTATTAATGACTTGCTAAATAAGGTTTCAGGTTCCATAAGATCATCTGGGACTGTCAATAGAACAGAATTAACCCTTGGGTCAGACCTTGGGTTGGAGAAAACTTCGACATAACACGGTTTCAAGAAGGCCGCTATCTTGAGGTAGCGATCGAGTAGGGTCTGCAGTCAGAAGTCTGTCGACTCAGGGAACTCAGTCGACTGAAAATAAGACTCTGTCGACTGGAGAATCGAAAAGTCGGTCGACTGAAACAGAATATCGGTCGACTGACAACACATTCAACACACTGGCAGATAGCGGTCGGTGGGCAGCCGCTACCAACAGGTCGCAGTTTCACGTCAGCTGCTATCAGGACACGGTGCTGAAACATGAAGTGCTCTTCTAGACTTGGATTTTTTGGATACAACCAGCTTGACGTTTTAGTGGGAATCCTAGACTCGTGGAGACTTACGGAGGCCTTGAAACATGAATTGCTAGTCCGGCAGAAGGAATATTTGACGAAGAGGCATTCGATGTCCAAAAGGTTTCCTATCATGTGCAAGTGACTAATAGCAACGTACCGGAGTACAGGCTATGAACAAGTAATGGGAGAAAGATAGGAGATAGAGTGAACATGTCAAAACAGAGATCGATATGTAGGAAGTTCATCAAAAGTGAAAAGATCTTAAGTATAAAACTATAGGGTCTATTTGTGAGACTAGTATATGATAAAAATAAGTTTTAAAAACATGATATGGCATCCAAACACAACCCTGTAAAACCTAATATAGCAGAAAACATAATAGCACGAAATACAATAGAAACTACTTTGTATAACAAGGAATCATAGGGTTTGATCTGGTCACTGTTTCGGGTGAACAGTTAACAGATCGCGGTCATTCTGGAACCGCTATAAGGAAGTCGCGGCTTCTGATGGACCGCTTGGTGGGGACACCAGGTCTACTATCGGGCCCACTACTCGGAGCCGCCGCCGCACCGCCCCGGCTGCACCGAGCTTATGACTCGGATACTCGCTTGAAGACCCGGCGTCCTGAGTACGTATCCGTACGTATGTGTGTATGTATCTTACTATGGTGGTATTGGTGTTTTAACCACCAAAGTATTTTATTTTTATTGAGTCAAAATATTATATTTTAAACCCACAAAGTCAAAAGTGGGTGGGTGGGTTTTGTCTTATTAGGCCAGCGTATAACCACAATCAGTGAAAGTTAGAGGGTATTGTTGTTATGGCCTTCCCTATAAATAGGGGGCTAAGGGTGTTACGTATGAATCATATGAATGAGAAAAAAAGCTTGAAACCTAAGGTGTTTGCCTTGTGTTCTTCCCTTCTCTCTTTTCTCTTTTGTGAGGATTGAGCGTCGTCTGGTGTGATACCGTCCGGCGTGAGGCCGAGCTGCGTGAGGTAGCAAGTTATCAGTTCCCGTCCGTGCCATCAGGAGTTGCCGTCGATCCATTTCCACGTCACCGCCGCATCAGATTTGGTATCAGAGACCAACACGGCGCCTCCGCGTCCCCGACGTCTCCGTCGTCGGTCCTTCTCTCTCTCGGTTGCTAGAGAGTGAAAAAAAAGGAGAGAAAAAAATACACAGCAAATTACGGGTGAGAGAAGAAAAGTAGAAAAAATATATAGAGAATTTTTTTTTCTCCTACGTTCTTTCTCTCTCTGTGTGTTTCCATGTCTGTCTCCCTCTCTCTCTCCTGCGCTCAATCTCTCCCTGTCTCTCTCTCTCTCCCGCACTCAATCTCTCCCTCTTATTCTCTTTCTCTCTCCATTTCTCTCTCTATTTCTCTCTCCCTCCTGCTTATTCTCTCTCTCACCCGCTCTTTCTCTCTCTCTCGGCGCCCCCCCGACCGCCCGCCTCGGCGATCCCGCGCCTCGACGCCCCCGCCCGCCTCGGGCGCCCGCCCCCGCGCCTCGGCACCCTCGCCCCTCGGCGCCCCCGCCCGCCTCGGAGGCGCTCGCCCGTCCGCACCCGTCGCGTGGCCCCCGTCTGCGCCTACCGGTGCGCCGCGTGGCCCCCCCGCGTTCGTCGCCACGTTCTCGGCCGCCTCGCACCCGGCCTGCCCCGACTCGTGCGCGCACCCGGTCAACGGCCGCCGCCGCCCCGCCCGCGGGCCCACACCTCCAGCGCGCCCGTCCAACGCGCCCCAGCGCCCACGCCACCCCCGTCCGCGCCCAGACGTGCCCAGGTGCGCCCGCGCCTCCGCGTCCCCGTGCGTCCGCCCACGTTGAAGCGTGTGTTGACCACCTTGCGGCTGCGTGAATTGCGCAGCAAAGAGCTGAAAAGTTTGAATAGAAGAAAAAAAATGAAGTTTGAAAAGAGAGAAAAAGTAGTTCGAAAAAAAAAAGGGTTGAGAGTTAAAAAAAATAATGTGTTAAATATATATAATATATATATGGGATATATATAATGTTATATATCTATATATATATATCTATATATATTATTTGATTTAACCAGGGGGTTTGAAAAAAAGTTAAAATATATATAATGTATATATATTTGAGATATATATAATCTTATATATATATATATATATCTTTTAACTTATTGATCGTGGCATCCAAGTTTGCAACAACGACGGCTGAAGCAGCGCCCGGGTCGACCGGTCATCGACAGACGTTCCGTACTTTAGGGGTGAGAGCGTCCCTAAGCCTCCCTGCGCGAAGAAATTGAACTGATTTATTCCCCTGCGTGGGAAATTTTAAAGCGGTTTTGTAATAAATTAAATCATCCTTGCGCGGAGTGAATTCATTGTAACCGTGAAGCTTCCTCGACGCCGTGCGGGAACGCACGTCCCCGCTCGCCTTCATCTCCGGTCGGAGTTAGACTTTTCAGTCTAGCTAGGTATGTGCTCCCCTCACTTGCTTGTTTAGTATCTTTTCAATTACCGCGCGAAGTGAGAGAGAGCCCGAACCATGCAGCATGTCTTCTGAGTGCATCACTGTGGACAGAAAGCGAGAGCTTGCTTGCACCCATCCTTAGGCCCTAGACTGCCGCATTAAGGCACCCTAATTGTCAGGAGGTAGTTCCACAACTACTTCACCTACGGGCGAGCAACTCTCCCTGACCGGTCCCTTCAAGTTGACCCTTTGCCTATTAGCCAATAAAATTCGAGTCTATAGCTTGCTAATTATCGGTCCCAGGACTGCATCATTTAGGTCCAAGGTCGTGCATGCCACGTTGGTCTAGGAATTCATCCGGCCATCTAGAGCGCCCTTCAACTCTACAACCCCACATGGATCAGAAGAGCGTGAGTGCTATGTTGGCTCAGCTCGAGCATAATCTTATGACCCATTTTGAAGAATCCATAGGCCAACTACGAGCGGAACTAGATGAGAGGATCCGAGCCTTAGAGGATCGACTGAAGGGAGAGGAAGGACGAATAAATGGCCACGGCGATCCCGTAGCCAATCCTAGGGAGGAAAGAGAGCAAGTCCGCCCGAATTAGGCTCCCCAAGGTAGAGAGCAAGAGGCCCGTGCGTCTCGAGAGAGAGACCACGACGATGAGGATATCATCCTATGGAACGTCAAGATTGACGCTCCGAGTTTTGATGGGTCCCTCAACCCCGCTACATATCTTGATTGGGAGATCGGGATGGACCAATATTTTGATTGGCATCGTCGCATGACCTCTGGTACAAGGGTGAGGTTTGCCAAAATGAAACTCCTAGGTCAAGCCAAAACCTACTGGTGTAACGTTGAGAATCTCCTAGCAAGGAGACGAGAGAACCTATAAGCACATGGGAAGAAATGAAGGAGAAATTAAGGGAGAAGTATCTACCACCCTCCTACCATCAGCGTCTTTTAGACCAATGGCAGAAACTTACCCAAGATGGAAAGTCCGTGGACGAGTACATCGCCAAATTTGATGACTTCTTCCTTCGGAGTCGAGTCATGAGGATGCCTACGTCACCCTCTTACGGTTTAGGGCTGGCTTACACGAGAGCATACAGCGGGAGCTGTTCCTACGGGAAGTTAACACTCTCGAGCATGCCTATCAGGTTGCTCGGGACGTTGAGCGGTTTTAAAAGGTGGTCCCACCTCGGGTCCCCACCTACCGCCAACCCGAGTCCCGAAACCCCATGGTCCGCTACTCTGAGAGGCCTGACCCCTCCACTTCTTATGTCCCTACTGCTACCCCACTCCGGGCCGTTGCCCCTACGGCTCCTTTCCCACGGAACCCCTTACCTGCACCTGCTGCTATGCCCAGGCTGGAGTACACTCTGCCAACTGATAGAAGAGATGACAAGGGAAAGGGAGTCATCCCTAGCACCTCCCAACCAGTCCCTGTCTCGGGAGTTCGTTACTTTAGGTGCCATAACCTAGGGCATATTACCTCTAACTGTCTCACCCGAGCCTTAGTCATCACCGACCCCCAGCATATGGAGTTTTCACCTCAGGAAGGAGAAGCCATTGAGAAATATGAGGCCGATCCTGACCTCATCGCCCAATTTGAGGAGATGGATGCGGGATATGACGGAACGCATGTCGAGTACATGCAAGTGGGAGATATTGTCGAGAGTTCAACCCAGGAAAGACTGGGTGTAGTTCGCTGCATCCTAACACACCCTCAGGAGGACGACTGGCGTCGAACCTCCATCTTCCAAACATACATTATGGTGAAATCCCAACCCTGCAATGTGATTTTTGACAACGGGAGCTGTATCAATGCAGTCTCTTCAGACTTTATCTCCGTCTAGGTCTACCTACCCATCCTCATCCAAGGCCATACAACGTGACTTGGGTTGACGACACGTCTATCCCAGTCACCACTACATGTGTCATTCCCATCCAATTTCAGTCTTACCAAGGATAAATCTTATGCGATGTAGTGCCAATGAAGGTCGGTAGCATCATCCTAGGACGACCGTGGATCTATGACGTGGACCTTACTATATTCGGTCGGTCCAATTAGTGTTCCTTCTCACACAATGGAAGAAGATACAGCTGTACCCGGCACCCCCAAAGGTGACCCTGGGAAAGAGTTCTACCTCCACCCCCACTGGAACCCCCAAGGTTCAAGAGAGTCCTCGGACTCCTACTGAAGGGAAACTTCTCGTTCCCTCTCCTCCTGCACCTATCACACCCATTCCTAAGGCCCCTAAGGTTGGTTATGACCCGATTAGACGCCTTAACTTCATAGGTGTCCGTGAGCTGAATAGGGAGGTTGCCGAGGGTGCCCCTATCTGGGCTGTTGTTGTCACCATCACCCCCGAAGAGTCCCGAGTCTCAGTCCCACCCGAGGTCCAGGTAATTCTGCAGGACTTCCCAGACATTTTCCCAGAGGACTTGCCCTCTAGACTCCCTCCCATGTGTGACGTTCAACACGCTATTGATCTTGTCCCCGGGTCCACCCTACCCAACCTTCCCCATTACAGACTGAACCCTAAGGAGCATGCTGAGCTCCAAAGGATTGTCGAGGACCTTATCAAAAAGGTTTCCTCAGGGTGAGCAAGAGTCCATGTGCTGTCCCTGCCTTGCTCACACCTAAGAAAGATGGCACCTGGCGGATGTGTGTTGACAGTTGCACCATCAACAAAATCACTGTCAAGTATAGACTTCCAATTCCCCGTCTTGATGACATGCTTGACATGATGAGTGGAGCCACCGTCTCTTTCCAAGATTGACTTGAAAAGTGGCTACCACCAGGTCCGGATTCGACCAGGGGATGAGTGGAAGACAGCCTTCAAAATAAAAGAAGGTTTGTATGAGTGGCTTGTCATGCCGTTTGGGTTATCTAACGCCCCCAGCACTTTCATGAGGCTTATGACAGAAGCCCTTCGTCCTCTCATTGGTCGCTTTTTTGTCGTCTACTTTGACGACATTCTCATCTATAGCCACAACCCTCAGGATCACATCCACCATTTGAGGGAAGTTTGTGAGACTTTGAGGAGAGAAACATTATTTGCCAACCTTACTAAATGTGAATTCATGACAGACCGGGTCACTTTTCTCGGATTTGTGGTTTCAAGTCATGGAGTGTCTGTGGACCAATCTAAGGTCCGAGCCATAGCAGACTGGCCAGAGCCCCAGAATGTCCATGACGTTTGTAGTTTCCACGGGCTAGCCACTTTCTACAGACGCTTCATTCAGGGCTTTAGTACTATTATGGCACCCATTACGGATTGCATCTGTAAAGGGAATTTTGAGTGGACTAAAGCCGCTTCCCAGACTTTTCGTGCCATAAAGGAGCTCATGACCAAAGCCCCTGTCCTCCGCCTACCAGACTTTTCCAAAGTCTTCGAGATATCCTGTGATGCATCTGGCGTAGGAATAGGAGGAGTGCTCAGCCAGGAAAGCCACCCCGTGACTTATTTCAGTGAGAAATTTTCTGATGCAAAGTTTCGTTACTCCACATATGATAAGGAGTTCTATGCCGTGGTCCAAGCCCTCAAACACTAGAGACACTATCTCTTACCTCAGAGTTTGTCTTATATTCGGACCACGAGGCTCTGAAATTCCTTAGCTCTCAGAAGGGCTTAAACTCTAGGCATGGTCGGTGGGTAGAATTCCTCCAGTCTTTCACATTTGTCCTAAAACATAAGGTTGGAAAGGAAAATAAGGTGGCCGACGCCTTGAGTCGAAGGGTCTCCCTTCTTTCCACTATTCGGGTAGAGGTCACCAGATTTGACCGCATGAAGGAACTCTATGGAGAGTGTCCTAATTTTGGCCCTGCCTACTCTACTCTGTCTGTTGGACCCTCGATAGCCTTTTCTGACTATCTACTCCATGATGGTTTTCTATTTCGAGGGCAGCAACTCTGTGTCCCGATGACTTCTGTTCGGGACTTCCTGATTTGGGAAATGCATGTTGGAGGTCTTCCTGGTCACTTTGGCTGCAACAAGACCATCCATTCTGTGGAGGAGCACTTCTATTGGCCTGGCCCGAAGAGAGATGTAGCGAAGATTGTAGCCCAGTGTAGGGCATGCACAATGGCCAAACAGGTCAAACAGAACACTGGTCTCTACACTCCTCTCCCCGTTCCTGATCGACCATGGGTTGATGTGAGTATGGATTTTATCCTTGGTTTACCTCGCACTGCTCACAAGCATGATTCCATCTTTATTGTCGTTGATAGGTTCTCTAAGATGGCCCACTTCATTGCATGTTCTAAAACATCTGATGCATCTAGAGTAACCCACTTATTCTTTGATGAAGTCGTGCGTCTGCATGGTCTCCCCCAAACCATCGTGTCTGACCGAGATGTCCGGTTCACTAGTTACTTCTGGAAGACACTTTGGCACCTAGTTGGCACCAAACTCAAATTCTCCACTGCCTATCAGCCACAAACCGATGGGTAAACAGAGGTCGTCAATAGGAGTTTAGGGAATCTCTTGAGGTGTCTCATAGGGGATCATTCGGGCACCTGAGATCTTCTCTTGCCCAAAGCCGAGTTTGCATACAACAGCTCTGTCAATAGGTCCATATGTATGAGTCCATTTGAGGTCGTGCATGGATACAAACCTAGGAAACCTATGGTTCTCATTCCCCTTCCCCTCGAGTCTAGGACATCCAAGTCAGCTGATGAATTTGCACAGCATGTCAAAAGTCTGCATGAGTCAATTAGCAAGCAAATAAACCTCAGTAATGAAACTTACAAGCGCTTAGCTGATTCGCATAGGCGTCACCATGAATTCCAAGAAGGTGACATGGTTATGGTACGGGTTCGACCCGAACGACTCCCTTCGGGAGCCATTAAGAAGTTGCAAGCCCGTAGTGATGGTCCCTTCCCAATTCTGCGGAAGATTGGCTCCAATGCTTATGTTGTGGACTTACCTCCCGAATATGGGATTATCTCGACCTTTAATGTGACAGACCTAGTGTCCTACAAGGAACCCACAACGATTCCTAGTGACCCTTTCGAGCATTCTCCTCCCATTGAGAGTGAGCCCACCCCTGTGCGTCCCACCGCCTCGAGAGCACCGCGCGAGCACATTGAGAGGATACTGGATGAGCAGATGACAACTACACGGAGCCGGGTGTACCAGCGCTACCTTATCCACTGGCGGGACCGTCCACCTTCTGATGATTCCTGGATCAGCCGGGAAGATCTCCAGCGCCTCGATCCAGATCTGCTGGAGCACTACAAGAGCAGTGTTCCCCCTTACTCGACGGAGTCGAGTTCCAGCCGTCTCGGGAGGGTTGGTGGGGACACCAGGTCCACTACCCGCACCCGGCCCACTACCGGGCCCACTACTCGAAGCCGCCGCCACACCGTCCCGACTGCACCGAGCTTATGGCTCGGAGACTCGCTTGAAGACCCGGCGTCCTGAGTACGTATCCGTACGTATGTGTGTATGTATTTTACTATGGTGGTATTGGTGTTTTAACCACCAAAGTATTTTACTTTTATTGAGTCAAAATATTATATTTTAAACCCACAAAGTCAAAAGTGGGTGGGTGGGTTTTGTCTTGTTAGGCCAGGGTATAACCACAATTAGTGAAAGTTGGAGGATATTGTTGTTATGGCCTTCCCTATAAATAGGGGGCTAAGGGTGTTACGTATGAATCATATGAATGAGAAAAAAAGCTTGAAACCTAAGGTGTTTGCCTTGTGTTCTTCCCTTCTCTCTTTTCTCTTTTGTGAGGATTGAGCGTCGCCCGGTGTGAGACCGTCTGACGTGAGGCCGAGCTGCGTGAGGTAGCAAGTTATCCGTTCCCGTCCGTGCCGTCAGGAGTTACCGTCGATCCATTTCCACGTCGCCGCCGCGTCACCGCTATATGTCATCATCAGACAGACACAAATCTCAACCGTGCAGGGCCTATCTCTATGGGAAATAAACATGAAATTATATAAAACAGAAAATGGAAAGTATGCTAGCATGGGATTAGTGCATGAAAAGGCATGAAAGTATCTAAAGTTATTATCTTTTTCATTAGAGTTTCATGGACTGCATGAACTAAAGAACCTATTGCGCGATCATAATAAAACTTGAAATACGCCGTGCACGATGCATGAAATCAAGTAAGACCAGAGGGTTTTTACTCCTAACATGATATTTAAGCCGATTATGAGACAACCTACCTCTGGGATTGCTCCTAGACTTGGAATTTCTCGTCGGAAGAGAGCCCTTATTCCTGCGCGTCATGCGTAGAAATAGCAACTTCCGCACGCTCAACCTCCTTGACTGCTTGTTCTCCTAACACGAGAATCGAAGGGGCGTTAGATGATACTAAGGGGAGCAAAACGTTCTAAAGGAAGAACTAAAAAAGATGACACTATACCTTCGTTCTGCGTGATCCAAAATTAGGATTTACGCCGGACGAATCTGGGGTCTATTTATAGGGATTGGCCTAGGGTTAAGATTTTCCTTCAAAAATAGGATCCTATTGGCTATCAATTCGATCCCCTAAGAGTCCTAGATAGGTTTCCTCGCAGATCACATCGAATCATGGCTGATTGGTGGATAGGAATCCGAGTTTTTCGTGTTTTATCCCTTTCCGTTTTCGGAAGAAGGTCGTGGTCGGGTCTTGACCTCCTTCTCCAAGTAGCGGTCGCACGATAGACCGCAACTTGCCCGGCTTTCCGAAAATTGAGTTTGATCTTAACTCCGCTTCTAATTATCCCTTATTTCCCTATTTATCTATCTTAATTAGAAAAATATTCCCTATTAAGTCTCTAGGGTTTGGGCTTGGGCCAAAAGGCTCAATTTTAGGGTTTAAGGCCTTTTTAAAGTAGGCTTAACCGTTTAGTTATTAATTGGGCCTTTAACCAAAAGGCTTTAACTAATTTAGCCCATTAAACCTTTAAGTCTATTAAATGCTTAAATAATTCTTTTTAAATTTCTAATAATTCTAAAAAGTTACCAGAGATGCTACAAATGTAGTGTGGTGTTGTGTACAATTCATATATAATTATTGATGGTGTTGAATTCAAATCTTAAGAGATTCATGATATTTATAAAATATATGTATATGATTTAACTTTCAACTAGACCAGATCGGACTATAATAATCTTTTTTTAACCTAAAATCGGCCAGACAGGAAATGCACCGGTCGAGTGCACCCTCCCTCAGAGAGGGGGAGTGTTCCCACTCCCCCAGGCAAATACCTGCGGCCCTGACTTTTTATTGATTAAAGGAGCAATTTTACATGATCTGCGGGGCATTCCCCTGGGTGTACAAAGGGCTTAGAATGTCAGCCCACAGAAATCTAAGGAAAAAAGATCCAATTGCGTAATCCCAATCAAAGGGATCTAATGAAAACGAAAAGAAGGCAACCCTGCCCTTTCCATTCTATAGGCCCCCTTAGCCAATTGAGGAAGGTCCCTGACTTTGGTATAGACTTTGTTTGCCTCGATACTACATGCATAAGAAGCCAAAGCATCAGCTATCTGATTTCCCTCCCTATATGTATGATTGATCATACTCCCATTATCTTTAAGATAAGCCAAGGTATCCTTCCACCATGGATGAACTGCCCAGCTAGGAGCTGTACCACTCCGGCATGCCTCCACAAGAATGTAACAGTCTGAAAAAATTACCAGCAATTTGATACCTCCTTGCTTCGCAATTGCTAGCCCATCATGCAACGCCCTTGTTTCTGCCATCAAACTGTTGCCGAAACCATAGCTGAAGGCGAAACCTATTATTAGGTCACCAGAAGAATCCCTTATACAGCCACCTCCTCCACATATTCCAGGATTACCTTTTGAAGCCCCATCTACATGCAGTGTTAGCCCATGTTTTGCCAGATTGCAGAATACCAAGATAGGCTGTTTTACATGAACCCGGGGGAACAGGCCGAATGAAGCTAAGCAACTGACTTGTGTTAGAGATAAAGGTCTGTGGAAATTTATTTTATCCAGCATTGAGGTTACTGAAGAGAGGATATTTCTTTTTATTGCTAGTCTGTTGAGGGGAATCCCTTCATATTTCAATGCACATCTCTGTTTCCATATTTCCTTTAGCATCAGGAAAACAAAATACATGCCAATAAAACTGAAGGTAGATTGCAACCAGGTTGTAGCTAATATATTCCAGCATCGAGCAGTGATCTGATCTCCAAGCCAGACCTTACTACTCACTAGCGGGCTTATCCAACCCCATAGTTCAGAAGCAAGCTCACCTTTGATGAAAACATGATTAAGATCTTCATAGCTGGGAGAAGAACAGCAGCAGCATCTTGAAGCCATCTGAATGCCACAGTCAATTACCCTGCTGTCCACCGAAATTGCCTGATGAATTAATTTCCAGATAAAGATAGTAGCTCTAGGACTTACGACTGAATGCCACAATTTTGCCCAGGCTGGCCTTAATATCCCTTTTATGCGAACCATGTTGCAGGTTGATTTAATTGAGAAATTTCCTTTTGCAGTACCAGTCCAGACACAAATGTCTATCTCATTCCTGAGCTGAATATTTGGAATTTGGACATTATTTCTGATGAAGCCCCAGGCCTCATGATGATTACACCTGAGCACATCGCTGACAGAAGCAGTAGGGATGGAGTTCCCCCTTTCCCTATCACTTGCCTGATCAACTTCTACTGCGGGGCCATTCCCAGTCCAATTGTCTCTTAGAAAGTCAATTGCATTTCTAGATCCTACTATCCACATGCAGTTTTCTATTAAGATCTCTCTTGCCTGCCTGAAAACAGCTTGGGGCATTCCAACAGGGAACGACTTAGTGCAGTTGGCAATATGAGATTTAATAAATCTCTGTCTAGCATAAACTGACCACAGTGATGACCCCTGTACAATGTTCCATAAACTCTTAACTGCAAAAGCAATCTGAACCCAGTGCAGATTCCTTATTCCCAAGCCACCTTCAACACGAGGCTTCTGAATTTCAGACCAAGCAATCCAGTGCCTGCGGTGTATCCCATTATCCCCTTGCCAAAAGAAAGTAGCACATTGACTATCAATAAACTTGATAATTTTCTTCGGAATGAAGCAGACTGAAGCAAGGTAGATTGGCATACTTTTTAGCACAGAGTCTATTAAAACAGCTCTGCCAGCTTGAGACAGCAATTTGGACTGCCAGCCTTCTAATTTGGTCTGAATCCTATCTATCAGAAATTTGAAATCTGAGCATATGTATCTGCCCTTTTTAATGGGGATTCCAAGATAATTAAATCCAGTAGCCTGATACTTGTATTCAGTTAAGGAACGGATAGACTGTCTTAAGGAAAGAGGAGCTTTATCTGAGAGGATAAAGCTACTCTTAGCTACATTGACTTTCTGCCCCGAACAATTTTCATACCTTCTGATGAATTGATGAAAGGCCATAATATTCCTTTTACTGGCATTCAAGAAAACCAGAATGTCGTCTGCATAGAGAAGGTGAGAGATCTGTTTAGCCCTCCCAGGCCCAGAATAGCCCTTTAGTCCCCAAGATTGAAATAGGACTGACAAACCTCTACTTAAAACTTCTGATGCCAATATGAAAAGATAAGGAGCTATTGGGTCTCCTTGCCTTATACCGCAGCTGGATTTGAATAAACTTGAAGCTACTCCATTAAAATTTACAGTGAACCAGCAGTTATATAGGAGCATTCCAATTAAAGAAGTAAACCTGGTATTAAACCCTAACTTCCTCAGGACAGCTAAGATGAAGTCCCACTCCATCCTATCATATGCTTTTGCCATATCCAACTTGACAATCATGTTATGGCCTCTGACTTTCCTATTTATATCCATCATGAGCTGCCTGGCTAGAGACACATTGTCCAAAATGAACCGCCCTTTCACAAAAGCCCCCTGCTCCACTGAGATTATGTTAGGGAGAAGAGGAGCCAATCTTTCGGAAATTATCTTGGATATGACCTTATATGTAAAATTACATAAACTAATTGGCCGAAAATCATTGAAAGTTTTGGGTTCTTGAACCTTGGGGATAAGAGTGATAATTGAGAAGATAATCCCCTCGGAAGAGGAAAACCTTTGAAAAAAGCACTTACAGCTTCAATGACATCCTCCCCAATGATATCCCACACTGTAGTAAAGAACTCACCGGAGAATCGATCCGGACCAGGGGAGCTGGACCCTTTTAGGGACCAAACAGCTCTGCAGACTTCAGAGGAATTTGGGATGGTGCATAAGGCCAAGTTCTGTGTCTCAGTGATAACATGCGGAATGCATACCAGCATATCAGAGTCCAGGAGATGGTCCTCAGAAGAAAAAAGCTTCTTGAAATAACTCTCAGCTTGGATCCTCAAAATTTCTTGGTCTGAACACCATTCTTCTGCTTCCCCAACTCTGAGCCTTATAATCAATGTGTAAGGTTCATCCGACTTTTTTAAAAAATAATTTTTAAATAAATTAGATCAGAATTGAAGAAGGTAAATTTTATCAGATTTAACGTGGCCCGATAATGTCAGTCTCATTGCAGATCAGTGAGACATTCACAAGAGGTCACAATATGTTAGTGTGGTGTCTACTCAATGTAGACACTTATTTTGGGCTCAAGTTAAGTCATATTTCTTATTCATCTTACTAATACGTCAAATTGATCGTAGTTGTGTAGCTTAATTATAACATATTACAAACTTATTCTCAAACTTAGAAGGCATCTAAGATGTTGGATATTTTGTAAAGAAGGTATCTCTTGAGAGGGACATGTTATCCCCTTTCATCTATCTTCAAGTCGTGTCCAGTCAACTTGACACATTTTAGATAAGGTGCCCGGTTGATTGTATATGTTCTCAGGTCCGATCATAGAGTCCATCTAACCTCCATCTCTTCACGATAATGGCCTTTCCCCTAAGATAAAGCTCCATTTTCGTTGGATAAATATCTCCCAAATAACTCTAGAGTTATTTGTTATTAGCGAAGTAGCTCCCAGAGGAAGTTGATCAAGAGTGCTAAGCATAGATTACGCTCTATAATGAGGTTCATAGATAATTTTGTGGAAGCACATCGTGAACTAGAACTCAATATGTTTAGAAGATCTAGGTTAGAGAGATAAATAAAATGAATGCAAGACAAATCACATGAAACACAAAGATTTTTATACTAGTTTGGACACCATTCCTGGTGACCTATGTTCAGTACCTAGAAACGATCTAAGATTTTATTATTTCCGCAAGAAATACACCAACTGAATTTTGATCACGTGTTCAGCTCATCGAATCTGCTGGACTTTTTCATCAGGTGTCAACATATCAACCCCTTGCAAAATTTGATCAAGTATTAAGCTCACCAAATCTATTGGATATTTTGATCAGGTGCCAATATACTCACTCTTGTAAAACAAGAGTTACACCTCCACTAAAAATGTCTCTAACAATTGGTAAGAACCCCCTGCCACAAGGATCCCTGGAGGTGTGTCGCCTTCTTCTCCCTCTCTCCTTTCTAGGATTTCTTCCCTATTGTAGCTTGCCCATGTAATGCTCCCCACCTAGCCTCCCCCTTGGCCGCCATCGTTGCAAAATCGCGGTTGTCTCCCTAATCACCATCCCCGCCGCATGGTCCAACATGATACCCTTGTAGATCTGGCTGTCGGGGTGGATGCCCACCGCGAAGACCTTCGACACCCGACTATGTAGGAACAATGCCACCACTTGTCGCCCAGTCGTCCACAGTCAATGCGCTACCCAATGTACTCGACGGGGGATGACGGTGAAGGGGGTTCGAGGTCGACTCTGGTGGCTTGCCCTCTTGCCAGCATCTACTATCCGGATTGTGCAGAGAGGGTTCGAGGAACAACGACATCACACGTCGCCTGGATCGTGTGTAAAGGGCACGTGCCATAGCGAATCATGCGATCTGGTATGGCATGCTCAATGAGGGCGATCCAGTAATAGACCGCGGCCGTGCCAATGTGTCGCCGTGTCATTTTCACCCAGGTATTGTCTGGCATAGCCAATATAGTGTGGTGTGTCGCGATCCGACAAACCTCAGCTCTGTTAAAGCTAAGGTTGACCCGAGGGACTAACCTGATAGTTGATACAGACCATCGCGGGCCTTTGTTGACCAAGTGCTCAACTTGACTCAAAACCTAAGTAATCATAGTTAGAAGGACCCAATCTGCCCCAATTTTCTTAACATATTGATCGAACTCATGTTATTTTATCCAAACCTGAGGCTCATCCTATAGACCCACCGAGATGACTTCCACTTTAAGTAACACACTCAGAAGGACACGAGCGTGTGAAACAAAAAGAAAATTGACAAATCAACAACAAAAAAAATCCATGGTTTTTCCTCCCAAGCAACGTACGCCGGTTGAGGACTCTGTCCTAAACTACTAATCAAATTGATGTACATTAATGTGAAACGTCTTGGCTGATCAGCCATTTTTCCTTTTCATACCATGTGCCAATTTCATCATAAATATTAAAAAATGTGTGCTGCAACATGTTTGTTACTGGATAATTATTGATTATTAATATGGCATGCTCTGATTGAGCACATCTAGGCACATCTTTATATATATAGTCTCATGACTTGCATCAAAAAAAGTATGCAACATAAGTACATCAAGGCACAACTTGGAATGATTTTAAATGTAAAGTATCAGTTTCTTTATTATAAGTAAATGATTACTTACTAACTCACTTATGTAGTTATGTTGACACTTTGATTTTGACTAGTCTCCAACCTAAGCTAACCCAATTGACTAGCAGCCCCATCTTTCAAGTGTTCTTTCTTAACCCTCTCCAGAGACTGCTGTCTACCTCAAGTGGACAAACCAAGCAACATCATATACATCTTGATAGTGATAACTCAATCTGATTACCCATGTAAGTGTTTTTAACATTCTAAAACTCCACAAACTACATACACATCCATGTAATGTTTGTAAAAGGACTCTCTAACTAATTCTTTGATGTATCCACTTGTCTCCTAATCACACATGAAAATGCCCAATATTAGCACCTTACAGAGGTGTGGCATGTTTGATCAAATGAGATCCTCCACCAATCATGTAGATGCAGTTTGAGGTTTTTAATTATCTCTCTTATCATATGCATAATGCATGTGTTGTTTATGGAAGCAATGGGTCCTCCTCCCCTTGGAAACATAAAACATAATCCATGGAGATGAATGGTCTACATCAGATTAGAACAAAAAAGGAGCAGCAAGACAAAAATGGCAACATATGATGGCTGTTGGGGACATATAATTGTTCAGATTGGGATATTCCTCCTCTCATATTATGATCCTATCATTGATAGCATGTTGGTGTCAAGTCGACCTCCATGTGTGAGTGATTGTGTTGCAAGGTTTTCTACTCAATGAGAAAGGTGTATCTGAATAAAAAGTCTAAGGTTCAGTGGTACCCATGTTCTCATTTTTTTTTAATGAAGAGGTCATAAGTTCAAATCTCACATCTGATAAATTCTGTTTTAACCCTCAAATTCTTGAGAACATATGTTTTAAGTGCTCCTTGCAAGTGGTTTGGCTGGTAGGGAATTTATTTTCCTTGTGAGACCTTAGAACCCAAAGTAGTCACTTGTACAGGCAGAAATTGTGGGAAAGTATAACCCTGATAAAAAAATGAAAAAAAAGAAGGATTTTTGGTATGAAAAATATTGTTAAATAGAAATTTATAACAAATATTCTTACAAATATAGTAACATGTATATCATTATGTAAATCTGATTTGTACAAAAATATCCTATTTATTTGCAAGTAATCACTTTTTTTGTCACAAATTTGTGAAAAGATCATGTTTAAATAGTATTTATGCACTATTTGAAATAATCCGATGATATACTTACTAATGTATTTTCAGAAATATTTTTTATAAATTCATCTCTAATGATAATTTTGATGCAAAAATCTCAAAAAAGAAAGGTGCATTTGAGTACCCTAAGAAAGATTCCTACAGGTGACCAATCTAATCATCGTTCTTAATTGATTTATAAACAACACAAAGGTAGATCGAAATGACTTCCATTCTACTCTGCCAGTGAAAAGAAAAAAAAACTTGGTTTCTGATCTTGTCATGCAGATCGATCGGTCACTTAAAAGTGATCTCATCGATGTTTGATGTCCTAATGCCTAAATGGACCATCAAGGACTCAAATCTAATATTAAATTTTGGATCCGACCCCAACAATATATCATATTTAGGAACTAACCAACCTAATCTTAATAGTTATTTCGAGTCCTGTATAATTTCATGTTTACTTAATAAACTATTTTTTTCAATTTTTTTTTCAAAATTCTTGAAAGAGATATTCTTAGTTTTTTAGGATGTTGACCGAACAGTATGTGATTGTGAGAGATTATAAATAGATAGCAGGGGTGAAAAAGTTTATTCCTAAATAAGATAGATTATAGGAAGTAATATCTGAATTTATTTTTTTTAATAACACAATGGTTGGACACTTGAAAAATTAGAGAGAGAGAGACCAAGGATCTAAGATCGAAACTTCACGAAGGATGCACACGATGATGAAGACGACGCTCGAAAATAAGGGGATCGAGCTCCACACGTTGTGGAAGGAGATCGAACTTGCGACCTCCCCGTCACAAGGGAGGTGGATGAACCACCGAGACACGCCTCGAGTTTTGCCGATAAAAGTTGTATCTAGTTAAACCTGAAATGTAATCTCCTTATGGGACAACTAATGGAAGATGGGATATCCCCATCTTTTTTTTATTAATCGTTTGGTACGACAAAAATTGATAAGAATAAGGGGGTTAAGGAGAATGGGATTATCCCCAAAAATGGGGTTAAGATTGAGGATAAGTCATTCCACCCTTTAGATGGAATGACTTATTCTCACATTCTTAACCCCGTTTTTCTCTTTTAATTATTAGTGATAATTTATTCTATTGTTATTAAGTAATATTATTAGTGTTAATTAATCATGTTAATTAAGCTCATTAGTATTAATTAATAAATATATTATTTAATTATTATTAAATGAATATTTATAATAATATTATTTAATCTTATTAGTGTTAATTGATTGTATTAATTAATTTTATTAGTACTAATTAATCATGTTAATTAATTTTATTAGTGCTAATGAATAAATATATTTTTCAAATATTATTAAATAGTTAAGTATTACAATGTTACTTAATCTTATTATGCTAATTAATATTATTAGTGCTAATTAATTAGGCTAATTAATGGTATAAGTGCTAATTAATGATATTAATTAATAGTATTAGTGCTAATTAATATTATTAGTACTAACTAATCATGTTAATTAACTAACCAAGGGATCCAAATTTTAGACGTTCAAACGCCTCTGGGGATTCATGGGCTGTGCCGTACATCAATTATATGTTTTTGGGGGAGAAAATTTTAGATTTTCTCATACACCATCTTATTTGGGTGGCTTTAACAGTGTTACATCGTGCTCTAATTTCTAAATGTCATTTTCTTTACTTAAAAATTTTAAAAAGCATTCTCCATTTTCAAAATCTCTCCTCCACTGAGCTTCCATGAGAAATCAATTTTCCTTCTTTATTCCCTCGCTCTCTCTCTCTCTCACTCTCTCCATTTTTGTTAGAAAGATGGGGAAGCTATCATTGCAAATGCTAATTTTATGAATGATTGTAACGAAGAAATCCATTGAAAAGGATGTTGAGTTATACTTTGGTCGATAATCATAGTTGATTAAATGTTTCCACGCGGGATTTAAGAACAAAGTATTGCCAGTTGTCTCCATGTCATGGGGCTTCTTTTGGGTTCTCATGATTCATTCCGTGTGCTTGAAATAAATTATGTTGTTTATGTTTATGTCATCTATAAAACATTGGACAATGTGGAATTAGAGTTCAAATGCCATCCAACTTCAACCGAGACAGATACGAGCACGCACGGCAGATTTGTGCCAACGTTTACCTAAGTGAAACTCCAGGACCTGTTTGATAACGGGTTCGGACGAGCGAGTCGACGAGAGAGAGCGATATGGGTCTCACTGCTCTCCTCACGCACATGGCCGCTACTCGAGATCAGTTAGTGCGAATGACCTTTTGGGATCGCTTGAGTTAACCGTGCCTGATTAACAAAGTGTCTCTAGTTGAATAATTGTGTGATGAAATTTTTAATTAGATCCGCTACTCGAGGTCATTTAGTGCGAATGACCTTTTGGGATCTCTTGGGTTAACTGTGCCTGATTAACAAAGTGCCTCTAGTTGAATAATTGTGTGATGAACTTTTTAATTAGGTTAGACCTCTGCCGGAAGATTTGAACAGTTTTGTTGATACTGTTGAATCCACTAAACTGCAGTGTTGAGATACAAAGGCCCATGATCATAAGTATATAGAATCACAACTCATTTAACCAATACGGGACTATTGCCCTCACGGCAAAGATAGGCCTTGGATATTAATTAGGTGGAGGTGGCAAGAGGAGTTGAGTCATTGACCTGCTCTGATACCACGTTGAATCCACAAAATCGAGATGTTGAGATACAAGGGCCCAGGGTCGTAAGCACATAGAACCACAACTCATTTAACCAATACGAGATTATTATCCAGAGACTATGTCCAAATTCTAACAGATACTATCTAATCTCAACCTCTGTTCAATTCATCGAAGATGCACTCTTATCAAGTGTGTGTATATTTAATCAGCGAGCGAGAGATGTGAACTCAAAATTTACTAATCTTATTAGATTTTTTGTCATAATAAAATAAAGTTTATGCATATCGAACGGGGTCTTACCTAAGAGATAACTTTTACTGGACAAGATCATGTGATTATTAGCACTTCTCAGGGTAGAGGATCGAAATGGATAAAATCGGGGGTTACGGATAATAATTAAAATTTAGCGTCAGTTAGATCAGAAAAAAGAGACCTAATTTCATACATAATATCTGCACATATAAAATATTAAAATTATCATATTTAGATGTCAAATATCATGTATACCATTAACGTTAATATTTTTTAAAAAAATATTATTGAATAATGAGAATGCTCCTTGTATTCATATCAACCTCAAATCTCTCTCCACAACCCCAGGGAGATATTTCCATAATCTCAGAAAAGCAATATCTTTTTTTTCTAAGGGAAAGATTTTTTTTATAAATCCCTCCCTAACGCACTATTAACAATTTAACAGAAGCGCGGTGGGCCGCTGAGAAGCCCGACACCCAGTAAGCACCCAAATCGCGTGCGGTTGATAAATTTTCCCGAAGATTTGCAGATAACCCCATGTCTCTCCCAAATACCCACCTGTAGCCAAAAAAGACTAAAATGGGACATCATTCATTCGCCGCGTGGAGAAGCAAGAATTCTGAAATTGATGGTCTTGATAGTTGATATACCTAACAGTCACGAGATAAAATGTCCATCCCAATTAATTGGTGAAACTTCGAGGATCAAACCGCAATTTTTAGTGGCTTAAATGAAAAGAATTAAATGCGCCCGTCCGATCGCTAATAAATATGTAGATATCGACGCTTTTTATTTTTAATCATCATATTGTATATTTCTACTAAATCCATCTTTTAAATAAATTCTAGAAACCTCATTTTAAGCCTCCTCCCTTGAGTATATAGCTTAATCCAATGATCGAGCAATTGTGCATAAATATCGGAATTAAAAAGATAATAAAAAATATCATGATGAATAAAAAGCCGGGGTTCTTTCCAAAAATAAACGCCACTGCAGGACCAGACAGGATAAGAGATGCTCCGAGAATTTAGGCGGAGACGATTAAATTCGGAATCCTCGGCGGTCGGCTGAGGGCGAGCCGACCACTCCGCCGAGTCGGGCCCGAACCGGATCCGCTTCTGAGTCTCTCTCTCTCTCTAACGCCGTTTGTTATCCAGAATCGTCGGCCCGCCATTTTCTCGTTTCCCATGCTCTCTCTCTCTCTCTCATGCGTAATGCGTAGTTTATAGCCAATTCTCTCCTTCCCCCGCCACAACCTTCTCATTCTCCTGCTACGCGCGCCAGCTTCTCCTCTCTCCTTCCCCCTGTCGAACTCCGGGGGGGCGGGCGAGGGATCGGAGACGCGGCGCCGGCTCTGTCTCGCCTCGCCCACGCTGGGAGGCTGCCATGGATTCCGGCGGGGAGAGCTTCTAGCCGCGCGTGTGATCTCTCGCGATCCGGCGATAAATTGCAATAACCGGAACCGAATTACTAACTAACGCTCTAGAGAGAGAGAGAGAGAGAGAGAGGGAGAGAGAGACTTTGATCAGCTCCACCACCCGCCCAACCTCGGCTCGAGCCGGAATCGAATTCGAATTCCAGCTCGTCGCTCCTTCCTCTTGACTGCCGTCCGTGTTCTTGTAGTTCTCTCCGGCGGAAGTTTGCAGAGGAAAAGGGCGCGTGATCCGGTGAGCGCTGCTCCTTTCGTTCCTGGTTGTCCTGTGAAGTCCCCTCTCCGTTCAAGCATGCGTCTCGTCCCTCTTGTAGCTGAATTCGAATTTCTGCTTGTTTCGAGCTCTCTGACATTTCAACACCCCCATCCAACGCCGATCTCTGGTGCTGGAACTCGGAAGGGAGTTGGTTCCTGTGGTCGGTGTCGGTAGACCCCACTTGAATTGCGGTGGAGCCTTTGAATTCAAAATCTGGAGCTCACTTAAGATTCTCTATTGATTTCTCATCAGTGAAAATTTAGTTGTTTGCTGCACCCAAAACGTTTAAACAACATAAGCGCGACTAAACTTCGACAGCTTCTTCTTCTCTTACTTTTATAGTTCGTCGTTCTGTCTGTTTCCCGCCCAAATTTTGTCCTCTTTGCTTTGTCTCTTTCCTTCTCTTCTTCTTCTTCTTTCCTTTTTTTACGTTTTCACCTTTATTATTCTGAATTCTGCTTTCGTTCCTTCTTGCACCTGAATTTAGGAATCCAATATAGGTGGATTACTCCAGATTTTATGTTCACAAATTCTATCTTTTTGGCTCTTCCGCGTCGAACGTTTGATTCTAATCGTTCCTTGCGGAGCAAAATGAAAGGGTTATCCTCTCCTTGGTCGCTTCTTCACAGGGCATCCTGAAGCTGCCTTGAGACATCTGGAGTCCTTGATGCTCTGTGGCATGTTGGTCGCAGGATGCCATCGGACATCATGGATCAAAGGCATCTATCGTCTTTCTGCATGACGTCTGTGCCATCGTCGTTCTTTTCCAACAGAATTGGCTTGCTGACTGAGGTGTGAGTGGCATGTGCATCTGTACATTATGTGAACCATGTGTAGCGTAATTTAGGTCTGGGTTCATGGAAATTATTCTCCTGTCGCCTCTGTTTTTTCTTTCCTTTTCCCCTTAATTGAAGAGCTTTTCTTGAGCATTCTGGATTGCCTCAGGTTCAAGTCCTCTTAGTTATTTCTTTCTTTTCCATTTCTGATTTTTTCCCTTCTTTTCCTACACAGAAGTTGAATTCTGGAAGCTTGAATCTTTGCCTGATTACCGTGCTTAGTCTATTAATTAGGTATATTTTGGTATAGTACCCTTTTTGTTACTCTGAAAAATATAGTATAATTAACGTTCTTCCTGATTGTGTTTTATACCTCTTATGTTCCAGAAACTGGCCCTTTTTAAATGTTGACAAACCAGGGCTAAGCTATATGATGACAATTAATTGTTCTATCGCATTAATTCTTTGGGGATGTAAGGTTACATGTAGATGAATGAAGAAATTTTTATTAAATTTGTTCTTGCTTTGAACATGCTAGCATATTCATTCATGGTGTCCATGTACCACCATATGGACAGAATGTTCATCTGTATGGTTAATGCATTTGTGCATTTTGGTCTCCAAGGCAGATTACAAACTAAAGAGGGGACTTTATGAATATCGCTCTCCACAACATTTACAGGCATGTGAGGAATTAGAAAATATTTTCATCTCAAACCATGTAGTGCCATTGGAAGCTTTTCACCTGGATAAGCAGTCTCATATGCATACTGGATACAAGCCCATTGGTTGCAATCCAGCCCTTTGCATGCTGGTGATCCCCCTGAATAACTGTGACAGGCTTTATTTGATTGTGTGCATGATCCCAGGTTTTGTTGCCTGCTAGATTTTTTTTCTTGTGGAATGTAGTTAAGAATGTGGTACTAAGAAATGTTTAGATGGTATCTATGAGCAGAAAATTAAAAATTGTTGTACAATTGTCATAGAGCTGTTACACTAGATTTGTCATAAGAGAGTCACTCTAATGATGCTGTAATTTTTATGTAGATTAGATGTGTGTAGCATTGGTTCAAGTATGAAACATAGTTTTTCAAATAATGAATTTTGGAGGATGAACAGAACTGTGTCTTTTTCCCTATTCTAAACATCTTGTTTTTATGTTGATAACCTCTTCAGATTGATTTCCCTATTCTTATTAGGACTAGTTGGCTGAACAAACATTGGTGTCCACATTGTCGAGAAGTCACATGTGATGTGATCCCTACATTGAAAGCTATGGAATTATGTCATCATATGTTCTGTTCACCATTGGAGAGTTGACTCTTGGTGTACATGAGACTTGCTTTATTTACTGAGATAGTTCTATTGGACACTAGACTTTTAAAATTCATAATCCTTGTCTGCCATATCATACTCATCCTGTGTTTCACACTAGACCGGAGTCAGCTTGTTTTTGCATGCCCACTTTCCTCGACCATGTGCTAGGTCATAGATGTTAACCCATTATTTATTGCATCTAGTGTTTTATTATGTTTCTTGGTTTATGCTCTGCAGGTATCAAGGAAATGTCATTGGTCCCTAAAAGCAAAACTTTTGCTTCATCACCAATGGAAAAATCTGGAGCAATAGGTTCAAGTCACTCGAATTGTTGAATTCTCTTTGCTTAACTAAAAACCAGAAAAGTAAACTTGGCAGTGATCACCATTTTATGGGGCCAGAAAGTGTTCTTAGCCTGTCCATGGCTCGTTGGAAGAGTACAGAACAGGATTCAGGGCCTTTGTCAAATCTGCATGTTCATCCAGCATCTCTACATGATGGAAACAAGACTAGCTTTCAATACAGAAATGATCTCTTCTCTAGCTCTTTGACACACGTGCTTGACAGAGAATGTAAGATCTTGTTACCTTCCAAATTGCTCTTTTTTTTTCTCCTTTACCTGGTTTAACTGGAAATCAATTCAATAGCTTTCCCGGTAAGTCATTGCTTGGTTGAGAGATAACTTTAGTTAAGGTCATAAAGATGACCAAATTTAAGAAGGGATTTCCTTTAGGTGAAAGGATCCTGGCAGCTTTAAGTGGCTTCTGTGTTGTGTGTGTACTGTTTAAAGAGTTTCTTGGTTTAGTCACATCACCTTTGTGTTTTCTGCTAGCATAAGCTCGTCTTGAGTGGCTTCATAAATTTTGCTTTTGCAGTGAGACTATCACGTAGGGATGCTTTGTTTGTGCAGTCCATCGATACTGTTACTTCCAACTTTGAAGAAGATGAACCTTTTGAGTCTTTGGAAGAAACTGAGGTCCAAACTGTTGGAAACCTTCTTCCTGACGAAGATGAATTATTTTCCGGAATCATTGATGGCATCAAATATAGCTTTCGGCCCAACAGTGGTGTTGATGCAGAAGATGATCTCTTTTCCAGTGGAGGAGGAATGGAACTTGAAGCTGATGATAGTTTAATTAATAATAAAGGTTTAGATCCTGCTAATGGAGTCTCCATTTGTCATCATGGGATGCTAAATAGTTCATTTTCTGGTGAACACCCATATGTTGAACATCCCTCTAGAACACTCATTGTGGGGAACATAAATAGCAAAGTTGAAGATTATGAGCTAAGGGCACTCTTTGAGGTGCCTATTTTTATCTAGTTCAAAAACTTAATTTTTTTTTCTTTAATCATGATTCATCAATACTGTTGATGTTGATGCTCATGTGATATTAATGCAGCAATATGGGGACATATGCACTCTTTACACAGCTTGCAAGCATCGTGGTTTTGTTATGATTTCATACTATGACATAAGGTCCGCATGCAATGCGATGAACGCACTTCAAAACAAGCCATTGAGACATAGAAAGCTGGACATACACTTTTCTATTCCAAAGGTACCATGTCATATCCTTGTTTTTTGCTCCCATCTTGGAACTGTTTGTATTCATGCATGCCTTTAATTCAAATCACTGTTGCCACGTCAACTGACCAACTATGTAATAGAATCCATTTTTATCTACATTTGCAGACATTTAAGCATGTGCACTGACTGCCTGCATTTTTTCCCCCAAACGACATCGTTTGTATTTCTTTGGTAGACTTCATGGTTATTACAAATTTGCTTATCCATATTTTTACCCTTCCAGTGGTAAGGAACGATGCAAATTTTGGGAAAACAAGGAAGAGAGAGAGTGCATACCAAAAACAGAGTAAAAATCACAATAATGAGCAAACAATATGTTGCTCATAAAATTTTGATTCAGGTACTCAAGAAAAGAAAAATAAATCAAATACAACTAAGAGTTGTGGAGAAAATACTGGAAGCACATGTCAACTGTATATAGATGACGCCTTGATGTTTTGATCTCGAATTTAGAAGCATGATAAAGAAAAACTGCATGTTTGAGGATTTCTGAAAATTCTCATTAAACTGTCTATGGCATCTAAGACTATGTAGTTAGAGGCGAGAGGTGACCGAGGCGACCAAGGGGTCGCTCGCCTAGGCGATGGCCTAGGCATTTGAGACGTATGAGGTGATACTTTATTAAAATAATATATATAATTCAGAAATATAAATACATATCTAAATATCACAAAAAATACATACATAAAATCAAGAAGCTTCCTAAATTCATTCATTCCTAAAATCAAACAAATCTAAATAAATTAACAACAAATTTAAACAAAAAATCAAGCGGGCCGGGGCATGCGTGTTGAAGAGTGGAGCTTGAACTCAGTTGGAAGACTCAGATGGAAGGTTTCAGGTGGAGATTCATATCCCACTCTGAGTGGGACCGTCGTCGCAATGCCACGGATCGTCTTGTGCGCTCAGGTCGCGGGGGTAAAGGGGGCAGCGCCCCTTGAGGGGGGCCTCCGGGGGGTAGAGTCCCTCGGAAGAAAAAAAATATTTAAGGGTATTACTATAATTAGCGAGGCGAGGGTCATGAGACAGGGCCACATTCTCAATAGTGCGGAGGTGGGCTGGGCCCACGAGGCTGGATTGTGGCAATTGAGGCGGAGGCAAGGTGACTTGTGGCCGCCTTGCGTCGCCTCCTCGCCTAGGCGATCGCCTCCTTCGTCTTTGATAACATACATCTAAGGAGGGTCATATCTTTTGATTAATGTTTAGTGTGCTCTATTTCATTCTTTGATCACTATTTATCTTTATGTTTTTGTGGTGACGGGGAACTTTGCATGGCTAGCAAACCCCGGGCTCACATCTCTTTGATCACTATTTGATGTTTGATTGGAATGACAGTATCCCATAATCAATGAATATGCGAGTAACTGCTGGAGGTGTTCTATTTACGTTGCTGACTGCTGTATTTTGATTTGTTTTTGTATGCCTATGGAAAGCAAGTTTATGTACATAAATTGCTCATTTTGATATTTTTGATGCTTTGTTTTCTGGACCATAGCAGGATAATCCATCAGAGAAAAATATTAACGAGAGTACAGTTATGGTTTTCAATCTTGATTCTTCTGTTTCAAATGGTGGACTCCGTCAGATATTTGGTGTTTATGGGGATATTAAAGAGGTTATACGCTTGTAAATTGATGATTCCATTTTGTTTAAGTCTTATAGAATACTAAGATTTCAGTAATTCTGCTGGTGTACAGATATGTGGAACTCCACACAAGCATCATCACAAGTTCATAGAGTTCTATGATGTTAGAGCTGCTGAAGCTGCTCTTGGTGCTTTAAACCAGAGTGGCATTGCAGGAAAGCAAATCAACCTTGAGCCCAGTAGATCTGGGCATGAAGGATGGTAGTATTCTCTATGCAAACCTGTTTGTTTATACTCTTTGTGGTGCTTAACTACTTTGTTCACTTTCTGTTGGGCAAAGGTCAGATGAAGTCAAAAGTAGGAACTCTCTTTGCTGTTGCCATTATTATTATCATAATAGTAATAATACTCTATTACTGTATAATTTTATAGCAGTCGAATATTCTTGGCATATTCCATTTGTCCAAAGCAAATGTCAGCCTTTGGATATTTTCACTCAATTTTCAGCATTGGATGTACTTTACCTTCTCTCCTATCTGCATCATTCCGTATCAACACTTTCTAAAACCTTCACGTCAAACATGTATTTCTTTTCATTAAGACATGGGAACACAAGGAGAGTGGAAGGGAAGGAAATAGCAATGAATGTATGAATAGCAAGTCAAGAAATGGAAGGGGGTAAGGTGGGGTGGGTGGTAAAAAAACGTCCCTCCCCCACCCTCCCAAAAAAAAGGAAAGAAAGGAAAAAGGAAAAAAATCTTTGTATAATGTATAACTCATGTTCTTGTCCAAAACACATACAGATGTTTACCTATTGATGTTTTATTTGTTCAGAGATCCAGTTCTTCTGTAATTATGTGAGTACCCTAAAATCTCTTTATTTATTTAATTATGACAGTATCCTTCAGAGATCCAAGTAATTCAGTTGTTAAGATACTTCTCTTAGAAAATATTCACTCTATAGCTAATTATTTAAAATATTGTCTAAAACCCTAAATATATGAACGGGTTGGATTCAAATAAAATTGGCATGTCTAATATTTAATGTCATAATAAATATGAGGGTGGTACTTATCTAATATGGTTAAATAACTTAATACAGACTATTCTTACAAGGAGTGCTACATATGCATTGCATCTTCATGACTGTCTTTTTCTTAAGTTGCTGGGTTGTTTCTTTCCCTGTCAACTTTAATGTTGCATATCACCAAGCTGATATTTAGTTAGTACTATTAATTTTTTCATGATCAGACTATGAATTTTCAAATTTAATTACTCTAACAGTGTGTGTTTGCACACACATCCTTACCAATAATCACAATAATAAAAATAATGCCAACAGCTCTTATCTCGTCAATCAAGGGGTATGGTAAATCCAACTAATGATCCAAGTATTGGGCAAAGTTTTAATCCCCACAAGGTGGTGCTAGGTTACCTGATAAAGTTACTTTGGGCTGTATGCTACTTGTCAAATGTCCCATTAGATCAATTTTTGGGTGGAAAAACTATCCTGTTTGTTGCAACATTTTAGTGCACTGCAAATAGGGAGCAACGGAGCTAACATTAGGAGATACCCAACTGGACAATAGAGGAGGGTTTTCTGACTGACAATAGATGTTATTCCATGATAGCAAAGCAAAAGAGTGCTTGTGTTCATTTAAGAGTGTTGAATCCACAAAACCGCGGTGTTGAGATACACAGGCCCAGGGTCATAAGCACATGAACCACAATTGATTTAACCAATACGGGACTATTGTCCGGGAGACTATTCCAACACTCCCCCTCATGGTCAAGAGCCGTGGAGATTAATTGGGTGGAGGTGGTGAGATAAGAAATATATAGAGTTGGGCCAAGACCATGCTCTGATACCATGTTGAATCCACAAAATCGCGGTGTTGAGATACACAGGCCCAGGGTCATAAGCACATGAACCACAATTGATTTAACCAATACGGGACTATTGTCCGGGAGACTATTCCAACAAAGAGGATAAAAAAGCAAAGAATCATGGGAATTATTAAGGAAATTTCCTTACGTGAGTCATAATTAGCAGCATGATGGCTATCAGATAGCCTTTACATTCTCTCCCATCATTTTTTTTCTTATGGTATGCTTTTGGTTTCAAAGTTGATTTTATCTTGGATTTAAGTTCGTTAACTGCATGTTAATGTTGCATCTTTACACGGCTATTTATGCTTGTTTGAGGCTTTGAGTCATGTTCTCTCTTCTAGCCTTAGTGCTTATTCTTTATTTCTACTTTTTAGTGCAGTACAGTATCACAATATGTTGTGAGTGGCCGAGTATGAAATTTCTATATCCTGTGTGGGATATCTTCTTGATGTAGTTGAGGACCTTACTTTTTCTTTTAATCTCTACCGATGATGAATACCTCATGCATTTCTTATAATTGAATGGGCCTAGCCAAGGTTATTTCTTTGGCAGTTTAAAATGTTATGGTACTTGTTGCATTATTACTCTTAATTTTTTTTGTTGCATTCTTCTTTTGGGCTATTACTCAATTTTTCAAAATGGTCTGTAAGGTGGCTTACTTAACTACTAATGTACATCACTGACCAAATTAAAAATATTGGGCTGTCCCCATATTGATGGCTTTCTGTTGACCAATTTCATTGGTTGTTAGGCATTAAACTTTTTAGTCAACTTTTACATCTAAACTATGGCTGAATACAATTTTTGAGTCAACCTGGGAAGAACAGAATTCTGATTGATCTTGGAGCAAAACAGAGGCAACACAGTTTCAAGAGAATCACCATCTCATTGAAAATTCTTGTCACTTAGTTGACTATCTTAAAAATAGTTCTGCCTAGAAAGCAAGATGTATTCCCTTACTAACATTTTTTTCCTTGTAGCAGTATGATGCAACATTTTTGTTCAGATTTGGAGCAGGAAGAAGATAAGGGATGCTGTCAGAGCCCCCCTAACAATTCACCTTTAGGAGAGTATGGTACGGCACTGGCCTATATGACACTCCTTCGTCGTGCATATATATAAACAGATGTGCCATGATGTATATAATGTTTATTCAGGATTTACGAATATTGGGGTAACTACATCCTATGGCTATGACAATGGATGCTTGCAAGGTGCACATTCTACTGCTCATGCACCACGCCACCCAATTGTCAATAGCAAGTTTGCTGGGTTCTCATCTAGTATTCCTCATAGCTTACCCTCCCCAGTCATGGTTACGTCAGTTGACAACCACAGTAATCAAGCCAAGGTCATTGAGCGAAGTCGTTCAATGAGGGAGATGCATGCTGGGTTTGAGTGTGTGCCAACATATTCCTGTTCACTTCCTGAGTACAATGATGATGTAGCAAATGGTGTTCCCTTAGACTCCCCAAGCACTATGTCCTCCATGGCTATAAACATCTATTCCGGACCTGCTCAAGCTGTTGATAATGGGGACATTTATAGAGCAGGCTTATGTGGGCCTAACAGCCTGGGCTATGATTATCATTGTGGTAAGTGCATATAAACGTTGCCATGCTCAAAGTTTCAATACTCTGGGTGGTTTGCTTGCTGATCTTTGTAAATCTTACTTCCATTTCTTCTGGTTAACTAAAAGATTCTCCTCACTTTTTCAGCTTTTGGAACTTCAAGGAATGGGAGCTGCCCACTTCATGGACAGCAATTTGTTTGGAGTAACCCTAATTCAAAATATCATCATCTTCGCGGGCAACCGGATTCACCATTATTTAATAACATTTGTGCCTCTTCAACCCAGTTGCATGGGCTTCCAGGACCACCATCAAATGTGCTAAACAGTGCCCCATCTTTACATTGTCAGCATGTGGGTTCACCATCTGTGAATCCCTCTCTCTGGGGCAGACGGCATGCTTATGCAGCAGATGCTACTAATGCATCTGAATGTCATCAGGGCTCTCTTGGAACTGTGGGATTTTCTGGCTGCTCGGCAATGCACTGTTCAAGACTTGGTTCTCCAAGCATCTTTCCTCACATCGGTGGAAGAGTGACCAATCCTTCAATATCTTCTCAAGTTGGACTGTCTTTTTCTCAGCAAAGGTGCCACATATTCCATGGTAGGACCTCAATGATCCCAGTACCTACTTCATGTGATACTACTGATCGTGTCAGGAGCAGGAGAAGTGAGGCAAGCTCAAGTCAGGCTGACAATAAGAAACAGTATGAACTTGATATTGAACGAATTATTCATGGGGAAGACTCGAGAACAACATTGATGATAAAAAACATTCCCAATAAGTATGCATAATCTAAGTGGAATCTCTCTCCCCCCCCCCCCAATCCCTTCTTTTCCGGCAGCAAATGTTAATGGGAATTCACCATGGTCCTCTTTTTTTGGCATATTTTAACAGATACACATCAAAAATGCTCTTGGCAGCTATTGATGAACATCACCGTGGAACTTATGATTTCATCTACCTGCCTATTGACTTTAAGGCGAGTCAGATAATCTTTGGTGATTTTCGTTGAATGGTGTCTTTGTTCTCTACTGATATTCATTCGCTGGCTTTGTTTTCCTTTCCAGAACAAGTGTAATGTGGGTTATGCATTTATCAATATGATAGATCCTCAGCAAATCATTCCATTCTTTAAGGTTATTTTTCTTTTCCTCGTTCATTGAGGTTATTAGATGTTTATGAGGATAGAAAGTTTAACAGCAATCTGATCACCCTTTCAGACATTTGATGGCAAGAAATGGGAGAAGTTTAACAGTGAAAAAGTGGTGTCACTTGCATATGCTCGAATCCAAGGGAAAGCTGCTCTGATTGCTCATTTTCAGAATTCAAGTTTGATGAATGAAGATAAACGATGCCGCCCTATTCTGTTTCATACAGATGGTCCAAATGCAGGTGATCAGGTATGAAATGTGACCTTGAAAATCCACACCAGATCACTTTTGTGCAGTTATCTTATATATAGTTAACCATCAATCTATTATTTTTGTGCACATTATTTATGTGAATGCTCCAAAAATGCATGCAGATGGATATTTGACCTTGAAGTCCATTGCTGTAGTCTTTGGAATAATTGCAAATAAACCACTCTATATAGCTAGTTTTATTAATGCCCAAAGTCATGCGCCCAATGGAGTTTAAATTTCATACCTTCTTTGGTTGCCTTATTAGAAAATTAGAATCTACTTGTTCAATTTGAACTGAGCTAACTGGTGGTCTTTGAGATGAATGATACATTACAATGAGCCTGTGGCTCAGTGGCATAGACCTCCCTCTCTTGGACAGGGTCTTAGGTTCAAATCTCACCTCTTGCAGTTGTGTGAAAAGAGGGATTTAACTAATGTGTTTGAGACGGTGTATGCCCAAGTGCTCCCTGCAGGTGATGGAACTTGCAAAGAGAATATTACTCCCTGCAGCGTGACAGCCGGGCTCAGAATAATCACCTAAAAGTTGGAATGGTGATGACATGCAGAAAATTCTCCTATTTAGGAAGAAATAATCAAGGATGCTCAAAATCAAACTCTTGCAATTAGGAAGGACTGTAAGTACTTGGGGGAAAAAAGGAGATGAATAGTACACTGCGAACCCCGCCCTAGTTACTGTCGAAATATCCTTTTGTTGTTTCTCACAACATGCATGCTCAGTGCTGAGGGATGCCAGTGGACATTCTGAAATTCTTCCATGTTCTACTACAAAATAGTCTTGAGATAGGCTTACAGAGATGGTCATGGTTTTCCTGACTGGGATCAATATGCAGTCAGACTCATATGACTCGGCATTTTCAGATTTTCCTGGTCTTGAGTTGGCTGATATACAATAAGGCATCCATATAAAACCTTACCAACTGTTAAGTTTTTTAAGAAGACTCAGGCAAATCCTTATAGAGTCACTTTTATGGGCCAGTCAAAATCAGGATAACATGCAACGGTTTTTCAGGGTTTTGGTACAATCTCCTTCACTAAATACGACAAGCCTTGTAGATGGTTGAATTTGACAACATGAATTTTCTTGTTCCCAATCTTCTTATGCAGGAGCCCTTCCCTGTGGGGTTCAATATCCGATCCAGGTCTGGCAGGCCGAGGACAACTAGCAACAAGGATAACCACCAGCAAAGCTCATCTACCTCTTCAAATGGGGAGGATTCATCCAATGGATCAGACTCTTCATCGGGCTCGGTCAAGGACTTGGAGTCAAACAAGTGGCATCCTGAACACTAACTCTACATGGAGATCTGCAACTTGAGCTCTTTTCATTTTGCTGTTCCCCCCAAAATTTTGGCAATATGTATGTACATGCTCAGATGGTGTTACGAGGTGAAGGGAATGGGGGGCTTCCTATTTTCCTTGAATTATATAATATTTGTGATCGAGGCTGAAAAAGAGGGAGAGATGCAGAGAGGAAATTTTGCATGGCTCGAGAAGAAATGTAGAGTATTTTTGAATTTTGAGAGTCTTGTCTAGATGCCAAATTTTTGCTGCTGTTTGAGAAAGCCTTGTCAGCATCTTCTTCTTCTTCTTCTCCTCTGTGCGCGCGCGCGCTCAGCATCTTCTCTCTGTGGGGTTGGGTGGGTGTACTCTAATTGACATGGGTGGGAATGGTTTAGGAACTGGACATGCAATTTAGAGACATGTTCTTGAGAATCACTTTCATTCAACTCCAGTTCGATGCTTATGGATCACTTTCCGAACGGAATTCACTTGTGCATGGCTCGTCTGAAGGAGGGTGTCATTTGAAAAGGATGGTGAAGAAGGCCTCTATTTGGTTTACATGGTTTTTCTAGTGAGATAAAGTGGTCAAAGGCCTCTATTCGGTTCTCTCCGATCATTTGGTTCCATGTTCAACTTGAGCGGTGATAAATAGGGTTGTTAAGTTTTGAGTAGGCCATATTAAACCTGGTTTGAATGGCCTTACCAGGATCAGGTTGAACTGGACCCGTGTAACTTGGAACCATGTAGGTTTCTGTTGAGCTTGTACACAGCTGTATTCAACTTGGCCTCTTTGAGTTAGGTCGAGTTGGGGCCTTGGACCAACTCGACCCAAATGAAATTCGTAATATTTTTTTTTTAAAAAAATCAACTGTTATACATAAAATAAATTTATATTTTAGTACGCATTGTTTGGCTGACAAGGCCGAGTCACATTGATTGACGTGGCTTCAAGTCGAGGGACGTGAGTCTGGGGTTTTATGACGATGATACAAAAAAGGAGTGGCTTGATGTGATGATCAGCTTCAAATCTGCCCACCAAACCTGAGTTGCTGTCTTATCGGTGATAATCCACCTGTCTAAATGAGCCATCCGATGGGGGTCGAGTATAAATAACTATAATTTATTTTTTATTTTTATCATCATTCTTTATTTTTTAATTGTTTGAAACATCTGATAGGCCAGGAGGTCGGGATAATTTTTTAAAAAGTAAAAATAAAAATATATTACCGAAGCAATGGCGAAGAGGCAGGTTTGTCAACCTAACCTTAAAAGAGTGTTGCAGATTTAATGGCCTGAGGTCCGGGTATAAATCTGGGAGTCTAGCTTTGAGCGGCAAGGAGGACCCTTTGATGTCCCAAGAGACACGAATACAAACAGCTTCCATGTTAACGACGGAAGGAAGTCTTTTTTAGGAAAATAAATGGACCACCGTCTTCTGTGTGAGACTACGAACATTGAAGCCATAACGCGTGGTTCCTTGCGATGATCCCAAGAGACACGGATACAAACATTCCACCTCTCCTCTCAGCAACCATGTGGCCAAGGCGTCCCAATCCGGCGATCTGTCATATTTCTCCCCTCTTCATGATCCAACTTCACCGGTCCCTCGCGGAGACGATAATAATCCTCATTGCTTATGAGGCACCACCTCCACTGCCTACATTGGGATGTTCAGGCATCTTTTGCTCCCGCCCCCTCCCCCCCCTCCCCCCCATGTCGCCTCCTTCCGGCATTCATACCCATTTCCTCGTAAAAACAAGGCAAATGGAATCACTTGAAAAGGAGCCAGTTCTATCCAAAAATGACTAAACGGGCCCACTCTCCCTTCTATCTATTTAAGTTTCCACCCCCAGATATACCCGACATGAGAACACACTTTGTTGGTCTCTCACAGGTAGTCCATCGATCTCTTACAAATTCGAACTGTGTGGGATCCATATTTTCACAAAGCGAGACTGTCGTTTAGTATCAAAAAAGCGAGATTGTCGTTTAAACGTAAGAGGAAAAACATTCTCCAAATAAATTGTAGCCTCTCACTCTCTCCTCGTCCGGTCTCAAGGTGTCTTTTCGATCGCATCTAATCCTCCTATGTTGTCATTTGCTCTATCGTTCGTGGTGTTTATTACCTCGCCCCATGGTCCCAGTGTAACTGTAATAAAAAAGCAAGTACACTTTGGTGTTCAAAGTGCAATCCATTTGAACCCGGCTTAAGCTCCCCTCTTCTGAATAGGTAAACTGTGAATAACGACAATTGAGATGACGCAAAAACGACGAGATTTTTAAACTTTGCCCAACCATTCAAAACGAGAGGGGTGCAGACGATCGCACTCTGGTGCTGACATATTGGAGTCCGCTAAGGTAGCCCCTCCTTGTGCTGTCTTGTTTGCTTACTACCACGGGCAGCGGCTGACTAAGAAGTTCGAAGTGACACGATCTCTCCGTTTTGCACTGCCAAACCTCTCTATCACATGAATCGAACGTCACGAGTCCTACTCATCAATGTCACCACGCTTGTCATATCTGCGACAAGTAATTTCACCCTGAAGCACCATCATTAGTGATAAATCATTCTGAATGTTCACCCGTAAGCTGCGCTCGAACTTTTGCCGTTTCTAGCCAAAGCGTCAACTTTCATCCGGGTCCCTAATCCTTGTGGTTCGAAAGATACCATACTTAATGGTGCCCTAGAATGGTTCCAGTAGAGCATTTGAAAGGTTATTTAACTTCCCTTTTTCAAAGGAATTAGAAAAGAATTCTTAGATTGCACTGGGTAGTTGGGCAGGCTTTTACATTTTCAGAGGTCTTGGGACTTCAATCAAGGACATTCCTTATCCTCAATTTAGCAAGTGTCCTAACGCAAGTTTTCATCCACATCATATGATCTTCGAAGAAGCAGTTTCACCTTTCCGCCCTCCATATTGTGGCTGCTCTTCACCTCAACGCAGGGGTTGTTCTCTGATGTCACAATTTGCTTGCAAAGCATAGACTCCAGGCAGGAAGAGAGTCTGAGATGTGTGCTCAACTTCTTTGGCATCCTGAAAAAGAATATAATGAGAAGCCTCCATTTCCTTGTAAAAGACAATGCGAGTACGAAGTTCAAGACAAGCACTCACCCACTTGGGAGTTTGACTGTCACTTTGGATAGACTATGTCATAGTGTCCAGGGCGATAGAGCAAGGTGACAAATGGCTTTACGGAGTTGTCCTCGACGGGTTCATTGTTTCCAGAAGCAGCTCTCTCAGAAATGTTTGATGGGACGAAGTCATGATGATTCACATTCACAATGCCAGTATCACAGGAGCTCCGATCAAGATACACAACTCGTATAGGCACATTTAATGCATCTGACAGGGCAATAATATGGATATGGTCACTTTCTTCTCCCATCGGCTCCACCGACTTCTTGCAAAACTGTTCTTCCAAAAAAAAATTAAACAATTTTCAAAAGCTAAAGACACCTCAAATTTTCCGAGATCCAATAGACTTTCAATTATGAGGTTCTCATGACACACGGCATCGCTCTTTGTAAAATTCCTGAACATTTTGTATTTGAAAGCAAGAATGCACAACTGAAAAAGGCGTACAAGATGACAGAATGATGTGAAAAGAGAAAGCATGGACATTATGTAATGTGTATGTGGTTTAAGGGAAAAGGAAAGCGAGTCGAACTTAACCTGGTCCACGGATCCACTTCCATTTGTAAAGCCCAAAATAAATGGTTCAAAAAAGCTCGAGCGCTTGCGTATTTCACTAGTTGAGACAAATCTGAAAAACATTACAACTGGACACAACAAAAATGTCAGCTGAAAAGTGGAGCTGTAGGCACAAAGACAAGTACAAAAAGGAGGGGAAGAACATCCAACATCTCTCACCAGAATCTGAACATGACCGATCTCGGCTCTTCCGCAAAAGCTCTTCATCACTGAAAGAAGGCAGTATGTGAGTTTCACGTGGGAAACAAAAGCACTTAGCTTAACCACAACAAGATGGACCCCCATGTCTTTTCTGCATGAAAGACTTCTGAAAAAGAAAGGACCACTGACCTTATGGACATTTCTTCACCTTGAATCACACTGTCAAGCAGCTCAATGAAGGACTGAAAAAATGTGGTAACCGGAATCAGAACAATATTAATATTAGATGATTTAAGAAGAGAACAATGCAAAAAATTAAGAGTCAATCTCCTTAAACAGAGACATGCTGAAGCAGTGCATGTGCTAAAGTGTAGAACCAAAAAGAGTTCCTGAAAAGAATATAATTTTTTCACATTAGATGCACAGTATTTGAGTAAAAACCACACAACCCATCCTCGAGAGAAAGGACAAACAATACAATACACAGATAAAACAGAAGGGAGAAACCTAACAACTATCATGGTTTGAGTTCGGTTGTGCACTATCCCACTGCCAAACCAGCCTCCAGTCAAACAATTTTGCTTGTTAATATGGAAGATCATTAGAGAAGAACAAGCATATCCAGCTGTGTCCACGAATATAAAATCTCCATGTTCACATGTGAATGTTCAAAACTTGAATATAATAACCAAGGGAGATAGATGCCATGAGAAAACCGGTCAGAGCTATTATAAGGGAAAAGGCAATGAGCATTGATGTGATTGATAAACAAGTCAGTTGTAGCTCAGCAAGGTGCTGCATAAGAGGCAGTGAGCATTGATGCGATTGATAGACAAGTCAGTTGTAGCTCAGCAAGGTGCTACAGAAGAGGCAGTAAGCATTGATGTGATTGATAAACAAGTCATATATATATATATATATATATATATATATATATATATATATATATATATATAGAGAGAGAGAGAGAGAGAGAGAGAGAGAGAGAGAGAGAACCTTGCCTCATGGTAGGGAGGTGCTGAGTTCGACTCTCGAGGGGGGGGGGTTACCTAGCTCACATTTAATCCTCGAGGGATGTGAGCCCGGGGTTTGCTAGCCTTGCTAGATTTCCCGTCATCAAAGAGAGAGAGAGAGAGAGAGAGATAGTCTTCATGACTGTTTGTAAGAGCTCCCAGAAGAGTCATCTAAAAGGTATTGATTACTCTGTAGACTTTTGATGCCACAAAACTCACAAAATGACAGAACCATGAAAAGGGAAAACTCTGGTTGTTGTATAAACAGTTTCTCAAATCTGTCCAACAATAGAACACATGAAATCACTCTGGTGTGTATGTACTCCAAAGATTTAAGATTACATGTAAGTTGAAAGTTGAAACTTGAAAGAAAGATTTGTTCATCAATTACCTAACAAGTTGTGGAGAATTATATGCAATAATATCATACTAAGGGACATATGTACACTCCATTTCCATCCCTGAAACTATATTCAAAATACGTCCCTGTATCTTGGGTACTTAGGTTCTAGTCCTCAAAAACATCTCTTTGTTATTATTAATCCTTCTAGCTGGCGGTTGTTCAGAAGTTAAGAATATCCATGCAATATTCTTAAAACAGCCGTTAAATTAACCAACATATATGGCAAATCACCTTAGACAGTTGTTCAAAAGTTAAGAATATCCATGAAATATTCTTAAAATCATCATCATCAGAGCCTTATCCCAATTATTTGGGGTCGGCTACATGAATCCTATTCCACCAAAGATTTCTATCAAGTGCTATATTCATATTTAAACCCAAGAAACTAATGTCCTTCCTAATAACATCGCAACATCTCATTTTAGACTTTCCCCGAGCTCTTTTACTAGCATCCACTAAGATTCGGTCACATCTTTTAACTGACATTGAATTAGGGTGACGAAACACATGTCCAAACCACCTGAGTCTATTTTCTCTCATTTTACTATCAATTGAGGCTATCCCCAAGTCCTTACGGATGCGCTCATTCTTAATCTTATCTTTTTTAGTCTTGTCACACATCCATCTCAGCATCCTCATCTCTGATACACATTTTGTGAATGTGTTCTTTCGTACTGCCCAACACTCGGTACCATATAACAAAGCAGGTCTCACAGCCGTTCTATAAAACCTCCCTTTGAGTTTCACAGGTATGAATATTCTTAAAACATCTGTCAAAATTAACCAAGGAAAATGACCTCTGAGAGAGAGAGAGATCAGTGGCGAGCTTGCCATCACTGTGAAGTCAGCGCCAAGCTTTCCATTGTAGAAGCGGCTGGTGGGGGTGTGCCCTGAAAAGTCGCAGCCATAGGGGAGGGAAGTTGGCCCTGCAAATGGTATGGAGGTCCTTGTTGTTCCCTGAATCCAGCACTAACTCCCTGAAGTTTATCACTATAAGAAACAGGGGCTGCCCATCCACCTACTTGTCTCCACCATTGTCTTCCCCAACAGGGGGGGGGGGGGAGAGAGAGAGAGAGAGAGAAGGGGAGGTTTCCCCAGGGGAAGTGAGGGGGGAGCCAGCATCCCATGAAGAGGGTTCACCTCTGCCCCGGCAACATGGAGCATTGCTGGATTCTCCCTCTCGCTGCCAGCCATCGGCCCATCTCCCTCTTCTTCTCCATCTGCTGATTCCCCTCCACCGCGCCCCTCCCCTTCTCCTTCCCCTCCTGCCTCCCCTACCCTGTGCATCACCTACCTTGTCTCGTGTTTCCCCCAATGTGTGTGTGTGTGAGAGAGAGAGAGAGAGAGAGAGAGAGAGGCATAGGACATCGGCCCCTTTCGGCAGGGAGGTTGCCACCAAAGGAAAAGCCCACTGCAGTAATACCAGTTATCCGGTATTTAAGTAGGGTTACATTAGTAAAGGTTAATGGTAGAGATTAAAAAATAAGATACAGTCTTTTTTGAATATACTAAATTTCCAAGGATCAAAATTAGAAGGAACCCAAAAAGAAACTATCTTCACCAAGGGAAACATGTGACTGAGGACAACTTCACTAAGGCATTTAGGCAAAATTGCATAAAACATGTACTGAGCATGTACAGGGATACCATCTCAATGTACAATCGCATGAATCCTTTACAAGTGTAGAATCCCTCCCCTCAAACTCACCCCCTCCCACACACACACAGAAAAAAAAGGAAAGAGTAGGCAACTGTGCTTCTATTGACTGGTTCCACTCACTGCCAGATTGCAGGGGGATATTGTAATCACACTTTTTTGGTTAAGGAGAGGGGTGGCATACACTCAATAGTTGGTCTGTTAAAACGACTAAGGTACTAAGAGGGGATTAATCATGTTTTTGTTTTTGGCCATCAAACTCAGAAATGAGGACCTAAACAACCTCATTACCTACTTTAGAAACATGATTGATGGCTTTGTGGATTCTAAGAACAGTCTACAGATCTCATAATGCACTTTCAAATGAAGGATTCTTCCTACGACTTGGAAAATTGAAGGAAATGATGTAAAAATGCTTGGTAAAGGAGGTACTTCAATGCCATGCAATACCCGTGAGATAAAATGCATGAGTTGGAGCAGAAACCATGCCTATTTGCTAAGTAATTTAGAGAATGCAACGTGATATAAACATTCTCAAACATCCTCCACAGGAACAAAGACAACAAGATAGCAGCTAATCCAAAGTGGATATGTTTCCAGTCTCCATTGACTGGGGCCAAAAAATTTCCTAATCTGCAACTCAAGAACTGCCTAGACCAATTTCTGATTGCGTCACTACATTCCATCCTCAGGTCCAAGGACAAAGATAGTAGATTATTTCAATAAAAAATAGCTTGGACCCAGCACAGAGACTTTAAAGAAATAGCAGCAAGGTGCAGAGACAAAGCTCCAACAGAAAGTATGCATGTCTAAACTCTCAGAGAAGCTGAAATGACTAGAACATAAATTTTTTTTTTTGGAAGGTGACCAAAACAGTCCACATTTCATTTAAGTATAAGAACGGGAAGACAGTACAAAGGAGCAAAAAGGAGGCTCTATCAAGATGGTAGAGACTAGATCCCCTCCCCCCAACACTAGCCACTACAAAGTGGGAGTTCTGTTACAAAGTTACAAAGTTAATCGTTTTCAAACCCTCACTACAAAGTGGGAGATCTGTTACAAAGTTACAAAGTTAATCGTTTTCAAACCCTCATCTTATTCAGTAGACTTGACTGCCCAATAGAGGGCACATATACACTAACATTCCAATCAGAAATACATTTAATGTAGTTGCTGATGATAGTAGCTGGATGACTAAATTCCTCTCTGAAGATTCTGAAATGTCTCTCTCCAGATTGACCACATCATAGCTGGCAGACAAAACCTCCATATATCCTTCTCACCGTCCACCAAATAATACTTTTCCCATTCCCTGAAGAGTTCATGGACGTTATTGATGTTTGTCCACTTCACATCTTAAGTCCTGAAGAGTTGCAACCACACTTTGTATGATACCACACTGGAAGAAAAGGTGGGCCGCTGTTTCCCTGAAATATCCACAAAAAACACACCATTCTCTGATATCCGGCTTGAACCTGAGTACCCTATCAGCAGTTGAGATACTGTTTCAAGTTACTTTTCACAAGAAAAGCCTTACCTTGATTGGCAGTCTCCTATTCCAGACCTATTTATGCCAGGCCACTCTCTGAACACCAAGCATAAGCATTCTAATCACTGATTTAACTGAGAATCTACCTGATTTTTCCCATCTCCAAGTTCTACTGTCCATGTTGCCCTGAGATATGTTCATATTATCTAGCATGGCAGATAGGTGCATAAATTCATTGGCTTCCACTTTGCTAAGATTTCTCCGAAAATGCACATTCCACCGAGAATGATTGTCTGAATTTGACCACACTGTGTTTAAGTTAATTTCTGTTATGATTGCTATAGCATACAGATTTGGATATACTTGTTGAAGAGGGCCTATTGTTCGTCCACGGGTCTTCCCAAAACCTGGTTCTCCCACCATCACCCACCTGTACGACAGTGGAGCACTTGTAGAAATCACCACAACTCAGTATGTTCTTCCAGATTGAGGATAACTGGTTTTGTGATCCTGCTCTGAAAACCATCCCCCCTCCTTATATAGATATTTTTTCCTGACAATGTTATTCCACAAGATTCCCTCCTCCATATTTGATCTCCATAACCATTTCATCAATAATGCTTCATTTATTATGCTGATTGGCATGTATCCAACTCCACCTTCCTCCTTTAGTCTACACACATGTTTCCAAGAGATAGGATGAAAACCTTTCTCCTCTAGCCCTTTCCCTTTCCAAAAGAAGGCAACTCTCAGTGATTCAATCCTTTTACAGACTGACCTTGGAATCATGAATATGGATAAGTAATAAGTTGGTAAACTTGTGAGTACCACCTTTGATCGAATCCATCTGCCCCCCATTGATAAGAGTTTACCTTTCCAAGTAGCTATTCTGTCCTCCTCCCTCTTAATAACACCATTCCAATTCTTTACTCTGATGGCTCCATCTGATAGGGGTAACCCAAGGTACTTGATAAGGAATGATCCCCATCTAACCCCCAAAATATGTTCAATCTGTTCCTTCCTGCCTTCATTCACATTAGCACCCACTACCTCACTGGAGAAGTTAATTTTCAGGCCAGTGACAGCCTCCAAAAGGCTGAGCAGAATTCTTAGATTAATTAGCTTCTCCTCCACCGTTGGTGCAAAGAAGATTGTATCATCTGCATATTGCAGATGTGCTACCTCTTCCGCAGCCATGCCCACCTTGATTCCTTCTATGAGACCTATTGATGTTGCCTTCTTCCACATTTCACTCAGCACCTGACCAACTAGAACAAATAACAAAGGTGACAAAGGGTCCCCTTGCCTTAGCCCTCTTGAGCTGCCAAAGAATCCATATGGTGTATCATTCACTAAGACCGAAAACCTTGCAGTCTGAACACAACACCTGACCCATTGAATCCACTTTTCACTAAGACCCATCAGCCGAAGTACTCTGAACACACAGTTCCAGTTCACTCTATTGTAGGCCTTTTCAAAGTCAATCTCAAACAACAAGCAGCTCTTTTCCTTATCTTTTGCTTGTGTATCCACTCAAAAGCAGCCATATAATTGTCCAGAATCCATCTCCCCTGAATGAAGGCTGATTGATTGCTATCTATCAATCCATCAATGACCCCCTTTACTCTGTTGGCTAGTGTCTTTATAATGATTTTATATATCCCATTGAGCAGACTTATAGGTCTATAATCATGTAGGGACTCTGCCTTGTCTTTTTCTGGAATGAGAACCATGAAAGTTGCATTGAAGCATTTAACTCTCCATGGTCTCTTAGGAAGGGGAAGAGAGATCTGTGGCAAGAGTTGCTGGCGTACCACATCACCTCTGGCCGGCCATGGTGTGTAGGTGGCGACTTCAAAGCGGTGATGGCGGCTTCCGAGAGGATGGGAGATCACCCTCGTTGGGGAGAGATAAAGAACTTTTGTGACTTCATTCAGCAGGCTGCCCTCATAGGCATCAGCTTAGTGAATGCTCAATTCACTTGATCCAATATGAGGGCATCCTTGTCGTGTTCTGGGCTGGATAGGTTCCTTGTGTCCGTGGATTGGGAAGATCACTTCCCTCATGTGTAAGTTTCTTGTTTGGCCAAGCTGTCTTTAGATCACAAGTCTATCCTCTTGAAGACCGACCGTGGTCAAGAGAGGAGATATGCTTTCCGATTTGAGAGTTTTTAGCTCATGGAGGATGATTTCTTAGACACAGTCAGCGGGGCGTGGGTTGCAGTACTAGTTGGCCCAGTTGCTCAGAAGATGGGGTGCTAGGAAGGCAAGCTGTACCAGTTGGCCCAGGTGCTCAGAAGATGGGGTGTTGGCAAGTGCCTTCCCAGTAGACAAGAGAAGGACAGGGTTCTATAGCAGATGGAGACGCTGGATAGTTTGGAGGAGGTAGATTTGCTGGACGATGAGGACAGGTTGAGTAAAGAGTCCCTTAGAGCGAAGTATGATGAGATCCTCATCAGGAAAGAAATATATTGAAAGCAGAGATCTAAGGAAAATGACTTAAGGAAGGTGACAAGAACACATGATTGCTTCAGGAAGAAGAAGGACGAACTATATTGCTTTCATCAAGGTCGGAGTGGAGACTATTACGAGGAGGACATCAGAAGACATGTCAAGGACTTCTATGCTAGGCTTTTCACAGAGGAGCAGATGTGCATACTTGACTTTGCAGATGACTTGCTTCCTCACCTCTCTGTAGCAGATAGTGAGGCTCTTGTGGGCCCCTTTCTAGAAGAGGAAATTAGACAAGCAGTTTTCTTTCTTGCCGGTGACAAACCCCCTGGGCCAGATGGTTTTCCCATAGTTTTCTTTCAGCATTGTTGGGACATTGTCAAGGAGGACCTCATTGGTGTGGTTAGGGAATTCCAGGAGGCTGGGGCCCATTTGAGGAGTATTAACAAAACCCGCTTGGTCTTAATCCCTAAGTAGAAGGGTGCTTAAGAGTGGGCTGATTTTAGACCCATTAATTTGTTGAATAGCAAATATAAAATCATCTCGAAGGTGCTGGCCAAGAGATTAGAGAAGGTAATTGATAGCTTAATTAGTGGGCAGTAGGGGGCTTTTATCAGGGGGAGGCATATCTAGGAGAACTTCCTTGTTGCTCATTAGTGTTTGTATGCTATGAAACAACAAAGGAAGAGAGTAGTGGTTCTCAAGTTGACTTCGAGAAGGCGTATGATAGAGTAAACTAGAATTCTCTCCTTCAGGTACTTGCTAAGATGCGCTTTCATTAGACTTGGATTTCTTGGATACAAGAGTGTATCTCTTTCACTTCCTTCGTAGTGCTCATTAATGGGCAGCCCTCTGCTTACTTCCCTTGTGGGAGAGGACTTCGATAGGGGGATCCTTTATCTCCACTCTTATTTGTTTTGGTGGCTTAGACTTTGAGTAGGCTATAAAGGAGAGTAGAGGCGGCAGGTGTAATTCGAGGGTTCCAAGCCGGTCACTCCAGCAGTAGCATCATCCACCTTTAGTATGCCGATGACACAATTCTCTTTCTAACAGACGAGGAGCACCAATTGGTTGATGCCAAATTGATGTTAGAGATGGTGCAAGATCTCCGTATGCAGAAGGTGAACTACGACAAAAGCCACATCGCAGGAATCAACATAAAAGAGCCAACTCTTAGGCGTGCAACCTTCATCTTTGGGTGTTAGATTGGGGAGTTTCCTTTCTCTTATCTGGGCATTTATGTCTCCAGGGTTGCTCCATTGTAGGGACTGATAGGTGGTGGTACAAAGATATGAGTTCAGACTTGCAGGTTAGAAGGCTAGGCTCCTCTCATTGGAGGGCGCATGGTTCTATGCAGATCTGTGTTTGACAACTTGTCGATCTACTTTCTCTCTATTTTCAGAATCCTGAAGACGGTGGCCAAGAAATTGGAGTCTATTCAGGCTAGATTCTTCTGACATGGCAATGAAAGTAATGGTAGGGGATGGCATGATTGCAAGTTGATTCCCTCCACCGTCAAGAGAGTCGCCGTTGACAGAGCAGCCATTGCTAGTGCAAGCGCCATCCGGGTTCGGGAGGTCAGAAGCCCTTCCTAAATCGTCTGGCTACCACGGCAGCAGTGGACAGACCGGAGAAGAGAGCCCATGATGAATGCCATTGTTGGCAAGAGAGCCAACATCGTCATCATTGTCGACGTAGCTGCCAATGCAGTGCCGACGCCGTCCGAGCGGTGAACAAGAACTGAGAGCAAAGAAGCACCAAGCCCCGGCAGAGGCCGATCCGTCGGGTGAGGAAGACGACCCGCGAGGGCCGGTCCGTCGGGTAATCTAGGCCTACCCGATGGCTTACCCAGTAAGTCGTTGCCCATCCAAACATGAACGACATAATCTGTGAACCCGGATAACTTACTCGAAACTCGACAAGGTGAAAAGCCGAAGATGGATCTTCTCGGGTCCCGAGAAACCCGCCACTATTTCTCTTCTAGACCCAGTTCGCCTGCTACGCCCACCGCTTGAGAAAAAGAGAATGCCGACCGAGGTCGAGCCTTGGGACTGTGGTCGCCCACATCCTCCTCATGCGAGGCTAGCGGTTGCTTTTTCGAGACAGTAGAGGTCCAACTTCCTAGGAGGCACAACGACAACGTGTGGGAACCCGGAGATGATTGCGGGGTCTGAGATATAGAGATTTTGTCCATTTGCATGCTCCCGAGGACACTGAGTGAGAAGATGACTCGACTCACCAGCCCGAGAGGAGCCTGCCCGACCCACCTCACTCGAGCGAATCACCATCGGACTCTCGCCAACGAACGGAACTCCCTGCTTTCCATGGCGTTGCTTCCGATATGCCCCCCCCCCTCTCTGCCCAAGTCCATTCTCCCCCCTCCATCTTCCGACCATCGCTCCGACTCCACTAAAATTGAAATTCCAAACCTCATCCCTCCCAATTTCGCGATGACCTTCTAAGGGATAGCCTGCTCCTCTTCTACTTCAACCAACAGTCTAGCAAATGAGAGGTGCTCCCCATCCAAGGTTTCCTCATCAATCTTCTTCAGACTCCCAAAGGAAGTAGCAATACCGTGGAAGGTGTCTAGGTTCCAGACGCAGAGTAGGATGCCAGACACCCTGCACCAAACAACCTTCCCTTCTTGCAGCTTCCTAGTAGCAGTGTCCTTCCATGGCGACCAAGTGTAGTCCGCCTGTTGGAAGGAGCCAAGGGATACCAGGTGGCTTCTTTGCATATCATCAGAAAACAACACCAGGAATGACCCATCCAGCAGCTCCTGAATCCACCAGGTTGCAGAAGGCCAATACAATCTAAGTAAATCTTCAACTACCTTCTTCACAGAGCCCAGTCCAATGGAGTACAATGCATTTGGTGAAGCAGCAGGTATTATGCAGCAGACTTCACAAAACTGATGAATTTGGGAAAATTTTTATTAAAAAAAAGAACCTGGACCACCAACTGAAAAGGAAAAATCAGATTTTGGGGTATAGCCAATGGAATATAATGAATGGCTTCTTTGAGAGGCATTTAAGTTGGAATTAGCTCAGAAGCATTGGCTGAGAAAGCACAAGGAAACATTATTTATCTTTCATGTGTTAGGATGATGTTTTCTTTCATGTGGTGGGCAGTTCAAAGAGAAAATCAATGAAAATTGACCATCTCAAGTTTGTACAATGTTATGTGGAAGGGTGAAATTTGAGAGAATTTGTTGACTTTTGTGAGCAGCTCCTTGAGAAGGAGGGAGGCGATAGATATATGGGCATTTGCTGGCCAAAGGGTCAAACATTGACAAGAGGAAGCAAATGTATTATCTAAAAGTCTGTGCTCCAGTCATATATTCCCTTTAATTACTTCAACTTATAGCAAATATTAAGCAATCAGAGAGCTATTGGAACAGGAAAGATAATGAAATACAAACACTTCAGAAACTGCTGCAAATGGTGCATGTTCCTTACATTTCCTCATCTCTATCCTTAACTTGGGGAAACATTCTAAAAAACAATCCTTCCGTGATTCTCTTCTGTAATACCAATTTCAAGAAGGAATGGGAGATGCGTGAGAATTCAAAAAGCAAGTGGCTTGTACAAAATGTTTTGATGATGTTTGTTGCATTTATATCAATCATCCATGAGCAATGGGGAATAATAACAAAATTTTGAAAGCATGGGTTAAAACAGGTGCGAGAACGGATTGTTTTGAAGAATTGATAAAGCTGTCCAACATTCTGGTTTAGGTAAATTTCTCTACAGATCATGTGGAGATAGGATTATGAAGGATAATTGCCTGCTCAAGGGCTTATAAAGATGTAATGATGGAAGGTGCAATCATAAACCAAGCACAAAGGACACGTCTATCTTCTATATAATGGTTTTTTTTTGAAAATGGGTAGTTCCACAATTGTATTAAATGAAAAAGGGAATGTACAAGTATAGACCAAAAAGTCCCAACAACAAAAACTCCCTGTACAAAAAAAGGGCCACACCAAGGTAGTGTGTGGCAATCTATCCCCCCAACAAAACAAAAAGAGAGGAGTTTTGGGAATTCACATTGCAAAGAAGCTCAGCCCATTCCCTCACTCTAAGACAAACAAAAGAGGCAATAGCTTCCTCCGCTCTAGCCTCCCTCCTAAAAATCATGTTGTTCTGCTCCCCTCACAGTATCCACAGAGTAGCATGGAGAATCAACCACCATATGGTCTTGTCTCCTCTAAGAAGCCAATCTCTGCCCCATCACTGAATCAGATGGTGCACCTCTCTCTGCCAGCTGAAAACACAATGGATCCTCCTAGCAAGGTCCCCCCACACCCCCTGTGAGTAGGAACAACCTACAAAATCTTCTATATAATGTTAAGGGAATTTTGCCACTGATTTGTCAAGTATGGTATCAATAGTGACTCACTGCTTGCGTAGTGTCAATGTCCCTTTTTTTGAAAGTGAAGTGTTGAAAATTTGTTACAACTTACATCATGGTTAAAGGAAATTTTTTTGCCAAGAAAAACAAATAGTAGAGCATGATTCTCCCTGTCTTTCTTTTGACTACCCAGAAGAGAAAAATATAACAACTGTTTCGAGACTTTTTCCATTCCTCTATTTTATGGACAGTATGCAGTATTGAAGGACTGGGCTATTGCTACATGAAGGGCTCCCTTCCTTGTCCTAATGCCAGAAAGTGAACATTTTCACGATTTACTCTTGAAGCCTTAAACTTGTCACAAGTATCTTCTTCCACGTTGTAGAACAGCACTAACTGCTGAGCTTCATTTTTTTAAAAACCTGTCACATGCAAACTGACGTAATATACTTCATCCTCATTTATGAAATGTGGCTTTTTTGAAGGCGGTCAAAGACCACAATTCATTAATAAACGTGAAATTCACCCTGAAATTGGAACTCTCTACATTGGAGGACTGAACTTGTTCTGGATTTTCTGACATTTATTTCTCTCTAACTGGCCCATAAATGGCTGGCACTAAGGCTGACCAGATATTCCTTTCCCCGTTAACAGGACAAAACTCTCCAAGTGATTAAGAGTGGAAGGCAACCAGCAGGCTGCCACCAATGGATTGAAATGCCACTGCTAAGAAGATTCCATAAGCACTCAATTATGCAATATTTGAGTGAAAAGATTATTCATGCTCTCAGGAAGGATACCGCAAAACTGACATGTTAATGATATTTTCTAAACCTTCAACCTGTTACTGGTTGGCACGGCAGCCTATGGTGAGCAAATTTTCAGTAAAAGACCCTGATACTAATAGGATACAATTTTGAACAAATCTGCTTTGACCACTATGCGCAACATCCTCCATCACACAATTCTCACAGCAGGTTGCACAGAAAAACTACCATAATGCTCCCATTTCCAAATCCTTGTCTGTCCAATTGATATGCAACTGCACTGATAATTGTAGGCAACAGGATGATAAAGTTCAAAGTTTCTAGATCACTCAAATTCTTTCTAAAGTGGCTGTGGTAACCTTCTACAGAAGAAACTTCTCTACTGGTCAAATGCAAACATGATTTTTCACAATTCAACGTGTAACATAATGGAACTGAAAGATAATTCAACATTTAACATAATGGGACTGAAAGAACAACTCCTTTATATGAATAGAGACATTTCCATTTGCCACTTTTGAGCCCGGTTCTTCACAATCCAACAAGAAACATAGCAAGGGATGGATGGTGCACTTAAAGCAAATTGGAGAATTTGACATTAGATTTTGGGAAATTTGGGGAACAAGGAGAAGAACTTGGTGATCGCAAGAAAAGAAGAGCAGCAGTAGCCGAAAGGAAGCATAAAAGAAAGGAAGCAGATGCAGAAAGGAAAGGAAAGAAAGAAAAGAAAAGAAAAATGCCATAGCACAATAGCCACTATGACAACACTTTTAACAGTAATCTAATTGTTTTTTTGAAGTGAACAGTAATCTAAGGGCGACTTTGATAACAGGTTAGAATAAGCTAATCTAGGTGGGCCCGTGTGGGATATTTCTTGGGTTTTCAGATTTTTGGTTTGGTAACTTACTCTAACCAGGGTCATGTAGGGTATGCCGTGTGAGAGAGTCGAATGAGTTAACCCCAGAATAAGGGCCTTAACCCTAACCGACCCCGGGTACGGTGACCCTGCTAACAAACTCAGTTAAGGGGTAGACAGAATAACTCACCCTAACTGGCCCTTATTCGGTTATCAAAGTCGCCCACATTGTTTATCAATAAATGAAAGAAGAGAAAGAAGAATAGAAAAAGACCTGCGGGATAGAGAAATAGAAAAGTGGATGAAGAAGGGAGAAAGACACATGTAAAAGGTTTCCCTGATCCTACTCAAACACATCATTTTATAAGTCAATTGCTATAAGCAGCAAACTACAATTTCAGCAATCTCTGAACTTCACCAAGTAATATAAATGCTGAGGTAGAAAGGGTGGCACAACCACCCTCCCTTCACTGTTTCAAAACTTCAACTTGTAACCTCTCTTACTGAGGGGAACCCTGCTGCCCAGCCATGCCAGAAGGCCACATCTCCTATCATGCTCAATGTCTCCCAAAATCAAAAGGTTCCTCAAATCCTCCTTGAAGCCCTGGATTTGCCGACTTGGGCAACTTGTACCAAATCTGGGCCAGAACAAGACAGTCGAATTGGCCTAAGTTGGCTTCAAGTGAGCCCGAGTTAGACCGACTTGTACCGGATCTGGGGCAGACCAAGTCAATCCAGCCCACCAACCCAGCCAACTTTGTTGAAGCCAGAAAGTAAATATATGTGGTAGTCTTTCTTCATCAAACATTATCCACTAGCAATAAGTGGCTGCACATAACTTGGATCTCAGGTTTTAATGTCCCCCAAATTCTGAAAATTCCATTGACAACAAAAACAAAATTGACATAGTAGACATGGGAAATGCTCAACTCCATTGTAAGATAGAAGCAGCTTGTTTGTGAAACACTTTTTACTCAATTTTAAAGGGAGACTGACTCCAGCCAGGAATTACTGCCAGGATATTACCCCTCAACAAATGCTGATTGACTAGTTTGATTTCTCTGAGGAGTAAAATGGGGGTGTTCAATGACTGTTGGAACATAGAGACAACTAAACTATATGAAAAAAACAAATTTCCTCCAATTATCTATAGACAGCATATGCAGTTATTAGATGAAGATTGCAAAAAGAAAAAAAAAGATTCATTTTTTAAAATGTTTATCTCAGCAATTGTATCAACTGTATTCTTGATTGGAATGTTGGTGCATATGGGTCTGCAATTGGGCACTCAAGTATATTGTATAAGACGAGGGATTAGAAAAAGTTAACTCTATAACTGATCCCTCATTCCGTAGTCTCTAGTGTAGTCATTAGGGAAGGGGTTCTGGTTTCTACCATCTTGGTAGAACCTCCTTTTTCATTTTCTCCTTTCTTTTGATTTTTTACCTTTGTATTATCTGCCCGCTTTTATTTCTAAATGAATCGTGGACTTTTGGCCACCTTCCAAAAAAAAAATGGAATCCATTCAAGAGCCCAACATCCCAACTTGTGTGTGGACATCATTCACCAACGAAGTAACTTGGGGACTGAGTCTCTATTTGGAGAAGTCCAAATCAGCTTTCGGATGAAACTTACTGGCAAGTGTCCTTTGAAAGAATTCTGAGCCATGTCACACTTGTAATCTGATTTCCCTGTCCAGCTATTTCACGAATACGGGTCCCTAGGTTTTCTTTTGATAAATAAATTGTTCTCCTGGGTGATTTCTATTTTTCTAGTTTTTTAACCTGAACAATAAGGTTTTTTTATAACTTCCAGCTTAAACCTGAGGGGTCCAAATCACCAAACTTGGCAATACATAGCACATTTCAACAATCAAATAACATTGTCAAAATAAATGAAGGGAAAAAAAGTTCAATGATTAAAACAAACATAAAGAAAAAGTGATGGACTCACTTCAAAGTAATCTTCAAAGGTAAAATCAGCATATCCAAGGTCTTGGAGGGTCTTCTTGCATTCTTCAACATTCTTTTTCAAACGATCAACTTCAGTCCTGTCTTGTCTTTCCAGAATATGCTCCTAAGAAGTAACATTATCATCTCAAATTTCCCTCAGATGGTGAACACTCACCATAACAGATAAGAGGAATGCTATTATACTGCACTTTTTGTCACCTTTTCTATCATACATTAGACACTGTCTGATTTGATCAGAAGGTTCTCATTGAATGTCTCACATGCATAAAAAGATGAGTTAAATGTGCCATTAAGAAGAGCCATCTGATTATTTGATCAAATGGCTCCCAGTGATTGTGATAAAAAGGGTGACAAACAATGTGGCATAATAGCATCCTCCTGCAGATAGATGTTGATCTCTCTGTGGCAAGTATGCAAGAAACTATCACAATCACGGCTACCCAAACATAGATGTATGTATGGATTGTTAGATATGTGTATATGTAGTATATACCAGGTAAGAAAACATAAAGCTTCTGAAGAAGCAATTTCCATCACCCCTCGTTCGTCTTATGGCAGAATACTGTTCACCAAGCAGCTGCATATAGGGAAAATTACATAGAAACACAACATGAAGCCATTAAATAGAACACTACAAACATGAAATTAGCCAGAATTTTTTTGCCTGACTCAACAAACCTTGATCTTTTCCAATAAGATTGGGCTACCTGATTGATATTCAGCTGCCAAAGCAGTCAAAGCTTCCTGCGGTAGCACAAGTTTCTTATCTTACCATGACAGATCAAACAAGGGGAGAAACTCTGAATCAGAACAGAACATATATTTTCATTGCTGAAATAAAATAGATAGCAAAAGAGAAGTAAATCTCATAGTTTTAATGAATGACGATGTTTGCGAAGGTGGCAAAGCCACTATCCATTAAATGAATAGAGGTGCATCCCAAGTAACAGACATCATCTCTCTCATCAAGTTGCTAACTAGAGAAGCAAAAGCGAAATGTGATGAACAATAAAATGAACTTCAAAGATGAGGCAACACTCCACAAGTTGCAAAATAAAAGTTCTCCATTTCTTTTATCCTGTTTGCTATGGCCAAATCCCTCAGATTCTCCATGCCCGCTGCTAAAGACCAATTGTCCATTAGTTTCACTGTTCTCATCATAATATTGAACACTGGCAGTTATCATTAAACATTGTACTATTCCTCATTCCAACTTTCCCAAAAAATGATGCCAAGACTGTGCCCCAAACTTCACTTTCTTTTTCACTCATTTTGCCCTTTGCCATCTCTTCAGCAATTCATGTATATGTCTGGATTCCCAGCAGAGTCCTTGAACACCTTTGAGAAGGATTTTCCATGCCACTTCCACGGTCCCCCATGTGATGAACAGGTGTTATAATGATTCTACGGTGGAGGCCAAGAAAAAACAGAGTGATTTTTTTATTTTGAACAATATTTCAGGCTTCAGCCTATCACAGGTTAGTAATCTATTAAGATAAAACCCAAATGAATACTTTCACTTTGTTTGGGGCTTTATTTTTCCACACTATATGTGCTCCATACTATGACAAATGAAAGGATCTTCAGCTGGGAGGCAAGACATCAGGTACGATTTCTTTGTTTATCTTCAATGTGGTGTGGGAATTGGGTTGAGCTTTTTGCAATGTAAATGATAGAGGGGGACTCCTATCAAGTCACATCTTCTTGTGGTATTTTGAATAGAGGGACTTCTGAGAGTTGACACTTTCTACACTTGCATATTTCCTTCTTTCCATTTAATAAAGTGTGGTACCATCCATCGCCCCCCCCCCCAACCACCAAAAAAGGAAGATCTGCTCCATAATCTGCAGTCTTCATCAGTGACATACTTGACAGAGGACCTAAATGAGAATTGTTCATTATCATCCCATCTCCACTCTTCATATCCTTCAGTCAGCTGAATCTTATATAGGATTTTACACATCTGAGTGAATTGCAGAATCCTCATATCAGCGAGATGCCTCCAGGGCAACAGCTTCCAATGCCCTTCTCCTTCAAAGAAGAATATGACATCTGTTCCCTTCCCAAGTGTCAGCTCATACGAAGGCCTGAGTTTGTTACACAAATGTTGGTCTGCATACCACTGATCTTCCCAAATCTGACAAAATTTCCATCCTTCAGCTTATTGTGCATTACATGAAATGTCCCTGAATTGTACATCTCAACCCTTCTGAAATATTGGCTGAAGTGATAGGCCCTTGTTTAACACGAAAAAAATAATGGAAAGATTTATGTGTTCGTTTATTCAATAAAGATGCACATTTGTTAGCTATTTCATTAGCACGTGCATGGTTATTTCTGCGTTTTATGTTTAACAGACAATTTAGCATTGGTGTACTAGACTTTTCTCCACCGACCGTAGACAGTGTTAATTTATATCGGCATAAATCCAAACACCTTTGATTAACTGCCAAAGAACATCTTTTGCCTCTATATCTGTTGTGATGTTGACGATTTTATCTAATGGACATAATCTTAATGATTGCCCATTAAAGATACATACTCTTGCCGAGAAATTGGAAGACTTTATTCCTTGAACATGTATAATTTGAATTACAATCGATCTTTTGAGACCTTTATATTTGATCTCGATTATATAATCGGGTCTTCAAGTTTACATCCGGTCGCAATCCGACGGTTAAATTTGCTTCAATCTTCAGTTATACCTTTGAATTTGTTTCTGTCCCCGATCGGACAATTGGATTTGGATTTCATCACGATCGGACCGTTGGATTTGTTTTGGGTCAAGATCTGACCGTTGAATCTACTTGTGGTCATGATCACTCTTTTTATCGTGATCGGACCATTAAATTAAGTTGATGTTCGCAAATGACATTTATGCCCAAGGTGGGGTACATTTGTAATTTTTGCACTCTTTCTGAGTACTTTTGTAATTTTGACCCTTTCTGGGTATATTTGTCATTTCTTGACAACTTGGGGCGCTTCTGTCATTTCTTGACTGTTCAAAGCATTTCTGTCATTTCTTGACATTCCGGAACATTTCTGTCATTTCTTGACATTCTAGGGCATTCTATCATTTCTTGACTTTCCCGAGCATTTCTGTTATTTCTTGACATTCTGGAGCATTTCGTCATTTTCCATCATTCCTTGACTTTCACGGGTATATCTGGAATTAACATACTTTTATGATCACAAGGCATGCGCACCGGTCTTCATGCTTGGATCTCTTTGGCCGCCCTTTGATGCTTAATCTATGCTTTCTTGATTTTATTTCCTAAAATATCCCTTAGGACTTATGAATAATTCACATAGAGGCATGCATGCAACACATCCTCTTTCTTGTATTTTTGTAGATGCACCAGCACAAGAACACTTCATAAGACAAGAGTTTCTTGGGCAGTCCTTCCTTCATGCTTGGTCCTTGATGGATATCTTTAGAGGTTTTTTTTTTTTGCAATTTTCCCACAAATAGGGGTGTATTTGTAATTTTCTCACAACTACAGATACTTCTGTAATTTTTGGCAACAAAGGGGCCTCTATGCAATTTTTTGAAGCTTCAGGGTATTTTGTAATTTTCTTGAACATCAGAGCTCTTTTGCAATTTTTTCCAAAAGTAGGGGTATATTTGTAATTTCAAGACTCTCCAGGTTTTTTGCAATCTTCCTGATCATCAGGGTTTTTCTGCAATTTCCTGAGAAATTAGGGTTTCTCTGTAATTTCTTGAGAAATTAGGGTTTTTCTGCAATTTTCTGAAAGATCAGAGTTTTTCCCCAATTTTTCTTGAACATCATGGTTAGTCCCCAATTTTCTTGGACATTTCAACAATTTTGCAAAGTTGCAGGGTATTTCTACAATTTTTAAACATAATAGGGTTTTTTCCATGATTTCCAAGGTTTTCCCATGAACTTTGGCTATTTATGAAATTCACATGGTTTCTCCATCATTTTGCATAACCATAGGGAATATCCCCAATGTTAGGGGTATATATGCAACATGCCCTTATTAGGTTTTAACAAAACCCCCAAGTTCTTCAAATTCTTCAAGAAACTCCAAAACCTTCAAGAGCTCCAAGAGCTCCTTGCACCAAGCTTCTCCAAGGGGGCAAGAGATGCAAGCTCTACCTACCAAGTGAGCCAAGTCCCCCCCTTTTTACAGGGGTGGAGAAGAGTTACCGGAGGGAGATGAAGGGTTTTTGGACATTTTAGTCCCTCCAGGTTTGAAAGGAGGAGGGGTGTAAAAGAAAAGAGGATTAAATTTGGACATTTTAACCCCTCCGGGTTTCAAAGGAGGAGGAGCATAAGAGAAAAAGGGAGGAGAGAGGTTGAGAGAGAAAAGGAGGTCCCTCCGGGTTTGCAGAACCCGGAGGTGATCCCTCCGGGTTTGTAGAATGACAGAGAGAGAGAGAGAGAGAGGAAAGAGGAGGAAACCCGGAGGGGGACCCCTCCGGGTTTGTAGAACCTAAAGGGGGTTCCTCCGGGTCTCTTCTCTTTCTTCTGTTTTTTGTTTAAAAATTTTAGGGTGCAACAGCCACGTACACCATTGGCTGCAGTCTCTGTAGTACTTCATTCTGACCATTTAACTCCAAAGTGTCCTTTCAGACAACTCAAAAGTGTTCCTTCGGTTGCCCCCAATTTCAACAGCCATTTTGCCAGTAGTGCCTTGTTGCAATTTGCAATACTGACCAGACCAGTTCCTCCTTTTGTTGTGCAGACTGTGCCCCAATTGACTAGGTGTGGTCGTTTATCTTCCTGGGTCCTCACCAAAAAAGATCTGATTGCTTCTATTTTGTGCTCCATAGATCAAGGAATCTGAAAGTCTGGCAATTAGTAAATAGCAAGGCCCCAGATACAGTCTTGGAGAATTCCAATCGGCCACCAGCTGAAAGAAATTTAACTTTCCAACCCACTAACTACACATCAAATTTCTGAATAATCTGATTCCAATCTTTCTTCTTGATAGGCCATTCTGCATTTAGCTGAAAAATTCAGCTTCCCCTTTAACTTTATCCTATTACATTACATGTCAATACTGACTAATTCTGAGTCAAGTTTCAGCGAAGTGTAGTGCAAGGCTGCAGCAGCAAGGAACATTGGAGGTAATACATCTCTAATATGCGATGATACGTTATTGTTCAAGCAGGGGACCGTGATGAACTGCGAACATTATGAATCTGTTTGTGCTTGTCATAGTTCCCTCTTGTTGTGGCCGGCACTCATTTGCACCCTTGTGAACCAACTGGAGGCCCTTCATTTGGGGAATCAAAAAGAAAGGATGCCTCTCAGAGCATCTGAGAATGATACGAGCCAAGAGAATTTCACCAACTTTTTTCTCCCAAAGAGTGAATTAATTCACAGCTTTACCACAGATATTTCTGTCTTCAATTCCTCATTTTTGTTTTTCACTTTTTTATTTCGGGTGGGGGGGTGCTCAAAATAATCCAATCCAAGAGCTCAAAAGTCCTCCATATATGAATGACAAAAAAACAGTGCACACCAGGCGCGCATGTGATCCTCTATTTTTGCAGATTACAAATAAAATTAGATCTAAAGATCCTTAAAAACTTCACAGACCAAGGTGGTGTATGACCCTCTTACCTTTCCAGCCTACAAAGCAGATCATAGTTAAAAATACTCTCCCCTTGTGATTTCATTAACTACTCCACTACTTGATTGCTAGATAAACTGCGCCATGTCATCTTTTGTGTAGCTCTTCCTCTTCAAGATTCAGTTGTTCCTCACCCCCCTGATTCTGCATACTGTAGCATGTAAGATCAGCCATAGGGAGACTGGACAAAGTCATGGACAAGATGGTTAGCTACTTCCAGGGAGCTTTTATCAGGGGAAGACATTCAAGAAAATTTTCTGGCTACCCATGAGTGTCTGTTTGCTGTGAAGACTCAGAGAAAGGAAGGTGTAATCCTGAAACTAGACTTTGAGAAGGCATATGATTGGGTCAACTGACAGTGCTTATTTGATGTACTGGAGAAGATGAGCTTTGGGGAGAGATGGACTTCATGGGTTCGTGCTTGCCTCTCATCAGCCACCTTTGCTATTTTGGTGAATGGAAAGCATACTCTCTTCCACAGTGGCAAGGGGCTCCGCCAAAGAGACATGATGTCTCCTTTCCTCTTTGTGCTGGTCGCTCACATCTTGAACAGGATGTGGTTGAGAGTGGAATCTACAGGATTCAGGGGCTTCAAGACTAGTAGAGATGGGTCATCTATTACTCACTTGCAATATGCAGATGACACTATTCTTTTTCTGGCTGAGGATGAGCAATAGTTTTATGTCGTCAAGCTTCTGCTAGAGTTACTGGAAGAACTCAGTGGGCTGAAGGTAAACTTTGACATGAGTCTCCTGGCAGGGGTGAATATGGATGACAGGGTCCTGAGGAGGGCGCCAGGGCGGCATTCATCTTGGGATGCCAGATAAGAGTTTTTTCAGTCTCCTATTTGGGTCTCCCACTGTTCCCAGGCCCCCTTCACTACTTTGATTGGCAACCTATAGTGCAGAGGTATGAGTCCAAATTGACAAGTTAGAAGTCAAGGTTACTATCTTATGGGGGTAGAATGGTCCTATGTAAATCCGTGCGAGACAACCTCCCTATTTACTTCTTCAGTGTACAAGATCCCCAAGACGGTGGCGAAGAAGGTTGAAGCTATTCAGACGAGATTTTTTTGGCATGGTAGTGGGGAGAGGAGTAGGGGATGGCATGACATTGTTTGAGACAGAGTGGTCAAAAGCAAGGAAAGTGGAAGGGTGGGCATTAAGAACATCGGGGACTTCATCCTGGCTCTTCTGTGCAAATGGCTGTGGAAGCTGGGGTTGGGAGAGGATGGTCTTTGGATCCAAGTCATCCGACAGAAATACTATAGTAGGAGGAGAGTCTAAGACTAGACACCAAGTTTGCCTCACCATACATCTCCCATCTGGCGTGACATCTTGTCTTGTAGGGACATTATTGTCTCCATCATCTAGTTTCTATTGGGGAAAGGTGACAAGTGCCTATTCTAGAGGGACAGATGGTGCGGAGACTTCACCCTGAAGGCTTCCTACCCGAGACTTTTCGCCATTTCAACAACTCCACATGGGACGATCCTTCAGGCTTTCAACTTACAACTTTCAGGAGGTACCTAGTCATCGATTTTTAGGAGGGATCTTAGGTCGGAGGGGATAGACCAGCTCCGAGATCTACTACACTTCCTTCTCGGCTTCTCTCTTTAGCCAGACAGAGAGGATGAGTGGACCTGAAGGTGGGAAAAGGAGGGTTCTTTCTCGGTGAGGTCAGCTTACACCTTCATTTCTGGTGGAGGGGTCGCCACAGTCTTGCCCCCCAGATTTGGATTCCCAGGAGTCCTTTGAAGGTGAAGCTCCTCGCCTGGAGGATCTCTCATGGGAGGCTTCCCACCAGAGACAGACTGCTTCGGTTCATGCATGATATTAATGGAGTTGAGGATGAGACCTTGAATCACCTGTTTACTAGTTATACCTCCTCACAGGAGATGTGGGACAAAATTGCCAGGAGGATGTAGTGCCCTCCCTTTCGTGAGAGTGAGGTGCACCACATTTTGGGAAAGTGAGGGAGAGGCTAGAGCTTAAAGGGTGATAGAATTATCTGGTGGGTGATTCTCCACGCTACACTTTGGGCTCTTTGGGGAGAAAGGAACAATACAACTTTCAGAGGGTAGGCTAGAACTGCAGAGACTTTGGTTGAGTTCATTTGCAATAGAGTAAGAGAGTGGGTGGTGCTCCTTTGTAATGTGAACTCTCATAACTCTACACTTTTTTTATTTGTTGGGGGGCTGAGGTGAGCCATTTTGGCTTGGGGTGGATATCCCGATGTATAGGGATTTTTTGTGAACTCTATTCACTACGCTTGTACATCCTTTTTCTATTAATACAATAGCGGTACCAACCACTTTCAAAAAAAAAAAGTATGTAAGATCAGCCACCATATATGTCTATCTCCTCTGATTAGCCACTTCCTTCTCCAGCTTAGAGATAAGCTTTCCACATTCTTCAGGTCTGTACATTGCTCGATTTTCTTGAAAATCATCCTCCACATCTCCTTCAAAAGGATACACCCCAACATAGATGGTCCACTGTCTCAATCTCCCCATCACATTAATAAAATGAAGATCTATGTCACCATAATCTACATCAATTGATCACCAGTAGGCTGCCATGCATGAGAGCCTCCAAACAAAAATCTTGACCTTCAACAGGCTAATTGGCTGCCAGACACACCAGGAGAAATGATGTCCAGGTCCTCCATCAGCAATCATTTTGTATGCAGACCTCAAGTGATTAGACCTTTCATCTTCCACCACCAACTCCATGAATCCTACCCATCAGGATCAGGTCTAGTCTCCCCAACCAATGGCAGTAGATTCAAGGGCATTTGCCAGAAGAATATTCTGACTTTTATCAGGGTAACTTTCAACATTGTTCTTCACAATGACTTTCCACTAAACTCTACATTCTCCATCACCATAAGCTGTAATGAAAAATTTAATGAATACGGTCTTCTGAAATTTAACCTTCAGCATCTATGATTTTCACAGTCAGCTCAGCAGAAATCCTGTACTGTTGCAGTATTTTACAGAGCTATAGAAAATCTTCAAATTCTTCATCTGTGAACACCTTCTTCTGGATCGAATTTTCCAACATTCATTTGACCATGTATGCTGCTAGAGGACTGATTTTACCTTTATTTGCCACTGGGAAGATTGAACATTGAGAAAAAATTGTTAAAATAACATCTGAGCACCACACGTCTTTCCAGAATCAGATTTATCTTCTACTTTCATCTTGAAAAGATGTAGAGTTGATCAATCTCAGTCTTCTTCAATACGTTTCTCACCCAGAAAGGTGTCAAAGCCTAGTGTGCATGGGACACTGTTACCACAAGTCCTGAGATACTGTTCATTAACAAACTGTCAAGGACCACAGCACCCACTTCCTCCTCATCAAGCCACCAACAACCATTTTAGGTAATGGTGCTTTATGTTCGTAACTATTCAATAAAACCCAGCCCCCCTTCATCCATAACCCTCCACAACCACTCTGCCTTTTTTTTTCTTTGGATGACCGGGAGAAACCCACCCCCACCACCAACCTCAGCACACGGCAGCTTTGGACCTACGGACCCTACCGCTTGCACATCATAGGGTCCACCGGCTGGGGCAAAGGGCTTGTCAAAACTCCACCTTACCATCCGCCACCCAAAATCAGAATCTTCTACTGGAAAGCACATTCAAAGAGTTCTCCTGTGTATAAAACTATAAAGTTCTTACACCATTATTCAAGGATAGAATAACTCTTTGTGGCATCGTGCAGAGTTCTGCGAATCACCTCTTTGTTAATGACATAATGCTCTATTACGCGGAAAGCACAACTTACCTACTAACTAGGCCTGGCGGAAGGGAATCACCCATGAGGCTGAGAGGATTTAATCGAACTTATTTTCCACCTATGTTCCAGCTTGTATAGTCGAGTATAATTGAAACTAATCAATCAATGCTTCAATAAACGTCAGCAGCACTTTAGATACTTTAGGAAGAGCAGTTTCCATTGGAAAAATGGACAGTCTCTCAAACACCAGAAGCCACAGTAATCTCATTTGATGCAAAAGCTGATATAGCGAAACTAAACCACTTGGGTTGAAAGATATCTGTATATATGTATGTCTTATAAAAGTGACCTATTCTTATCTCGCACCATCGTAGAAGGATCTTGACTATTTCTTTTGTTTTCTTGCCTTAGGGATTTAGTTTTATTTTTACATGGTGAGTTGGGTTCTTTCTTTGATTACCCTCCCACAGACCGGCTATTATCACGTAGTGAAGAGAAAGTGTGAAGATCAATGGAGAGGTTGCTAATGCAAATTTTGCAGTAATTCTCCAGCAAGATGTTGACGTGAAGATAAATGTCCCCAAAAAGCTCTACCACTGAAATAGTTGGAATAATTTGGAAGAAAAAAAGGTACCACCATTAATCTGCAGTCTATATCTGAACCGATCTGCGAAATTTGGCCATTATGGCCAACAAGAAATAAAGCCAGCAATAGATTTGAGAAAATTGTGTTTTCTCCATGATATACCATGGCATGAAACACACAACAAACTCAAGGGAAAAAAACAAAAAAAAAATAAAAGAACCGAACAGGAGCAAGATTGCAAAGCAGGTGATCTAGTCCAACCTAAAAGAGAGGAGAGAACGACAATTTACATGAAAGAAGCTTCAAAAGAAAAAAAAGAAGATTATTATAGTCGAATTAGAACGGTAGACATGAATGCCCTGAGTTGGACGGATCAGACACTATCCGCAAGGATCTATATGAGACATCAAAATGGAATCTACCAAAGAACTCAAGGAAAAGCATGGCAAGAGCGATCACTACGAACGTCAAAGCTTTAAAATATGACAATGGCATAAGAGTTACGCGACAGCGGAAGAAACGGAAAGCGAAAGGGGGGGCACGAGGATCTCGGCTTGCCTTGTCGCCGACGCAGGGCATCTTCTCGGCCTCCTCCTCCTGGATGCCGAACTGCTGGTTCATGATGTCGTCGTCCCTGAAGCTGGTCCACTGGCATTCGTCGTCCGCAACGGTGATCTCCCAGATGCCATCGCCGGGGCTCGAGTTGCCGGGGACGCGGACGAGGTCGATGAGAGGGTTGGGACCGGGGCTGGAAGTCCCTTCCGCCTCGCCTTCCTCTGCTGGGGCGTCCTGCATCGTGTGTGATCAGAGGAAGCGGAGGAAGAAGAAGTAGTGCTGCTCTCTCTCTCTCTCTCTCTCGCCCTCTCTCACACACACCTGAACCTGAAGACTGAAGAGGGGGTGTCACCTGTCAGCCGACCTTTTATTTTGGATTATTTTTCTGGATAACCCTTAAACCAGTAATATCTTGTTAATATATCCCCAAAATAAGATCATGCCTTTGCCGAGACATCTTTGTCATAATATCATCATTACCCATATGGCCATATCCCCAACTTTAGATTCGAGTTCACATTTAACTCTGAAGTGTCCGTTATATCTGTAAAAAGATGGAGGGAGAAAAAAAAGAGAATTATTTTTAAATTTTACTCTTTTAAAGGATAGAATTATTATTTTAATATTTTTGTTGAAGGCGTTGGAAAATATTTAGAATGTTTTTTTAATGACGGTAAAACATGGAGATACGGTTTTTTTTTTAAGATTTTGATGATATAACATTTCTTCTTTGTTACATGTCGGAATTGGGATATACTGAGGCTGCGTTTGGAACATATCTCGTCGGAATTTCAATGATTAAAATCTTCGACAAGATTTGAACAGTAACAAAGGTGAATGGTTTATCTTAACTTCTCTGTTATTTTAAAATTCAAAAGAGAGATATTTAGAGATAAAAATGTTTCATCTCTCTGATAGGATGTTTAGGAACAATTTTTTTTCAAAATTATTTCTATGTAAAAAATTACGTTGTGTTAATTTTAATCGAAATTTTAAAATTGATAAAAAGTATCACTTTATATTTGACAATATTATCAAAATTTTAAAATTTGTATAGATCTATTTGACATATAATTTTTCAATCGAGATGGACACCCGGAAATTCCTCGGTTGCAGCTCGATCGAGATGGAAGGCATCGTTCACGAGTTCCTCGCCGGCGACACCCACCCCGAGGAGCGCGAGGACCGCCGCACCCTCGGCCTCATCCTCCTCCGCGGCGAGGAGGTCGTCTCCATGACCGCCGAGGGCCCCCCTCCCCCGGACGAGTCTCGCGCCAAGGCCGCCAGTGCAGCGGCTCTTGCAGGCCGCGGCATCCCCACCGCCCCGCTGGTCCAGGCATAGCCGGGGCTGGCGGGACCCGTCCACGGCGTTGGCGGACCGGCGCCTAGCATGATGTAGCCCCAGATCTCCCGCCCGCCGGTGCCGCAGCGCTGTCGGCGCCGCCCGTGGCGTATCCGCAGCCACCGGTGATCCGACCTCCATCTTGGCGATGCAGAGGCCGCCTCGGGTTCCGGCAAGTCCGCCCAGTTCGCGGGGGAGAGGAGCCGCCGGTGGAGGGGGGCCGCGGGGGAGGGGAGCCGTCGGCGGAGGGGGTTGTCGGGGAGAGGAGGGGAGGGCCGGGGGGAGGGGGGAAAGGTAGGGGGAAGGGGGAGGCCGCCGAGGGGAAAGATAGGGGGGCCAGAGGGGGGGAAGGGGGAGGCCGACGCCGGTGGGGGGGACGCAGGGTGTGGCGGGCCATGGTCTCCCGAGAGGGACGATTTGAAAAAAATTAATTCTGGAGTTATTTTATTTTAGAAAGAGCTTTGAATGGAGTTGGTTTATCTTCTAAAAATTAGGGAGTACTTACCGAACACGGTTAAGTGAGTTCTCTCTCTCTCTTTTAAATTTGAGATAGAAATAAGGGGGGGAAAACGCAACCAAACACCCCATAATCCTTTAAAGTTGAAACGAGTTAGATTTTAGAGATTTCTCGCTACGAGAAATCTTCACCACCGTGTCAGAGAGAATACATACTGTACGATGCGTGGATTATTGAAAATCGGTGCTCTCCCGTTGCATTCTCGATGAAGCCGAAGAGAACGGGAGAATTTGGGTTCGAAATTGGCACTATATAATTTTTTATAATTCAGAGGCGGGTGATCTCGCTAACTAAAGATCTGATATTATTAAATAATTCGAAGGTGAGTGATCTTGCTCTACATGTTAAACAGTTATTAAAGAGCAAAATCTAACTCACGGCCTCCTCGTCGTGAGGGGGAGGTGGTGAACTATCGAGATATGTCTCGAATTATGCTGACATAACATTTAATACGACAATCTTTGATAATAATTACATAAGATTTTGAGTAATACTTTGTGTAATCCACTGCCTGATTACATCCATTCAAGGCAAGTTGGGCTCCCGTATAGAAAGTTAGAAACTCCAACTATCTCGTGTGTAAAATAGTCCCCCTCAAAAAAAACGAAGACAGGTAACAGAATGAACAATAGAGTTGTGCTTAGGGCACACTCGACAACGAGTTATGTTTAATACATACTCGGACTAATTACACTCCCGAGTGTAGATCAAATAAATTATATTTCTTTATTTTTTTATATAATATGAAACTCACATATCTTAAACTATAGTATAAGACACCTGTTACTGAAGATCAAAAAAATTAAAATAAAAAAGATCGATTTAAAAGAAAAATTAAGCTCAACACTATTTATTGAATCTTAATTTTATTTTTATTTTTTTTGAGTCGCCCGATAGAGAGTGTCTTCTTTGACAAACTAGGAAGACGTGAGACTCACGTCATAAACAAAAATTAAAAAAATAATTTATTTGATACACATCCTAAATACGCAATTGACCTAAGATTGCACTAAGTATTTTTATAAACGATAAATAACCCATTTTAAGAAGCCTCGTGGCCAAAAAAAAAAAGTTGTAACCACACATAGATGGAGCTTCGTGAAAGGGCCAGCTTTGGATGGCCAAAGCAACAACAACCAAAAACTTTGAAACTTCAAATACACATTCCGTGTTTGCTTTGACTCGTAAAAAAAGAACTCGGAACACTGCGTGCCCATGGAATACCGACTCACTAAGGCCCGCTTTGATAGTTGGGTGGTCGGCCGATTGTCGAGAATCGGGGAGAGAGAAATCTCGGGGGGACCCGCCTCCCCCTCACACAAAAGGAGCTAACCGAGGGCGGTTACCGTGCTCGACCCTCCGGGGTCGAGCACGGTAACCGTACTCGGTTAACAAACACGGCCTAAAAAGTTGATCTTAAAAAATATTTATATGAATTTTGACTTTTACATCATGTCGGATGATTTGGCACCGTATCATGGAAAAATCGGATCAATCTGAATTGACCCAATCCGAATTGAAAGATATAATCCGAGTAAACCTAAATCATGAAGGGCCGATTTGCTATTAGAATAAGATAGACAGATGACAAATCTGACGAAAGAGAATATAGTCGGGCTCACACCCTCCTCTCACACACATGCCCCTTAACCGAAGTCGTGTACCGTATTCAACCGTCTAGGGTCGAACGCGATATCCCACCCGAGCTTCAAAGAGGGCCTAAAGGATCAATTGGCCAACTCAACCCCGAGTCTGCCCGGCTCTTACCATACAAAGCCGATCCCGGGTCAGTCCACCCACCGAGTCTGCAAACCTTGTTTGGGGAGGGGGGCAATTGTTAGAAGAGAGACCGAAATATATCTGTCCAAAACTAAGTAGATTCATTTGATTCAAGATGCTAAGCTCCCATTTCCGACATGAAAGTTATTGAATGGAAATATTCCCAACGAATTTTGGATAGTTACATAAATCAACCCCTCATCAACAGCTCCCAAGTTTTTCTCAATCCAGAAACCTTAATTTGTAGCTTCTAAATAGAAGCCAAAAAAAAGCCTATAGAAATGATTCAAAGGATCTTATGCAAAATGATAATTTGATGAAAAATTATAGAGGCCTGAAACTACTGCTGATTAAAAACTGCAGCAGACGAACTATATAAAACATGCCTCTATGATGCAGTTCTCGGTAGGATGGGACCATTTTCTACATGCTTGAATGGGGAGCAAAACTTTCCATGATTCAAATAACGGAGTCGGGTTTGGTGATTTCGGTTCTTGCAATGAAGTGAGTGACATCCCAGAGTGCCTGTGGCTCAGTGGAGGTTCATCCCTCGAGCTTATGAAAGTCTATGCCCTCACTACAAAGAAGGAACTCAGATTTATATTCTTCCTGTTCATAGGAACATATAAATACTTGATTTGATCAGCACTCCACTCGAGGGTCGCTTGATTTGATGTAAAACACTATAAAATACCATAAAATATATGATATTTTGTGATATTTTTGCGTCAAAACAAACAGGCCCTTTGTCAGAAAATGGTATCCCAAAACCCAGCTCAAATGGAATTTAAAGTTCTTCGCTTGCCTGCTTGAACAATGTGGCTAATATACTTCAGTGCAATGATTCATTTGTCACTGAAACGCCAGAGAAAAAAAAAGGGTACTAACATCAACTCAAAGAACTCCACAACAGCTACGCAACAAATCGCATTGAGCACCACGAGAATTTATGGAATCCATGCGACCGTGTCATGCGATCAGCTGATATTGCCCTGCCATCATCGGTGCTAAAGAAGTCTTCAAACATGGGAAAGGGGGAAATTACAATATATCTCAAAGCATAAACAAAGCATTATCAGCAGCCAGACAAAACTACTAGTTCTCTTCAACCCCAAAGTTTTGCAGACAGTCCTTCAAATCACCTGCCCGGAAGCTACCTTCATAGATAATTTCCTCTAACAGATATAAAACTAGTTGCCGATGGGAAAACATCAAGGTCGAACTGGATTGGCACCCCCAGCAGGGCGTGGTCCCTGGCCAGGCCTGGCAAAATCATCCTGCAACAAGTCCGTAACAGAGAACTTGAAGTTAGAACTTATTCAAGAAATTGAACAGTCAACACGAACTTGTGTCCAGGATTCTTTCAGTTTTCAATATAGCTCCAAATCAAAATCCTTAGATAACCAGATGACGTCTACAAGTTTAGGTTGAGAAGAGAGGGAAGTGAATTTGCCAAATGAAAAGAAAAAATCGAACCACCATTGGCACTCATGCAGTGATTTAACAAATAAAAATCAAAATGCACACGTATCCACAAAATCAGGTAACGTTTAAAAAGTGATACTTGCATTCTGACCTTCTAAAAGAGGTTGAAAACAAATGCACATCTGCCGCAAATATTGCAAGTAAGTAATAGGAGGATCTCCAAAAATTTGAAAGAGCAGAAAGGACAGTTTTCTACTTCCAAGGAAAAGACACAAGCTTGTATCTTTTAGTTGTTTCAAGAAAGAAAGTGGATTGTACCATCAAATTTTATATCAAAAAGAGGTAATACATTCAAGATGCAACACAAGCTGCCATCTAACCAGAAACTAATATCATATTTGCTTTGCATAATACACGTGAAGATTATAATCATGATAATCCATATGCAAGTCCATGCTAACAAAAAGTCAGCAATTTTGGAGAGCTATACATAATGACTAACATATTATAATGTCTGCCACTTCTATTCAGTCCGGGAGATGGAAAGTTAATCAGATTTGGGGACGATGACCGGTTAAATCATGTTCCTTTGAGTGTAAAATTCCATAGAATGTATGCCCTATCCCCTTCCAAAAAAAATGAAACACCAACAGTATGCTCAATGGGAGCACCACCAATGGATCGAGGTACTCTTTAAAAAAAAGGGGGGGGAGGGGGAACCCGGATCCAACCCGGGATGTCCCCCAAAGGGGGAGGTGGTGAGACCACCATGGCAAGCCGTGGGCTCACATTTCAAAAGAAATCTCGGATATGAAGAATTATCTTAAGTCCTCTACTCCTACATGTTCAAAGTATGCACTTTTTGTGTGTTGAGGATAAAAGACTATGGAGATGGGAATCAGGTGGATTTTTCTCTCTCAGACCTCTCTTCAGGATTTGGACTGCTGGGGTTACAAAGTTCCTTGGACAGAGCTTTTAAGGAAAGAATGGTCTAGTAAGATCAGATTTTTCATGTGGAAGCTGATTCAATATCTACACTACAAACGATTAGAAGATTTAATATCTATATCATGGTCCAGTCTTGGAAACCTCTGCCCATTTCTTTATCATTGTGGTATTATTACAGCTGTGTGGACAGTAATTTTCAAAATTCTTGGAATGCATCAGGAGCATCATTCTTCTGTATTTAACTTTTTTGTAAAGTGGATGGTACGACATTGTGTATTAAATTGAAGAATATAAAAGACATAAGCAAAACTCCCCCTATACAAAAGCACACTTCGATGGTGTCACTCGCTCTCCACTCAAAAAGCCAAAAAGAAACGAACAAGATGAGACCACATTATGCGAGAGTTTAGCCCATTCCCACAACCTAGTACAAATGAAAGAAGTGATTGCTTTGAGGTTTTGGTTGCCCTATGAAAGATTCTGACATTCTGCTTGCTCCAAAAGGCCCATAAGGTTGCATGGAGAATAAACCACCAGACATTGTGATCACTCTCGAGTCACCAAGCTCAATTCCACATGGAGAATAAGTCATGCAAGCAAAGACAGAGCCCTAGCATTTCAAGGTCTTCAGTATTAAACTTGGTTATGGCTCAGAGGAATTTCAATATCCTTGAAGACAATGATACTTAGGCCATGCTCCCTGCTGCAGTATTCTGGGTAACATGGAAGAAATAATTGATGCTTCAAGCAGGATCTCTTCAGTCCTTTTCACACTTTCAAACACACTATTCACCTGATAAAGGGCTGGAAGACGTGCCTAGAGGCTAGACAGCACCTGGAGGAAGACATTCTGAAGACTATCTCTGCTTGTAGTTGGAAAATCTATCTTTCTTAATAGATTCCACGGTTTGCTATATTAGACATGTGTAGCTACTACCTCAGCAGATACACATTGCCATGTGTTCTCTTTAGGGATATTTTGCACTTTCCCTTTAATTTGAAATGAAATGTGGCCTTATGGCCAAAAGGGCCTTTGGGCAAGAGAATCACTAGCTACACTGCCGGTGGCATAGACCTTTTTTGTCTTATCAAGTCCCATCCAAGCTACATGTCTGTGCAGTCCGATTATTGATCAGATGGATAAAAAAAATGAAAATTGTACACCCTAAATAACTGTGCTTCTCACTTTTGGCCCATTAAGGCCACAATCTTTTTTTATCTGTCCAATCAACGATCAAACTTCATGGACATGTAGGTCTGATGGAGACAGATTTGACATTTAAAAAAAAAATGGCTACACCGCAGCAGTGTAGCAAGTGAGTCTCTTTGGGCAATTATAGCTTAGCAACTAGGAAGCATCCATAAAGAAGAAATAAGCAGAGAATAATAAATAGTCAAATTACATAAATAGTAGTTATATTTCAAAAGGATCAATAAATAGAAGTTATAATATATGCATTATCATGTCAATTTATAAATAGCTGGTCATGCATGTTGGCATGTAGCCATAGTATCATACTGAAAAGAAACCATATTTTTAACACTTCCTTTGCAGTTAATTGCGATGACAACAGGCAGCAGCTGACTAGTTAGAATAAAGCAAAAGATGACAACATTAACAACCATAAGAAAATGGAAGGGAAGCAGCTGACAGCGTTGTTGAAGGCTATTGCATGCTATGGACCACTTCAGACACATGGTAAGTAGCAGCAACGTCATAAGCACTAAGTTCCATGAAGCTAAAACAATCAAATGGTCAAATACTTGTCACACGGTTAACTTAATCATGGTTACCTGTTTGCAATCTAAATTTGATAATAACTAAATCCTCTTTGTAATGCCATAGTTTTCAGAAGTGCTTTCTGTTGATCCATTATAACAAACAGGGTAGGCAATCTCCAAATGACAGGAAAGGTAATAGGAATGATGTACTGGAGCTAGATTTATCTGATCCATATCCACATTTATGTCCCTTTTTCACAAATACGGGTATGCATTTAATTACAGATGTAAACATGAATTCTTTGGGGGTATAAAAGTCCATGTTCAAATAAACTTTATCTATACACATGCAATGCTCGTACAAGAAAAATGGTGAAATTCTTTTTTTTTTACTTTATTTTAAAGACAAATGACCATATCTACCAATTTATGTCCATATTTGCTTGTGAAAACATAGGAATATTGCATTTCCTATTCAATAACATACGTCACTCCTAATCTGTTCACAGGATACATTAGATTTGCATCCAATCTTCTTGCACCCTACAAGGCTGTCTGTATAGTGACCCTCAATGTACATTACTAAAGACATCGATCACCAAAACCAACAAAAAAAGGAATTTTGAGAACTGTGTTTGCAGCTAGACCAAAAGGTCCAAAACAATAAATTAATCAGGTTATCTCTTACCATTTACATTCTAAAGTCTTTGAGACATCATTTCCTCTTTCCCCAACTTGAACAATATCCAGTCAAATGCATAGCTTCAATTTTTCACTTGAAAAACCTAATTCTTCCCATCATCACTAAGAAATGATTGACACACAACCCTTGATAGATAAAACATGCAAGCCTGTGCGTCACATACTACACATTTAGGGCCTGTTTGACGCCCGGTTAGGATAGGGGAGCGGATGAGAGAGAGAGCGGTGGGCCCCGCCTCTCCCTCACACACAACCCCGCTAACCGCAACCGGTTAGCAAAGTCCCCCTTAGGGCTTTTCCAATTTGTTTTATGTAGAGCCCATGTAGGGAAAGTTTGCTCTGTAATGGCAAACAATGGCTTGCTTACTGCTCCAAACCAAATAATGGTGTATGCCCAAACATTTGGGTATAATTTATAGATCTGCACCTCATAAAAATGTCGCTATATTTTTTTCTTCTTGGAAGGAGGTAGAAAGCCACAGTTCATAAAGTAACAAAAAGAACAATAAACTCCAGAACAGGGTCCGCAACCCCATTATGGGTAAAATGAAGTACAGATGAAAGTGATCAACCAACAAATTTAACAAGGTGGTAAAGCAGATAGTATAGCTGAAAGGGACAAGAAAATTCAGATTATTTGGCAAGGTCTCTCCAAGAATCAAGCTTCTGCACAGTGAGAGACCCCTCAGGGTTACCCAGATTAGAAGCTAATGCCTAATCCAAGATATTCTGTTTGATTTCCAAAATGGGCTGATAGTAATCCCAAAACTCCTCCCTGGACTTTCTCCTGTCATGTTCCCACCATATTCCCCAGATGCACCACCAACAAAGCAACCCACAAAATCTTTTCAGACTCTGAAGGGAAAACATTTGACCACTACCTAGTAAGGTCATCAATATCTTTATTATCCCCCCCAATCAACCTGAAGAAGTCTTGCTAAAGTTCTTCACATGGTAATGATGATACTAGAAGTGGCAAACAAGTAATGAGGAGAATCACCGTGAGAAATGCAAAATGTGCACCTTGCCTTGCCATTCTTCTTGGTCAATCCCTTGTAGATCCCATAGAGTCGGCCACCCACTGGTCCATGGCAAGGAGGTAGCTGCCGAAGCTGCCGCTGAATGCAATGCCAATGATGGATGGCGACAACGCAGGTCTGGATGATGGTGTTCTCCTGGGGGTGACAGGCCTCTAGAAGAGGTCGGCCCCACCCAGCAGCATTGTCTAAAAGTAGAGGATGAAGAAGCCCAGTAGCCCTGCGGAGTCTTTGAGGTTGGGGATGATGCCTGTGGTGAGGTTGAGCTTCATCACCACGAAGCTAGGGAAGAAGCTGACCACCACGCTCACCGTAAAGGCCGCATGGTCGACTGCTCCTGCCACAATGCGACCACCGCCTCTTCCTCCTCTTCTTCTCCTCCTCTTCCTCCTGGCTCCAGATCATGATCAACTGCTACTTCTTCCCTAGTTTTGGGCCGTACCCGCCAGCCCGCAGCGCCTCCCTCTCCTTCCATGATCTCCATATCGATCCTATATCTCTAACAAAATTACCCTCTCTACTCTCTCTCTCTCTCTCTGCAACCTTCCCGCTGAATGGGGATCTGACGCCTCTCTCTGAGCACCCCCCCCCTCGGGGTTACCGACACTGGAGGGGGAGTGCCTCTGTGTGTGTGTGTGTGTGTGTGCACCCCACGGGCACCCTCCCTCCCTCCAGTGCCAGATGAGATTGCCCTCCAGCGCCCTCTCTCTCTCTCTCTCTCATCTCTCTATTGTAAGGGTGGGGGACCTTGGGGTTGTAAGAAGGGTATTTTAGTTATAGGAAGCTGATGTAATCGGTATAATGGAATCTGTGAGGAATATTCACCTTTTTATGCACAAACCAAAATGGCATTTTTGCAGCATTTCAACAAAATTAATGATCGGTGTGTTAATACATCTCCAGGAATTATATATTTGCAATTTCACTCGTAAGGATGGCTTGTATGCAAAAAAACCTCTTTTATGCATAATGCATTTGCTTAAGTAATGAACATTGTTTGTTAAATTACAAGCAATAGTAGGCATAATCAGTGCATGGGACCTCTTCAACACACTGCAAACAGCAGCATATAAAAAATGAACATGACATTGGTGATACACAAAAGAGAACTTTCATCAGCGCTGTATCAATAAGGAACTGCACCCTTAAAAAATTAGTTTCAAAAAACAGAAAATGAAAGTGCTAAATAATGAAAGATCCTCAAACTCTTTTCCAGTCAATATTGCTTTAGACCTTAGACATAAACCAAAAGGGCCTGCCAAACAATGACACAACATCACTAACTACAGGAAGGATGTGGCTCTTGTAAAAGACCAAATGGATGCATGGTTTCACCATTGTAGGACAATAAATCTCCATAGATCCCAACAAAATAAAAGATTGAGAACAGACAAGTGAATTGACATACAAAAATATAAAATACTGATTTTGGGAAAAATACATGTTAAAATTTAAGAATATTAGTTAGCAATACAAATGGATCACACAGTAGTACAATAATTCTCAGATTGAATTAGGATCAACAAACAATATTTGGTCTCAACACCAAAGAATGCTTAGAGATTTTGAAAACAATAAATCCAATGGCAATAAGAAAACATTGAGCATACATGTCAACGAAGAAAAAAAGTTTGGCATGAGGGACAGTACCCTGCGTCTGAAACGCTGTGGGGGCTCACGGTTTCTCCTGTTGGTACGAGACCGCACCCTCACCACATGAGAATGTATGGCACAAGAAACACAATACTGCATTTTGGCATACAGTTTGGGAAGAGTGTAACCTGGAAATACTACCCTTTATTAAGACAAAATTAAAAGATACACACAAAAATAGCACAAAACTGGAAAAAGGATGGTGTGAATTACTCTCATAGACGCAGGCCTCTTGAACATCTCTTACAGCAGCTTGCTCAACAATGTTCCTTACAAGAAACCTCTTGATGGCTTTGTCCTTCAGATCGCACATGCCAACAGAATCAAATTAGTTAGGCTTCCCCCATGCATATCAACATATTCCAACAAGCTCATTCTAAGAACAATAAAACAGAACCAGACACTAGATACATGAACATGCAAAGTAAACAATTTTACAGCTGAAGTGTGTCAATAAATTGGTGTCGTCGAAAACCCAGATCCAGGGCTTCGCACACAGTAGTGAACACATAGACAAGACATTCTAACACGCATATCAGCACATGAGACTGCATTACTAACAATCTCAATCTAAAGCCGGACCCCTGATCATGCCAAAGCAAAAGGCTATTACTGCTGGAGCGGGTCAAAAAAAAATGGCATCTTTGAAAACCCCGAGTCGAGCGTTTATGCGCCAGAGCACTGTTTTGGGCGGCGAATGGGAAAGAACCTAGGAACAGTCCAATCAGGACCCGTCGAGGAACGTACTTTGGGGCAGCATTTGCCGCAGTTGGAGCAGCGGATGAACTTGACGTGGCCACGGCCGTGCTTGTTGCGGCCCCCGTTCCTGCGCTTGAACGTCTGCAGAGCAAAGTGGGCCGCATCAACACGGCAATTAGGAAGAAGCAGCTTGAAGGAAGGACGGAAGCATAGTGGGAAAAAAAATAGGGTTCGATTCCTCACCATGGCAGCCGATAGAACCACTAGGAATCGAGCTGCGACGTCTCCGTATTGGGGAATTTGGTTGCCCTTCCTGCTGCGGCGACAACAGAGGAGGAGGAGATTAAGGAAAAACGGGGCTAATGCGAGTATTTATAGCAGTAGTCATTTTACTTGCACAATTTTGATTTATTCATGACTATCCGGTTGGATAACCGAGTAAGACCAGGTTAGGACGGCATACACGGGGTCGAATCTCGAATGCGTTGTTCTGTTTTGGGTCATTTTTTCTTAACCGTCCTAAGATGGGGATAAAGTTGAGTTTTGGTCGATTTTCTTTTTCTATCATTTCGGGTAGAACGAGTCATTTGACCCCATTGGGCGGGCATGCTGCCCCGTGTACGTCACTCGCCCATATCCTAACCGATAAATAAATTGGATTGAGAGAATTTTACTAATAAATCATTATTAAAATTAAATTCATAAAAAATGATGCTTGAAAATACATTAGAATATGTATCAATGTGTTGAGTCAAATTGTGCATAAATATCAACGTGTTTAAATTTCGTCGATAGAAGTGTGAATATTTTAAAAATATTTTAATATTCTCATTAATTTGATGTTAAATGACTCGAGTTGAGAGAGAGGGGAGCCAACGACCCCTTCTTCTCGACAAAGCCTCTAGAGCGAGTGCGTGTAGGGAGAGGAGAGAGAAAGAGAGGAGGGCACTCTTCTTGACAAAGCCTCTAGAGCGAGTGTGTGTAGGGAGAGGAGAGAGAAAGAGAGGAGGGCACTACAATAGTCGTGGACTGCGACAACGTAATCGGCCCAGAGGTGTCGCGGTGATGGTGTGATCAGTGAGGGAGGAAACCAGTCTCCCTTGCAGCTACAAGTGGACAACATGATTGCCTAGTTGGGGTTACAAATGGAAGACGACGACGGTCGATTGTTAGATGACACGATGGCGACCGCGTGACCATCGATCTCTGAGACGGGCAAAGGCATTCTATAGGTTGGTGCAAGCGTCCTCGACGGCCTTGCGGCCCTGGTGCTCGAGATGGACCTCAGCCTGGAGGTTCCGATAGAGAGGGAGGGGAGACTGGAGGGGGGGTTCTGATGGGGGAAGGGGAGGGGAGGCCGCTGGTTTGAGAGGGACAATTCCAACAAGGAGGGAAGGGGAATCACAAGTGGGGGTGGGGGGTTCCAATGAGGCAAGGGGGGAGGGGGTTCCGGTAGTTGGGGCTGCAACGCAGGGAAGGGGGGTCCGACAAGGGGGGTTATAGTGTAGGGGGAGGGGGTTCTGACAAGGGGGGAGGGGAGGGGAGGTCACAGGGTTTGAAGGAAGGGTTCTGACAGGGAGGAGAGGGAAATCGTAGGTGGGGTTGGGGCTGTTAGTGTTGGTGTGCTACAGGTCAATTTCGGGTCAGGTAGGCCCAATAGTTGTACGATCTTGTTCATTATTAATAAAGTGGTATTTGAGCGTAAATATGCGATTGTGTTACTTTACGTTGTCCCTAGGATATGTGATTGTAAAGTCAGCTCGAGATGGGATCTCGAACATGAGATTGACTTTACATGTACACATACCTTAAACTGTTCCTGGTTGGAGGGTAATCACTCGGGGACTTTGATTACCTATTAAACCAGTACACATGATGTGTCAGTGACCAGTCTCATGGTCATTGGTGCGGGGCACCAACACATATGTGTAGGTGTATGTCCTTGGAGGATGTACACTGAACTGATCCGCTATTGGATCTTCAGATGGTTGATTATACCTAATGTCAACTGAAGATCTAAATGTCTCAGTAGCATCGTTGGTCCTTTGACCTGAGGCATTGATCAGATCTTACACGAGGATTGGAATGGTTTAATCACTTGGCTAAGTGACTTTAACCATAAGTCATGAGTTGCCGAGTCGTTAACCACTCCAGGATACGTGTGAAGATCATCAATGGTCAAGAAGGGATCGCTCACTGTCGGGTATATATCAGACAGTTAATGGGTCATGACATTGACGCTCCGTTAAATCCCTGGCCAGGGTCGTATGAGTTCATTTAGGACGAACGTCATACACTTTAAGGAGGTCATAGTCAAATGGCACGATCATGGGGTTTGACAGGAGCCATACCCTCGATCGTACCAGACTCATAGAATGAGCGAGGGATTATATCGATGCGGTAACTGTGGACTTACAGGTACCAGACAGGCTGGTTTAAACCCGGCGTCCTCTAGGATCACGCGGATTTGCTTGACCCAACGTGATCGAAGGTTCGGAATGAATTAAACTATTATTCGACTCTTGTAGAAGCGAATAATACGTTTAATTTACTTCTAATTAGGAATTAGAAGTTAATGGGCCTTAAATTAGAGTGACTATGGGCCTAGAGGATCACACACAATGGATTCTTAGGTGACGGATAATTATTATACAGGTGTATGTATTAATTCACTTTGATTCCTTTTAGAAAGGAGTGTAAATGGGGCTTAATACATGAGTATAATAATGAAATGGTCATATATACAATTTTGGTCCTTTGGAGGTCTTTTGAAAAGGGCCAAAACTCTATATATAGCCAACTGCCAACCTACGTGAGTTCATTTGAACTCTCGAACTCTTCCAACCTCTCTTAGCTTAACAAAGCATTAAGGGTTAAGAGTGGAGGATTAGCCTCCCCCCTTTCTCCCCCTTGCTCGCTCTCTCTCCAGAAGGTGATAGAGTCGGGGGAAGTTGCGCCGGGGAGGTACCGTCGCTGCGCAAGGGTCCGTGTGGATCTGCTCTAGAGGCCGTACAGTTGTGCGGCTCGGTTTCTCTGCATCGGGTTTAGCGGACAGCGTCGTTCCGCGCAAGGTGAAACATGCAACCCGTAATTAGGGTATTAAAAATACCGATTAGAGCACAGATTAAACTTTCCATAACACCGGGATCGGGCAAATGAAATTTTTGTTATCCGCTGCGCCGCTCGTAGGTGCTGTGTGAAACCTTACAGGGGCTCCAAGTGAGGCATGGGGAAGGGGGGTTTCGATAGGGGAGGCTGCAGTGCAAGGGAAGGGGGAGGGGGGTTCTAGTAGGGGGGTTGTTGATGCAGGACGGACACGCGACCTGGGACTCTAGCTCGCGGGTGTCTCTAGCGAGAGATGCGTGGGACCGTGAGCGGTTGAGAAACCGGCAATGAGTCGGGTAGTCGGCTCTTCCGTGCTCAAATCGAGTCACGGGACGGATCTCGCTCTCTCTCTCGCAGCAGTGATAAAATAGATATCGAGCTAAATTAACCTATCACATGCTCTCTAGCAGCGACATAAGAAAATATACGAGTAAAGCAAAATGCCGAGTGGGGAGCAAATACGATACCTCCACGCTCTGGGCATGAGGAAGACGACCTCGGCCAAGTATAGTAACTCCCGGTAACAAAATATTACAATAATTACAAAAGTTAATTTTGCTGCCCACTCCACGCAGGGAGGTAAAATGCTACAATGGGGCCCGGGAGGACCGATCTTGCACTACAAGAAAAAGTGGCTATAGCGACCGCATTAGCGACCGCTTTAATCGGTCGCTAGTCGGTCCCAACTAGAGACCAATTCGGCGACCGAAATAATCGGTCGCACATCTGAGACCTATTGGCGACCGAACTAAATTCGGTCGCCAATCGGTCGCTGATCCCGTTATACTCCCCCCTGCGACCCCCGCCCGCCCGAGCCCCTCCCCGCCCGAGCCCTCCCTCCCGCCCTCCACCCTCCCGACCGAACTAAATTCGGTCGCCAATCGGTCGCTGATCCCCATATACTCCCCCCTGCGACCCCCGCCCGCCCGAGCCCCTCCCCGCCCGAGCCCTCCCTCCCGCCCTCCACCCTCCCGCCCGAGCCCCCTTCCCCTGCGGCCCCCTCCCCCTGCGGCCCCCTCTCCGCCCTAGCCCCCCCTCCCCCCTCCCGCCCGAGCCCCCGCCCGAGCCCCCTTCCCCTGCGGCCCCCTCCCCCTGCGGCCCCCTCTCCGCCCTAGCCCCCCTCCTCCGCCGGAGTCCCCCCTTCCCCTGCGGCCTCCCGCCCGAGCCCCCCTCCGCCGGAGCCCCCCCTCCCCCTGCGGCCTCCCGCCCGAGCCCCCCTCCTCCGCCCGAGCCCCCCTCCCCGTGCGGCCTCCCGCCCGAGGCCCCCTCCGCCGGAGCCCCCCTCCGCGCCGCTCGCCTCGCCGTCGTCGCCGCGCCGCTCGCCTCGCCGTCGCCGCTCGCCGTCGCCGTCGTCGCCGGCTTCCTCTCTCTCACACACAGGTACCTCTCTCTCTCTCTCTCTCTCTCTCTCTCTCTCTCTCTCCAACCCGCCGCGGCCCCCCCACAGGTACCCCTCTCTCTCTCTCTCTCTCTCTCTCTCTCTCTCTCTCTCTCTCTCTCTCTCTCTCTCTCTCTCCAACCCGCCGCTGCCCCCCCCAAGGTACCTCTCTCTCTCTCTCTCTCTCTCTCTCTCTCTCTCTCTCCAACCCGCCGCGGCCCCCCCCCCCACAGGTATCTCTCTCTCTCTCTCTCTCTCTCTCCAACCCGCCCCCCCCCACAGGTACCCCTCTCTCTCTCTCTCTCTCTCTCTCTCTCTCTCCAACCCGCCGCGGCCCCCCCCCCCACAGGTACCTCTCTCTCTCTCTCTCTCTCTCTCTCTCTCTCTCCAACCCGCCCCCCCACAGGTACCCCTCTCTCTCTCTCTCTCTCTCTCTCTCTCTCTCTCTCTCTCTCCAACCCGCCGCGGCCCCCCCACCCCAACCCCCTGCAGGGAATTTAATGTGAAAATTTTGTTTAGGCCATGCTAATTTTTTGTTTAGGGCATTTCATAGTCCATGTTATTGTTAATATGATAGAATATTATTTTGTGCACTTTTCAGGTGTTTGGGTGCTTTATATTGCCTTTATTAACAGTCATATGGACCTTCCATTTTTTGTAGTAAAATACCAGTGCATGTAAATAGTCATTTTTGTGTGTTAGCATGATAATATATTCACAAACATGTGTTGTATTTGGATTGGCCTCACCTCTCCTTTCCTAATGATTAGTGTAAGGTTTTTAAGGGTTTAGTGTTTAGTGTTTAAGGTTTAGGGTTTTAGATTTAGGTTTTAGGTACTAGATTTAGGTTTTACTCTTTTAAGGTTTAGGATTTTTAGGGTTTAAGGTGTTTAGGGCTTTTAGGGTTTAGGGTTTAGGATTTTAAGCTTTATGGTTTAGGGTTTGGGGCTTTAGGGTTAGGATTTAAGGGTTAGGTGTTAGGGTTTAGGAAGGGTTTCAGGGCTACAGGTTTTTGGACTTCGATTTTAAGTGTGGGTTTTTCGGTTTACGGTTGCTAGGCTTAGGGTTGAGGGGCTGTTTAGTGTTTAAGGTTTAAGGGCTTACGGTTTTAAGATTTAAAGTTTAAGGTTTGACAGTTTTGAGGTTTAGTAGTTTATGTATTAGGGGTGGGGTAAGGGGTTCAATGTGGGTTTAGGATTTTAGTGTTTTAAATTTTATGGTTTTTAATTATTTTAGGGTTTTACAGTTTAGGGGGTTATGAGTTTATTTTTTTATGTTTAGGGTTTAACATATAGGGTTAGGGTTTAAGGTTTAGGGTTATTTAGGGTTTAGGTTTTTGGGTTTAGGGTTAGTTGTTTGGTGTTTAGGTTTGTTTGCATTTTATATTTGGCATATGAGTTTAGGGTTTTGGATTTAGCATTTGGGGTTTTTGGTTTAGCGGTTAGGGGGGTGGATTACGGTTTTGAGAGTTTAGGCTTTAGGGGTTTTTGGTTTAGTGGGTCTAGTTTCTAAGGATTTTAGGTTTTAGGGTTTAGGGTTTTTCATGTTTTTAGGGTTTATAGTTATTACAATTTAGGATTTTTAGGGTTTAGGGTTTTTCGAGTTTTTATGGTTTATAGATATTATGGTTTCATATTTTTAAGGTTTAGGGTTTAGGGTTTAAGGTTTTCAAGATTTATGGTTTAATGTTTTGAGTTTAGGGTTTAATGTTTTTAAGGTTTAAGGTTCTTGGGGCTTTTAGGGTTTTACATATAGGTTTACATTTTTGGGTTTCTTTTATTTAGGGTTTGATGTTATTAGTGATTTTAGGGTTTATGATTTTAAATTTATGGTTTATGGTTTAGAGTTTATAGTATTAAGATTTTTGATTTTTAGGTTTAGGAGTTTTAGGGTTTAAGGTTTAGGATTTAGGGTTTTTCAGATTTAGTCTTTTATGTTTGTGGTTTTTAAGGATTTTAGAGTTTCTAGTTTTAGGGGTAACTCAAGATTTAGGGTTTTAAGGTTTAGGGTTTGGGATTTTTAGTTTGAGGGTTTGGGGTTTAGCAATCGGTGGTTTAGCAGTTTAGGAGTTTAAGGGATCGTAGTGGGGTTAGGGGTTAGGGGAGGGTTTAAGATTTATAATTTTTAAGGGTTTTATGGTTTTATGATTTAGGGGGTTCGGGGTCTGCAGTTTAGTGTTTTTAGGGGTTTTAGGGCTTACGTTTTTTTTTCTATAGGGTTTACAATTTTTACGGGTTTAGGGTTTAAGGTTTAGGGATTTGGGAATAGGTTTAGGTTTTAGGATTTTAGATTTAGGTTTGAGCAAATCGCTCAAAAGTGCAATTTGCAAATGCACTTGGTTTATAATCAAAGCCGTCGGGGTCCGGGGGTCCAGAATGTGAAATACTGATCCGATCGGCATTCCGATCATTCCAACACAACCTGGGAGGTAGACGTGACTTGTCAGAGCTGACGGATTCTAAATCGGACTACCGGTTTGAGCCCGACGCTCAAAAGTGCAATTTGCAAATGCACTTGGTTTATAATCAAAGCCGTCGGGGTCCGGGGGTCGAGAATGTGAAATACTGATCCGATCGGCATTCCGATCATTCCAACACGACCTGGGAGGTAGACGTGACTTGTCAGAGCTGACGGATTCTAAATCGGACATCCGGTTTGAGCCCGACGCTCAAAAGTGCAATTTGCAAATGCACTTGGTTTATAATCAAAGCCGTCGGGGTCCGGGGGTCCAGAATGTGAAATACTGATCCGATCGGCATTCCGATCATTCCAACACGACCTGGGAGGTAGACGTGACTTGTCAGAGCTGACGGATTCTAAATCGGACTACCGGTTTGAGCAAATCGCTCAAAAGTGCAATTTGCAAATGCACTTGGTTTATAATCAAAGCCGTCGGGGTCCGGGGGTCCAGAATGTGAAATACTGATCCGATCGGCATTCCGATCATTCCAACACAACCTGGGAGGTAGACGTGACTTGTCAGAGCTGACGGATTCTAAATCGGACATCCGGTTTGAGCCCGACGCTCAAAAGTGCAATTTGCAAATGCACTTGGTTTATAATCAAAGCCGTCGGGGTCCGGGGGTCCAGAATGTGAAATACTGATCCGATCGGCATTCCGATCATTCCAACACGACCTGGGAGGTAGACGTGACTTGTCAGAGCTGACGGATTCTAAATCGGACTACCGATTTGAGCAAAACGTTTAAAATTATCATTCGTCAATTTCACTTCAATGAAAAACATCTTGCTTTTAATTTTCAAGAATAATTGATTTCTTTATTAAAGAATTGATTTTAATTTTTTTAAATGATATACAGGATCATCCGTCGCGAGATGTTGGACGAGACGACGACCAGGATGACACATATGCGGAGGATTTGTGATTTCATTTTAGTTATTTGTATGTTGCCATTTTATTATGGATGTATGATTAATTTGTGTGTTTGTATGTGATGAATTTGAAATTTGTGGAGATTATGAGTTGTGTAGTTGATTTATATGTTTTTATGAAATTGTTTTTATATGTGGAGATTATGTCTTGTGGCCACATTATCCCCTTTGGATAACTTCTCATGTTGCCGTCTCCAACTGAATGAATTTTATTGCTTTCAGGTATTTTCCATGATTCCTGGTTTTAGCTCGGAGTTGATGCCGAAAGGTCGTGAACAGGAAAGCCAGGCAAAGATCAAGCGATACATGTACGTGATGGGTTCTATGACCAATGAAGGTACTCTCATGGTGTTTTCTTCTTCCATATTGTCCATTATACATGTGAATATCAATATACTCATTCTGCTGTTTATATTTGACATAGCTTTTATTTCAATCTTGGGCGTAAGACTGGATGATGATGATAGTGCTATGGTGTCATGGTGTGTACCCATCATGCATTGTGATCAATGTCCATATAAGTAAACTAGCAGAGTACAGCCCACTTCAAGTGTTTCTGGCAGTACATTATGATTATTCCACCATTTACCTGTGAATATGTATTTGATCCCGGGCGCATGAATTATTTCTCTCCACTGTTTCATGCAAGCTTTGTAAATGGGGAAGGAGATCATGAGCTCATTAACCTGAGGTGGGAATTGCTTTTGGATGAAGTATGATCATTACATCGACCGTAGTCTTGAAGTCGGGAGTGTTTAACCTTTCCAAGTCTCTCATAATCCAACAGTCATTTACCTTTCCACTTATTTGATCCACAATCCCATTAAATTTGAGGAAGTGATCCTTGTTATGACACGACCACTCCGACGGACAGAGTGACCTCTCAAGATCTCGATCCGCACAACAAGAAGGGAGGAAGAAGAAGGAACAATCACACAAGATAGGAACACATATTTACGTGGTTCGGAGGTTACCCCCTACGTCCACGGGCGACGGCGACAGTGGAACTTCACTAGATGTGGAGAAATATACAAAGAAGTCAGCACCCCAACTTGGAGGAACAAATCCTCTCACAAGAAACTCTCTCAAGCTATCCCCCCAAGACCTCTTTTAGATCTTCTCTCTAAGAAGCTCACTCGGGCTCTCACTTGGGGGCGGGTTTCATTTTTCATCGAATTAGAAAATTATTTGGGACTATTTTATTTTTCTTGGTCCAGTTCAAAAAATTAGCACACCGCCTAATTACTTAGTCCATCGGCTAGTGTGTGCAATTTGATTTTTCACCCTTTATCTTGGTGCATGTTCTATGTTGTTGGTTTTTCTTTCACATTTATTTGGGAACCCATTATTTACATCAGGCAGCCAATGACCGGATGCGTGGAGATTGTTTTCTCACTCTATATTTCATACCGGTTGATCTATTTGCCTGAGTTTTCTTTGTCATTTATTTCTCGTAAGTGTTGTTTACGTAAGACAATGAATATATTTAATTAGGTGGCGATTCATTTTCCACCGTTCATTTTGTGCTGGATGATGCATTTGCAGGGGACTGTATGCCTTCAAATTTATTTATGATTGTGTTGGTTAAATCTGGCAAGACATGATTTTTTGTGCAGAATGATTTTATAAGCCTTTTTTCAAGTAGGATGATCTTACCTTACTTGGGTATCCTTTCTCATTTATGCATGATAATTGTACTTTACACAATCAACACCATGATTTTGTGTGCAGGTTCATTTTTCACCCTATTTTCATGCTCCATGATCTATTTCCTTGGGTTTGGACATGTTTATGGTTTTGGACATAGCTTGGGCACGACTAGGGTGTTATCATCATGCTCGAGTTCGGTCTCACATGCGACCTCTCCATTTACCACACCAGCAGCCCCAGATGGTTCTTCCAGTGCCGCCCCGACCATGACTCCAGATATGTTTAGGCAGATCGTCAACGAGACCGTCTCTCAGAATATCTCTCAGAATATCTCAACCATCGTCGCTCAGACCGTCTCCCAGATGCTCACATCCTTGGGAATTGATAGTAGTAGAGCACCTCCTGCACCTCCTGCACAGCAGCCTCCGGTAAGTATTTTATTTGATTGATTTTCTATTTGTTAACTCTAAATATCATCTTACAAAATATAAGAATTTAGATTGAGGAGGGGAAAATATCATTTTCTTAACTCTAAATATCATCTTACACCTATCCTTTGGATATTAGAATCAACAGGCAGACTGTTCTGCAGGATTTTCCATAGGTGTATAGAGATTTTGGTTAGAACTGAAAGTGAAAAGATATGTATAAATTCTATTCACTTGAGTGGGGGAGGATACAGATCTATAAATATTCATAAAGCTAGAATAATATAAGGAAAGTAACATGTAGACATGAATAAAATATGCCAATTTAGGTGAAAAGATCTCCCCAAAGTCTGGTAACTGTCATGGCAGGAAGCCAGGAACAGCACCTCTAAGCAAAGGAAGGGCAGTTCATACAAAGGAGCATAGGTCATAAGTTACCGGTCGGATGGCCGTGCCGGTCATTCCAATACGACCGGGGAGATGAAAGTGACTTGTCAGAACTGACGGAATCCAAATCGGATGCCCGGTTTGAGCTCGGCGCTCAAACTTCATTTTTAAAATACACTTATTTCAAATGAACTGTTAGGACGGGTCCGGGGGTCTAAAATCTGAAATACCGGTCGGATGGCCGTGCCGGTCATTCCAATACGACCGGGGAGATGAAAGTGACTTGTCAGAACTGACGGAATCCAAATCGGATGCCCGGTTTGAGCTCGGCGCTCAAACTTCATTTTTAAAATACACTTAGTTCAAATGAACTGTTAGGACGGGGCATTTGGTTCTAAAATCTGAAATACCGGTCGGATGGCCGTGCCGATCATTCCAATACGACCGGGGAGATGAAAGTGACTTGTCAGAACTGACGGAATCCAAATCGGATGCCCGGTTTGAGCTCGGCGCTCAAACTTCATTTTTAAAATACACTTAGTTCAAATGAACTGTTAGGACGGGTCCGGGGGTCTAAAATTCGAAATACCGGTCGGATGGCCGTGCCGATCATTCCAATACGACCGGGGAGATGAAAGTGACTTGTCAGAACTGACGGAATCCAAATCGGATGCCCGGTTTGAGCTCGGCGCTCAAACTTCATTTTTAAAATACACTTAGTTCAAATGAACTGTTAGGACGGGGCATTTGGTTCTAAAATCTGAAATACCGGTCGGATGGCCGTGCCGATCATTCCAATACGACCGGGGAGATGAAAGTGACTTGTCAGAACTGACGGAATCCAAATCGGATGCCCGGTTTGAGCTCGGCGCTCAAACTTCATTTTTAAAATACACTTAGTTCAAATGAACTGTTAGGACGGGTCCGGGGGTCTAAAATTCGAAATACCGGTCGGATGGCCGTGCCGATCATTCCAATACGACCGGGGAGATGAAAGTGACTTGTCAGAACTGACGGAATCCAAATCGGATGCCCGGTTTGAGCTCGGCGCTCAAACTTCATTTTTAAAATACAAGATGAAATTTGAACTTATATTGTGTGTGTGTATTTATATATATGAAAATGAGCTGGCTTAAACTATTGGCATACTCTTGTTAATGCTTGATTTCTTTATTAAGTCTTGTTAATGCTTGATTTCTTTATTAAGGATTTGATTATAATTTTTTTAAATGATATACAGGATCATCCGTCGCGAGATGTTGGACGAGACGACGACCAGGATGATGTTGGACGAGACGACGACCAGGATGAGACATATGTGGAGGATTTGTGATTTTATTTTAGTTGTGTATGTTGTCATTTTATTATTATGGATGTATGATTAATTTGTGATTTTATTTTAATTGTGTGTAATTTGAGGTTCGTGGAGATTGTGATCCGTGTAGTTGATTTATTATTGTTTTATGAAATTGTTATTTATCAGGTGCTTGTATGTGATGAATTTGAGATTTGTCGATATTGTTGTCTGTGTAGTTGATTTTATATTTATGTTATGAATTTGTTATTTATCAGGTAATTTATTTATCAGTTTAAATAAATTTTTAAAAAAAAAATAATGCAAAATTAGCGACCGCATGGAGACTGAATTGCGACCGAATAGCGACTATACGTTATATTTCTTTTATTAAATAATTATACTTGGCGACCGACTAGCGACCGAATTGAGACCGAATAAATCCAATAGGTTAATTTTATTTTTAAAAATACAACATAATTAGAGACCGAATAGCGACCGAATTGAGACCGACTTAATTAGCGACCGATCAGGCGACCGATTATAATCGGTCTCTAGTAACGACTGATACTGCGACCGAATTATGTCGGTCGCTATATAGCGACTAGTATATAGCGACCGACATGTTCGGTCGCTAGATAGTCTCTGTTCGGTCGCAATGCAGATTTGCGACCGATCTACGACTGAATAGCGACCGCTAGTTCGGTCGCTATCCGCGATTTTTCTTGTAGTGTTGGGTTGACGGGCAGCGTTTTGATGTAGCTTCGGCGGCACGCGTACTCACGAACGTGGGACCCACGTGCTGGTCAGCAGGTACGAGTTGGCCCGGAGTGGTACCGCTGTGACGTTGGCTCTTGGAGAGGCGATCCCTGGGACGGCGGCACGCTGGTTCGCCTTGCGGAAGGCGAGTCGGCTCCGGTCTTCACTTGTTGACTTTGCTGCCCACGGATCTGAAGTTCTATTTTTGCAGCGCGCGACCCGGCGAGAACTGTTGCTGCGATCAATCCCGATGTCGGATCGACGCGAGACTGGCGCCGTTGGAAAGCTGATTCGAAATACTTCGACTAAAGACTATGGCAGGAATTTTGAAGACTCTGAATTTTTCGTGGTGGATTTATGAACAGACTGACTGATAGACTCAAAAACTCAGGATAGAAATAGATTTTCCTGAGAACAGACGTTGACCGTGGCTTAAACCTCAGAGTTGGAAGTTGACCTCTTCATGAAAGTTGGAGAGGGATAAGTAAGGAAGACGGGAGTATTTTTTGTAGATTTTCTAGTGCAGGTTTAATAGGAGAAACAGAGTTTATGACATTGATGGGTCGGATCTAGACTGCACAGGACAGAACTAAAATTTAAATGAGTTTTAATTTTTTGGAAGGGGAAAAGAGCTCCTAAATTCGAGGGAAAATTAATAGAGATGGGCTTTGGTGGGCAAAATACCCAGTCCAAATTTAGACTCAATCAGAAAAGGGGAAGGGGGTCGAACAATGGATGAACTAAGTTGCTGTGACACAAAACAGAACTCAGACAGATCTAGAGGCTGGAAAACACGAGATGGGAAAAATAGAAAACGATGGCTAGAAAATATGACATTTTTTTGGAGAGAGGGTATTGACGTGGTGAACCTACTCTCAAAATTTGGGCTCCAGCAGATCCGTAGATTAGGAGCTAAAATTCGTACATGGAGGCTCTGTCCTGATTTGGGCAGAACTCCGGCGATGGTGGCGGCGGCGCGATGGCGGCACGAAGGCGGCGGCGGTAGAAGTAGAACTCAAAGGGGCTAAGGAGAAGATAGAAGGGCTTCACACCCTAGATTTGGCAGAAATCTATCTGCAAGAGGGGGGAGGAGAGAGGAGGAGGACGCACACTTCTTTGACTCCAACCAAATTCATAATTTTCTCTTCATTAATTCTACTAAAATGGGAATTACATGGTATTTATATGAAATGTAAAATGACCCTAATTAACCTCAGATCTAAGTTAGGGGAGGGGTAAATGGGGGAGATCAAAAGTATTTCTCCCATGTGGTTTGGAACCACATTTAATATCAATATAAGGGGGGTGCCCCCTTGACTATAAGGGAGGCATCTTTGACATTTTTTACCACTTGTCTCCCTTGAATGGTCAATCCATCTAGAAGCCACCTAGGACCTTGGATCAGCCCCACATGGATCCCAAGATGCCACTTGGACCAATGAGGAATGAGTGGAGGGTCCTGCATGGCCAACATGGTCTTTTACACAAAAATCCAAAGATCCTTAGGGAATGACAAACTGGCTTATAAAGCCTTACAATTGCATACATGTTTTCCCAAGGATATAAATGTAAACTAAAAGGACTCAAATGTAAAATAAAAAGTTAGTGGTCTTGCTCTGATGTCCCCATCAATTCTCCCCGGTTGGGAAGAACTCGACCCCGTAGAGTAAGGGGTGCGGCTGCTCGTGACGCCGACGGATCCGTCATCGTACCAGGAAGCGCGGAGTACGCTCCACTCCAAGTATTCGACACTTGCTCATCCCGTATAGATTCGATATGCTCACGCTGTTGGGGAATGAGACTAGAGGTGGACACTCCGGGGTGGGGTCACTCTCAAAGGAGGGAAGGCGGCTCGAAGACTAACTAGAAATCACCTATGTGTCCCTATATGTGACTAGATCCGAGATAGAGGTTGAGCCGATCTCAAAAGCTGACAACTCTTGCACTCGAAAGGGACTGACAACGCGAGCGTACAAAAGATCGACTCGACTCGATGCATGCGGACTCACTATGCTTTCCTAATATGCTGGACACATGCATGGACAAACACACAAAACCCTAGACACACCTACTACTAGTCCGACCCGTACATGTGTGACGGCGGGCCAGGACACCCGAATGCGTGCCATGCATGCAGTTGACGTAACCGGAGGTTGACATCATGGGGAACTCATAGACATCCTATGATGCACTAATCATGGACACTGGACTTGGATGTGGGAGGATTGGGAGATCCAAAACTACATTTGTCATCACCCCTAGATGTAGGTAAGGCATGCCATGTTTCCCAATCATCGGACTTATTGCTATGTGGAGGTTGATTGGCCCGAGGGGAAAGAGAGTGGTAGGGGACTTCCTTGACAAGGTAGAAGGGAAGTGGTGGATCACGAGGTCCACTAGCGAAGGGGTCGAATGGGTCAAAGAATGTATGACCCCTCGGTTCCTCCATTACATAGTCCCATGTTTAAAATTCATGAAGGTGATGGTCACCTCCGTCCATCGTGGTAGATGGGACAGTATATAGAAGATAGGGCCCCTCCCTTGGGATAAAAGGAGTGAAGTCGGGCTCGACCGGTAACGGGAGGAGTAGAAGAACCTCCGTGATAACATGACCCACGGTGTACACGGAGGTGATGGACCCCAAAGCGAGATGAGTGAAGCTACGACCTGTGGGTCGGTCGAAACCGGGGGCCAACAAGTGCGTCAACGTCAACTGTCGGGATAATCCTTTAAGAAGGTCATCCAATGTGTCCACATAGTGACTAGACCGGAAAGTGGTGTGAAATGAGTTGACCGGCACTAATGGTAGGGTGGGGTCCATGTATGGGTAGGGAGGTGGGACCAAGCCATCCTTGAGCCAGCTAAGTAGTGGCTCGGCGATGAGAAGCGTACCCGTTAGAAATACGGGTGGCTCGGGTTGAAGTGGCTCCAAATAAGATGGCTCCGCATAAAGTTCGGAAGGAGGGGATGGCAATGGAGCACTCACGGGTGGTGAAGGAGGGGCCCCCATGATGAGGGGAGGGCTTGGGGACTCCGTAGATGGGGCCGGGTTAAGGCTATCTATCCTATCCAACCGGTCCGAAAACATTTTTAAGAGTTTGGCAAAGGTGCGGGTTGGAGTAGGGTCATCGTGGTGGACTCGTTCCTCAGCTCTCGGCCTGGGTGTGGACCTAGGCTCAGCTATAAGCGGGGCTTCTTGCCTCCGACTAAGACCCACTTGATTGGAGGTGCTTGGGTGGGATTGGATGGAGGGGAAGGGGCGGGATTGGTTGGAGGTGTGACCCGTTTGATTGGGGTTGATTTGGTGGGGTCGGTTGGTGGTATGACCCCCGTGGTTGGAGGTAAATGGGTGGGGAAGGTAGACCCTCCTAAGCGCACTCTTCATGTCCCACCATGACTCGATGGGCCTTTGCCTCCTATCCTCCCTCAAGTATTCTATGTCCCTCCATGTTTCGGCGGCTTCGTAGAAAAGTCACCTTGAGGCAAAGTCAACTTCCATAGGACCGGACATAATGTAAACCTCAAAGTATTGGTCCATAATGGCTTCCCACTCTAGGTAGTCACTCGGGTCTTGGGAGCCATAGAAGTCCCAGGCTACGGGCCTACGGGGGTGGTCGGGTTGGTTTTCCCATCTTTGGGCATATCGCCACCATGCATAGGATGCGGGCCCGTGGTAATCTATGGGACACGGGGAAGCTAGTGGATGGCCATACTGACACGTGGAGACAAGACACTAGACACGACCCTAAACACTAATGCAATGTTGGAGTGCAGACTCGACTATGAAACTAAACACAACCAAGATCTAGTACGTGGCGGAGTTGCGGGATCCGAAGATCCTCTCTCTCAAGTGTGCGGCCGTCCCGATAGGCGTAACCTATCGTTCGGACAACACCTTTCTATATACCGAATAAAGGTAAGCGATGCAACCTTGGACCGACTTAAACTTAGACTCGACTTAAATGACTCTCTTTTTTGTGTGTTTTTAAACAAGACTACCCTAGACTCAACTGGCGCTCTGATACCAAACTGATGCGGGATGGACACGTGACCTGGGAATCTAGCTCGCGGGTGTCCCTAGCGAGGGATGCGTAGGACCGTGCGCGGTTGAGAAACCGGCAATGAGTCGGGTAGTCGGCTCTTCCGTGCTCGGATCGAGTCATGGGATGGATCTCGCTCTCTCTCTCGCAACGGTGATAAAATAGATATCGAGCTAAATTAACCTATCACATGCTCTCTAGCAGCGGCATAAGAAAATATACGAGTAAAGTAAAATGCCGAGTAGGGAGTGAATACGATACCTCCACGCTCCGGGCGTGGGGAAGACGACCCTGGCCAAGTACGGTAACTTCCGGTAATAAAATATTACAATAATTATAGATGTTAATTTTGCTGCCCACTCCACGCAGGGAGGTAAATGGCTACAATGGGGCCTAGGAGGACCGATCTTGGGTTGACGGGCAGCGTTTTGATGTAACTTTGGCGGCCCGCGTACTCACGAACATGGGGCCCATGTGCTGGTCGGTGGGTCCGAGTGGGCCCGACGTGGTACCGCTGTGACATTGGCTCCTGGAGAGGCACTCCCTGGGACGGCGGCACGCTGGTTCGCCTTGCGGAAGGCGAGTCGGCTCCGGTCTTCACTTGTTGACTTTGCTGCCCACGGATCTGAAGTTCTATTTTTACAGCGCGCGACCCGGCGAGAACTACTGCTGCGATCAATCCCGATGTCGGATCGATGCGAGACTGACGCCGTTGGAAAGCTGATTCGAAATACTTCGACCTAGGACTATGGCAGGAATTTTGAAGGCTCTGTATTTTTTGTGGTGGATTTATGAATAGACTGACTGATAGACTCAGAAAACTCAGGACAGAAATGGATTTTCCTGAGAACAGACGTTGACCGTGGCTTAAACCTCAGAGCTGGAAGTTGACCTCTTCATGAAAGTTGGAGAGGGATAAGTAAGGAAGACGGGAGTATTTTTTTGTAGATTTTCTAGTGGAGGTTTAATAGGAGAAACATAGTTTATGATACTAGTGGGTCGGATCTAGACTGCATAGGATAGAACTGAAATTTGACTGAGTTTTAATTTTTTGGAAGGGGAAAAGAGCTCCTAAATTCGAGGGAAAATTATTGGAGATGGGTTTTGGTGGGTAGAATACTCAGTCTAAATTTGGACTCAATCAGAAAAGGGGAAGGGGGTCGAACAATGGATGAACTAGGCTGCTGTGACACAAAATAGAACTCAGACAGATCTGGAGGCTGGAAAACATGAGATGGGAATAATAGAAAACGATGGCTAGAAAATAGGATAATTTTTTTGGGAGAGGGTATTGGCGTGGTGAACCTACCCTCAAAATTTGGGCTCCAGCAGATCCGTAGATTAGGGGCTAAAATTCGTACATGGAGGCTCTGTCCTGATTTGGGCAGAACTCCGGCGATGGTGGCGGCGGCGCGACGGCGGCACGAAGGCGACGACGGCGGCAGCAGAAGTAGAACTCAGAGGGGCTAAGGAGAAGATAGAAGGGCTTCACACCCTATATTTGGCAGAAATCCATCTACAAGAGGGGGGAGGAGAGAGGAGGAGGGCGCACCCTTCTTTGACTCCAACCAAATTCATAATTTTTTCTTCATTAATTCTACTAAAATGGGAATTACATGGTATTTGTATGAAATGTAAATGACCTTAATTAACCTCAGATCTAAGTTAGGGGAGGGGTAAATGGGAGATATCATAAGTATTTCTCCCATGTGGTTTGGAACCACATTTAATATCAATATAAGGGGGGCGCCCCCTTGACTATAAGGGAGGCATCTTGGACATTTTTTACCACTTGTCCCCCTTGAATGGTCAATCCATCTAGAAGCCACCTAGGACCTTGGATCAGCCCCACATGGATCCCAAGATGTCACTTGGACCAATGAGGAATGAGTGGAGGGTCCTGCATGGCCTACATGATCTTTTACACAAAAATCCAAAAATACTTAGGGAACGACAAATTGGCTTATAAAGCCTTACAATTGCATACATGTTTTCCCAAGGATATAAATGCAAACTAAAAGGACTCAAATGTAAAATAAAAAGTTAGTGGTCTTGCTCTGATGTCCCCATCAATTCTCCTCGGGTGGGAAGAACTCGACCCCGTCGAGTAAGGGGTGCGGCTACTCGTAACGCCGACGGATCCGTCATCGTATCAGGAAGTGCGTAGTACGCTCCACTCCAAGTATTCGACACTTGCTCATCCCGTATAGATTCGATATGCTCACGCTGCTGGGAATGAGGCTAGAGGTGGACACTCCGGGGTGGGGTCACTCTCAAAGGAGGGAAGCGGCTCGAAGACTCACTAGGAATCACCGCTAGGTCCCTATATGTGACTAGATCTGAGATACAGGTCGAGCCGATCCCAAAAGCTGACAAGTCTTGCGCTCGAAAGGGACTAACAACGCGAGCGTACAAAAGACCGACTTGACTCGATGCATGCAGACTCACTATGCTTTCCTAATATGCTGGACACATGCATGGACAGACACACAAGACCCTAGACACACCTACTACTACTCCGACCCGTACATGTGTGACGGCGGGCCAGAACACCCGAATGCGTGCCATGCATGCAGTTGACGTAACCAGAGGTTGACGTCATGGGGAACTCCTAGACATCCTACGATGCACCAATCATGGACATTGGGCTTGGATGTGGGAGGATTGGGAGATCCAAAACTACCTTTGTCTTCACCCCTAGATGTAGGTAAGGCATGCCATGTTTCCCAATCATCGGACCTATTGCTATGTGGAGGTTGATTGGCCCGAGGGGAAAGAGAGTGGTAGGGGACTTCCTTGACAAGGTAGAAGAGAAGTGGTGGATCACGAGGCCCACTAGTGAAGGGGTCGAATGGGTCAAAGAATATGTGACCCCTCGGTTCCTCCATTACATAGTCCCATGTTTGAAATTCATGAAGGTGATGCTCACCTCCATCCATCGTGGTGGATGGGACAGTATATAGAAGATATGGCTCCTCCCTTGGGATAAAAGGAGTGAAGTCGGGCTCGGCCGGTAACGGGAGGAGTAGAAGAACCTCCGTGGTAACATGACCCACGGTGTATATTGAGGTGATGGATCCCAAAGCGGGATGAGTGAAGCTACGACCTGTGGGTCGGTCGAAGCCGGGGGCCAACAAGTCCGTCAACGTCAACTGTCGGGCTAATCCTTTAAGAAGGTCATCCAATGTGTCCACATAGTAACTAGACCGGAAAGTGGTGTGAAATGAGTTTACCGGCACTAATGGTAAGGTGGGGTCCATGGATGGGTAGGGAGGTGGGACCAAGTCATCCTTGAGCCAGCTAAGTAGTGGCTCGGCTATGAGAAGCGTACCCGTTAGAAATACGGGTGGCTCGGGTTGAGGTGGCTCCAAATAAGATGGCTCCGCATAAAGTTCGGAAGGAGGGGATGGCAATGGAGCACTCACGGGTGGTGAAGGAGGGGCCTCCATGATGAGGGGAGGGCTTGGGGACTCCATAGATGGGGCCGAGTTAAGGCTATCTATTCTATCCAACTGGTCCGAAAATATTTTTAAGAGTTCGACAAAGGTGCGGGTTGGAGTAGGGGCATCGTGGTGGACTCGTTCCTCAGCTCTCGGCCTAGGTGTGGACCTAGGCTCGGCTATAAGCGGGGCTTCTTGCCTCCGACTAAGACCTACTTGATTGGAGGTGCTTGGGTGGGATTGGATGGAGGGGAAGGGGCGGGATTGGTTGGAGGTGTGGCCCGTTTGATTGGGGTTGATTTGGTGGGGTCGGTTGGTGGTATGACTCCCGTGGTTGGAGGTAAATGGGTGGGTGTAGACACGCTATTCCTGAAATCACACGGAGAAAATCTCATGTTACTATATGACGTCCCGCAGTGGCTTTCGCATTTCTAATCGCTTGAGTGCTTCCCATTCTTGGGTCTTCTTTTGCCTTTTGAGTAGGTAACGTGACGCTTCTTCGGCATCCGAAAACTGCCTCGTTGCGGAAATCATGCGGCATACGGATGGCATCGCCACCAATCGGACATACCGGAAGATTCCGAAACCAGGGAGATGTCTGGCGGATGACTGCCGACGACCTTTCGGGGGGGGGGGGGGGGGTCCGACAGATTTTATTGGAAGCGTCTAGGACCCTGGACGCCTCCATAAATGAAAAAAATGAAAAAAAAATAAAAAAAAATAAAAAAAATAGTTGTGAAGGCGTCCAAGTACCTGGACGCCTCCACACTCTGCATCCGGACAATCCCGGCATGCTGCTCGATTTGACGCTTCGGAAAAATCCAAAACTTTGAGGCGTCCAGGTGCCTGGACGCCTTCAATTTTTGACACCCGGACAAGCCGAACCGCCGTCCGATTTGATGTTGTGCAAAAATCCAAAATATAGGGACGTCTTGCCAGCTAGACGCGCCCACTCGTGAGTCACGGGTACCCACCAAAACAACGTGCTCTACCCACCGTCTTCGGCTTTCGGCGGGATTCCGGTGGGCGGAAATGGAGGCGTCCAGTCTCCTGGACGCCTTCATGAAAATATTAAAAAAAAAATAAAAACATTTAATTTATTGTTGGAGGCGTCTAGGGTCCTGGACGCCCCCATCTTGAGGCGTCCAGTCCCCTGGACGCCTCAAGCCACTTGCCCTCTATAAATAGAAGACCCCCTCCCTCGAAGGGAGAGGCTTCAGATCCGACAGAGGAAGGAGAGACTCTGCCGGATCCCATTTCTAACTCGTGGGTCTTTTGTAGGAGGAGGTTCTGCCGACTTCTCGGGTGCCCGCGCTCGTGAAAGGAAGGCCGCCTTCGTCCACCGTGCTTCCACGTTGTCCCTACGCTGCCGAAGCTCCGCCGGATCCCTACATCGGCACATTCAATAAGCCAATTCTCTCCCCTTTTCTCCGTAGTTCTTTTGCATTCATCATCTCGCATTTTCCGTCTCCCTTCATAAGGTAGTCTTCTTTTATATACGTTTGCACGATCCCCCATTCATCATAGCATTTTCCTCCTACTCGTGTCCGAGAGGGGTTTAAAAATAACACCAACCAGGTGTGTGTCTTGCCACGATTTCATTATTCTTCATTAAGGGACTAATACTACACTGCCATCTTTTCTGATCCACTTGTTTTGTGTTTATTTCTCTTTTGCAAGGGTAACCAAGGAAAGCCCTCTCCATCGGCCGGCCGAAGGGAGAGGAAGAAGTAACCCACCATCTCCCGCTTTTGAGGTAGGCGCGATCACTTTCTTTATTTTGGGGTCTCCGGCCCCTGGCGATCACATCATATTCTCGAGGCCGCGGAGAGTCATTTCCCGCAATGGCCGTTTAAATTCCTGTCACTTATATTATGCATTGTTCTTATATCTGTTTCTTATATCTATTATATTCTCGAGGCCGCGGCGAGTCATTTCCCGCAATGGCCATTTAAATTTCAGTCTTTTATATTCTGTTCCTTATATCTGTTATATTCTCGAGGCCGCGGCGAGTCATTTCCCGCAATGGCCGTTTGAATTTCCGTCATTGATATTCTGTGCTGTGGTTATATCTACTCATATTCTCGAGGCCGCGGCGAGTCACTTCCCACAATGGCCGTTTAAATTCCTGTTACTTGTATTCTGTACTCTTCTTATATCTGCTCATATTCTCGAGGCCGCGGTGAGTCACTTCCCGCAATGGCCGTTTAAATCATTGTCACTTAAATTCTGCACTTTTCCCATCCCCCGAGGTCGCGGTGAGTCATTTCTCGCTATGGCTGTTTAATCCCCATATCTTATTATATTGCATCTGTCCCGCACGCCCCGCCGGAACAATCTCCTGTGGTGGTCTCTCTTCTCTCTCTCCCTTCTTTCTGTGTTGCAGCAAAACAGGCCCCTCGCGCCCTCCGCTTCGTCTCCTCCGGCAAATTCCGTGTGACGTCGCTCACAGATTGGCGATCACGGTGGGACGATCTTTCACTTTCCCTTGGTGACTCTTGCAACTTCGGCACCGCCTGTGCCCCCCCCCCCCCCCCACTTTTGCGCCCTCGTGCGCTCCAGTTGTGCTCACAGTAGCACTCTCAGTTCTTATCCCTCGTGCACCTCGTGCACTTTGCCCCTAGTCCCTTGTGATTCATTGGGTGTTGATTATATCTTTGATATCTCTGTTGTCTTCTTATGTTCTATATATCTGTTCAGTACTTCATTGCATGCATCCACCCCCTTTTTAGCTTTTTTTTTAATTTTTTCTAAGGATCACCCTCTCTCGGTGAAGGAAGGACTCTCCGTTCGGGAATTCCTCTCGACGGACTAGAATCTCCTCTACCGGGACCTCCGTAAGTCCTCGACAGCGAAGAATTCCCTCTTCGTTCACTGGGCTGGTTGTACCATTGAAGTTCCCCAGAGTTAGTCAACCCATTCGTGGTGAGACGAGAGACCCTAGTTGACACGGCGGTGAAACAAAAACTAACTAGGGCCCCTATTTTTGTGTGAACTTCAGATCTTGTTAAAAACACAAAAAAATTATCAAAATCAAAACAAAAAAGAGGGCGTAAAGGCATTCACTTGTTTGATAATCTTTGCTATCTGTGTGTTGGTGTATGTTTTTACGTTCCGGAAAAACTTTGAGCATGGCTCACGAGTCTTTTGAAGAGAACCACCCTGGTCGTGGTCAATCAGTCGAGCCGCGAGTCCATGTTATGGACTCGGGCCCTTCTTATGAGCCCTCACCCTCACGTGAGGTGCAGGTTACCGCAGGGGACACATCCCCACCACATGACATCTCCTCTTTGCTAGGTGTCCTCGCCAACACGGAGCTTACCTCTGAGCAGCTCCGGGCCTTCCAGGCCATTCTGAAAGGGAAATCTGTTTCACCCGCCCCCCCAGGAGTCAACTCCAACCATCACACCCCTCCAAGAGTCGGTGTAGGTCATCCCATCTCCTTCACTGGCGCAAGCCATCCAGTCTCCCTCGCTTCAAGGGCAGGCGAGCCAACAACCACTCTCGTTCCAATTCCCTTCATAATCTCAAACCCCTGCTGTTCCCCACATACCGCTCCAGCCAGGGCCGACTGCCGGTGGCCTGGCAGCTCCCTCTCATTCGGGGCTTCCTCCTCAAGTCTCTGGGAGATATTTTCCTCCCCAGTGGCAGGTGCCACCTTCACCTCCCGAGGAGCTGGCCCAATCGCTCCTCAACAGGTTCAATAGAATGGACGAACAGTTTCAGAATCTGAAGAAAATGGTGGACGTGAAATCCACCCCGGAGGTTGCTTTACCAATCCTTCCGGTGATCCATCTTCCTCCCTCTGAAATGTCTACGTACCGCAGGTACAATGGCACTGGCAACCCCTTTATTCACCTCAAGGACTTCATGTATGAATCCTCCTATTGGCAAAATGACCAAAGATCCCTGGCATACCTCTTTCGGAGATCATTGGATGGTCCTGCGTTAGAGTGGTTCTATTCCCAATCGCTCCTCAACAGGTTCAATAGAATGGACGAATAGTTTCAGAATCTGAAGAAAATGGTGGACGTGAAATCCACCCCGGAGGTTGCTTTACCAATCCTTCCGGTGATCCATCTTCCTCCCTCTGAAATGCCTACGTACCGTAGGTACAATGGCACTGGCAGCCCATTTATTCACCTCAAGAACTTCATGTATGAATCCTCCTATTGACAAAATGACCAAAGATCCCTGGCATACCTCTTTCGGAGATCATTGGATGGTCCTGCGCTAGAGTGGTTCTATTCTTTGGAGCCTGGCGAGGCCGAGAACTTTGATACGGTGCAAAGAAGATTCTTGCAAAAGTATCGGGATAGGGTCGGTCCCTCTCTTTCCATTACCGACCTAGTGGCCGAGAAAATGAAGCCCGACGAAGATTTTGTCTGCTATGCCGACAGATGGAGGTCCATGGCAGAAAGAATAAGAGATATCCTCTCAGATCCTGAACAAGTAAAGATGATTGTGTCCAATGCAACCCCACAATTCAGGCACGTCCTGGCCATGAACAAGCTTACCACAATGGAGGAACTCTATGAAAGGGCCCGGTATGTCCAAACCCAGTTAAAAGACTCCCCCATTATGCACATGTTTGAGCCGCCGAAGCCCAAGGTGATCAGAAAGATAGGCACTGGTGTCCCAAGTGGAGCGACAGAAGGGGTGGTGACAAATGAGCAGGTGAGTGCAGTCAACAACACCAATTATGCACTCAACCCAAGGCTTCCACAAATGCCCCGACTTCCCCTCCAACAAGGTCATTTTCCCTCTCATCCTCCACCCCAAAACAATCCCTCCCAGAACAATATGCCTCAACCACTTCAACCCCAGCAACAACCCCGACCTCAGCAACAACAACCGCCACTTCAGTACCACCAAGTTCCACCCCCAGGGAATTATGGTCCCCCACAGCAACAAAGAAGGTCGATTGGTCCCAAGAGAGCCTATTACCCACCATTGCCAGAAACTTTGGCAGATATTTTCAGCGCCCTCATGGCCTCAAACACACTCATCCTACCCAGGGAAAGGCTCGCATGGCCCCCGAATGTTGATACCTCCAGATACTGCGTCTATCACAGGCAGCCAGGACACACAGTAGAGAACTGCTTTCAGTTTAAAGATTACATCCACGATACGAATGATGAAGGCGGAATTGACTGGGATGAAATGAGGCGATACATCGCCACTCTCAAAGCTAGGAGACCTCCTCCTAGGCCACAGTTCCAGCAACTACAACAGCAGCCACATCAACAACCACCACAACAACAACAGCCTCAGCAGGCACAACAACAACAGCCCAACATGGGCATAATCCAGAATCCATTCCCGGAGCACCAACAGCCCAATCACCAGGTCAACCCCATCTCCTCCTTCCTGAAAGTCGGGAGAGAGCAGGTGTGGCACCCAGAAAGTACCTCTATTCTTGCTACCGCCAACCCTATCATCATGCAACCCCCTCACCTTACCCGGGTAGCACCTCTCTCTCATCAACCCGCATTACAACCTATAGTACCGCCTTCACCATTTCCACCACCATCACGCCCTCTCTTTCGCACCCCTCCCATTAACTCACCAATGACCTATCAGCCAACACCCTCCACTATGCCCTCACACCCTCTCATCTTCTCTCACTCCTCTATTTTGCCATCCACCTCTACTGCATCTACCCCTATGCCTTCCAAGCCACTCATTATCTGCCGTCCGTATGAGGCCCTGCCTACCTCTACCATACCTCCACTAATGCCTTCAAAACCACTCATCACCCATCACCCATCTCAAAACTATTGCCCATCTCAAGCCTTATCCATGTCCACTTTGCCTCAACATCCACCTTCCAAACCCCTTATCCCTCATAGTGCATATGATATCCCCTCTACCTCCACCACGCCTCCACCAAACAAACCCCTCATCAGAATCCCTACCCCCATTGTTACTTCGGCTTCATCAACCATTCCTCCACCACTACCCCTCAAACCTCTGTTAAAACCCACAGCTACCCACATAGAGGTACAAAAGCCGCAGGCAATGGTGCTCCAAAGTGGAAGGATTTTCCATAGAGTTTTCCCCCAAAATAGTCAGAATCCGGATCAGGCTCAGTCAGAGAAGGACAATGGAGAATAGCCAGAAAAATCCATCCCTGGGACACAGTATGATTTGTTAAAACACCTGGATAAGACGCCCGCTCGGATCTCCATCCTCGAGCTGCTTCAAAGGTCCACGTCTCATCAGGCGGCCTTAATAGAATATCTTCAAAAGGTCATGGTGAATGAAGACCTCCCTGTAGAGAAGATTTCAGCCGTCCTGACACCAACAGACACACAACCGGCCATCATATTCCACAACTACGAGCTCGCTCCCAAGGAAGCTCGGAAATATGCATTGTGCATTTCAATAAAAATCAATGGAGTCTCCATAAACCCGTGCCTTGTAGACACGGGTGCGTCCATAAATGTGATCTCCATGAGCACCCTTCAGTTGTGTGGGGTCGACGAGGAACATATAAGACCTTCCTCGATCATAGTCACAGCTTATGACAATAGCAAAAGGCCGCCACAAGGGACGATTATCCTGAAGGCAGAGCTAGGCCTTGTGTCAGTCTCCACGGAATTCCATGTCCTCGACATGGACCCCACATTCAAGGCCATACTGGGTCGCCCCTACATTGAAGCCATGGATGCTGTGCCTTCCACCAACCACCAGTGCTTAAAGTTTCCTTACAATGGGAGAATTATTAAAATGGTCAGTACACCTGTCCTTCACACGGTGGATGCTATCAACACCTCTCTGCCCTCTGTTTGGCCGTCTCATCGGCCCATATTGTCGCTGCTGGATATGTGTGATTCATCTGACATTCTGCTAGCACCAAAGAAGCCGATCAAGGCAACAACGCCATATCTCCTTTTTCATTCCAAAGGTTAGGAGATTATGAGGAATATCGGCTATCAACAGGGCAAAGGTCTGGGCGCGCAACTACAAGGTAGGTTGAAACCACCAAAGGAGATCAGGCTGAACCGCAGGTTTGACCTAGGCTTCAAAGGACCACTCAAGGTGGATTGGAAGCTCCTCACGTGGACCCTATCAAACCACTTCAACAAAGGGCCCGTTGTTCAGATGGGAGATTACCCGCGGGAAGCACATGGAGGATCGCATGTTGTGTACTTGGCTGAAAAATGTTCAAGGGCCGGTAAGAAAGGCAAGATCAAAGATCTGGAATGCGAATGGGGCACATGGTTTGACATACAAGATGTTTCCATTGCACTAGAAAGAATGTTCTCACCACCATAGCTTGAAGGACCGCCATTGATCTCTGAAATGCCAGAGAATATCACTACTGTTGCCAAGGTTCCAAACTATCCTCGTCCTCGCCAGAAGGACCCTGTCACCAGTGGATCTTCATCCGTCATAAACATTGCCATCGACGGCTCATTAGCCGTCGTCTTCTCCATTCACTCACCTCAGCCTTCGCTGATGTCTTCCTCCTGGGCCAGACGGTTGTCTGACGATCTTCCCAGGTCCCCTTCTCTACTTACATACCTACGCGGGTTTCTTAACCCGCGCCAGGTTTTCAATCATGATCTCCTCTACGAGCCTCCCAATCCTTTAGTCATAACCACCTTTTCCCCTCCTCCGATTTCTTTTAATTGTTTTGTCATCAAAAATGAAAACGAAAAAAAAAAACGTCAATTTTCAAACTCCTCAACAACACATCATTGTTGAGGAAACCTCTACATCTCCCACGAGTGCGTCCCGCCCTGCGAGCCACCCATCCAAGGTCATATGAGCGACCTTTTCTACCCCTCCTCTGAGGGGTCTTTCTCTGTACATTCTTCGGCATCTTCTTTAGCTTCTTCTTCGTCCGTAGGACAGCCCAGTCAACGTAGGAATAATGAGTCAATGGTAGTATCCACAAAGAAATCTAAGGGTAAGCAGATCCCTCGTCGATTCCTTCTGAATTTAGCCACCAGGTGTCAGGCCCTTCTTGACATCCCCCAGTTGCTAGAAAAATCCCTCCAACTACCAGAGATAGAATGTGAGGACAATTGTGTGATTGATGAAGGATATGGGGTTTATGAAATCACCGATGAAGAATACCCTATTGAAGAAGGGGATGAAGAATATGAGGATGCGGCTGGCGCATATGCTAGTGGAATAAGGAGATTCGACGAGCCATCAGCCGCCGTAGAAGAGTCCACCAAAGAAGTCAACTTGGGAACTGAGGAAGACCCTAGGATCATCCTCATAAGTGATAATCCACCACCCTCTAAACAAGAGGCATTGGTCGAAGTTCTTAAAGAGTATAAGGACACGTTTGCATGGAGCTACGAGGATATGTCGGGTCTGGATTCCACCTTGGTCGAACACCGCTTAACTCTAAAACCAGGGTCCGTCTCGGTAAAACAAAGGTTAAGGCGTTTCCACCCTCAGATGGCTTTAAAAATGAAAGAAGAGGTCGACAAGCTCCACAAAGCCAGGTTTATCAGAGTCGTTCTTTATCCTCAATGGCTGGCGAACATTATCCCGGTCATGAAGAAGGATGGGAAAGTCAGGATTTGTATCGACTTCCGGGACCTTAACCACGCATGTCCAAAGGATGATTTTCCCTTGCCTCACATTGATGTGTTAATCGATAATACAGCAGGTTATGAGACCCTCTCATTTATGGATGGATTTTCGGGATATAATCAAATTCGTTTGGCAGAAGAGGATCAGGAGAAGACGTCATTCACTACACCATGGGGAACATATTGCTACGTGGTCATGCCGTTTGGGTTAAAGAATGCTGGAGCTACTTACCAAAGAGCTATGATGGCCATATTTCATGACATGATGCATATATATCTGGAGGTGTATGTGGATGATTTATTGGTGAAATCAAGAACCAGGGTGGAACATCCGAAAGTTTTGGCTAAGGTGTTGCAAAGATCAAGGGAGTTCCAATTGAAAATGAACCCAAAGAAGTGTGTGTTTGGTGTATCATCGGGCAAATTACTGGGTTTCATTGTGAGTAAAAGGGGGATCGAGATAGACCCCAACAAAGCTAAGGCCATCAGGGACATGCCGCCTCCCAAAAATTTGAGGGAAGTTCGAGGTTTAATTGAGAGGTTGCAATTCATTCATCGGTTTGTGTCTCAGCACTCACAAAGGTGTAGACCTTTCTACGAGTTGACCAAGCCAGGAGTAGAATTCCATTGGGATGCTAAATGTCAGAAAGCTTTTGAAGGGTTAAAGGAATACCCGGCTAGTCCACCCGTTCTCATTCCACCCAAACCAGAAAAACCTCTGATCCTTTACATCTCAGTCTTGGATGACTCCGTGGGAGCCGTCCTCGCACAAGTCGATGAAGAAGGCAAGGAACGGGCAACCTATTACTTGTCCAAACTCCTCAATCCCTGTGAACAGAAGTACACAGCCATGGAGAAAACCTGTGCTGCCCTTGTTTGGGTAGTACAGAAATTGAAGCACTACTTCTTGGCTCATGAGGTCCATTTGATCGCCCGCATGAACCCTATCAAATTCCTCCTGAAGAAATCCATCCTTACCGATAGGCTAGCACGCTGGCAGAGTTTCCTATCTCAGTTTGACATCACCTACATTCATCAAAAGGCGATTAAAGGTTACGCTATAGCTGAGCATCTCGCTCATCATCCTCTCCCCAAGTTCGATCCTGTCTAATCAGAGTTTCCAGATGAGGAACTAATGTCCATCACCCAATCTGATGAGCCAATGTAGACGTTATATTTTGATGGAGCTCTGAATTCCCAAGGGAAGGGTATTGGCATTGTCCTTCTAACGCCTGAAGGCGTTACCATCCCAGAGGTATTTCACCTCGCATTTCCAGTCACCAACAACATTGCTGAGTATGAGGCTCTTCTAGCTGGTCTAGAACTGGCTCATTCCTTTTATATCACCGAATTACGAGTCGTGGGTGATAGTCAACTTGTTCTCCGCCAGGTGCTTACCAAGTATCGCACCCTTGATCCTAAACTCAAGCCTTATCAGGAGTTGGTCTCCGCCTATGCCAAATTGTTCACCAAACTGATCTTTGTCCATGTCCCTCGCGAACAAAATATTCTAGCCGATGCCCTCGTCTCCTTGGCCTCATCGTTCAGATTCCCTCTTGGTGTATGGTCTGAATCCATCACCCTCTACAAGCGTCTTGTCCTAGCCGTTCAAGACCCGTACCTCCTAAGAATCAAAGAAAGAGTCTTACGGAAGGTCCAGGAAGGAGAAATTCTCGAGAAAAGGGAAATCATGTTGGCAGAATTTGAAGAAGAACTGGCTGATGAGGAGAAACCTTGGTTCTATGAAATCGCCAAATATTGCAAAGAGCAATCTTACCCTGAAGGAGCCACCACAGAAGATAAGAAAGCCATAAGAAGGGTGGCTCAGAAATACACATTGGTTGGAGGTCTACTGTACAGGAGAAGCCTTACTGGTGTTCTACTAAGGTGTCTTGATGACGATGAGGTCTGGAAATGTGTAGAGGAAGCACACTCAGGTGTATGCGGTGGCCATGTAAATAGCCAAATGCTCGCTAAGAAGATCATTAGGCAAGGCTTTTATTGGCCCACTATGGAAGAGGATTGTGCTATTTATGTCCGTAGGTGTGTCAAGTGTCAACTCCACACCGATAAAATTCATTCACCATCTTCCTCACTTCATTCAGTATCCTCCCCATGGCCTTTCTCCATGTGGGCATTCGACATCATTGGTCCCCTAGGTGATCCCAATTCCCTCACCAAGCAGAAATCTTTCATCCTCACTGCGACGGAGTACTTCACCAAATGGGCCGAAGCCGAAGCTTATGTGAAAATCAAGGCGTCAACAGTCTGCAAGTTCATCATGAAGAACATCCTCACCAGGTTCGGCGTCACAAGCACAATCGTCACCGACAATGGGCCACAGTTCATTTCTCAGGATCTTCAAGACCTCTGCAAAAGGTACGCAATCGCATTGCATCATTCATCACCTTATTACCCACAAGGTAATGGCCAAGCAGAGGCCACCAACAAAACATTGATCAAAATCATAAAGAAAACCTGCGAGTCTAATAAGTTTTCAGACTGGCCAGAAAAGCTTATCGAAGCTCTATGGGCCTATCGCACTTCAATCCGTACCCCCACCGGGCAGACTCCGTTTGCCCTTACTTATGGGATGGAAGCGGTAGTCCCATACGAGACTCTGATCCCTTCTCTCAGGGTACAATTGGATGGGGAATTTCCTCTCGACGAACGTCGTAATTCACTCCTTGCCCAATTGGAACTCTTAGACGAGAAGCAGCTGGCCGCTGTCGGGCATGCACGTGTTTATCAAAATAGACTCGCTCGCTTTTACCAAAAGAAGGTCATTGAGAGAAAATTCAAAATTGGCGAGATGGTCGTGAAAAGAATTTTTGTCAAACCTGGAGGGCCACGCTCTAAGCTCCAACTCAATTGGGAAGGACCATATGTGATTCAAGCCGTGTACCCTGGCAACGCCTACAAGCTAGTCAATGCCGAAGGGACCGAGTTATCCCACCCTTGGAATGGGCTTTATCTTAAGAAATACTACCCTTAGATAGCCGTAACAACTAGCATGGTACGAGGACCAACGAGCTGGAATTCACTCTTCGATCTTTACAGTCTAACTCAGGGTTAACCCCCGCTCACTCCCGTACCCCGCTTTTGGGATCGAATGGAACGGAACCCGAGGGGAGCCTCGAAAAAAAAGAAAAAAAAGAAAAAAGAAAAAAAGAAGAGAAAAAAAGAAAAAAAGAGAAAAGAGAAAAAAGAGAAAAAAAACTGATGCATGGTGTCTATCATGCGGTCAGGTCTTTGCATCTATCCTTCATAATAAGATAGGACCCATTGAGGTCTGTAGGTCTCGGGTCTTGGTTTGCCAGAACCGTGGAGACTCAAGTCCGGTCATGTCGGATTATGCCCATTAAAAGAAGGCAATGCACACACGCAGCCGTTTTAGCTAGAAAATTGGTAGTTTTGCTCATCACGGGGCTGTGCTCAAAGGTCTCCAAGAAAGTCGTAATCTTTGTTCTCTCATTTCTCGACCCAATGAGACAGCCGGCACCCTTAAAATGCTGAGCATAAGGGAACCGAAACGCAATACCCCGAAGGCGAGAGTAGGATTCATCTCCTCGAACCCGAGTCAGAGCACGAGAAGAGGGCAGTGTCCCCACAGGCATACAAAAGGGATTCCCACATATCAAATTCTCATACCTCCCTCAAAAAAAGGGGAAAGAGAAAAATTAAAGTCAAAAGCCTGGTCGTGACCGTGCCTGATTTCGACAAACGAAACCCCCCAAACAAAGGAAATTCTACAAAGGGGCAACGTAAGTCTGTTCGAGGATTGGTCCGAAGTCGCTCAAAAGGGAAAGGTCGAGTAGGTCCCGGTTAGCTCATCGGGTTAACGGTTTTGCCGGTCCTCTCGGAAGGTTTACCCCACCTTACTCTTCTTTCTCCCCTCAAAGATGAAAGCTCAATGGAATGCCCGAGAGGCGCGTCCCACTAAGGTAAACGACCCCATTTTTTGCAAAACACACATGTTTGTCTACTTCGAAGAGCGAAAGCCGTCACTGCGAAGGAGTCTCGGTGTTTCTGGCCGGTCAAGACCTCTATCTACCACTTTGATGGCTTCTTACTTCAACCTCAGGCTTAGGTCAATGCAAGCGCGTCACCAATAGGTGCGACGGCGTCTGATTTCGGGTCAGCGTCGCGCGGTTGACCGTTAGGCTTCCAAGGTGTTCCATCATATACCATCTAGAGTTGTGAGGAAATAGACCCGGGTCGAGCAAATCCTTTACCTCGAACACTTCTTCAGTATATCCTTGCGGTCGGAAGCAACTGGGAGCCTAAGCATGGCATGACGGTTTTGTCATCAAGTTAACTCTTAACCGGCAGGATTATCATTTGAGGAGTCTAGGGGCCCAAATCAATCTAGATGTGCACGCAGGATACCTGGGAGGTTAGTAAGAAACTCTGTCTTCATAAGAGTCAGGTGCCATAAGATTGGTCGCTAGGCATTAGTTAAATTTTTTTTTTTGTGGCCCTCGGAAGACGCCGTCAGGTGAGTCCCCAAGTGAGAATTCTTTTGGAGCATGTTAACCCCGCATTACGCTACTTAAGAACGATTTAAGCACCTCTGGTCCAAGAACCATGCCGATTATAATAACAAGTGTCTTTAAAAAAAATAAAAATATTTTCAAAAAAAATAACAAAAAAAAGTTTTCAAAAAAAAAAGCATAAACAAACAACACAAAAAAATGCATCTGTGTGATCTCATTTGTGTGCTACATTTCTACATTATGTTCCCATTTGTGTATCCGTATGTTACATTCATCATCTTTGCTCTTGCCTTAATTAATAAAGACTTGGCCCCTTGACTCGTTATCAAGGCTAGTCTTAAAGCAATCACCCGCTCTCTGAGCAAAGGGCCGAGCCGGAACGGAAAAACTGACTTGTTTATGTAAGCCACATGTACAGGGTTGAAGAGCAGGCACGAAGGCAGGAGACAAGAAATAGAACATTCCTTTCCTTATTCCCTTATAGGAATTATACATTAAGTCCCGTCCCCTCTCTCAGTGTTACCCCTTTCTCCACTCTCCAGGTGAAGAACCCTGGAGGGTGTTGCTAAACCATGCGAGGCGGTGCCTTTGCTGCTCTGTACCCCTCTTCCCGACTATGCTCCCCGTCGATCGACAGGGGCAACAAAGAAGCTACTAACACGAAAGCCACGCTCTCGTGCTCTACGGTAGCGCTCTTCACCATCTCTCAGCCATTGTTCAGCAAGACCGAGGCTGGTTCGGATTTCAAACAGTTGGGCCTCTAAGGCCCTACGCTCCTCCCTCTCGGCCAATCTGTAGGTTCTCCATCTTTCGGTGTCTCTTTCCCTTTCCGCGCGTTCTCTCTCGCGGTCCTCCCTTTCCAGCTGAAGGGTAATCTTCAGCTCCACGGCGTCCCGAGAAGAGCCATCGTCTGGACGATGCCGTAACTCTTCCTCCAGCTCCGTTATTCTGACTTCCCCCTACGCGGTGCGGGCAAGTGCATCTTGCACCTCTTTCGTCTGCCATAACCATCATCTCAGGTATGTGGAGGCACGAATAAGTGAAATTCAATGACCAGACTCTCACCTGTGTGGAGAGCATTCCTTCTGCCTCCGTAACTCGCTGCGTAGTATGAGCAAGCTACTCATGAAACAAATCAAGTTCGAAAGTGGGGATCCACAAACTAGAAGAGACACCATCCGCCCCCATTGCTGAGGAAGCCGCATCAAGCTGGGCGCGATGCAACACACATAAGGTGACACTGAGGATCTAACGCCAGAAATCTCGGTCTACGATCGTGTGTATGTAGGCTTATCGAAGAACTCAAGGCTGCGCGAGTATCATGTAACTGTCGCTCTGTGCCTACCAGGCGACCCTGCAGGTTCGCTATCATAGTGTCGCGAACATCCTGTGGCCAGGACATAGGTTAACTTAAAAAAAAAAGAAAAAAAGGGTTGTTCACCTCCACGGTCCCTTCAGGATGGAGTCGCTTTGCATACATCGCCTTATAGAGGCACAGATAATCCTCGCTATCTTGAGCATGTGACTCCACGGGAGTGCCACCCCGTCGCCAGTCCTCGTATTGCTCAGGGAACCGCACTCTCCAATCAACGGAGGTCGCCGGCCCACGCGTCTTCCTCCCGACACGTGGTGTGGTAGTCATGTCCACCCATTCTTGGACAAGCCCTAGAGTCCTCATGGTCAATCGTAGCCGAAGTGGCTCGATTTTGTTCAAACAATGCATCCAGAGGTCGCGTCCGAACTGGGCACGGCTCATTATGACCCAGGGCTGATCTGCGTCGGTCATGCCCGCATAAGGCCTCCAGATCACCTAAGTCAGGCAAATCTTTCTATTTACGAGAAGGACAAAATAGAACAAAATAAAATGGATAGCGATTGATAACCACCATTGCTGCAGGGAACTCTTGCAACTCGCGTCTTATCACCATCAGCTGGTAGGACATAGGGGCCGGTCTCATGATGGGCTGCCACCGCCTCGCCAACGGCACCGCCATTGGGCGCCAATGATGGGCCTTTACCATTGGAAGGTAATGATAGCTCCACAACTGCCTTGTCATGTGTTATGAACATCATAAAAAAAAAGAGATACAGTTGAAGCTAAGAGAGAAGCCGGGTACCTGGATGAATGGCGTGAAACCACTCACTGTTACCTCTCGATCTGCTCTTTCAGACAGACCCGCAAATAGATGCGCCAACATGGCTGCCCCCCAAGCGTATCATCCAACTTTCTCAGGGTCTACCAGGAATTCTAAGAAGCGGCAATGAATGTTGTCTCCTTTCGAGCCCAGTAACAGCTTTCCCAACAGGAAGAAGAGGAATCTCCTCAAATCTATGTTGGCCCTCTCCCAATTGCTCGCATCTACGCAGTAGACGGCGCGGCATCCTCTTTCAGTCCTCTTCATGAACTCTTCCGAGGACTCGTCATCACGAGGACGAACATCAGTAAGTCCCAGTGTCTCCATGATAGGCGTCTTGGCTATGGACATGTTCTTGCGATCATCTAGGTCCACCCCTAGTAACCTCTGGGCAGCCTCTCTATAGTCGGAGTACGTAATACCGGTCAGTGCCTCGCCATCCACTTTCAGACCCGTAATTCGGACCACATCTTCGAGGCTGGGCACCATGTGCCCCCAAGGCATCAAGAAGGCACGGCTCATTGGATCCCACCTTTCACGCAATGCTTGGACGAGAGAGAGGTCGAGCCTAATTGGCTCGATCTGAAGAAAGACTCCAAGCCCCATCACGTCTAGCCTGGCCTTCTGAAAATCCGGGAGACCCCGGTATGCGGCCACTACCAACTCCAATGGAATGTGTGATTTCATCACACCCTGCGCATACATAAGGAGGGGTTTTGTTAGATGGGAGGAAGAAAGACTGGAAGAAGAGATGAGCAAGCTCAGCTTACAAGTTGCGATTGGGTCCTTTCATTAAGGTGCCCTTCAAGCTCCGAGAGTCTCCGAGAGCTGCTACCGCTAGACCTGCTTCTCTTCGAAGAATGGGAAGATTCGGCCTCCATCCCAAGTCTTAAAAAACTCTTAGCTCTTCCGTGCTGTGGAAACCCCTACTCTTCAAGATGGCTTTCGATGTCCCTGGGAGAACAAAGAGGGGAGGTATTTATGGGAATGGGAGAAGTGCGAGCCATAACCCCCCCCATGCTAGGGCACCTTCCTTGCGGTCCCATGTGTCACTTCGCCGCTCGCACAGGGAAGCTGATTGAGTGGGGCGACACGACGACTCAGAAATGACCCCCCAAGTCTAAATGGATGCAATAGGGAATAGGCGAAGGCCGTTGTTGTTGACTTCGATGGCAGATTCTCGTGAAAAAAGGGGCATGGCAAAGCACAAGTCTCTGTTTCGCGGCTAGGCCTTGTCGAGCGCGTCACATAGAAACGGTAAAAGAGAAGAAGCGTAGGAAGGAAGGAACGCGCAAGAGGACAAATAAGTGGCAGGAAATCAAATCACTCCATTCATAGGTCTACATAAACTGTCATAAATATCACAATCATAGAGAGGAGACATATGCTAGCTCGCCAACTCTCGCCATCACCTTCACACTCATCTCTCTAGGCATCCCTCTCCTCTCCCCTAAGGTGAGGGTCCCTCAGGGGCCTTCTAGAGCCCCGTACAGCAGCACTCGCCTCGCCTAGTGACGCCTGCTCGGCAGCGGCGACCCGCTGCTGCTCCCCTGGCATAGCAAAGAAGCCACCCATATGGAGCTGGCAAGACTGGCGTAGTCGCGCCCCGAATTCTCGTGCCCTCTCATAGCTTGCCTCCATGTCCTCTAGCCTCTGTCCAATAGGTCGAAGGCCTAGCTGGAGCTCTTTCACCTGGACCTCCATGGCTCTTCTGTCCTCCCTCTCCTTCTCCCTCTCTAGTCTTTCTCTTTCCGCCTCTCTCTTGGCCACCTGGAGGAACACCCTCAACTCTATGATGTCCGGATGTGGCCTCTCTTCACTATGACGCCGCAGCTCCGCTATAGTCGCTACCCAGGCATCACGCTCCTCTTCAGCCCGGGCCGCGCGAGCCACCGCACCGGCAAGTTACTCTCGGCGGGAGGCAATCTCAAGAAAAGGGGCCGAGGAGCTGGAAGATGCGCCGCCAGCCATTCCTGCCATCGCTGCCTGCTGGGCACGCTGGAACAAACAAACGACGGCCATCGGCTAAGCTCTAAAAAAAGGAAAAAATTTAATTAAATTAAACAAAAAAATGCAACACTTAACTTACCAGGATCGCCAGTTCATGTTGAGTGACGGTCAGCTGCCACCTGGCCTTTGCTAGCTGGGCACGCAAGCCGTAGATGTCACGCGCATCCCCGGATTGGATAGGTCCCACATGACTCTCCCGCCGCTGCCGTAGGAAGACGGCACTGTCCTGCACCAGTACGCTCCCTTGCTATCCAGGGAGATGTATGCACTAGTCCTCGAGCTACGCCTTGCCGCGACTCTCCTTCCTGACACGGCTCGGCTCATCAGCGCTCGCCCATTCATCGGCCAAGCCCGGGGTCCTTGTCATGCCCTACATCAAGAAAGAAGGGTCTTACGTCAAACAACGATAACGCGTCTCCTGTCAAGGACGCGTCCATCATTTGAGTGCAACACTCGCCGAACCCTTTTTCCCTCTCACACGGCTCGCTCCAAACTCAAAACGAATCAAAGAGGAGGAGATCGGAGGACCTACCGGGCCGTGTTCACCTCCCCCCGTGCCATCGGGCCCCTCGGGTCCCTCAAGTGCCCGAAGGGGCCATTCCTCTTCCATGGAGGCCTCTCTGTGCTCTTGCGCGTCCCTCCTCGGGCAAGGAATTCCTCGCCCCTCTCTCCCTTCACCACGATTTGGCCCACCAAACTCCATCGATCGAGAGTGGAAGAAGACGAAGATAGGCGAGCAAATCTCGACGGGTGGCGGGCTCGTTTGCGGGCAAGGCACGGAAGAAGAAGTGACGCCTGGCGCTTTAAATTTAAATTTGAAAGTTAAGACGCGTCCTCGCGCCTAGACGTGCCCAAAAAAAAAAAGAGAGAAAAAAGAGGATCCCTCGTGCAAGGCGTAATTCCCCGCTTTTCAGGGCAAGGTCTCGAGAAACATGCCCCGAAAGAACATGTGCAAGAAAAGAAGCGTGAGAAACGGAAAGTACACACAACAGAAGGAACCATTTCATTTCACATAAGTAAATAGTCAGTTGCACATCATAAAGTGAGGAGGGTGGGGTGTACAAGTAACTCTCTAACTCTCGCTACCACCCTCCTGATCATCTCTCTCCTCCCTCCTCTTACGGGGGTCCCTAGGGGGCCTCCGCGAACTCTGAGAGGCAGTGCTCGCCTCGCCCTGTGGTGCCAGGCCGGCCTCAAAGGCACGACGCCGCTCCTCCACCGAGGAAACCAAGAAGCTGCCTACAGAGAACAAACCAGACTAACGAAGTCGCGCCCCGCGCTCCTTCGCCCTTTGGTACCGCTCCTCGCTCTCCCGTAGCCTCCCCTCCGCTGTACCAAGACTCACTTGGAGCTCCATCATCTGGGACTCTAAGGCCCTCCTCTCCTCCCTCCCTCTCTCCCTCTCCATTGTAATATCCCGGACCTTTCGGATCCTTTCTTCGTGGGTCCCGGATTTGGTTTTCGGAGTGTCCGGCTCTGTTGTGTCCGAAATTTCGTTTCGGACATCTTTCATGTTTGGATCGGCGTGATCCGGAGTTGTTTCGGAGGCCCGGAGGCGTTCCGCGACTTTTCAGTGTGTGTTTTCTGATTTCCGGTGTGTGTTTCAGCTTTTACTTCGGAAGCTCGCTGCGGGTGAACCGGGCCGTTCACCTGGGCACGAGTGGTACCGTTGCGATCGGTGCGTTCCGAGGATCGCGGGGGTGTAATTTTCTATTTTTTGGAATTTTCTAGAATTTCTGAATTTTTTATAAAACCCCCCTATTTTCTCTCTCTCCCCCACCTTCGTCTTCGTCTTCTTCTTCCTCCTTCCTCCTCCACCGTAACCCTCTCCCTCTCTTCCTCCCGGTTGACCGCGGCGGACCCCTCTCCGGCTGCAGACGCCGGCGGGGCGACGGCGCGGTGACGTGGGCGGTGGCGAGGCGATCGTGGGGGCGTGCGGTGCTCGCGGGAAGCTTGAAGGACGAGGGTTTTCTAAGGCATTTTTCGCGATTCACGAACGATCCGGCGGAGCATTCGCTCCATTGAGGTAGGGTGACGTTCCTTAGCCTCTTGCGTTCATTTCCGTGGTTTGTAGGCCGCGGGGAGGCCGAGAGGGGCTTGATTGAGCGGGTTTGGGGTTTTCCATGATTTGGGGAGAGCTCGCCCGATCTATGGTTTTAACCCGCGATTTCACGTTTGGATGGCTTAGATGCATGCTAGGGGTTCTCAGGGGTCTTCCCCTTCGTTTTCCCCCTCTCCGGTGGAGGCATGGGGGCGTGGTCGAAGTTTTTGGGGTTTTCTCGCCGTAGCGTGCTCGGGAGTGTGTAACGGTCACTCCAGTGACCGTCACATGCTTGTGACGCCCCTAGAGGGGCGCGTTACATTCCTGAGCAGTGTTTTTGGGGGTCGGGGGCTGTAACGGCCTCACGATAGACCGCCATTTGCCTATGACGCGCTTGGGTAGGGCCGTCAGGGGCTTTTGACCGTTGGTTTGTGACCGTTGGGGGTCAGGCCATGTAACGCACCGGGCTAGGCGCGTTACATGCGTGTAACGCACTGGGGCAGGCGCGTTACTTCCTGTTTTCACCCCAAGTGTGAGGGCCATGTAACGCGCTGGGCCAAGCGCGTTACATGCGTGTGACGCGCCGGGGCTGGGCCGTTACATTCCTTTTGACTTTGGGAGCGTGGGGGTGTGTAACACATGCGGCCAAGCGCGTTACATTCTTGTAACGCGCCTGGACCAGGCCGTTACATCCCTTTCCCCTCTGACCGTGTGACGGTCTGTTTTGAACCGTTAGGCGCATGTAACGGTCTCGCCTAGACCGTTACTTGCTTGTGACGGCCCTAGGGTGGACCGTCACATGCCTGGTTGCCCCATGAGGGTGGCAACCCCGTTTTTACTCCGACTGTGGCCACCGTGCGACGGGGCTGGTGCGTGGGGTGATTCCCACACGTTGTCGGATTCGGACGTTGTTTTTCGTTGACTCGAGAGTCTACTCCTTTGTGACCCTCCACTAGTCGTAGCCTATCAGTACGCGTGTGCTGGTCGCACCAGGGAGTGGTGTACGGGCTTACCCTGAGGACGGTTTTATACTGGTTACCGTCGGGCCCCTCGTCACATCAGAGTCCAGTGCCAGGGGAAAACCGGTCAGAGGGCCAGACCTAGGACGCGTGGTCTGTGTGTGCACACGGGGTTGGGGATAGTGGACGCACGTCGACGGGCGTGACCCCAGCTAGTCACTTGTTGTGGTTACTTGTACGGTGTTCGCGCCTCTGGTAGGAGCTACCACGCCAGGCGGTTCACCTGCGGCGCGGCGTAAGACGTCAGGGGACGCTACCGGCTGTGCTTCTAGTGGGTGGTACTCCTGTCGAGTACGGAGTGGCAGTCTGTCAGTCGCGTGTTTCCGACCTTCGGCTTTGTCGGGTTGGCCGTTGAGCTTTGGTCTTCTTACCGTGGCACGGGTGTCGGTTTACGTGCCATGGGACCTTTGTTCTGTAGAGTACATGGCTTTCTTTTCCGAGGTACCCTCCTACCGCTAGTGTAGTGGTTTCTCGTTTTACGAGGTAGGGTTCGAGTGATCCCTACTGAGTCTTGTTCCGAGACTCATTCCCTGCGTGTTTTCACCGTGTTTCAGGTGAGGCTCCGCCCCGGGGGAGCGCGTCTGGGATGCAGCGTGGTGCGGGTGCCCAGAGGTAGTGCCAGAGGTCAGAGCCGGGGTATGTCCCGTGTAGCTGTACTTTTCTTCCTCGTCACTGTACTAGTCGTGGACTATTGTTATTGTTGTTAATTTCTATTGTGGACCATGTAAAATGTTAATTTATTTTCTGCTTAATATTATAACTGTTTAATTTCTGCAATTATTTGTGATACTTGTGTAGTCTCCACACCATCCTTTTAACCCTTCCGAGTCTTCGGGCTCGTGGGTGGCGGTGCGAGTCTCGGGTTATCGGGCCTTCCCGGTAATCGGATTCTCAGGTCGTTAAATCCATCCTCTCTCTCACTGCCTCTCTCCTCGACACCTCGAGGGCAATCCGCAGCTCCAGCACGTCGCGAGGAAGCTCCTCAGCCTCCCGCCGTCGCTCCTCCTCTCGCTCCGCTATCCGGGCGTCACGCTCTGCCGCCCAGGAGTCGCGCTCCTGCTCGGCACGGACTGCACGAGCCAGGGCATCCCAGATCTCCGCCACCTGCCAAAGCCCGCATGACCCGTAAAAGATCGGTGAAGGAAGAAGAGCAACTGGAAGGAGAGCGGGGGTCAAGCAAGCACTCACTCGAGCCGCGCGGTCGCGCTCGGCCTCCTCAGCCCGGGCCACCGCATGCGCCAGCTGCTCCTGGAGGGAAGAGACCTCCGGAGGAGGGCCCCACGAACTTGAACCCGCTCCGCTAGCCATCCCGGCTGCCGCTGCTTGATGGGCGCGCTAAAACACAAGAGCAAACGACAGTCAGAGGCTAAGCATTGAAAAATCCAGGTCAAAAAAATGCATAATACATTGCATAGACTCACCAGGATCTCCAACTCCTTCCGGATGGCCGCCAACTGCTGCCTGGCGTCCGCCAGCTGGGCCCGCAGGTCGGCAATAATGTTATCACGAGCATCCTGCATTTATGCACATAGGTTAGTGTCACATGCATATGCATATGGAGAAGGAAAAATCTTCATCTCACACTTACCCCTGCCGCCCCACCGAGGTGTAGACGCTCCGCGTACGTGGCCAGGTACCGTCGCAGGTGGTCGGTGCTGTCCTGTACGTGAGACACCACCGGGACGCCACCCTGCTGCCAGTCTAGGTACTGTGCAGGCAAGCGCGTGCGCCAGTCGACGATCTTCGCCTTGCCTCGGGTCTTCCGCCCGACATGGCTCGGCTTGTCCACGTCAACCCACTCCTGGGCTAGCCCCAACGTCCTCATGACCAGCCTAAGCCGCATCGGCTCGATCTTGTTCAGGCAATGGACCCACACTTCTCGCCCGAAACGAGGCGGCCCGCTACGACCCAAGGCTGGCCAGCATCGGCCATGCCCAGGTAGGGCCTCCACACCACCTACATCGCCATACATGCATCATATTAGTTGCCATTTTACTCAATTGAGTCACATGCATAAAAATAAAAAAAATCATACGCATCATACCATGGTCTCAGGGTACTCGGTCAGCTCACGTCGAAGCGACGCCAGCTGGTAGCCGTGGGCTCTTCCCATCGGGCCTCCACCGCCGCGCCAAGGGCTCCACCGCCGCGCCAAGGGCTCGACTCTCCTGTTCCACTGCCTGGCTCTTCCCATCGGGAAGTAGTAGTATCTCCATACCTGCATCCATCATACATCATTAGTACAAGTAATTGCATATTTGTAACTACGGTAAAATGCATAAATAAACTGTTTACCTGGAGAAAAGGTGCAAAGCCACTAACTGTCGTCTCCCTCTCTGTACTCTGAGAGATATCGACGATCAAGTGGGCGAGTAGGGCTGCTCCCCACGCGTAGTCCCCCACTCGGTCCAGGTCCGCTAGGATCCCGAGGAAGCGGCAATGGATGTCGTCCCCCTTCGTCCCCAGCAGAAGGCGGCCCAGTAAGAAGAAGAGGAACCTCCGGAGATCCAGGTCCGCCAGCTCTCGCTCGCTTGGGTCCTGAGTAAAAGTCGCCCGAGCATCTCCCTCGAGACGCGCTAGGAACTCTGCTCCACTCTCACTAACCTGCTACTGCGGGTCCTCGAATCCGAGCGCCTCCATGATATCCACTCGGCCAACCACCCTGATGTCTCTGTCGGTCGCGCTCGTCTCCAGCCACAGCAGGTCCAGGGCGCTCTCTCTGTAGTCGGGGTAGGTGACCCCGTTGATCGCCTCTCCGTCCACTCGTAGCCCGGTGATCCGAGCTACGTCCTCCAGTGTCTGCACCATATGCCCCCAAGGCATCAAGAACGCTCGACTCGGCGTGTGCCACCGCTCCCTCAGCGCCTGGATAAGGGGTAGGTCAAGCCGGAAGGGCTCAATCCTCAGGAACGTCCCGAATCCCATGGCGTCCACCCGTGCCCTCTGGAAGTCCGGTAGCCCTCGGTACGCTGCGACTACCAAGGACCAGCTGATCCGGCTCTTCATCACGCCCTGCACGTCACAAAGAACAAACACAAAAATCACACTAGTAAAAACAGGACTGTAATTAATGAACAAAATAACACCAAAAAATAAAAAAATAAATTTTAATTACCTTTTTGTTTAGGCGTCCAGGGGCCTGGACGTCTCTTTATTTTCTTTATTTTTAAATCAAAAGAATAATAAAAAAAATAAATAATAAAAAATAATAAAAAATAATAAAAAATATAATAAAAAATTATTTGAGGCATCTAGGGGCCTGGACGCCTCTTTTCATTTATCCTATTTAATTAATTTCATAAATAATAAAAAAAACATATAATAATAATAATAATAATAAAACATGGAGGCGTCAACTGGGTTGGACGCTTCAACAGTCCTCCTCCTCTCACTCCCACCTCCCTCCCGAACGTCATCTCTCGCCCCATTTCACGCTTAAAATCACTCAATAATGCAACAAAGTGGAATTCTAAGGGGCTTACTGGGTCATGCTCATCCTCTATCGCGTCCTCGGGCCCCTCCAAGGCCAAAGGAACCTCCTCCTCCTCCACCGCGGTCGCCTCTGCCTGATCCCGCGTTCTCCGCGGACGACGGGCGAGCCGCTTCCGCTTCTCACCTCCCTGACTCGCTTCACCGCGCTCCATAGGCTCAGATTAAGGACATGAAGGTCAAAGAATGTCAGATGAGCCAGAGAAAAGAGAGGAAGAGAGCGAGAGTGTGAGAGGCCACGTGCGTGGTCTCTCTTATATTTGAAATCCCACTTTTGGACGCGTCCGGGGGCCTGGACGCGTCCACAAAATTTTTTTTAAAAATAAAAATAATAATAATAATAAACGCGTCTATAAGGGTGGACACGTTTAAAAAATTAATTAATAAAAAATATAAAATATAAAAAGATGAAGGAAAAAGATTAAATAAAAATAATTTTTTATATTATTATTTAAAAGCGTCCAATCATGTGGACGCGTTTAAAAAAAGAAGAAAAAGAAGAAAAGAAAATAATAATAATAATATATATTAATAATAAAGCGTCTACCTATTTGGACGCATCAAAAAAAAGTGAAAATAGAAAAAATAATAAAAAGAGGAAAAGTTGAGAAACCCAAACTTCGCACATTTCTAAGTTCCACATTTTATTCCATTAGAAAGCAGAGTGAGCTACATTAGGGGCTTAGGCGCTTTAGGCCTTAACTTCTCCAGTTCGGTTACATAAACCCTCCACAGCTCGCATTCTTCCTCCACATGCGCTAATGACTTTCTCGCAACACTTATCTTCCAGGGTGCTTTAATGGCCTTCGCTTCCTTCGCATCCGCTTCCGTGCCCAACTCCCTCTTCTTCAAAGGAACGATGCCGATTAGTAGTGGGAACGAGTGGCGTGGAATGCCGATTTGGATACATCACCGATGCGCATTATAAAGAACAAACTCCGTCGCGCCAATCAGTTGGAGTTCAGCTCCGGGAGAAGACTTCGTGAGGAGTTCGCGTGAGAGTAGGCATGCCGGTACACCAGTAAAAAAGCTTTGCGTCATGGTTCCGAAGTGAGACCGCCAGTCTTCACGTCTCCTCAGTCACGGAACACAGTTCGCTATGGTACCACCGAAGCCTAATACATCGGCTATGTGATGAACGGGACTTTGTTGGAAGAGCTTCGAAGCAGTTGGCATCCCCTCGCAGTGGTCAAATTTGAAGTGCAAATCAATCCAGCAATTCAGAAGAAGTGCGCAACCGAAATGAGGCTTACCCATGCTGGAGGTAGTAAGGCCACTGTAAAGGTAGGCAAGGACGGCGGGTCCCACCCTCTTTCCACTCCAAATCCCGCAGATGACACTCAATTGGTCCTCCTCCACTATGTTGTCGGTATAAGGGAACAGGAGAGCACCCCCCAAACAGATGGTAAACCCTTTCATGATTCCTTCTAGGTGGTCATCGTCTGGTGACCCTCTCAGGGCGTCCATGACCTATTCCGCGAGCTTTTGCAGATCAATTCCCTTTTGAGTCTGGGCCTTCCTCGCAGCACCAGGCGGCATGAAGCTTCCGATGACACTCTCGGAAGTCACCCTTGTCAGCATCCGCATGACCTTTATCCTCCCGTCACTCTTGAATTTCTTCAGTCCGAGCAGAAGTTCCACCTCTTCGAGGATGATGGTCACCTCGAAGGTAGGGAAGATGAAAGTGTGGGTTTGGGGATGCCAGATCTCCACCAATGCGCCTATAGCCGCCCAGTCCATGCGAATCTTCTCGTAATGCTTGGCGTGGATAAGGAGCCCTTGCAGATGCCACTTCGTGATTATGGCCCTCATGCCGATGGAGATGTTGGAAGTGAGCTTCGAAAGCCACGGCAGCTTGAAAAATTTCCTCGGGCCTGGGAAAAGAAGGTGTGGCTGGAAGAAAATAAGGAAGGAAAAGAAGTGAAAAGAAAGTTCGCGCAGAAAATTTGAAATAAATAACCTTACCATATGCGACTGGATCATCTCACTCAGATGACCTTCGAGGTCGGAAAGTCACCTGATCTCGCTGCTAGGCTTGCTCCTCTTCATAAGACGGGAAGACTCGCCTTCCATCCTAAAACCCTCAGATTTCTTCTCCTCCTCCCCTTAAACCTTCTAAGCCCACTCCTTGGTGCATTTGGCTGAACTAGCCTAAAGGGAGTATTTATGGGAAAGGAGAGGCGCTAAAGGATGAAATACGTCACATCAGTGGTCAGTCGTCAGTGTTTTGTCTGGATCTCCCTTGTACTGTAGTGCGATTCTGTTGCTTTCTGATGTTATTAATCTGTGCAGGTTTTACTAACGGACGCCACTGTCCCACCTTGTGTACCACCGTTCGGTGATTAGTGTAACACCCCAACATGTCTGAAATTTAAAGATAATTAAATATTTTATATTTAGAGTCCTTATAAATTTTAAGTTCTCTTAATTAAAGCCCAATACCTTGAACGGTATAGTTTAACAAACTTTATTAAGTAAATTAAATAGATATCTCACTTTAATAATATGTAATTTTTTATAGGAATGTCAGAATATTATCAATATTAGACCCGTTAGAAAGAGAACTCAAAGATCTACAAATTTCATGTTGAGCATATTTTCAAATTTTGACATCTGATAGTCCCAAAACTAGATAGAATGAACTAATATTTTAACATATTGTTATTACTAACTTTTTAAGGGTTTTTATATAAAAAAACTCACCCCCTACCTTATCATCCCATTCCTCACCCGATGGGCATTCAAAAAAAATAAAATAAATATATATTAAAAAAACCCACGTGACCTTATCCTCCCCCCCTCCATCCTTATCTCCCTCCTCCTCCTTATCCTCACCTCCCCCCCTTCTTCTTCTTATCTCCTCTCCTCTCCCCACTATAAATATCCCCACCCCTCTTCCTAACATCTCCACTCCTTCCCCCCCTTCTATCACGTAACACCACTCCCCCCCTCCCTTTCATACATTCTCACTCTCCCTCCTCCTAACTCTCCCTCCTCTCATCTCTCTCTCCCTCCCTCTCTCTCACACACACATACACAATCTCTCACCTCTTCCTCTCTTTTCTTATTTTTTCATATCTCTATTATCTCTCATCTATCTACTCTCTCTATTTTCTTTCTCTACCCTCTCTCTACTCTCTCTCTACTTTCTCTCTCTATTTTCTCTCTCCACCTTTTTTCTCTACTTTCTCTCTCCACCTTTACTCTCTACTCTCTCTCTCCACTTTTTCTCCACTTTTTCTCTACTTTCTCTCTCTAGTTTTTCTCTGTCTACTTCTCTCTCTACTCTCTCCACTTTCTTTCTCCACTTTCTCTCTCTATTTTCTCTCTCTATTTTCTCTCTCTACTTTCTCTCTCATCTCTCTTCCCACTCTCATCCTTTTATTAATAAACGGAGAAGATAATACAGTATTAGAATAATATAAATAATTAATAAAAAGTTTGGACGGAGGATTTGAAACTTATTTAGATAATTTCGCCCTTCTTTACGTATCTGGAATGGAAAATTTATCTTTTCCTACGCAAGGACTTTTACGGGAGCTCGGGTGAGATACTAAAGTCAATTCGGAAGTCCATTCTAAAGGTAGGCACATGATAAACCGAGTGCATGTTACTTGTTATTTATATTTCTTTGATTTGATTTTATTTGAAATGTAATTTAAGTCAGTGATTTATTTAACCTAATGATCTATGTTTAGAAGCAGTTATTTATTTAGTTATCATTCTGTAAAAATATTACTTTTCTCTCTAACCTCTCTCTAATTTATCTCTAATCTCTTTCTACTTTCTCCCTCTACTTTCTCTCTCTACTCTCTCTCTACTCTAATCTCTTCAAATTTTATATAACAATAATTTATTCAGTTAATAAATTTGACTCACTTATTCATGATATTAAAATATGGTTCAATTATTTTAGAAATTTCAATGCCAAGTTTTAAATATTGAGGTGACTATGTAATAAGAAAATAATAAGGATAAAAATTTGATTAAACATATGGACTGTGTCACTTTAAGGAGGTGTGGGGCGACAAACCGTAGTTAGCTTCCGCTACGGGATTAGGCCCATTTCCGTGGACAAAAGGACTTCTGAAAAATCCGGAACCCAGAATAAGAAAATTATATGGGGAATGGTGGAGTATTAACTCCCGATCCTGCGTGGTTGATCAAGGCCGATAGGCTCCAGCGTTTAGACCATTTATCTTTATGTCGACGTATGGATGCCTAGGTATGTGTTTGCTACTGCTTTTAGTGACGTGATGTCTGTCCAATATATGTTGCCAAATAATATGAAGTTCAGATTTGATATATGACTTTGATATGATCTGAAAATAAGTTCATCTGTATAAGCTCTGATTTAGCTAAGATATGTATTATGCCATATATATATATAAGTCAGATAAGATTTGTTATACGCATTTGCTTATAAGAAGAAAATTTATTTTGCTCTACTAGTTTTCCTTCGCATTCATAGTATATGTACAATCCAATGAAATTGTGATTAGCTGTATCTATATATCATAGATTTGCACAGTTTAGTATATGATAAGCATGTGATTGGTTTTAATGCCTACTGAGTCTGTGGACTCATTTCTGTTACCTAACCATTTCAGGAAATTGACGAGTGTGCGTCTTGACTCCTTCGGACAGTAGGTCGGAAGTTGATCCCGGGTTTAATTTGGATTCGGATTCCGCTGCGTGGAATAAATAGATTTAATTTTTTTTTGAATAATGAATGTAAATATGACTTTTGAGTAGAGATATGTAGTACTCTGTATACGATGTAAATTATGAATGTTTATCTTATGGAAATGGTATGGTTATGTTTCTTTTAGAATATGTGATGGTTTGGCCTTTAGCGCCTTACAAATATTCGACCTACAACACCTCCGTACATCCGCTGTGACGTCCCCGGACACGATACGGGATCGCCGGAAGGGGGCGCCACAATTAGTCCCACCATGTCATGCATCATATTATATGATATTTACGCTATTAGAACATGTCAAGGACCTTGCGACCCGAACGAATCTGGGATTTGAGTTCCCCTTCAACAAAAATGGTGATGATTTCAGAAGAATTTGGGTTGTACGGATAGGCCGTTAATTTGTGATAGCGTGGGGACGACGGTTCCGTTCAGTGAGTTGGTGCGTGGATAAACGAGCCCCAGCTCAGTGTCAGCTCACCGAACCGGTATCCTGACCCATTCTTAACGAATTGATAATATTATCCTTGGCTATTTTCTATTTTAGTTTGTTTTAAATTTTCTTTAAACCCAGCATGCATTCATATAGGACTTTGATTTTATTGCGGAAGATCATTCAAAGTGATTCGATTGTGACAACCATTGTGCTTCAATTCTTACAAATATGAGATATTCCACTCCGAATAAAACGCGGAGTTTCCTTGAGATGGCACTACGCTGTTCTTCCAAAAGAGACCCTTGTTTGGACTGACCCTCAGATATTCCTCTGATTTTTACCTTGTTTGACCCACCTTGACCGCAGCACTTCCACATTGGCTGGTAACCTCTCCCCAAAGGTGAAATCTGCAAGTTTACGACCCAGGTACTTCCACACTGAGAAGTTGGTCTCCTTTTATTTCGTGCCTGAGCGCACATCTCCTCCTCCCTTGTTTGATCTTCGTCCAAGTAATCGTCAAAATTTGAAGACCTTCTTCAAGGCCGCCTCATTGAAAATCCGGGAAAGATTCCAAACAGTAATGTCAAAAGCATGTCCCATCGCACCTTGGCATCAACTTTTCAGTCCATTCCCACTCCATTTCACTTCACTTCGATACCATTCCATTACGTGTCACTCCCTTGCAAAGCAGACGCCAAGGCGGGGCAGCTGTAGACATGCTATTCCTGACATCATCATGAGAAAATCTCATGTTACTATATGAGGTCCCGCAGTGGCTTTCGCATTTCGAATCGCTTGAGTGCTTCCCATTCTTGGGTCTTCTTTCACCTTTTGAGTAGGTAACGTGACGCTTCTTCGGCATCCGAAAACTGCCTCGTTGCGGAAATCATGCGACATACGGACGGCATCGCCACCAATCGGACATACCGGAAGATTCCGAAACTAGTGAGATGTCTGGCGGATGGCTGTCGACGGCCTTTCGGGGGGGGGGGTCCGACAGATTTTATTGGAAGCGTATAGGACCCTGGACGGCTCCATAAATGAAAAAAAAATGAAAAAATAATAAAAATAATAAAGAAAAAAAATAGTTGTGAAGGCGTCCAAGTACCTCGACGCCTCCACACTCTGTATCTGGACAATCCCAGCACGCCGCTCGATTTGACGCTTCGGAAAAATCCAAAGCTTTGAGGCGTCCAGGTCCCTGGATGCCTTCAATTTCTGACACCCGGACAAGCCGAACCGCCGTCCGATTTGACGTTGTGCAAAAATCTAAAATATAGGGACGTCTTGCCAGCTAGACGCGCCCACTCGTGAGTCACGGGTACTCACCAAAACCACGCGCTCTACCCACCGTCTACGGCTTTCGGCGGGATTCCGGTGGGCGGAAATGGAGGCGTCCAGTCTCCTGGACGCCTTCATGAAAATATTAAAAATAAAAAAATAAAAAATATTTAATTTATTGTTGGAGGCATCCAGGGTCCTGGACGCCCCCATCTTGAGACGTCCAGTCCCCTGGATGCCTCAAGCCACTTGCCCTCTATAAATAGAAGACCCCCTCCCTCGAAGGGAGGGGCTTCAGATCCGATAGAGGAAGGAGAGACTCTGTCGGATCCCATTTCTAACTCGTGGGTCTTTTATAGGAGGAGGTTCTGCCGGCTTCTCGGGTGCCCGCGCTCGCGAAAGGAAGGCCGCCTTCGTCCACCGTGCTTCTACGTCGTCCCTACGCTGCCGAAGCTCCACCGGATCCCTCTATCGGCACATTCAATAAGCCAATTCTCTCCCCTTTTCTCCGTAGTTCTTTTGCATTCATCATCTCGCATTCTCCGTCTCCCTTCATAAGGGAGTCTTCTTTTATATACGTTTGCACGATCCCCTATTCATCATAGCATTTTCCTCCTACTCGTGTCCGAGAGGGGTTTAAAAATAACACCAACCAGGTGTGTGTCTTGTCACGATTTCATTATTCTTCATTAAGGGACTAATAATACACTGCCATCTTTTCTGATCCACTTGTTTTGTGTTTGTTTCTCTTAAGCAAGGGTAACCAAGGAAAGCTGTAATATCCCGGACCTTTCGGATCCTTTTTCGTGGGTCCCGGATCTGGTTTTCGGAGCGTCCGGCTCCGTTGTGTCCGAAATTTCGTTTCGGACATCTTTCGTGTTCGGATCGGCGCGATCCGGAGTCGTTTCGGAGGCCCGGAGGCGTTCCGCGGCTTTTTCCGCGTGTGTTTTCCGATTCCCGGTGTGTGTTTCGGCTTTTCTCTTCGGACGCTCGTTGCGGGTGAACCGGGCTGTTCACACGGACACGAGTGGTACCGTTGCGATCGGTGCGTTCCGAGGATCGCGGGGGTGTGATTTCCTAATTTTTGGAATTTTACGGATTTTCCGGGTTTTTCTATAAAACCCTTTTTCTTTTCTCTCTCCCCCACCATCTTCTTCTTCCTCTCTTCTTCTTCCTCTCTTCTTCTTCCTCCTTCCTCCTCCACCGTGTCTCCCTCCCTCTCCCTCTCTTCCTCCCGGTTGGCCACGGCGAGCTCCCCTTCGGCTGCAGACGGCGGCGGGGCGACGGCGCGGTGACGTGGGCGGCGGCGAGGCGGTCGTGGGGGCGTGCGGCGAGCGTGGGAAGCTTAAGGAAGAACGAGGGTTTTCAAGCGTTCTTCGCGATTCGTGGACGATCCGGCGGAGCATTCGCTCCATTGAGGTAGGGTGACGTTCCCTAGCTCTTCGCCGTTCTTTTCCGTGGTTTGTAGGCCGCGGGGAGGCCGAGAGAGGCATGTTTGGGCGTTTTTGGGGTTTTTCCATGTTTTGGGGTGAGCCGCCCGATCTATGGTTTTAGCCCATGATTCTATGTTTTGGTGGCTTAGATGCATGCTAGGGGTCCCCAGGGGTCTTCCCCCTTGTTTTCCCCCTCTCCGGTGGAGGTACGGGGGCGTGGTTGGTGTTTTTGGGGTTTTCCCGCCGTAGCGTGCTCTGGGGCAAGCGACGGTCACTCCAGTGACCGTCACATGCTTGTAACGCCCCTAGAGGGGTGCGTTACTTCCCTGGGTGTTGGCCTTTGGGGTCGAGGGCTGTAACGGTCCTGCGACTGGCCGCCGTTTGCTAGTGACGCCCCTGGGCTGGGCCGTCACATGCGTTTCGACCGTTGTGTTTTGACCGTTGGGGGTCAGGCCATGTAACGCACCGAGATAGGCGCGTTACTTGCGTGTAACGCACTGGGGCAGGAGCGTTACTTCCTGTTGTCCCCCATGTGGATGGGCCAAGCGACGCACTGGGCTCAGCGCGTTACTTACAAGCGACGCGCTGGGGCAGGCGCGTCACTTCCCTTTCCATCCCGAGCGTGAAGGCCATGCGACGCGCTGGTCTAGGCGCGTCACATGCGAGTAACGCACTGAGCCCGACGCGTTGCTTGCAAGCGACGCGCCAGGGTAAGCGCGTTACTTTCCCTGTGGTTTTGGAGGGTGTGGGGCGCCGTGTGACGCCCTGGCCTAGGTGCGCCGCTTCCAAGCGACGCACTAGGGTAAGCGCGTCGCCTCCCCCTACCCCCTGGCCGTGTGACGGTCCGCCTTAGACCGCTATTTCCAAGTGACGGCCCTAGAGTGGACCGCCATTTGGTAGTGACGGTCTGAGGGTAGACCGCCACTTCCTGTGTTGCCCCATGAGGGTGGCAACCTCGCTTTTCTCCGACCGTGGTCTCCGTGCGACGGGACTAGTGCGTGGGGTGATTCCCACACGTTGTCGGGCTTGGGCGTTGTTTTCCGTAACTTGAGAGTCTACTCCTTCAGTGACCCTCCACTAGTCGTAGCCTACTAGTACGCGTGTGCTAGTCGCACCAGGGAGTGGTGTACGGGCTGACCTTTAGAGACGGTTTGTGGACCGGTTACCGTTGGGCCCCACGTCTTGCAGCCAGAGTCCGGCTGAGGGGAAAACCGGTCAGAGGGCCAGACCAGGGACGCGCGGTCTGTGTGTGCACACGTGGTTGGGGGCGGTTGGACCCACGTCGACGGGCGTGACCCCAGCTAGTCACTTGTTGTAGTTACTTGTACGGTGTTTGCGCCTCGGGTAGGACCTACCATGTCAGGCGGTTCACCTGCGGTGCGGTGTAAGACGTCAGGGGACGCTACCGGCTGTGCTTCTAGTGGGTGGTACTCCTGTTGAGTACGGAGTGTCAGACTGTCAGTCGTGTGTTTCCGACCTTCGGGTTTTGACGGTTCGACCGTTGAGTTTCGGTCTTCTCGTACCGTGGCGCGTGTGTCGGTTTACGTGCCGTTAGGGTCTAGTTCTGTAGAGTACAGGGCTTTCCTTTCCGAGGTACCTTCCTACCGCTAGGGTAGTGGTTTCTCGTTTTACGAGGTAGGGTTCGAGTGATCCCTACTGAGTCTTGTTCCGAGACTCATTCCCTGCGTGTTTTCACCGTGTTTCAGGTGAGGCGCCACCTTCGGGGAGCGTGTCAGGAGCGCAGCGGAAGCGTGGTGCGGGTGCCCAGAGGTAGTGCCAGAGGTCAGAGCCGGGGGATGCCCCGTGTAGCTGTACTTTTCTTTCTTGTCACTGTACTAGTCGTGGACTACTGTTGCTGTTGTTGTTATTTTATTGTGGACCATGTAAAATGTTAATTCATCTCCTGCTTAATATCATAACTGTTTAATTTCTGCAATTATTTGTGATGCTTGTGTAGTTTCCACACCATCCTTTTAACCCTTCCGAGTCTTCGGGCTCGTGGGTGGCGGTGCGAGTCTCGGGTTATCGGGCCTTCCCGGTAATCGGATTCTCGGGTCGTCACAGCTGGTATCAGAGCGCGGTTGTGGAATTACATGAGAATCATAGGTAATTGTATTGGTCCACTAGTCCATGACGATGATGTGCAGGTGACGCTGGCATTGGGCACCGCGTGTTTTATTCTGACCTTCCGTTTCTGAGTTTTCTGTCTTGTGCTTCAGGAGCGAGGATGGCGCCGAGGAGGAGTTCTCGCTCTCAGCAGGGGCAGTCGGCTGGAGGTCAGGAGATCCAGCAGGGGGTCCAGAGGGACCAGGAGGAGCATAGCAGAGTTCCGGGAGCTACCGAGGCCGCGGATGCTGCGAGGGCTCCGGGGGCCGAGGGTTTTCTCCGTGGCATGTACCATCTCATGGCTCAGCGGTTCGGCGGAGAGGCCGGTGAGGGCTCGTCAGTCAGGGGTGGGCCAGGCCGAGCAGTGAGGGATTTCATGCAGTTTCATCCACCTTACTTTAGCGGCCAGGCAGACCCTGATGCGGCTCGTGATTGGCTTGATGAGATGGAGCGGGTGTTCAGTTCTGCAAAGAGTGCTGTCGAGGACAGAGTGGTGTTGGCCTACAACCAGTTGCAGGGTACGGCTCGGAGGTGGTGGTCTTCCGAGTGGAAGACGTCCTTTCAGCTTCGTCCGCTTGAGCAGATCGAGTGGGATGACTTTGTCAGTGCTTTCGAGCGTACGTACTGTCCAGATATTGTTGCTACGCAGCGGATGCGGGAGTTTCTGGAGCTGGTGCAGGGTGACATGTCCGTGTTGCAGTACAGGGCCCGATTTGTCGAGCTGGGTCGGTACGCACCTCATATCATGGAGCATGAGAGGGTGAGGACGACGCAGTTTGTGCAGGGCTTGAGGCTGGAGCTGAGGCACCATCTGATCGCGAATGGGGCCACTGATCTCGAGACGGCGTCTCGTGTTGCGATTTCCTTGGAGATGGATATGCAGAGGACTCGAGGACCGATCAGCCAGGGGCAGTCTGTGTCAGGTCGCAGCCAGCAGTCGGCTACTCAGCAGCAGGGTTTCTTTCAGTCTGCGTCGGGTGGTTCAGGAGTACCGGCATCGGCAGCTTCGGTGACAGGATCTGCGTCCTTTGGCACGAAGGTCAAAAAGTTCTTCAAGAGAGGGTTCGGCAAGAAGAAGTCCAGGGATCAGGGGCAGGCTTCATCGGGCAGTGTGCAGCAGCCGTTTCCTTTGCAGCGACAGGGATCGGTGGGTGGATCGCGAGGACCTTGTCCACGGTGTAGTGGGACCCACCCAGGCAGGCAGTGCACGGCGCCGATCATCTGTTTTCGGTGTGACCAGCCAGGGCACATGGCGCGTGACTGTCCTCAGAGGCCGCCGCAGCAGCAGGTTTCCCAGCAGCAGCAGCAGCAGGGACAGTATCCGCCGCTACCCAGGTCAGCTAGTGTGGGAGGCAGGCAGAGAGCTCGTGGCCAGATCACGCACTTGACCAGGGCAGAGGCAGTAGCGTCGCAGCTCGTGGAAGGTACCGTTCAGATTTTGGGTTGTGCGGCTCGGGTTTTATTTGATTCTGGCGCGTCTCATTCGTTCATTTCGGAGGATTTCGCGTCGAGCGTCGAGGAGCCGGTGACCCAGTTGTCCTGTGATTTGGCTGTGGAGTTGCCTTCGGGTGACTTTATGGTCACTCCGTATTGCTTCGACCAGGTTCCGGTGTGGATCGATGGGCGGAGTATGCCAGGCAGGTTGTATGCGTTGCAGCTTCGGGATTACGACGTGATTCTAGGCATGGATTGGCTCGAGACTCATGGAGCGGTGGTGGATTGTGGGATGAAGAGGGTCTACTTCCAACATCCGAGCAAGAGGACCTTCTATTTCCAAGGTATCCGTTCCGCCTCTTCTCGATTTCTTATCTCTGCTATTCGAGCCCGTCGATTGCTTGATTCAGGTTGTCAGGGTTTTCTCGCGTCTGTGGTTGTGTCTGACCGGATGGAGCCGAATGTCGAGGACATTGCGGTGGTGTGCGAGTTTCCCGATGTTTTTCCTGAGGAGTTGCCTGGATTACCTCCCCAGCGGGAGATCGATTTCGTGATCGAGGTTGTACCTGGTACGGGACCTTTGGCGAAGGCTCCCTACCGTATGGCCCCCGCGGAGTTGAGGGAGTTGAGGGCGCAGTTGCAGGAACTGTTGGCCAAGGGGTACATTCGTCCGAGCTTTTCCCCTTGGGGTGCGCCCGTGTTGTTTGTGAAGAAGAAGGACGGTAGTCTGCGGTTGTGCATTGACTATCGGCAGCTGAATGACGTGACCATTAAGAACAAGTATCCGTTGCCGCGGATTGATGATTTGTTCGACCAGCTTCAGTCTGCGCGAGTGTTCTCGCGGATTGATTTGCGGTCCGGTTACTATCAGCTGAGAATTCGCGAGTCCGATGTGGAGAAGACTGCGTTCAGTACGAGGTACGGGCATTATGAGTTTCTGGTGATGCCGTTTGGGCTCACCAATGCCCCAGCAGCCTTCATGGACTTGATGCAGAGGGTGTTCCACTCGTATTTGGACCAGTTCGTGGTCATTTTCGTGGATGACATCCTTGTTTATTCGCGGTCTGCTGAGGAGCATGCGTACCATTTGGGTGTGGTACTGCAGACGTTGCGAGATCACCAGTTGTATGCGAAGCTCAGCAAGTGCGAGTTTTGGCTCAGCGAGGTGCACTTTCTGGGGCACGTGATTTCTGGTGATGGCATTTCCGTGGATCCCGCCAAGGTCGAGGCTGTGATGCAATGGCCGAGGCCGAGGTCGGTGACGGAGATCCGGAGTTTCTTGGGGCTTGCGGGTTATTATCGCCGGTTTATCCAGGATTTTTCCCGCATTGCGACCCCGATGACGAGGCTCACGCGGAAGGATGTGCCTTTCGTCTGGTCCGAGGAGTGTGAGCAGAGCTTTAGGAAACTGAAGAGATTGCTCACCTCGGCTCCGGTGTTGGTTTTGCCTTCTGGATCGGGAGGTTTTGTGGTGTGTACAGATGCTTCCGGCGTCGGATTGGGTGCTGTTCTGATGCAGCATGGTAGAGTGGTGGCTTATGCATCTCGGCAGCTAAAGCCCCATGAGGAGAACTACCCTACCCATGACCTTGAGTTGGCGGCAGTGATCTTCGCGCTGAAGATCTGGAGGCATTATCTGTACGGTGAGAAGTTCGAGGTGTTCACTGACCATCAGAGTTTGAGGTATGTGTTCTCGCAGAGAGATCTGAACCTCAGACAGAGGCGCTGGATGGAGTTCATGAAGGACTATGACTTCACCCTGTCTTATCAGCCGGGCAGGATGAATGTCGTCGCCGATGCCTTGAGTCGGAAGGTCGTGATCAGTACCTTGATGCTGAGGAAGTGGAGGCTCTGGGAACAGGTGCCCGAAGTATCTTTCAGGCTCAAGATTCCCCAGGAGCCAGGGTTGGCAGTGCTTGCGAGTCTGACTGTCACTCCTGCTATTCGTCGTCAGGTGACAGAGGCTCAGCATGCGGACCCTGAGTTGCCCCGGATTCTTGCGATGGCTGATGTGGAGCTCGGCGAGGACGGTGCTGCGAGGTTTCGTGGCAGGCTGTACGTCCCAGCGGAGGAGCAGGTTCGTCGTGCGGTGTTACGCGAGGCTCATGGGAGCAGGTACACTGTGCACCCGGGTGCGACGAAGATGTATCGGAACTTGCGGAGGCAGTTCTGGTGGCCTGGCATGAAGAGAGATGTGGCCGAGTTTGTGGCCAGGTGCCTGATCTGTCAGCAAGTGAAGGCGGAGCATCAGCGACCAGGCGGTACTCTCCAGCCCTTGGATGTTCCTGCTTGGAAGTGGGACCATGTGACCACGGATTTTGTGGTGGGGTTGCCCAGAACCCCGACTGGGCAGGACAGTATTTGGTTGCTGGTGGATCGGCTGACGAAGGTGACGCGGTTGCTACCGGTCAAAGTCAGCTGGAGCGTGCCTAAGTTGGCTCGTCTTTATGTGGAGCGGATCGTGCCGTTGCATGGGGTTCCCATTTCGATCGTGTCGGATCGGGATCCGCGCTTCACTTCTGGATTCTGGAGGAGTTTCCAGCGAGCTCTTGGCACGGAGTTGGCATTTAGCTCGGCGTATCATCCACAGTCAGATGGTCAGTCTGAGAGGACCATTCAGACTTTGGAGGACATGCTGAGATCCTGCTGCCTGGAGTGGCAGGGGAGTTGGATTCATCACCTACCGTTAGTGGAGTTTGCCTATAACAACAGCTTTCATTCGAGCATCGGCATGGCTCCTTATGAGGCATTGTATGGGCGTCCTTGTCGGACTCCACTTGATTGGTTTGAGGTGGGTGAGCGTGTTTTGACGGGACCGGAATTGGTGCAGCAATGTGTGGATGTTGTGCACCTGGTTCGTCAGAACATGTTGGCGGCCCAGAGTCGGCAGAAGAGCTATGCTGACCGTAGGCGGCAGCCCCTCGAGTTCGCCGTGGGCGATCATGTGTTCTTGAGAGTTTCTCCGATGAAGGGGGTGATGCGGTTTGGACGGCGTGGGAAGCTGAGTCCCCGCTATATTGGTCCTTTCGCGATTGTGGAGCGCATCGGTGAGGTTGCTTACCGGTTGCAGTTACCCTCTGAGTTGGCGTCGGTGCATGACGTGTTCCACGTCTCTATGTTGCGGAAGTTTATGCCCGATGACTCTCATGTGCTCGAGTTTTCCGTTTGGCCTGAGGTGACTCCAGATCTTTCTCTCCCAGAGTTTCCGATCCGCGTGGAGGATAGGCGAGAGCAGCGCCTGCGGAACAAGGTTATTCCCTTGGTAAAGGTCGTGTGGCAACGACACTCTGGTGGTGAGGCTTCGTGGGAACGTGAGGACGAGATGCGTCAGCAGTTCCCGTACCTGTTTGAGTGAGTCTTCCTCTTCTTTCCCCTTGGGTTGTTCTCAATTTCGAGGACGAAATTCCTTAAGGGGGGAGGGCTGTAATATCCCGGACCTTTCGGATCCTTTTTCGTGGGTCCCGGATCTGGTTTTCGGAGCGTCCGGCTCCGTTGTGTCCGAAATTTCGTTTCGGACATCTTTCGTGTTCGGATCGGCGCGATCCGGAGTCGTTTCGGAGGCCCGGAGGCGTTCCGCGGCTTTTTCCGCGTGTGTTTTCCGATTCCCGGTGTGTGTTTCGGCTTTTCTCTTCGGACGCTCGTTGCGGGTGAACCGGGCTGTTCGCACGGACACGAGTGGTACCGTTGCGATCGGTGCGTTCCGAGGATCGCGGGGGTGTGATTTCCTAATTTTTGGAATTTTACGGATTTTCCGGGTTTTTCTATAAAACCCTTTTTCTTTTCTCTCTCCCCCACCATCTTCTTCTTCCTCTCTTCTTCTTCCTCTCTTCTTCTTCCTCCTTCCTCCTCCACCGTGTCTCCCTCCCTCTCCCTCTCTTCCTCCCGGTTGGCCACGGCGAGCTCCCCTTCGGCTGCAGACGGCGGCGGGGCGACGGCGCGGTGACGTGGGCGGCGGCGAGGCGGTCGTGGGGGCGTGCGGCGAGCGTGGGAAGCTTAAGGAAGAACGAGGGTTTTCAAGCGTTCTTCGCGATTCGTGGACGATCCGGCGGAGCATTCGCTCCATTGAGGTAGGGTGACGTTCCCTAGCTCTTCGCCGTTCTTTTCCGTGGTTTGTAGGCCGCGGGGAGGCCGAGAGAGGCATGTTTGGGCGTTTTTGGGGTTTTTCCATGTTTTGGGGTGAGCCGCCCGATCTATGGTTTTAGCCCATGATTCTATGTTTTGGTGGCTTAGATGCATGCTAGGGGTCCCCAGGGGTCTTCCCCCTTGTTTTCCCCCTCTCCGGTGGAGGTACGGGGGCGTGGTTGGTGTTTTTGGGGTTTTCCCGCCGTAGCGTGCTCTGGGGCAAGCGACGGTCACTCCAGTGACCGTCACATGCTTGTAACGCCCCTAGAGGGGTGCGTTACTTCCCTGGGTGTTGGCCTTTGGGGTCGAGGGCTGTAACGGTCCTGCGACTGGCCGCCGTTTGCTAGTGACGCCCCTGGGCTGGGCCGTCACATGCGTTTCGACCGTTGTGTTTTGACCGTTGGGGGTCAGGCCATGTAACGCACCGAGATAGGCGCGTTACTTGCGTGTAACGCACTGGGGCAGGAGCGTTACTTCCTGTTGTCCCCCATGTGGATGGGCCAAGCGACGCACTGGGCTCAGCGCGTTACTTACAAGCGACGCGCTGGGGCAGGCGCGTCACTTCCCTTTCCATCCCGAGCGTGAAGGCCATGCGACGCGCTGGTCTAGGCGCGTCACATGCGAGTAACGCACTGAGCCCGACGCGTTGCTTGCAAGCGACGCGCCAGGGTAAGCGCGTTACTTTCCCTGTGGTTTTGGAGGGTGTGGGGCGCCGTGTGACGCCCTGGCCTAGGTGCGCCGCTTCCAAGCGACGCACTAGGGTAAGCGCGTCGCCTCCCCCTACCCCCTGGCCGTGTGACGGTCCGCCTTAGACCGCTATTTCCAAGTGACGGCCCTAGAGTGGACCGCCATTTGGTAGTGACGGTCTGAGGGTAGACCGCCACTTCCTGTGTTGCCCCATGAGGGTGGCAACCTCGCTTTTCTCCGACCGTGGTCTCCGTGCGACGGGACTAGTGCGTGGGGTGATTCCCACACGTTGTCGGGCTTGGGCGTTGTTTTCCGTAACTTGAGAGTCTACTCCTTCAGTGACCCTCCACTAGTCGTAGCCTACTAGTACGCGTGTGCTAGTCGCACCAGGGAGTGGTGTACGGGCTGACCTTTAGAGACGGTTTGTGGACCGGTTACCGTTGGGCCCCACGTCTTGCAGCCAGAGTCCGGCTGAGGGGAAAACCGGTCAGAGGGCCAGACCAGGGACGCGCGGTCTGTGTGTGCACACGTGGTTGGGGGCGGTTGGACCCACGTCGACGGGCGTGACCCCAGCTAGTCACTTGTTGTAGTTACTTGTACGGTGTTTGCGCCTCGGGTAGGACCTACCATGTCAGGCGGTTCACCTGCGGTGCGGTGTAAGACGTCAGGGGACGCTACCGGCTGTGCTTCTAGTGGGTGGTACTCCTGTTGAGTACGGAGTGTCAGACTGTCAGTCGTGTGTTTCCGACCTTCGGGTTTTGACGGTTCGACCGTTGAGTTTCGGTCTTCTCGTACCGTGGCGCGTGTGTCGGTTTGCGTGCCGTTAGGGTCTAGTTCTGTAGAGTACAGGGCTTTCCTTTCCGAGGTACCTTCCTACCGCTAGGGTAGTGGTTTCTCGTTTTACGAGGTAGGGTTCGAGTGATCCCTACTGAGTCTTGTTCCGAGACTCATTCCCTGCGTGTTTTCACCGTGTTTCAGGTGAGGCGCCACCTTCGGGGAGCGTGTCAGGAGCGCAGCGGAAGCGTGGTGCGGGTGCCCAGAGGTAGTGCCAGAGGTCAGAGCCGGGGGATGCCCCGTGTAGCTGTACTTTTCTTTCTTGTCACTGTACTAGTCGTGGACTACTGTTGCTGTTGTTGTTATTTTATTGTGGACCATGTAAAATGTTAATTCATCTCCTGCTTAATATCATAACTGTTTAATTTCTGCAATTATTTGTGATGCTTGTGTAGTTTCCACACCATCCTTTTAACCCTTCCGAGTCTTCGGGCTCGTGGGTGGCGGTGCGAGTCTCGGGTTATCGGGCCTTCCCGGTAATCGGATTCTCGGGTCGTTACAAAAGCCCTCTCCATCGGCCGGTCGAAGGGAGAGGAAGAAGCAACACGCCATCTCCCGCTTCTGAGGTAGGCGCGATCACTTTCTTTATTTTGAGGTCTCCGGCCCCTAGCGATCACATCATATTCTCGAGGCCGTAGAGAGTCATTTCCCGCAATGGCCGTTTAAATTCCTGTAACTTATATTCTGCATTGTTCTTATATCTGTTTCTTATATCTGTTATATCCTCGAGGCCGTGGCGAGTCATTTCCCGCAATGGCCGTTTGAATTTCCGTCATTGATATTCTGTGCTGTGGTTATATCTGCTCATATTCTCGAGGCCGCGGCGAGTCACTTCCCTCAATGGCCGTTTAAATTCCTGTTGCTTGTATTATGTACTCTTCTCATATCTGCTCATATTCTCGAGGCCGCGGCGAGTCACTTCCCGCAATGGCCGTTTAAATCACTGTCACTTAAATTCTGCACTTTTCCCATCCCCCGAGGTCGCGGAGAGTCATTTCCCGCTATGGCCGTTTAATCCCCATATCTTATTACATTGCATCTGTCCCGCACGCCCCGCGTGAGCAATCTCCCATGGTGGTCTCTCTTCTCTCTCTCTCTTCTGTCTGTGTTGCAGCAAAACGAGCCCCTCGCTCGCTCCGCTTCGCCTCCTTCGACAAATTCCGCGTGACGTCGCTCACAGTGGGGAAGGTAGACCCTCCTAAACGCTCTCTTCATATCCCACCATGACTCGATGGGCCTTTGCCTCCTATTCTCCCTCAAGTATTCTATGTCCCTCCATATTTTGGCGACTTCGTAGAAAAGTCATCTTGAGGCAAAGTTGACTTCCATGGGACCGGACATAATGTAAACCTCAAAGTATTGGTCCATAACGGCTTCCCACTCTAGGTAGTCACTCGGGTCTTGGAAGCCATAGAAGTCCCGGGCTACGGGCCTACGGGAGTGGTCGGGTTGGTTTTCCCATCTTTGGGCATATCGCCACCATGCATAGGATGCGGGCCCATGGTAATGCATGGGACACGGGGAAGCTAGTGGATGGCCATGCCGACACGTGGAGACAAGACACTAGACACGACCCTAAACACTAATGTAATGTTGGAGTGCAGACTCGACTATGAAACTAAACACAACCAAGATCTGATACGTGGCGGAGTTGCGGGATCCGAAGATCCTCTCTCGCAAGTGTGCGGCCGTCCCGATAGGCATAGCCTACCGTTCGGACAACACCTTTCTATATACCAAATAAAGGTAAGCGATGCAACCTTGAACCGACTTAAACTTAGACTCGACTTAAATGACTCTCTTTTTTGTGTGTTTTTAAACAAGACTACCCTAGACTCAACTGGCGCTCTGATACCAAACTGATGCGGGACGGACACGCGAACTGGGACTCTAGCTCGCGGGTGTCGCTAGCGAGGGATGTATGGGACCGTGCGCGGTTGAGAAACCGACAATGAGTCGGGTAGTCGGCTCTTCCGTGCTCGGATCGAGTCACGGGACGGGTCTCGCTCTCTCTCTCGCAGCGATGATAAAATAGATATCGAGCTAAATTAACCTATCACATGCTCTCTAGCAGTGGCATAAGAAAATATACGAGTAAAGCAAAATATCGAGGGGGGAGTGAATACGATACCTCCACGCTTCGGGCGTGGGGAAGACGACCCCGGCCAAGTACGGTAACTCCTGGTAATAAAATATTATAATAATTATAGAAGTTAATTTTGTTGCCCACTCCATGCAGGGAGGTAAAGGGCTACAATGGGGCCCGGGAGGATCGATCTTGAGTTGACGGGCAGCGTTTTGATGTAGCTTTTGAAGCCCGCGTACTCACGAACGTGGGGCCCATGTGCTGGTCGGTGGGTCCGAGTGGGCCCGGCGTGGTACCGATGTAACGTTGGCTCCTGGAGAGGTGCTCCCTGGGACGGCGGCACGCTGGTTCGCCTTGCGGAAGGCGAGTCGGCCCCGGTCTTCACTTGTTGACTTTGCTGTCCACAGATCTGAAGTTCTATTTTTACAGCGCGCGACCCGACGAGAACTGCTGCTGCGATCAATCCCGATGTCAGATCGACGCGAGACTAGTGCCGTTGGAAAGATGATTCAAAATACTTCGACCGAGGACTATGGCAGGAATTTTGAAGGCTCTGTATTTTTCGTGGTGGATTTATGAACAGACTGACTGACAGACTCAGAAAACTCGGGATAGAAATATATTTTCCTGAGAATAGATGTTGACCGTGGCTTAAACCTCAGATCTGGAAGTTGACCTATTCATGAAAGTTGGAGAGGGATAAGTAAGGAAGATGGGAGTATTTTTTGTAGATTTTTTAGTGGAGGTTTAATAGGGGAAACAGAATTTATGACACTGATGGGTCAAATCTAGACTGCACATGACAGAACTGAAATTTGACTGAGTTTTAATTTTTTGGAAGGAGAAAAGAGCTCCTAAATTCGAGGGAAAATTATTGGAGATGGGCTTTGGTGGGCAGAATATCCAGTCCAAATTTGGACTCAATCAGAAAGGGGAAGGGGGTCGAACAATGGATGAACTAGGCTGCTGTGACACAAAACAGAACTAAGACAGATTTGGAGGCTGGAAAAGACGAGACGGGAAAAATAGAAAACGATGGCTAGAAAATAGGATAATTTTTTTGGGTGAGGGTATTGGCATAGTGAACCTACCCTCAAAATTTGGGGTCAAGTAAATTCGTAGATTAGGATCTAAAATTCGGACATGGAGGCTCTGTCCTGATTTGGGCAGAACTCCGGCGATGGTGGCGGCGGCGCGATGGCGACACGAAGGCGGCGGCGACAGAAGTAGAACTCAGAGGGGCCAATGAGAAGATAGAAGGGCTTCACACCCTAGATTTGGCAGAAATCCATCTGCAAGAGAGGGGAGGAGAGAGGAGGAGGGCGCACCCTTCTTTGACTCAAACCAAATTCACAATTTTCTCTTCATTAATTCTACTAAAATAGGAATTACATGGTATTTGTATGAAATGTAAAATGACCCTAATTAACCTCAGATCTAAGTTAGGGGAGGGGTAAATGGGGGAGATCATAAGTATTTCTCCAATGTGGTTTGGAACCACATTTAATATCAATATAAGGGGGGCGCCCCCTTGACTATAAGGGAGGCATCTTGGACATTTTTTACCACTTGTCCCCCTTGAATGGTCAATCCATCTAGAAGCCACCTAGGACCTTGGACCAGCCCCACATGGATCCCAAGATGCCACTTGGACCAATGAGGAATGAGTGGAGAGTCCTGCATGGCCTACATGGTCTTTTACACAAAAATCTAAAGATCCTCAGGGAATGACAAATTGACTTATGAAGCCTTACAATTGCATACATGTTTTTCCAAGGATATAAATGTAAACTGAAAGGACTCAAATGTAAAATAAAAAGTTAGTAGTCTTGCTCTGATGTCCCCATCAGTTGTAGGGTAGGGGGAGCGGGGTTCAGGCAGCGGCAGAGGGAGGGGGGTCCAACAGGGGGATTGTTGCATAGGGGGAGAGGCGTTACGATAGCATAGGAGGAGGGACGGGGTCGACAGGAGGGAGGGGAGAGGTGTTGCAAGATATTTTTATTTTATTTTAACTTAAGATATTTTGATATTTTTATAAGTCTAGTTAGGATTAATCATAGTTAAATTCACATGTGATAATGTACAATTACAGTGATGATATTTATGCACAATATGAATTAATATAGTGATATATCTGTTAATATATTATTTTTTCAATTCACTTTTAACCATGATTTGTCGACCCGGTGCTGGTCGCCCCGACTCGCACGACCCGACCCGACCCAGGCCGGGACCGGGTCGGCCGGACCATGGGTCGTCACCGGGTCGATCCATTATTTTAATATTATATTATATTATATTTTATATATAATGTATCTTTTTCTGTTTTATTTTATTATTTTATAATATGTATATATATATATATATATATAGTGATTTTTTAGAACGGGACAGACCGGGTTAGATCGAGACGGGACCGACCCGACCCAGGCTGAGATCGGGTCGGCCGTGTCGACAAACCTTACTTTTAACAACAATTTATTAACAAAAATCTCTATTTATTATCAAACCAAACTTTTTATTGAACTTGAAAAATCAAATCTTGTTTGATAAAAAAAATAATCAAATCTTATTATTTTCAAATTTGGCTAGTTTATAACAATGAAATCTAATCCAGTCCAATTCAAGCTCTTTGAAGCATAAATAATTTGACTTTTTTTATTGAACTCGAGCTATTAGAATGGTGGAATGTTACTCTTTCAAATTCCACTAGTTTAACAACGAAATCTAATCAAGTCTAATTAAAGCTCTTCTAGAAGTTATATAATATTTGAGAACTTGTTTGAACTGCTATGTGAATAAAATGAAATATTTTTTGAGTATTAATCGAGCTTGTTCGTGAACATAAATGAATATTTCTTCTCTAGGTCATAATGCCTTACAAACAAGTTACGTTGAAAGAGTTTTCTACTTTTTTTTTTTTTGCATGTGTGGACCATGAAATCTTGTATATTTTGGGTTATACATGAGAAAACAACATACTAGTGATACATTCTTAAAATTCAAATATAATTTATATATTATTTTTGACAAATTTAAAATTCTACATTTTAAAAATAAAAATTTTATTTCCCTCAATCTGTATCTTCATTTAGATTTTTTTGAGGATATGATACTCATTTTATAATTGATGTAAGTACTACTTTAATTGTAACCAAGAGGGATAAATATCCATAATAGAAGTGTCGAGGTAATAACAGATTTAGGTGTACAGTATCAAAAGAATTAAGGGAAAATTACTTATATATCTCTAAAAATTCATGAATTATCATTGTACCCCACATTTATAGAATTTATTGTAGACCCACAAAATTTCTTAACCCGAGTAACCATGCCCCTGCAGTTACCTTTTGTCCTGATGGAGGTAATGGCCTATACGCGTGGACCCGTTTACCCCTTCCCCTTCCCCTCCCTTATCACGGCCCCTTCTCTATAGGGAGAGAGCGAGAGAAGGCCATGGCGGTCCTCTTCAGCGCCAACAAGAGAGCGACAAAGAGAAAGAGGGTGAGAGAGTAGGGATCTCTGTATGCGACAAAGAGAGGGGGGAGAGAGAGCTCTACCCAGTGAGAGAGAGAGGGGGAAGGGCATCAGATGGGGTCTCCCTCTCTCGCTCCAGCACCCCCTCGTGCACACATAGAGAGAGAGAGAGATAGCACATAGATTTGGGGTGCACAAAGATCATCGACACCCCCTGGCATGCACCCTGCCGCCCTCGTCAACTTGACCGAGATGAGGTACTTGGATTTGGCATGCTCAGAGATCGTCGGCCACCCTCTGCGACTTGACGGAGCTCGAGCACCAACAACATGAGGCCGTCTGTGAAGTAGCTGCGAGTGTCACATTGGCACCGCCCAGCTCTGCCACCCCCTTCCTTTGGGCCACCCACTGTCTTCGTCCCCCTCTCCTAGGCTCTCTCTCACTTTGTTCCTTACAACGCCACTAGTTCCTCTAAGAACCACACCTCGCTCCCACCCCCTCGTCAACCTCTCCTTCTGCTTGTAGTCCATCCGCACGGCGGCCCCCTCCCTCCCCTCCCTCACCACCGCCTACACTACCCTCAGCCTGGCCGTTGGTTCCACCTCCCCCGCGCCCTCCTTTGCACCACCCATGTCGAACCAGAAGATCACATTATCCCCGACATGGGATTCATATTCTCCACAATCAATGGTGAGAGCTAGGGATATCAAAAATACCCGCAAACTCGATTACCCGCATCACCCGACCGATGATGGGTCGGATAATACCCGAATAAACGGATATGGATTCGAGTTCGGATATGTTTAAAATACCCATTTCATATTTAGATAGGGTATGGATTTAGTGCACCCGAATCCATACCCGATCCGAACCCACTCTTAATAACTTATTGTGCATGTTAGGCCTATGATTTTGACATGAACTTAACCCGTTACTCGTCTTGTTGAGTTCGTGAGTTTGGACTTCTTACTAAATTGTAAAGATATTTTTATAAAATATAAAAATTACTTTAGAAAGGAAAGAATTGACCGAATTTCTATTTTTCTAAGTCTCATAAATCTCACATTTTCTTGGAGGTTGATGTAGACTCATGTTTTATGGACGGATATGGATATCCGTGGATATATCCATACTCGTGACGGATATACTCGTATCCATATCCGCCAAAATAATAGGGTATTATTCGGGTATGATATTTATAAAAATTTTCACGGATTGGGTATGGTATTGGCCTACCTGAGCCGAACCCGATCCATTTACATCCCTAGTTAGAGCAATGCGTTCCATCAATAGCAAACACCTCCATTTGCTTAATGGGTATTCACAAGTTTTAATTTTGATCCTTTCTTTGGACCCCCACGCATCGCTTTACTAGAAATGAACTTGGTAGATTACCACTCATCTGCGATTACAACGACGGCCAACTTCGTCGCTTGCGGCCAGCCACCGGTGAAGGCACTATTGAAGGATAAGATGGAACTAGCCGGTCCCCCCCACCTGACCCAATTGCCGTAACCACACCGCCAAATGATGCCGTACATCACAATGGATGACACTAGATGATGTAGCAGACATCGCGGGACCTCACGGAGTGTCGATAGATGGCGTCTCATCTCCTGTGGCGGCCCTCACCCTCCTCCCCACCTGTCACCCTCGCCTCCCCTCCCCTCCGACTGCGCTCTCCTCTGGTAACTCTTGCCCCCTTCATCATCGTCCAGCTAGAACTAGCATTCACCGTGACTGGGTGGGGTGGGGTGAGGTGGAGGGGAGGAGGGCGTGGGCGACCGTAAGGAAGGAGGGTGCCAGAGGAGACTTACTCACGATCTACCGTAGAGAGAGAGAGAGAGAGAGAGAGAGAGAGAGAGAGAGAGAGAGAGAGAGAGAGAGAGAGAGAGAGAGAGAGAGAGAGAGAGAGTATAACCAAGGTAAGAGGGTAGGTTAGTCATTTTTCCCATGTTAACCCACTTCTGGATAACGATCGTGAGGCACCATTGATGGTAGGGGGCAGAACATTAGGTTTAAAGAATTTGGGAGTTTATGGGTAAATTTCATAAAAAATATAATTTGTGAATTTTTTAGCGGTATATCATTAATTTTTCCAAGAATTAAAAGTAACTTCGGACTATAGAGAGAATAAATAGGGTTGGGACAATTTTGGAGAATTTTACTCTCTCACCCTCTTTCTCCATATCTCTCTATATCTTTTCAAAATCCGATGGGACAGGGCGCCATTTGAAAATACGATTGGATTGTTGGGAGATTCTAATGATTTGAATCTATTAAATTTTAGATTTAGATAATGATAATCTTTAGGTAATGATAATCTTTAATGTGTGACTCTCTGCTGGGATATTGTCTTAAGAATGAAGGTGATTTTTTGTCATTTTATGAGACTAACACTCTTGATAGGAAAAGGATGATGGATCCGCCTTATAAAGGGACAGACACCTTGCTGACTTCTAATATGAGATTAAAGTGTGGATACAACATATACCCCTTTTAGAGGTAGAAGTGTTGTATTGTAGAGGGGGCAACTTGCGTGGTCGCCATCATGCGGTAGGGAGCAATGAATGGGAACTTTTGTCTTGGGTGTGGTAATCACTATTTCTCTTTGCTGAGCTTTATGGGGAGTCTGGTTATAATTTTTTTCTCTTAAAATAAAAATTTGGAAAGAGGAGTTTACTCGATTACGTTTGGTAAGGTCTCTCTCATTTTTTAGGATGAAATCTTATCCCGTATAAATCTCTCTCAAAATAAAAATAAGTTTGGAATAAATTTTTTTTCCAAAAGAATGTTGCAGGACGTCACACGACTCGTTGCACGTCCTTCCTCTCCGCTTTTGGTCTCAACTTGGTAGTTTCGCTCTGCTTTTCGAGGAGAATCTACGATTTGAACTCACCGCGACGTCGACCTCGACCTCCTACGCAGAACCTCTCCGGAGCTATGAATGCCTCGTGCACCTCCTCGCCAGGTCCCTCTTCACCATCGTTGTCAGGATCAACCTCATCTTCGGACTTCACAGGATGGCATCGAGGAGTACAGTGGACGGAGGAGACGATGGTACGAGGGCTTCTTCTGGCTTTCTCCCCCGCAGTTGCTCCGTGGCCTCTGGAACAACACATTCCTCTTCGTTCCATCTGCCAGACGACAAGGCCGCCAGCTCGGCGGCACATGTCAGGCTCTTCTGTTCCTGCCCTCTCGAGGGCCCAATATCGAACTGGCATTGTAACGACCCGAGAATCCGGTTACCGGGAAGGCCCGATAACCTGAGACTCGAACCACTGCCCACGAGCGGGAGGCTCGAAAGGGCTAAAAAGGAGTGTGGAGGAACAAAGAAATAAGAAATAAGGCAGGACAATTCAACAATTAACAGAAATAAATAAACAACTACAACAGAGTCCAGTCCAACAGGCAGTACAGTCTAAAGCAGTAAAACGTACCACATGCCAAGTGAACACTCGGCCCGGCAAGCTGGCAACTAAGAACCTCCACGCAACGCCCTCGAACCTCGAGGAAGAACCGCCGCACCTGAAACGCAGGGGTGAGCCTCCTGTCACTGGCCCAGTAGGGATCCCGCGGAACCCCAACTGAGAACAACGGCGGCACGGAAAGCAGTAACTACGAAAGCAGGAATGTAACTACGGTGGCCGGTAAAACCTCGGCTCTACAGCTATTCCTACTGTACCAGAAAACACGACCCGGTCTCCCGTCGGGGGACAACCAAGCCACGCACCCGACCACCCGATTCCACGATAGGGGACCACCAGACATGAACCGCCCTACCCACGCTACTAGGAAAACGCCATGATATCTCCGCAGCGGAGGCCTGCCCTCATGGAAGGGCCCAAGCCAAGACCACACGATCAGGAAACACGGTCACGACCTCACCGTCGTGAACACAACGCTGTCTGGAGAAAGGCCCTCGGTGACACTTACCGGAAACCCCAGACCTCGACTCCGGGAACACTCCCGAAACCACTCACGAAGTCCCGTCTCGCGGACGGAAACAGAACCCGGTAGACGACAACTCACGTTACGTGATAGAAGCACCACCCACTAGAAGAACGACCGGATGCGTCCCCTGACGTCTTACACCGCGTCACAAGTGTCTAGCTACAACACCCCAGGCGGTAACTCAGATACACTCAGTAACAAGTACCACAGAAGAAGGACTAGTTGGGGTCGCGCCTGCCGGCTCCGTCCGACGCCCCCAACCTCGTGTGCACACTCAGACCATACGCCCTAGGCCTGTCCTCTAGCTGGTAATTCCCCCTAAGCCCGGACTCGGCTGTACGTGGGGGCCCTACGGTAACCAGCCTACTCACCGTCTCCCTCGGGTCAGCCGCTCCACCACTCCCAGGTGGGTCAGCACACGCGTGCCGTAAGAAGGCTACGACTAGTGGACGTGTCACAGAACGTGGACACAGGAAACTACGCACGCACCCATTGCGAGTATCGCGAAGTAACAGGTGGCACGACGCCACCAGACTCTAGATGGTCCACTAGACCTACTAAACTCAACGGTCTTTGAGTCACAAGACTCGGAGTCGAGACCGTTGCACATGACAGCACTAAGCCGTCAATCTGGCCTAATCCCTAGGTCCAAAACCACAATGCAATAACTCACGAGGCAGTTCACAACTGCCGAGACCCATCCCTCGAGGAGGGAACTTAAGAAACCTCCAGCCCCAGGTTGGGAGACTCGACTCACCGTCCAAGGCCACACGCTTGGCCCACTCGGAAGCCACCTTCCAGAGAAGCAACGACTTGCGGGGAAACCTCACTGCACTCACACCGATACATGGTGACTCGATCTAGCAAGAACACGGAAGCCCGGAACACCTGGGGTCACCGGGACCCACCAAGCCCACGGGCATACTTATCGAGGTAACACGGTACCTCCAGACACCCCAAAACATGGTAACGAAACCCACGGGGTGTCTGGGACACACACGGCCCAAGGGGAGCACGAGACAGCAGGACAGATCGCGCTAGGATCACCTAGCGCGACAAGACAGAACTCGCTAGGATCCCCTAGCGCGACTAGACAGGTCGCGCTAGGAACCCCTAGCGCGACAAGGAAGAACGCACTAGGATCCCCTAGCGCGACTAGGCAGATCGCGCTAGGGGACAAGGCAGAACGCGCTAGGACCCTATAGCGCGACAGGAATCGCCTAACTGTTCATCTTCTCCGATGAACGCGCCCCATCGGGGCGGCGCGACCCTCAAGAACGCGCTACCTGAGACTAGCGTGTTCTCAGTCCGCGCCCGGAAGAACGGGAAAACGGCGGGAAATCTATTCCACGCGCCATTCACCCCCAGGTGAAGGGGAAACAAAAGGGAAAACATTCCCCAACCTCTCCTGCACCGAGAGGACCCATTTAAACCCCAAAAACACAATCAAAACACAAGATTCGGCTCACACACCCAAAAATATGCATTTTACCCAAAACGCCCAAACAAGCCCGCTCGGCTCACCACGGCCTACAAAACTCGCGGGAAATAAAGTACGCGTGTTGAGGGTCCATCTCCCTACCTCCATCAAAGATTCGACGCACCGCGGACGCCGATCCACGAAGAAAACGCCGTTGAAGCCTCGCCGTTCCACGAACCCACGGCCGAGCTTCACCACGCCTCCACCACCTCGATCCTCACCCATCCTCGCCCACGCTCCACCCCGTCGGCCGCCGGAGAGAGAGGGAGAGAGGAGAGAGCGTGAGAAGAGAGAGGGAGAGAAGAGAGAAATGAGAGGGGAGAGAGAGAAAAAGGTTATATATATAGGAAAATCTGGAAAATTCAGAAAATACCAAAAATAGGAAAATCACATTTCCGCAATCCTCGGAACGCACCGATCGCAACGGTACCACACTCGCCTAGGTGAACGGCCCGGTTCACCCGCAACGAGGTTCCGAAGGAATTATCGAAACACACACCGGGAATTGGAAAACACATGCGAAAAAGTCACGGAACGCTTCCGGGCCTCCGAAACAACTCCGGATCGCGCCGATCGGAACACGAAAAATGTCCGAAACAAAATTTCGGACACAACGGAGTCTGACACTCCGAGAAACCAGATCCTGGACCTACGAACAAGGATCCGAAAAAATCCAGGGCATCACAGGCATCCTCAGCGCCGATGATATTTCTCTTCTATTGCTGATGGATACTAGGCCTAAGTTGCTATGCGCTCCTACGTCGACCCTTGGCGTCTCTACTCTGGCTCTGCACTATACAAATATCATCATTGTCATTGACAAGCTCTTCATGTCGCCACACTTGATCGGTCACGAGACACGAGATGAATTATACATGATGCTATCCACCATCATCAGGGTAGCTCTGAGGACAACACCAAAGTCGTATGCCAAAAATTTGGCCTCGTGCATCTGTAACCCTATTCTTGTTGCATAGTGGAGCGACGCGGTAGCGAGGATACTATAATGGTTAGCCCCGGGTGCTCATAATATGATAAGGTGGTAGACTAAACGAAATTACGAGCAGCAACACCATGTCTCGAGATCCAATGCACTTCTTCTGCATACCCTCTTCGCAAATTAGCCCAAGACAGAAGCCGCCATTGTGGGATCTTGTTGGTTTGAATTACCTATGGAGGTTCGTGAGGGAAATGAATGACAAAGCCATACTAGAGTGTCAGCAACAAAGAATTTTCATGATTTGCGCAAGCAGAAAGTAAGGCTCCCCAAACAGATCTGGCATTTGAAAGTGAAGTTACATTCTTTATGAAGATTTCTGCATCATTCAAAAGTCTCTGACGACCATAGAGGTCTACCATACAAGTATAATACTCACTTGTAAGAGATATTTCATAAACTTGAGTCATAAAATCAAAAAAAAAATGATGGCCTTCATCCACTAGACATGTGTGACAACGTGCAACTAAAATTTAACTCTATCTGGTTTCACCCCCCATCTTATATCGTCTAACGTTATGATTATGTTAATGAATTTGAAGGCATTAGATTATGACTTCTTTCAATAACTTATCTATCTTCTTTTATGAATGATATAAATCTCCTTTGAAAAAAATCCCCCCACTTTAATAAAAAAATGAAAAATGTATGCCAAACAAACAATTGTACACAAATTTTAAAAATTATGACACTTTTTGTCAAACATGTTATTATCACTTTTTATCAAGTTTAAAATTTAAGTCAAAAACTGACACAACATAATTTTTTAGATAGAAATAACTTTTAAAAAAATATATTCGCAAACACCCTATTAAGAGAGAAATCAATTGTTAACTTGAGGATATTTTTGTCGATGGATGTTCCAATGAGAAGAACAATGAGATCTGTAAGTCTCAATTTGACATGGAGTTATGTTAAAGGTGGACTAATTCAACCTGATTAAAGTAGTCCGGAGTTAACCCATTTTTAATTTGATAAGAGGGGAGTTAATCCGAGAGTAAGGAGGTGAGCTAACCTATTTTTAATCCAGTGCGATTTGATAAGTAGTAAGTTAACCTGGTAATGATTACAAATAAAAAATTATATTTATATATCTTTTCAATTTTTTTTAATATATCTCCCATTCTCTCAACCTCTCTCCTCTCCCCTCTCTCTTATGTCACTGTATCTCTATCTCTCTCTCACACACATTAATTACTAGTTTAGGTTACTATTCATCTTTAAAAATTTTATTTTATCTTAATTTTAAATTATTTTTAATATATACTACAAATTGAATATATCATAAAAATAAAAATATTTTGATATAAAACATAATTAATCTCACAAATTAAAATTTAAAACATATAAACGTCATTAATTACAAGCCAAGATTACTATTCACCTTTAAAAATATTTTATTTTAATTTTTAAATCTTTTTATTATATTCTATAAATTAGATATATCATGAAAATATTTTTTTGATAAAACATCATTAATCTCTCTAATTAAAATTTAATAAGTCACAAATGTTTTTTTAAAAATACTATTTATCTTAATATTTTTATTTTTATTTTTTAAACTCATAATTTTTTAATAAAATGTATATGATAAATATATCATTATCATAATAAAATATATGACAAAATCTATCATTAATGCGAGAGAGAGCGTGCGAGAGAGAGAGGAGAGAGAGCAAGAGAGAGAGGAGAGAGAGGAGTGAGAGTGCGAGAGAGATTGCGCGTGAGAGAGGGTGAGAGAGAGGGAGGAGAGAGAGTGAGAGAGAGACGGAGAGAGCGTGAGAGATGGAGCATTAAATGCGCATTTAATTAATGAAGTTATTCCACTTCTAAACCCACCTCCGCGATGGATTCTGTAGGTGTTAACCCATAGTTAGCCCTGATTTTAATCTGATTAAACCAAAATTGCTATCAAACTACAAAAAGGGTTAGCCCTGGGCTAACTTCCGGTTAACCCAGGGCTAATCCTCAATCAAATTGGGGATAAGAAATATCCGCCTTTTATGGTCAGGGGTTAACCCTAGGGGCATTGTTGTAACATTTTGATAAAAATAAAGAATCGTCCAACTTGCTCTAATGATTAATCATCTCCCCATACTAGGCACTCTCTAGGACGGGGAGTGTCAAGTCCCTAAGTGTTTGGTCGCCCTAGTGGGGGTGGGTTAGTGGGGTGCCCCTTTTTCGTGCGTCTTCGGATTACACGTGTAGCAACGTCTCTCAGAGGCACTGGAGCTATCTTTCGGTGCCCCGTTCAATTTTAGGTTCGATCTCCCCTCCCTTCCCCTCCCCGAGTCTCGTTCCCCGGACAAAAAAAATTTGACAAAAACAACAATATATGTTCAAATAATTTCTAAGAATGATATTTTTATATTTTTTAACATAAGGATGATTTATATGAAAAAAAACTCAAACTTTTGTTTGTTAACATTATCCAAGTTATCAAGAACCAAAACCATTAAAAAGAGGGTTACGTGAACAACAATTTTTTTGCTAATCACATTTCTGATTAAGCTATTAAGAAACTAGTTGTTTTCAAGTAAATAAGGACACATCTTGTGTCAAGTGACCATTAAATACTCTATCATCTCATTTGTAACATGATTACTTTTCAATCTTTAGAAAAGTGATTAGGGTCCTTGGTGACCTCTTTTGAAAATTATTTTAAAATTACATACTATAATTAATGAGTAATATATAATAAAATGTTTAAAAATACTTAAAAATAAAAAAAGATGCACCTGAATAATTTAAGGGGCATGTGCACTCTTAAGATTGGTAAATTAATAGAATTTGTTAATCTTTGAAAATATAAATGAGGGCTTAATGAACTCTTTTTAGAATTATTTTCGAACAATAAGTGTCATCAAAATAGGATAGGGAGAAACAATGCTATGTCAAACGCATGCGTTGCATCCTATTTTTTATTTTTTTAAATTTTTTGAGTGACTTGACGTGAGAGTCACGTCACCATGTGACCAAAATATACACTATTCATCCACTTTTTTTATGACCCTCATGTGACTTGAGTCCCACGTCAAAGTTAGAGGACCTTGATCTCGACCTATTTTTTTAAAAAAATTGGGGTGCAACTCGTGTATTGCATAAAATGTTTCTCCAAGATAGATTTTACCAAAGATATTAGAAAAATATATTAATATATATATATTTAGTGAACAGTGCCCATGATACATTTTCGTGCAATTGTGTGGGTTGAGAATGTGGAGGCAAGTGCGTCTTTGAATGTGGTTCGGAGTGCTAGGTTGCGGTCATTTAAGAGAGAGAAAGATACTAGAGCTCTATTCAATCGAAAAGAAGAGAAGAATGGCAACTATGACAAAGGAACAGAGTCACGTCACCCGTAGCTGTGCAAGAAGAAGGAGAGAGAGAGAGAGAGAGAGCATTCACCTGTTCGTGTGTGTGTGAACGAGGGCGGGTGTCACCACGAAATTAATTGTGAAAATTGTAAAAAATTAGGGGTTGTGAACACACTCTATGCGAGTAATGGTCATTTTGTAAATTATCTCACTAACATTGGCTTTGACGGACATACTCAAATTTAAATTATTTTTAAAATAAATATTATAAATTATAAATATATTTATAATTTTAAGTATCCACATATGATGTACTGGTGTGATGACTAAGAAAATAACATGCTTTTGAGCTAAGTAATCACTAATTGACATTCTGCACATTATATCCTTTGAAATATAATGGTTCAGAAAAAAAATACCATGAGCTATGAGATTAATAAAGTGTTTGGTTGCATAGCTTGTGTTACAACTTTTTAATAAAGATTTATATCGATAAATATTTCACAATAATTTTTAAAATTTAAAACATCTCATTATTGTCTTTTGTAGGTAATATTTTTTTGATGTGTGGCCCTTGCCAAAGTATTGCCTGCAAATTGGAGGTGAGTTATATCCTTTTATGGGAAAGGGCCATCAACCTAAAAAGGAGAATGCAGCCACCTTAAAGTGCACAGGCACCTTATTGGTTTTAAAAACTCAACTAAGGCAGCGTTTGGAAATACACTTGGAATGAAGATTATTCCCATAATCCCCTAGAGAGAGAGAATAAGTAGGGCTGGGGGAGTTTTGGGGAATTTTCCTCTCTCACCCTCTTTCTCCATATCTTTCTCTACCTTTTCAAAATCCGATGGGACTGTGCGTCGTTTGAAACTACGGTCGGAGGGTTGGAGGGGAATTCAATAATTAGAATCCACTAAATTCTAAATTTAGATAATGATAATCTTTAAGTAATGATAATCTTTAACGTGTGACTCCCCTGCTGAGGTATTGTCTTTAGAATGGAAGTTATTTTTTGACTAACACTCGGGATGGGAAAAGGACGATGGATCCACCTTATAAACACACATACACCTTGTTGATTTTCAATATGAGATTAAGACTGCGTTTGGGAAGAAATTCACCGTTTCTCATTCTCACAAAATTCACACTCCGTATTAGTTGAACAGTGTAAGAGGATTTACCATCATTATTAATCTCAAGAAGTTACTCTGTGTTTCATTCGCAAGATTATGAGAATCAGATAATTTTGTGTCTATGTTCTCTCTCCTTCGTAAAAACTATTCTCCCAAAAATTAAGATAATTATTTGTCATTTGAAAGAGATTAAAATTGATCGGGAGATTTTAATGCAAAAGCTCAGATTGGGCATGTTCCCAAACGAGGCCTTACCATAGATACATCATATACCCCTTCTAGAGGAAGAAGTGTTGTATTGTGGAGTTCTCGTGGAAGTGTTGTATCGTGGAGGGGGCAACCTGCGTGGTTGCCATTCCGCGGTGGGAAGTAATGAATAAGAACTTTTGCCTTGGGTTTGGGAATCACTCTTTCTCTTCGCAGAGTTTTAAGAGAGAAATCAATTGTTAACTTGAGGATATTTTTGTCCATGGATGTTCAAATAAGAATTAAGAACAGTGGGATGTGTAAAGAACATCTGCCTTTTTAAGGACAAGAGTTAACAATAGGGGCATTGTTGTAACATTTTGACAAAAATAATGAACCGTCGTCCGCCTCGGTGTAATGGTAAATCCTCTTCCCGTCCTCGTCACTCTCCGGGATGGGGAGTGTCAGGCCCCCACGTGTTTGGCCGCCCTTGTGGGGGTGACCAGTGGGGCACCCCTCTTCCGTGCATCTTCGAGTTACACGTGTAGTAACGCCTTCGTTTTAGGTTCAATCTCCCCTCCCCTCCCCTACCGGAGTCTCGTTTCTCTAACCAAAAGAAATGACAAACACAACAATATATGTTCAAATAATTTCTAAGAATGATATTTTTATATTTTTTTTACATAGAGATGGTTTATATGAAAAAAAACTCAAACTTTTGTTAGAATTATCCAATTTATCAGCAACCAAAACCATTAAAGAGAGGGTTACGTGAAAAACATTTTTTTTGCTAATCACATTTCTAATTAAGCTATTAAGAAACTAGTTGTTTTCAAGTAAATACACATCTTTTGTGCCAAGTGACCATTAAATACTCTATCCTCTCATTTGTAACACGATTACCTTTCAATCTTTAGAAAAATGATTCGGGTCCTTGGTGACCTCTTTTGGAAATTATTTTAAAATTATATACTACAATTAATGAGTATTATATGATAAAATATTTAAAAATTAAATGAAAATAAAAATATACACATGAATAGTGGATGGGGCATGCATGTGCCGCCTTAGGATTGGTAAATTAATAGAATTTGTTAATCTCCGATAATGTAAATGAGAGCTTAACGAACTCTTTTGAGAATTATTTTTGAACAATAAGTGTCGTCAAAATAGGATAGGGAGAAACACTTTTATGAACACATGCCTTGCACCTCATTTTTTTGTTTTTTTGAAAAAAAAATTCGAGTGGTTTGGCGTGGGGGCCCCATCGTCGTCGTACGACCATGATTTGCATTGTTCATCCATTTTTTTTTTCATGGCCCCCATGTCACGTGGGCCCATATCAAAGTTAGGGGACTTTGATCCCCACCTAAATTTAAAAAAAAAATAAAAAATGGGGTGCAATGAATGCATTGCACAAGCGTTTCTTTTACCAAAGGTATTAGAAAAACATATTACAATGAATACTTAGTGAACAGTGCCAAGGACACGTCTTCGTGCGCGTGTGTGTTGAGAATGTGGAGGCAGGCAAATTCGTCTGTGCGTGTACTTATTAGAGAAGACTAGGTGATGCGGCCATTTAAGAGAGAGAAAGATGTTGGAGCTCTATTCGACCGAAAGGAAGAGAAGAAGAAGGGCAACTATGACAAACTAACAGTGTCACGCCATCAGTAGCAGGAAGGAGGAGGAGGAGAGAGAGAAGCGCGGGTGTCACCATAAGGAGGAAAGGGGAGAGGAAGCTTGGTTTCGGCTATGCGTGTGAGAGTATTTGAGAGAAGCCTTAGTGTAAGGTTTTCAATCAATGATGTGGAGGAATTTAGTCATTAATAAAGTTTTGAGCTGGGATAACTATGTTAACGGGGTCTGCATGCAATTAGTAAGTGATGGGTATGGAAAGCTCGAAGGAAAAGGTTCCTTGCGATGGAAAATACTATTCACGGGTAAAATTTTTCTTATGGATTTAAGTACGGAAAGTAAAGAGAATTAAACGATCAAGAAGAATAAATTCGAGTTGAAGCGCGTAGTCGTTTTCTTTAGAGTCGTTCCGTCTCTACTTCGATGTAGATAGATTTCGCGATGAAACTTCTCCCAAGATACGACGACCCAAATCGATGTGGATGCGAAGGTACACTCTAACTCGCGTTGTCAGGGCGAATTAACACCACTGTGACAGGAGGCTCTTGCAAGAAGAAGAAGACGGTGAGAAAGAGGAGTTCGAGAGAGATAGCCGTCGGGTGAGAGAGAACCTTAAGTCGTGCCTCTCACACGAAAATGACTCTCTTCAAATACCCTCTTGGGAAGTGACCGTTGACCGAGTCACACCCATCCGCCCAAAGATGGGAATCCGAAGAGATGTAAAAAGAATCTAAGAGATGTTCAGTCAAACGGTCAAAAATAAAAGAAAATAAAAATAAAATAATTGTCAAGAATCACACCTACGCACGTCACGACCATGAAGCGGGCCAAAGAATCCACTAGCCCAAATAGGCTAACTTCCATAGTCTTCTCAAAGCAATACATAATAAAGATAAGAGTCCCAATTAAAAGTAAATGAAATTTTTTTCTATTTTTCAACGTAGGAGAAATCAACACAAAGAGAGACTTGAACCTTTTAAAACTTGAAACATAGATTCCAACGCCTAAGTGTTAAAAGTTAGGATTTCTTGAAAAATTGGAGAGCTAACTAAGATAGGCATATTATTTCGTAATTAATAGACTAAAATCATGCTCCCAACTTGATATTTATAAGATATCAATCTTAAGAATAATTTACACAAGATTTTGGTTTGATTTTCTTGTATTTCGGTATGTACTTAGGTAGATCTAAAGAACCATGCTTACGTTAATTAATTCAAAAACTCTATGTTCTTATGTGGGTTTTGACATTTTTGAACTCTACGTTCTTCCAAGAACGAGGAGGAAGCACCTCTACTCAAGTCCACATCTTCCCACATTTTCTTATCTATTAAAAAGGTAATAACGTGTTTGGGAACATTTTTTTTAAATCTATTTCTACCTAAAAAAAATATGTTGTGTCAATTTTTAACTTAAATTTTATAATTGATAAAAATTGACACTTTCTAGTGTCATAATTTTTAAATTTTGTGTAGACTTATTTGACATATATTTTTATTATTTTTTTAAAATTATTAAAGTGACAATAATAATTCAAAAAAATTGCTATCATTCATAAAAGAGAAAAATAACTATTAAATAACTTATCGTATAATGTCATCAAATTTATTAAGATAAACATGATGCTAAAATACATAATCACTTTTACATTAACACGAGCTGAAAAGAGTCTTAGTTATAAGTGACAACGAAAAATGGATACATTGTGCACACAATTAAAAGACACTAACACAGTCATTCTGGATCAAATCTTTTAAAGGGAAAGAAACAGGAGCTGGAGGTTTATAACAAAACTCGTATCAAATACTAAAACAAAACCAAAACTTCTTGAATGCATACAACATTTTCTAGGAGTACGATCTCCAAAACATTCCAAAGTTTGTATGATATTTAGACGAATTATCGTGCTGCCGCCAGCATTAATTAGAGCAATCCACAACATATCGAAGACTTAGTTATCAAACCAGTATCATTCTGGATCTAATCTCTTGAAACAGAAACGACCGACGGAGCTTTACTACAGAGTTTAGTCAACCAATTTAGGCTCATAAATTCCATTCTTTTCTTCCCTATATCACGAGCAATGATCTTTCATATAATTGCCCAATCCCTATAGATGAAACCACCATTTTATGTCCCAGCTATTGGGGTCGGAGGGACGAGGGTTCCGGAGGAAAAAAGGGTAAGGGGAAGGGGGAGCAGGTCACGGGCGAACGAAGGCAGGGTCCTGAGGGCGGATCCGATAGTGGTTGAGGTCGGAGGGAGGGGTTCTGCTGTGGTGGAGGGATACGGCGGAAGTGCAAGGAGGAAGGCAAGGGGGGCGGCCGACGGAGCACTTGCGACACAAGGAGGAGAACAACATCAGCGGCGAAATCCTCTTGGTGCAGCGGCGCCGGAGGCTCGCCGGAACAGGCGAGGGAGAACGCGACGGATGCACGCCGGCAGTATGCCGGAAGAGGGGAGGTAGGAAGAGGCCATACCTTGAGGGAGAGGTTCTTCTCAAGATTCGGGAGTAAGGAGTCGAGGTCGAGCTTCGAGAGTGTCGAGGTCACGGGCTTCCCCCAAAACATTGTTCCTGACAAAAATTGGTGGAGTGTCGTTAATATTATCAGAGACGAATGGATGTATGAATCGGTTAATAAGTTGGTTTAGTTTGAACCAATTAGATCGTTTAATCGAATCGGTTTAAATTATGACATCATCTTAATATTGATATATAGTTCGACCTAATTTTATAATTAAAGATAATAAGAAATAAGATATAATGATCAAAATAAAAAAACATACATCTATAATTATTAGTTATGATAATATAATTATACAAGTAAAAAATAATAATAACATGGTTAAATAAATTGACCTTAAAATTTTATAATATTTCATTGATCTTCACTCTTCACAATTGAAATCTATGCTCATTTAAACTTTTAAACTTCAAATTTATTTAAAATAAAATAATAACAAGATAATTTTATTCACACATAAATATCATTTTTGAATATATAAATATTTTTACGTTTATTTTTTTATTTTAAAGGGTGAATCGAGTCGGACCAGTTCACCGGTCGAATCGCAGTATGTCCGGTTCGTCCGATTCTTTAACATTAGACCGGATCGACCTTAATCGAACCGGTTCCTAGACCGATTCACGGCCGGACCTATCCGATTCAAATAACACTGATTTTTTTTTATAGAAAGTGATTTTAAACGGAAGTGATTCTTTTCAAAAAAATTAGAGAATCAGTCACCAAATATATTAAGACAGGTCTCTTATTCTTAATTTTTAAATTTTAGAAAAAAGAAAGAAAAAAAATAACAAACACCCTGTAAATGAAATTTTCATGTGTCTTCTTATATGTCTCAATAGTGTAGCATTCATGAACAAATTGACTAATATGCAGCCCCCAATGAACATAAGATGCTGTTGCCACGTGTTGACATAGTGATCCACTCATTTGTCATTTTCGACGAGAACATGTTTTGGCATCCAATGGAAGGTCAGCTCTTTCGCCTTCCACCTCCGCTCTAAAATCAGACGAAAAATTAAGTTGGGATTCAATTAAAAATCGATCCTGAGAAAGTATATTCTACCAAAAAAAATCTAAATGTATTGAGAGAAAATCATGAAAGAGATATCTCAATTTGTAATACATAGACTAGTTTTAAAATATAATATGCCTTTTAAAATGTATAGAGTAACAGTAAGTTGAACTCTGTAAGAGAAAAACATGATTTCTTTGGGAAGTTCTTCGTTAAACTGTGACCTTTTGAATTTATAATGACCTCAAAGATTCTGCTGATTAATCACAATATCTTGGGACGATATTGCAAGATGGCATGAGCACCACAGATTAGTCATTTGGACGTACGTGTCATCTAATTTGTGGATTAAGCAAGCCTTCTATCTCCATTGATCAGAACGAATCACTTCCGTAGATATGTGATGATATCTGGGAGGAGTAATTTTTCTTCGCCACTTGGGAGATGTTTGGTTATAACTATATCGGACACCCCCATTAATACAATTTTGATATTGATGGAGATGTTTGGTTAAGTTCTATGTTCTATCAATTCTAATATTATTATGTCAAAAGAGTGTAGCACTGTATTAAATTTAACGCAAGTCCAAACCCATCGCATAAATGTTTGGTGGTTTTATACACCCCCCTTTTTACATTGGTCCAGTTGGAGTCGATGGGACAAGAGTTTGACAAACAACAGTTTTTTTTTTTTAATTTTTGACAAGAGTTTGCGTAGTCTTCCAATAAATTTGCTAGTTCAAGAGTTGCTTTGACGGGTCAAAATACATCTGGTCTTTTAGGAATAAGCCCCTATAATCTTTCCATATTAGAAATAGGCTCTTTAATCTCACTATTTATTAATAAGTCACCAGGTCTTTTCCGAATCTAAGTAAGAAAAAGTTGGGTTAATCTAACCTAACTATGGTTAGATTAATTGGAAGAGAGGAAAAGATCATAAGACCCTCGAACAATTCTGTAAGTGAGTGAGCGATTTTCTAGAGAGGAAGCAAGAAAAGAGAGAGAGAATGGAATGAGAGAGAGAGAGGAGGGGAGGGAGCTCGAAGGGGTCTCCGATCAGAGAGAGAGATCAGAGAGAGTGAGAGAGATGCTCCTGTAACGTGTGGTGAGGAGGATGTCGAGCACAACGACAGTGGTGGACGGTGACCATGACAGTGGACGGTGACCATGATAGTAGCAGTGTTGGAGGCACCCGACTGGGGGGATGGCTTGCTAGGGGCCGTGGAAGTAAGGTGTCTCTACGAAGGGGGGCACAAAGGTGACGAGGAATGGGGAAGGGGAGTAGTGGAGGCCTCGGCACTGACGACGGTGGAGGTCAAAGGGGGATGTGGTGCATAGAGAACAACACGATAAGATGGATTAAATATTGGCAAAATTTTCATTTATCTTGACAAAAAAGAGAAAAAGTACAATCTTCGATATCTTTTATGTTAGCAGAAGAAGCCCCAAGTTTCAGTATATATAAAACAAAAAAAATTGGAACATGGATGGATTTTCTTTTTTCTTCTTCTTCTTATATATATATATATATATATAATTTGGAACATGGATGAGTTTTATTTTTTCTTCTTCTTCTTTTATACATATATACATATATATATATATATATGGTAAGATTTTATACGTTTATTTTCTTGAATATTCAAAAGGATTTTATATTTTTAAGTTTATATTTGTCATGCCCGTCACCGCACATAATAAACCACCTCAAGGAAATGGACGTACGACGGATGGGCGAGCACATTACACACATCATTGGGAGATCAACTTTTCATCATGCATTATTTATACTATAACTAATATAAATATTAAATAAAAACTTAACTCATGAACTACTAGTTAATACATGCGCAGATTTTAGCCAAATCCAATTACAAAAATTTACAATTATGACATAATAATTGCCAAGCTCCTAACCAGACAAGCAAAAACCCATATACTCCGAATTTGAAATCTTCGCTGTTAATAACCGTTAGACTTTTCATGTGATTTAAAATTTTATTTGATATTTTCGCACTATTCAATCACTGTTTACTTAATGTGCGTCACTGTTGAGTGATAATGACATTTACCTAAATCACGTGACGTGATTACGTAGAGATGTGATTTCGCGTGGAAGTCTGAGTCGTCCGATCTTCCTCGAACACTAAATATGACCACGTCAAATTAAGAATCTGCAAGGTGAGAAATGGATCAGAGGGGCCCAGAGGAATAACCCTGGAGAAAATCTTCCGATGCTTAAGTCAGCAACGTAGTAGAGCGTTGTGCGGAGGAGAATAAGGAGACGGAGGATGGGCACGAGACCGCTCGCCACCGATAAGGGTGGTTGAGAGTGCTCAGAATTCCTTACCTCTTCCGGAGGGCTTCCTTTGGTTTTTATAGTAGTTCATTCTCCTTTAGGGACGGGGAGAAGGAGCGTTTAGGGGGCGTTATCCCTTCAATACGGGCTCTCCTTCGTTCGAGGGCGCTCACCTTTCCTCCATCTTGACTCCCGAGATTCCCTTGGTCGGTTGTGCTCGGCCGTCGTTTGGGCTTTTCCTCGAACGACCGCATTGGGTCACCCATCTTTTTGGGCCGCTAATTTGCCCCTCTCCATATTCAAAACGTAACGTGATTTTTCAGGAAGACTCCAGGATGCTCTTCTCTTGAACGTCTTCTATAAATTGATCACCTCAGATGATCAATGGTTTCTCCGGTTTGTTTGAGCTGCTACAGACTTTTTCCTTCTTGTGCATTCCTTTTCATTTCCTTTTCTGTTGAGTCCCTTAAAGTTTAATCGAGATTCCCAAATTCTCTTCGAGGACGTGCCAAGGAAGGTGAGGAGATTGCCTATTAGAGGGTCGTCGTATCTCTAAGAGACCTTTGCCGTGAGACTCGCACGTCGGGTGATAATAGAACTCTTAGTTCTAGTGACTACGCGCTTCGACCCAACAAACTGCCGATAAACTCATTTATTTCTAATTATTTATTATTATTTTATTGATTTCAACCATATAAAACCATCATTCTAAGAGTTTTATTATTTATTATATTGTTAAAAATCAATTTTAAAATTGCGCTTGGATACTTGGACGTGCTTTAGTAACACGGTCGGTCGATTAGATGCATTTATCTGAAACGCTTCTTATCACAGTAACACGTCTTGGAAAAATAATAAAAAATAATAAAATTATAAATCTCGATCGACCAAGTAGACACATGTTCCTGAATCGTGTCCGCCCAGTAAGACGAGTTCGAGCTTGATTAAAATAATATTTCTAAACAGCGCCTCATCACTTGGATGCTTATGCGTTCAACAAAGATTAAGATAATATTTCTTAAACATGTCCATATACCTTGACGCGTTTAAGTCAGATTAAAAATAATATTTCTTAGTCGCATCTTGATACCTAGACGCGTTTAAAAAATTAACGGCTAGTGAGGAAGGCACTAATTATTAATTAGCTACTAAGTACGGAGTGTGTTTTAAACATTATTTTTATGAAAAAAATATATTGTTAAATGTGTCTGAATAAGAATTAAGACGCGTTCTTTTTAAAAGGAGTTAACTCGCGTCTAACTGGGGAGACGCATTTCAAGAACGGGACTGTCTTCCTAGATGCATTCTTACAGGAAGCTGTAAATTGGCGTCTGCCAATATCGATGCATTTTCGATAGCATTTATAATTCACGTCTGATTGTCGAGATGTGTTTTTTAGAACATTTAATTGTATATGTTTAAATTTTGAAAAATTATTTCTATTTATAGAAAATGAAATTTTGAATTCTATTTACAAAAATAGTTATTTTTATTTTTCAAAAATTACAATTCTATAAATTATTTCTACATTTTATAGTAAATTAATTTTTAAAAATTTATTGTTGTTTACAAAAAATAAAACATTACTATCTTTTCAAAAAGATTATGAATTTGTTAATATTTAAACAAATTATTTCTATTTTCAAAATTTCATAAAATTCTTAAGATTGTTCCCGTCTAAGTAAAGCAATTCTTTTTTAGAAAATTAAATTCTAAAAAAATATTTCTGTTTACAAAAAAATTTTTAGTTATGTTTTCTGAAAATAAAATTCTATAAAGTGTTATTTTCGATTAGTTTACATAAACTAATTTATTTTGTTTGCTGAAAATAAAATCTTAAAGATTACTACTTGCTGAAAAAAATTATTATTGTTCTTTGTTGCTATTAAGATGTTGTTGAGTTGTTATTAAGTTGTGACTTATTAGTTATATTGTGAGAATTGATTATTTGTTATTTTTATATATTCAAGTGTGCTGAAAAAAATTCTAAACACTTCATTTATAGATTGTCTTTATCCTACATCTTTCTCAAATGGTCAACCTAAACACTAAGGAGACCCTTAGTGTCAAACCGGAAAGATTTGATAGAGAAAATTTTAGGAGGTGACATGACAAAATCAAATGAGATTTTGACTAATCACGCTCGGACTGATCTCAGCCATTAGCGAGAGTACTACCAAGAGTCGTGAATCGGGTTCCTCCTAAAACACCTCTTTTGCCCTCATCCAATTTTGTCAAGAAAATAGAATAAATATATATGAAGTGACCGTCCCTTACTCTCCCCAATCTAGTTAAAAGAAAAAATAGAACACTAATGTGTATGGCTAGTTCAATGTTGATTAGTTCAGGTGCACATGAATTTGTGAGGGGAGGCTCTCTTAATTGTCTATTACATTTTAAATAGAATTCATTTCAAACATAATGACTCCACTCTACATGAAATTAGGAAACTTAAAACACCTAACTTAAAATTTTTCAAAGTGTCTGGGTACTTTCCAAAAATAAAAATACTTGAAACTAAAAGAAAGAAAATTAGACTTAAGACTGTAGACACCATTTTTAGTAATTCTCTACAAATCATAATGCTGATAAATTCTCTAGTAATATAAATATATATATTTAGTAATTAATTCTAAAATAAATGCTATGATGATCAATACCATAATGGAAGCTAGAGATACAGTCTATTTTGAAAATATATTTTTATTTAAATCTACAATTGAAACCAATGTAGGAAATAATGAATCTAGCTCTAGCTCCAACCTCACTGGCCCTAGAGAAGATAAAGAAGTTCCTACAAAACTAAGAATAAGTAAAAAAATATGAACAAAAAAGGTCTTTGATCATTTTTATGCATTCTTAATAGAAGACTCCCCAACTACATATTATGATGCTATGAACTCTATGGACTCACATTTCTGAAAAGAAGTCATAGATAATGAAATGAATTCAATAATCTAAAACTAACACTCGAGTTTTAACTGATTTACCTCTTGTATGTAAACCATTGAATGTAAATGAGTTTTTAAGAAGAAATTGAAATCAGATGGATCAGTTGATAAATATAATTAAGCCAGATTAATAGCCAAAGGGTTTATACAAAATACTAACATAAATTATTTTGATATATATTCTTCTGTGGTTATGATCACCACTAATCCTAAACACTAAAATCATAAGAAATTCGGGTGGAATAATTTGTCACAATCTCACTATATAGATAAAATCCTTAGAAAACTCTATCACATAGACTGTCAACCAATATCCACTCCCTATGACACTAGTGTACACCTAAAGAAGAACTTAGGAAATCCAATGATGTAAAATGAATATACACAAATTAAGGATCGCTTAGATTCTTTACAAACTACAACAGACCTGATATTGCCTATGCAGTTAATAGACTTAGTAGATACTTCATTAACCCTAATGAGAGCCATTGGAATGTCTTAAATTAAAAAGAGTACTTAGATATCTAAAAGACACTATGATTTGTGGATTACACTATACTGGTTACCCCTTTATTCTAGAGGGATATATTGATATAAACTGGATTAATGATTCTCTAGATGTCAAATCCACATCAAATTTTATTTTCCTCTTAGGAGGAGGTGTTGTGTCATAAAAATATACTAAACAAACTATATTAGCTAAAAGCATAATATATAGAATCTGAAATGATCGTACTAGACACTACCTGCATAGAAGCTGAATGGTTGAGAGATCTATTAATTGACATTCCATTGATGGCATGTCATTTACCTTCTATATCTATGTTATGTGATTGTAAATCGGCAATTGATAAATGTATGTAGGTAATTGCTGATGTGAAAATGAATAGGCACTTAAAAGTGCGACACAAGTCGATAAGAGAGAAAATGAAGTAACAACTAATAGTCTTGAATTTTATAAAATCAGAAAGAAATCTTGCAGATATGTTCACAAAAGACTTATCTAGAACGGTAGTTCTAGAAGTGTCAAGGGGAATATGCATTGAGCCCATAAAATAAATTAGTTATCACAGTGGCAACCCAATCTCACGGAGGTTCAATGGGTAAAAATAAACTTTATAGGTAAATATGTGGAGCACTGATATATTCTGCTCTCATCCCTAGGGCGCCAGTGCTCACTTAGAAGCAAGAGGTGAAGATGAGTCTACATTCTTAATGAATCTAAGACCCAAGAGACATGGTGTTACCTTGTTCATAATTTTTGAAGGATTCACTGACATGTGTGGAGTCGTGAGGCGCTATGACTGTGAGATGTGGGTTATCTTCTAAAATACACATGAGATACCTGTGCATGACCATCAATAGCGCAACTCACCTAGTTAGAATCTTGATTAGACTATACTGTGTGTGAATTTGAGAAAGTCTGAATCGTGAGACCTGATTCAAGGCATAGTCCACCAAATATTTTCACGTGCAATCTGAAATATCACTAAGAGAAAATTCAAACCGAAAAATATTTTCACTCGTTGCATACTATATTTGACTCAACAATCTTTTGTTTATTAATTATTTTATTTTAAGAGATTCGAAGGTTGGCTACATGTGATGACATTTTGCAAATTGTGAGCATGGGATAATTATGGTAATGACTGCAGCATTTCCTCACTTAGGGAAGCTGAAGTGATTGTGGTGGTGTGCTGGTAGCAGGTACCTTCCTGTGTTGGTCGAAGATCCCAGCATTCCCCTTCTTACATACAACACTTTGCACCGGCTAGACAAAGGGTAGTTCCACAATGGGAGCTGGGGGGATGGCATGGGGATGGGGCTAATGTCGATGTTGTCAAAGCTGGGTGTGATGGAGGGGGAACGAGCCAATGGGGGCAGGGATGGGGGCAACATTGCTGTTGTCGAACTCGAACCCATATATTCTAATTTTTCTACGGTCTGCAAATCACACGGACTTTTTTGTCAAGAGTTGGAAGATGGTAAGGTCTTTTCGATAAATAGATAGATTGTAACGAGTAAAACACAATCACGTGTGATCGTAGGGGCTAAAAAATAAAAATCCCCTGTGTTTATTCCCGCATCCACCGCAACATTAATCTCCAATGGGGACAAGCGTTTGGGACGCGAAGCACGGACTACCGTCCGTATAACATGGTAGAAGAATACGTCATTACGTGCTGCAACAGGGCCTCCGTACGGTCTACCTCGTCCACATCAAGCGCATGCCGTAACTTTTGAATCTCGGGAGGGAGATCGATCACGGAAAGCCAAAAATAATGCCGTTTGAACCCAGATGCTATATATGAATATATATTTATATATGCGCGTGTGTGATTCCAGTTCATATAGATTTGTCTTCATATGTGAGACACTCAAAGCCAATGTGAATAGACTCGCTGCAGCTGTTGCTGGTGTTACCACTGCATGCATAGTAGTACGCAGCAGCTAGCACAGGGGATGGAGAGGCGGTGGCTGTGCCATTAAATATTAGACCCCCATCGAGGTAGGCGTTGCGTAGCCGCCGCCCGCTGTTGCCTCCCCCTGGGGGATCAGATCGGTCGACTGTATATACAGAGTGCAGCCGGCCGTGTCGCTGTACGTTATATCCCCCATGCACATATATATGTTATACCCAGCTAGCAGCAGAGAAAACGGTGGGCTGGGGTTTTGGATGAACGTCCCGTCGAATCTAACGGGGATCCCCCGGAGATACACCTGCCCCCTCCCCCCTGGTTCACATATCTCCCCAGCTGGCTAGCGACTGCAAGCATGTATACGCATGCGCGAGGGTCTCAGGTGGTATGAGACGTCGAGGATAACCAAAAACAAACAAAAAAGAAAGAAAAGGTGCATGGGGGTATGAGGCGAAGGGGACGGGATCCTCTGTACTCTCGAGTATCTCCAGAGGATAGCTAGGGTTATCAATGGGGTGAGGTCCATCAACCTGCATGCAGAAGTACAAAAAGTATGTGCAAGTTTTTGTTCGTTCGTTTGCCCAGAATTAAGTAATCGAGTTAGAATCGAGATCACCGAGAACCTGAGATGAGGCAGGTCAAATTGCTCTGGGACATTAAGTACGTACGTATACTTTAATTTCCCTATCCTGATCGACAATATATATATATATAATTAATTAATCACGGTGTTATATATATTTATTAAGGGTAATTTTGATAATCGATTGGATTATCTAACTCGAGAGAGAGAGCGACGGATCTCAACCTATTCTGCTCACACTCATCCCTCTTTAATCGAGGTCGGATGACTTACTCGCGCAGTGGGACACGAGTAAATCACCCCACCCGTTTTCAAATTAGTCCTAAATATTCACAGATGAGAATATGTCGAATAAATGTAGTGACGAGACTCTGCCAACTCTTCCACCCGGCCCTGCTGGGGGCACTAATTATCGAATTTGGACTCACTAATTACCTAGTTTGGTCTTAAATTATTTGGACTCACGTATACGCAAAGCGATTAACATGTCGATCGAGATCCTATGATCATTGTCTAAATATAAGCGAACTTATCTAAATATTGTATGTTATAAGTCGAGAGGATCTCATTATGGCAAATCCGATGGAGGGCCCTCATGTGTATATATATATATATATATATACATTAATGTTTACGTAGAGAACGGAACGAGGGATCTTCGTAAAGAGACACTACATGGAATTAATGCATGAACAGATGTCGCATCGCTCTTTATTGACAAGACACTAGCGAAGACAAAGTTGCACGTCCATTTGCTCCTGTTTTTTTCTCTTCTTTTTTTTTGTACTTAAAAAATGTGGATCTTCTAGCTAGCATGCGTAGTGGCAGATTGAACACGAGCGGTATTCTCTTCTTGCCGAAACGACAAGTTTATTTCATCAATTCCATGTGAAAGATCATATTTTTTTTTTATTTTGTTAGGACACTTCGTTTTACCAGCTAGCTCGAGGAGTTAATTATGTGGGCGCGACGCCCACGAGAGGTTGATGTCTCCGGTAAGGTTCGTCGACTCGCTGATCTGTATCGGATCGGGATCCTCCTGATCCGGTACGGTACGTCCGAGTCTCATCCGACTCGCATCCGACTCGGTCTGATTTGACCCTCTCTCTCCCCCTCTCCCCCTCCTCTATCTCTCTCTCACTGTGACTCGGCCCGACTCGGCCGATCCTAGGGGTGATCCGCAGTGTACCGGATTTGCCCTGATACGGTACGATACGCCCGAGTCAGCCCGAGTCGGGCCGAGTCGGCGAACCATGACTCTCCGGCAGCGGTGAGATGGTTAACAATTATTTGATGTCTCCAACATCGATCCAGTCTAGCTCCCCATCATGTTTCACTCATTTGATCATTCATCTAATTTTATTTCATTTACTCTATAATTACGTACGTTAAGATAATTTCATATATATATATATATATATATATATATATATATATATATATTAATCAAGGGAAACTGAAATATATTCAAAAAAATATATAGTATGTTTTAGGTCTGATAATTATCCATTTAAAATTTAAATCGAATTCGTATTCGTTTAATTAGATAATTATTCAAATAAAATATCCGATAAATAATTTAATCAGATATCGGATATCCGATTGTTGATCTGATATGAATTCGGATATTGAGATATCCGTGTTGGATATTATCCGACCGAATATGAACCATTTAGATAAAAATCTAAGGATACGTATATTCTATATATAATTAACTCAAATCTTAATATATCATTTGACTATTCTTTTTTATTTTTTTATCTCAAAATATAATTTAAAAATAAGAAATCCACTTACATCTATTTGGTAAGTTATCTCCTATTTTTTAAGATGAAGTCTAATCTTTTGATAGCATCTCCCAAACTAAAAATAACTTTCACTCTTTCTTTTTTTAAAGAAAATAACATACGATGTTCTTACACGGCTCACACGACTCGTCTCTAAGTAGGCCTTGCAATAATTATCTGTTTAAAATCTGAATCAAATTCGAATTCGTATTAATCTGATAATTATCCGAATAAAGTATCCGACGGATAATTCGATTATTAATCGGATACGAATTCGGATATCACATTGTCCGCTCCGTATCCGATCCGTTTACCGGTCTAGTATGCTCAGTAAATATCTTAAAATTTTAGGACGGATGACTCCGTCTTTAATTTTAATATGACATGAGAGTATACGGTCATGCATGTGAGTCAGTCAACTATCGACTTTGACCTTTTTGTGGTAGATAATACTTTGAACATGTAAAGGAATGTTATCATACTACATTTTTTTACCATTATTTTTATTACCTTCAAACTTAAGTTCCTAAACTCAATTATCTCATCATTGAATGTCAGAGATCATAAACGACAAAAAAATGATAAAACGTCTGATCACACATAATTAACATTACTACTTCTTTAAAAAATAAAGGGTTAATTTTAATCATATGGACTTTCTTTTCATGCAAAATATCGAATTTACCACCCACCCTTATTAATCCAAACTATCTAAAAATATCACTGAACGATAACGTCAACTCCAGATCTTGTCACATAAACGTTAGAGTTATTTCTGTCACTCAGTGATGTTTTTAAAATTTCGATGCAAGACGATGATATTTCCTGACACAATAATTGACAATTAAAAATGATCATTTAATGTTTTTATATAAAGAAGGTATATACATATATATATCTTTGATATTTTTTTCATCCATGACAACACCACCACATCCTATATGGAAAAAGGGCAGATCCGCGGGCGTTGTCGTTTACCCCCCCCCCCCCCCCTCCCCTTCCCCCACACTATGCACGCGCGCGCGGAACGGGGGACCTTTATTCGGGCTTTTTCCCTCGGCGGGAACGGGGCACGCACGAGAGAGAAAGAGAGAGATCATCTGGGATCCCCACGCCACTCACAGCCGCAAAGGTTGACGTTTCATCGGGGGGAAGAAGGGGGTTGGGGGGCCCCTTGTCGTCGATGGAAGAAGGGGGGGAGAGGAGAGAAGAGCGGGAATCTCTTTTGCCTTCTTTTGGAGTTTTCCCATCTCCCAGCCTCGTCCTTCTCTCCTTCTGAAATGATGCTGTTGACCCCACCATGTCAGCGCGGCAGCCGCTCCCTCCCTCCCTCCCCCGCTTACCAAAGATGGAGTCTACTATGAGAAAAGTATCGACACTTGAAATGTTGGAAAGATGAGCGCCTGTGACACGAGTATCTCCAACGTACGTACATTGGCTACTTGTACACACCCACACGTAGTGGTGACCGACGCCAAGATACTATCCAAACGTATATGGGCGACTTTGATAACACGTTATAATAGATTATTCGGGGGTGAGACTAAGTGAGTTATTCTTGAGATTTTTTATTTTTAGATTTGGTAAGTTACCCTTAATCTAGAGTTAAACTTATTTCACGTGAAAAGATCTAATAATTTAACCATAAAATAAGGACCTCAACTCTGACTGACCTCCGATAATTTAATCTTACTATCAAACTATCAAACTCAGTTAAGGACAAATAGACGAAATAATTACTCACCCTATTCTATCTTTATTCCGTTATCAAAGTCACCATGGAATATTACTTAAACTTTTAACCCCTGCAATCACAAGTAATTACGTTTTAGTCTCTCAAATCTATTTATTTGTCAAAAAAGTCACTATAATCTTTTAACTTATAATAAAAAGTCCATGTGACTAATTAGTAAACTATATAAAAAGAGGAATGACATTGCAAAAGAAAAGAATATTCTACGAGGACGGCCCCCACCGCACCATCTCCCTCTCCACCCACCCCCATGAGAACGCCATCGCTGCCTCTACTACCACGACCACTCTTGTTAGTGGCAGCGGTCGAGGCATGGGAGTGCGAGCTCAGGCACCCTTGCTTCTAGGTCAGTTGTGCCGGCGTCGAGGAAGCCCTAAGGCTGTCGACAGGGATACAAGAACAAGTCCAAACTTGACGATGTGTCTGGTAGTTCTGAAATTTTTCGTGGGCTCCGAAGTCTTGGAGTGCGTCTCCAACTTCGCTTACCACTGGCGCATTGACATCTCGATCCATCCTCAGTGGCTTTGATGCCATGAACAATGTCACCATCTGCCACCCAACCTCCTAGTGCTCGAATGTCCTTACCCTCCATGGCCACTTCAACATAGTCTTCCTTGTGGGCACCTTCCTCAACTTCGACATCATCTCTCTCTCTCTCTCTCTCTAGTGGCTTTACTCTCTATGACAACCAGAGAGGGAAAACCCCCTTAGGCCCCCTACTCTCTCTCTCTCTCTAAAACCCCCATGCATGCAAATTGGTGTTGGAGGGGGAAACCCCATTCAATGCCCTTGCTCTCTCTCCCACTTTGGGTTCTCTCTCTCTCTCTCTCTTTAAACCCCCAAGTCAACTGACATAGGAGGGGAAAGCCTCTTCCAACACCCACTTGCTCTCACTCTTGATAGAGTCACTTGAGGATCTTTGTAAGGTCTATTCGAGTGGTGGAACCAATGGTGCGGAGGGAAACGGATGCTGGATCTACATCAGATTGAGACTAGGGATATTTTCATCTTTTAACATGTCTAGGTGAAGTTAGCCACAGTTCGGTTAACTTTCATTTCATTATTGTTAACAAAATGCATAGGACAAATTTTTTCGTATAACAATAAAGATTGTAAGGCCTTTTTAACAAATAGATAGATTTGAGGGACTAAAACATAATTACCTATGATTATAAGGTTCAAAAAGTATAAATATCTTTTTTAAGGTTATTAGATATGACTCATAGGGGGATCTTGTTACCACATGTGTTGATGTTAGGATCTGTATAAGTATCCAGGCGAATAAGAGATCCCATCCCCTATATTCCCTCACATTACTCCGCTGACGATGATGGTTCAGAATTAATCCATCGTTAATCATGGAGGATTTAGCATTATTTCTCGTTCAATACCTTGCAACAAAAATATATAATTAAGACGCGTATGGTTATTATTCACGATATACATACACACACATATATATAGAAATATACTTAACTGTATCATGAATATTTTCATTATATTATATATTCGTGTGTTACATTGTTGTATAGTATAGTGATCGATACAGTACGTATAAATACATGTATATATTATCAGTAGTAGGAAATAGGAAATTTAATTATATATTGTTATAGGAAAGGAAACAAGAACAACAAAAAGAAAGAAAAAGAGGAAGAGTTTGAAAATCTCACCAATGTGAAGTGAATTCTAAATACAACTTTCTCTCCGTTTCAGTAAGAAATCTTTTTTAATACTAACAATTAATTCTTTGTGTGTAATTCTTAAATGAAGTAGTTGTGATTTCGATTAGCATTGTATTTTAACGTGGGCATCTCAAATCACTCACCACTAACCTTCTCGCTCTCTCTCTCTCTCTCTCGCTTGTTTAGCTTCTTCATGTTTTGCTACTACTTACTGTGCATGATCTGATATTTCCTTCTATATATCTGTCTCTTTCACCCCACATTTCACCCTCAAAAACTTCTCTAACTTTCTCTATACATATTACTCCGTCTAGACAATATTATTCATCTCTCACTAGGACTCTTTCTGAACTCTCCCTCGGCTCTCTTAATTATTTTCCTCTCTCACTCGTTGTTTGTCTCCTTTGACGACTCTAATATTAGAATGAGAGTACTGTATTGCGATGAGGACATTAATTTGATGGTTTACATGTATTAATCCTAAGGCATAGCTGAGGCGAGGTTAAAGAAACACCTGCAAATAGGTGCATACAAGAAAGAATAGTGTATGTACAAATGCATTAGTGTTATAATGGACATTGATTTCGTCATTTAAAATTCCAGAGAATAATGAGTGTGCCACCGGGGTTGAAGCCCGGCCGGATGGTGACGGGAGGAACTAAGCCTAGAAGATTCAGTATGACAACATTAGATATGTAATAATGGCAAGGATTTTCCAAGTTCAAACAGTGGTACCACGTATAATCTATACTTATTTATTCACCTTCATGACTTCACTTCACAAATACTAGATCCAGTGGGGATAGATGTGCCTAACCTTTAATTTTCCGTCTCAAAAATTTGGTCAAATGCCTGCATGACGAACTTGTTTCTTTTGACACTCAGGCCTGCTTTGACAGCGGGGTGGTCGGTCGGTTGTCGGGAACTGGGGAGAGAGAAACCCCGGCGGGACCCGCCTCCCCCTCACACAAAAGGGGCTAACCGAGGGCGGTTACCATACTCGGTTAACAAACACGGCCACAGAGAATACATAAAACATAGCATGGCATGGCATCGCTGCATTAATTTATAGGGGTCGAGCGTTCAGGTTGGGGCGTAATTAAGCTACAGTGTCCATTGTGAGTATAACAAATAAGCTGCTGTGACTAATTTGATAACCGGTTAGAATATGTTATCTAGGATGAGCTCCGATGAGTTATTATTTAGATTTTTTATTTTTGAGTTAGATAACTTACCACTACTATGGGGTTATTAACTCATTCCATGTGGAGGGGTCGAATGAGTTAATCACTTAATAAGAAATTTAACCCGGCCTTAACTGACCTCAGCTAACTTAACCATGTTATCAAACTCAGTTAAGGACGGATAGAAGGAATAACTCACCCTATTCTACTCTTACCCTAACAGTAGTTTGAGCAGTATGTTTACAGTTTTAATTTGAGCAGTAATTATCTGTGGTCATAATCTTATGTTATTCAAGTGAGTGTTTACGGACAATATCCACCCATGTTAACTTAATTATTATGCTCTCCTGACTTAATTATAATAGGACTGGATCGTTTCATGGTTCGATCGGGTATGTCGTAGACTTTAATTACTTTTTGAGAATTGGCAGAATGTCTAACAATATGTTTGTTTATATACAGGGGATCGATGCATGCTTGAGTTCCCTAATGAGATTTCTTCGAAATGCCACAGAATCCCACAAGTGAGTGGGTGTTTTGTGTTCGTGGGTTGGCTCCAAGCATGTTTGTAGTTTTGCAACAGGGTCTGTACGCACTGATTAATATTGTTCGTCTTTAGTTCATCTTTTTTTTTAATTTTTGGCTCATGGATCCAAATTAATCATAAAGTAGATATATAGATAGAACACTGATGGATACAATATGCAATTAATTGTCCGTTATATCTCACGTTTGCAAGCTAGCGCAAAGTAAACATATATTTATATAAACTTTAATAGACAAAGCAAAGAGGTCTTCTGCTTGGACTTACTCTTGATATTGACATTAGACGAAGCAAAGAGCTCTTTTGCTTGTGCTCAACTTACTATCACGCATGCAAGTGCACCGTAGATAACTCTCTCCAGTATATTTTGAATTAATTAATTACCTTCCAACATCTTTGAGTCGCAAATTAATGCTAAAAATTTATTAGTTTATTATTATTACTGGCCACTTAGTTGATTAATTTGGAGTATATAGAGAACTAAATGTACTTGTTTTCTTAGTATATGCGGACTTCTCCTGCATGCAGTGCATCGTTCGACTGTGGTTGTCACCTTGGACACAAGGCAGCGTAGGTAGGAACGGTAAAGCAAGGCCGCAACAGTACCCCCCATGTCAATAAAAGCCCACCATCGATCCATCAGAATTCTTCTGTGTCCTTATATAACACTCATCATCTCTCTCCCAACATATTCTCCTCACATCTATCTTCTTAATCAGCTTTTGCTTCTTTCTTTTTTCTCTTTGTTTCTTTCCTTCTCTTCCTCATGATCCAGCCCTCCCCGCCATCTTCTTCTTCTTCTTGTTCTTCTTCTTCTTCTTCTTAATTACATACACTAAGCTATTCCATCATCATCAAAGGGGACACTCAGATCGAACTCGGTCGATCTGTGCACTCTCAGAACAAGATCTAGATCTGGAGCGTGCTTGTTACGTACGTACAAGGTGGATCGAAGGCACGGGAAGCGGCCTCTTCCTCCCGACAGGTTGGAAGAGGACGAGTACCGGTATTCTGGACTCAACTACGAGCGTGGAGCCCATGATGCGATGGCCATGGTATCGGCCCGGTCGCACGCGATCGGCACCGCTGCGGCGAGAGGAGCACCTGGACTCGGAGAATATTTCTGCATGGATCCACGGTGCCTTTACCCACCTGCTCCGCCGGCACTGCAGGCAGGTGGCGCGGGGAGGGTTTCCGGCGTTCCCTCGGGAGAACAAGGTATCGATCGGCTTTGGTTGGACTTCCTATAATTCTCTCTGTTGTTTCTCATATTTCTGTGTTTCAGGGGTGAGAAAAACTAAATAAATCCAACTTCTGATGGTTTTACATATTTTTACAATGATCTTGCCGGTTGGTTTGTTAGTATATATATACCATGTTTCTATGCTTCAGGGAGGGAGGTGGGGAAGCTAAACAAATCCAGTTTGCTGTGATCGTTTTATATATATTCTTACAGCTAGTGATTCGGGTTTGATTGTTATTAATTTCCATCTTTCATGATCATTAGCGAGACCTTACAAGATGCAGATTGTAGAAACACATGTACTGATCTCTATAACTAGTTTAGTAAAGAAAGGGAAAGCCCAGATAAGCATATATATGTTCTTCATACTAGGGCATGCACCTCACATCAAAGCATGGGCCATGCTCCCTTCTGCAAGATCTCTGTCTGTATTTTCATCGGAGTTTCCAAATGGCCACCTCAAAAAATCATTGCACTCAGACTCAGAAATCTCTCCTGCTCTTGGCATTTATTCTTTCCACGTTAGGAGTATACCATTTTATGTGATGATGAGCTGAAGGATTCATCGATATCTTGAGCTAACCTCGACCGTTTTACGCCACAAAAAACCCTTCATTTTCTTGTCTACTTCATACGCACAAGGGAGCGTGAGGCCGAGGCACTACAGAGGCGTGAGACAAAGGCCGTGGGGCAAATGGGCGGCGGAGATAAGGGACCCGAAGAAGGCGGCTCGTGTGTGGCTCGGCACCTTCGACAACGCCGAGGACGCCGCCGCCGCCTACGATAGGGCTGCCCTACAGTTCAAGGGCGCCAAGGCGAAGCTGAACTTCCCCGAGCGGGTGCAAGGACCGACGGATCTCGGCTTCCATCTGGTCTCTCCGGCCACCCTCACACAAGTGGCAGAGCAGCAAATCCAGCCACCACCCTCTTACCCGGATCTCCTCCAGTACGCCCAGCTCCTCCTCGGAGGAGACGAGGGGTTGCAGACTGTGGCGTCCAATATGTTCGACAGCGGATGCTGCTCTTCCGGTTCTCAGCAGATGCCCTCGGCATCTTGTGGGGACCCTTCACAGGGGTTTGTGGTGTTCCCTTCCCCATCCGAGATGATCCCTCCGAACACAGATCCTCCAGAACAGAACCGGAAGGGTGTTGGCGGACGTCGTTGGGAGCGTAACTAGCTAGCTAGCTAATTTATGCTCAGATCTTGGCGGCAAGGGGTGCCTTAACTTGTCGTCCTTTCTTCTCTGTCTGTTGTAATGACTGCGCTCGATCTGTTTGACTAGAGGTGCAAGTGCAACGGCACCACCATCACGAGAGACATGGATCGATGTAGCTAGCGAGCCTCTGTGTGTATGATGCTTCTCAAATTTTCTCCGTTTTGCATCCTCTTCTTCATTGGCATGTTCTTGAAATAGAAGATACATATCGTAGTGGTAAACTAGGGTTCAGCTAGGGCTAACGTCATCCAAGTGCCCAGGTAAGGGATGCTATTAGATATACAGATCTAGGGCGTGCAAACGTCTCCAAGTGGCCTAGAAAGGTACATACAAGGTATACATTTCTGTCATATATATGTGTATAGCTTGATACGTCTATTTGTGACTATCTAATCTTTAGCCTTGGACATGCGCAAACCCTAGACCTAGTCGTTCTATCTCATCATCTTATCCTTGTTGAAGACAGAGCTATCTATACATGGTTGTCAATATTGTCCGCTTTTGTGGCACTGTTTGAGGTCTTCGTTCACGCCTCTGAGATAGGATATGATCATCACTTTTCGATAGCAGGAAGAAAAAGAGTACGTGTGTCTAGCTAGCTTCTCCACCAAAGGCAGGATCTAGAAAATCAGTAGATGTGAAGTCTTCTAGCGTTATGAGCAGGCCAACAACATTCCATCTAATAATTATTAAGAAACGATGCAATATAAGTACTAAGTTCCCTTGCTTAGAATTTCTTCGTTGGTGCACATCATGCTGGGGATGTAGAGCTTACACCTATATGAAAGTAGAAGGATGTAAACACTGGGCTAGATCTATATGGAGTCAATTCTAACAGGATATAATAGGTATAATTTGCAGAATGTGATATATGATGGTGCATGCCACACTTTGTACAGTATTTCTTGCCACACTTAATTAGATGACCCCAAAAAGATGAACTTAACTTTGTGCTCTCACACTTAAGAACACTAAATTTGAAATGTTCTCGTATGATCAGAGTAGAAAAAAGAGTGTTAAAAAGTGTGACACTTTGAAGCATTGCTCCAGGTAATTTATATGGAAGTCCTTTATTATTAAGCATTAGTTTCTATAATTATCTCATCAGCTTATAGTAACTCATCTATATATGACTTATTTCGATGTGGTTAAAGATGCATAGTTTAAAATTAATTAAGGTCTTGTGACGATTGCGAGGTGTTTTTGTAATTAAATCTCATAATTAGGTGTAAGACTTGAGGCCCCAATAATATAGTAACTCATCTATATATATATATATATATATATATATATATATATATATATATGTAATTTCTTATTATCAACAGCTGGGCCGGGGGAGAGAGAGAGAGATGTGTGAAGCCCTTTCTACTATATAACACGGGACGGATTACTCTGGTACACAGGAGGAGCATCCTTCAGATCACCGAACACTTATGTATCCCTTGCTGGGAAATATAGCCATCGCTTCACATTTGTTTTTGACGTGTAAATTAGAACATTTAATTAATTGGGACTTATAGAAAACTTTCTTGCAAACCATGTATCCTTTTTCGATCCCCACGTCACGTGGATTAACGAGAAGCAGGTTTGTAAGTAAGGATTAATTACTCTTTAAATAATATTTAAATATCTAGCTACTTTAATTTTAATATATATATAGTTTATTGTGAACTCTTTTAAACTTACAAATTATATATAAAAGTATGGATATGCTCAATTAAAATAATTACTACAAAACTACGAGGCTTAATGGCTAAAATATAAGAACATATAGTAAGATAGATAATAATTGGAGCCGATCTAACTTTTGGGAAAATTAATTAACAGTACCCCCATCAGAAGATATATCTGACTTATTTCCGGGCTCCTATCAGAGCAATTACCTACGTGCGCCCTTCGCCCCTTGCTTTTCGGCTGGAGTTACTTTGTGGTCCCTGCATGTCATTAACTATTATCAGTGGGTACTAACTCGTTAATTAGTGCTCATGTGTTAAAATATTTTAACGTGCTAGCGTTTTTACCTACCTTGATTATTTTACGTATGATGCATTAACAACAAGTGCTAATATATTAAAACATTTTAATGCGTTAGTACTGCCACTGCGTTAGCGCGTTAGCATCGTTGATGGAAGCTAATTGCAGGAGTTGCAAGAGAAATCTCACCAAAAAGCACTGCCGGAAAGCATGCACTTGATTTCCTGACAGAAACTGGGGAATACATTAATCAGATGGATGCTAATTATTTTCTCATAACTTTTACACTCCTGCTCCAATTATTAAATATATAATTACAAGTGTTCTGTGTTTGTCTGTTAATTGGATTCGCGATCGGATAAGTATCCAACTATTCTATTCAAATGTGAATTTCAATCAAATCCGGGCGTTAATTATCTAGATCTGTTGCTGGCCCTATTGTCATAAGGACATTCTGATAGTTTTCTTAGGGCTCCGTTGTACCCATACATTTTTCCAGAGAATAACGAGAAATAGGGGCTCGGGAATTTCTCCGAACACCTTCCGGGCGCTACTTGTCCGGCCCCTTCTATTACATGTCGGGATCAGTCGAGGGTCCTAGCCAGCTTGACGTCACTCACGGCGACACCTATAATTAATATATGGGGACCATCCCCGATCACGCAGTAAGCGGTTTCGCCCGCCTTCAACTAAGTCACTCGGGCCAACCCGGGGACGCCCCCGACAACAAGCCGCGTCACGTGGCAACCAGCAACGAGGCCGGGGTTCATCCCCATAACGCCTCCCTTCGGCATGCTAAAGCCAAAGAATTACCTTCCCCAGTCAACCATGGGCTTCGAGGGCCACCCACGGCTTGGACACGCTAGCTGCATCATACGGCAATCCTCTAGCAAGTTGGGGCCACCCCCGACCCTCAGACACACGACAACGAGCCGTTAACTTTCAACCCCCGGGCCAACCTGGGGCTGCCCGTCAACCCGCCATACAACGCGGCACACCTCACCAAGGCTGGGCCCACACTCCTACAACGCCTTACCTCAGTCCACACAAGCTATTACGCTCACCCCGGGGCTAAGTATAAGTCGACGGACTAGCTAGCCAAGCCGTTCGACAACCCGGTGTGTATCGGGAATTTCCTTGAACACCTTGCGAGCGGCAGTAACGACACTAAATAATTGACCCCCACGTGTAAATACCAGTGCCTTGGAGACCCAAGTCCATCAAAGGACAGCGACAAACGACGTAAGAAGACCCCCGGGGGTGCCCCTCATGACGGTGGCTCACCCGGGGGGGGAGTTCACCCCAGGCCCGGCTGCGCCCAGGTGGGGGTGAACTCCCCCGGGGGCGCTCCCCACCCAACCTCTCTCTCCCCAGTTCAAGCCCGTTCCAGTTCCAGTCCCGTTCAATTCCGGTCTACGTACCAGGGAGCATTTGTGAGGAAGAAGTTCGAAGCACGCACAAAGGGACCGATCAACCTCGTTCTGTGCGCTTCGGTCAAACCAACCACCAGTCCGTATCCTTCTCTTCTTCTTGTGTTCACACTAGGTCAAGGTGGGCCCAAGAGGTTAAAAAATGGGGATTTTATAAGCCTCTAACCCCTCCCCCCCCATCTCTAGTCCACGTTAACCCCCTTGAGGGGGTTTACGCGGACCAGACCCCCCCCCCCCCGGTCAGGTCCGCGTAAACCCACCCAATTTCTACAACAAAAAAAGTTTTTTACAAAAAAATTCCAATTCGCGTTAACCCCCTTGGGGGGGGGGGGTTTACGCGGACCAGACGACCCCCCAGTCTGGTCCGCGTAAGCCCCCCATTCCCTAAAAAAGTTCTTTTTTAAAAAAAAGGTCGGCCTTCTCAGTCCTGCGTTAACCCCCTCCCCCTCACAAAAATAAAAAAAACTTTTTTTATTAATTGAAGGGGGTTTACCCGGACTAGGGCACCCCCTCCATTCCAATCCGGGTAAAACCCTCTCAACCCTTCAACTTCCCTATAAAACCCCCCTTAGAAGCTCAAGGGGGAGGCATGCGGATACACAGACAACAAGGCCCAACATTCCAGCAAGCACACGAGAGCAAGATGCGTTGGTTGGCTTGTCGATCGACTTTGTACACGCCGAGAGTTATGTCGAACGTACTCCTCTCATATGGCGTTTAGCCACTTCACTCAAGTCCATCCCTTCGCGTATGGGGCATTATGATAACGACGATCACATCCGCAGCTCGGGTTTGCCCGTGTATGTCACGTTATGATAACGACATGGACGCCATAATGTCGAATTTGCTCCTGCCATGGGACCACGTGCCCGCCACTCGCTCCGAGCCAGCCACCGACGATCCCAATCGCTGATCTGAGTTAGCCGGACCCTGGCCCAGAAGTAACATTCTCGTGACCGGCTTTAACTCCCCGGCATGTCGACACTCGCCCTCTGGGGCCCGAACCCGACTGCTCACCTCGAGCCGCGTACGGCCTCCCTCAAGTGCCAACTAGTGTCTGTGTAATGCTATGGATCCTTGGTAGGTCTTGCTGGATCTTCATTGGATCTTTTGGATTTGTTTCGGTGAGTTTCGGTTCGCTTTGGTGGCTTCCGAGTTGAGTTTTATGATCCGTGTGTGTTTTTCTCTCGTACTAGTTACGGAACCCTACAGTGAGTTTACTTGTCAGTTCCTCGACTCGTGAATGCTGCAGTGACGATGTACTCTCCGAGCCAGTCGTTTTGACTATTTTTGCGTATTTTTCGGAGATATGGCCAGAAATCAGATTTTTCGGAAATTAGGAAAATTCCTAATTTCTTTTCCTTTTTCTTTTCCTTCCTCTCTCCTCCCTTCTCATTTCGTCGCCGTCGTCTCTCTCTCCCGTTTTCTCTCCTCTCGAGCCTCCTCGGCTCCGGCTGTAGACGGGGTACCTAGAGACACGTATTGGGGATGCTGTGGAGTTGACTGGGTGCGCGACGGAGCGAAGATGGTGTGGTTTTGGCGCGATCTCGAACGGTGGATTCAAAGCTCACGTTTGAGCTCGCGGCGTGGTTTTCGGCGCGGTTTAGTCCCTTCGGGGCACTGTTTCTTCGGTGGAGGTAGGGTGATGGTTCCTCACTTACTCCTCTCCATTTTCCCTGCCATTGCACGTCGTTTGGCGCGGAAACGGTCGAGTTTGGGCTTGTTTAGCCTAACCCGTAATTTTCGGGTTTTGTAGGGTTCGCCGAAAAACGGCAACCATTTGTAGCTCGGTTAGTGTTGAACTGACCGTTAGGACGTTAGGATCCCATCCATGCTTGTTTCGTGCCGATCGGTGGTCATTTGAGGCCGGTAGGAGCCCGGGAACCTCGTTGACTTTTTAGGGTCGATTTGTTAAAATCACCCCGATCTAGCGTTTTAACCCGTGCATGTGGGCTTTTTAGCCTCCTTATGTAGTTTTTCATCGTCGAGGGTTGTTTCCCCTGCGCTTCGGCGTGAATGGGGCGTGGAACGGGCCGATTTGGCCAACCCTCTATTTTCCCATCGTGACTGGTGTGGCGGTCGTTCCAGGGACCGTCGCATGCCCTGACGGCCCCACGACAGACCGTCACAGCGTCTGGGTGATTTTTAGTTTTTGGTGGTTTTTAGGGTGTGACGGCAGAGGGGTGGCGCGTCATAGCCCTCTGACACGTTCCGTGAGACGCGTTACGCCTATCTTGTCGTTCAGTGTTTTAGGTTAAGTCGGTCCCCCTGACGTGCCTGCCCATGTGCGTCAGGTGGGTGTAACGCGCGTGGTGTAGGCCGTTACGTTGCGTTTGATTTGGTGTTTTGACCGTTGAGTCAGTTTGTGTGACGGTGGTTCTTCCGTGCGTCACAGCGTCGTAACGTGCCTGCCCCAGGCCGTTACATGCTGTTTTGGCTGAGTTTGGGGTGGTTGTGTCGTTGTCTCTAACGGCCTCACCCCCGTGCGTTGGGTGTTTGTAATGCGTCCGGTCGGGACCCTTACATGCCTCTCAGCCAGTTGTTTCTTGCCTTGAGCCAGTTGGCCCTGACGCGCCTGCTCCCGTGCGTTAGGTTGCCCTGACGTGTCTGCCTTGCCACGTTAGGTTGTGTAACGCGTTTGGCCTAGCGCGTTAGGTGGTTCGAGCTCTGGTTTGTTCCGGGTTTTGTTGGCCCTGACGCGCTTGCCCTGGCGCGTTAGGTAGCTGTAACGTGCCTTGGTCCATGCGTTACGTGCCTCGAGTGTGGTTTTATGTTTGAGGTTTGTTGGCCCTGACGGCCCGGGTTAGGCGCGTCAGAGCAGTGTAACGCGCCTGGTGTAGGCCGTTACGTGTCTTGTGCATTTTTGAGGTTGGTTAGGGCGGTGTGTGTGACGGTTCCCCTGTGACCGTCACGTGTGTGTGATGCGTCTACGTTGGACCCTCACGGTTGGAGTGTAACAGCCTGAGCTAGACCGTCACGTTCGTGTAACGATCTAGGGGTGGTGCGTTACAATCCTTCTGCTCCGATTTCCGTTGTTTCGGTTTCTGCTTGCCTTGGCTTGTCCTTGTAGCCTACCCGTTGTCCCGTGGATGTCTCCTGATGTCCTATGAGGGATAAGACTATGTTGTAAGGTAGCCAGGAGTCTTCTTGCTTGAGGTAGGATTCTCTATCCTACTTTTGTGAATTCTTGTCAGGTTCCGGTCAACCCGGGGTGACCCAGGGGTTGACAGGTGACCTTGTGTGTGGGTGTCTTGGCAGTTCTGTCCAATCCGTGACACTGGTTCTGGATGCCTCGAGGTATCATCTTACCTTGGTTTGCATGTCCAGGCGTGTCTGAGGGTCTTTGGTGTTCCCTCAGGTCTCCGTGAGTTATTTTCTGCGGAGTGTTGTTTCTTGTGGCTTAGGATTAGACCGGTTGGCGGCTTGTTCCGCTGTCTGTGACGATCTTGCCTTGAGTCGCTCGACTCAGGATCGTTACACGATAGGTCTAGCTGCCTTGTCCGGAGTCTGTTGGCAGTGGTTGTGCTGCCATTGGTGCCTTGAAGTACGTGTCGTGGGGCGTTCTTGCCTGCTTGTACTTCGGCACTTGTGTTTTAGAGCCTCTTTGTCTTGTGAGCCTCCTTTTGTTGTTACCCTGAGGTCTTTGAGTGTCGATCCGCTAGCGGATAGCGGAGGGGTGTCCTCGAGATACGGTTTGTAAGCTAGTTCCGTGGGCTCCCAGCCAACGGTAGCGTCCTACCGAGGGGGAAAACTAGCTAGAGAACATGGCTTAGGCTAGAGCCAGTGTGTGCACACGTTGTCTGGGACTGAGGACCTACGTCGACGGGCGTGACCCTGACTAGTTACTTGTTTTGTTGTTGCTGTTGTTCCCGTTTGGTTCAGCGCGTGTCTATGACTCTACCGTGGTTTCAGCGGTACCGTAGGGGAGACACTTGTGGCGCAGCATAAGACGTTAGTGGACGCGGCTGGCTGTTCCTCTTGTGAGGAGGAGGTACTTCCATCACGTGGCACGTGACTCTCGGCGTTTCTTGTGCGTCGTGACCTTTCTGGGTTGGCCTTTCCGTGGTTGTGCCCGAGGTCAGTGTTATGTCACATGCATAATGTTCTGGTCGTGCGTGGGCTAGTGTGCACGACATTCCAGTCGTGTGTGTGTGATCGAGTCTGTCGGTCGTCTGTGTGGTCTTTTCTAGACCTTTTTGTCTGTTCTTACAGGTCTTTGTCTTAGACCGGGTGTTGGGTTGACAGATGGGTAACTTCTGACTTTGTTAGATCAGAGTCGCCCTTCTGTCGTTGCTTGGAGTAGTTTGGGGTGCCGAGGTTAGTTCAGCCGCCGCTTGTCTGGCGCGGGTTCTTCCCCTTCCTTACTTGTTCCCTACTCCTACTTCCTGTCTATTTACTACTGCTCGTAGCGTAGTTTTACAGCTTTGTAGTGTAGTTTTCCTGCTTTACTACACCTGATGTTTTCGTTGTTGTTGTTGTTCCGTGTTACTGCGTGTTTTTCAGTGGGGATCCGCGTCACCCCTACTGAGCCAGTGACACGTGGCTCACCCCTGCTTTTTAGGTGGGGTGGCGTTGTTCGTTCTGCTTCCGCGTGGTTCCTGGTGCGCGTGCTCTTTGCGTGCCGTTGCTGCCAGCTGGTACCTGCGTCGGGCTTCCCCCGACTTCTTGGTATGTCTTTCCTTTCTGTCGACTGTACTGTGCTAGACCTGTTGTCTTTAGCTATGGACTGACTCTGGGATATAATTGTTAATTTGAAACTGTTAATTAAAAAGTAATTTTATTTCTGCTACTTTAGCAAACCGATCTAATGAAATTTAATTGCTTCTGTTATATCTCTGTGGCTTCAATGTACTCTACACATGCCCTTATCCCTTCGGAGCTTTCTCGCTCTTGGGAGGCCTCGCGGGTTCCATACGGTATCACGCGTATCCGGTAGTCCTACCGGGTATACCTGGTATCCGGAATCCGGGTCGCTACAGTTTGGTATCAGAGCAGTGTTCTGAGATGTTCGGAGTTCTTTTTTGAGCTATCAGAGCGTTGTTGTGTGAAGTACATGGGAATCCAAGATATACAGTATCTAGAGTCGTAAAAGTCCAGTACAGTCTTCAGCTGGCTTTGGTGTTGCGATTATTTATCGCGTTGTTTTCTTTGTATGTTGTCTTGTGCGTGCTATCCTAGCACTGTACGAGATGGTCCTGCTCTTGTCAGGATGTGTCGAGGTGTTTCCTTTTCGTCGTTGTGTTTGTTTCGATCATGTTGTACTCGGTAGTGTTCGCCGGAAGGCTTGAATCTGCAGTACGTTGTGAGATTTTCTCCGTATGTTGTTCAGGTTGTTGTCGGCCTTTAGCCTTGGTTCGATGACCGTTCACGTTCTCACATTGTTTTGGTCGTCCCGGCTTGAGTCTGTTCAGCTCCTGATGTGTTTTGCTTATGTTGAAGTGCTCGATTAGATCTCGTGTTTGAGAAGTTGCTCAGGCAAGCTAGGATTTTCCCTTCCTGGTGAGCTTTCGTGGTTGAGCTTCTTGTTCTCGTCCCTTCTGAAGGAATCTTTTCAAGGTTTGCCTTGGAATTGCTGTCTTGGCGATGCTTTTGTCCTATGTCTGCTTAAGTGTGGACAGTTTTGTTTTGAGCCTGATCTGCTCTTTGCTATACGGTTGCTTGGCTTTGGACTCCGTTATGGTGTTAAGAGCTGCTATGCACCGTGTTGTCGTGCCATGTCCAGCGGCCGATGTATTGTGTAGGCTCATTTACCATTTTCAGGACGTGAAGGTAAGCTGAGATTGATGCTTTCCTTGTGCTTTGTGCTGAAGCTGGTACTCCTCTCTTGTTGCACTTGGGCTCTTGGTGATCGGTTATTCGCGAGATCGGTACTCATGGCGTGTTGTTTGCGATCTTCATTGGTTGCGAAGATGTCTAGTGTGTGCTGAGATGCGACTATCGAGGTTGTTCTGATGCCTGTGTTCGTTGTTGAGAGTGCAGCTGAAGCATGTGGGTTGGTTACCCACGGGTCGAGAGGTTTGTTCTTCTCGATGTGACTTCGTCTTGGCTTCTTGTGCCTTGACTTTGTCTGCTGCCGTGTTGTTTCTGTGAGTGCTGTTTCTCTATGATTTTGTGTCTCTGTTTTGGACCCAGTCTTGTCGGTTAGCTTTGCGGTACTCTTTTTCCCTAGAGTTAGCTTGCGACTCGATCGGATGTAATATCTAAGTGAGGACTGACTCGATTGTGTTCGTGGCCCAGCCGTGGTGTTGTCGTTGGCGTCCTGCCAGGTGTTCCTTGTCGCCTTTGGCACTGAAGCCGATGATGTGGTCGAGCTGTCAGCTGAGAGGGCTGTGTCTCCTCGTGTAAGCTGCCGCTTGTCGTGCTGTCGTTGTGTTTTTCGGTCGGTTGTCTGTTGTTGTGGCAGTCGTGTCTCTTTCCCTGGTGAGACGTGAGCGGCGTTACCTTGTTTCGGAGGTGTCGGACTTGTGTTCACTTGTGTCGTACTCGATCTAGAGCATGTGCTCGTGATTATAGTCTGACAGTGGTCCTCTGAGCTGTGTTTCTCGAGATTGGTGTTATTTTTTTGTGGTTATGCTGTTGGGTTGTTCTTCCCTGCTTCTCCTTTGTTAGTCCTTAATTTCGAGGGTGAAATTTCTTAAAGGAGGGGAGGATGTAATGCCATGGATCCTTGGTAGGTCTTGCTGGATCTTCATAAGATCTTTTGGATTTGTTTCGGTGAGTTTCGGTTCGCTTTGGTGGCTTCCGAGTTGAGTTTTATGATCTGTGTGGATTTTTCTCTCGTACTAGTTACGGAACCCTACGGTGAGTTTACTTGTCAGTTCCTCGACTCGTGAATGTTGCAGCGACGATGTACTCTCCGAGCCGGTCGTTTTGACTATTTTTGCGTATTTTTCGGAGATAGGGCCAGAAATCGGATTTTTCAAAAAATAGGAAAATTCCTAATTTCTTTTCCTTTTTCTTTTCCTTCCTCTCTCCTCCCTTCTCATTTCACTGTCATCGTCTCTCTCTCCCGTTTTCTCTCCTCTCGAGCCTCCTCGGCTCCGACTGTAGACGGGGTACCTAGAGACACGTATTGGGGATGCTGTGGAGTTGACTGGGTGCACGACGGAGCGAAGATGGTGTGGTTTTTGCGCGATCCCGAACGGTGGATTCAAAGCTCACGTTTGAGCTCGCGGCGTGATTTTCAGCGCGTTTTAGTCCCATCGGGACACAGTTTCTTCGGTGGAGGTAGGGTGATGGTTCCTCACTTCCTCCTCTCCGTTTTCCCTGCCATTGCACGTCGTTTGGCGCGGAAACGGTCGAGTTTGGGCTTGTTTAGCCTAAACCGTGATTTTCGGGTTTTGTAGGGTTCGTCGGAAAACGGCAACCATTTGTAGCTCGGTTAGTGTTGAACTGACCATTGGGACGTTAGGATCCCATCCATGCTTGTTTCGTGCCGATCGGTGGTCATTCTAGGCCGGGAGGAGCCCGGGAGCCTCGTTGACTCTTTTAGGGTCGATTTATTAAAATTGCCCCGATCTAGCGTTTTAACCCGTGCATGTGGGCTTTTTAGCCTCCTTATGTAGTTTTTCATCGTCGAGGGTTGTTTCCCCTGCGCTTAGGCGTGAATGGGGCGTGGAACGGGCCGATTTGGCCAACCCTCTGTTTTCCCGCCGTGACTGGTGTGGCGGTCGTTCCAAGGACCGTCACATGCCCTGACGGCCCCACGACAGACCGTCACAGCGTCTGGGCGATTTTTAGTTTTTGGTGGTTTTGAGGGTGTGATGGCCCAGGGGTGGAGCGTCACAGCCCTCTGACGCGTTCCGTGAGATGCGTTACGCCTATCTTGTCGTTTAGTGTTTTTAAGTCGGTCCCCCTGACGCGCCTGCCCCTGTGCGTCAGGTGGGTGTAACGCGCCTGGTGTAGGCCGTTACGTTGCGTTTGATTTGGTGTTTTGACCGTTGAGTCGGTTTGTGTGACGGTGGTTCCTCCGTGCGTCACAGCGTCGTAATGTGCCTGCCCCAGGCCGTTACATGCTGTTTTGGCTGAGTTTGGGGTGGTTGTGTCGTTGTCTCTAACGGCCTCGCCCCCGTGCGTTAGGTGTTTGTAACGCGTCCGGTCGGGACCGTTACATGCCTCTCAGCCAGTTGTTTCTTGCCTTGAGCCAGTTGGCCCTAACGCGCCTGCTCCCGTGTGTTAGGTTGCCCTGACGCATCTGCCTTGCCGCGTTAGGTTGTGTAACGCGTTTGGCCTAGCGTGTTAGGTGGTTCGAGCTCTGGTTTGTTCTAGGTTTTGTGGGCCCTGACGCGCTTGCCCTGGCGCGTTAGATAGTTGTAACGCGCCTTGGTCCGTGCGTTACGTGCCTCGAGTGTGGTTTTATGTTTCAGGTTTGTTGGCCCTGACGGCCCGGGTTGGGCGCGTCAGAGCGGTGTAGCACGCCTGGTGTAGACCGTTACGTGTCTTGTGCGTTTTTGAGGTTGGTTAGGGCGGTGTGTATGACGGTTCCCCTGTGACCGTCACGTGTGTGTGACGCGTCTGCGTTGGACCGTCACGGTTGGAGTGTAACGGCCTGAGATAGACCATCACGTTCGTGTAACGGTCTAGGGGTGGTGCGTTACAATCCTTCTGCTCCGATTTCCGTTGTTTTAGTTTCTGCTTGCCTTGGCTTGTCCTTGTAGCCTGCCCGTTGTCCCGTGGATGTCTCCTGACGTCCTATGAGGGCTAAGACTACGTTGTAAGGTAGTCAGGAGTCTTCTTGCTTGAGGTAAGATTCTCTATCCTACTTTTGTGAATTCTTGTCGGGTTCCTGTCAACCCGGGGTGACCCAGGGGTTGACAGGTGACCTTGTGTGTGGGTGTCTTGGCGGTTCTGTCCAATCTGAGACATTGGTTCTGGATGTGTCGAGATATCATCTTACCTTGGTTTGCGTGTCCAGGCGTGTCTGAGGATCTTCAGTGTTCCCTCAGGTCTCCGTGAGTTATTTTCTGCGGAGTGTCGTTTCTTGTGGCTTAGGATTAGACCAGTTGACGACTTGTTCCGCTGTCTGTGACGATCTTGCCTTGAGTCGCTCGACTCAGGATCGTTACACGGTAGGTCTAGTTGCCTTGTCCGGAGTCTGTTGGCAGTGGTTGTGCTGCCATTGGTGCCTTGAAGTACTTGTCGTGGGACGTTCTTGCCTGCTTGTACTTCGGCACTTGTGTTTTAGAGTCTGTGTGTCTTGTGAGCCTCCTTTTGTTGTTACCCTGAGGTCTTTGAGTGCCGATCCGCTAGCGGATAGCAAAGGGGTGTTCCCGAGATACGGTTTGTAAGCTAGTTCCGTGGGCTTCCAACCAACGGTAGCGTCCTACCGAGGGGGAAAACTGTAAGGTTTCGCACAGCACCTACGGGCTACGCAGCGGATAACAAAAATTCACTTGCCCGATCCCGGTGTTATGGAAAGTTTAATCTGTGCTCTAATCGGTGTTTCTAATACCCTAATTACGGGTTGCGTGTTTCACCTTGCGCGGAACGACGCTGTCCGCTAAGCCCGATGCTGAGAAACCGAGCCGCACAGCTGTACGGCCTCTAGAGCAGATCCACACGGACCCTTGCGCAGCGACGGTACCTCCCCGGCACGACCTTCCCCGGCTCTATCACCTTCTGGAGAGAGAGAGAGCAAGAGGGAGAAATGGGGAGACTAATCCTCTCCCTTAAGCTTAATGCTTGGTTAGCTTAAGGGAAGGAAAGAAGTGAAGGCTCGAAAGAGCATCACGTAGGTGGCTATATATAGAGTTTAGGTTTATTAGAAAAGGGTTCTAAAAGACCGAAACTGTATATATGTCCTATCCACTATTATACATATGTATTAAGCTCCATTTACACTCCTTTCCAAAAGGAATTAAAAGGAATTAATACATACACTTGTATAATAATAATCTGTCACCCAAGAATCCATTGTGTGTGATCCTCTAGGCCCACAGTCACTCTAGTTTAAGGTCCATTAACTTCTAATTCTCAATTAGAAGTAAATTAAACGTATTCTTCGCTTCTACCAGAGCCGAACAATAGTTTAATTTATTCCGAACCTTTGATCACGTTGGGTCAAGCAAATCCGCGTGATCCTAGAGGACCCCGGGTTTAAACCAGCATGTCTGGTACCTGTAAGTCCACAGTTACCGTATCGATATAATCCCTCGCTCATTCTATGAGTCTGGTACGATCGAGGGTACGGTTTCTGTCAAACCCTATGATCGTGCCATTTGACCATGACCTCCTTAAAGTGTATGACGTCCGTCCTAAACGAACTCATACGACCCTGGCCAGGGATTTAACGGAGCGTCAATGTCATGACCCATTAACTGTCTGATATATACCCGATAGTGAGCGATCCCTTCTTGACCATTGATGATCTTTACACGTATCCTGGAGTGGTTAATGACTCGACAACTCATGACTTATGGTTAAAGTCACTTAGCTAAATAATTAAACCATTCTAGTCCTCGTGTAAGATCCGATCAATGTCTCAGGTCAAAGGACCAACGATGCTACTGTGACCGTTGGATCTTCAGTTGACATTAGGTATAATCAACCATCTGAAGATCCAATAGCGGATCAGTTCAGTGCACATCCTCCAAGGACATGCACATACACATATGTGTTGGTGCCCCGCACCAATGACCATGAGACTGGTCACTGACACATCATGTGTACTGGTTTAATAGGTAATCAAAGTCTCCGAGTGATTACCCTCCAACCAGGAACAGTTTAAGATATGTGTTTATGTAAAGTAAGTCTCATGTTCGAGATCCAATCTCGAGCTGACTTTACAACCACATATCCTAGGGACAACGTAAAGTAACACAATCGCATATTTACGCTCAAACACCACTTTATTAATGAACAAGATCGTACAACTATTGGGCCTACCCGACCCGAAATTGGCCTGTAGCACACCAACACTAACAAAAACTAGCTAGAGAACCTGGCTTAGGCTAGAGATAGTGTGTGCACACGTTGTCAGAGACTGAGGACCTACGCCGACGGGCGTGACCCTGACTAGTTACTTGTTTTGTTGTTGCTGTTGTTCCCGTTTGGTTCAGCGCGTGTCTACGACTCTACCATGGTTTCAGCGGTACCGTAGGCGAGACACTTATGGCGCAGCATAAGACGTCAGTGGACGCGGCTGGCTGTTCCTCTTGTGAGGAGGAGGTGCTTCCGTCACGTGGCACGTGACTCTCGGCGTTTCTTGTGCGTCGTGACCTTTCTGGGTTGGCCTTTCCGTGGTTGTGCCCGAGGTCAGTGTTCTGTCACATGCATAATGTTCTGGTCGTGCGTGGGACAGTGTGCATGACGTTCCAGTCGTGTGTGTGTGATCGAGTCTGTCGGTCGTCTGTGTGGTCTTTTCTAGACCTTTTTGTCTGTTCTTGCAGGTCTTTGTCTTAGACCGGGTGTTGGGTTGACAGATGGGTAACTTTTGACTTTGTTAGATAAGAGTCGCCCTTCTGTCGTTGCTTGGAGTAGTTTGGGGTGCCGAGGTTAGTTCGGCCGCCGCTTGTCTGGCGCGGGTTCTTCCCCTTCCTTACTTGTTCCCTACTCCTACTTCCTGTCTGTTTACTACTGCTCGTAGCGTAGTTTTACAGCTTTGTAGTGTAGTTTTCCTGCTTTACTACACCTGCTGTTTTCGTTGTTGTTGTTGTTCCGTGTTACTGCGTGTTTTTCAGTGGGGATCCGCGTGACCCCTACTGAGCCAGTGACACGTGGCTCACCCCTGCTTTTCAGGTGGGGTGGCGTTGTTCGTTCTGCTTCCGCGTGGTTCCTGGTGCGCGTGCTCTTTGCGTGCCGTTGCTGCCAGCTGGTACCTGCGTCGGGCTTCCCCCAACTTCTTGGTACATCTTTCCTTTCTGTCGGCTGTACTGTGCTAGACTTGTTGTCTTTAGCTGTGGACTAACTCTGGGATATAATTGTTAATTTGAAACTGTTAATTAAAAAGTAATTTTATTTCTACTACTTTAGCAAACCGATCTAATGAAATTTAATTGCTTCTGTTATATCTCTGTGGCTTCAATGTACTCTACACATGCCCTTATCCCTTTGGAGCTTTCCCGCTCTTGGGAGGCCTCGCGGGTTCCATGCGGTATCACGCGTATCCGGTAATCCTACCGGGTATACCTGGTATCCAGAATCCGGGTCGCTACAGTCTTCCCCTGCCATCCATTCTAGCCTTCCCTCGGTAACTCTACCACTCCTGTAGTTCCTCGTGGAGAGCCTCTGTAAAAATGCGCAGACATCTGCTTTATCTTGCATTGACCCGGGGACCAACCCACATGTCGGAATTATCTCGCGACTTGCACCAGATGTACTTAGGCCTTTAAGTCCCACCTGTAAAGCCTTCATGGCATCTATAAAAAAAGAATAGCCAGAAAGAAACCGATTGCTCACGCATACCCGCACCCGGGTTCCCTTATAACCCTCACACCGGCCGATATGCGACCAGTCTCCCAGAGTCCAGTCATGTCAACCCTACCAGTCGAATGCAACAGTCACCCTATAGCCACAGGGCACATCCAATCCTCTACCCATGGCTTTAGAAACATCCCGACCCTCCTTCAGCACGGAACAAAGGTGTTCAGATTCAATCCGATGTAAAACAAACACCGACTACTTGCGGTGGATGGAGAAATATGTTCTGTACATGAATCCCCATAATCGCCTACACACTCGTACCTGCGAAACCTCCTTCTCTCCACGTGTAGCCTGATACCCCCGTGCCCACGTGCCGCTCCCTGGCGGTGCTTCCCCGACCAAAATTCGATTCCGCAAGTGATCGTCAAGAAGTCGACTGGCACGCCTGCCTTCCACCCAGTCACCCCGGTCCTCGTCACCTAGGACGATTAACCACACTATTCCCACGCGTTTACGTTGTTCTTTGCTCACCCGTTGATACCCCCGGAATTCCTATGTGCCAAGTCGACCTATCTTGGTCTTCCGTAAAAGGTGAGTGTATGTCACCGCCGTGAGAAAAAAAATATAACCACAAAAGAAACATGCTTTCAATTCTTTTTCTCGCGAGCCGGTGAAACAGGCCCATTTGGTTGAGATTATTAGGGGATTCTGCATATATAATCTCATCCCAACCAAATGACTCAATGTTATCTCGACTTTTGTGCTGAGTGAATTTTTTAAAATGGAGAGATGAAGATATAAAAAGAGGGGTGTTAAATAATCTACAAAAGCTCCTCTCATGGAGCTTTGAGGTGGATTTCGAGTTCTAAAATCTCTAACACTCTGATATTTGTCCTATATAGGAATTTTTCAAAAAAATATACCTGAACAATCCCAACCAAAGGTAGGCGTCGTTTGGGAACTCACCCTGGGGGGTTCCAATGATTGGAAGCCCGGATAAAGTTTAAACGTTGTCAAATGCCCCATTATGTGTCTCCACTTATATGACGAAAAAATTGTGAGTGGAGAGAGAAGCAGAGATAAAAAGTGCCCACCTCGTGAATATGTTTAAACATGGTTGAACAACTTTCTAGAGTTTCTTAATAAGTTTATGAAGTTTCTTAACGATGAAAAAGCTCCCCCACATTGTGAGAGTCTCTAAGGTGGAGAGCTTTTTCTTAGAAAGTTTAAGTTAGGTGAGTTCTCTAATCATACCTTAAAAAGTGTCAATCATATCATCTATTCATAATCATTTGTGAAAAAGTTGAGTAACATCCTCAGTACAGCCAGTCCATTCCAAGAAGAAATATGAATCTCTCCAATAACCTATATATATATATATATATATATATATATATACACACACGATCGAGCAAGAAATCACTCCACTAATCATGTCGTTGCTGCTAAGCCAGGGAAGAAGGAACCCACCGCGACTGGTATAAATAGATCCCCGTACGAACCTACAGGGACGTAGTCACACGTTGAGAATCACCCACACACATGAAAAGGGTCACTTGCAAAGCAATACACAAAGAGAGAGATAACCTCAGACGGAGACTCAACGACAAGAGCAGGTAGGCGATACAAAGAAGACTAATTAGGGGTACGTCCTTCACCCAGTTCTCCCAACTCGTTCTCTGTCTTCCGGCACTGTCCGCCCCTTCGAGCACTCTCCACTCTTCGCCTCTATTATAGAAGCTCTCTCTCCCTCTCCCTAAACTTCCTTTATGTTCCTCCCGATCGCTACTGATTTAAATATTAGAGGGTTATCTCTAGGATCACTCCTAGGGCTCCTTCTGACGTTATGTCTAGTGGTTGCAGATTTCTTCGGGGTGATCGACTATTCTTCCTCAACAAACAAATCTTAAATGTGTAATATGAGACAAATGGGATATTTTTTAACCTCTACAGATAGAAAATACTGATTGTGTTGTGACGCTTAAGGTGATCTAGAGGGGGGTGAATAGATCAGTCACCCGATAAAAACGACTGCAGTAGATTCAAGTGCGGAATATAAGAACTTGTGCTAAACAGATAGAGGGCACAAAGCAAAGACCAGCCAGAACTTCTAAAGAACCGTCCTAAACAGTCATCTACTGCGCAAAGTATAAGAATAAAGAAGCGATGCAAACCACAAAGCAATCACACAGTAGACAGGAGTTTTTAGGTGGTTCGGTCCTCCAGTCCTACATCCACCCCACACTCAAACCCAAGTGTGGCTTACTGCTGCGCAACACAGCTTGCGTCCGCTGGGCCTTACAGCTTAGCCTACAACCGCTGAGCTTCACAGCTTGCTGTCCGAGACCAAGTCTCGCCCGCTGAGGAATTACAGCTTCACCTGTCTAGAGGATACACCTCTGCAACCGCTGGGGACTACAGCTTGACCCGACCAGTGGAATCCTCCACTGCAAACGCTGAGCCTCACAGCTTGCTCCGCTGGGTAATACAGCTTAGCCGTCCGAGGTATCCACCTCGCCCGCTGAGCATCACAGCTTGCTCTGCTGACACACAGCTTGAAGAATGGTTTAAAAGAAAAATAAGAAATGGGAAACAAAACAGCAACAGAAAACTGTATATGATAAAGCACAAAATATATCTCAAGGAGCAAGTTGGTCTGGATCTGATCCAAGAGCCAACAGATAGCACCACTTCAACGTATTCTTCTCTTCTTCTTCTTCACGAGCTCTCTCTCTCTCTCTTCACTCTCCTCTTTCTTCCTCTGCTTCTCTTTTTCTTCTCACTGGATCGTGCAGGCTCTAATTCACTCTCTGCTTCTGCCCCTTCTGCTTCGATCACAATCAGTCTTCTCCAGATGGAGAAGTCCTCTTTATATAGCAGTTCCAGCAGGAGCAACACTGGGCGTGTGATTCCCACGCCTTCCCGTCCAGAAGGTTCCTCCGCGTGTCATCATCCTGTCAGCCCTTCTAGCCTCGGATCACGTGCCAGGCACCACATCGGATCACGTGCTCAGTCATCTGCCAGTTCAATGATAGAGTTACTTCAGTCGATCAAGCAGAGATAAAACATTCTGTACTGACTTTATGTATGTATAAAACAACCGATGTATAGACATGTCACAAGGGAGTGTATAAGCTTAGTGTGCACGCGAGAACGATGTACAGACTTGACGTTTACGTGCATGAGAAAACAATGTACAGACTTGCTGTGCCTAGAGTTTAAGCATGGATGCACAATGCACAAGCTAAGTGTGTGCATGTGTGGACTTTGAATGCATGCGACAGCAATGTATAGACTTTGAACGCGTACAATGCAGCAAGGTAATGTATAGACTTTATGTGCAATGCAAAGGCTGTACTGACTTCGTGTGTGTGCTAAAATAGTGAACGTAGGTAAAGATAGGAATGTATAGACTTGCACATATGCATGAACAAGTGGCGATGTATAGACTTGGCCAATGTACAGACTTAGCAGCGAGATGCACACACATGCCGTCAACAAGGCGATGTACAGACTTGAGAAACGATGCATGCACAAGACGATGTACAGACTTGGTCTTGCGACCACGGGCTGTACAGACTTTGAGAACCGATGCATGAACAAGGAATGTACAGACTTTGTCTTGAGTATGTGAAACATGAAGTGATGTGCAGACTTGACCAATGCATATACTTTGTGTGCATGCGAAGGACGTTGTACATACTTGCCACCAGGAGTTGTATAGACTTGAATGCATTGACATGCTATTGAAGAATGTACATACTTTAAATGCATGAGACGCTGGGCATGTTGAGACACAACATGAGACGCTAAGTGAGACGGATCTTAACATGCACTGACTTGTGACTCAGTGGCTGTATAGACTTTGCATATGCATGGAGAGCAGACGATGTGCAGACTTTAAATGCATGAGACGCTGGGTATGTTGAGACACAACATGAGACGCTAAGTGAGACGGTGCATGAACAAGTCACCAATCGAGTGTACATACTTTGTGTGCATGTGACAACAATGTACAGACTTGCTAAAGACTTGTGTGTAATGATGCACAGACTCAATGCGTCTGAATATAAAGACTTTAAATGCTCAAGCATGACTTTCATTTAGACAGAGATGTTCATGATATGCAATGCTGACTCATAGTGTTTGCTATCATCAAAATCACAGGGGCACAACAATCTCCCCCTTTTTGATGATGTTAACACTATGAGTCACACTGACTCATGTCAAACTATTCTCCCCCTTTGACTTCATCAAAAAGAAAATAGTTTGAGATGAGAAATACAAATATGCATGCAATGATTGAATGAAAGTCTCCCCCTTTGACTAAGACATGAAAGGCTCTCTCTCCCTTAGAACAACCCATTCTGCCCCTGAATGTATAACTCCCCCTGAATTATTTCTCCCCCTTTGAGAAGGGAATATGAACGGATAAAACACTTCTCCTCTTGTGACATAATCAAAATGTAGAGAAGATAGGAGGGAAAGAACATGAATAAGGTAAGGGGTCACTACACAACAGCTGAAGCATTGGTTCAGAAAGTGAGCATGATTATAGACAACTGTTAAAGCATAAGAGTCAGCAATATACAGTCTTGAAAGAATTCAGGTTTAACAGTGATAAATATAGAGTAAAGCAGCTGACCACTGAAAAAGAGTTATAGACTCCATTTATGACAATGAATCTAGGGCACATGATTTTAATAGATAAGTCGGAAACAATACCCTTTGTGATTAAACATGGAAGTTCAAGAAAGGCAACTTGAATATGTATCGAGAAAAATAATTTACACTCAATGACTTTTGATTTCAACGGGTTACAGTAGTTTGTTTTTCACCTTTTAATTTTCAAAAACTGAGCTAAGTGAATAAACCAGTGGCATTTATACTGTTGACATTAGGTGTACACCTTGATCAGAGGTAGGTACCCCCAGTTACTAGGCATAAACTACTAGATCTATTTCAGATCAAGACCTATAAGGAATAATTTTCACCTTTGACATTAAGAGTACACCTTGATCAGAGGCCAGTACCCCCAGTTACTTGGTGAAGACATGGCCATTGGAATGGGGGTGAATAATTTGGGTCAAACTAACTTCACTCCAGCGCATGGGTTTCCTTAGGTTATGTTTCAATCTTCGGACTTAAATGAGATTTGGGTGATATGGATTACTCTATATAAACTAACCAAATTTATCGAGTAATGTTCTCTTATAAGATTCATATTTTTATGCTATATACTGTGTAACATATGACTCCCAAGGCACAGTTGGATGTTGGGGAATAATAGACATCAGTGGTGATGCAACTATGGGCACTAGAAATGTAAGGGAGGATGTGTCTCCCGCTTAAAGAAGTATTTGATAGGGGAAGTAGGAGCTAGATATAGTGAAGTCGTTGACTGTACATATGTGCCCAAACAAGTTAAACTTGCAATGGTCAAACACTTGGCATATGTCAAAATAGAAACATTTTGGAAGTTCTCTCAAGAGGAAACCAAAAAAAAAAGCAAACTATCTTTGGAAGACATAATGATAGTGTTCATGAGCAAGAGACATGGTCAGATGATGATGAGCGGCCTCAGTCTCCTTAGCCTGATATCCAGGTTACAGTGAGCGATCCATATGCTAAAGAGTTACAACGTGTATTACGCGAGAGTAGATGCGGGGTATAGGCATTACAAGAGGAAGAAACCCCGAGACATCGTGCAGAAGTTGGAGCATCAAGGAGTGGTACTTAATCATCGAGACCTCCTCATCATCCAAGGGGTATTAAGAGTTTCTTCACCAATTAGTTGGGTTCACAAAAGAAAATGACAACAACGATAAATATTGAATATGCGAATCCACAGGTTTTTCCTAGAAACATGACAAACAAACAAAGATAATTGATGCGTATCATGTAGTACAATGATTATCTATTACACCAGTTGATAATGTATAACTCCGGCTTATCATTATTTATTTGTCAACTTATTTTATGTATTTTTTCTTCAATTAACAGATCCTAAATTTTATACTTTGCAGATGCCACATAATTGGCGGTATGGCACCACTCTGCTTAGACACATGGGTACATCCGCCTCACTTTGGTATTGGTTTATCCCGGGGTTAGCTCTAAGTTAACTCTGGGATAAATTTTTTTGTGCTTTGGTAAGGAGTTAGTGTTAGTTAAGTTAGGTTAAAGGATAACCCAGAGATATTTCTGGATTTTGAAACCCACACCCAAGGGTGGGTTAAGGTGGATTAACCTCCTACCTCAATAAATACTCAATTAAATGTGTCTCTCTCTCTCTCTCATAATAAATGTTATTTCTCTCTCTCGTTATTACTAGGTTAACATACTATTTACCTAATCATACTAGATTAAAATTAGGTTAGCCCATATCCTTACTCTCAGATTAACTACCCTCCTACCAAATCAAAAATAGGTTAATTCCGAGCTACTTTAATCGGGTTGACTTAGCCCATCTTTAACCTAACTCCATACCAAAGCCACCTTTTCATTATATTTCTCGTGAACTTCGTATCATTAGAATACAAATTTTTTGAGCACCTCGCCGGAGTTGGCAGAAATTGTGTTTCTTGTCTTTCTGTTCCACGGAATGGCTGAGTCTAGTTTCATTCAACGTTACTGTTAGCATGTGGCCAACAATAGATAATGGCACCGACAGTGCCCGTTGGGAGACACCTCACCGGGTTTCACGGATCATGTTTGGGTGCACTGAAGCGGTGGGAAAGAGGGGAGGTGGGTGAAGCACCCTATAAACGAGAGATGGTGATACCCATCGGAATACACACAGAGATCGATAGATCTTAGAAGTGATACCCACCTCGCCGAAGTCCCTAAACCGTCAGGAAGGAAACCCACCTCGGCGAAAACTCTTCACAGGTATCAGAGCAAAGATCGATCCGCCACCGCGCCGCTGCCATCTGCCGCTGCGCCCTTGCCGCTGCTGCGCCCTCCGCTCCTGCCACACTGCTTGCATCTCCGCGGTGCTGCATCCGGAGGTCACGCCCGGCCTCCCTATCGCAAAGAAGGTTTATCCGCCACTCGCCGGCCGTCCTACTGCTGCCACTGCCGTCTGGTGCAGTCGGTCTCTCGGATTGTCGCCCCCTCTGCGTTGCTTAGCCATAGCTGCTGCTGAACCGCAGACAGCCTTGGCTGCTCTGCCGCCTGCGTCTCGCCGCTAGATCGTCGGACCCCTCGGCCACCTCACCTAGATCCACAGTCATCACTCGTTCCTATGCCCTGCCTCCACCGTGCTGTCGCCGCCGCGGTCTCCCGAGATCTCCCCCGCCAAGTGTGCTACTGCCACTACTACCTTCCGCCATTTTTCCCCTTCGGCTCGCCAGAGCCTCCTCACCGCTACAGCTGCACCCGGGCCGTCCACCTCACGCGCCTTCGACGCCACCGCTACGGCTACCTCCCCCACCTGCTGCGACCACCAAAGCGATCGGCCTCACCGAGATCCCGAGATCCCGCTTCACCAGATTCATTATAATCATAATGGCCAGTAAGCTCATTGCTTCGGAGTTGTCAAAATTAGACAAACTTAATGGAACCAACTTTGACATGTGGCACCGGAAAATCCGATATGCCCTTATCCATGACAACATAGAACATGTCATTGATACTAATGCTTCGGAAATTAATGAAACATCCACGGAAGTGGAAAAGAAAAAACGGGAGCAATGGTTAATAGATGACAAAAAGGCTAAGAGCCTAATGCTCATGTTCATGGAGGATAATTTAATAAAGTTTTTCGAAACTTACAAAACCTCCAATGAAATGTGGAAAGCTATCAAAGAGAAGTATGACACCAAAACAGAGGTGAATACTCAACTCTTATTGCATCGTTATAACACATGTAAGATGCAGGAAGGTGATAGCGTTGTCGAGCATGTAAATAAAATGATTGCCATGGCTAAGGAGCTATAGACCGCTGGAATCGAAATTCCAAAGAAGATGCAGGTGACGACTATATTGAATAGTTTACTAGCATCATTAGACATGGCTGCCACAACCTTAAGAATGAGTGGTTCTGTTATAAGTGTCACAGATTTGCCAGCTCGGTTAGCAATTGAGCAGGACATAATGGCCAGGAGAAAAGAACTAGAAGCGCACTTGCAGGAGGCCAATGTCGTACACCGAAAGTCCACCGGCCAAAATCGTCCACTCAGAACGCAAAGGCCCAAGTTTAAGGGTAACAAATTCCAAGGCAAAGGAAAGAATGTTCCTCGTGGTGCTTGCTACTCATGTTGGAAGTTTGGCCATTTTATAGCAAATTGTCCCCAAAAATAAGGCAATGAGGGTGGAAACAAACACCCGAAAAATAGAAGAGCTGGAAAGAGAGAATTCATCGGCGTCACAGAATGTAATGCCGCGATTGCCAACTCAAATGAATGGTGGGTCAATTCTGGAGCCACTCGTCACATTGTACAGACGAAAAAGGGGCTGGTGATGCTAAAGAAGCTAAAGGCGGGCGAACAGAGGATTTACATGGGTAACAACACATATCTGGATGTAGAAGGTGTTGGTACATATAGGCTGGATCTTGGGGATAACATCATGATCCTCAAAGATGTATTCTATGCACCTGGAATCCGGCGGAATCTAATCTCTGTACCGGCCTTGATGAAAAATGGCCTGGAAGTGCATTTCTACAACAACCGAGTGTCAATAGGGAAAGATATGAAAGTACTTGCCATGGGGAGGTTTGTCCTCGAGCATGATTTATTCTGTATCCCTGTAATTGACACTGAGAATAATAATATTAAAGATTCTGAGTATTCCTTGTGTTCTTTATCAGAATGTGATCTATGGCATTTTAGATTGGGACATCCCGAAAAATCTAAAATGGAACTGCCGGGTTTGTCAAAGGTGGAACTAACACCTTGTGAACATTACTTAGTAGGAAAAATGACTAAGAAACCATTCGCAGTAGGACATAGATCGAATGAATTGTTAGGGTTGATTCACTCGGAAATTTGTGGCCCCCTAAGTATAAAGACATATAACAACAAGGAATATTTCATAACCTTCATAGATGATTATTCCAGATTTGCCTATGTTTATCTGATCTCTGCAAAATCAGAGGCATTTGATTGCTTCCGAAAATATAGAATGGAAGTGGAAAGGTAACATGGAAGAAATATTAAGGTGTTAAGAACGGATAGAGGTGGAGAATATAACTCAAAAGAATTTGAGTTATATTGTCAAGAACACGGAATTAAAAGATATGTGACAATGCCTTATAAGCCACAACAGAATGGTGTGGCAGAAAGAAAGAATAGAACTTTGATGAATGCTGTTAGATGTATACTATCGCATTCAGGTCTCCCTAAGAATTTATGGGGAGAGACATTGCTTACGGTAAATCATATCTTAAACAGAATTCCCACAAAATCCGTAGAGAGTACACCTTATGAATTATGGAATGGGAGGAAACCCGATTTGAGTCACCTCAAGAAGTGGGGGTCTATTGCCCATGTTCTCATTCCGAGTCAACTTAGAGATAAGTTGGACTCAAAGACATTGAAATGTAGATTCATAGGGTATTGTGAGAAATCATCTGGTTATAGATTTTTCCATAAAGAAAAAGGGATCATTGAATATATGGATGTGACATTTCTAGAAAATCTAGAGGAAGAGGAATTTCATGAAAAAGAGAAGGAACCTCTAATTGTAATAGATGATGACTATTACAATGATGTCCCTAGAAATGATCCAGAAATTGAGGAAGAACCTCAAAATATGGAAAATGAACGAGTACCTATGAATGAAATGCAGCATGGTCAACCCGGAATAGGCAACAAAAGATTGAGAACTCCACCAGCATGGATGGATGATTATCATTTGTATTCCTGTGAGCCTTCATGTCTGATGATAGATATGGAAGATGAAAATTTCGTAGATCTCATGAATTATATAGATGTGATAAAATCGCATGATACAGAATTATGGCAAGATGCCATGAATGAAGAAATTGATTCCATGAAAAGGAACAATGTATGGGAATTATGTGATCTTCCAAAGAATCGAAAGGCTATAGGATGTAAATGGGTATTCAAGAAAAAGCTTCGAGCTGATAGGTCTATTGATAAATATAAGGCCCGATTAGTTTCCAAGGGGTTTACGCAGAAACCAGGTATAGATTTTCAAGAAATCTATTCTCCAGTGGCTAAGTTTGCATCCATAAGAATGATCTTGGCAATTGTTGCATATTTTGATCTGGAGCTGCATCAGATGGATGTAAAAATAGCATTCCTTAACGGAGAGTTGAAGGAAGACATCTATATGCAACAACCTGATGGATTTCAGGTGGAAGGCCAAGAGAAAAAGGTATGCAAGTTAAAGAGATCAATATATGGTTTAAAACAATCTTCTAGACAATGGTATCTCAAATTCCACGAAGTAGTTGTCCAACTAGGATTTGTTTCAAACAAGTTGGATAACTATGTATATGTCATGAATAGTGGGAGTAAGTATATCATGTTATCCCTATATGTGGATGATATTTTATTCGCCAGTAATGACATAGAAATATTGAATAAAGTCAAATTAGAACTTAATAGAAAGTTTGAGATGAAAGACATGGGTGAGGCATCCTATGTTCTTGGTGTACAAATCGTAAGGGATAGAAAGTCTAGAATGTTGAGTATAAACCAAGAAAAATATTTGAGGTCTATACTCAAGAGATTCGGAATGCATAATAGCCATCCGGCACCTACACCGTTAGTCCATCAGAAACGGTTGTGTAAGGGTCAGTGTCCCGGAGAGGGACAAGAGTCGCTCATGGTGCCGTATGCACAAGCAGTCGGAAGCTTGATGTATGCAATGATGTGTACAAGACCGGACTTGGCATACTCAGTCAGTTTGGTAAGTAGATACCAAAGCAATCCTGGCCCAGCACATTGGGAAGTTGTTAAAAGGATTTTGAAATATCTGAGAGGAACTTTGCACCACAGTATTGTTTATCAAGCTGATACGCTTGAGGTTCTCGGATATTCGGATGTATACTTTGGAGGAGGTAAAGATGACGAAAAGTCCACGTCGGGACATTTGTTCATCTTTGGTGGTGATGATGTTTCTTGGGGAAGCAAGAAACAATGGTGTGTTGCTCGATACACACAGGAAGCTGAGTACGTTGCATGTAGTACAGCTGCTACTCATGCAGTTTGGATCAGAAGATTCTTGAACGATTTGAATCTCAACTTGGTAGATGGACCAATTGAGATGTACTGTGATAATCAGGCGACTATTAGCCTGATTAACAGTCGAGCAAACAGTTCAAGAGAAAAATATATTGAAGTACAATATCACTGTATTCGAGATATTGTACAGAAAGGAGAAATAAAAGTGACTTATGTTCCCATAAGTGATATGGTTGCTGATCCATTGACGAAAAGTATCTCAGCAGAAAATTTCATTAAGCATGTTGGCTTAATGGGGCTTAGGAAAATATAAGCCAGAAAGAAATATTTTCATGGATAATGAAAATAATGATACCTCTGACGGATAGTGGGAGTGTATCGGAACAGTACTCATGTATAGTGAGACAATGAGAATAATGATACCTCTGACGGATAGTGGGAGTGTATCGGAACAATACTCACGTATAGTGAGACAATGCGAAGAATGATACCTCTGACGGATAGTGGGAGTGTATCGGAAATACTACTCATGAATAATGAGAGTATAGCAGTGATGGTGAGTGGAAACACTACTCACGGATAGTGGGGGTGATTCAGAAGAAATATTATACCACCCACGAACAGTGGGGATATAATAGTTTGTTGGCCAAGTGGGAGATGTTAGCATGTGACCAACAATAGAGATAATGGCACCGATAGTGCCCGTTGGGAGACACCTCACCGGGTTTCACGGATCATGTTTGGGTGCACTGTAGCGGTGGGACAGAGGGGAGGTGGGTGAAGCACCCTATAAACGAGAGATGGTGATACCCATCGGAATATACACAGAGATCGACAGATCTTAGAAGTGATACCTACCTCGCCGGAGTCCCTAAACCGTCAGAAAGGAAACCCACCTCGGCAAAAACTCTTCAGTTACAAGATGGCTCTTTTATTGTCCGGAGACCTGAGCTTGCATCAGTCTCTAGAGTTCTAATAGTACATGTCCACCCTTCCTCTGCTAGAGATACACTAGTTGATTATAGTAAACCAGATTAAAAGATAAATATAATTAAATGAATATAATTTCTTAAACATGATAAGAGTATTTTTAATATAATTGCTGTGGGCTAAATAAAATTGATAGTTATTATAATTATGAAATATGTTAATAATTAAAAGCTTATTAGGCTTAGAGGAATAAATTAACCTTTAAAATTTGAAATTTTTAAAATCTCTAATTCTAATTAGGCTAATAGAATAAAACATAAATATTTATGTTAAATAATTGAAGTTCCTTGATTTAATGATGAAATTAAAATTTAAAATTTTAAATAGATTAAATAATTGAATTCACTTGAATTAAATATGGAGTTAAACTTTTAAAAATATAAAAAATTATGAGAGCCCCAATTAAAATCACAAGAGATAGTTATAATCGAAATATGGGTTAAAAGATAACCCTTATTGGGCTAAATTGAGAATTGATGGATCTACAATCAGAGGAACCCTGAACCCCCAATTTTAATGGGCTAATTGGGCTTTATTCTAGAAACTAGCGGCCAAATTTCAAAACATAGACCCTAGCTCATCAAAGGAAGTCTTCATCTGCCCAATCTTAACTCTAATTAGGGCTAGAATAGGTGGTGGCGTTTGAAATTTGGGTTTGAATGTTAAATTCAGGGTGATTGTTATCTTGACTTTCTTGCCCCAAATCTAGACTTTCTAGGCAGTTTTAATCCATTAAAAGAGCCCTATCATCTTCTTCTCGGCCGTTAGGTTGCTGGAGGAGAGTTTCCCGCGGGTTTGAGAGTGTATTTCAAGGAGGAGAGCAAGGCTCTTGGGGCATTCTTCGTGTTATGCATGCTTCTTCTTAAATCCAATCTATGGTAGGTGTTCTTTCAGGGTAAACCCTAATTGATCAATCAAATAGATTTAGATGCATGTCTAGTTTGATTCTATACTTGTTTCCCCAAATTTTATTGGGCAAAAAGCATGTATTTTGAATTTTATTGAAGAGGTATCATCGTATTCGCGTTTTCTCGCAGGAACGAAGTTCTATTTTAGATCGCAATGGTCACATGGACCGCGATTTGAACGTGTGCGTTTGATAGATCATGGTCATACTTTTGTTTTTAAATTTTGGATAGTTTAATTAAATTGCATCCAATCAAAGGGATGTGATTTGTTGAACGCGTCCTACATCCTAGACGCGACTTTCACATGAATGCCGGGTATTTGTTTATTTGAAAGTCGACTCAAGATCACGGTTACCAAGCAGACCATCTTCACTTAAACATGGTATTTGTATCGACCGCGTTCATCTTTTTATTGCATTTAATTTTTGAATATTGGATATTGCATTTAAATGCGTCCTGTAAAGGAGATGCACACTACTTATTGAGCTCTTCTGATACCCTGGACATGATTTTAACATGAACGCCCATGGTATTTGGCATTCTATTTCAGATCGCAGTGTCCATCTTGACCGTATTCTGGTATGCGGCCTCTAGAGTTACTGCATTCATCTTTTGGTTTGCCTGAGACCCTAGTTTTCTCGCATGTCAAATCTGTAAATTTTGATGTCCAAAATCATGTTTTCTTTAAACATGTCGTCTAAACAACCACATGATTAGGTAAATCATATTGAAGATTAAAGTTCTTTCCTTTAATCTTATAATTCTTCCTATGATTCATGCTACCTTCGTGTCGTAATTGATCTTCGTGTTCTATTCTTTCCTGGAAATTAATCTTAGCATGCTTAAAAGACTTAGATGTTAACATGTGTTTGAGTTGTCCCATGTTAAGCCCCCGATTCAATTAATTATCTTCGGTAGCTTACCAAGATACTTGATTCAACGAGCTTCATTTCATTTTGAAGATCATGTTACTCCGGTGATGTGTATCCATCATTTACTATGGTTTTAATTTGATTTCATTGCAAAGCCCTTTCTTAGTGAAGTTAGAACCCTCCGCCGAATAATCCCTCCGTCGGACTGAAAGTTTTTCACTAAGGTCTACGTAATACTCCGCGAACCATGGATTCCCTCGTGGGCACCGAGCATGTTGTACCTTAAAAACTCTGAGAACTCATAGAATCACGTCTTACTGTCATAAGATATGATTCAATCGGCCTTTAGAACCACGGACTGAGGTTGTGTCTGGTTTTGTTCAGCTCATTCTGAACGCAACATACATAGAGACCGTGTTCGTATGAAGGCGGTGGCCGGATAGACCATGTTTAGAAGAAAACTGTCTAAATGTCCTGAAACGTGTCTGTATAACAGAAGTCACCTTTAAACTGGGTCTGGGTCTAAGGACGTGATTTAACTTCATCGTGGTCCTCACCATGACCGCATTCTGATTATCGGGGCTTGCTTCTAGACCACGTTCATGAATGAACGCAGCTTGTACAGAGACTGCGTTCAGCCCAGTTTCATTTTAAATCATGCTCGTACGCATGACTGCATTCTGTCTAGTTTTCTGAGCGATACCCCACAACTGACCACGTTTCAGCAACGTCGTTAGTCCAGGTTTTGATGGTTCCAATAAGAATTTTAACGTGCTAATGCCGAATATTGTTAAAATCATTTTTATCTCATGTTCTTTGATTGATGTCTAGCGTATTTAAGCATTTCTTGAATTTCCTTGAAATTGTGAAATCTCTCACATGAATCTATGGCTTGATTACAAGAACTTTACCTTGAAATTCATTTGACCATTTTATATATAATGTGGATGTCTAGATATTTTTATAAGATCGATGATCCATACTTCAATGTCTCGCACCATAAGGGCCCAGTCTGATTTTAAGAGGAGCACTTGAAAGTACTCGTGTCTATGGGAGCTATTATTGACCTGGTGTGATATTACACTAAAGTACAAGTGAGCTAGATTAATCTATGACATTCCACTCATTCATGAATGCTTAAATTATTTGAATTACTCGAATTATTTGACTTGACATATTACCTCTTATGAGATTCTTACGTTATATGGCCAATCCATTTGATAATATACTTGATACATGTTCTTAAAGATTTGAAAAGTTATCTCCGGTGCTTGACACTCTCATCTTGATTATTCTTCATCTTACTTGTGTCCATTTATCTTCATGCTTAGATTTCCATTGTCTTGATTTATATAGCTCATTCTGATTTTCTTGACATTAGTGCATATATTATATCAATAGACTAATTACTTAAAGAATGTCTGACGATAGAGATGTAATTCATACTGAGCTTCTCGCTCACACAGTGCTATTTAACATTTTTCAGGTAATAAATAAGATGATGTTATTATCCACTCCAATGAGAAGGGCGATGTGTGATCGAGTGCTCTTAGAGTCATTAGAACCTGCATCTTTTTATTCTCTTCGAGTCTAGATTAGAAGTTTAGGGTCTTGCATTTGTATCCTTTCCTTCGAGTTTAGAATTTGTGATTTGAGTCTGTTGTATCAAGGATATCGGTTTATCAATAAAATTATAATTGTTCTTGGGCCTAATTGAGTTGTCTCTTGTGGTTGTCCTCTCCTTAAGTTCTGATTGACATAAATGTTCGCTACCACATTCCGAGTAATTTTCACTACAACTAGTTCAGGATGTGACAGAACTAACACCACTCTGCCAAGTTCTAATTGACATGACTGTTTGCTATCACCAAATTTTAAACTCTGTAGATGTCACATAATTGACACCACTCTGCCTAGGCACACGGGTACATCGTTAAAGGTGATCGACACATTCGTTATATTTGTTGTGAACATCGTATCATTAGAATACAAGTTTTTTGAGCACCTCGCGGGAGTTGATAGAAATTGTGTTTCTTGTCTCTGTTCTATGGAATGTACGAGTCTAGTTTCAGACAACGCTACAAGATGGCTCTTTTATTATCCGGAGACCTGAGATTACATCAGTCTCTAGAGTTCTAATAGCACCTCTCCACCCTTCGTTCTCTAGAGATACACTAGTTGATACTCTTGACAGTTTTCTTTAGAGTTTCTATGTATCGCCTATCTCTTCACATGCAGCATCTTTTGTGCAGTTGGGGGAGATCTACATAGACCACCTACTATGATAGAGCTAGAGTTTAGACCTCACGAGGATGATCATGTGTCTTCGTCTGACTCTGTCTCAAATGACTCGGATGATTATGTTATTATTTACTTAATAGCAATGATGGACCTTCTAAATTAGCAAGTTTTTTCTTATATTTTCATTATTTCATCAGGTTAAGGAGGTCCTTTATATCTACGCAAAAAAAGTAGGTCCTATGATAAGTGTATTCCGCTATTCTTATAAATTTAAACTTCAATTTTAAAAAGGATATCCTCAAACTTCAAAAAAAAAATAATGTGCAAAAATAAAATCATCGCAAGGCCAAGTAGGACACTGGGACCAACACACAGCAGTACATACTGAGCCGAATGGCTCGTACCGTATCACCGATGAATTGGGCCACCTCAACGGTAAGGCGATGTCTCCGTCGATATTTGTCGTATCCATTGTACCGACCGTACCAGTTATTTACTTGTATGGTATCATAGCATATCGAGACATGAAAATTAAAAAAAAATTATCCACCTTTGATTGGTCTATATAAATAGAATTGTTGATACCTATACGATCCATTAACTTAGTTGACTAGGGTGTGTGGTTAATTTGACGAGGTCTTACATTCAAAACTTATATTGTTCATGTTTTTAAAATATTTTTTGTCTTCCATTTAATTCATTGGGTAATAATGATAGAGGAGATGCTTTGATTTAGACCGTAGTAAGGAAATCATATTTTTAATAATTATACTTATTTAAAATATTTTTTCACTTTTAAATTTTGGCTAACAATTTTATTATTTTTAAACGTAAATTTAAGATAATCATAATGTATTTAATAAATAAAATTTAATAAAAATAATTTAAAAATAAATAAAAAATAAATGAGACGAAGAAGAATAGTGCTCGGGTATGTGGTGTTTTGTAATTAGCGGTAGAGCTGTCAATGGGCCGGGTCGAGTCGGGCTTAAGTCGATCTGACCCAGACCCGACTCATCAATTTTAAAGCCTAATCCGGGTCCGGTCTCGAGTTATGTCGAGCTGAGTTGGGCCCGACATTTTCACAAGCCCGACTTTCGCCCGACTTGGCTCGACCCAATAAATTAAATAATATATATATATATATATGAATATAAAACTCACAATATTATTAAATTCATTAGAGTTTTAGATATTAATTTTTTAGAATGAGATTTTTATTTTTTAATTAAATAAAATAAGATAATTTTTATTTCTTGTTAAATAAAAAAATTGAAGAGAAAAAAGAAGAAGAATAAGTCGGGTCGGCCAGCGACCGAACTCAAAGCCCGAGCTCAACCTGTTGCCTTAGTTGAGCTAGACTTTTAGGCCTAATTAAGGGCCCGTAGGTCAAGAAGGGCCTGATGGCCCAACCCAGAATGAAGCCAAGCTTGCAAGTCTATCGAGCCGACCTGACCCGTTGACGGTCATAACTGACGGATCTATTAGATCACATCGGCCCAACTTAGAGACCCCGAGTCAAAAAGGGCCTGACGGCTCAACACAAAATGAAGTCAAATCCATAGGCCTATCAAGTCGATTTGACCTATTGACAGCTCTAATTGATCAGTCTATTAGATCATATATATATATATATTTGATTTGAAATATAAATAATTATTTTAATAAATTTTATCAAAATTTATTTTTATACTGATTATAATAATTTAAATCATAAATTATAATAAAATAAAAATATATTTAATTTCTAATAAAAATATATTATTTTTTTCTTTCTCCTCGTATCCCCTCTAAAATCTTTACCAAATGACGTAGATGGAAGCTATTTTTTTTAAATATAATCAAATCTAAGTATTGAATCCGTAATCTCTATTTTACACAAATATACTAATCAATTGAGCTATAAAGTCACCTCTTATATTTTATCTATATAAAATATATTAAATAAGATATAGATGATAACATCAAATGGACCTGAATCACTCGTTGTGTATGTACCGGTGAGTGTATCATCTTGAATTAATTTGGTACGTAACGGGACACACGATTATGTGTGATATACAATGAACTGGTTACGTACCACTCGTTACACGTATCTGCTTCCTCTGATACGATATGATACGTGCAGTTCATAGTGTATTAGACCTATACGTCAAACTTTGATCTCCGCAATTGAGCTACTGATCCATTTACATAGTATTCATATTTTAGTAGCAACTTCTATGTAAATATATCTTCTAGAGGATGTTTTTGTAAAGGTCCCATCATTTTCTTCGGCGTTACCTTACGAACAGATGCTTAATTTCGACGCATTCGTCCCCCATCCGTGGGCCAACCACGGGCTATTACGCAAGCACAAGCGTGGGCCTCGCGGCCCAACACGTTTGGATGGCGTCACCAGCTGCCCATGCGTACGACTGCAAGAACTACGACATGGCAACCTCTCTACTACCAACCCTTTTAACCGACCCTCCAACTCTTCTTCTTCTTATTCTTCTTCTTGTGTTGCTGTGTGGTGGTGGGAGCGAGAGCGGACGAAGAGAGGGGAGGGCTTCCGGGATCCGAAGAGAGGAGGGGCGATGGCGTCGGATCTGGAGGAGGTCCCCTCGGTGGACCTAATGACGGAGCTCCTCCGCCGCATGAAGTGCGCCACTAAGCCCGACAAGCGCCTCATCCTCATCGGTACTCGATCTCCCCTTCTGGATCTTTTTAGGGTTTGTCCGGGATTGAGCCCGCGCGAATTCTGGTGAAGGTGTTCGATTGTCGGAGTTTGGTCTTGTCTCGGTGATTTCTTTGTGATTTATCTCGTTGTCGATGGGGTTTAGCCCGCTATCTCTCGGTTCCTTAATTAAAGTTCGCATCTTTTTTTTTCTTTTTTCCCCTCTGAGTGTGTTTTGACATTATTCTTGCCGTTTCTCTGTGACATTTATTTTGAGTTTTTCCTCCCTTTCGCCTGGCTGTTTCTTCTTACAGACTTTATTGGCGTCTTTGGCGTAACTTCCATTTGGAAGCACTTCTGGGCTTCCACATGTCTCTGCATACTTATTTTTGAGGGAATGACATTAGAACTTGGAAGCCACTTATGTGGGTTTTTTTGGGCTCTAAAGTCAAAGGCTGCATTAGAGCCTCGTAAGTTGGGAAAAAATGGGATCGTGGGGAAGAGGCTGAGTAGTCTAAAGTGTCCAAAATTTGGTAGATCCGCTCTTACCTAATAATTTTCATGCCGAAAGTGGAAGCCATCCAAACACGCCCTTGATTGCTTCCACGGCTTACAGTTTACACGCTATGAAAATCTACTTTGCCAAAAAACGAACGAGGTTTGAATGTAAGAGAGAGTTTTTGTTACGGTCTACGTGGAAATGGAGCCTCTTCGACTACGCGTTTTGTTCCGTTCTTGGAACTGCCGTTGTCCTTGCCTTTGTAGTCTGTAGTCTTTCTAGCCAAAATGAATGTAATTTCTGTTTTATTTTATTTTATTTTGTTCTGGCATTCTCTGACTTTCATTTGCGTGCTAGTGTTACGTGCAAATATAACTTTGTTCTAAATAAGAAAGCTCGTAGTGGATGTTTTCTTATTGTTACGTTTATTCTCTACCACGATTCTAATCTTTGTATCTGGCACCCAGTACTAGTAAGGAGGAATTGATGGTCATTTAGAAAGCACAAAATGTTTCTAACTCAAGCCTGATAAAAAAACATAATTAGTAATTAAAAATACTATAATTTTCCCATGTCCATATGGGATTTAAATTACTGGGGTTTAATTTTGTATTAACTTAATTATAGACTTTGGTAACTGGAGGGTACATGGAACTCATGCTTTTAGCCAGTGGTAAGGGGTCATTCTCGGTCTTAAGCCTGGGAGACATCCTGATTTGGCAAAAGGAAAGAAAAGGACCAAAGAAAAAAGAACCGAGGCGCTAGTGATTTTACTTACTCATGTTGTTAAGAATTTCCTAACATGTATGCTCACACAACCAAACAAATCAACCCCCACTCCCATAACCCACCAAACCACAAACTCATCTGCGGACCAATCTCCATAACAGAATGCCTATGACTAAAGCAGGTTGTACTAGGGTTTTTTTTTTTTTTGAAAGTGGGTGGTACCAATGTTGTATTAAATGAAAAATGTGATATACAAGTATATAAAAGAAGCTCCTGAAAAAAAAACTATACAAAAGGCCACACAGAGTGTGGAACACACTAACCCCCCAACAATACAAAAAGAGAAGAGTTGAGGGAATTCACATTACAAAGGAGCTCAGCCCATTTCCTCACTCTCACACACAAAAGAGACAACCGACTCTACATCTCTGGGCTCCCTCCTAAAGGGAGTCCACTAGAGGTTGTACTAGGGTTATGTTAGAGACATATTTTGGAAGCCTACTAGGGGAAGCATTTTTCTGATTTTAGTTAGAGCTGTTCAACAGCTGCTAAGTTTCTTACATGTTTGGGGGATCCTTCTTCACCTTTTCCATGTTGTAAATGGGGAATTTGTTTCTTAGCATAATAGCATGGTTTCTCATTTAGAAGAGCATGCTATATAAGATGAACTCCATGTTTCATACTGGTTATGGGGTTGAAGCAGGCCATCCTAGTGTGCTTAACGTCAGGTTGTAGCTTCTTTCTCCCATGTTTCTTGAGACATCATGATCTCAGATGATATAGTCATTAGAATGCCTGTAAGTTGTGTTGTTTGAGCTATCTTTCTGGAACATGGTCCATTTTTGCATGACAGTATTTGTTCCAGTCCATCTTACTAACCACTTTCTTCCCAGTTCCCACCCTACTTCAGTCACTTTTTCCTGTCGTACCCTTTCATCTGAGAGGAGGTGGTTGTCTTCCAACTTCCAAGTCTTTTCTATGTTGAACGATATATACGAAGTCATCCTAAGGAAGCAAATGAGTTTTCTTCGTTATTTTTGCATTGTTGGCTTTCACCAATTCGGATGTTAAGAAAAGAAGCCATCTTTGACATTTCTTTGGGATTTGATCACACATTTCCATATTTAGAGCTTTTTGTGAATAAATTTTAGGTTCTCATATGATTGTGTAGCACTTGACTTATTGTGAAACTTTGTTGCAGTCATGTGAATTATGATTTTAACAATGGGAAAATCCTGTTCACCTAAGTTTTTTTGAGTTTATTCATTAAATTTTTGAAGTCACATGACATCATATCTTATTCAATTCTGAGAAATAGACTATTTGTTTTTGTCGTATTCCCTATTTTCTGATTTGTTGTCAATTACAAAGTTTCCTTCTTCAGCTTGATTCAAACTGGAAGAGTATGAAACTTCTTGGTCCATATACCAAGGTTTTGAAAACCGTTTCTGGGATTGGAACCGGTTGGAGCCAGTTCCGGTTCCATGGCCGGTTTTGGCCATATTTCACCATATTGGAACCAGACTGGTTCCGGCCAGTTCTGGGTCAGCCGGCTTTTAGTACCATGCCATATACACTATGCACTCTGTCTTCTGAATAACTCAATGCCTTAATCATGCGTTGTTCATTGTGAAACCATGACAAATATGGTGATCATAGGTCCACCGGGATCTGGAAAGGGGACACAATCTCCTATCATCAAGGATGAATTTTGCTTATGTCATTTGGCCACTGGTGACATGCTGAGGGCTGCTGTTGCTGCAAAGACACCTCTTGGCATTAAGGCAAAGGAGGCCATGGACAAGGTGATGATCCATAATGTCTTAATAATGTAGTGGCAGCCATATCATTACTTCTTCACTCTCTGAACAGATGTAACTGATTCTTATTTTTTCATTGTTTCTTTGTCTTTCTATTTCTTTTAGGGAGAGCTTGTATCTGATGATTTGGTTGTTGGAATAATTGATGAAGCAATGAAGAAAACATCCTGTCAGAAGGGTTTCATTCTTGATGGATTTCCAAGGACTGTCACCCAAGCACAAAAGGTCAATGATCCAAAAATACCATGATTTGTTCTGATTGATATTCTCGTGGCACTTGCTAATCTTTTCAACTGCTTGATGCAGCTTGATGAGATGCTGGAAGGACAAGGAACTAAGATTGACAAGGTACTCAACTTTGCAGTTGATGATGCGATACTAGAAGAGAGAATAACAGGCCGGTGGATCCATCCTACTAGTGGAAGGTCATATCACACAAAATTTTCACCTCCAAAGGTTCCAGGGATTGATGATGTAAGCTAACATGTCTTGCCTTGTCTACATATGGCCATACTCTGCACATGATTCATCAGCTGATGACAATTAAGAGAGGCTGATATACTGAATGATGCCATTTCTCAAGCAAAATGTGCCATTAAAGTTTGGCCATCATATGAATCAAGCTGCCATTTTATATACTTTCTTTTTATGTTTTTCAATGGGCAACAATTATGGTCTGAACTATGGCATTTGAAAGGAACATATGTTATGGTCTAAAATGAATTTTAGCTTTAATTTGGTTGTATGAAATGATCATGCAATAGACATGCACCTGAAATCATTCAACCATATATGCCATCTTAGCCATGGCGATTGGTTTCACAAGTGAGCTAATGAACTTCTTGATTTTTTGAGTTTGGATCAATGCCTCACTTTGTTTTACTATGTGATAACGGGTGAATAACTACTAGTCCATTACTTTCCAGGACTTGTAAGGGTATCTTTTTTTGCTAAACATGAACAGAAAGTAGTAGATTCTACCATTGACTTATTTTAAGGGAAACATTTAGTGAATATGTGACACAGTGCACTTACTGAGAGAGAGTGAGAGAGTAGTAGATTCTACCATTGACTTATTTTAAGGGAAGTATTTAGTGAATATGTGTACACTTATTGAGAGAGTGAGAGAGAGAGAGAGGTTTTCTGAAGATTAGATGATTCAGAGTACTGATCTTCAGAACAGGAGCACCAAACTGAAGTTCAGTACTTCCCATTGTGTGGTCTTCAGAACAGGAACACCAAACTTTAGTTCAGCACTCCAGAAAATGCAGCTGATCTCTGCTGTATGACCTGAAGGTTGGGTGCCATCAAGTGCAGCATGCCAAGCTAGCATTCCTGAATGTCATCTAAAGTTTTCAGGAAATATGCTGAATGTGGGTGTGGGGAAGATTGACCAATTGAAAGTGTGCCACATAAAGAGAATATTTCTGCTTGTGTTGGTTGTGTAAGACTTTTTTTTGTTTCCATGGATATCATCTAAATCACTTGCATTTTAGTCCTTGGAACTTCTCTTGTGAGCATAAACTGTTACGGCTTTCTTGAATGTGTTGAATGGCATCCCGATTTGAGTCTTAAAGAAAATTGTCGGCTTATGTTTGCGCATAAGATTACTATTTTTAATCTCTTGTGCATTTTTTTCCTTCAACAGTGTGCCACATAAAGAGAATATTTCTGCTTGTGTTGGTTGTGTAAGACTTCTTTTTGTTACCGTGGATATCATCTAAATCACATGCATTTTAGTACTTGGAACTTCTCTTGTGAGCATAAACTGTTAGGGATTTCTTGAATGTGATGAATTCCATCCTGATTTGACAGTTTTAAAGAAAATTGTCTGCTTATGTTTGCGCATAAGATTACTATTTTTAATCGTTCATGTGCATTTTTGTCCTTACAGTTTGTGTTATGACATTGTCTGTTATGGCTTTCTTCAATGTATTGAATTGCATCCCAAATTAACTTTGTTTGAAGAACCAGATAGATATCTTAATCCCTACAATTTGCATTAAGGATTATTCCTCTTAGTTTTCATGAACATGTTGCTTTTTCTCCAAATAAACTCTTGAGAAAGATGGATAAGTGTATGCCCTTTTTCCCCGGGTTTACGTGTTTGGTTTTTAATTTTTGACTTATCAAATGATACTTTCTTCACTTGATGAGGCATTCAGTAACCCTTTTCTAGAATGTATCATCGTCTTAATAAATATAGTTTTTTTATGTCATTCATCACATTGTGCTGAACACAAAAATCTTTTCTTTTTCATCTTTGGAAGGTATCTGGGGAGCCATTGATTCAACGAAAAGATGACACAGCAGCAGTTCTCAAATCCAGGCTGGAAGCTTTCCACAGACAAACAGAGCCGGTATGCTTTCTCCTTGATCGTGGTTCATGGCATTTTGGTTGAATTTTTGTTGGAGTTTAATTTTGTATTTATTATAGGACTCTAGTTTTTCCCCCTGGATAAAGAGAAAATGCTTGGTATTGTAGCTGTTAACAAAAGCTTGTGGCTTTGTCATTCTATTTCTATAGCCATTTTGACCCGGATATGCAAATCAGAAGACCTTCAGAAGAATATGGGAAGAAACATTTTTCTTATGTGCTTAGAGATTTGAAAATTGAGCTGTCATACGTTCCCTTCTTTTTGTAGACGCTTTTATCACATGGTTGAGTTCCCTGCATTAATTATTTAGGGATATCATCTTGCTGTAAATTATGTTTATTCAGTGTGTCCACATTAAAAAAATGTTTATTCAATATTTCTGTCTTGACCAAGGAACAACATGCTCTCGGCATCATGCTGATGGGAATAGACTGTAAGAGGTGCTAAATGTTTTGGTTTTTCATAGTTGGGTAATGAACAGAAAAATAATTCTGGAGAGATGTACAAAATGGTGTGCCTTTTGTTAGGGTAACAAATAGGTGAGCCACTCATGAGAGAAAAGAGATTGTATCAATAAATTCTGGATGTAGATTTGCTGTTTACCAATGTGTTCTTCTGTTTAAGAGCACTTTTAGGAACAGCTTATGATCCCCCATTTTTATTAACATTTGAGATGAGTATCTGCTTCATGTTTTGTTAAAATTCTCATGATCTCTTTGCACATCTGAAATAATATTGCTAAATGTTCGCAGGGATTTTCAAGGGGGGGAGATTTTATAGAATTGACAGCCAGGATATCTAAGGCATCTTTGCTGGTTTATGTTTGTTGATCAATAAAGAAAAGATTTCAATTTTCCATATTGGTTAGTGGAAAATTATGAGTTGCATCAAATAGACTGGGGTTTACAAATAAAAATTTCCAGTAATTTGAGCAACTTGTCTATGTCATTTGAATGAAGTGTGGGGCCTGTTCAGGAATTGGTTTGACTCCCCTAGCTATGGCAAAATGTTTCAAGGATGTTAACAAGTAGGAGTTGTTTCTTCCATTAGTCATTATGGATCATAAGTACCTGAGTTTGTTGGGAGAATGACTAGTGTCTGGTGCAGTGGGCCATCAATATGGCTTGCACGGAATGACTTCTTTGCTGGAATCAGTTAGCCCCACAGAATATGGTCTTACACTTGAGCAATTTATGTTCTCTTCTGGTGTTGCTGGTATCAGTATATTGTAGGAATGTAAGCTACTGCAGAAGTTGGATTTTTTTAGTTTATCTTGTCAAAATCCTTACGTTCTTCAACTTGACCTAGATTCTTCAGTTTCTTTACCTCTAACTCTGCCTCTGCCGCCCCCGCCCCCCCTCATTTTAAAATCTTTGACATTTACCAAAAATTATCCAAGATGATTTGATATATATCCAAGATTCCCACAGTTGTGAATCAGGCTGTGATGAGCTTGTGTTGATTGCATTTTGGTCGAGGATTGCCAATTCCTTATTTTATTTTAAATTAATTTGTATACTTTGATTCAAATTCAGCCCAGTTTAGCTCATATCTGATTTAGCCAGATTCCAGCCAATTCCAGATGTTATCAGATTCCAGATGTTATCCTCCATTTGGATCTGATTAATAGTCCCAACCCGTATAAGCAAAATTGGATCCATGTCTCCTGATTCTTTCAATGTTAAATATGACAGTTCCATTTAAGCTGGAGCCTTGGGGGAATACTCTTGTTAAGATCGTTTCCAGGAACCATGTTATCCATGATTGGTTTGACCTGATTTCTTGAAGTGTAGAAAAATGTGAGCTATAGTTGTGTTCATAGGACAAAGATGTACTATGCATTGTATAATGTGGCAATCAGATAGAAATGTTAAGCGGTTCCTGTTTAAATTGATGTTCTTTGTTGTTGCCCCTAATTCATTTTGTTCGTTTTTTCCCCCAGTTCCAATAACTTATCTATACTGAAAAGAGACATAGCTCTTGGAAATATCTAAAGTAATTTTCCGCGACGAGCAAGAGCAGAGCCACTGGCAATGCAGGTTGTGAGAATGCGGGCGAGGGCGAGGGTGACAGGGACAGTGGCAGGCTGCCAGATTCTGACTCTTGTAGGTTTTCGGGGGCTTCGGGTGATTGTTCTTCTCAGGGATGGAAGCCGGATCCTTCAACTAATTTGTGTTCTGGTGTATGTGTGCGGCATTGGGCAGCTTCCTGCAACAGAGAGGCCATTTGTTGGCAGTGCAAGAAGGCAGGCCACAGAAGTTTCCGGTGCACTTCTGTGCATGTTTCTCTGAGGGAGAAGAAGGTGATGGCGGTCATCCACGAGGCCGTCACCATTGCAGATCCTGAACAGTTTGTGCTTATGGATGCACCATGGTCTCCATCCATCGAGCGTAATCTGCAGGTCTTGCGAGGTGCTTTGATTGGAGTTGTCCAGGAAGGCAATGTGGATCATAATGATGTTGCTCAGGCCATGAGGAATAAGTGGAGGGAGCAGTCCAAGTGGTCGGTCAGTATGTTGGGTCCTAATCGTTTCATTACTTTTTTTTCCGATGTTAAGTTGAAAGATGGTGTGTTACAGACTGTGTAGTTTGTTGTCAACAAAGTTTCGATGGTGAGGTCGGAGTGGCAGGAGGGCTGTGATACAAAGGTGGCTGCCAAAGGGCCTGCTCGGTGGTGTCATGTGTTGGGAGTTCCATTACCTTTATGGAGTGTCAAAGTTTTCTCTAGTTTGGTGTCGTCATTTGGGCTCTTAGTAGGCGTAGACAAGGACACGAAAGCGTGGAAGTCTTTACAGTTTGCTCGTATCCAGGTTGAATTTCGTTTGATGTCTGTCAGTCTGAAGCATGGGAAACTTCGTTGGCGCGGTTCCTATTATTGGGTGGTTCCTATTATTGGGTGGTCGTAGATATTGAACCTCTGTCTCGGGGCATGGTTGGTAGTTCCTGTACAGCAAAATCCTACAAGGAAGCCGTCAAGGCACATGTTAGGGTTGCTGCTGCACAGACCAATGGTGTTCCGAGGTTGAAGATGAGCGAGTTGACCGGGTCATCTCAGAGTGACTCAACTGGTTCTCTGGCTCGGTGACAGCTCAGCCTGGCCAAGGAAAGGCTAGTCCGGTTGCTAATGAAGTACAGGCTGCACAAACACCAAATCTTGGCATGCGAACAAGGGATTTGTGGGCATTCTCTTCTTCTTTACAGGGTGACTGACAAATTCAAAATTCAAAAATTCAGTCTAAGGTAAGTGTAGGGAAGGAATTGTTTAAGGAAAGTAGTAGCGTTCCAGTTTCTTCTGGGAATTTAGGCTGGCATCAGGTAATCTCTCAATTGGCAGCTGACATTATTGCTGTCCTCGGGAAGAAAGGCCCACAAAGTAAACATAGAGGGGCCCTTGAGGTTTATAGAAGACGGCATAGCTTACAGATTCTGCAGAATAAACAAATATCTGTTAGTGCTATTTACAGATTGGAGAATGGCCAGCAAATCAACGGTCTGCTGCCCTTGGTTTTGCGAGAATGGAGGGATGACAGAGTGCCGGTTCTGGAGAGTAATCCTCCATTACCCATTTTTAGTTGCGACAGGGTGGAAGAGTATCTTCCTCTGGTGGTTTTTGATGGCAAGAAAGTTGATTCTGCAGTGGAAAAAGGAGGAGATTTAGGCAGGGCAAGTAATCATGATCCGAGGGCTCTGGCTATACATACATTTCTGTCAACATGGAGTGATGAAGAATTAATTCAGAAGGCTGGGATGCTAGGCATCAAAATTATGTCAAACCCCGGACAATTTAGAAAATTACTGAAGAGTCTCCACCTTAACGGTGCTCCACAGCAGAAACAAAGTCAAGGCAAAAGGGAAATTGCATCATTGATGAAGGACTGCAAATCTTCAGGAGTAATTATCTGGCAGAGGGCATGTACTTTGAGGGGGGAATTAGTCTACATTGTGTTGAATTCCTTGTTGTTTTCTAACAATTGTGCAGTTGTAGTTTGTGATGTCTGCAGTCATGTTTGTTTGAGAGGAACCTCTCCTCGGTTTCCGATTGTACTACCTCTGTTTATTTTTAATAAAATTGGTGGTATAATCTACATTTCTTTCGGAAATTTCTGAAGTAAACAACTTTCATGGAAGTTTAGGATGTTGGACAAAAGCCCAGCTTGCTGTAGATATACCCCTGTGAGAGAAATAGAATCTATGTCAACCCCTGTGGTTTCTCTCAAACCAGGTTAGATTCATCTGGTTCTGATTGATTTTCAGCTGGGTCTATCAGGTTCCAGCCTCATGATTCACATTGTTGAAGAACTAAAGGGTGAGGGCCACTCATTTTATACACTCCAATTCATTAGCGCTTTCTCTAGCGATTTCTAGAGAGAGACTCTGGGGAAGCGAGAGTTTCATCATCAGGGATGGCCTCCTGGTGCGGCCCCGTGCCGGGGGTTGTCCCCGGTGGTCCTACTGCTCTGGTGAGGGGTCGCCTTTCTTTGTGGTTCGTGGCTTTCACTCGCGGGGGTTGGGGTTTGTTCTTCTCGGGTTTGAGAGGTGCGGTCTGCTACCGCTGCGGGTGTCTCGGCCGCACCCAGTGGTTCTGCCGGCTGAGTTGGCCGGCACTTGGTAGGCCCTACACGGATGTCATCCAGGCGGGTGCAGCATCTCGGCAGTTGACTGCGGTCGTACACTCTTGGCAGACGTCCGAGGTTGGGAGAGGGTGTTTGGAGGTAGGGGGATCCCCTTAGAGCTCCTCTCATCTCGGCTGGAATGGATGAGGCGTCGTGTCTGGGTCAGCCTTGTGGCCGGCGCGGCGGATGCGGCCAAGGTTCTAGCACTCATGGAAGGACAAAAATGTGGGAGGTCCGGCAGGTGATGAGATCGGGTTTCTTGGCGGTTGGCTAGCAAGAAGAGGCGATGGTGGCGGCGGCAGTGGTTGTGGACTTTGTTGCGGCAGACGGTGTTATTTTGCATATTCAACGATGGACTTCAGGGATGGGGGTTTCTCTAGCCCTTCGGACACCTCTGTCCGTATTCGAATCGAGGGGACACCCCTCATCCTTTGTGATGAAGGTGGGGCTCTCTTCCTCGTTAGCTCTTTCGGCAAGTTGATTCTCGGGAGTCTACTCCGTTTGCCGGCGGGATCCCTTGGCAAAGTGGAGATCCCGACGGTCACATAGGCGGTCGATGGAGTGCCCTTCGTTGTCCAGATTTCTTCTTCGAGGGGTGCAGGGGTGGCAGTGGCCGCCCTAGGGTTTCTCTAGAGGAGTTCGAAGGTTGAAGACGATGGCTTGGTGGGGATTCAAAATTCGAATCCGCCCCCCATTCCGCCTACCTCTGCGTATGGTTCAGGTTCTGGTACTGGGGCATTCGCCGGCGGCTCGGGTCCCTCCAGTCCGACCCGTAACTTACCCAATAAGGGGGTTCCGATTATGGATATTGGGGAGCCCGATCAGAGCCTTCTTCCCTACTTGATCGGCCTTGTCCTACCCCCCTCACCAGGGAGCAGTGCCAGTTCGAGATGTCCGCCGGTCGATGGGCTGTTGGCCGTTTGTCATGGCTGTCTGGCTGCGGCCACTATCTGCCTGCGTCCCCAATGACGGCCTGGTTTGCTTAAGCATAGGGCCAGGCGTAGATGCCACCGGAATGTTGGCAGCCATCCTTGTCCAGTCAGTGTCTTCTAGAGGGCAGTGGAGGTTTTTCTGTAGCTGGTGGTTGCCCTGCCGTAGTGTGGAAGGTGCCCCCACACGTCTAAGCCTGTAGGAGGCAGCGAGTTAACGGAGCTGGTCGGACAGTCCTTCGATGCAGGTGGGAGGGTTTTTGTTGGAGGAGGGTGGCCGTCTCCCGGCTGCCATTGCGAAGTAGAGTCAGGCTGAGGCTGCATCGGTGCCAGCTACAAGTGGTCGTCAGTAGGTTGCTGGGCTCCCATTAGCTGACCCCTCCACAGGTGAGGGATGCAGTCGTGGCCGGGAGGGGGAGGGAGCCCCCGAGGCTCTACCTCTTCTCTTTTCCTGTTCGACGAACAGTACGATCACACACCTTTAGCCATTGAGGGAGGGAATACATTTTGCGCGCTGGAAGCTGCAACTGGCGTCGTTGTGGGGTGTGAGGAGTCTTGACTCTCGGACGGGGACCTCGTGGCAGAGGCGGAGGCAGCTATCTCGCTTCTGGAAGCTCTTAGTAAGTAGCCTGTCTTAGTGCTGCCTCCCCTGATCAAGGAGTCCGAGGCTATGTCATCTCGCACGTAGGTAGATCCAGGCAAGGAAGAGGTAGCGCCTAAGCAAGTTGAGGCCGATCGGATCGAGGTTTCTAATGTGGAGGGAGAGGGAGGTATCGGTAAAGAGGAGGTCAAAGTGATCATAGCTAATGTGGAAAAGGTACATGGAGTCGCGGGCTATAGAGGTAGCAAGTCTAGTTGGGGTGAAGACGAAAGGGGTTGAGAAAGATGTGCGGTCAGTTTGTTGCAGAATCCAACGAAGATGGCAAGTTGGCATCGCTAGGAAGGCTAAGGCTGAGAAGGCAAGTAAAAGAAAGGAAATAGATAGGGTAGAGGAAGGCATGTAGCTGTTGAGGGTGTTTTCCTTCGGTAGGGGAGGTGGAGGTGCGTCTTGCGGTATAGGTGGATAGTCTTTTGAGTTCTAGGACAGGTTTGTGGGGTGTTAAGGCGGTGGTGAGGTCCCTGGTGGTGTGGTCCCTGGAGTAGGGGTGTGTATGGGTGTCTGTTTCTCTCTTTTGTCTTGCTCCCGGGGCAGAGGGTTACTCTTGTATTTGGGAGATCTGTGGGAGCTCTCCGCCCCATACTTGTACATTCTTTTTTATTTAATATATTTAGTGGTTCTATCCACTTTCAAAATAAACTAAAGGGTGAGGGTGAGAAATAGAGAAAGAAACTTATCTCTTACCATTGCTGGCGCCTTGTGTCATTGTGACAAGCTGCTGTTGTTTATGGGATAATTACCAATGCTTCTGGCTACCAGTGGTGATGGCTGCTAGCTGCCACTGCTGCTGGTGACTCCTGCAGCTGTCAGGCTTGCTGAATAAAATGGGAAACAGAGATTGAGTGTATTTGGGAATCGAGTCGAGATAGTTTGTGAAGATGCCCTTCTCATTATGTTGTGAGGTATAAAAAAATCCCTGCACATTTAGAAAATGAGCCCAGAATTGTCAAGATTGGGTCACTGCTGGTTCTTGTCCCACTACTGTAGTTTAGAACCCTTGCGGCATTAGAAAATCAGTAGACAATGTCATCTTTGGGGCAAGATTCAGATTCCAGATTCTCTCTGGCTCTTGTTAATGCTACTTTTGTTTTCTGGAGGTCAATTAAGACATAAGCTCGGCCTTGTTGGATGTGCAAGCAAAGTAGTAAAAGAAATAAGCATTTCAGAAATGAGCAAACAATTGTGCAGTTGTTGATTTTATACTCTTGTTTCCTCGAAGCTGCATTTAGATGATTGGGATTTTTGTAAGCGATGTTCTGAGATTATCTAGCTTAAGTGAGAAAGCTTTATAACTTTAGACCTATTTTTCCATTGGTGGGAGGGATTTTCTTGAATGATGAAGACATCATTTGGTAGGGGAATTTGGATTTTAATGAAAAGCACTGATGAAAGAAATGGCAAGTTTAGCACCAATAATTGTCGACTTGTCCAATATATTATGTTGACGAGGACATTTCTGCACCTCTTTACCTGTCATGTTATTCATTTATTTTCCTGTTGAACAATATCTGGGGGTTATTCTTAATTGCAGGTCATCGATTACTATGCAAGGAAAGGCATTGTTGCTCAGCTGCATGCTGAAAAGCCTCCCACCGAGGTCACTGTTGAGATCCAGAAGACACTCTCGTCCTGAGGGCAAAACTTCTGCTGAACTTGACGGGCTGATTCTGCTTTCCTAGTCTTGTCTGTGCTGATAATTATCGGCCATTTCCCTTCATTGTGTGTGACTTTTACACCGCTTGATGTGTCCACGTAGCATAGGAGTCTCATTTATTTAAATAAATATTCAACTGAGAAACAGAGTTTTTTTCCCCTTCTCCTGTAGTGAATGCGGATAACGAACGGCAATTTTAACTTCCCCCTGGATTTTCCGGGGGGTAAATCTTCTTTTGAGCTCTGCAAATCTGCTTAGTCTTGTGGTAATTGGTGGCTTGCTTCTCATATATGAACGATGATGCCGTAGTTCCTTTTTTCATGCCTTGTTCTTTGTATGTATGTTAAGAGGAATGCTGTTATGCAGTATCCCTAATCTTGCTCCGTTAGCGGTTGACTGTAGCTAGGAGGCGATCGGCCGTCTCGAAAGATTTCTAAACACGCTGTGTTCTGGAAACAAGCGGTGGAATGCGGTCGACGTCTACATGGTTCTGAAGAGTTCCGAGTTACTGAATGTAGCGGTCGATCACCTCGATCTAGCGGTCAATTGTCTCAACCGTTTCATTCTTTCCTATGATTTGCCATTCCAAACTTGTGTTCGATTGTGGGCTTCTGTTTTTTGTTTCTAACTTATCTAAATCACTCAAGAATTCTTTCCAAATGATGTTAACATGATCTATTAATTAATCATATTATATTTTGCTATTGTTACTTGAGATAAGACAAGGCCCAATAGACAATCACACAACACTTTTGGTTATCCCAATATTTGTTTATCGCAATAGATCATGGCCCAACAATCAAATCAACAATATGTATCTTGTTATCATCACAGATTCACAATAGTTCGTGGCCCAATAGATTATCACACAATACATGTTTTGTTATCATCAAAATAACAATATTATAATCCATGAAATTTTTTACGGCACCCGACCGCAGCACCGTTCGTGCAATAGCACCTCTACCTCCCATTCTATCACCCCCACCTCCCCAAATGGAAGCAAAATTATGTTTTTGACGTTTTGGCAGGTCGGACCGAGCCGAGATCGGGCCTTAATGTTAAGCATAATAGTCGGGCTTGGTTCAGTTTGATAAATTATCACTTTGGTTTAGGTTAGACTTGGGCTTAGAAAATAATGCATTGGGTTTCGACCGGGTTATAATGAGCCCGGCCTGGGTTTGACCCATCGACAATCCTAATTGTCAACTGTTTGATTTGACACGAATGCCCGAGAGGTGGTAGATCTTCGTCTATGTGGAACCCCTGCTCGTGAAGAATCGTGTATTTGCATGTCTTGAATGATAATGACAATTTATGCCAAAATAATATTATGATATAGTGAGCAGGATTTAGTGAATATACAGGAAAAACAAAAGTGTAAAATATGTTCGGGCTTAAAAGAACAAAAGCCAATGAAAGGAGAATAGTTTGAATAGTCAGCCTGAACCCTTGCTTATGTTCGGACTTAAAAAGAACAAAAGCCAATGAAGAGAGAATAGTCTGAATATTGTATAGGCTTGACATTTAACTTGATATATTCAGTCTGAACCCTAACTCAGTTGCATTATTTAGTCGGAGCCTTATTCAGTACATATCCTTTTGGGATTTTTGTATATATACACTCGGTAAAGTTTGATTTTGTCAAATATACCCTTCATCGGAGCATATTAACGTGAATATCCTCGAAATGTGGATAATGTCACAATTATGTCATCGCCGTAACTCCCGTGTGTTTAACCTGAGTTAAGTGTGAGTTAAAGAGTAAGATTTTTGTATATATATCTCCGTAAAATTTAATTTTGTCAAATATACCCTACATCTAACGATCGTAGATGATATATTTTACGGAATATTCTCCTCCGTGGTTGCAGTAAACTAAAAGGGTATAATCGTAACATTTTTATCTAAATAAAAGATATTCATGATAATATGCTTAGATGAAGAGTATATTTGATAAAATCAAATTTTATGGAGGTATATATGTAAAAATCCCAATCCTTTTTACCAGGGTTTGCCGACCCGGCCGACCCGGTCTCGGCCTGGGTCGGGTTGGGTCGGTCCCGTCTCAGTCCGTCTCGGTGTGTCTCATTCTAAAAAAAGATTTTATATATATAATACATATAAAATAATAGAATAAAATAGAAAAATATACATTATATATAAAATATAATATAGTATAATATTAAAATAATAGGGCGACCAGGTGACGACCCACGACCCGAGCGACCCGTCCACAGTCTGGGTCAGGTCGGGTCGGGTCGTGCGTGTCGGGGCGACCCGCACCGGGTCGGCAAACCCTACTTTTTACTGGAAAAAGATATATTACTCCATCAAAACTTTACAAAGGACAGTCGGTATAGAAATCTAGTCGAAACCTTTCAACTATCCTAAGTTAGAAGCTACTCAGTCCCAACACTTAACATGAGACTGAACACATTCAATGCACTTTTTGTGACCGACTATAATCGAAACTCATGCGACTGCAAATAAAAAGGCATTCAAACTCATATCTGACTATCATTCAACTAAAAACTTTATCTGATTAATTCAACACTATTTCCATTAACTTATTCTTTAGCTGAGACATTAGTCATTCAGATCCTAAAGTGATTGTATAATTGATATAAATCAATCATACTTCGTTGAGGACTCTTTAGCTAATACCTTCTTCTATGATCATGTGAGATGCTTCATTCATTCTAATGTTCAGTCAAACCTAATTCTGTCTTATCTATATCAATAGTTCGTCGTAGCCAAAAACGAAGATCAATGGCAATCATTCTATTTGGCTCGAAAGAAGAAAAACTATGATTCACTTTTAAATCAAATTCATTTGCAGAGTATATTTCCTGTACAAATATCTAGAATATTAGAATAGAATATTCAAGTAATTGCATCTAACAATCTAGTCGAAGATCGACAAAAAATAGTCCTTTCTTTTGCATAGAATTTTAGGCGTAGATAAAATCCAGCTTTGTTGAATGAAATCTTCTGACAGGAGTTCAAAAGTCTGAAACGCAGATTTACAATGCTAATAGGGCTACAGAACAGGAACCTCCTTCTCACAATGTCTAGATTTAAACTAGTAAGATTCTTTGTGAGATTAGGTTACATAGAGAATAAGTCAAGCCCTGCATGGTCGAGTTACGAGAGACGAAATCATGGAAGAAGACCTTGACACAATGGCTACCTGACTCCCTCTCTCTCTCTCTCAAGCAACAAGAACATTTGAGAGAAGGACTCCCTTCACACAAGCCATGTCAAATGAAGATAGCTATAAGTACAAGGCTTAGTCGAAGACGAACGATGGCGAACTTGACTGAAAGTGAATCAGAGGTATTCTAATTATCTAGTGAGTTTTGCCGTCCAAGTGCTGTGAGCAGCTCCTAGATAACATGGCACTTCTTTGAAGGAGTTTATCCTCGAGAGAGCCCGAGCAAAAAAAAGAGCAATCAAGAGCTGGACCTTCTGCGAGCATAAACCATCTATTAGCCACTGTCATTCTTCTTTTTGCGTGCTCATTTTGTCTTTTTTCTTGTGCTTTAATTTCTCCATATCTACCTATTGTTAGAGGTATCTTTTAATGGGGGTATAACTTTCATTCTACGAGAGTTGGCATACTAGCACCTGATCAACAAGTCTGGTAGACTTGGTGCATTTACACATGATCAAAACTCTCAACAAATTTAGTGTATTAATCACCTGGTCAAAACTCAATAAGGGTTGGTGTACTGATTACCTAATTAAAACTCAACAAGAGTTGATGTACTAAAAACTAATCAAAACACTTAACAAACTTAGGACTCTGGGCACCTGATCAAAAACTTGAGTCTTAGTGTGTTGGCACCTAATTAAAAAGTCCAATAGACTTAGTCAGTTGAACACTTTCTCAAAGCTTAGTTGGTGTACTTGCGAAAAGTAGTAAAACTTTAGACGTGGTTTAGATACTGGACGTAGATCATTAAAAAAAGTGTTAAAAATTAGTATAAAATCTTGGTGTTTCATGTGGTTTGTCTTGCTTACACTTGTTTGATTTTTTAATTCAAATTGTCTTAATGTAATGTGTTTCAATTTGCATCGTGTTTATGTAATATAATTTACAAACTCATTTTAGAACATAATATTTATTCGTCACTCTTGTTCACTCCCATTTAAGAGCTGCTTTACTACTAACAATCTTGTAAATCAGTCTAAAGATAGATTTCATATTTAATCAAGATGAACTAACTAATAATAATTACTTTGGATCACTCTAATGAAAAAATAAAAAAGGACTCAACTTATAGGTCAAAAATAAATGTCTACATATTGTAGAAGCAAATTTTCCTACATCCACATTCCAAGTCTCAACCTTCTTTAAGATTTTGTTTAACCCTTTATTCTGATCATAATAATTTTAAGTTGGGCTTCACTTCTCCTATGTGCATGGCCACCTGATTAGATACAGGTATCCATGGAGATAAAATCAGATGGCCATGTTCAAGCTAATTGCAATCACTTCTCTAACTGCATTTGGAAAGACTTTTTGGTGTTGATGATGACATTGGAATTTTGGTCCCCAAAAATCTTTTCAAATGTGCTATAATCACATCAGATTCTTAAAAAGATGGATTGTGACCTTTAGAGAGAGAGAGGGAGAAAGAAGTATTTTCAAAATCCCCAAAACTTGATGGAACCAGTTTCTTCTCTCTCTTGGATTATGAAAAAAAATACATAATCCCATCTGCTTTTCAAATACAGAGGCGAGACTCTCCTCATGTAATCTCTCAAGAATAGTTCTACCAAAAGGGTAAACATTTTTGAACCCGTTAGTTTTTCTGCTAAATGGTAAGAAAAGTAGGAAATAAAACTACACCTTGTTAGGCCCCCCTCCACTGTTTTATTGGTGGACTTATTTTATGTCTTATCTCCATTATTGACATTATTATTTTAATATAATGATTTGTTAATTATGTTAATGCATTAACTTATTCATATATTCCTTTTTACATTAGTGTATCCACCTTAAGATAAAAACATATTATCAGAGTCAAGTATTAGCTCATTCACCCAGTATATGGTAACACAATAATGTAATAAGGTGTGAAATTCATTGTATAATAAAAACCCATTCAACATAAGTTCATGGACAAACACTTAAATCCTCTTGATTTTCTTTCCTATTCGATCATATCGATGTAACATACTACAACCTTCAAATTCTTTTTTTTTTTTTTGGGTAAGTAAGTGGGTTAGTTTACATCTATACCCTTATAAAACACCATATTTATATTTTCCCTCTACTTTTATTGTATTATCACGTATATCCCTGACATACCTCGTATTGTTGAAGACATATTCTCATGTTTCCTCGACCATCGGCCATTGACGAATATTCTGAGAATATGCTACGAAAATCATCAAAGCATGTGAAATCTCGAAAATACCCCCACCCCTACCACCTCTCTCTACTCTCTCTGTTCACCGGCGGCGACCCCCCTCTTCCCCCCTCCGACGGCGGTATCTGTTGTGCTCTCTCCCCCCTCCATCTATCATTGTTATTTACAATCAACCCTATCACACCCCTCCTCTCTCTCTCATAGCCCCTATTGGTCGGGGAAGCTCAGGCCATTCCTCTCGGTGAAAAATCACTCCTTGGTGGCAAATAAGAGATGCAATATTTGGAAGATGGAGTTATAGGAGGGGTGGCTCTCCACCATCAGTCGAAGTTGTAGTTGAGGGCAATGTCGTCAGGGAGTCTGGGGATAAGCTACTCTAGTCCCGTCAGCAACTCATGCTGAGACAACATTGGATCATCGGAGGAAACATGTGGCCCATGGGGGGGGGGGGGGGGGCGTACTTGTCTTCCCAGTCCCTCAACCTCCACGGGATCACCTGTCTACAACAACCGTGGCGTTGAGGCCTATTCCCCCATTTTCGAAGATGGCGAGCATTCTGAGCTTGTTCATGATGTTGGCATTTTGGTAGATCAACTCAGTGGAGTAGAACTCCACCACACCACTATCGACGGGAATGCACACCATTGTCTAGATGCCAAAGGCCTGGGCGTGTTGGGCCCACTCGCACCCCCTGAGGCCAGTTACTTTGATTTCGCGGTCCACACCGTTGAAAAGGTGAACAAGACATGCCCTGACATCCCCATGCCATTGGGGAAGCTCTACGTCATGGACATCACGAAGAACCACTCGGTGTCTGTGACCTTCGCGTCAACGATGTCGTTAGCGGAGACTAGCGTGTCAGAGATGAACGTGTTGTGCTCTCGGAGCACCTTATTCTTCCAGTGCTCCTGCTCAGTAGTGGAGACTGCACTAGTCCCCCACACCTTCTACTTTTCCTCCTCGCAGCCCTTATAGTAGCCGTTACCTGAGGAGAGGAGGGAAGGACCACTGGCATATCCATGGACGACAACCAGAAGATGGCGGTGATGACAGTTCGGGGGGAGGGGGTGTTGTGGTTGTCTCGCCCCCCGCCCCCCTCTCCCCCTCCAACAAGCTGGCAACCCCCTCCTCCACCCCTCCCTGCCCCTCTCCCCCTCCGACGAGCTTGCAAACTCCCACCTCCCACCCTCCATGCCTCCTCTCCCCATCTGGTGAGCTCACAGCCCCCCTCCGGTAAGCACGTAGGCCCCCCTCTCTCTATCGGCTCCCCTCTCCCCCACCCCTCCAACGGTGCTCAAATGCATGCCACCCCTCTCAGCCCGCCTCTTCCCCTCCTTCCCTCCACGGCAGGTTAGTAATTGACACTCTTAACTAATCTGACACTCGATTAAAGAAATTATGGTTACGGCAAGAGTATACTTGCAACAATACGAGATACATTAGAGACATTTGTGATAATATGCAAAAAGTAGGGAGATAAATATAAATATGGTGTTTATAGGACCATAGACGTAAACATCCCTAATTAAGGCTGCGTTTGAGGATCACCCATGTGAGAATTCTAATGATTAGAATCCATGATAAGGGTTGATCCTCAACAAACATCTCATGACCCACCTACGTTGTTACGTTGATTTAAATTTTGGAAGAGAGAGAGCATATAGACATAAATGGGCGTACCTCTCTGTTTCTCAGAAGCGGGTGGGGGTGAGATTACAGGCCCCATGTCAGACATATGTATTATAATTAGATTATTCAAAATATAAGTCAACGGATTATGTTCCCAAACGTAACCTAAATCTAAAATCACGGTCATATTATCTTCACGAGAAGATTCTTAATTTTGACTTTTCATCGCCAAAAGATTAAATTTCAAATCAAAATTTTTAATTTCATGTTAAAAAATCAATAATTTTAAATCTAATAGTTTTAATAATCTTTAAGAGCCCGTTTGTTTCACGTGTTCATGGAGAGATTTTTTTTTTTCTAAATCCCCACCCACTACATCGTGCCAGTCTTGTTAATAGACTTGTCAAGGATTGTTGACATAGAAAAACAATTCCATTTGGACGTCGTTGCCAGAATTCGAACCCACGTGCATCGTCGACTGTTCGAAGTCCTCATTCGTCCTTCACAGCCACGTAGGTTGGATGACCAAATTTATGATGGGCCATGAAGTGATTTTCGTCAAAAATTAAAAAAAAAAAGCCCACACGAAGCTCACTGGACCCAGATTTTAGAGATTTTTAACCGTGGCCTCTCTTGTGTTTATTATTACACCTCGTCTCCTCCAAAAAATCTCTGCCAACACGTAAGTCGAGGTATTTTTAAAAATATTTTATTGGATTTACGAGGGTGTCCGGTGTCCAAAATTCTAATTATAAAATTCTCAAAATTCCTCCTAATAAAAATCTTACGTAGCCTTTATCAGATGCCTTTATTAGGTGTCGTCCACAGCTCCCTCCCGATCAAATCATTCACGTGGGGACCGGGAGGGTGAATTTGCCCACGAGCTCCACACAGTCTGCTGGGAAAAGCCACACGTCTACGTCCACATGGGCGCCCCGCGCCAGCCGCCGGTCCACTCTTTCTTCGTCTTGCGGTAGGTGGGACTCACTTTTCACGTGCCAAAAAAAAGTCATTTTATGGAGTTTTAAATATCACTCCCTCGTAGTCCATCGTATCTTTGATTCAACCTTCTTCGTCCCAATATTTATGTTTTAAGATCTCATAACTGTGTATTATATGACCTCATTTTTTTTATCACTTAATCTCGTTGTCAGGGTTTATCGTCCCGCCCCGACCCGCATTGACCCGCACGACCCGACCCGACCCAGGTGAGCGCCGGGTCGCACGGGCCGTGGGTCGTGGACGGGACGGACCGACCCGCTCTGTCCCGTGGGTCTCGCCACGTACCGGTGCGGTGCGAGGCGGGACCCGGCTCGGTACGAGCGGGTCGGGGCGCCGGAGGTGGGAGAGGGGGGCGGTGGGGGGCCGCAGCCGCAGGGGGAGGTGGGACCGTGGGAGAGGTGGGGGGGCGGTGGTGGCCGTCGGAGGTGGGAGAGGGGGGCGGTGGGGGGCCGCAGCAGGAGGGGGAGGGGGAGGTTGGACCGTGGGAGAGGTGGGGTGGGCGGTGGTGGCCGCCGGAGGTGGGAGAGGGGGGCGGTGGGGGGCCGCAGCAGGAGGGGGCAGGGGGGCGCCGGAGGTGGGAGAGGGGGTGGTGGGGGGCCGCAGGAGGTGGGAGAGGGAGGGGGCGGGGGGGGGGGGGGGGGGGGGGGCGGGGGGGAGCGATCTCGGTGGTGGGGCCGCCGGAGGTTGGGGGGCGGTGGGGGAGGGGGGAGAGGTGGGGGGGCGGTGGTGGCCGCCGGAGGTGGGAGAGGGGGGCGGTGGGGGGCCGCAGCAGGAGGGGGCGGGGGGCGCCGGAGGTGGGAGAGGGGGTGGGGGGGCGCAGCAGGAGGGGGGCGGGGGGCGCCGGAGGGCCGCAGCAGGAGGGGGGCGGTGGGGGGCCGCAGCAGGAGGGGGGCGGGGGGGCGCCGGAGGTGGGAGAGGTGTCGGAGGGCCGCAGCAGGAGGGGGCGGGGGGCGCCGGAGGTGGGAGAGGCACCGGGGCGGACCGGGTCGCAGTGCGACCCGCCCGACCCGACCCGTCCCGCGCAGAGACCGGGTCGGCCGGGTCGGACGGGTCGACAAACCCTGCTCGTTGTACTCTTTTTTTTCTTACTTATGAACAGGTTGTCAGGGAATTTAAAGAGATGCCTCCAAAGTATTTTTTTAAAAAAAATATTTTATCAAATAATTTAAGATCGTGCAAAAAACTATAAACATTTGAAATTAAAAGAGTCAACGTACGGCTATATGTTTTTGTACTCTTTTTCGTCGGATGAGATCGCACGGAGGACGTCTCCGGTTTCCTTTCTCGAATAAAAGCCAAAAAAAATATCTGAGGCCCAATATGGTCTGACACCGAAATTGGGCTCGTTTATGGCCTCCCACGATTTTAGCGACCAAGGTCACGTCACGCAATGAGAAGTTTTTGGTGTTAAATAAAAAAATGTGGGAAATTACAGGCAGTGTTCATGAATATTTAAAGAGCGATTTGGATGGGTGTGACGGCACCGACGTGTCGATCCGGGGAACGCTCGTGGTGGGTTTTGATTTTTTTTGAAAAAAATATATGTAGAGATAGAAAATTGACATGATTTGCTGAGAGTTAAAAATCATACACCAGTATTAGTACGTGAGAGGAGCTCTGATCTTTCTTTTACTTGGAGTCAGAGTTTGACGTCTCGGTTCGAGTCATCTCGACTTATATATCTCGACTCGACTCAGATAGACGAGACGTCTGAGTCATGAGTCGTGATATAAATATTTTATTACATATATAAATTTTTTTATTTTTCTATTTTTCATATATATTATATATAAAGAGTCTTTTTATTTTAATATTTTACGAGATAAATTAAGATAGAGCGAGATGAAACTGACTCGACCCTTCTCAGATTATGACCGAGACAAACGAATCAATCGAGAGGATAAACCCTGTTTAGAGTGAATATTTTGAGCAGCGAAATTAGAAGATCCTTATTTCCGTTTTATGTCCATGAACGATGAATCATAAGACATGTACAAAGAGTCAAAGACGATTCTTCTCGCGGTTTGTCTAATTTTTTGGGTTTCTTTATTTATATCTATATACTTTTCTAATAGTCGTATTTATATAAATACTCTTAACTTTTTGTGAATTCTCAAAAATACTTGTGAAATATATCCAAACATATGGTTGGGAGTATGAAGTCTTTATCTTAACTTGTAGTTTAAACACTGAAATGATAAATTTACCCTCACATTCAGTTTCATAAGAGTGCGACGAGATAACATGTCATAACGGCATTTTTTTGATTTTTTATATTATTGATGTTTTAGCAATAATTATGACCATTTATAGATATCTAGAGATATTTTTGACAATTCATAAAAGTCATATATATAGCATATTGGAAAGTTATATATGTGAGAATCTCTGACTTTCTAATGGTGTTTGAGAAGGGTAAAATTAACTCGACCTATATAAGGCTCATTTACGCCGAGTCCAAATCGACTCACGGTCCACAATGGGCTTAACGGGTCTCGATAGTCGCTACCCATAGCGGATAGCCCAGGATGAACGGTCCTTAGATTCGCCAGTGAGAAAGGTCTTGACCCAGGCGTAATGATCGTCGGAAGATACTCCGACGACCAACCGTTACTCCCCACGACGCTTGCCTCGATCCCATTAAGGGCGAGCACGCCCTACGGGCGCCGTAAGACTGGCCGAGGAACCGGCCAACTCCGGGATAGCAGTCCCTCAACGGAAAACTCCCCCCACGATCGCGGGGAACGTTACTCCACGACTAACGCCCTTCCCTGTTAAGGGATGGGCTCCCCCCTCCAAGACAACCCCCTATAGATGGGACTCCGACGGACGAAACAGTGGACGGTAAATTTCACCAGGAAACACACACTCAGCTCCAAACAAGGGAAAAGAAGAGCCATCTTGCTGTCCATAGAGAAAGCCCGCGCCTAACTCCGGCTACCCTTCGAGCACCCATGTCGCTCAGCGAACACTCTCTGAGCGCCCATTGACCACGACAAGGACCTTCTCTGAAGGCAATCAGTCTCTCTAGGCTTCCACGAGTGCCAGACGGTCCTCTCTAACAAATAAATAGAAATATGTGATACTAAGAATATGAACTATTTTTTCACCTCTACCGTGTGTATAAATTGTAAGATGGTTATATCTATAATTTTTGTTTTAACGCTGACTTATATTCAAAAAAATTCCTTTTTAAATGTCCCGTGCTGCTACTACACGTCTCAAAGGGTGAAATTTCTATTAAAATTAAGTGTTATATTGTTTAGATTTTTTACATAAATACCTGCGTAAATAGTGATTATGCCAAACAAACTCCTCGTTTAAACGTATTATCAAAAATATTCTTGATTTGTTGTTGTTATACCCTTGCGATTCCGACCATCGACGAGAGGTGAATATTTAATAGAATATTTCACAAAAATTATTAGAGTACGTGAAATACTCAAAATACCCCGATTGAATATGTGAGGGGGAGGGAGAGAGAGAAGGGTGTCACCTACAACCCCTCTCCCCCACCTCTGGCGGCCTTCCCTCTCCCCCACCCCATCACCACCGGTGGCCCCCTCCCAGCTACTCTCCCAATCGACGGCCTTCCCTCTCCCCCAACCCTTGATTGCAAATGCTGCCCTCTCAGTTGCTCTCCCACCCCGGCAGACTTCTCTTTCCCCTATCCCCTAACCGTCGACAACTCCCACCCCAGCGGCCCCTCTCCCCACCCCCTCACCCCGACGACCCCCCTCTCCCAACTCTTGAGCACCTCCATCTCACTCTCCCCCAGCAGACTCCGTGCTTGTACTGACCTTATGATGATGTGGGCGAGTAGCCTAGACAGCATCAGACACAGACACACAGACACGTACGCAAAGAGAGAGAGAAGAGTGCCACTTGCAACCCCTCTCCCTCACCTTCAACGGCCTTCCCTCTCTCCTGCCCCCTGACTGTCGATCGCCCCCCTCCCAACTTTTCTTTCACCTTGGTGGCCTTCCCTCTCCCCCACTCCCCTGTCGCCAACGCACCCCCCAACTGCTCTCCCACTTTGGGAGCCCCTCTCCCCCACCCCCTCATTGATGACGGCCCCCTCCCCCCTCCCAACCCTCGAGCACCTCCATCTCACTCTCCCCCGTCACGTTCAGCGGGTCTGTTGCCCTGGCTACGACGTCAACGACCGGCCTGGGTAGCACTGGCGAGCGCCAATGGATTGGTTGACCAGGAGGCCCGATTTTGTCCGGTCCATCCTTTGCTATCATCATTATGCATGCATATCCAACGTGTATAGCTGCTGCTGCTCGTTATCAATGAACTTGCGTGTACCCTTCTTTTATTTTTAGAGAACACGTGCAGATTACTTAAAGATAGAATTGGGACTCGTAGCCTCTTTGGGGAAAAAAAAAAGAAAAAGAAGAGGATGAGACCCCACCTGAATTGTTACTTAAAGAATGACATATTTTCTCGTATTTAAAGAATGTCGACATTTTGATATTTTCTGAAAGACGTAGCTCCTTTTTTTGTGGCATGTTTGGCATGGCCTGTAAGCAAATATTTTTGAACTTCGATTAATTCCTGAGCATTTAATTCGAGAGTCATTCAGATTGTAACACTGAAACCATTGAATTTTCGGCATTCCTTTTGGTCGAATTGTTGTAAATATTAACATATCTAGATTCCTTTCATTTTGATTGGTCTAAAAAGATTGAAATATTAAAAAATGACCCACTATTTTAGATAAAAATTATTTCTTCGTAAAAAAATATTCTTTCTTTTTAGAAATAGAAGGGGGGACAACGAGGAAGAGAAAGGTCAAATGAAGGGCAAGGCTCTCCTTACGATGAAAATGCCGGCCCAAGAGAAAGAAAAAGAGTAAAGTAAATTATAAGACTATGCGATAATTACAGAAAAAACCTATGACGGGGAGAGTCAACTCTGATATTTATGGGAAGGAGAGATCTCGCAAGAGGTACTCTATCGAAGCAGGGAGTGAGGTCGAAGACCCCGTCATCGTGGGTAACGCTCTTCTTCGTCATCTTAATCTTCATCGTTATGATCATATTCTTCATTTGGACAGTCATCAATCTAATCTTTATGTGTTGCCATAAAATTGTACTCTAAGAATGAGCTGAGGGATAAATGGAGCAGTAACGACATTAGGAACATCATTAGGGGATTGTGAATCAATTAGACCCCTTAATAGTTGATTCTAAGAATTTCTCAAAACAAATTAGAAGTCATATCCAGTTTAACAGAAATGACAGCGTCAATAGAATTTGAAGGGTCCGGAGAATTAGCTCAAGGGATAGGCAATCTAACTCTGATGACATCTTTGCGACTAGGGTGGAAGATATATTTCCGACCATCCGAAGATGTTGTCGAAGAATTTTTCACAAGAGGAGATGAATCCAAAGCAATCAAAGTTGGAGAATGGCCCAGCGAAATATTATCCTCAGCAGGCGAAGGAACCTTCACATAACTCTTAGACATCGGATTTACAGATATAAGTAGCAAAGACAATCGGTCGGCGATAGATACTTATTCAAAGAATCTATAATAAGAACACCGGGAATAACATGGATATCTTTGTAAACACTCGTATCCGACTTCGAGGGCCGGTCGATGGGGGTCTCTGGCACCTGTCCTTACAATCTTTGTCGTAAAAAAGATCATAAACCATTATGAAAAAAATATTTCCACTGATTTTGCAATAAAAAATTAAAACGATAAAGATTTAGCATTTGCTATGTACGTAGATCAAACAAAATTCTAAAAATACTTTTTTCTAAAACAATTAAAAGATCTAAATTTGAATCGTCAAATATGAAGTAGATTTATCTGTATCTCTACGTGATATGAACTCAGATCATATATTCAACGAGATTAGGGGAGGAGGCCGTCGAAGAATTTATAAAATGATCACTCGATGTTAGACTCAACTCAATGTAGAGAGTCTTTTTTTAAAGAGTGTTTTTAAATTTTTAGACCCTAAAAAAGTAATATTAGTAATAAGCCCCCTAACCTACCATTTTATTATTAAACCCCACAACTATTGTAAAAAGTCGCCACCGATTTTATGTCCATTATTTAACTTAACTATAGTTAAGGTTAAACTAGGGTGATAAAATGACTAAAAAATTCCTCCATGACCCCCCCCTCCACACACAGATTTCATGTCCAGTATTTAACTTAACTATAGTTAAGATTAAAATAGGGTGATGAAATGATTAAAAAATTCCTCCATGACTCCCCTCAGAGAGAGAGAGAGAGACTTGCACTCCCAACCAGTGGAGTGGGGTGAGCGCTTGCGCACGCATAGATAGAGAGAGAGAGAGAGAGAGAGAGAGAGAGGAGGGTGTAGGAGGAGGAGACGAAAGACCTGTCCTTGAGCTGGGCCCTGTAGACCTTGCCGAAGTCATGGAGCCTATCTTGGTGGCATCGTCGAAGCCATCGGTGACTTGGAGGAGGTGGACGTATGTGAGGCTGCAGAGGGGCTTCTCGAAGCCGGTGATGTTGATTCTAAGGGGCTCTGAGGCACTGTCGGAGAGCTTTCATCTGGTCACCTTGGACATGGCCAGGCTCTCGACATAGCGGCCTCCGGTCTCCCCTAACTTCTCCTTCTTCATCATTTTGTACAGAGCATAGACACGACGACGACCAGGGAGACGGCAATGCAGATAAGCATAAGCCTTCTCTCATACGCCTTCGAGTTCGAGCTATGGCTGTCAGCTCCCGACTTGCAAGACAGCATAGGGACCCCACAAAGCCATTGAAGGTGGTGAGCTACCTCATGGAGAGAGGGAGAGAGAATGGGAGGGCGAGAGAGGGACAGAGAGAGAGAGAGGGAGGGAGGGCGCCGCTAAGGTCTCCCTCTCTGATGTTGGCACTCCCGTCTAGTGAGAGAGAGAGAGAGTATAACTAAAAATAAGATGATATATTTTATTTTTAAATAATTATTAATTATATATATATTTACTTAATAGTTTAAAAAATTAGAGGGTTTAATAATAAATAGGTAGATTACTGGACTTATTTTAAAGTCTAAAAATTAAAGAACCTTTAAAAATTTTAACTTGGGAGTCACACATAGTTTGACGATCCGTCCGTACCGTCTGTCCCGATTTTTCACTGGGACGGTACAGTACGGGTTGATATCATTGCGTATCGGAACAGAAAAACGTATTATATATATATATATGTTCTAATATAATGTAACTCAAATATTTTTGTATCTCGTTTGGTTAAGTGATATGCGGTTTAAACGAACGTCCACGGTTTAAATCATGCCTCTGCCATCTTTTGAAACATTTTGTTATAAAATAATTGTACAAAAATCAAATAAAAAAGATGTGGAAGACACGATTCAAACTGAGGATCTCACGTTTGAACTGAGGACGCGCAATCAACCGACTTACAAATGTTATTCAATATAAAAAAATTAATATAATATATACAGTATTCCGATTACGTCTCACAGATCGATCGTCCTGATCTATGATTGGAACGGGATGAGACGGACGATTCACCACGTCTAATCTCGGTTCGTCAAACTCCGGAGTCAGGTGACTACAATTCGAGGATCAACCAAAAAAGTAATGGTCTTCAATTTATTTTAAATATTTTATCTCAAAATTTTCAAAATAAGAAAATATGACACCGACAAGCCCATGCACAGGCAAGTGCACCAAAAACCAAAAATGTCACGTTTCAAACGTCGAAATTTCACTCCTGTTCAAACCATGCGCCGTTGACGATTTCCCACGCCCCTTCTCTCTCTCTCCTTCCTCCCCGTCTCTCTGGGAGATGTCAGGACTCCTCGCTGTCGTCACCAGATCACTTCCTACCTGCTCTTCTGCAGCATGGGCCCTTCCTCCTTCTCCCTTCCCCACCCTCCCATCTCTGTTCCTTGCTCCTCTGTAAAACGAGCACCCACTGGCAGATTTCTACCAGACACGTCCACCTCTCCTTTTTCTACAAAGCCCCATGCCCTATCTCTCACAAAGATCAAACCTTTCTTCCCTTCCAGTGACAGCATACCACCTTCCCTCCCTCTCCCACGCCACCCCAATCTCTGGGTCGTTGCGTCCTAGCTACTGCGAGGGAAGAGCAGGAGAGGCTGCTCTTCCTCTGATCTCCGCTCTCCGCAGTGGGTTCTGCTCAGTGCCCACTTCATACACGCCGCTGCTTTTTAGCGTTCCAGACGAGCTTCTGAGATGTTCGCAGCCCAGCCGACGACCTTCCCGAAGCCCTCCGGGGGGAGCTCCCTGGCGGCGCTGATCACCCCGCAGCTGGCGGGCCGCAGGGCCGGCACGAGGCGGGAGGTGCGGGGGCGGCCGGTTTCCACGGTCCGGGCGGTGATCAGCAGCGATGACAAGAGCGTGGGGACGGTGCCGTCGCAGGTGAAGCTGGGCTCGGGTGGGGCGCCGTTCCAGCCGCCGCCACCGGGGCAGGCGATCGAGGTGAGGGCCGTGGTCACCATAAGGAAGAAGATGAAGGAGAAGCTCACGGAGAGGATCGGGGAGCAGTGGGACTCGTTTATTCATGGGATTGGCCAGGGGATCTTGATCCAGCTCGTCAGTGAGGAGGTGGATCCTGGTGAGCTCCCCCCAACTATCCAATATTACTGCTTTCTTGTGTTCCTGTAGCTGTACTCAGGTACTTGATGCGATCCACCACATGCATCGTATCATCGTCAACTATGGTTTCTTTTTGTTTTTTGTTTTTAATTCCAACTTGGTTGCTTTACTTCCCGACTTTGTCAATCCATGTCTGGAGAGCAGAGTTTGGCTTTGGAATCCAGGGAACTTGTGAATTTCTGCTGTCTTCTGTTCTTTTCCTTTTCCCCAAAACTATCCACTGTGGCGATCTGACATGCGTTTGTTCCTGCTTGCTCCAGAAACCAAGTCGGGGAAGCGGAGCACAGAGGCTGCTGTGAGTGGCTGGTTGCCGAGGCCGACTGACACGCCATACATAGTTGAATACACAGCTGATCTGGCTGTGCCACCGGATTTTGGCCGCCCGGGGGCCATCCTTGTGACCAATATCCACTCCAAGGAGGTGTTCTTGATGGAGATTGTTGTGCATGGTTTCAGTCAAGGCCCCGTCTTCTTCCCTGCCAACACATGGATTCACTCGCAAAAGGATAACCCAAACAAGAGAATTGTTTTTAGCAATCAGGTTTGAATTACCACTCCCTCACCCTTGCGACATTTTCCTCAGTCAATAAGAAGAGTCTTGCCCAAGTGCTAGACTAATACTATGGCTTGTATTCTGTTTGCTACCAGTAGTCTCCTTCTATGTGTGATGGACTAAATCTTGTGACTGCTCACAATGCCATGAAACAGGCATACTTGCCCTCGCAGACCCCAGAAGGTCTTAAGGACCTTAGACAGGACGACCTGGTCAGCCTTCGTGGAAATGGGAAAGGTGAGAGGAAGAAGTACGACGGAATATATGACTATGCACCATACAATGACTTGGGTAACCCGGATAAGAGTGAGGACCTTGCTAGGCCGGTGCTGGAGGGTGAGGAGCGACCATATCCCAGACGATGCCGTACTGGCCGGCCACCGACAAAGTCAGGTAATGTTATTGTTCATTTATTTTTGTCAACTTCTGCAAGTTACAACTGTTTGATGGAATCTCCATCTCCAATAAGATCTGACAAGATGTGGACCAAAATGTCATCTCAACTATTTCTTTCTATTTTGCTTCTGTATGCATGCTGTGTAAAAGTTATTTGATTATTTGAGTAGGTGTTTGTGTTGACCCGAATAGTCTTTTCCAAAGATTTTCCTATTAGGAACCTAGTCTATTATGTTGTGAATATTTCTTATGAGAAAGCAAATGTCAAAAGAGTCGAATAAGCTTTTGTCTTGTAGGATTTTCATTTTTACTTAATAGTTCTTGCGGAATGAAGTTTAGGTGTCATAAATATATCCATATCAAAGTTAGAGCTGAACTTTGAACGGAAGGGGTATTGAGTATAATAAGGTTTGGCCGTGTTATGGTTTTGTCAGACATTGATGTATGATGTACATGGAGTATGATTAGTCAAACCCTCAGAGGATATCAGTTAGGTGGAGTAACTGGGACACGAATTACTGATCCCTGAGGCTTCTGCACTTGCTTTCCAAGTTACTCATTGGGGCTTTTTGTTACTTGTATTGTTTGTCTCTATGAACTTACCCACTACATTCCTTTTCTTGGAAACAGATCCTTGTTCTGAGAGCAGGGTAGAGAAGCCCCTCGCAGTGTATGTTCCACGTGATGAAGCCTTTGAGGAGATCAAGGAAGCAACATTTTCAGCTGGAAAAGTCAAGGCACTGTTACACAATCTAATACCACTTATGACAGCTGTTCTTTCAAGATCAGACAATCATTTTGGTTGCTTTTCAGAGATTGACAATCTGTACAAGGAAGGGGTCATTTTAAATCCTGCAGAGCATCAAGCTGCCAGTAGGCTTATGCTCCCAGGGATTCTAAAGAATATCATAAACATCCGTGAACCCCTGAAGTATGACCTCCCATCAATAATTTCACGTATGTATGAACACTACTAGTTTAGATAGTAGTGATGTTATGTTCTGATGCTCAATGCTATGCTGCAAGAGTAATTTTAACTTTGTGCACACATGTCCAGGAGATAGATTTTCTTGGTTGCATGACAGTGAGTTTGCTCGCCAGGCGTTGGCTGGTGTGAATCCAGTAAATATTGCAAGACTAACGGTATGCAATAGACTAGTCTGGGTATCTATGCATAATCCTAAGGTTCCACTGTTATTTGTGTCTTTTAGAAAACTTATCCTGAAAGATTATTCCAGGAGTTTCCGATTCTGAGCAAGTTAGATCCCACAATTTATGGCCCTCCCGAGTCTGCTATAACAAAGGAAGTTATCGAGCATGAGCTGAATGGAATGACCGTCGAAGAGGTATGGATGACGAATCTGAAGATATGAAATATCTGGTGGATAATAGCTTTTACTGTTTTGTACACCATTTAGCTTAACAGTGATGTGTGTTCCAGGCGATTGAGCAGAACAGACTATTCATACTCGATTATCATGATATTCTCCTGCCTTTTATCAAGAAAATGAACTCTATGAAAGATAGAAAAGCCTACGCTTCGAGGACAATTTTTTTCAGCATAGCTGGTACGCTTAAGCCCATAGTTATTGAACTTAGCCTACCATCAACTACAGCTACACAGAGAAAGAAGGTTTGTACCCATGGACAAGATGCTACAACTCAGTGGATTTGGAGATTGGCAAAGGCTCATGTTTGTTCAAATGATGCTGGCGTCCATCAACTAGTGAACCACTGGTAAGCATTTTAAACTACAAATGACATGCATAAATGTGTATGTTGCATCATATATGTCTTCTCTTGTATTAGTAGATATCTGTTTCTTTACAAGAACACTGCCAGATGATGTGGAACTTCTAGTATTCATATAAACATTGTTGCTTGGTTGTGGCAGTCAGTAAATTTTAACGGCTAGCACTTTGTTTGTTTGATTTACTACGCATGCAAACATCCAAATTGTGTGCTGCAAACAGAACATTTAGATTCACCAATAAACTGGAGGAACCTAAACCTGGAATATCCCTGTGATCTCACCTTTAAAGGCCCCTGGGAAACAGACACATAGTGAATAAGTGTCACGCCCAGAATCAATTCTCAATCAGCAGTAAATAGAAATCGAAATTCCCTTTTTAGAGATTGCAATATAATTCTTCATACCAATTCACTGACTATTTCGGCTCTCGGAAGAAACTTGAATCTCATTGTATTTGTTCACTGAGGACATTTATCCATACCTGAAAATAAGACCTATGATGACTTTGCAGGTTGAGAACTCATGCTTGCATGGAGCCATATATAATTGCTGCTCACAGGCAACTAAGTGCAATGCACCCAATTTTCAAGCTTTTTCATCCGCACATGCGCTACACTATGGAGATCAATGCACTGGCACGCCAAAGTTTGATAAATGGAGGGGGAATAATTGAGCAATGTTTTAGTCCGGGCAAGTATGCCATGGAGGTTAGCTCAGCTGCATACAAGAGTATGTGGCGATTTGATATGGAGGCTCTGCCAGCTGACCTAATACGGAGGTAACACTCTCAACTTTTGTATTTTCTCAGCAGTGGAATTTTATTTATTCTGTTTGTCCAGTTGACGACCTCCAATCACTACTGAGGACCAATTGTATGCTTATGACTATAGTCTATTCCTTTTTCTTGCTCCACAGAGACAAAGAGTGCGTGACCACATGTACCACATCTTCAGCCTCCAAGCTGATATCAAGCCACATGCTTAACCTCCTAAAAAAATCATGCATGGATTAAGAGCTTATACCATTTTATGTTTGTTTTTCACTGCAAAAGGATATCTGATCATTTGACTGAAGGATGGAACTAGGATCGTAACTTTCATTTTCTTCGTCTGTTTCCTTGTCCCATCTCTTAGAAACACATTAGTTAGGTGTTCCTCCATTTGAATGTGGCTTCATAACAATGCTTGAGAACCCTTCACCTAGTTCAACATGTAATCTTCTGGTTCTACATGTTTGTCTTAGGGTTTGAATCCACAAAAGCATGTCTCAAGGTACTTAACACATGCACGGAAATAAAAATTGATTTGTGACAACTCCGTTCTCCAATTTTCAGGGGAATGGCAGTGGAGGACACTGCAATGCCTTGTGGCATAAAGCTCGTCCTTGAGGATTATCCTTACGCTGCCGATGGCCTCCTTGTATGGTCTGCAATCAAAGACTGGGTGCATGACTACGTCACACATTTCTATCCAGATTCCAACAGCATCTCCTCTGATGTTGAGCTCCAAGCATGGTGGGATGAGATAAAGAACAAAGGACACGCTGACAAGCGAAATGAGCCATGGTGGCCTAACCTCAAGACCAAGGAAGACTTGGAGAGCATTCTTACAACAATGATCTGGACGGCATCAGGGGAGCATGCTGCTGTAAACTTCGGCCAGTACCCGTTTGGAGGGTATATGCCGCACCGCCCTACAGTCATGAAGAAACTGATCCCCAACGAAGATGACCCCGAGTACCAGAAGTTCCTCGAGAATCCCCAGCAGGCCTTCCTGTCATCCCTACCAACCCAACTCAAAGCCACCCAGATCATGGCAGTCCAAGACACTCTGTCAACGCACTGTCCAGATGAGGAGTACCTGGGTGAGCTCCCGGCGTCGCACGCTAACTGGATCAGTGACCGAAAGATAAGAACATCCTTTCAGAAGTTCTCTGCCAGACTGGAAGATATCGAAGAGATCATAAGGAAGAGGAATAGAGACCTGCGTCTCAAGAACAGGACCGGTGCTGGGATCCCTCCATATGAGCTGCTGCTTCGCTCCTCCGGCCCCGGGGCAACAGGCCGCGGAATTCCCAACAGTATTTCCATATGATGCTGCCCTGTCAGAAGCAAATTTTCTTTTTTTTTTTTGTTCAGTGTATGGATGGTAGATTACATTCAGATGCAGTGTAGTATCTGGCATCCTGTGTTGTACCACTGGTGAGAGACATCTGGTAGTGTTCTTCGGTCCCAGCAGAGTGTGTAATTATCTCTTTGGATGGTGATGTGAAGGCGAACTTGGTGGTGTTCTTGTGAGAGAGAAACTTGGGTTGAAGCAGATGCTTGCCAATTTCCTCCCCTGAAAGATGAACTTCGTAGAGAATCCAACTGTCTTTCATGGATGGACTCGAAGTGCACCTCCAAAATCATGAGTTGAGCTCGGTTCTTTTCTTTTTTCTGTCTTTTTTTTGGGAAGTCGTCTCAAAACTTGGCATGCCCTGTGCTGCAGGCTGCAGCTATGAAGTTGGAGGCTGCAAATGAGTTTTTTTTGCAAATATATCCTCTTTACAAGTTTACCTGTAGAACTACCCTTTCATTTTCATATCATTTTTAATAACCTTTCTTAAGTCAATATAGAATCAAAGATGCTCGTCATTAGTCTCTGTTTAAGATGCAAAGAATATTCTATTTTTATCTTTGAAATTGAGTTCATGGACAAAAGTACTCCTATAAAAAGAGTTATTTTAATTGGCATATCGTGTCAAAAAGAGAGAGAGGGAGGGAGAGATAAGAAAAGAGAAAAAAAAAAGTGTAGCAGGGTTTAGGATTACTTCAGCCCTTTTTCAAATTCGATTAAAGACTAGAACTAGAGTTCAATCGGAGAATTTAACGAGACACGCTAACAGTTGATGACGGCAGGGTTATTTTTGTAAGTATCGTGATGCGGCGAGGTTACTAAAAAAATTATAAATATAAGAACGATGATTTTGTACATAAACCATAAGCAGCGCATGTTTGCAAAAAAAACCTCTTAATTCGATTCTAAACTCATGATGCTGCGGCAACAGAGAGAACAGTTGGAATAAAGAACAAGCCAAATAAATTTGTGACCAGACACATTTCAGCTGCTTTGAATATATATTAGAGATGTCGGCGAGATGGGCCACTGCGATTCACTCAGACCTGACCCAATTCTCTTATTTGAGGCCCGGACCGGCCCAAAACCTACTTAAAGCTCGGCTTCTTCCGGGATGTGCCGTCCCCATCATGCCAGTTTGGGACCTCCAATGACTGTTTAGAATTTCGATAGAACTTCGGCAACCATCAATAGTACATCATGTCCGTGTGTTTAGATAAGATCACCCAATTAGATTCACAATCCCATTCTAAAACACATTCTTATTTTTTTTTTAATAAGATCGTATCCTGTAATCTATCATATTCTGAAGATCATGTTCCTCGATCCTGATATTCATCCACAACTTATCAGGTAACTATTTAGTGAACACTTCATATAATTACAAATAATTAAGCTCTTTAAAATTTTCAGAGATAAAAACTCCTAAAAATATATTGATGTGGGTCCCGGCGGTCAACTGCCAAGCTTTGGAACATTGTAGGCCGACTCTAGACCCATCAATATAGAAGAAGAAGAAGATGGGAGCCGAAGAAGATGCGGCCCCACATTTGGGCCTAGGGTTCCCTCCAAGATGGGCACAATGCCCCCTCCCCCAGCTAGATTTTGGCCCCTCAGCAAGGGTAGGCCTAGTGGTGAGCTAGGACACGTGTAGCCCCAAGATATCATTTCACTTTGGTCCCACGTTGAAAGTTTGCCCCCATAGCCAACTATTTAAAGGAGAGTAATGTTTGTTCCACACTGGTCAAATATACCCTCGAGTTACCTCTCTCTCTCTCTCTCTCTTCCTAGGGTAGGGGGGAGCGTCGCCTCCGACTTCAAGGTGAGAGGGGGGAGCACCGCCGCCGGGTTCAAGGTTGGGGGGTTACCTCTCTCTCTCTCTCTCTCTCTCTTTGGAAACCATAGGGTAGGGGGAGCAGTGTTGTGGGCTTCAAGGTGTGGGAGAGGGGGAGAGGGCCGACGGTGAGGTGGGGGGAGGTGGTGCCGGCGGTGTAGTGGGGGGAGGGGCAGCCCGGTGGTTGGCGGTGCGGTGAAGGGAGGGGAAGTAGGGAGGGTGAGGGAGAAGGGGAGGGGGTGCAAACGGTGCAGTGGGGGAAGGGGAAGTAGGGAGGGCGGTGAGGTGGGGGGAGAGGGGGAGGGGGTGCCCACAGTGCTATGGGTGGGAGGGGAAGCAGGGAGGGTGGCCAATGGTGCGGTGGGGGAAGGGGAAGCAAGGAGGTGGGGGTGAGCGGCTGCATATAGTGTGGTGGGGGAGGGAAGCAGGGGGGGTGTCGGGGTGGGGTGGGAGGAGGGGAAACAGGGATGGTGGTCGATAGTGCGGTGGGGGGAGGGGTAACAGGGAGGGGGTGCTGGCGGTGCGATGGGGGGGAGGGGAAGCAAGGAGATAGGGGTGAGGGGGTGCAGATAGTGCAATGGGGGGAGGAGAAGCAAGGAGAGGGTGTCGACAATGCAGGGGGGGGGGGGGAAATAGGGAGGGGGTGTTGGCGGTGCGGTGGGGGGAGGGGAAGCATGGAGGTAGAGGGTGAGGGAGTGCAGACAGTGCAGTGAGGGAAGGGGAAGTGGAGAGGGCAGTGAGATGAGAGGAGAGGAGAGGCACCGACAATGAGGTGGGGGGGGAGAGAGGGAACAAGAGGGCGACAGAGAGCCACACACACATTCTCTCTCTCTCTCTCTCTCTCATTAAGGATATTTTAGATATTTCATTAAATTTAACTGTGACATGGACATTATACAAAATATTTACCTCTCATTGACCGCAGCAAATCACAAGGATATTACAGCAACATTTAAAACTAAATAGAAGATATTGTTGATAACATGCTCAAGAGTATATTTGACATGACCGATATTTATAGAAATATCTATGTAAAAAACCTTTTTCCATTTGTTGTTTTGCTTCTTTCGTTTTCCTTATTGGTGCTACAGTCGATTTGCATAAGTTGTTAAAACCTAGGCATGCCCAACGTCGACCAAAATCGCAGTCTACTTGCTTCATCAAACATGGGATTTCCTTCAGAGTCGAGTAGAATCCGACCGAATGGTACCAAAATTCACATTAGGATTGGTTGTATTTTACACTAACATATCAACATATGGCTGTTTTGCTTGAGACTCAGGTATTGTTTACATAACTTCTTGACTAATTTATGAACTACAGATAGAACAATGGATACTATCTTAGCTTGAATTACTTCATCAATGCAGCACAAGCACATACAATTTGATCACTTTGCTAACTATAAATGGAAAAAGATTGCCATGTTCCGTCAAATACAGATGAGAAAATGCGTCAACAATAAGCTTATCATCTCGCGTGATCAAGAGCGGTGCAAGCATGGTAACTCAAGGTGATCTTCTCTTCCTATGTGCAAACCATATTACATGAACTTGTGGGGAACTGAGTCGAAGTCGTCAAAGTCAAGTCTTGGGCGTTCTCTTCCAACCTGATAGCATTTCAAATTATATTAAAAGTTGATCGATGATAGATGCAGATCATGTATACTAAAGTATGCATATTTAACCTCACCTTTGTCACATATGCAGGGTCACAAGCAATGTTCTCATCAATTGCAGTGAGCTTCCCGGACAAAGCCATTATCCTGCAAACCATAAATAGACGTGGATGGTCCAGTCAGCACTTTGTGGATGTATTCAGTTACTCTAAATAATCATTGACATGGATTTGTTGCATGGCAATAACTCCTTGTCTTTTGTACAAATAATATCTCCACATACGCATGAAGATTATGATACAATCATCCTCATGCATTACATCAAATGAGAATCTTTTAAATTTTGATTGAAATGTCAGAAGATAATCAAATATACCAAAGTACATTTTCTGTTCAAAGACATGGCAGTCAGAATTTATCATCTTGAGTAGTTCCAACCCCAAAAATTCGACATACAACTAAGATATAATGAGCTGCACTGGTGGGGCATAATGTGGAAGAGCGAGATACTGACTGCACACTAAGGGTCAACAAACAATTCATCGAGGCACATGTTGTAGATCATGATATATTAACATATCTTAGCTAACAAATTATAACAAATACAAACATCTGTTGAAAAAGTTCAGGTTATGTGTTTGAAGATAATTCTGCAGCAGGTCCAAATTATACGTTTGAAGATAGTTCTGCAGACCCAGTAAAAAGAATATACTTTTTTTGTTGTTCTGCTAAGGTGCCTGGAACCTTAAATGCCAATGCTCAGAGAAGCATGAGATTGACTATATAGTACCTTTGAATCGATGAATCAATATACTCAATCATCTCACAAGTTTTATATTGCTCAGGGTCCTCCTGAAAACTGACCATGCCATCCTTTTGATTTATTGTAGCAAATATCTCACCATCTTGAATCTGAATATAAAGGAACTTACATCAAACATAACCTTATTAAAAAGACAATACCAATGATAATACCAATTGAGGAAGCTACCATCTGAAGAACATGCATCTCAGCTTCCTTGGAGGTCCCAAGTTGCACGGTGCTGGCTATGTCTTGGAGTGACAGGGTCAAGTATGTTTGCGTTAATCTTTGGATATTACGCTTATACAGGGATGATGACACTTGCTTAACCAGTCCCAGACTGTTGTCCTGGAAAACATTAACTACAAGTCAAATACTGAAAACTACATAAACAAATAAGTTATTATTCAACCAGGTTCCATGATGATCATATACAAGCATATGAGAACAAAGATCTATTCAATCTAATAGACTACAGAAAAAAAAAGTGACTTTGGATGAAAGTATACAAGAACAAAGATCTATTCAATCTTCAATAGACTACAGAAAAAAAGTGACCACTGTGCAACATTTGGAGTTTCCACACTCAATACCAGATTGTGAAGTATTTCAACATAAAAGCAGGAGTAAAGGTCTGAGATAGATATCTCACACTTTGAAACTTCTCCATATTTGACTGGATGCATGCCTCTAGTTCAGAAATTTTCCCGGTTCCATAGCTGGTTGCCAAGTCAAGATACGGCTGCAAGAAGAAAAAGCATGTTGTTCTTGTCAGCAATGGCCTCAAAGCTTGCTCCAAAGTCCAAATAATCCCATTAACAAGCATAGTCATCCATGTGCTTTTCACGAGATATGGAATACTTGCGAGCTGTAATTCAGTTGGAAATCCTATAAAAAATTCAAACTATGAAAACTAATACATATCATGATTGCAAACTTTAACCCTCAACGCTTATTCAGGTCTATATCTTTACTCCAGCCAAATAGAGCACCAAAAGTAATGAGGAGCTTGGATAGCTGCGACCCCTTGTTTCTAGCAAAGTTCCATCTGACCAAAAGCATAATTCAATGTTTGTTTAGGGCATGTTTCGTACCCCTTTCCACTTGGAAGCTCTTTTGGCTTTCATAGGTCTTTAGCCCAGTTATTTTGAGGGGAGGATACAAGACCTCAGAAGCCATATATGTGATCTTTTGGCTCTGGACCGTAAAGGTCCAAATTGGGATTCCTAGGTTTGGGAAAAGACAGGGTTTATGGAGTCAAAGGATTCTCTCGTCCGGCTGTCCAAAATCAGTCAGATCCACTCGTAAATAATGTTAGAATGGAAGCCAAAAGTGACTTCGAATAAATGTTTTGCTAAGCATGTACTTACTATTTCCTCATTTTAAGTCCACTCTCCTCCACATGTTGCAACTTGCAATGCATGAAGAACACTCCCCTGTCCACCAACATAAACCAATAAGGAGAAGAAAGAGGGGTCATAAACCATCCTGGTCCTCAATCAACTGTCATCCCTTAGAGCAGAACCATTGACGCTCCAATACAAAAAAAAGGGGGGCACAAATCACAATCGTCCCCAACCAACTGCTGTTCCCTTGCTACTGAGCATTTGACAAGAACCCTACATAAAATGCAAAGCATGTTTTCCAAACTCTGTTGTAATCATATATATCACAACTTCATACTCCAATGTTTTTTAAATATCATAAATAAACCCACCCATCTAGGATCAAGCCCAAATCACTGGTAGCCCGAGCTGTGGGCAGACCAAATGTCTCTTGGAGGTGAAGTACACAAGGTCAGAACCTACATAAAGCCTGGCTCGGCACCCTCCCTGACCCTATATTTATGTCCATAGTGGGGGTTGATACCACAGCCTTGCAGTTGCCTGTTAAGTACATATCCAACTCTCCCATCACCTGAGCGACTTCACATTGTATTCTGAATTTCTCATGATCTTCCAGAATAATCCTCAGTACCAATATTTGACACTTATGGTACTGGAGAGAGTATAATAAATAATCCACTTACCTGCTCTCCATGACCTCATAGAAGGCTCTGTGATATTAACTCCAATGTTCCATGTATAAGCATGGATGGCAGTTTCGGCCGAAACCGATACGTTTCGGCCGCTCTGTGATATTAACTCCAATGTTCCATGTATAAGCATGGATGGCAGTTTCGGCCGAAACCGATACGTTTCGGCCGAAACGTATCGGTTTCGGCCATAACCGATCCGAAACACACATTAAACACTGTAGCAATCCGAAACTAAAGGGGGGTATCGGTTTCCGGCGAAACCGATACGAGTTTCGCCCGAAACCAAACGGTTTCGGCCCAAAACCGTTTGGTTTCGGCCGAAACTAGTGATTTTATGGCAAGTGTTGGCCCCCGAAACCCCATAACCCACAGGTTTCGGCCGAAACCTTCCCCCCCTGCTGTCTGCGTCGCGGGTGGTGTCTGCTGCTGCCGCTGCCGCTGCTGCTGTGCCTGCCGCTGCTGCTGTGCGCCTGTGCTGCTGCCGCTGCTGTGCTGCAGGCTGCAGCTGCTGCTGGCGGCCTGCTGCTGCTGGCGGCCTGCTGCTGCTGTGCTGCGGCTGCTGCCTGCGGCTGCTCCTGCTGGCTGCTGCGGCTGCTCCTGCCGGCAGCTGTCCGACCAAGGGTGAAAGGCCGTCCGACAGGGAGAGGCCGAGAGGGACTGAGGTCTGAGGGAGCCTTCTTGCGCCGCACACCGAGGCCAACACAACTTCAACTTCAAGGGTTTGATTATTTTGTTTGAGGTTAATTTCATTGGGTTTTGTTTGATTATTTTGTTGTGTTCTTTTGGTTGGGTTAAAAATTTGGGGTAAGCAAGTCTTGCTTATTAAGTTTATTCCAAGGGTGATTAAGGGCTTAAGGGTTATTTGCTAATTAAACCCTAATCAGATTTTAAAAATTGGGGCTTTTGTCTAAATTGGTTTGTTTAGGCTCAATTGAAGTTAAATTAAGGTTCATTGAGGATTTTGGGGTTGGATCATGCGGGTAATTAGTTTTTCCCAAGGGTGATTAAGAGTTAATTGCTAATTAAGCCCTAATTAGGTCATAGAAATTGGGGCTTTTGTCTAATTCGAGTTTTTTAGCCACAATTAACTTTAGAATTAATTTTAATTTTTTTAACCTGTTATATGGGTTTCGGCCGAAACCGAAACCGAAACCGAGTCGACTCGGTTTCGGACCCGGGCGAAACCGAGACCGAAACCGAGTTTGCCATCCTTGTGTATAAGACAATGCAGAACCTGGGATCCGCAATTGATCATGAGATTTATCCATCAATCTGAGGTCAGCTAGAATCAAAGATCACAAACGTTTATGAATAGTGGTTAGCTGGAACCTGATGTCATCCCCTCCCCATACATGCACACTCATTTTGCTAAACATGTGCTTTATAAGAAGTATGAAAATATAAGGGTTCATCTTAAACCCCAGAAAAAGGAACTAGTTTCCAGTAATAATCACTTTGCAAAAAGATGTTGATATTAATATGCCTGAAGAGTGTGATAAGAAACAAATACTGTTCTATATAGTATATACAGAAGACAATAACATGGCTATTATGATAAACAACTAAGCACAAAAGTCAGTACATTGGTAGGAGGCTAGAAATCGTAGCTAAATGGTTTCATGATGCAAGGCTACTTCCATGCTAAAAGTTAGACTTTGCATCCATTCTCCTTTCTAGGCCAGTACTTGGGAGTTGTTCAGTTGGAGAAAGTTTAAGGGCCTCTTTGGCATCCATTCTCAAAGAGACATTCTCACTTGAAATGAGGAACAGGCTCACTGAATAATATTTGTAAACCATTCCTGGAAAACTTCCAAGGATGAAGGGGCTCGTTCCAGATAGAATGGGAATGACTCTAAAACCTTCTAATATTTGAAAGCATTCCTTTGAAAAAGCCTTCTAAGAATGATTGCCAAATGGTATTTTCATTCTAAAAATGGTGAAAGAAGAATGCCTTCTTACTTCTTAAAATGAGGAATGAGTCTACGAAAGGATACAAAACAGGCCCTCAGTTGGAGTACTGGAGGCGATTTTTAAAAAGCAAAAAAAAAAAAAAGATCAGCACATGGCAAGGGTCCATCAATGTATGAATGTAACAATCTTTCATTATGGTCTGTAGTATCAACCATTTTCAAAAATAAAAAAGGTAAGAAAAAACATACATAAAGGAGTGCTTATTTTGGAATTCCAAGATAGAAATCCTGAGATAGCATTTTTAACATACGGGGTGCTTATTTTGGAATTCCAGGAGAGAAATCCTGAGATAGCATCCCAATTATTTTTCTTTCAACAGTTAGCTTTTATAACTACATTATTAATCTCATCATCGCAACAAAGGAAAATTTCTAGATACCATTGGTAGTTTTTAAATTTCAAAAACACAACTTACCTGCACCTAATACCACTGCTATTTTCATATAGTTTCAAAACTGCCATTGACGTCACAAGATGAAGGGAGGGCACCAGATGGGCTCTCCCCCTCCGGCACTGGCATCCCCATCTAGAGAGGGAGAGGGAGAGAGAGAGACAGGCACAAATGCAAACCACCAGTTGCACACAGCAAACTCCTTCACCATCTCTGCATAGAGCACCACTATCTCTGGCTGGAATCCGTTTATCACGTCCCTCAACATGTTAGCGCCGCCGTCCTCTATCGATCTGGCCTGGCGGGTGAACCCATTCATCATCGGTGGTGATGCCAAGGTGTTGGGGGAACTGAACACCTGCTCCTAGATGGCCTCGACAGAGTGGCCTGGGTCAGGGTCAACGTAGCAGGCAACTTCACCAAAGAAGACCTTCGCTGAGGCCAGGTCAGTGGTGTTGAGCAGGATCCACTCCTTCCCTATCACCCCATCGATGGCTGGGTTCAGCTGCTTCATTCACCCCAGCATGTGGCCGAATTACTGGTTCTCCATCACCAGCACCACCACCATCTGTATCGGCCCCCAGAAGGATGCCAATGTAGATGGCAGCGGGCATGACAGGCAGAGCAACAGTAGCAGTAGAACAGTGCTGCTGCAGCTCTTCTGCTTCTTCTGGGTCCTCATTATCATCTTCATGGTGTCAGATTCAGTGCTCTTCCTTCCCCCCTTCACTTCTACCCCCTGCTAGAGGAGAACATTAGATTAAGATAGAAGAATGGGAGGAAGTCAAGTATCTCACGGGGGGTGGGAACAGAGAGAGAGAGAGAGAGGAGGGGGGATTTTCACCATGTCAGTCTATTTGAGACACTTTCAGTTATTCCCTCTAGGTGCTGATGTCTGTGAATGGAAGTTAACTACAGTGGCAGTTTTCAAACTGCATGAAAAAAGCAATGGTATGTAAGCTTATTTGCAGGTAAACATGGTTTTCTTTTTGAAATTCAGAGAATACAAGTGGTATCTAAGAAATTTTACCTCACAAAAAAGTAGGGATTTGAAGACCAATGCCTTCTAGAACTAATCCATATCAATTGGTATCAGTAGAGCATCAAGATGTATCTCAAGTTTTTGAAATTCACCAGCAGGTGTATTTCAGTATTGGCCTTGTCATGGTTTGCATCTCTCAAGTCAAGATCTCTCTGATACCTCCAACTCTTCAAGGGCCCCAACATGATTTCTACTGAGAGAGAGAGAGAGAGACTCTTAATCTCCTCGGAATATCTCCTCACCAACATACACGGAACTCAGGTGGCACTATGTTCCTAGAAAGCAATCCTTGTCTACATATAAATGCCCTTTTATACCCAAACTTTTTTTGTGGATAGTACAACAAATTCATTAAATGTTAAAAGGGAGCATACAGCTCTAGTAACTATACGCTCTTAAAACCCTGCTGTATACAATAAAATGCCCACAGAAGGGAGTGTGTCACACGCACACCGAGCAATCTAAAATGGAAGCATAGAGCTCACCCACATTATATAAAAGCTTAGCCATAAATGCTTGAAATTTAAAGTCCTCTAAGAATTATAAAAATTATCATGATCTTTAACCTGCCATTCCCAATCTCTCAGAGATTTCAGATCTTTCCAAGATCTCTTTCTCTTCAGTCTTCTAAGATGATATTGAGATCTGACATGACATTCCTTCGGCCCTACATTTATCACCATTGGGACCCCTAAGCTTCTTTGATCAGATATCCACACCTATCCGAAGTTTGTCAATCACTCAACCAAATTTGTTAACACCTCGGCCATCTTCACACTTCCTACTCAATTCCCTAGAGATATCATCGAAGAATTTGAAGAAAGATCCTAGAGAGGTTTGAATGGGATCTGTTAGTAGCAAAGCAACTCCCAGAGGGAGGTGAATGAGAGTGCTGGATAAAAATTACAATCTAAAGTTAAGTTCACAATTAATATTAAGAAAGGACGATGCGAACTAAAACGTGCTAAGTTCTAATGAAGTGAATAAGGGGGATGAAAAAGCATGCACAAAAGCAAATCACACGAGACGTCAGATTTTATACTGGTTCGGACACTCTTCCCAATAACCTACGCCCAATACCTAGAACACGTCTAGAGTTTCACTATTTTCTGCAAGAAGTACACTAGCTGAGTTTTGATTAAGTTTTCAACTCACCAACCACTACTGAGTTTTGATCAGATGCCAGTACACTAACACTCCGGTTTTTGATCATGTGCCCAATACACCAACCCTTGCTGAGTTTGATTAGGTGATCAATACACCAACCTCGCTAACTTTTTGATCAAGTGCCAGGGCACCAACACTTGCAGAGTTTTGATCAAGTGATCAACACACCAACACTGCTGGCTTTTTGATCAGGTGTCTAGCCACCAATATAGACTTCCCCCAAGCAGTCCAACACAACTCTTGTAAAACAAGCATTTAACCCTCACAAGAAAAGTGCCTCTAACAATAGGCAAGTGTGAAGAAATTAAAGTGCAAGAAAAAGAACAAGATCGCGCAAAAAGAAATAAGAGAAAATAATGTGCGCGTTGTGGAAGCTTTAGCTCATAGTAGCTTGGCTCTTGATTACTCTTTATTTGGCTCAGGCTCACTGAGGATGGACTCCTTCAATGAAATATCTTTTGATATGGAATGGGGAGCTCACAACACTTAAATGCTCAGAAGACCTTAACTATTCCGCTCAGGGTTGTCCCTCCGAGTCCTCTACTTTCCTTTGAGATCAGGCCTTGAATTTATAGCCGACTTTGTTGGCTATCTGTTAGACACAACTTATCTTGAAATGCATGTTTCTCTCTGATCTTATCGTTGCTTAAAAGAGCAAGGTAGCTACTGTGTCAAGTCTTTTTCCTTGATCTCATCTCTTGTATGTTGCTCTGGTCGGGCTTCTTTGATCATCATATAGCATATTCTCACAGAGAATCTCATTAGTTTGTATCCATATGTAGTGAGAAAGAGGTTACAGTTCTGTAGCCCTATTAGCATCGTAAATCCGCGTTCAAAACACTTTTTTCTTTTTGTCAGAAGATTTCATGCAAAAGATTGGAATTTTGTGTGCGCTCGAAATCTCTGCATGGCAGCAAATAATACTTTTGCTGGTCTTCGACCAGTCCGTTAGATGGGATCCCTCTAGGATATTCGCTGTGACCATAATGTGCAGTTGATAAAGACAATTAGATTCGACTAAGTACAAGATTGAATAAAGTACATTAGTCGATCAATGACAGTTAAACCACAATCAAGAATTTTGATTCAGGAAATATATTTCGTTGAAGCACAACAGATATTGGTCCTGAATAATATAGACTGAATCTGCTAATGTATCAGTTGAAGAATGAATCAAGAAAGCACAATTAAATTAATCAGATAAAGCATAGTCAAAGAAAACTACTCAAGAAGATTGAATCAGTTGAATTGTAAAGAATGTAGTTGAATGATATTCAGTTAAAGAACAAACAATGTTCAGTTGCAATCATAAGTCAGTTAAATCAAAAAGATATTCAATGAGAGCATAGTTGGAATTTCAGTTGAAAGGCTATAGTTGAAATAATCAGTTGAATGTCTTCCACCTTGATTGAATCAGTTGACGCAAATCAGTTGAATAATATAGTCAAACTACATTCAGTTGCTAGACTTCGACTGAAATAGCTCAGTTGATTGCTTCGACTCCATTCAGTCGCAAAAGGAGTTTCGACTATAGTCAGTCACAATCAGTGCATTAACCGTGTTCAATCGCAAGATGTTAGACTGGGTCTAGTCCCAAGTTATGTGTTCTAACTGAGAATGGTTTCTAACTGAAGACAACAAAAAGGATTTAACTGAATTTCTACTGATTGTCCTATGCAAGGTTTCGACTGAGTTTAAAACTGATATTCCAATAAGAAAATTGTCATGGAGTTTGACTGGAATTGAACTTTGACTAAATACTACAACTGAGTGAGTTATATCTGAATAGATCAACTTGAATATTATGCCTTAAAGATATTCAATTAAATTAGATATTCAATTGAATTTATTTACTTGGTATTTTTTTCTTTATTAAGCCTGGATAAGTTCTTCTTGTTTTCTAAATATATTTTGCTTGAATATATCATAATAATATTTTTTCATAAATTTTGTCATCATTCAAAACACGCAAAACATGATCCTCTATGAGCAGAGGTTCAATAGGATTGTTGGGTGAAGTGACTTAACGGCCTTCAAGGGATCGGCCCCTGAGCTTGACATTGGGAGCAACATTTGGCGAATCTCTCACAATCAGAGAACATAGTCGGCCAAAAGAAACTCCTATTCTCCATAGCAATCTTCATCTTGGGTCCAAGCTAGTGAGCACCACTATTTAACACGTGGTAATTAACTGAGAAGATAAATCAAATTAAATGAATTGAATGCCAGAGAAAATTAATTAATTGCTGCCCATTGATTGGATGATTATGCATATTTGTTAGCCATTTGAATGACATGCGCACTGTTAATCCCGCAAGATAGGTTTATCAGATGATTAGGGTTCGTGTGCTAGACTTTTCTCCACTAATCGAAATTAGTGTTAATTTACATCGGCGTAAAGTCCGAAGACCTTTAGTTAACTGCCAAAGAAATCATCAACCTCCACAATATCCGTGGTGATACTGAGGGCATATTTGCAATTGCAACAACAAAGCCTTTGAGGGGATGAGGGTATTTACGCAATAGTAAGGGTGTAGATGTAGTTTGGTCTAAATCAGGGTGCATCTGTAAGGACAGAGGCAAGCTTCTAATTTAAACTGGATTGGGTACTAATGGAAGTTTGTTTCACAGTTTGATACTGTTCAGGGATTTGATTGCAATTTGTTATCAACGAGGGTCTATTTGCAGTTTTGTACTGACTATGGCTTATTTGCAGTTTCATATCGGGTAGGGTTTAGACGCAGTTTGGCACTGGCTAAGGTTTGTTTGTAGTTTGCTACTAGCTAGGGTTTATTAGTAGTTTAGTACTGACTAGGGTTTATTTGAAATAAAGGCATTGATTTTGAGCTCTGGTCAATTGATCTGGAACTCATCTTCATCAGACTGCCGGGTCGTTGTTGGACAGTTGGTTTTGGGCTTCATCATGACTGAGCCGTTGGATCGCCGAGATGATCACTGTAAGACTGGTAGATGAACACATTAAACTTATCTCCATGAGTCAGGGACGTGTAAAACATACACATTCGGGAAGGACATTTACACAATTTACAAAAAATGAAGATATTTTTGTAAACCTTGGACATTTCTATAAAAGAAATACAAGATATTTCTACAATTACAGGACTTTTCTATAAACTACATGGCTTTTCAACAATTTGTAGACTTTATAGAACTTTTCTCAAAAAGTGCAGGACATATCTACAATTTCTAAAAAATACATGACAATTCTGTAATTACAAGACATTGTAGGGATTTTCTTGTAAATTTACATGTATTTTTGAAATTTCTAATTAATTCAAAAAATTACAAGGACACTACATTACAAGACACATAGGGACATAATTGCAATCACAAGGGCATTTTTGCAGCATACCCTTGCCCAGAGTCTTCAAGGCACAAGTCTTCAAAAACTCCAAGTTTGCTCCGTGAGTTGTGTGTGTTGGGAATGGGGGCCCACAAGGGTATTTATAGGCATTTGGGATCTATCTAGACCGAACAGCTCCTTGGGATGACCAACCTGGATAGGCTCCACGGGAGACCGATCGGGAGAGGGGAGAGAGGGGCCGGCCCCTATAAATAGGGCCATTTTTTATGTTTTTTTCTGGGCTTTTTGTGCCTTGGCCACGTTGAGAGAAGAAAGCGACGCCTTTCTCGTGTTTTGTGCCTTTGTTCCTTTGTTTCTTGTGCCGCTTGTTGCGAGGGGAGGCTTTGCTCTTCAAAGATTATTTTCCGATCGAGCTTGAACACCTCATAAGTTGTGGAAAAGTTCCTTGAGTGTTCACTTGCTGCGAGGGTATTTTTTTTATGCCGTATATACGGCGGAGGTACCCAAGACTTGTAAATCTTTGACATGACGAGATTGGCTCCGCGCCATTTCTTAGCCATCATTAAACTAATTTATTTTTTATTTATCTCAATTAATTTAAAAAAAATAATGGGTCTAACAAATGCCCCCCACATAATGTCCGTCAAAGCGGGTGGCAACATCGGGCGACCCGTGCGCTTTGTAATTTCTCTTGGGCTCCCAGGTCATGGTGAAATGAAAAGAGCTTTTGCTTCAACTTGACTTATTTGTTGACCTTTTTTGTCAAAATGCTTTTGCTTTTGTGCTTTTCGCAACGAACTTTGACATGGCCCGATTTGGTGGAGACCGCCGTGTATGGGACTTGATGGCCAAAGGCTCAGAGAGGGAACATTATGTCATTCAAACCGAGAAGCCCATGCCACAATTTGCTCCGCCCACAATCACTTTGGAGAATTTTGACTTCCAAGATCGTGGTCTGACCTGGGTTGTTAAGGGACCGACTGATGAGGTGGACCCAGGAGAGTGTGATGTTGATATGTCGTGGATTTTGAAGGAAGACGATATCTACACATACGACCACTCAAGGGGATATCCTCGACATTTTCCACTAGATCGTTATTTATTTCTGTTCATCTAGAGCTATATTCCCCTTGGCATGGAAGCTGATGATTCACTTTACTGGCTGAGCGACGTCGTCTCGAAAGGGCCATCTTGCTAGGACGGGACAACATGCTGGACACTTGCACTTTATCATATCCGACCTTTCCCAAAGACTTTGTACGGCAGACACAATTTCCTGATAAGAAGACTTTGGGCTTTTTCACTGATTATGAGAAGTTTAAGATTCGAGTGATATCTTTGTCACCAGCCGCTTGAGAGTTATACTACCATCACAAGACCGAAGAGCTTGCGATTGATTGGATGATCCTGACCCCCTCTAAGGACACAGTTTGCAGGAGAAGGGTAATGACCATCAGTGTTTGCTTGATCGTAATTTGGTGCTCAAAGCCCCAAGCTGGTATGGGAAATGGTCTGTGATTCCTTCCCATAGTTTCCACCTGGGCGCTATTAAATGGCTTATCGGCATCCTCCATTTCTACAGGGCAGCACTGGAGAGGCCAGGGATTTGTCACGTGGTGACAACAGCTTTATATCGATACCCCTGTCACACTGGACTCTTGCAGGCTTTGGCGGAAAGGTTTAACCGCCGCTAGAACACATTTGTTACTGCAGAGGGTGAGACAGCTCTAGACTTGCGGGCTTTTCACAAAATTTCTAGTTTGAACATCTGTGGCCGTGCCTATGACAAGATATCTCTTGATGATCTGCACCGCAGCCACTCATATGGTGACTAAAAATACTGCATTCCTTATTGCTACAGATTTCTGATGAAGACCTAGAGAGATTTGACCCAAGCGGACAAAAAGAAGTCTTCACATGCAGCACAAGTGACTTTAGGAACTTTGGTTCGGCATTTTTATGACGGTCCTTTCTACTTCTATGAAAACTTTGCTCAACCAGATAATCCCCTAGGGTAGTACACTGAGATAGAGGTAAAATTTCGCTGGTATGCGCACCTTTTGAATGCTCCATCGTAGCGGTGGAACTTGCACGACCTTCTGGCCATTGCACGTTTAGCAGCCTACCTTGCTTATTGGCTAGCTACATTCGTCATTCCTCATGGCGAGGAAGGTGTTATTTGGGAAGAGGTTATTTACCCGACATGTTTGTTGGCTTGTGGATAGAGAGTGGCCCTTGCTCCTATAGCGTTGGCCAATATATATCATTCTTTTGGGGCTTTAACGACTCACTCTTCTCACCGAAACAAAAGTATTTTGATGCCCACTCATTATTTAAGTGCCTAGGCCGGATTGTGCTTTCCAAGGTTCTCACAGAGGTCAGAAGTTAGCAACCAGCAGCTCCCCTTATATTCGCTTTCAGTGGCCAACCGGATCGAGACATTTTCAAGCAGCTAGTTGGGGCTCACCGGGCTTTATCTTTCCTCCCGACCAAAGGCTGAGATGGGCTGCATTTTGCTCATTGTTCCAACCTTTTCCGCCCTTTTTTGGAGAATGACCAAGATCAAGTTGTTTGCAAGCTATTGCCTAATTCAGAGCCTTCACCCTTTGCTTTTATTGAGTGGGTATATTGCACCCGCCCTAGTGTTTTGGTGTTGCACCGGCTGAGCATTGCTATTCTCAAGCCATATTACCCACAACGATTTGCACGAAACTTTTGATATGACCAGTGCATTCCTCCTAACTCTGAATTCCCATTAACTACAAGACAATACAAAAGCAAGGATGTGCATCAAGTTTCAGCTGCATGGTGGGACTTCCTGTGTCGGGGAGATGATGGCATTTACCACCTTCCCACACCAAACCACAAAGGTTGTTTTGACATTTATTATGCCAGATGGTGGTTTAATAACAGCAATGTCTTCCGACAGTCCGCAAATGCATTGAGGGGAGCTGAAGAGCAGCATTTGCAGAGGCGCAAGCTACCACCCTTGTTTCTTGATCCTGATTTTGTTAACACCCATTTTTCTAGGGCTACCACTACTATAACGGAAATTACTAATAGTTGGAAGCGAGAGGGCCGGTCCATTCCATCTGACCGGAATCCATACACCAGGGCAATCAAACCCTTAAAGGGCGCAGTAGCCAAGGCTTCAGCTACTCCTCGCCAAGGCAATACTCCTAGCTCCTCAAAGACATTCGTGGTGGGAGCATTTTCGTGCGGACTGTAGCTTTAAAAAGAAGCTGACAAGCTTACTACCTGAGGGGGCTTTTGCCAATGATGTTGTTGGAGGATGGAGGGCACACATTATAAATGCGATTGGTTTAGCTGGCCCAGTGGAATATATCTCCCACGTGGAACAAGCTTGCACATCGACGGATATTTTGGAAGTTGTGAAAAAGGCTGCCCAAGCTATTGGGTTGAAGTCCGAAAAGATCATCTTGAGACCACTAAAACCTCAGGGCCCTACAGGTGAGGAATTTCTTTTGATATTCCTCTATCAATGTCTACTTTTCTTCCTTGTGTTATATTTTTTAATGCTGTTTTGTTTTCTTCTCCTTTCTTTTTCAGCGGATGTCCCTGACACTCGGGGTGACATAGTTACTCCCATGGAGAATTCTCCGGATGCGGCACCCAGTAAGCCTTCAGCCTCTTCTAAAAGGTAGCGGGTTGAAGATGAGGAGAACGACCGACCAGTATCTCGCCCTCAAATTGAGGCAACCCTTGCTGAAAACAGGGCCTCAAGTGAGTGATTGGCTTTTCTTTGCTTAGAAGTTTGTCTCCAGTCCCTTGTTGGTGACCCGGTTCTCCTTTTGCTTTATTTCAGGTCCTCCAGGAGCCGGGTCAGAAATGACTTTTTCCCCACTCCCGGCGGTGCTCCTTCAAAACCAGAGTTGGGTGGGTGTCAATGAGAGTGACCCCCAAATTTATATAGATATTGACGAGCTAGGTCTTTCAACTGATGAATATATACCGATTACTCATGCTTCCCCTTTACTTGAAAGAGAGGGAACTTCCATGAGCCAGCTACTAGGTAAAATATATGTGCCTCCCCTCCTCTTTCTTTTGTGACATATAGGGACCTGAGGATTCCCCTTCTGACAATTGTTGTTGTTCTATTTATTTATTTTTCACAGGAGAGCAAGCAGAAGGTATACTCAATTCCTATCCTGGCAAGGAGAGCTCCAGTTCATCCCTTGATAAGGGAAGCTTCAGTTCCTCTGATAAGGAGAGCTCTAGTTCTTCTTCTGATAAGGAGAGCTCCTCAACTTCTGAAAGTTCACTTGAGAGTGGAGAAGAACAATTTCAGGTGAATGGGCAATTGACCTCTTCGCCTTCTATTTCTTTATTTCGCTCCTCCATTATTTTGCTTATTTTATGCGCTGTGAGTTGTGTAGCTCACAATCTATCAGCCTCCATGAATATGCTTTTCAAGCATATTAAATTCGGCCCGTACACACGGCTTCCTGACTATCATGACGACCCGAGAGTTGGAATAAATGGCACACCTGGCAGCAATGACAAAGCTGAGAAAGGCCCCTTGGAGGTGGAGGCCTCAAATAACACCATGCCGCCCTTTACACCAGGGATTTTGGGTTGCATTGTCAGCTTGATGGAGTCTTGAGGCAAACGATTCTCCCAGTAAATAGTTTGTCTTGACTCTTGAGCCTGCCTGTTCATCATTTTTTTATTCTGAACTGTCGGCACTTACTAGATCAATTTGCTTTGATATAGCTGGCGAATAGACTGGGACAGAGCAAGGCCGTACAAACAGTGAAATCCTTAATAAGGACTCAGTTTCACAGACCTCTTTGGAAGGCCAAAGCAATAATGCTGATGTTGATGTGACTTTTGAGCCCTTGTTTTCAGAAGCACTTCCAACTGTGACCCCTCCCGTTGAGGGTAATCCACCAGGTGGACATCTTTTCCTTTTCTTCTTGCTTTGTGCACTGCACTTTTGGCTGATTATGATCTCAACCTTCTTCTTCGTCCTTCGTTTGTTGTTCTTTCTTTTAGTTTCTCTATCCGTGGTACCAACAAAACTGGCCTCGGAGGCTTCCGAGACTATACAGTCCCAAGCTCCTGTGAGAAGGGAGCGGCTCTTTCTGAGACACCCACTCCTGTAGAGTCGACCCCTCTTGCTGCTTCTGAAGAGGGGAATGCCATGGAGTCAGGTATTTCCCATTTCATTTTTTTCATCATTCTTTTTTTTGATAAATGTGCTTTCTTGAGCTGCAGAGTGCAGACACTCTTTCTATTCGTAGAGAGCGTCGCAATGGATGTTCAGCCAACAGAAGATCCTCCACTTTCATCTTCAGAGCCAGCTATTGCTGTTGCCTCTTCTTCTGAGCTAGAGGAAAGGGTTTCCTCTGAGGTTGGACCCAAGCCAAGTCCCATTCTAGGTACAGATTTACGGGCTCTAGGCAGAAATTCTGCATTTTTCTTTCAGCCCTCTCTTTCTTAGAAGCATAATCATCTTTGTTTTATATTTTTTTGTTTGCAGCTTTAGCTAGCGAGACTCTGGAGGAACCTCAAGACTTTCCTGCCCTGGGTGTTGAATGGCCTGATATTCCACAGCCGACAGAGCCACTTGCAAATGCTGATATGGCTGCCATGTTAATCCAGAATCTTCAGCCATTACTTCATCGGGATCCTCTCCCCTCAATCGAGGCTCTGAGGAGTAGCCTTGAGAGTTACACCAGAGGTTATCACGGAGTGGGATTCCCCAAAGAGCCTTGGATGTCTGTCCTGGTAGCTCTTTGGAACACATGTGCACATCTTCAAGTTGTCCAGGAATGGAAGATGAAGACGTTGGTGGTGATTCAGCAAGAAGAGGAGAAAATCTCTAGGTTGGAGGCAACCGTGACAGAAAAGCATCCAAGCTGAAGCCGCCCACAGCTGTGGAAAGGCTTCAGTGCAGGCATGTACTGAAAAACTGACCAAGGCAGTGGAGCTGAGACACGACATGCAGGCTTTGATGGGTAAAGCTCAAGGCAGGGTTACTGCTTCTCAGGGAGATGAGGAGGAGGGGCGCCAGGCACAGGCTGAGGCAGTAGCCCTTTCTCATGACATTGTCGTGCTTCAGGACCACATTCTTTTGAGGCGGGCTCATATTGCTGAGTTGAGGAGGAGCGAACCCCGACTATGCTAAAGTTGTTTACTTTGCATATAGCTAAGACTTTGCTGGGTTTGTCTAGCGTCTGCCCCTTTTTTGTGCAACATTCTTTGCATCTAGTTGATAGCATTCTTTGCATCTCGTTGACAACCCCCCTTTTTTTGTTCAGCATTTATCGGTCCAGCAGTTACCCCGAGGGCTTGTCTCGAGCTCCATTTTTACTGATGAATGAAAGAAAGAAATGATAGACTTGGCCAACTCGTTGTCGCCTTCATCTCTCTCTCTTTTCTTCCTCTCTTTTTTTTCACATTTCCAGCTCCTCCGGACTTTGGGGTTTTTACCGAAGCTGACCCCCTGTAGGTTTTTCCATAGCCCTTTCAAGTTTTCACGCTGAGGGGTTACCCAATTTTGCTTGAAGCGTCCTTTCGAGTTTTCCCCTCAACCGGATTCAAGGCCTTTTTACCAGCAGCCATCCCTTGATGAGAATAACAGAGTCTACTCGGGCACCTCTATTTGAAGTCCCACTTTTTTTCTTTTTTTTTTGAAACAAAAGAAACTTGACCAGTGGGTGGTGGGACAAAGGGAGGAAGATTTCTTTCGACATTGGGTAAATAGGTTTTGTAGTGCAGGTTTGCGAATTAACATTTTCATGCGAAGGTCTGACCAGCCTTTGGGGTTTTGGAGTCAGGATATGGATTTGCTTGTGGGGGTGGACTGAATTTTGTGGTTTGTAGTCGCAAGTTTTGGATTTCGTTGGCAGACTTTTTTGATTTGGGAAGCTGAAGATTTGAAATTTGAGGTTGGCTGGCCTTTGTGGTTTAAGAAGCCGATGGTTCAAATTTCTGAGGTTGGCTAACCTCGATGGTTTGAGTAGTCAAAAATTTGGGATTTAGATAGGCTGACCCTGATAGTTTGGGAAGCCAAAGATTTGAGATTTGGCAAGACTGGCCTTGACAGATTGAGAAGCCAAAGGTTTGAAATTTAAGATTGGCCGACCTATGTGGTTTTGAGTAGCCAAAAACTTGAGGTTTAAGGTTGGCTGACCTTTATGGTTTGGGAAGCCAAAGAATTGAAATTTAAGATTGGCCGACCTTTGTGGTTTATGAAGCCAAGGACTTGGACTTTTTTTGTGGCTGACCTTGATGGTTTATGAAGCCATGGATTTGGGATTTTAGTTGGCTAACCTTGCTGGTTTGAGAAGCCAAGTATTTGGAATCATATTGTGGCTGACCTACATGGTTTAGGAAGCCAGGGATTTCGGATTTTGGTTGGCTGACCTTGATGGTTTGATAGCCAAATGTTTTGAGGTTTTTTGTGGTTGACCTTTGTGGTTTGAGGAACCAAGTATTTGGAATCCTATTGTGGCTGACCTTGATGGTTTGGGAAGTCAGGGATTGGGGAATTTGGTTGGCTGACCTTGATGGTTTGAGAGTCAAATGTTTTGAGATTTTTTGTGGCTGACCTTTGTGATTTGAGAGCCAAATGTTTGTTTGAAGACTTAGATGATGTATTTGTCGTGGTGGGACACAAGAATTCAGTGAGAATTCACATCATCTCCTCTCCCCCTCTCTTTTTTTTTCACCTTACCAACACCAGCGCCCTCTTGGGTTTTCGCCGAAGCTGACCCCCTATAGATTTTTTCGATGCGCCTTTCCAGGTTTTCACACCGAGAGACTACTCATTTTTGTCCAAGGTGCCCTTTCGGGTTTTCACCTCAGCTAGAGTTTAAGTCTTTTTACCCTTAGACATCCCCCTAATGGGAATGGCTAAGTCTGCCGGGACATCTCTATTTTAAGCCTCATTTCTCTTTTTTCAATCAATCTTCATTGGGAAAAGACATTTCTCGAGATGACTATTGCACAAACTCATGCTCCGGTGCATGATAAAATTTCATGTGCTTGCCATTGAGCGAAGGGAAAGGATTATTTCCTTTATAGTCGATGATAGTGTATGTGTCTCCCTCGTAGGCCCTTTGAACGATGTAAGGTCCATGCCAATTAGGTTGAAGCTTGTCACTGGACCTTCCTGCCAAAACTTTTTCTTTAACCATGACGAGGTCGCCCCCACACCTGCGAACGGTACCACAACTGGCGTAAGTATTCGTGCTGGGCTAGATCTTGTATTTGGGGTATTTGCTAATTTGCACACATTTCCTTGATGTATTGTGGCATGCCGTCCATTTCTTGGACGAACTCTGGAGCATTATCAGCTAGGGTGGTCCAACGGAAATCATCTTCTGGCGGGCCTTGTAGAACCGGATCTCCTTTGTAGAAGATGATGGGCTTGTCCTTATTGGCCTTCTTTTTGTTTCTTCTCCTCCTTTGGTAGGAGACTATGAAAGTGTTTAATTGTTCCACCTTGTGCTCCTCCCTTTCAAACAGAAGTTGCATGCATTCTGGTGGTAGAGCTTCAATCTCCTGACAGGCAGACTGTTGGGCTGAGTTTCCTCCAGTCCTCTAGGACGAAAAGGGCAGCATTACAATTTCTTCCTCTTTCTCCTCAGAACTGTCAAATTTTGCCTCTGCATTTGCTTGGCCATTTGTTAGAGGCATCAATCTTACTGTGCTAACTGCACAATAAACTTGAAAACCCACTTCTTGATCGTACCCAAGTCCCCTTGCGTCATCATTGGAAAAGGTAGGTTGCCCCCAGACCTACGAAGGGTACCATAACTGGCGGAAGTATTTACACTGGGTTGGACCTTGTATTTGGGGTATTTGTTGCTTTTTGCACATTTCCGTACTTATGGTCTATCATACAAGAGAATGGAGAGATTTATGACGATATTGCACATAGGAGACAAGCTAGTTAAAATGGAGAAGCGCATCAGGAGTCCTCTGTGATCGTCGTATACCTGTGAAACTCAAAGGGAGATTTTATAGAGCGGCTGTGAGACCCGGTTTGTTATATGGTACTGGGTATTGGGCAGTAGGAAAGGAACACATTCACAAAATGTGTGTAGCAGAGATGAGGATGCTGAGATGGATGTGTGGCAAGACTAAGAAAGACAGGATTAAGAATGAGTGCATCCGTAAGGACTTGAGGATAGCCCCAATTGATAGTAAAATGAGAGAAAATAGACTCAGGTGATTTGGACATGTGCTTCGTCGCCCTAACTCAGTGTCGGTTACAAAATGTGACCGACTCTTAGTGGATGCTAGTAAAAGAGCTCGGGGAAGGTCTAAAATGAGATGGTGCGATGTTATTAGGAAGGACATTAGTTTCTTGGGTTTAAATCTGAATATAGCACTTGATAGAAATCTTTGGCAGAACATGATTCATGTAATCGATCCCAAATAGTTGGGATAAGGCTCTGATGATGATGATGATCGTGGCATGTTGTCCATTTCCTAAACTGACTCTGGAGCATTATCAGCCAAGATAACCCAGTCAAAATCATCCTCTGGCGGGCCTTGTGGGACCAGGTCTCCCTTGTAGAAGACGATGGGCTTGTCCTTGTTGGCCTTTCTTTTGTTTCCTCAACACCTTTGAAAGGAGACTATGAAAGTCTTCAATTGTTCTACCTTATGCTCCTCCCTTTCAAACGGAAGTTGCATGCATTCCGGTGGTAGAGAGATGCTTTTGCCAATGGCTCGGCTGATAAGATTAGCCTCGAAGTTGATATTCCATCTTTCAGGACGGGTTGATTTAGAGTTGACTTCAAGGCTTAATCTATGCAGGTTTGCCTTTTCTTCATTTACTTTGAAGAGCTCTTCTTCTTCTTCTTTTGTTTCTAGAACCAGTTTTTGTTTGCCCTTGTCTTTTGCTTTGTCGGGTGATGACATGGTGGGCTCTACGAAGTACAACAAAGTATCCGCCAAATTGCATTCATTCGAGCTGAATGAAGCTTGATCTGCAAAGATAGTATGTTGCTCTCCATCTCTGACATACTTAATGCACTGATGAAGAGTTGAAGGAACGACCCAATTTTTATGTAGTCAGGGTCTTCCTAGCAGTACTTTATATGATGTGTTGGCGTTGAAGATATAAAATGTCACCTTTGTTGTGAAATCGCCAAGGACCAGCTCCACATCGACCCGTACAAGTGCATCTTCTGTGTGTTGATTGAACCCTGAAATCTTGACGACATTGACCTTTTATAGGTAAGGCATCAAGTATAAAGACTTGAAAGTCTTCAGGAGCATTATCTTGACAATCGCACCGACATCCACCATAATCCAATTTATTTCATGGCCGTTGATTTTCCCTTGCATAAATAATAAAGAGCGATTGTGGCACGGAAAGGACAGAAGCATATCCTCCTTCGAGAACGTAACGCTCGCTGCAAACGCTTCATAAGCCTTAGTCTGTAGTTTAGTGGCGTTAGCCTCATAGACTTCAGGCTCCTGAAGTATTTTGATAAGAGCCTCCCTCAACTCCTTACTCCAAGTGATAGCCTCCCATACAATGATGGTTTCCGGGAACCGCTTCATATGTTAAATGATCTTGTAATCAGCCCGGGCACGAACTTTCTCCAAAGGATTATCTGTGTCAAAATCTTTTGCAGACCATTGAACTTCTCCTTTTTAGTGGATTGCTCGGCTTCGCCATTAGAGTGTTCGTCTGCCCCATTTTGATCATTTGATGTTTTCTTGGAAAAGTGGGGCCAGAGACTCGTCCTCTGTAGATGGTAGCCGGGCAACATCATCCTTGTCGGAGGGACCAGCTTGATCTGCAAGCTTGTCTTGAGCTGCTAGATTTGCTGGTTCTTCCATATAAGAGGTCAAATTCAAGTACGTTGCCCCAAACTTCAACTTCTGGGATACGACTCAAGTCTTCTCCACGGAAAATTATGACTTTATCAGGGTCTACAAAGTCAATGGGCTTGTTACCAAAGGGATTGAGATTTCTTCCGCATCCACGACCCGCCCTCTACCACGGCCTCGGCCCCTTTCCTCAGTTGTGTGCCTTCGATACGTTGCCATGGCAGCTTTGCGCTTAGGCCTCCCCACTGCAATCTCGTCTTCTGGGGCAGCATTGATGTTTGCCACCATGTTACAAGAAAAGTTTCCTAGCATTTTCTCCAAATTCTCAACAGTGATCTCCTCAGCCTTGTATAACAAGGAAAGTTCTTCCGAGATGGGGAACTTTTCACCTTCCCTCATTCGTTGGACCATCTGCTGGAGCCAATTCCTTAATCAAGTTTTCCACTCCATTTCGTCTCATGGAATGTATTTGTCTAAAGAGACAACTCTAGTAGGGCGAGAGAGGACATACTCCTCTAACTCGTTAATGAGTTTTTGCAGTCTCTGCAAAGGGGTCAAATCCCTGGGAGCTTCAATGGCCGCTGCCTGCTCGGCCTGCTTCTTCAACCTCCTTTTGAGGTTTTTCTTTCTGTTCCTCTCTTGTTTCTTAGCTTTCGCCGCATCTTGTAGAGAAGGGACAATTGGCTTTGGGGTTGGAGCAAATGTGCCCCTAGAGTTGTCTTCTATTCCGAGCTGGGGTCTTGGAAGACTTAGGTCGGGAGATTTTCTTGGAGGTAGTCTTGACCCAATCAGCTTCTTCTTAATGCACCGGGAATGTGGCATTGATTGCCTGCTCGATTATCTCGGGCAACTCCTAATATTCGGCCATGCCAAGGCCGAAGCCTTGAGGCATTTGCAATGCCTTAGGCTTTTCTTCAGCTTGAGGCTTCATTTGTTCAAAACAAGATTGGGGATTAGCCTCGGGACTTCCCACCTTAGCCTTGCCTTTTTGGCTTTGCTTAGGGTTCTTAGATCTGCCTCGTTAGCTCTGGCTGGAGCTTTCACCCTTGTGCTTGCCTTGCTAGCTTTGCTTAAAATTATGCTCACAGGTGCCTTCCCTAGTTTGACCTTTCTGGCTTTACTTGGGATTTTGTTTAGGACTTTCTCCCTTAGACTAAGGATTTTGTTTGGGGCCTTGGTTAGCGCTCAGCCTATCGCCTTCATGAAGAATTGGCTTGTGGTTTTGCTCACCATGGTTGTTCTCTTGCTTTTCTGGGCCAGTTGTGCTTCCCGTTCGAGGCTTTAGCCATTCAAACTCATAGTAGATGGCACCATCAGGGATGTTTGCTAGACTTCCTACGTAAACTTTTGGCGAAAGGACTTTGATTCAGTGTCTCTTCTGCAACTTCCCTGATGTGCCACCTTACCAAGCAATTTCCCTGGGCATCGATCTGCCCCCTTTGAATAAGGGTCTAAATGTCAGCCTTGAATATATTCACACTCCCCCATGAGATGGGACACCCTGGCATGATATTCAGAGTAACAACGATGTCTTTTCTCCACTTATGTATAATATGCGGACGGACCATGAACCATTATCCGACCCTTTTGAAAAGTGTCAAAAATTTACTCTCTCTCCTTTTTGAAAGGAGCATTTGATGAGAGGGATGTCAGCCCAGGTACCATAGTGTGGGTTTAACTTGACTTGTGCCAACTTCTTCTTCCCTCGACTCGGGGAATGTGAATGCCGCCACCATATAGATGATGTTGATCAAATGGTGGACCATATTGACCGATTGGTTCGATCGATTCCAGACATGAGGCTACGGAGGATCAATTAGACAGCCTTTCATTGTGATTAGGCCATCTTAGATCATCCTCTCAACTTCATTCTTGAAAACATAACAGTCCTCAATGACATGACCCAATATGCGATAATATACGCAATCATTGGGTTCATTTGCCTTATCCTTATCCGCAAGCCTTCGCAGTTCTGGCAGAGTTATAAACTTCTACTTCATGCATAGCTCAAACGACTTCCTTGTGTGCTCCATTTTGAAGGAGTATTGTGTCTTCATGCGCTCCACCAATGTGCTGAATGATGCTTTTCCTTCGGATGTCTTGCCTGAACCACTTGAGTTTTCTCCTCCATTGTTTACGTTGGTTGGGGAGAAGTCAATTACATTTACTTCTTTTCCACTAGCATTGCAGTCTTTCGATGCTCTACTCTTGGCAGGGGTGCAATTAGGATTGTTAGCAAAGAACATCCCAATCTCACCAACGACAAAATTCAGTTGATCGAAGCCTTTGATGTTCGTGCCATGGAGCTTCGCGTTGACCTCTACTGCTAAACTTTTCCGGCATATGGTGATGGCATCTTCCTGAGCCGGAGGATTGTCGCACCTCATGCTAAAGTTCCTCAAGCGTTTGATGAAGTCTAGAGCTCTCCCCTTTCTTTTGTCAAAGGGAGCACAACTCAGCAAGAGACACTTTACGCTCAGTCATTTGGAAACGGTCGAGGAACTTCTTTTGCATATCCGCCCAATCAACCACCAAGTTGAGCTTCAAGCAAGAATGTCATTAGAAGGCGGTTTCCGTCAGAGAGGTGGCAAAATAGCGAAGAAGATAAGATTCTTCCAAAGCTAATTCACCCATGGTTGTGATGTAATAGACCATGTGCTCACGAGGAAACCCCTACCCATTAAACTTTTGTAATTTAGGAGCTTTAGGACAATCTAGAGGGAGTTTCTTGAATTGATGATGGATTGAGTATGGCACGCTATACAAATCCTCAGTAGTGACACCTTCCCTAGGTTGAGCAAACTTGGCTTCAACTATTCTCTCGATCATTTGTCTTTGCACTATCAGAGTCTCTGGCATTGGTGTATTTGATGATCGAACATTAGTTTCTACCTACGGTGCTTCAAACTCCACCATTGCTAGTATTTTGACTGATGTAGCCAAAGCATGGACAATGGCTGGCATGCTTTGAGGAGTTGTTCCTCCACCAGCAGCATCACTACAGATTGCGGCGACAGTTCTCTCTCCCGCAATAAGTCTTGTAGAATACTCTTCAACTTTTGATTTTCACGCTGTAATTCTTCCAACATGAAACCTTTATCTCCCAGTTCATCATTGTTCTCTAGGTCTCATTTTCGTGGGCACTATGAATTTCTTTCGGTGCCCCTTCAGCATGCTCCTGCCCTGGTTAAGTTGACAAGGTAGCAGTAGCACAATTCAACTGTGTCACGGCCTGAGAAACTGAGCGAAACTTTTTCAGAAGCAGCAGCGGTTCATTCAGGTCATCTGGCACTTCCTCTGGTTGTTTGCCGGTGAGATAGCAAGTGAATACCTTAACGGTATCATTGATCACTTGTACCATCCTCTTTTTCCTTGGTGCCTGTGCTCTGGGACGGGCGAGTGCCCTAGTCTATCAAATATTGAGACTCGAGGCATAGGAACCTCGATCGGGTGATTATCCTCTACTCGAGTTAATCCTGAAGATGAGTGTTGGGGTTTTTTGTAAACCCCTTTACTCTTCTATCCTCAAGGGTGTGAAACTTTGACCTCGGAGTCACTTGGATCTAGGCTTGTTATTGATCTGCCGAACCTCGAGCTTGGTGCAAGTCCCCCATGTGGATAGGCCTTCCTACCCTAGCCCACCTAATAGCATGGGCCTCTTCTTTGGTGACCCAGATTTGCTTCATGTGGAGCTGACGCTCCTCCATTGGGTTGCTCCTTGGCTTGGGCTTGGAAGCTTTAGATTTAGGCTAAAGCATTTTCCCCCGGTTTGCTACTGGTGCGCCAAATTATTTAGTTCCACCTTGTCTTCTTGAGTTTGTCGGAGAAACTCGAAGCAGTTGGAGGTGGGGATGGTTAAGACATGCTTGTCCCGTAGTAGGATCGGGTTGCCTCCATCGAGCCGGATGCAGAGGTTTCCAACAATGACTGCCTTACCAACATGGGAGGTGGTCGTTGCAAGCTTATTGCCCTTGCGGTTGTTGCATCGCTCCATTGAGCAGGGGCAGAGTCGATGCTAATGTGATTGATTGAGAACACTCGGCCAGCAGTGGGAGTCTAAGGCTTGACGTCCTTGACAAGTGTTGAGATGACCGACTTCTCCCCAACCACTGAAACCACACCCAGGGCGAGCCGACGACAACTAGAAAGCCGCCGAACACTAATGGAGTTGCCAGGTATCCGAACCTGACGTGATTGGTGATGACTTGGGACCTGGGGGCCGTAAGTGACTGCTGCCATCATTTTGTTGTTGTTTGTTGTTTGCTGCTGGTCGCTTACAACTCGAGCACCCTCCTCTTCCCTTCTTGTAAAAAGAAAAAGGGCATCACAACCTTAGTAAAGGTGTGGATCTTCTTTGCCAGAAAAAAGAAAGGCAAGAAAGATCCCAATGGATGTGCCAGTCTATTTAACACGTGATAATTAATTGAGAGGATAAATTAAATTAAATGAATTGAATGTCAAAGAAAATTAATTAATTTGTGTCCATACACGACTATGCACATTTGTTAGTCATTGGAATGGCATGCGCACTGTTAATCCTGCAAGTTATGCTTATCAGACGACGAGGGTTCGTGTGTTGAACTTTTCCCAACTAATCGGAATCAGTGTTAATTTACATCAGCGTAAAGTCCGAACATATTTGTTTAACTACCAAAGAAATCATCAACCTCCACAATATTTGTCGTGATATTGAGGGCATATTTGCAATTGCAACATCAAAGCCTTTGAGGGGATAAGGGTAATTATGCAATAGTGAGGGTGTAGATGTAATTTGGTCTAAATTAGGGGGCATCTGTAAGAACAAGGGAAGCTTGTAATTTAAACTGGATTGGGTACCGATGGAAGTTTGTTTCACAGTTTCACATTGTTCAGAGATTTGATTGTAATTTATAATCAGTGAGGATCTACTTTCAGTTTTGTACTAACCAGGGTTTATTCGCAGTTTGATACTGGCTAGAGTTTAGATGTAGTTTGGCACTGGCTAAGGTTTGTTTGCAGTTTGGTAGTGGCTAAGGTTTATTAGCAGTTTAGTACTGACTAGGGTTTATTTGAAATAAAGGCATTGATTTTGAGCTCCGACCGATTGATTTGGAACTTATCTTCATCAGACCGTCGGATCGTCATTGGACAGTTGGTTTTGGGCTTCATCACGACCAAACCGTTGGATCGTCAAGATGATCACTACCAGACCGGTGGATGAACACCTTAAACTTATCTCCATGAGTCAGGGACATGTAAAGCATATACATTTGGGAATTACATCCACACAATTTATGAAAACTCGGGGTGTTTTTGTAAACCCAAGACATTTCTATAAAAAATACAAGATATTTCTACAATTACATGACTTTACAGGACTTTCTGTAAAACACGTGGCTTTTTGAAAATTCGTAGACTTTATAGGACTTTTTTGCAAAAGTGCAGACCATATCTACAATTTATGAAAATTATAGGACATTTTTGCAATTATAGGACATTGCAGGGTTTTCTTGTAAATTTAGGGATATTTTTGTAATTTTTATTAATTCAGAAAATTACATGATTTTTCCCATAAAATTACAAGGAAATTACATTACAAGACACAGGGACATAATTGCCATCACAAGGGCATTTTTGCAACATACCTTTGCCCGGAGTCTTAAAGGCACAAAACATAAGGCACAGTCTTCAAAAACTCCGAGTTTGCTCTGTGAATTCCGTGTGTTGGGAATGGGAGACCTTTGGGACCTACCCGGACCGGATAGGTCCTTGGGGGGACCTACATGCAGGACAAACCGGCCACGAATAGGCCTTGCGAGAGCCTATCTGGCCCGGGTGGATCCCCGAGAGACCTACCCGGTCCTCGACGAGAGAGGGGCCAACCCCTAAAAATAGGGCAATTTTGTTATTTTTTATTTTATTTTTTGTGCCTTGGCCATGTGGAGAGAAGAAAGTGACTCCTTCCTCGTGTTTTGTGCCTTTGTTCCTCTACTTCTTGCACCGCTTGTTGTGAGGAGAGGCTTGTTTACACGTGAAATTTTTTGGAACATCCGATTTCGCTGGATGGATATGCATATATTTTGGCATATTTTGTGAATTCCGCGCCTTTTGGGATTTATCAGACGATTTAGGGTTCGTGTACAGGACCTTTCCCCACCGACCGGAGTCGGTGTTAATTTACATCGGTACAAGTCCGAACACCTTTGATTAATTGTCGAATAATGCCTTTTTTCCTCTACATGTTGTGACAAATGATCTTGACGATCGCCCATTATGGGTACACACTCTTGCAAAGGAATTTGGAGACTTCATTTCTTGAACACGTGTGATTTGAATTACAATCAGTCTTTCAAGACCTTTACGTATGGTCCCGATTGTATAATCGGGTCTTCATCCGGTTGCAATCAGAGCCTTTGAATTTGCTTCAATCTGCATTTGGATATTTGAATTTACTTTCGTCCTGATCGGGCCATTGAATTAAAATTCCATCACGAGGACCGTTGGATCGCTAAGATGATCACAGTTGGTCCATCGGAGTTACTTCATGGTCATGATCACTCTTTTGATTGCGATCGGACCCTTAAGTCGACTTGGTGTCCATAAAGAACATTTCTGCCTATGGTGGGATATATTTGTAATTTTCCTCCGTCAGAGTATTTCTACAACTTTCCCAAACATTGGGATGCTATTAGAATTTCCAACTCTTTCTGGGTATTTCCACCCTTTTTCGGAAATAGCCCTGTCACTTTCTAACTTCTTGGGCATTCCAATTACTTTTGACATTTCGGAATATATTTGACATTTCTTGACTTCTTGGAGATCGCCCCGTCGTTTGACTTCCTGGGCGTCCTTGACTTCGTTTCTTGACTTCTCGAGAATAGCCATGTCATTGGGCTTCTTAGGTATTCCTTGTCTTGATTTCTTGACTTCTCAGGAATAATCTTGTCATTTGACTTTTTGGGTATTCATTGTCTAAATTTCTGGACTTATCGGGAATAACCCCGTGATTCGACTTCTTGGGTATTCTTCGTCTTAATTTCTGGACTTCTCAGAAATAACCCCGTCATTCGACTTCTTGGGTATTTCCTCATCTTAATTTCTGGACTTCTCAGGGCTCCATGAAAAGATATATGGATTTGGATGGTTAGCCATAAGCTGAACTCAGGAGAGCGCGCACCGCTTCAGAGAAGGGGCGTGGTCCCGCTCCACCGAGTCGTGCAAACGGCGTAAACCAGAACAAGGGTATTTTGGTAATTTTGAGACCCCACAAATAGAGCTATTTCTGCAATTTTCCCACAACCATGGGTGTTTCTATAAGTTTTCCTTCATTGGGGAGATTTCTGTGATTTTCCCGCTACCGGGAGTATTTCAGCAATTTTCCCGTCATCGGAGGTATTTCTGCAATTTTCCCGTCATCGGGGATATTTCTGTAATTTTCTCGCTATCGGGGATAATTCTGTAATTTTCCGCCATCGGAGATATTTCTGCAATTTTTCACCCACCAGGGGGTATTTCTGTGATTTTTTACCCATCGGGGGTATTTATGTGATTTTCTACCCACCGGGAGTATTTATGCAATTTTCTGCCCACCGGAGGTATTTCTGCAATTTTCCACCCACTGGGGTATTTCTGTAATGTTGTTGAAACTGTGTTGACTATTTACAATATGCAGAATAAAGCTTCAACATTGCAGAGCTTTCTTTGGCATTTCTGTAAAGCATACATCATGGCATTTGTGATGTGCTCATTTCTGCACATTTCTGTTGTTGAAATTTCTATTGTTGAGCACTTTTCTATTGTTGAAATGTGTTGATTTGATTTGAAAACTTGTTTCACAGCATTTCTGGTGCTGTTGAAACTTGTTACATTTCTGTGGTGTTGCATTTCTGTAGTTTTCTACATATTTTCAGAACATTTTTGCGACATTTTCGGAACCTTAAACTTGCAAAACTTCTATCCATTTGATCTCCATTTGCAAACCCATTTGATCTCCATTTGTTTGTAAGCCCAATCGATTTCCATTTGCAAATCCATTTGAGCCCATTTGATTTCAATGTGTAAATGTGTAAGCCCATTTGAATTTAATTGATCATTTGCAAAAGGTGACAAGTCCCTTAAGCACACCATTCTCAAGGGAGGTGATCGGAACACCCCAAGGGGGGCCTTTTTTTGTGTTGACCATATCCCAACCAAGGCATCTACGGGATGGCCCTCCTATGCTGCTGTTCCATTGGCAGAATGTGGCTCCCTTGACTGTTGCCTTGGGAGCCTTGTTCCCTTCGCAGAACTGCTGCTTGGGCCTCTTCATAAGCTCTCCAAGCCCTTGACTGCTGCTCTGTGATGAGGGTAAGCTTGCAATTTTAGTTTTCAGAAAATATCCCGTGGCAGAGGTATGTTTGATTTTTTAGGAGATATCCCATGGTAGGGGTATATCTGTAATTTTAATTCTCAGAACATACTGTGCAGCGGCATGGGCTGTCGCGTAACTTCACATGATTTATCATATTTTGCATACTTCACATGCTTTCTGAGAATAAATAGTTTTTTCTTTCTGATAGAATTGCACAAGGGCAGAATGCACAGGGTTTCCTTTTTCTCCATTGGTTAGCAAATTCCATCAGCCAAGGAGGTGAGATGCGCATGGTTTTTTTTTCTTCCAGAATGCAAGGGTGCCAGGGTATTTATTCCCTTTAAACATATTGGTTAAGGGCATTTATTGCCTTCTCCCAAATGCCCATCGGCTAAGCCTTTTAGAAAGAAAGAAGGGAAGAGGGATCCCTCTGAGCATTCATTTCCCTCACCTTTAATTCCAGAGTTAAAGAGCATTTAACCTCTTCTTAAAATAGGTCAAGGTGGCAGTGGGATTTATTCCCCTTCTCCAATCCCATTAGTTAAGAGCATTTATTACCCTTTAAAGCCACGGTTAAGAGGCCAAGGGGGAGAATGGGTGCGCAGACTCTCCTCTTCCCAAAAATTATTGACCAAAGGCTTTAATCCCTCCTTGGGTTTCATGCTCATTTACTCTTGTGCAGGGGCAGGTTTATAATTGCAGTTTCCCAGAAGATATCTCATGCAATTATAGAGCTATTCACATAGTTTTTTGATCTTCAAAGTATACCCAACATGGGAGGATATACATAATTCCAGTCCTAATGATGACAGGGGTTCCTATGCAATATCTTTTCTTTTCTGATTTCCTTTATGCATACACAGGCAGAAGAACTCTTGAGCGACCTTTCCTTCTTGGGATTCATGCTTCAAACTTCATGTCTTTCGAAGAAAACATAGTCTTCAGCACCTTTGCTCCCTGCGCAGGCCTTCTTGTGCATTCTTCGTCTTGCTCCTTGAGGGATGTTTGAAGATCTAGTCCTTTTCTCCTTGTTTACTGCAGGCCTCACACATGTGCTGTGCTTGGGCTGCTCCCTGCGTGGGGCTGGGCCTCAAAGAAGCTCTCCAGCCCCTGCTGTTGTTCTGCACGGACATTGATGCTACTGCCTCCCCAGGTGCTTCATCCGAAGATCCCCGCTGGAGTTGCTTCCTGCCATTCCTTTTATAGCTGATAAGGGGGGACCGGAGGCATGACCTTGAAACCTCCCCCACCCCCTCCGATGGAATCTGAAAAGGTAAGGCCTCTTCACCTTCTTCTTCCCCACCCCCTCCAGTGGAATCTGAAAAGATAAGTCCTTTCACCTTCTTTCCTCCTTTTTTTTTAATGAGCTCCAGGACGGAGGGGGTGTCTTTGGAAGATGAAGAGGCAGAACCGGAGGAGGGGCTCCTCCGGTTACCTGTCAACCGGAGGCCCTTCTTTTTCTGCTGTTGCTTCACTTTTCTTTTTTTTTGTTGCATGAGCTCCAGGACGGAGGGGGTGTGCCTCCAGTGTTAACTTCCTAGACTGCCCCTCCGGTGGAAGTTCAAGAGGTGTCTGTTTTCTCCTCTCTTTTTTTTTTTTACACATGGGCCAGAAAAACAAAGGGACCGGAGGGGGGGTGCTCCGGTCATGTAGTGACTAGAGGGGATCCCCTCCGGTCTGCAACACCGGAGGGGGCTCCCTCCGGTCCCATGCCACCGGAGGGGGGTCTCCTCTACTGTCACCTAGCTGGAGGGGGTTTCTTAACCTTTCTTTTTTTTTTTAGGGTTCAACAAATGCCCCCCACGGGATGTCCGCCGGAGCCGAAGGTGACGGCGGGCGACCCGTGCATTTTGGCAGTTCCGCTGCTATCTTCAATCTTCATGACATGGCGGAGAATATATTGAATTTGTTCGTTTTCCCTTGAGTCCTGATGACATGATGGAGAATTTGGTTGAAGGTGACAACAGTCTAGGAGTGGAACGCAAAGACATTATGTATTGCTCTAAGCCTCCATTACTGTATGGTGTCATCACTAATTCTGAGCAGTGTTTGTCATTATCGTCTGGGCCGATGTCAACTTTATCAGGCACTTTACATAAAGCCATCCGGCTTCTCTGCCTATTTGGTTGAATCAAATATTTCTGAACTTTGTAACCCTTAGGGGAGAACTCAGGAGAGCGCACACCACTCCAGAGAAGTGGCATGGACCCGCTCCACCAAGTCGACCTGAGGCTGAGTTTTATTGAAGAGTTGCGAAAATGCGCCAATAGAAGTAGCAGAGTTTTTTCTTCTTTCTTTCTTTCTTCCTTCTCTTTTTTTTTCTTCTTCCTTTTTTTTCTTTCTTTTCTTTTTCTTGTTTTTATTACTCTCTTCTTTTTTCTTGGTGACCAAAATTCTCTTGTTCTTTGCCCAAAGCCTGGTCTAGCATCTTTCTTCTGAGCTTTGCCTTTTCTGGCTTTGTCTAAGACTAAATCTGGAATCTTGCTGCTAAGACTTTTTTTTTCCTTTGCCCGAGAATCTTGCTCAAGCATTGCCTGGTGCCTTGCTCAATATGATTGTCGGCCTGGACTTTCGGGTCGGTCGGGAATTGACCAGCTTGTAGAAGACAGGATCTTCCTTGTACAGAATTTCTGCGGGAAGGTTTTGGCTTATTAACTTTTCAGTTGCCTGTCTTAGACTTCTCTTTTTTTGTAGTTTCCTTGGGTATCTCTCCCTTTTGAACAACGGTTTCATTGCAGTCTTAGATTCCCTTAGGTATCCTTGGCATTCCCCTGTAGGGTGGGACACTCAAGCATGATAGCCACACTGAAGAGGATGCTTGCTTCCTTAGTCTTCTTTTTAAATCCTTTTTCTAGTTCTTATCTTGCCTTCTAGCTTACGCCAGTTCAATCGAAGTAGTAGTTTCTACCTTTCCGGCGGTTGGGATGTGCCTCCAGAATTGGAGTTGTTCAGTCGAGATTTTCTTTTAGGGGGCTTAGGGTGACCACGCTTCTTTGGGACCACCTTGACCCAGTAAGCCTCTCCTTTATGTATTTGGCGGGTGACATTGAATACTTGCTTGATTATTTCGGGTGACGGTTCTTAGAAGTCGGTCATATAAGGACCAGAGTCTTGAGATGCTGATACTGCTTCGGGCTTCTTGTCTGCTTGTTCCTTGGTTTGTCTGGACTTAACTTGGGGGATTCCGCCTTGGTCTCGCCCTTTTTGGCTTTGCCTGGAGTTGGACTTGGATTGCTCCGACTTAATGTCACCTTTTGGAGCTTGTGCAAAGCTTGGTTTGGAGTTCTTTGGTTGGGCCTACCTTTCTGACTTTACCCGAAGCCCGGCCTTGCATGCTTCTTTCGAGTCAGAGAACTCATTGGGTTTCTCTTGACTGTTGCTTGAGTTATATCTTTCATGTCAATATTGCCTGTATGATTTGAACTTTCTTGTATACAAATGTCTTTCTTTGCAGGTTCTATTGAAGGGATCCTTCTAAAACTATCATGTCAAGGTACGGAAATCAATATTCCAATCTTTAATTTCCATATCAGCTTTGCTGGTAAAACTTGAGATTTCTTGTATACTGATGATTTTCCCTTTTTGCTTTGCAGGCTCCTTCCGAGCTGCCACATCAAGTCCATGTATTGGGAGAATTTTAGAGCTTACATAGCTTCAAATTTGAGTGACATTATGCCGCCACAGATGCAGTCCTTTGATTTGCAGCCTTTGCTTCATTAGGAGTGTCTTCCTTCCATTGGAGTTATATAGGGCAACTTTGCAAAGCAAAGCTGGAACAAGATGTACTCAAGAGGCATTAAGCTCCACACTTGATGCACATTCTTTCATTTAGTTGCAGCTATCCCGAGGGCTTGTTTCGGGACTCCTATTGTGCATTCTTTCATTTATTTGCAGTCACCCTGAAGGCTTGTCTCAGGCACTTGACATGATTTCATGAATGCAATAGAATTTGCTTCCTTCATTGGACCTGTACTCTTTCTCCTTTTTCTTCCTTTTTTTTTCTTTTTTTTTTTTGCTCATTCTTCTCTTCTTTTTCCTTCTTCTTCTTTCTTCTTCTCCTTTTTTTTTATCTCTCTTTATTTCTTTTCTTTTCTTTCTTTTCTCTTCCCCTTTTTTTTGAGCAAAGGTAGATAACTCTCCCGGAGCTTGAAATTAAAGGTTGCACTTTGCAAGAGAGTAACTGTGAGGTGATGACTTGGCCGACCTTCAACGGTTTAAGGGCCAAAAGTAGAGTTCGAAAACTTGGGTATCGAATTTTAAGGCTGACCAAAACAGTTCAGGAGCCGAAAGCTTGAATTTGGAGCTGACCAAACGAAGTTTAGAGAGCCAAAACTTGCATTTGGGGCTGACCAAAAGGAGTTCGGAAAAGCCGGGACTTCATTTGGGGCTGACCAAACAAATGGTTTAGGAGCCAAAACTTAGGATTTGGGGCTAACCAAACGAAGTTTAGAAAGTCAAAACTTGAGGATTTGGGGCCGACCAACAATGTTGGGAAGCCAAAAATTTAGGATTTGGGGCTGACCAACAGTGTTGGGAAGCCGAAAAACTTGGGATTTAGGGCTGACCAACGATGTTGGGAAGCCGACAACTTGGGGATTTGGGGCCGACCAGATAAAGTTGGGAAGCCAAAACTTGAGATTTGGGGCCGACCAACGATGTTGGAAAGCCGAAACTTGAGAATTTGGGGCCAACCAAACGACGTTGGGAAGCCAAAAATTTGAGATTTGAGGCCAACCAACGATGTTGGGGAGCCGAAACTTGAGATTTGGGACTTGACCAAGCAATATTGGGAAGCCGAAAACTTGAGGATTTAGGGCTAACCAGATGAAGTTGGAAAGCCGAAACTTGAGATTTGGGGCTGGCTAAACAACGTTGAGAAGCCAAAAACTTGAGATTTGGCATTTGGCACGGTGGGACATGAACAAGAATTGTTCAAAGTAACCGTGACTCTTGAGTTTTCTTGGGAGGTATCTCCCTTACTTTCCCTTACTCCTCTGCAAAGGTGGGAAGGTCTTGTGTAGATTGTTGCTTAAACTCATGCTCGGGAGCATAGTATAACTTTAAATGCTTCCCATTCAGTGGTGGGAATGGCATTTCTTCTTTGTGATCGGCGACTGTATATACGCCTCCTTCATAGGTCCTTATGACGACATAGGGCCCACGCCAGTTGGGTTATAGTTTGCCGCTGGATTTGTCGGCCATAACTTCTCTCTCTTTAAGCATGACAAGGTCACCTCTTTTGAACGCCCTTTGCTTTACCAGTTTATCATAGGCTCGAGTCAGTCGGACTTGGTATGGCCGAAGATGTTTGTAGGCTTCTAGTTTGCTTTCAAGGTTAGACAACTCTTCGAACCTCCTTTCTATTTCATCTTGTTCGTGGGCTTGCAAGCCAGTATGCACGGCTACCCTGTTAAAATGACATTTCAATTTCAATTAAGCCGTCGCCCCATACACCAGAGAGAAGGGAGAACAACTGGTGGGAGCCTTGTAGATAGTTTGGTATGCCCAGAGAGCTTTGTGTATTTTCTCGCCCCAATCTCTTTTGCGGCCACCAACTATTTTGGCCAAGAGCTTGCGGAGGGTCTTGTTAAATGCTTCAGCCAATCCATTGGCTTGGGAATTGTAGACCACTGACGTTCTCCAGTCGATATGAAACCTTGCTGCCAACTGGCAAATGGTCCTGTTTTTTGAATGGAGTGCCGTTATCTAACCTGGTTCGACAGAGGGTGCTATGGTGCTTGACAAATTGGGCGACTGCCTCTCTTGTGACCTCCCGCAGAGGATAGCTTCGGCCCACATGGAGAAGAAATTTGTAGCGGCTAGGATGAATTTGCAGCCTCTTGTGGATGGTAGAAAGGGTCTCACGATATCCATTCCCTATTCTGTAAAGGGCCATATAGGAGCCATGGTGTGCAACGAGCTTGGGAGTCTTCTTGGCACTGGGCCGAAAGCTTGGCACTGATGACGTGCGGGCGTATCGGTTGCAATCCGTATACATGGTGGGCCAGTAGAAACCCTTAAGTTTTATATTGCTCTTCATTTTGTCCCCGACTTGATGGGCACCACAGAACCCTGGGTGGACCTTGTGCATGACCATCTTGGCTTCCTTCGGCGAGAGGCAACGTAAGAGGATAGGCTTGTCCTTTTCATGCACCAGCCTATATAATTGATTTCCTACCAACTGATATGATGTTGCCCTTCGCAGCGGCTGATCCCTTTGAGCCCGATCTGAAGAGAGGCAACCATTCTTTATTTTATCGGCTCACGCTAATCTTATTCCTCTTTCTCAGTGAGACCGTCTTCTTCAATTGTGTTGACCTCGAAGGTGATAGGGTCGGCTTCTTCATCATTTGAGAATTTGGGGTGGTCTTTTGCGTTGACAGTCCCGAAAGGACATCTGTGAATAAACACCAAAACTTGAGAATTTTTGGAATTGACGGCCCAATAAGGACTTGTAGGTCAAGACCAAAAATTGAAATTTGGTGGAATTGACGGTCCAAAGAGGACTTGCGGGTCAAAACTAAGAATTTGGAGTTTAAGTAGGGTTGACAGCCCAAAACGGACATGAATGCCAACACTACTATAAAAATTTAGTGGAATTGACGGTCCAAAAAGACTTGCGGGTCAAAACCAAAAATTGTGATTTAAGTAGGGTTGACGGCCCAAACGGACATGAATGCCAACACTACCGTAGAAATTTCGTGGAATTGACGGTCCAAAAGGACTTGCGGGTCAAAACTAAAAATTTAGAGTTTAAGTAGGGTTGACGGCCCAAAACGGACATGAATGCCAACACTACAATAGGAATTTAGTGGAATTGACGGTCCAAAAGGACTTGCAGGTCAAAACCAGACTTTGAAATTTGAGTAGGGTTGACAGCCCAAAACGGACATGAATGTCAACACTACGATAGGAATTTAGTGGAATTGACGGTCCAAAAGGACTTGCAGGTCAAAACCAGACTTTAAAATTTGAGTAGGGTTAACGGCCCAAAACGGACATGAATGTCAACACTACAATAGGAAATTAGTATTGAGACATGCTTGCCCCGAATGGGGACAAAATCATAAGAAAAAGAGGCATCGATGGTGACGACTCATGGTGATGAATAACAATAATTCTTTTTCTTCTTTTTCATCTTTTCTTCTTTTCCCTCTTTTTCTTTTCTCTTCTTTTCCTTTTTCTTTCTTCTTTTTCTTTCTCTCATTTTTTCTCATTTTTTTCTCTTCTTTTTTCTACTCTCATTTTTTCTCTTTTTTTTTCTCTCATTTTTTTCTTCTTCTTTTTTCATCTTTTTTTTCTCATTTTCCTTTCTCTCGTAGCGACCTCCGTGGCGTAGAAGTCAAGCATTAGAAGTTAAGGTGGGGTCAAAGACTAGAATTGGGGTTGACTAACCTTTGTGATTTGGAAGTCAAAGATTAGAATTGGGGTTTAGAATTTACTGTGGGTGACTTGATGGTCTGAGGGCCAACGGAGTTTGGGATTTGAGTTTGGATTTTGGTTGACCTTTGGGTTTTGAAACTTGGTTGACTTGGGCGGTTTGAAGACCGAGAAATGGAGTTGGAGTTGGCTATCCTTCGTTATTTGGAAGTTGAGGATTGCACTGAGGGTTTGGCTGACTTTTGTGATTTGAAAGCCAAAAGTTGAAATTTGGATAAGTTTTTCTGGAACTTGTGATTTGATAGTTTTGATAATGTGTTCGTTACGGTGGGACAAAGTCATCGAACAAAGGATGTTTGAGATGGTAGTCCATAATGACGATGCATTCCTCCTTTCTTCTTTTCTTTTCTCTCTCTTTTTTTCTTTTCTTCTTTTTTTTTCACATTACCAGCTTCACCGCCCTTTCGGGTTTTCGCCGAAGCTGGCCCCCTTTAGCTTTTTCCAGTGCGCCCTTTCGGGTTTTCACACTGAGGGGTTACCCATTTTTGCCTGAAGCGCCCTTTCGGGTTTTCACTCCAGCTGGGTTTATGACCTTTTTGCCCTTAGGCAGCTAACAAGTTGGATGCCCAAGTCCGTCGGGGCACCTCAATTTTAAGCCCCATTTTTTCTTTCTTTTTTCTTCCTTTTTTATTGATGTTGTTGTTGTAGTTGCTTCTGGTGGTGTTGTTGCTTGACATCGTTGTTGCTTGACGTTGTCGTTAGGACAAAGTGTCTGAATTTCCATTGCTCCTCCACCATAAGGAAGATGTGGGGCCAATGACTTATAAGCCCGCGGCCTTTTATCTTGAAAGGGGCTTGACGATGAAGTTTTTGGGTTTTGGAATGGTAATCTCTTTTTGCTGACTCAAAAGGTTTGGGCAACAAAAAAAATGGTCTTATTTTGTGGTTGCTGACCCGAAGGGGTTTTGAACCAATGATTTGGGTTTTGTGTCTATTTTTATGGTGATCCAAGGAAAGCTTGGGTAACCAAAGAGTTGGTTTTAATGGTGGTTAACCCGAAGGGGTTTGAACCAAGGATTTGAGTTTCGTTTTGGATGGTTATCGACCCGAAAGGGGTTTCAAACTAAGGGTTTGGGTTTTGATGCATTTGTTCCCCTTTCTAACCATGATAGGATAGGATTTTTGAGTGGAGGATAACCACGATGCTGGTTCATGATGATTACTAAAAATATATTTTCTTTTTTTTCTTTTTTTTCACCTTACCAACCCCAACGCCCTTTCGGGTTTTCGCCAAAGCTGGCCCCCTTTAGCTTTTTCCAGCGTGCCCTTTCGGGTTTTCACGCTGAGGGGTTACCCAATTTTGCCTGAGGCGCCCTTTCGGGTTTTCATCTCAGCCGGATTTCTTTGGTCTTTTTACCCTCAACCATCCCTGTGATGGGAATAGCTAAGTCCGCCGAAGCACCTCTATTTTAAGTCCCCTTTTTTTCTTTTTTTTCTCTCTCTTTTTTTTTTTGAACTCTAGATTTGATCTTTGACAAAGTGATGATCAAACTGAGGTGTGCTTTTCATTGAGTGGAAGGAAGGGTTACTCTCTCTTTTGTAGTTCTTCACAGAGGGATTTTCTTCTGTGGGGATTTCCATGGCAACTGTCTATTCAACTTTGCTTCTTTAAGTTTCTCTTCAAACACTTCTTTCTTGTTTTTCTCCTCCTCAGCTTGCGCTTCATTTCATGAGGACAGACTGTTTGATGACTGAGTTGGGTGAAATTCGTCCCTCCTGAGATGGAATTTTCGCTTTGAGCTTCTGCCTTGGAGGGCCTGGGCCAGGAGTGCTCCTCTCTTTCTTTCTCTCTTTCACTTTCCTTTTTTTTTTCCTTCTTTCTTCTTTTGGGGTAAAATTTGGCAGGGAATTTTACAACTTCTTGTGGACAGCGGGGAGAAAGGTTGACGCCGAAATTGGTTTGGTGCCACAAGCATAGGTTTAGGCCTGAAGCTAGCTTTGTGTTACCAGAAAATGAGCTTAATTGCCAAGGGTGGCTTAGAGCCCGAAGTGGAACAATACCCAAACTTGGCAGATCAAGAAATGAGTTGGTGTTCAACACCGATTTGGTACCAAAGCATGGGTTGGATCCTATGCATAGATGGCTTGATGTCAGGCAGACATGTTTGAAGCCTTAAGAGGTTCGAACACTGACGATTTTGGGACAGACTCCACTAACAGAGTGTTGAAATTTGGAAAGGGAAAAGACAGAGGTCCCCCTTGAATCTGTCTTCTTGGCTCCGCCAGTGGTTTTACTTCGTCTTTTTTTTTCAGGCTTCTATTTTTGTCTTCACTTAGAGCTTTGCTTGAAGCCTTCTTCCTGGACTGGCCTTTCTGGCTTTGCCTAGGCTTGACTTGGAGCCTTCTGCTTTGGACTTCTGATCGGGCTGTTGCTTGCCGGAGTTATCTTGCTTGAGGTTTCGCCTGAGATTTTGCTCAAAGCATTATTTTGTGCTTTGCCCCTACCTCTTCTTGGAGTTTTCTTTGCCAGATACGCCCTCTTGAATTTCTAAGGTGGCAGCTTGATGCTTCACCAATTTTATCTTCTTCTTCCCTATTCTTATTTATTCTTCTTTCTTTTCTGTCTCATGTCATGTCTTGAGGGAGAGGAAAATCTATTTTGGGGCTGATTGGTACATGCCCCCAGGGTAAACATGTCCCCAGGGTTGAAATTCCTGCCTCAAGTTGTTGCCTTAGAAGGCTTAGATTGTTCGAGCCTCCTCCTTGGTGACCCATATTTATTTGATAAGAAGTTGGTTCACAGAATAGCCCCCTCGCCTGGGCTTAAAGGCTTTGACTTTTTTGTGTGAGGCTCGGATGCCAACTTCTTTCATTTTCGCCTTTCACTTGATGTAGACGGCAATAGGACTGCCCCCTTGCCTAGGCTTAGAGGCTTTGACTTTCCACAAGTGCCTTGACTTCAAAACGAAGCTTAGGCGTTGGCTTCATTCATCTCTGCCTCAGCTTGATGTGTTCGGCAAAATATTGTTGTGAGACCGACTCGCCTTTATCTAGCCAGTTGTGTTATTCTTCTTCTTTTTCTTTGGTTTGCTTTTGGTCAAGGACAAATCTTGCCAGACTTAGATATAGCCATAGCAGATTTTCTTCCAGGGCGGCGACATTGCCCCCGGCTAGCAGGAACAACATATGAATTTGTTTGACACTTAGTCTTCAACCGGAAGCCTTCACTTGGACGTATCGAGCAACGGCGGCCATGACTAGGGTGGCGTTGTCCCCTATTAGTAATTGCAACTTGAAAATGTATTGTGTTGTCATTTGGCCTTTGACGAGAAGTTTTAACCTTGATGCCCCCAGCGGCAGCAACCACGGTTGGAATGGCATCCGCCCAACTAGTAGGAGCAACTTTAGATACATGTTGACATTTGGCCTTTGAAAGGGACCGCTTAACCTTGACGCCCCGGGCAACCTTAACCTTGATGCCCCCAGTAGCTTTAACTTTGATGCCCCCAGCAGCAGCTTCAACGGTGGGAATCCTTTGAACTTCTTGCAAGAGTGTGAAGGAGTCACAACTTTTTTTTTCGAGGCAAGGCTATTCTTCGACAGAAAAATGAAAGGCAGGAAAAGTCCACCGGGCGTGCCAGTCTGTTTACACGCGGAAAATTTCTGGACATCCGTTTTCGTTGGATGAAATATGTCGTATATTTTGACATATTTGTTAATTCCATGCTTTTTAGGTTTATCAGACGATTTAGGGTTCGTGTACTAGACTTTTCCCCACCAACCGGAGTCGGTGTTAATTACATCGGTACAAGTCCGAACACCTTTGATTAACTGTCGAAGAACGTCTTTTGCCTCTTTTAGTTGTGACATAAATGAGCTTAATTGCCCATTCCGGATACATACTCTTGCAAAGAACTTTGGAAACTTTATTTCCTTGAACACATGTAATTTGAATTACAATCGATCTTTCAAGACCTTTACATATGGTCCCGATTGTGTAATCGGGTCTTCAGGGTAACATCTGGTCGCAACCAGAACCTTTGAATTTGCTTCAATCTGCATTTGGATCTTTGAATTTGCTTCCGTCTTGATCGGTCATTGAATTTACTTCAGTCCCCTGATCAGATTGTTGAATTTGAATTTCCATCATGATCTTCCGTTGGATCGCCAAGATGATCACTGTCCGTCCGTCGAAATTGCTTTGTGGTCATAGTCACTCATTTTTTATTGTGATCGGACCCTTGAGTTGGCTTGGTGTCCATAAAGGACATTCCCACCTGAGGCGGGGTATATTTGTAATTTTTTTTCATTAGGTTATTTCTGCGGCTTTTAAACTTTGGGATATTCTTGCAATTCCTTACTTTCTTGGAGATAGCCCCGTCGCTTCTCGACTTCTTGGACATATCTACCATTTCTTGACTTTTCAGCGATAGCACCGTCACTTCTTGACTTCTTGGGCATTCTCCGTCTTGATTTCTCAACTTCTCGAAAATAGCCTCGTCATTTGACTTCTCGGATATTCCTCGTATTGATTTCTTGGCTTCTCGGGAATGACCCTGTCATATGACTTCTCGGGTATTTCTCATCTTGATTTCTTGATGTATCGAAAACAACTCTGTCATGTGACTTCTTGGGTATTCCTCATCTTCATTTCTTAACTTACCAGGAATAACCCCGTCATTCGACTTCCTGGGTATTCGTTGTCTTAATTTCTGAACTTCTCAAAGCTCCCATAAAAAGATACATGGATTTGGGTGGTTAACCACAAGTCGAGCTCAAGAGAGCGCACACCGCTTGAAGGAAGGGGCGTGGCATAAACCAGAACGAGGGTATTTCGATAATTTTGAGACCCCACAAATGGAGATATTTCTGCAATTTTCCCAATCAGGGGTGCTTCTATAATTTCCCTCTATCGGAGACATTTCTGCAACTTTCTACCGTCCGAGGACATTTCTGTAATCCCCCCCCAACGGGGACATTTCTGTAATTTTTCACCCTCTAGGGGTATTTCTACAATTTTTCACCCTCCGAGGGCATTTTTACAATTTTCCCCCTTCCGGGGTATTTCTACAATGTCGTTGATCAGAAATATTTCTGCACTTCTCTATAATGTTGTTGAACAGTCAACAACAGAAGCGTTTCTGATTATTACAGCATGAACAGAATGTCATTTGTTTGCTGAACAGAATGTTCTGGATCATTATTGTTGTTTGAAACTTGTTGCACCTGTTGTTGTTTGAAACTTGTTGCATTTGTAGAAACTTGTGGTATTTGAAGCAGCATCTGCACTTTTCTGTATTTCCGTAATGCTATAATGTTTTACAGCATGAAATATGTTTAATTGAAATAGCATTTGCATTTATAATATCATTGGCCCGTGGCATCTGCACCTTCACAGCATCTACATGTTGTAATGTTTCACAGCATGGCAGCATAGGCATTTCTGCAACATGTCATTTCTGCTTTATAGCATGGCTTCGTGGCAGCATGCCATTTCTCTACCCTTTTCTGTACTTTTCACAGCACACTTCGACATATTTATGCGCAACGCACCTCACACACTTCACAGCACTTCCCAGCACACTTCAACATATTTATGCACAGCAGTATTGTTGAGTTCTGCACATATATTGTTGATTTCTGCACATCATTGTTTGTGACCATATCACTCCTCATCCCTCTCACGGGAGCATGCTTTGCCTGGGCCTTAACAAGCTCTCCAGGCTGCTTCTTGTTGTTCTCCTCCCTCACCTGGGCCTCATATAAGCTCTCCCGGTTTCTTCTTGTTGTTCCTCTCTCCCCTCCAAGTTCTCTTCTTGTCTTCTCCTTTTATAGTTGCTCCCACAAGTGGCGGAGGGGGTGGTGGCAACCCCTTGGAGGCTCCTCCGGTGGAATACCAAAGGCCAAGATGACTTTTCATCTCCCTTACTCCAATTTTTTTTATATATTGCTGCTGTTGCCTTTTTTTTTGCCTGCGGACAGGACAGAAAGGGGGTGGTGGCAACCCCTTGGAGGCTCCTCCGGTGGAATACCAAAGGCCAAGATGACTTTTCATCTCCCTTACTCCAATTTTTTTTATATATTGCTGCTGTTGCCTTTTTTTTTGCCTGCGGACAGGACAGAAAGGGGGAAAACCCCCTCCGCTGGCTGCACAGGGAACCGGAGGGGGTCCCCCTCCGGTACAGGGACCGGAGGGGGGTCCCTCCGGGTTGGGTCGCAGCCGCGGAGAGCCCCCCCCCCCTCCGGTACAATGACCGGAGGGGGTATCCCTCCGGGTCCTACGGAGCCGGAGCCCCCTCCGGTGCAAAGGTACCGGAGGGGGAGTCCCTCCGGTACAGCTACCACCGGAGGGGGTCCCCCTCCGATCCAAGTACCGGAGGGGGTCCCTCCGGGCCTCCTTCCGCGCTGCGGTCAAAAGAGGGAAGAGGTGAAGGAGGGGCTTAGCCTTTTGGCTATAAAAGGGACCCCGGAGGGGTTAAAAAAATTGTTTTTTTCACCTCAGTACGGCCAAGTGGTGGGCCTTGAAGCTGCTGTGCTTTCTTTGTGGTCCCGGGGCATCTCGGTTGACCATCCGGACATCCGGAAAGATTTTATCTTCTTGCGGAATAATTCCCACGTAAGTTAGGTCTAAAAATATTTTAGACAAGATTTTTAATGCGCATATACGCGCATAAAAGTACAAATATCCCTTCTATATATATATATATATATATATTTTTTGCCGGGTTGTCGGAGGGATTTACAGCGGAGACAACTCTGTCATTTTAAGGCCGTTTAGCGACAACCCGCTTCATTTTTCTTATTTCTGGAACTCTTACCAAAAAATTTTAAGTAACACTTTTTGGGTTTCAACAAGGCTCCACTCAGCAAAGATTATTTCCCGATCGAGCTTGAACACCTCGTAAGTTGTGGAAATTTTCTTTAAGTGTTCGCTTGCTGAGTATTTTTATTTTATGTCGTATATACAGCAGGGGTTCCCAGGACTTGTAAATGACCCTTTGACATGACAGCATTGGCTTCGCGCCATTTCTTAACCATCATTAAACTAATTTAATTTTTATTTATTTTGATTAATTCGAGAAAAATAATAGGTCCAACAACCACATTGTCATGTGTAGATTTCATCATCTTCCTTGCCTCTTGAGGTGAGAGGCATTGGATAAGCAAAGCCTTCTCTTTGTCAGGCACAAGCCTAAACAACTCACCATTAATAAGTTTATATGAAGCCGCTCAGCTCGGCAATGGAATCCTTTCTACTATATCTTTAGGAATCCAGCCATTCTTGATTTTGATGAGAGGAATGAACCAATCATCTACCTCCCGCTGTTATCTTCTTCCAAAGCATTGATTTCAAATATCATCAGACCATTCTCACGATCAATCGTGGTTGGAAAGGGCCTTTTATCCTTAATGACAAAATCCACTTCACCTTCTAGAGGTAATCTGAGGGCTACTGCCAATTTGGCCAATGCATCAGCCTGAGAGTCCTGACTTCTCTAAACATGCTCAATTTTGAAGAAATAAAATTCTTCACTAAGCCTCATTGTAGTGGCATGATATAGCCATTTATTCCTATTTCTGGACATCGTAAATGCCGAGAACTTGTCATATCACTAGCAACGAATCTCCGTAGACTTGAATGCATCGTATGCCCATATGCAAGGCTATCTCCAAGCCAATGATAAAAACTTCGTACTTTGCTTCATTATTCGTCAATGACTCGATTAGAGCTAGGGTTGGCCGACTCATACCATACCACGGAAGTCCCAGGTCGGGCTGATCGACCAAGTCGGTACGATTCGGCTTAAGTGGACAAAGAAGTCAAACAACCCAGCCCGAGTCAAGCTGACCCGTACCATACTAGGTCGAGTCCGGGTCAATCCGGCCCGTCGTGTGGGCCAATCTTGGTCAAAGCACAAGAATTATGCATGCCTCCCTCAACATGACAAGCATGATTTCGGCACCGGCCTTAGTGGCTGATGTGCCATCAGCCATTATATTTGTCCTTGACATCCCATCAAAGTATAGTTGCCAGGACTTGACTCCAGTCTCTTGGACTTCATAATTCTATTGTGCTAGAAAATTTTCTTCATCAGGCAGCTCTATATTGACAGGTGAGTCTTCCAAGATCAGATGTACTGCCAAGAACTCGGCTATGCCTTGCCCCTTTTTAACTTTATGTGAAAAACAGGCGATATCAATCTCCATAAGGAGAAGAGCCCATTTCCCTACTCTCCCTGACAAGATAGCTTGTTGCAGCCAAGGAAGGCAGGATCACGGGTCGGGTAAGATCGGGGGCCCAAAACCCAATCTGGATAGGTCAGATAAGGCGATCCGAGCCTGGTCCACAGCCGATCCAGGCCGAGTCCCTTTTTTTAATAGTTAAAGGTTAAGTTGTATGTATGCAAAGTTTTAAGGTTTTCATACGAAATGTCAACACTACTTTACTTTTTGCTGTGCTGTCTCGTTTCCCCCCTTCCCTTGCCTTGCAGGAGGCAGATCCACTGTGGAGCAGAGGAACAATGGAGGAGGAAGCGATGGTACAGCAATGGCGACGATGGCAGGTGGTGCCAGCAGCACCAACAGGTAAGTATTTTTCTGTTCTGTGTCATTTTTTTCCTCTTCTCCTTCTCTTCTTACCTATTACATGCCTTCTTCTCGTTCTTTTTCTTTAAAAAAAAAAAATCTAGGTGGGACTGAATTGAGAATCACATTGGATCGGCCACTCCCAGTGTGGGATTTGCCCGATCCAGCCCGATCTGAGACCAATCCATCTAATCCGGTCAATTCTCAAAAAGAATCGGGGTCGGGGAGGTCAGGGTCGGGTCAGTTTAGCCCAAAACTGATCGGATCAGCCAGTCCGGATCGATACGATCCAATTCTGCCTTCCATGGTTGCAGCAAGTACTTGGGGGGATCAAAACGGGATATGAGCTGGACTTTATATGCTAATAGATAATACCTCGGCTTCTTCATAGTGAAGGCTAAAGCCAAGCACATTTTCTCCAAAGAAGAGAATTGTTTTTCTGCTTCCACAAGCATCTTGTTGTTGCAATATAAAGGCTGTGCTTTGCCCTCTTCATTGACCAGGGCAAGTAACGCCCCTAGAGATGCATCCATAGCAACTACCTAAAGCATATATTAAGTTACCTTCATCTATATTAACCACATATACATCATGCCAAGCTGATTCATCATCAGCAATGCCCTAATCACCTTGTGTTCTGGCAAGGTAGTTTTGGGAGAGGCCTGCATGAAGTATCCTCTCTTGCAGGAGCCACCTGTTCTATAGGGGACATGACACAGAAGGGAAGGCGGATCTGTCACAGGCCGGACCAGGCTTCTCTCTTGGATGCTATTGGGCCTGCAATGGGCTGGGTCAAGGCGGACTGATGGAAGTGAGGCTGTCTGGGTGGCTGCAGACAGGAGCAGGGCGGCCGGAGGTGGCAGTCAGCACTCTGCGACAACCAGCACGTCCGGAACTGCAGGTGGGGTTGCTGTTGGCGGCGGGGAGAGGATGCCGACATTGGTCGTCGACATGCGGCGGCCCTCGGTGGAGTTGCTGTGACTGGAGGGTTGAGGAAGGTGGAAAGGGGGCGGGGTGATGGCAGCAGGGCAGCCGTTGCTGCTGCAGCCACTGTCGGCGGTGGGTGGAGGGCATGACTGGATGGTTTTGAGTGGTTCCCAGATGGAGGTAGCCAGCGGAGGGGGAGACACTGAGTGAGGGCAACAGTGCACGAGTTCGTCGCCGGTGGTTGCGGCCCTACTCGCGCACGGGAGGAAGGGGAACATGGGCGGGCATGTCCGGTAGTGGGGGAGGTCCAGAAGGGGGGGTGGCACACTGGGACGACAGTCGTGCGCAGGGTTGTGACGGGCATTCCGGCCCTGCTCGCAGACGGAGGAGGAATAGGGAGCGGGGACGATAGCTAGGGGAGGGGACACGGATCGGCATAGGAAGAAGGGTTGGAGGGTGGTGGCTAGGGTGCCGAGGGGTGGAGCTTGCGATGGGGAGGCACTTGCAGCTGCGGAAGAAGAGAGAGAGGGAGAACATGGGACGAGTGGGCCAACGACTGGTGGTGGCGACAACAGGGGCACAGGGGCGACGCGATAGGACCGGAGGCCTAGTGGCGGCCAGCGAAGATGGGGTTGTTGGGGGTGAGGGCACCAAGCCGACGTGCTCTGGACACCGATGGTGTTGAGGCGGCCGAAGATGATCGCACGGCGGTGGCGTTTGCAGTTGGTGTGCCAGGAGAGGGATGAGGAGCTGCAGCGGGGTAGGGAAAAAGGTGCATAATGGGGGAAGAAAGGGGAAGAGGAAGAAGGGGTGACGGGAGGGAGGGTTGGGCACAATGCGGCCGCAATGGGCAGGAGGGAGGAAGGAAAAGGAAGATGGGGGCAAAGCGGCCGCCAGCAGCTAGGGTTTGGGGTGTGAAGGTGGGGTTGCAGGCCTCGCGCCCTCCCTCTCACAAGGACCACTCTCTGGGCACCTCATCTCAAGGCTTTCCCATCTCTCTTAGAGAATAAAAAATTCACAAAATTTGCAACCAAAATTCTCCATGAATTGAAAAAGAAGATTACATCTCCATTTTACAGTGGTTAGACTAACCCTAAGCCTACCATGATTCCCCAAAGACTGAAATACCCCTAGACTCAAAAAAAAGGGCAAAAATCGCACCAAAATTACAACAAAAGAGAAAACACTAAACTGACTCCCAATGGGCCTAATACAACTATAAAAATTGAAAACTTAAACTAAGAAAATCAGAGACTACCACAATAGATCCCACTAAAGACAAAGACATAATAAAATGACTCTTTTATGGCTCCAACTGTCTTCCGTGAAAACAACGCAATTACGTGCCACTGCTCGACGTTACAAGTTTTGCTCCGCATTAGGACATCAGAGGCATAGCCTCATGAAAGCATGGCTTCTAGACATCTTCACATTTTATCACGTTTTTTGGAGGCTGCAACGGGGCTTCATCTCCCCCGCATTGCCAAGATTGATCAAGAGATGTATTTGTTTGTGATAGAATGAGTATTTGCTCATCCTACTCACTAGAACTATCAAACTTGGCCTTTAGGAGTTCAGTTTGATTGAACTCACATGGCACTAAGCCGACCATATTCACAGCATAATATGTCATAGGTGTTCTTCTTGACCATATCCCAACCTCCTCCTATCTAGTCGAGGGACAGGAGGCTACCCTCGGACTTCAGTGGGACGCTATGAAGTCTATAGGATTATCAGCGAAAAGCATCTCAATTTTTGCCAAAGTACTGTTGAGATGGTCGAATGTCTTGACATTTGCACCGATTAATTTCTCATTTATTTCAGGCTTAAGACCACTTTTGCATAGTGTAACTGCATCTTTATAAGCTGGTGGATTATTGCACCTTGTACTGAAGTCACGCCACCGTTTGATGGAGTCTAAAGCAGACTCCTCTCTTTCGTTTCATGGATACGAGCTCTGCCACAGTGATTTTTCTCTTGCCACCCAAAATCTATCAAGGAACTTTCGTTGCACAATACAACACCAATAAGGTGGCAAAATATTGCAACAAATATGACTCGTGTTGCTAGCTCTCCCATGTTAGTGATCTAATGAGCCGAGTGTTCTTGAGGAGAATCTTTGCCATCAAATCTTGTAAATTTAAAAAAAATTGGGTGATCCGGCTGCAACCTCTTGAATTGGTGGTGAATGGGATATGGCACTTTATATAGGTCAAAAGCAGACACCCCTTCATCATGCTCTGCCATCTTGGTTTCGACGATCTGCTTTCTCGTTGCTCTTTGTGAAGCTACAACATCCCCAGCAGGTACATGTGGTTGTCAGACATTGTCTTGATCACCCATTGCAAGTTTCTGGAGATTTTCAGGAACAAAGTGAACATTGGCATTTGGCACTTCGGTTGTTGCCACTGCTGGTGGGTTACCCGTTGCTGGCACTGCCATTGTTCGAACGAAATTTGGAGTAGGGAGGTGGTTGTGTGCCCACATTCATAGTTTGCATCATATTTTGCAAAAGAGACTTAAGCTCTCTATTTTCAAATATCAACTCCTATATCATCAAATTTTGTGGGTCTGCCCCCCCGCTGATTTTGTGGACCCAAATTATCATCATTAAGCATACAGCATACTTGGGTCATTATCAACATGCCCCCCTAGGTTATATGTAGGATCTACAGACTATCCATCTAATGTTACATTCAACTGGTGTAGCAGTTTAGCAGCCTGTTCTCTCATTCTAGTTATCGGCCCATCTTTATTGGCAATGCTAGCCACTTGTTGTGGATCATTCAGGAGAACGGCAAAACCATTGCTTATACTTGAAGTATAACTATATACTTTGATTGATTTACCAATTAGGTATGCCGCTCTCCTCTTCTTCAGGGGCGGGCATGATGGCATGCCTAGGCAGTCAAAGATAGAGACCCGTGACCCCATAGGTTGGCTATCTTCATTCTCATCTGCCTGTATAAGCCTCAAAAGCAGCTTAGAGAGGAATCTTCCACCTTCCCTTGTGATTTCCCTTCCTCTTTCTACCTTGAAATGGTCGAAGTCAAAGCATTGCATCGATGAGGGACTCAACCCTTGGCAGATGCTGCTGGTCCCCATATGATAACGGTTGATTTAATGCTCTGTGGACAGCCCTAGCCCTCCTGATTGCTTGGGCCTCCCAGATCTTCTTCATATGGACCTTCTTTTCTTCCACTTTATCATCTTCCTCCATTTCGAAGACTTGGGGCTGCTTCATTTAATTCTCTCTCTCCTTCGTAGTATCCATTGGGGCTTTGGCATCACGGGCCATCAATTCAGCCATCATATCTTGGCGAACTTTGGCCAAAATCCCGAACATATTGTCGGTGGAGATGTTTGGGACATGCTTGTCCATTGAAATGTTGGGTTCCCTACCGTCGAAATGAATCTGAATCTGCGGGTTACCCACAATGGCAACCTTGCTAGATTTAGAGGTTGTCCTCTCCGCCACTTGTTCTTCTTAACTGGCTTACGCCTCTACCCCCTGTTGGAGGATGTAGGGGTAGGCGTGTAGCAGATGGCATTGACACTAAAGCACATCATACGTACTTCAGTCTGCTCAGCCTTTGAGACAATAGGAGTGGCAACTGGGACCACCCTAAGCAGAATGGGGCCCCACCACAGAAGGAAAAGACCCAAACTAGATGGGTGTGGTGAAATAACGATATGTAGCATGACTACGGACCACGAGGGGTCCACAGGTGACTCCAACAACTCCCTTCATATTGGACATGGAACAACAAAGATCATGTTGAGCTGCGCAGATGTGAATAAGAAAAACCAACATAAAGTTAGTAGTGTTGTGGTAAAGACATCCTTGGGCAAGAAGATGAAGGGAAGGAAAAGTCCCACCAGGTGTGCCATTTATGGAACATGGAAAACTATATCCCATCTTGAAGATTATATAGATAACATGTTTATATGGATATGGAGCATGGTTGAACATGCATATTGGTGTGTTTTGGGGTTTTGGAGAGAATCCCCAAAACACTACATATATTCATCAGACTTTATGGATTCATATGTCAGACCCTTTCCCTACCGACCTTACTCGGTGTTAATTACATCGGCTAGACAATTGAATACCCTTGATTAACTGCTCATTGGATGCCATATTGATAACCACCACAAACATGCGCATGTAGGCTTCACCATTGAGATACGTGCTCAACGAACACATCTCTGGTCCATGATGGGTTTTGGAGCATTTTGGGTAGATTATGAATGATTTGGGTCAATTTTATGATGTTTTAGGTTAGAAGGGCATGTTGATAATTTTACATGTTTTAGGGTTTTAAGGGTTATTTAAGTATTTAAAGCAGGGTTGGCCATACTGTTTGCTCCGACCGACTTGAGTTCCTGACGATACGACATGATCCATGCCGGTCCGAACCGTCTGAGTCGCCCATTGACTTCCAACGGACTAGGGGAAGCAAGTTCCATAGACAGAATGGGCGAGCTTAAAAAGAGATGGGGGTTGGAGGCTACATGTCTGTCGAGATGAGCGCCAGCCACAGGCCGCCCCGTCGAACGCCGACGTGGAAGCCCCCTTTACCCTCGCCATGTCAAGAAGAATCCACCCTCATTGCTTCAATCACTCCCTCCTCTGCTCCTACATCGCCAGGGACCTCATCACAAACGCTGCACTATTCTACATGGTCGTCTTCCACCCCCACCTCCCCACCCCTCCCTCCCTCCTCACCTACCCCCTCTACTGGGTCACGTAGGGCTGCGTCCTCATGGCCGTCTAGGTCCTCGCTCGCAAATACGGCCACCATGCGTTCTCCAAATACCTGCTCCTCGACAATGCCATAGGGATGACCCTCCACTCAGCACTGCTCGTCCTACTTCTCGTGGAATCGACACCATTTATGAAGAGGGAAAAAGAAGTGGATGGGGTTAGCTTGTCAGTACAACAAGATGCTCTCGCCATGGCCAAGGACAAAGACAAGATGGCAGCAGAGATCGAAGTGGACCTCATTTTCCCAAGGGGATCCCACTGCGGTGCCTCTTTCCAGCCTACTTTGATGAGCTGCAGCAGTGACACAGGCACGATGGCTGCCCCCATTTAGCCTTTCTTGCCTTCCTCCACCTTGCATGCCGTCGAACCCATCTACTCATGGCTGCCGACGTTGGCACTTCAATACCCAATGTTCCCCATGCCGCTAGGTCAACTGTTGTCCCCATATGCCATGGGGCAGTTGTTCCATTAGTGGGTCAAGGAACCCCTGGTAAGGATGGCAACCTCGGCAACCAAGGAGGCCAAGAACAAAAGGATGGCGAGGCAGAGATGCTTCTCTTCCCCATTGGTGGCACTCTCGACTATGACAAGGTGTTTGCTCCCCAACGCATGGACAAGGTGCCATGGTTCTCTAGGCTTCTCGTCATAAAAGGTTAAAAGTTGGTAAGGGGATCGGACCGCTATCGTATATGGGGACCGGTCTCCCTAAGATACAATACGGTATTGGTACGAGTTGGCCAACCATGATTTAAGGTGTATTTTCATGGTTCTGGGACGTTTTAAACCCTAAGATAGGTTTTTAAGCGAGTTTGAGCATTCTTCATATCTTAGGGGAACTTTGGACATTTTGGTGAAATCTAGGGTTTGGAGAAGGATTTTTTGGAATTGTTTATGATTTTTTAAGAATTTTTGATATCTTAACGGCATTTTGGTAATTTTGACCAACTTTTTAGGGTTTCAAGAGTATTTTGTATGTTCTAGCTATTTTTACATCTTTGGGGAATTTTGATGATTTTTGTTATTATGAGGGTATTTTGGTAATTAGTCATCTTACTAGGGTTTTGGGTTACGCTAGGCATTGTGGCTGATTTTCACATTTTTGAGATTTTTTTGAATTTTTGATGTTATGAGGGTATTTGGTAATTTTGGGTGAAAATTGGGGATTCGTTAAGGTTTAGCTAAGCTTAAAGGGGTATGATGGGTATTTTGGTTGATTTTATATTTCTTGGGATTTTCCTATTTTTATGTATTTTTGTTATACTAGGGGAATTTTGGTAATTTCGGGCAAGGCTTGGATAGGGTCTAAGGGTATCCTGGGTATTTTCTCCCGAAAGACCATCATAGATATCATTTACAAAAGAGCATGCACAAAGAAAATGATTCATTATCATTAGAAATTACATCAAAATTGGGCCGAATTGACCACTTACATCCAATGGCTTAGTCACGTCGACTAATTAAGCCTAAGAACATAAGATAGCTCAGTCAATTTAGCCAATCTGAGCCTTTGGAACCAAATGGTCCAAGCCATAAGGGCTAGTTGGGCTGAATGGACTTAATGGTTCAAGCCAATTGGCTTAATCAAGGTATGTGGACCCAATGGGCCGAGCGTTGTTTACTGATTGAGCCAATTGGGCTATATATGGTCCAGACCAGTTAGGCCCATTAAGGCATATGGACCAGGTAGTCTGAGCCAGGTGGGCTGGTCAGATCAATTGGGCTAAACAGTGCAGACCAATTAGAAGGCATATGGACTAGGTGGTCTGAGCCATGTGGGTTGGTTGGACTTACTGGTCACAGCCATCTTGACCAATTGGGACATATGAATCAAATGGCTCGAGCCATCTGTGTCAATTATATTGCATCAACTATATAATGTTCGAACCATACAGACCACTTGGTCAGATTAACCCATGCGATCTGGACCACATGAGCCATTTCCATTTTTTATATATGGTCTGAGCCATATGCGAATGTTGTTCTTTCCAACTCAGAGGAAAGGACAACACTTAGAGAGTCCAACCTTGCCAATGCTTCTCCGTCCCTAGAATGAGACACCCCCCCCCCCCCCGGGTTTATAGGCTCCAGGAGGCTGGGGCGCTGAAAAGGGTGGCAAATTGCATCACCCCTGATAAAATAGAACTGTTAATAGTTTTGAAGGCTGCAGTTCAAAAACGAGCCCGATAGGGCTGGCAAATTGCATAAAGACCCCCTGATAGAATGTGATGTTAATAGCCTTGAAGGCTACAAAACTTAACCAGATAGGGGTGGCAAATTGCATAAAAACCCCTGAGGGCCAGTTTGATAATCGGTTAGGGTAAGCCTGGGTAAGTTATTCCGGAGTTAAGCCAAACCGAGTATGGTAACTAGTTTCTTATTCTATCTAGAATAAAAAAATAAAATAGAATAAATAATTAAAAATAGAATAAATAAGAAAACCACATAACCTTACCCTACCCAACCTAGAATAGCTAATTCGACCTTTTGGTCAAATAAGCTACTCGTCCTTAACCCCAGAACAACCCACCCAACCCCGAATACCTGCCCGTGCTACCAAACCCAATTGGGCGGAATAGCAGGAATAAGCACCCTATTCTACCCTTATTCGGTTATCAAAGTCGCCCTGAGAGAATGGGCTGTTAATAGCCTTGCAGATCAAAAACCAGTCTAATGGGGGTGGTAATTTTCAGAAAACCCCCTCCTAAAATGGTGCTCTGCTGGTCTCAAATGAGAGAGGGAAGAGAGGTTCACTACTCTATAAGTAACCACATGTGGACCCCACCAAATCTCTCTCTCTCTCTCTCACCACATAGTGTTAGGCTGATACCTACATATTAAGTTAATTAGTTTAGCTGAACTCATGTAAATTAACTTAATTTCAGCGATTTTGGTGATAACAAAAGCATTAAAACAAAATGAGATAAGCACCTGGACCAAGAAAAATGAGAAAAGCCTGAAAAATCGGCTAAGTATAGCATAGGCACTTCTTTTTCACTTAGGCGAAATCCCTATCGCCTATCTCATTCACTTAGGCGTAGTTTCCTTCAGATAGACGCACCTATTTCACTTAGGTGTTGTTTTCTTCGCCTATCTTATAACTTAGCCGTTGTTCAGAGAGTCGCATAATCCATCGTCTATCTTATCTTTCTAAACTTCACCTATCTCGCTCACATAGGCGCACTTGTTCACATAGGCGCACTTAAAACTCACTTAGGCGCTGCTAACATCGTCTATCTTGTGTATCGCCTATCTTATCCTTTCAACATCGCCTATCTTGAACATAGCCGGACTCACTTCGACTCGCTATCTTTTGTCAACCATCGGCTATCTTGTTACATCTTCGCTTATCCATATAAGACAAACTTCGTAAGCGCTCTAGGCATCGCCTAACTTGGTTAATTCGCCTATCTTAATTAACATAACAGCTCTACATTTTTCAGGTATCTGATTGCTAATTCTTTATTTATTAAGATAGTTGCTTTAACTTAATCGTTATATTAGGCGCATTGTTTATTCAGCTATCTATGTGGTTGCATTTTCTTTATTATTTCTAATAGCTGCAGTATAAAATATTTTGGGAAATTATTTTATCTTTTAGCTGCTAACTTAGTTAATTTTCAGACAGAAAAATATAAAACGATTGTCTCATACATTCTGTCGTATCTGTTGAATATTTGATTGTCTTTCTGAAGACATAGCTATTTGCTTTCTGTGTTCCTATATTTTATAAATAGCTGCTGTCAAACAAGAAAACATTTAGTCAATAAAATAATTTTGTCTGTCCTCTTAAACCGGCTAAGTCCATTGCGTGGGGTATTTCAAATTCAACATGCATTTAATGCAGCCGAATAAACATTAAATGTTGCCCATACAGAAGGCATGTATGCACGTAATCTCTGTAGATACATTTGACTGACAACCTTAGTAGGACAGCCTTTTTCGACTTGTTTCAAGAAAGGACAAGATAGAATGACAGGAAGACTGACACGTGACAGCCTATGCTTACAAGGGAAGGTATCCCCTATTACATTTTTTGACCTTTTATCTTAAGTAACATTTCTTGTCCCCGTGACAGCTTAAGAATGGAAGAGACGCTATGTAAAAGGCGATGCTACTAGATTGTGTCTCAGAAAGGAATGATCATCTCAAAGAGGAAACAAAGAGAAGAAAATGGCTAAAGACATATCGTGAAGAAAAAGGGTCTAGAAATTCAAAAAGTCGTAGATTTCTCTCAGACAGCCAGATACGGTGCTATAGGAAGAAGACCATGCCCTACACATATTTAGTCTAACGTTCTATGTTTTGTGTCTAACATATAACTTATTTTGCCTAACGAATACTTCGTTCTGTTTAACGTTCAGTGCTTTATATCTAACGGAACCAACACCTGTAAGAGCTATATATATGTAGTTTGAACAACGAAGCAGAAGTGCAAGAGAATACAATCACGAAGAAAGCATTCCAGCGAGATCCTTACTCCCAGTTCAACGCGCTCATTGCAAAGTGTTGAGAGTTTCCAAAGCCAAATTCTTTTCAACCGATTTTCTGCTAAGAGCTCAAGAAGAGAAAGTCTCAAGCGTTCACTCTGCTGCATCTTCGAAAGCCTTTCACACCACTCTGATTTTCTTCAAAGACTTGCTCTTTTTCTGTTCAAGATAGTTACATCATCACTCCATTTTTCCATCTTGAACAGTCTTGCGTTCATTGTACACATTATGCCTACTTAGAGCAAGAGAACGCTTGGAGGGGAGAAGTCCTTGCTTGCGAGCAAGAGAACCAGCAGGAGGTCGATATCTTGCAAGTGTGACTGATACCTGTAAATTAACTGGAGTCTTAGAGAGAAGACACCCGTGGTGAGCTGAACACCAGACCAAAAACAGCACTTATATTAATTCCCGGTTGGGGGGGTTAGTGGAAAGCCTAGTGATTATGAGATACTGGACGTAGGACTGATTGGAGATTAGCGCCGAACCAGTATAAAAATTCTTGTGTCTCGTGTATTTGCTGTTGCATTTCCATTTATTCGCATTTCATTTCTACAGCATTCTAGTTTATCCTAGCATAGTTTGTATCGGTGTTGTTTGATCATATTCGCTCTAGTTCATAGCTCATCTTACTTCTATTAATTTTTAATAACTCATTCACTCCCCTCTGGGTTAACAATCATATCTGGGCAACACATAGGGTAGAAGAGAGAAAGGGGGCTATGAAGTTACTCAGAAAGAGGAAAGAGAAACCAGCGCCATGTTTTTAGGTCAGGGTTGGCCGACTCATACCGTACAGGTGCAGTCGATTACTGGGGCAAACCAGGTTGGCCCGGATAGGCCAATATCAAAGGCTTCAGTGGGCAACACGGCCCGAATCAGCAAGTCGGGCCTACCAAGACAGAACCGAGTCAGTCATCCTGGCGAGTCAGTCAGTCCTGTTTAGGACGTTAAGGGGGTGAATTTTCTATATAAACCCCTGCAAATTTGGGCACTTGGTTTTCAGGAAGCCAGCAACCATTAACTCTGTCAGGAGAGACACGAGGCCGATGGGTATCTCAACCTATTGCACTGTTTTGTTTAATGTAAAGGGAAGGCTGGAAAATTTCATACAGGCCTCTACAAAACCCCAGATTTGCCTTTCTTTTCAGCCTGACCTGTCAGACCCTTTTTTATTGAGAGACAAGTGAGAGGCCAATGGGTAATGGGACTCTCACCAAGTTCATTTTACTTCAACGTGAACAGAGGTTCACTTTTTGTAAAAAGACCCCAGATAAAATAAGCTTTCCCCTTTTCTCTGTCATCGCAGACCCATTGGGTCATTTTCTGAGGAGAGAGGAAACACAGCTCACGTTTTCCATTAGACCACTGCAGACTCCATGGATCATGTCAACAGTGTGAACAGGGTTCTGCCCAGCGTGAACATGGCCAGAACTTCATGTAAAAATTCCTAAACAAATGAGGAATCTCTTTCTTTTCACCACAAACCCCATTGGGTCATTTCAGTAGTGTGAACATGGTTCTGCCCAGTGTGAACAGGACTTTTGAAAAATATATAAAAGGCCCTGAAAAAATGAAGTATTTCTTCCTTTTCAGCACAGACCCCCACTGGGTCATTTTAGTGGTGTGAATAGGTTCAATCAGTGTGAACCGAGGTCCATCGTACAGCCGGGTCGGGATGACCTGGTTCCCTGGCAGTATGGTACAGTACGGACCGTGCGGCTGCCCGACTCGACGACTCATTTTCCTTTTTCTCCCCCCTCCACCCACTCCTCCGGCACCCCCCTCCTCTGCCGGCCTCCTCCTTCACCGCCGCAGCCTTCCCCTCCTCCATCGGCCTCCTCCCTCTCCCCCACGGCCTCCCCTCCTCCCTCCCTCTCCTCCTCCACCGCGGCCTCTCCCTCTTTCCTCTGCCACAGCCTCCCCTTCCTCCCTCCACCGCCGCCTCCACCGCGACCCGTGCCGTACCAGCGACCAGCCAACCCAGGTTTCCCCAAGTACGGTATGGTACAGTACAGCCAACTCGCACCGGTACGATACAAGTCAGCGAACCCTGGTGTGAGCAAGGGTCTGAACTTTATGTAAGTCCTTAAACAAACAAGAAATCTCTGCCCTTTCACTATAGACTCCCATCAAGCAGGGTTGGCAGACTTGTGCCATAATGGTGTGAGTTTATCGACTTGTGCCAAAGAGAAAAGATTCACCTTGCATCAAAGATATTCAACTGAAATACACACATTTGGCAACATAACATAACATGAAAGTTCAAATACTGTTATTACTGACTATGTTTCTGCAACACACTCTGGTATAGGAACTGTAGAGACATTGAAAGAATAAAATTGAACACCATATACAATTCATAAGAAATAATTTTGCCGAATGAAAGAAATGCCTTCAAATGAATCAGAATCTTTCAAGTACTCTCAAACTACCTGGGTATGATTTTTCAGGTTCCTCTGCGCAGTTGAAGACGTATACTTTGGAAATGAAGGAACCTGTCACAGGAAAAACTCCAAGATTACCAAATGCTAGAGGTTCCTCAAACATTTTCTGGAAGGTGAATGGTTCCTTGAATCTAGTACAATGTATACAAAAAAAAATTGCTGTCCTGTTTTGAGACATTTTCTCTGCAAGAGCTGTGTGAATCAACATAGCTGATGACTATTCTACTCCGAGGGACAGCTTATCTTGTCTTTCATGGACATTTACTTCATTTTTTTCCAGCTCTTGATTTTGATCCTTATTAGTACATGAGAAATGCTATAGAACCATGCCACTTTGGGCTATGCATGCCACCCTTGGCAATTGTCATCCTATCTGGAGGTCGGATGGCAAGGGAGGCTGAACTTGAGTTTGGTGCTCCCAAAAGGCATGGCTCATCTCCAAAGTTGGCAGTACCGGTTTCGATACCGGTTTCGGCAGAGACCGAAACCGAAATGTACCGGTTTCGGTTTTGGTTTCGATTTCGGCCAAAACCGGTTGAAAACATTCAAAAAAGGTAAAAAATACAAAAAAAATCTGGGAAAAATCAAAAAAATATAAATAATCAGATAAAAATCAGACAAAAATCATTAGACATGTATTTGACTATAAAGAAATAGGATCAAGTGCAATAAACATGAAGTAGGCATTAGACATGTTAAAGTGATATTCTTGAATACATATTAAGCATGAAGTAGGTTTAAGCAGTACAATAAACTTAATTAGACACAGTAAATGTTACAGAAATTAAATGATCCTTACTCAAATGATGATGCACTAATATGGATAACAGCTAGAAGAACCTTCTCCCTCATCGTCTGGCTTCTGATGTTAATATCCATAAAAAAGTTGCATGTATTCTGTATATTCACTATAACCAAACAATGACGTAGCCAAGTCCTACATCCCTCTTTGGATCCCTCTTAAAGTGTAAGGTTGTTGACTTGATTGGAATCCAGAATCAGCATAAGAAGTAGAACCTTGAGGATGAGAAAAGGATGATGACCCATAACTGCTACTAGGTGGAACTGAATAGAATTGAAATTCTGGTTGATGACCCCACCTAGACATGTCTGCCTCCTGTTGGCCATCTCCATAACCTGATGGATGTCCATATTGGCTCTGTGAATCATATCCTCCTTCACTATGACTGTATCCTCTACCTGTGTCAGCGTGGAAGGAAGTAGGTGCATATGTGCCACCGCCAATAGTAGCACCTGCAGTTGCACTGGGATCATCATCATCATCATCATCAGAACCAAAAGAAACCAGTTGCCTTTTAGCTTTTGGGGATGTTTTTTTCTCTTTTAGTGTGATCATTTCATTCATCTTTGAGACAAGTCCTTTTCCCCTTGGCGTGTACCTCACATAAATTTGCTTCAACTGCTCAATTGCCGGGTCCCCTCGAGCAGCAGCACTAGTCCTCTCAGTTAGCTCATGCATGCACTGATGTACTTCGTATTAAGGATGAAGGTGGCTTAACCATTGTAGGAGTGACTAGCCTGCTATCTAATTCTGAGTGTCTAGCTGGCTCAAACTCAGGCTGCTACTCAGTGTCATGAACAAACAAAGCTGGGTCCCTTATCTGGTGCGCACGAGTCCCTCTGACCCTCTTTGTTGGTCTTCTGAATTCTGGATCTCTTGGCTCATCTTCATCTAGTATGTCATCTTCATCTAGTATGTCATCTGCCCATGTTCTATCATTAACATCAAAAACAGACTCATCAACCTACTCTCGTATCTCAACCCAAGACTGCAAGGGATTGTCATCATCAAATAAAGCATCCACATCAATTTCTGGAGTTGTATCATTTGCGACACGTTTGTCCCGCAGTTGTTGTCTCAACTTCATGTTTTTTATTCTCAATCTCATATTGTAGTGGTAGTAAACCAATTTTTCTAACCGTTCAGCCTTTAGCCGATTGTGAACCTTTGAGTGTATAAGGCTGAACGTGCTCCAATTTCTTTCACATTGGCTTATTGATGTTGTTTGACTGAGCACCTTAATTGCAATGAAAGTCAATGCATTACTACCCACATCTCAGTTGTTCATCGATATCCACCACTCAGCTGTTCCACCAACCACAAACAAATAAATGTAAGATGTAAATAAATATCAATTCTCCATGATGTACTAATACCTATTGACTCAATTTAAGCAGAAAGATTTAGTATACCTGGACTCACTCTTCCCACAGCGTATTACAATTGGGAGTCAGAATATGTCCCAGTCCTTATTCTATAATTGTTCATCTATAAAGATAAAGTAATAGATTAACATAACTACTTAAGTAAATTCTATACGTCTTATTGATAAAATCAATAAAGGCCAACCTCTATTTCGACCTGAAATCTCTTTTCTGGTGTCCTCGATAAACGACCAATAATTTTTAAAGTGCCTTGAAGCACCTCGCCATCAACATTTGCATTAGCATTGTACATAAATCAAGGGTTAAGGAAATAACCTATATTTGTGTATAGTTAACTAAATGTTAGATATAAATTAACCTAAAGAACAATGTATCAATATAATTAATCACTTACCAGCTACATACGAGTCATGGTGTAATGTATTGTCCCATCTATGGTCAATAATTTTCCACCACTTTGCATATTCTCTAGGAAGAGAATTCTGCAACTCTAATTTGACACAGTCCATGGCCACGTACAGATATTCCATATCATTCTTCTCATCGCCATTCACCATTCTTAAGACCTTCACGAGGGGTGTGACTACTTTCATGTACCGTGTGACCATGGTCCAAAATTTGTTATCTTCCACGATGTGACAGGCATCCAAATAATCTATATGAGCATCAACATTAGACTTGTCTATGTATTCCCGCAGGACATTGTGGTACATGAAAGCTTTCAGGTCATTCTTATACATGTGCAAAGACTCCAAAGAAATGAAATTCGAATCAAATACGGATGATATCTATAAGGATAAAGTAGAAAGAATTGAGCTCATTCTTATACTTGTGCAAAGACTCCAAAGAAATGAAATTTGAAGCAAATCTGATTGGCCCTACGCGGATGATATCTCACCCCCCACTTGCATGCTCCATGAACATGTTCAATATCCTAGGATGGCCATAAATATACTGGGTGATTTTTTGTGCCCTCTCAATTGTCTTCTTTACATTATTTTCCTTCTCAATGTTTTCAAGTATCAAATCCAGACAATGTGCTGCACATGGGAGCCAATATAAATGCATGCGCTTCTGCATCAATTTCTTCCCTACAGCCTTATAACTGACTTCATTATCAGTCACTACTTGCACAACATTGTCCTCTCCAATTTGGTCTACCATCTTATCCATCAAATGAAACAAATAATTTGCATTCTTTTCATAATTTGATGCATCTACAGATTTAACAAATACTGTACCTTCGATGCAATAGACCAAAAAGTTAATCATGGACTTCTTCGTGATACCAGTCCAACCATCACACATGATGGTACATCCTCTCTCCATCCAGATATGCTTGAAGCTTTCAACCCACTGATGGAGCTCCCCAACCTCTCCCTCAAGGCCACGCCCGTATATATCTCGACGTGACGGGGCCTTCAAGCCAGGGCCAGCATCTACTATGGCATCTAGCATAGGTTGAAAATATTCACTTTCAGTTGCCTGTGCAGGGACACCTACATGAAAAAATTATTTACAAATTCTTTTAAATGCATGCCCTGCAGCTTCTGCTTATATTTTTACCCCTCTCAATGCTTGCTTGATTTTTGGTTGTGCAACACTTTGCCTTCTGTGCAGATAGTTGTCCATGGGGCCTCCTCTCTGCGAGGCTGCACCAGTGTCAAGACGCCGTGCAGCTCGTGCTACACCAGCTGTACTGGAGTATGTCCCTGAACCTATCGGTGCTTTTCCTTTCCTTCGAGCGGCTTATTCACGCTCTATTGCTTCAGTCAGCTTTGAATCTGAATCCTCAGTGCCTTCCTCATCATCATCATCATCATCTCTCCTCCTTCTGCCCGAAATCTCCTCAGCAATTTCAGCCTAATCATCAGCCCTTTGTTGCATCCTCTCTTTTTTGCCCAGAAGTCACTGGCGCATTTCTTCTCGGAACTCTCTGGGACATCCGTCACATTGTTTGACCTCTCCTCTTATCCCTGCCAAATGTTGTTTTCCTTTAGTAATTTCGCCATGTATCTCCTTACCATAATAATTGCATTTCACTTTTCATCTCTCATAATCAACTAAGGAGAGGTGGGCCCCCCGGATCCTCCTGTCTTTGCTGCTCTTAACCTCGTTCACGTCTAGGCATGATGCTGCATTAAGACATTCAAAAACAAATGGTTGTAAGTACAATGAAAAAAAATGCAATGAAGCATAATTGAGCTTCAAATTGTGCTGAATTGAGATAATTAGATAAAAATTTCAAATTTAAACAGCTAATTAGGGCTTAATTTGAAATTTTACCCTAATCACCCTTCATTAAATGTAATTAGCAGCATGTTCCCGTCCTAAATTATTCAGTGAAGCTTAATTGAGCTTCAATTGACCCTAACTAAACCTAATTAGACAAAAATCCCAAATTTAAATAGTTAATTAGGGCTTAATTACCAGTTTTACCCAAATCACCCTTCATTAAATGCAATTAGCAGCATGCTCCCGCCCTAAATTATTCAATGAAGCTTAATTGAGCTTCAATTGACCCTCACTAAACCTAATTAAACAAAAATCCCAAATTTAAATAGTTAATTAGGGGTTAATTTGAAATTTTACCCTAATCACCCTTCATTAAATGCAATTAACATCATGCTCTCACCCTAAATTGTTCAATGAAACTTAATTAAGCTTCAATTGACCCTAATTAAACCTAATTAAACAAAAGTCCCAAATTTAAATAGCTAATTAGAGCTTAATTTGGAATCTTAACATATTTCACATATGAAAATTAATATATGTAAGAGAACCTTACCTACAACAAAAAATACTATCAAACCAACCAAAAAAATAAAAACTTACAAAATCTATTAGGAATGGGAGCCAAAAAAACTCTTTAGCTGCGGCTACACGCTACAAACTCCAAGAAACGGCGGCGGCGGCAGCAAACCCTCCCCCTGGATGAGCCTCCAATAGCCTGCAGCAACTTGCTTCTCCCTCAGATCTGAGAATTTGAGGGAGTTACAGAAGTGAACTCCCCTTAAGAGGGGAGTTCACGTGCGGTTTCAACCGAAACCGTCCGGTTTCGGGTCGAAACGGGTAAGTTTCGGGCGAAACCGATATCGGTTTCGCCCGAAACCATTAAAAATATTTTTTATACTGATTTCGCCTGAAACCATTAAAAATACTTTTTTTAAGTTTCGGACTTGCTACAGTGAGCAGGTCCGAACTCGTATCGGTATGGGCCGAAACCGATATGTTTCGGCCGAAACGTATCGGTTTCGGCCGATTGCCATCTATGTTCACCTCGGTTGTCCCATCTTCCGATCTGAAGATGGGACAACCAAGGTGAAGGGTGGCATGCCACGCCCACTGTAGCATTTCTCTTAGTACATTGGTCACAAGCTATGTTATCAAATGCGATCGTCTCACTTGCCTAGGCAACGCGGTAGGGTGTTGGACCCTGAAAATTTCTGATATTTTCAGGAATTTACAGAAAAAGTAAATCAAATATATTATGTGATGACCCGTAAACGGTGTAAGATCGTCGCCGTTACATAAAAACAAAAAATAAAAGAAAAAATAGAGTCCTTTGACAGGGACCAGTAGGCATTTCATAGCCCAAGGAAGTCATAAGAGGCCCCCCTCCACCCTCTCTCAAAAGATGAAAAGGCACCGGAGGGGGACTCCCTCTGGTCAGGCAGCACTGGAGGGGGTCCCTCCGGTAGCACAGTACCGAAGAAGGGTCCCTCCGATTGCACAGAACCAGAGGGGGCACCCCCTCCGGCTATGCGCACAGGACGGAGACCCCCTCCGGTTGCGCAGACCGGAGGAGACCCCACCGGTCATGATAGACCAGAGGGACACCCCCTCCAGTCACTGCGTAACCGGAGGGAGGCCCCTCCGGTGTCATCCAACCGGGGGGGGCTCCGGTCACTGCAGACCGGAGGGGGCACCCCAAAAAAAGACCAAAAAAGAACAAGAAGAAGACAGGCAAGGAGGGAGGAGGGAGAGGCTACCTCTTGAACTTCCATCGGAGGCACCACACCTCCGCTCCACTCCTCAACTACTATAAATGGGAGGGAGTGGCCAAGAGAAAGAAAGAACTCCAACAAACAGAAGAGAACCAACGAAGAGAGAAGAGCAACACCAAGGAGAAGCACAACAGGAGGAGCGGCTCAGTCCGCGGCTGGGCAGCAAAAGGTGCAAGAGAGTGTGGTCTCTACCCTCAAAGCGGCTTGAAAGACTGGTCACCTCCCTAGACAATGGTGAGCCTAAGGAATGTCTCACCCCCTTAATGTCACGAGGAAGCAAATGGTCATAAATGTGCAAGTCTCGTGAACATGTAGACCATTGCAGAAATGTCCCTTGATGGTGACAAATTGCAGGAAAGCCCTTGAAAGGTGGAAAGTTGTAGAAAAGACATTGAAAGGTTCAGAAATTATTCTGGAAAACTCAATGTGCAAGTCTCGTGAATATGTAGACAATTGCAGAAATGTCCCTTGATAGTGACAAATTGCTGGAAAGCCCTTGAAAGGTGGAAAGCTGTAGAAAAGACCGTAAAAGGTTCACAAATTATACAAGTACCTCTTATAGGTGGAAAACTACATAAAAGACCTTGAAAGGTCCAGAAATTATGAAATATCTTTTGAAAGGTGAGAAATTACAGAAAAACCCTTGAAAGGTGAAAAATTGTAGAAATATCTTCTACTGTCCAAAAATTAGAGGAAAACCCCATAATATCAGAATATTGCAGAAATACCCTCTGCTATCCAAAAATTGAAAAAAAAAAACGAAATACCAAAAATGCAGAAAAATCTCGAAAGATCGAAATTGCAAAAAAATCCTAAAATATCAAAAATTTGCAAAAATACCTCCATTTGTGGGAAAATTACATTATAGCCCTTGTTCAATCCAAAAACCGCATAAACCCCTCGCCTGTCCCAGAAATCACCAAAATGCCTTGTTTCGATTCACACCCTTTGCACGATTCGGTGGAACGGGACCACGCCACTTCCCTGAAGTGGTGTGTGCTCTCCTGAGTCCGACTTAAAGTTAGCCATCCAGGTCCATGTACCTTTTCATGACCAAGAGCTATCATGCCCGGAAAACTCAAAGAGGGGGTAAAACTGCTAATAAATCAAAAGATTTGGTGAAATTGCAAAGAAACCCTGATAGTTCAAGAAATGATAGATGAGTCCAGGACAACCAAAAAATTACAAATATACCCCAAGAAGTCAAGAAGTGACGAGACTATTTCTAAAAAGGCAAGACATGACAAGAATGCACAAGAATTCAGGAAATGGCAAGGCTATCTGCGAAAAGTCAAGAAATGACAGGAATGCCCAAGAAGTCAGGAAATGAGGGGAATGCCCAAGAAGTCAGGAAATGACGGGACTATCTCCGAAAAGTCAAGAAATGACAGGAATGCCCAAAAAGTCAAGAAATGACGGGACTATCTCCGAAAAGTCAAAAAATGACAAGAATGCCCAAGAAGTCAGGAAATGACGGGACTACCTCCGAAAAGTCAAGAAATGACATGAATGCCCAAGAAGTCAGGAAATGACGGGACTATCTCCGAAAAGTCAAGAAATGGCAAGAATGCCAGGAAATAACGAGGCTATCTCCGAAAAGTCAAGAAATGATAGCAATGCGCGAGAAGTCAAGAAACAACGGGACTATCTCCAAAAAGTCAAGAAATGACAGGAATGCCCAGGAAGTCAAGAAACAATGCGGCTATCTTCAAAAAGTCAAGAAATGACCAGGCTACTCCAGAAGATTAACAAATGATATAAACATCTCGGACAGTCAAGAAATGACAACGATGTCCAAAAAAAATAACAAATTACAGAAATGTTATGGAAAGTCAAGAAATGAGGGATAAGTCCAGGAGAGTCAGAAAACTATGAAAATACCCAAAAAGAGTCTAAAATTGCAAAAATACTCAAAAATGGTCAAAAATAGCAGAAATACTAAGAAAGAGTCAAAAACTATAGAAATACCCAAATAGAGTCTAAAATTACAAAAATACTCAGAAGGGGTTAAAATTTGTAGAAATACCCCAAAAAGGCCAGAAAAGGCAGAAATGTCCAGAGTTCTTCTAAAAATGTAAGAATACCCCGAGTTGGGAAAAGTGCAAAAATATCCTGATAGAGAAAAAATTACAAATATACCCACGTATCATGCAGGAATGTCCTTCATGGACATCAAGTCAACTTAAAAGTCTGATCACAATCAAAAGAGTGATCATGACCGTGAAGTAGATCCGACAGACCGACAGTGATCATCTTGGCGATCCAATAGTCTGATCGTGATGAATGTAAATCAACTATCCGATCAGGGGACAGGAGCAAATTCAATGATCCGATCATGACGAAAGCATTCAAAGGTCCAAATGCAAACTGAAGCAAATCCAAAGGGTCTGATTGCAATCGGATGTAAACTAGAAGACCCGATTACATAATCGAGACCATATGAAAAGGTCTTGAAAGACCGATTGCAATTCAAATTACATATGTCCAAGGAAATAAAGTCCTCAAATTTAATTACGAAAGTATGTACCCGTCATGGGCGATCATCAAGATCATTCATGTCACAACGTATAGAGGCAAAAGGCATTCTTTGATAGTTAATCAAAGGTGTTAGGACTTGTTCCGATGTAAATTAACACCGACTCTGGTCGGTGGGGAAAAGTTCAGTACACGAACCCTAAATCGTCTGATAAACTCAAAACGCGAAATAAATAAATGCAAATAAACATGTTGATGATACCCAAAACTCTCAAATTTTAAATCATCATCGCGTGTCCGGATTTTTCGCGTGTAAACATTGGGCGAGTCTTGCCTCGCCTCATGTTCACCTCACTCACCTAGGAGTCGCCTATATAGTCTACACCAAATGCTTGTATTCTGTAACACTTTCATATTCTTACTTATTCCAAAGTGGGTTAATGCCTCTTTCAATAATGTCAAATGGCTTTTTTCCTCTTACATGCTACTACATCTTTCTTATTCTTGATGATCCCTAAGACCATCCACTACTGGAGTGTTTTATACAAATTGACTTTTATATTTGAATATTTTTTATTTTGTATATTTTTTTAATAAATGTCGCCTCAAATGCCTAGGCCATCACCCAGACTTTTGAGGCTAAGGAGACCCCTTGGTCGCCTCAGTCGCCTCGTGTCTCTACCTACATAGGTCACAAGATCCTCCTATAAACTAACAAAAAAGGGGGAATCAAGGATGATGTTGGCAATGGAATAAAAATAAAAGTACAGTGCTTCATGTCCATCTCCTGCACTTTCACTAGCATCGGCTTAAATCACAGTGCAAAAGGCTCTATTATTTACTTCTTTGAGACATTTCACAATCTAATAAACCATGCTCAAATTATTGAACTAATGCAGCCTAATCTTTGAAAGTAAAGATCAGATGGCTGAGGTGAATGGTAGCATGCCATGTCCAAAGTAACATTGTTCCATAGCATTTCCCACAGTACATTGGTCACAAGACCCTCTTACAAACTAACAGGAAAAAAGGGGGAATCAAGGCTGATGTTGGCAATGGAATAAAATAAAAATACACTGAATTCTGACGATCTCCTTCACTTTCATTAGCATCGGCTTAAATCACGGTGCAAGAGGCGCTATTACCTACTTCTTTGAGACATTTCACAATCTAATATGCTATGGTCAAGGTATTGAACTAATGCAGCCTCATCTTTGGAAGAAGAATGTTGATAATGGAACCAAGAAAGCATTGAAGCCAAAATAAATGACATAATTTAATAGATCAGCTAATCTAAAAATTGTAGAAGGTGAAAAGGATAAGAGAAGAGTAAGCAAACCTGCCCATTGTGAATAAGAGAAACCAAAATGTACTTCTTGTATGCTTCAATTGCAATAGCATTCAAATTTGTCATTGGTGCAGTAACGACCTGAGAAAATTCATAGTGGTCATCAATGGCCAGTGCTGTAATATGATGGAGAAAATTTTACTATATACTCTTTACATACATTATGCAGAAATTCCAATGCTTTGCGAAAACGCTTCAGCCCTATATTGATCATTCCCCTGTTACAAAAGGAAAATAGAATTAGCGTCAGGTTTATCCACAATACCAGTGACATTACAGGGTTTCTTATAATTGAAATGAGTGCCTGGAAAAATTATAGACAATTTTGGTAGTTTAAGAAGATAAGGGATCAAAGTAGTCACTGTGCAGCCGTCAGACACTACACAGTGAGGCTGCAGGACCATATGATTGTACTTACACCATCAACATAAGAAACAAGATGACCTATATAAGGATCTTGCAGGATCTCCAAATCAATCACCAGATACTAGCAAATCAACTTTACTCAACTAGATAATCAGATGTAAGCTAGGCACTATTATTGACATGGAGCCAGTGGGAAAAGCCGCTTCATCCTTTTACTGTTTATTCCTTGAAAAAGACGTTGTGCATTTGAGAACTTTTTAGAATTGTTTTCACCAGAAAGTACCTTTAAATAGAAGTGACTTCAAATAGAAGTGCTTCCTATTTTAGAAGTAAAAGAAGTTTGGAAACACAAAATGGACACTAATTGAAGACATCTTTGTCAATTTTGACCAAAGTACCCTCTTCCTAATTGTTTAGAATTAGAATTTGTCTGCAATTTATAACATGCAATCAATATAAAATCAAACAAGTTGTAAGAAACAAATATAACGGTATATGGTTCTTTTACATTTAAACATATTTAAATATGGACAATAGACTATAGTATATTAAAACATTTAAGTTACCCACAAAAAGACGATTATCATATTGATAATGCCAAGGGTAAAAGCCCCTTCAATTTAGGTGGTATTCAGTCACACAACCATATAACAAACTCCTGACGTAAAAAATGAACCGCAAAGAATCATGATCATTACAGCCCACAAAACCATCAAACCTCCATTTTGAACGATCCGTCCAGAACATGGTCTGATGCTGAAAAAAGAAAAAGGGTCAATGAAAGTTCCATGTGATCACCTTTGATAACATAGATGGCCTCCCCTCAATGTAGTCCATACAGAGCCACAGAGTGGGGGCTGCCATATGCAACCCCCACCAAAAAAGTTGGTCTACAAATGCTCTTGGTTACACTTAGCCCCTCAAAATAAACAATAGCATAAACCAAATTATGTCATTTCAGAATAATCACCACATCATCCTTAAATATCTCAGTTCCAAATTTAATTTAGACAAATAAATAATGGATGCAACTCAGGCAATCTTGATATGGGGGGCAATAGCGGTTCGACCGTCTTTTGTTGGTTATAGTTTGACAAAGATGTGATCTACTTCTATTATCCAAAACTGTAGAATAGGTTGCCCAGTGTCCAAAAAGACATTCCCAGACCAATTCTCATTGTTCTCAACGCACTTACAATATGAGGGGTAATTGGATGTCCATTATCTTTTATCGGTTACTTTGACAAAGATGTGATCCACTTGGATTATCTAAAAATGTATGATATATATATATATATATGTATGTATATATACATAGAGAGAGCGAGGGAAAAATAAATGGTTAGGGGAAGTTTAGGCACATTTCAAATTTTTAGTATTTTAAGGACTGTATTGTAATTTTTCCCTTTTCTTTTATGCCCGCCACTTTATGAGGGGTATTTCTGTACTCTTATAATTTGAGAATCAATAGAAAAGCAGAGAAGGAGGATCGGCCTGTGTGTGGCAGAGCCAAACTCTACCTCTCCCTTTCTCGGCCTCTCTCTTTGCCTCCAGTTCCTCTCTTTCTAACATGGTATCAGAGCAGTGTATGATCCCCTGGAACACCCCTCTCTCTTGATCGCACACCTCAGGCGGCACTTCCGAGCAGGCCGCACCTTTCTCCTCCCTTTTCCTTTTTTCTTCACAGCAGGGAATCTAGGGTTTCTGATTTCTGCGATCTGGTGGTCTGGCCGCTGGGTCTTGCAGAAGAACGGTTCTGCTTGCCCCTTTCCGAGGGCAGGAGGATCCATTTTATGGCCCAGACTGCTGTGGTTCTCCTTTCGAGGCAGTCTGGCTGCCTTGTTTTCTCCGGGCAAGGAGATACCATCAGCCGCAAGCACCCTGATTGTGCTCTGGTCGGCCTTCATCTAGGTGTGTCTACGACAGCCGCAAACTGATTCTGCCCAGCGTAAAGGCTTCCTCCTGCCAACGCAGATCTAAAGCTATTGGTTTCTTGCTCTTGGACCGCAAGAACTCTGCAGCCGTCTTCCTTCTTTTCTCTGTTAGCAGTTATTTGTGGTTACTTTTCATACGCCTTCCTCGTAACCATCATCTGGTCTTCAACATGACGGATAATCATTCAACAGCGTCAGAAACTTCTTTCCCTCAAGTTCAACCGATGCCTCCAACCACCATGGGCCAAATTACTCTGCAGATTACTTCAGAAAAGTTGATGGAAAACAATTACCCGTCTTGAGTAGTTGCAGCGGAGCTTTACATTGCCAGATGTGATAAACTAGGCTTCCTAGCCGGTGATCAAAAGATGCCAGATCCTCTGAATCCTCTTTTCTAGCTTGGATACGAGACAACAATATGATCATGTCATGGTTACTCAACTCTGTCAATCCAGGAATCCGACCAACTACTCTCCATAAGTTGACGGTCGCGGACATGTGAAAGACCATGGCTGGTCTCTGGTCGCAAGAAGAACAAGGTCTGCCTTTATCAGTTGAGTCATAATATCTACAAGTTGAAACAGGGCTCAGTTTCTGCCATATAGTATTCTTGTGCTCTCACTACTCTCTAGAATGAATTGAATGTCTATCATACTGCCAAGTAGACATCCTTCGCTAATCAGTAGACCTATGTATCACTCCAGGAAGATGACAGAATTGTAAAATTTCTTAGTGGTCTAAACTCGAAATATGATTGACCTTAAGGGGCAAATTCTAACATGGACCCAACACCATCTCTGGAAGGAACCTACTTCAAAGTTCTGGGAGAACAACGCCATCAAGTCATGAGTGATAAAGAGTCCAATCTTCCTACTTCTGCTGTTGGTGAATACTCCGCACTTGCTACCACTGTCAACAAACCTAAATTTGGAAGTGGCAAACCACGGGGTAAGAAGAAATGTGAGCATTGTGGTCGTACAAATCACGATAGTGATTTTTGCTGGGAGAAATTTCCTGACAAGAAGCCTTATAAGTTTAGAACCAAGAAGGAGAAACAAGTTGAGGGTAACGTGTTTGTTGCCCCCATCTCCTCTACTTCCCGAAGGTGGATTGTCTACTCCCGTTGTTCCTGATTCTACTCCACCCACCTCCTCAGATGTTGCTACGCTATAGTGGATCCTCTCACAGCTATAGACTTCTCCTACATTTCCTTCACCCTCAGGTATACATGGTGCAGCCTTGAGTGCCTCTACCAGGCTCTTCAATCATCCCTGGGTCATTGATTTAGGTGCCACGGTCCATATGACCGATATTCCTATATCTTTCACCTCTTATTCATTATTATCAAGCTAGGATAAGGTTACTATCGCTGATGGCATTTGTGCCACTGTGGCTGGCAAAGGGTCCATTCGCCTGCATGATTATCTGATCTTGTCATCTACCCTTCACGCTCCTTCCCTCTCAATTAATTTGCTTTCTATCAACAGTCTTACCCAACAGTTGCAATGTTTCGTAACTTTCTTCCCTGATCATTGTGATTTTTCAGCATTTGCGGACAAAGCAAATGATTGGGATTGGCCGTGAAGGGGATGGTCTCTATATCTTCCAGCCACGTGAGAAGAGTGCACTTCAATCCTTTGCACCTCCCAACTTGGACAGGAAACTATAAGAGAAGCAGTTGTGGCACTCTCATTTAGGGCACCTTTCCCTTCAATCAGTAAGGGTTTTGTTTCCTACTTTGTTTGAGTCTGTAGGCAAATTGTTACAGTGTCAAGTTTACCATATAGAAAAGCATTGTAGAACTCAATTTTCTTATTCCATAAATAAAGCACTTCTTTTTCTGGAAGTGAGTAGTACCACAAAAGCACTTCTTCTTTTGAAATTGTACATTCTGATGTGTGAGGTCCTTCTCCTGTCTCCTCCTTGGATGGCTATCGATACTTTATTACTTTCATTGATGATTATTCACATTGTACTTGGCTCTATCTACTGAAATCTTGAGATAAAATCCCTTGCATTGCTCAAGTGTTTTACAATATGGTCAAAACTCAGTTTGATAAATCTGTCAAGACTATTTGTCTCAACAATGCACGAGAATATTTTGCTCATAGCATTAATGCTTTCTTGAAGGTGAGGGCATCATCCATGAATCCTTGTGTATATTCTCCTCAGCAAAATGGTGTTGCAGAGCATAAAAATCATCATCTTCTTGAGATAGCTAGGGCACTCTTATTCTAGCATCATCGTACCAAAAAAATTTTGGTTGATGCTATCCTGGCTGCCATTTTTCTCATCAATCAAATGCCAGCTAAGGTCTTGCAAAATCGTTCCCCCCTTTCTATTCTCTATCCAAACAAACATTTGTTCTCTCTCTTTCGTCGCGACTCTTTGGTTGTATTTGTTTTATTCATTTGATGGGACCCCACAATTCCAAGCTTGACCCGTGTACCGTTCAAGGTGCCTTTCTAGGTTACTCCACTACTTAAAAGGGGTACCATTGTAATGATCCTTCCACTAGCCACACTATTATTTGGAAAGATATCACCTTCTTTGACTCTCAAGTCCTACTCTTGCTATTGCTCCTATCTTGCCACCCTTCCCTTTTTCCATGCCTTCCGCTTCTGTCACACAGGGTCTTTAGTCTTGTGGTCTTGCTGACGATGGTGCACATGGCTCTCAAAAGTCCCCAATCACATACAGAAGGAAGAATTTCAAAAACAAACCAGTTATTGATTCACCAACTCCAGAATCCTCCCCAAGATCCTGATCAATCAAATTTTGGAACTAACTTAGATCTTCCCATTGTTGTTCGCAAGGGAGTGCGTAGTTGTACTAAGCATCCCATTTCTAAATCTGTAAATTATTCTTGTATATCTCCTCATTGTCAGACCTTCTTGTCTACCTTGTCTGTTCTTGCCTCCTTTTCTAAGGTTGTTAAAGATCCAAATTGGCAGCAAGCAATGGAAGAGGAACTAAGTGCACTTAGCAAGAATGGGACATTGGGTCTAGTTGATCAGCCCAAAGACAAGACTCCAGTTAGATCCAAATGGGTCTACACCATCAAATACAATGCAGTGGGAGTGATACAAAGGTAAGAATTCATACAAAGTTATAGAATTGATTATCATGAGACTTTTGCACCCCTCACAAAACTTAAATCCATCAGAGTGGTTCTGGCACTCGCTATGCAATATTCTTGGGCCTTGTGTCAGATGGATGCGAAGAATGCCTTTTTAAATGGTGATATATAGAAATAAGTTTACATGCTGCCTCCTCATGGTGTTCATACAAAAGAAAAGGTCTGCAGACTCAGGAAAGCCTTATAGACTAAAATAGTCACCCAAGGTGTGGTTCGACAGACTCCATTAGGCTACAATTCGGTTCGGATTCAAACAATTAAATGTTGATCATACATTGTTTGTTAAGTGAAAGAATGGTCAGGTTACAATACTTCTTGTATATGTTTTTTTCTTTTTTGAAAGTGGGTAGTGCCACAATTGTATTAACACAAAAAGAGTAAGGGATGTACAACTATGGTCAAGCATCTCCCAAAAAATCCCTATACAAATAGGTCACAGCAAGACGGTGCGGACCTCACTAGCCCCCCAACAAAACAAAAAGAGAGGAGTGGAGGGAATTCACATTACAAATCAACTCCGCCCATTTCCTCACTCTAGAAAAAATAAAAGAAACAATAGACTCTGGGGCTCTAGCCTCTCTTCTAAAAATCCTATTGTTTTGTTCACCCCTCAAGGACAAAAGAGTGGCATGAAGAATCAGCCACCACACAATCGCATCTTCTCTGAGGGGCCAAGACCTACCCCAAGTGTCGATGAGATGGCAAACCTCCAAATGGCGGGCAATGTGGCATCCAGTAGGCCTGTCAACGGAGTGGATACAAAGCGAATACATGGCTATCCGTATCCGCTCCGTTTTAAAATTCGAATTATCCGATTTTGATCTACTATCCGATGGATTATTATATTATTTATCTGCACTCAATTTGAACAAAATTTTTAAATTATTCGAATTATCTGCTCCGATTTCAAAATACTCCACAAGTTTAACATATTTTACATGAGATTGTTCTCAACTTTATTAAGATGATGAACAAGAATGAAAAAAATAATATTAAATAATATATATATTTCCTACCAATTTTTACACTTTACAGTATATTATTAAAAATATACATACCATATGATATATGATATTACAGACGGATATTTTACGAAACGAATAGTATAATATCTGTATCCGCTCCGACACAAATTCGAATATTATCCGTATCCGAAAAAATAAATACGAATTCGAATATTATCCACCAATACGGACTCGAATTCGAAGCGGATCTGAATAATATCCGGATCCGTTGACAAGCCTAGCATCTGGTCCTCGAGGCCAACACATCCCACACTTCCTACGAGTACAAGCAGCCTACAAACAGGTGATCCAGTTTCTCATCATCTTGCCTACACAAACAGCAAGTCAACTGGATGCTGGGGAGGAAACGAGCCAGCCGGTCGCGAGTAGAGAGCCTTCCGTGGGAAATCCTCCAAATGAGGATCTTCACCGTCAACGGGCTCCTAGGGCTCCAAATCTACGAGGCAAGACTATGACGCAACCCTCCGTCCAAACTAAAGGTGTAGACAGACCGAACCAAGAAAGACTCCTCCGTATTCCACCTCTAAGATCGCACATCCTCCGTGAAGGAATGCGCAGCAAAGTCAAGGAGGCGAAAAAGGAGGTCTTGGAACTCCTCTGTCTCTGTTGCTTGAGATCCCTCCTGAAAGTCGGCACCCAGGTGCCCCCATAAAGTTGAGGGTCAAAGGCACGGTCCACCGTTCCCAAAGAGTCAACAGCGACACCAAAGAGGTTGGGAAAAGATACCTCCAAAGAGAGCTCAACGCACCATCTGTCCTTCCAAAAAAGGCACATGTTGCCTTTCCCTAGTCGGACCCGAACGCTAGAGGAAATGATATCCTTGCAAGTCAAAATGCCACGTCAGATGGGGGGGTTGGGGATGTGGATGGAGAGTACTTCTTGTACATGTTGATGACATGATCATTATTTGGGATGATACAGCAGAAATCCATGGTTTGAAAGATGGGCTAGCTGCTGAATTTCAAGTCAAAGACCTAGGAGATTTGAAATATTTTCTAGGAATAGAAGTGGCTAGATCGTAGGAAGGAATATATATTTGTCAGAGAAAATTTGTTCTTGATTTACTAGCTGAAACAAAAAACTGGGATGTAATCCAATAGCTACTCCAATTGAGCTTAATCAGGGGTTAGTTGGCAAGCTTTTGTACCATTCCTTGACCCAACCAGAGATACGTTGTTGGTGTAGCAAGTTAGTATATGCATGCTCCTCGGACATCTCATATGAAAGTTGTGAAATGCATTCTGAGATACCTAGAATCTTGTCCAGAGAAAGGTACCATCTGAGCATTGAAGGATACACTAATGCCATGGATGGCAGTATCGGCCGAAACCGATACGTTTCGGCCCTCGGCCATACTCGACACGAAACCGGACCTGCTCACTGTAGTAGGTCCGAAACTTTAAAAAAAAATTGATTTCGGGCGAAATCGGTAGGTTTCGCCCGAAACCGTACGTGAACTCCCCCTGCCCCTCCCGCGCCCCCCCTGCTGCTGCTGCTGCCTACCCTGCGTGCTGCTGTTGTGCTACGTGGTGGTGCTACGAAGAAGGGCTGCTGGCAGCTGGCCTGTTGCTGTGCGGCTGTGTGCTGCGAAGGAGCTGTTGTGCTGGGGTTATTTTGTTGAGGTAAAATTAGGTTAATTGATAATGAAGCCCTAATTAGTTCAAAAAAATTGGGGCTTTTGTCTAATTCGCTTTGCTTAGGCTCTATTGAATCTCAATTAAGCTTCATTGTAGAATTTAGGGTGAGATCATGCTGGTAATTAATTTTTTTGAAGGGTGATTAAGGGTTACGCTAGTTAATTAAGGGTTAATTCGTTCAAAAAAATTAGAACTTTTGTCTAATTCGCTTTGCTTAGGCTCAATTGAAGCTCAATTAAGCTTCATTGTAGATTTTAGGGTGGGATCATACTGGTAATTAATTTTTTTGAAGGGTGATTAAAGGTTACGCTAGTTAATTAGGGGTTAATTCGTTCAAAAAAATTGGACTTTTGTCTAATTCGCTTTGCTTAGGCTCAATTGAAGCTCAATTAAGTTTCATTGTAGAATTTGGGGTGGGATCATGCTGGTAATTAATTTTTTTGAAGGGTGATTAAGAGTTACGCTAGTTAATTAAGGGTTAATTAGTTCATAAAAATTGGGGCTTTGTCTAATTCGCTTTGCTTAGGCTCAATTGAAGCTCAATTAAACTTCATTGAATAATTTGGGATGGGATCATGCAGGTAATTAAGTTTTATGAAGGGTGATTATGAGTTAATTGATAATTAAGCCCTAATTTTTTCATTGTACTTACCACTATTTGTCTTTCACTGTCTTAATGCAGCATCATGCCTAGACATGAACAAAATCAGGAGCAGCAAGGGCAGGAGGATCCGAGGTGGGCCCACATCTCTTTAGTTGATGCTAAGAGAAGAAAGGTGAAATGCAATTATTGTAGTAGGGAGATACATGGCGAAATTACTAGAGAAAAGTAACATTTGGCAGGGGTAAGAGGAGAGGTGAAACAATGTGACAGATGTCCCCGAGAGGTCCGAGAACAAATGTGACAGTGCCTTCTGGGCAAAAAGGAGAGGATGCAACAAAGGGCTGAAGATGAGGCTGAAATTGTTGAGGAGATTTCAGGCAGAAGGGTTAGGAGAGATGATGATGAGGAAGGCACGGAGGATTCAGATCTAGAGCAGACTGAAGCAAGGGAGCGTGAACAAGCCGCTCGAAGGAAAAGAAAGGCACCCATGGGCAGATTGATATGAGCCCGTTTTTGATGATGATGATGATAGAAGATGGGCAGAGGACATACTAGATGAAGATGAGCCAAGAGATCCAGAATTCAAAAGAGCAACAAAGAGGGCCAGAGAGACTCAAGTGCACCAGAGAAGGGACCCAGCTTTGTTTGTTGATGACACTAAACAACAGCCTGATTTTCAACCAGCTAGACACTCAGACTCAGATAGCAGGCCAATCACTCCTAGAATGGACAAGCCACATGCATCCTTAAGAAGAAGTACATCAGTGCATGGGCTAACTGAGAGGACAAGTGCTGCTGCTCGAGAGGACCCGGCAATTGAGCAGTTGAAGCAGATTTATGTGAGGCACACGCTAAGGGGAAAAGGATTCATGTCAAGGGTGACTGAAAAAATCACACCGAAACAGAAACAAGCATCTCCAAAGGCTAAAAGGCGACTGATTTCTGATGGTGATGATGATGATGATGATGATGATGATGATGATGATGATCCCAGTGCAGGTGCAGGTGCTGCAGGTGCTACTACTGGCGGTGGCACATATGGTGGTACTTCCTCCTTCCATGCAGACACAGGCAGAGGATACAGTCAAGGTGAGCGAGGATATGATTCACATAGTCAATATGGGCATCCATCAGGTGGCCAACAGGAGGCAGCCATTTATGGGTGGGGTCATAAACCATCATTCCAGTTCCATCCACATCCGTCGAGTTCCTCTTCTCTTCCTCAAGATTCTAATGCTGATTCTGGATTCGAAAAGACCCAACAACCTTACACTCCAAGAAGGATCCAAAGAGGGATGCAGGACTTGGCTACCTCATTATTTGATTATAGTGAAATACACAATACATGCAACCTAGTTATGGGTATCAACATCAAGGCCCAGACGATGAGGAAGAAGGTTCTTCTAGTTATTATCCATATTAGTGCATCATCACTTAGGTAAGGATCATGTTTATTGTACTGCTTGAACCTAGCCAATGTTTAATATGTAGTGAACAATATTAGTTTAACATTTTCAATGCTTACTTCATCATATTTATTGTACTGCTTGAAATTATTAATTTTCATGTTTATTGCACTTAATCCAATATCATTCTAATCAAATGGATGCCTAATGAATTTTTTGATTTTTATGTGATTATTTTATATTTTTCTATTTTTTTTCTATTTTTTTAGATTTATTTTGATTTTTTTATCCTTTTCGGCCGGTTTCGGCCGACCGACACCGATACCGATACGTTTCGATTTCGGACTCGGCCGAAATCGAGTCCAAAACCGAAACTGACAACCTTGACTAATGCAGATTAGGCAAGTTCTAAGGATGGTAACAGGTCAACAACTGGGTATTACATTCTGCTTGGGGCAAGGATGGCAGTGTCGGTTTCGGACTCGGTTTCGGCCGGGTCCGAAACCGATACGACTCGGTTTCGGTATCGGTTTCGGTTTCGGCCGAAACCGGATGAAACCAGTTAAAAAATTTGAAAAATTAATAATCCTGACCAGTTTCGGACCGAAACTGACCAGTTTCGGACCGAAACTCACCAGTTTCGGACCGAAACTGACCAGTTTCGTCCGAAACTATTTAAATAATATTTTTTTAATTGTTTCGGACCTGCTACAGTGTTTTGGTCCGGTTTCGGATCGGTACCGGCCGAAACCGATACGTTTCGGCCGAAACGTATCGGTTTCGGCCGAAACTGCCAACCATGGCTTGGGGGCAATCTAGTCACCTGAAGAAGCAAAAAGCAAACAATGTGTGTCAGGTCCAATGCTGAAGTAGAATACAGGGCAATCGCATATGGTCTCACTGAGTTATTATGGCTAAAGCTTCTTCTAAGTGATCTAGGAGTTTAGGTTGAGCTACCCATGAAGCTTTACTGTGATAATAAAGCAGCAACCAATATTGCTAATAATCAAGTGTAGCATGGCCGGACCAAACACATTGAAATTGACCGGCATTTTATCAGAGTTAGACCCTAGAGAGTTGTGCTTGCCATATGTGAGGTCTCGAGACAAGGTGGCAGATCTCTTCACCAAAGCATTGACTGAGTTTCAGTTTTACTTCAGCATTGAGCAAACTGAGCATGTGTGATATCTATGCTCAGCTTGAGGGGGAGTGTAGAAAAGTAAATGGCTAGGGGTAATTTGGACACGTTTCAAATTTTAAGTCTTTTAGGGATTGATTGTAATTTTTCCCTTTCTTTTATGCCTGCCTCTTTATGAAGGGTATTTTGTACTCTTATAATTTGAGAATCAATATAAAATCTGGGAAGAAGGATCAACCTGTGTGTGGCTGAGTTGAACTCTCCCTCTCCCTTTCTCAGCCTCTCTCTCCCTACCTCCGGTTCCTTTCTTTCTAATAACATATATATAGGGAGATGATAAATCTGCTGCCCCTCTTTGGAGCACTGGCAGCGGACTTCACCCTAAAAAAGAAAAAAATAAGGTGCCCAGGCACCATTCGATGGTGATTGAAAGGCGCCTAGGGAGCCCATGCACACACGAGTGCCAAGGTGCCCGGGTGAATCCAAGTGCCATGAACGGCACCACACTTCTTTCATTTTTTTTTAATTTTAACCCATGTTCCTCTTTACAATGTTTTTTAACCCTCTGCACCCTGCAGGACAACTTTTTAACGTGAGTAGCTTGATCCAAAGCCAGCGGTTGGTGCAGCCCGCTGCCAGCGCCAAGGATGTCAGTATCGGCCGAAACCGATCCGAAAACGGGCATACTCACTGTAGCAGGTCCGAAACTTAAAAAAAAAAGGTTTCGGGCGAAACCGGTATCCGTTTCGACCGAAACTTACATGTTTCGGTCCGAAAAAGGGGAGTTCACTTCGTTTCTCCCTCAGATCTGAGGGAGAAAACCGTGCCCCTACTGCTGGTGTTTTTTTCTGTTGCTGCTGCTAGCCTACTGCTGCAGCAGCCAGCCAGCCACCTGCTCCGCCCCTGCCTGCTGCTGGCCTGCTGCTGGCCTGCTGCTGCTGCCTGCCAGCCAACCAGCCAGCCCAGCCAGCCAAGCTGCTGCTGCTCCGACCAGCTGCTGTGTCTCCGACCCTGCTGCTCTGACCTACTGTGCAGCTGTGTGCTGCAAAGGAGCTGCTGTGTGCTGTGTAGGTTGAAATTTTTTTGTGTTGTAGGTTAATTTTTCAGTCTTTAAAAGTAGGTTAATTGATTCTGAAACCCTAATTAGTTCAAAAAAATTGGGGCTTTTGTGTAATTCGATTTGTTTAGGTTCAATTGAAGCTGAATTAAGCGTCATTAAAGAATTTGGGGTGGAATCATGTTGGTAATTGATTTTTTTTCCAAGAGTGATTAAGGGTTAATTGTTAATTAATGGTTAATTAGTTCATAAAATTTGGGACTTTTATCTAATTCGGTTTGCTTAGGCTCAATTGAGGCTCAATTAAGCTTCATTGAAGAATTTGGGGTGAGATCATGCTGGTAATTGATTTTTTTTCCAAGGGTGATTAAGGGTTAATTGCTAATTAAGGGTTAATTAGTTCATAAAATTTGGACCTTTTATCTAATTCGGTTTGCTTAGGCTCAATTGAGGCTCAATTAAGCTTCATTGAAGAATTTGGGGTGGGATCATGCTGGTAATTGATTTTTCCTAAGGGTGATTAAGAGATAATTGCTAATTAAGGGTTAATTCGTTCATAAAATTTGGTGCTTTTATCTAATTCGGTTTGATTAGGCTCAATTGAGGCTCAATTAAACTTCATTGAAGAATTTAGAGTGGGATCATGCTCGTAATTAATTTTTTTGAAGGGTGATTAAGGGTTAATTGATAATTAAGGGTTAAATTTTTAATTGTACTTATAACTTTTTGTGTATGAATGTCCTAATACAGCATTATGCCTAGACATGAACAAAGTCGGGAGCAGCAAGGGTAGGAGGATCCGGGGTGGGCCCACCTCTCTTTAGTTAATGCTGGGAGAAGAAAAGTGAAATGCAATTATTGTGGCAAGGAGATACATGGCGGAGTTACTAGAGGAAAACAACATTTGACAGGGGTAAGAGGAGAGGTGAAACAATGTGACAGATGTCCCTGAGAGGTCCGAGAACAAATGCGCCAGTGCCTTCTGGGCAAAAAGAAGAGGACGCAACAAAGGGCTGAAGATGAGACTGAAATTGCTGAGGAGATTTCAGGCAGGAGGGTTAGGAGGGATGATGATGAGGAAGGCACTGAAGATTCAGATCCAGAGCTGACTGAAACAAGGGAGCGTGAACAAGCTGCTCGAAAGAAAGGGAAGGCACCCATGGGTTCAGGGACCTACGAAAGTACAGCTGCACAACGTCCTGACATTAGTGCTGCCCCACAGACGCAGAGAACAGGCCCCATGGACAGCTATCTCCACAGAAGGCCCCATGTTACACAACCTAAAATCAAGTCTGTATTGAGAGGGGTAAAAAAATCAGCAGAAGTTGCAAGACATGCATTTAAAAGTATCTGCAAATGATTTTTTCATGCAAATGTCTTTGCACATGCAGCTGAAAGCGAATATTTCCAACCTATGTTAGATGCCATAGCAGATGCTAGCCCTGGCTTGAAGGCCCCATCACGTCGAGACATATACGGGTGTGGCCTTGAGGGAAAGGTTAAGGAGCTTTCTGACTGGGTTGAAAGCTTCAAGCATATATGGATGGAGAGAGGATGCACTATTATGTGTGATGGCTGGACTGGTACCACGAAGAAGTCCATGATTAATTTTTTGGTCTATTGCATCGAAGGTACAGTATTTGTAAAATCTGTAGATGCATCAAACTATATAAAAAATGCCAATTATTTGTTTCATTTGATGGATAACATGGTAGACCAAATTGGAGAGGACAATGTTGTCCAAGTAGTGACTGATAATGAAGCTAGTTATAAGACTGCAAGGAAGAAATTGATGCAGAAGCGCAGTCACTTATACTGGCTCCCATGTGTTGCACATTGTCTAGATTCGATTCTGGAAGACATTGGGAAGGACAATTATGTGAAGAAGGCAGTTGAAAGGGCACAAAGGATTACCCAGTATATTTATGGCCATCCTAGGATATTGAACATGTTCAGGGAGCATGCAAGTGGGGGGCGAGATATCATCCGTGCAGGGCTAATCAGATTTGCTTCAAATTTCACTTCTTTGGAGTCTTTGCACAGGTATAAGATTGAACTCAATTCTTACTTCTTTATCCTTATAGTTATGATCCGTATTTGATTCAAATTTCATTTCTTTGCACAGGTATAAGACTGAGCTGAAAGCTTTCATGTACCACAATGCCCTGCGGGAATACATCGACAAGTCTAATGTTGATGCTCAGATGAAATATTTGGATGTCTCCCACATCGTGGACGACAACAAATTCTGGGGCAGAGTGTCACGATACATGAAAGTAGTCACCCCCCTCGTGAAGATCTAAGAATGGTGGATGGCAATGAGAAGAATGATATGGGATATATGTATGAGGTCATGGACCGTGCCAAAATGGAGTTGCAGGAATCCCTTCCCAAAGAATATGCAAAGTGGTGGAAAATTATTTATCATAGATGGGACACCACATTACACCACGACTTGCATGCAGCTGGTGAGTGATTATTTGTATTGATACATTATTGTTTAGGTTACTTTATATGTAACATTTGGAAAATTATACACAAATCCAGGTTATTTCCTCAATCCTCGATTTATGTACGATGCCAATGCACATGTTGATGGCGAGGTGCTCCAAGGGACTTTAAAAGTCATTGGGCGTTTATCGAGGACATCAGAAAAGAGACTTCAGGCGGAAGTAGAGGTTGGCCTTTTTGATTTCATGAATAAGACGTATAGAATTTACTTAAGTAGTTATGCTAATCTATTACTTTATTTTTGTAGATGAACTACTATAGAATGAGAACTGGGACGTATTCTGACTCCCAATTGCAATACGCAGTGGGAAGAGTGAGCCCAGATATAAGGTTATCTTTGTGCTTTCTTTGCAATTACATCACGGAGAATTGATTTTTATTTACAACTTATATTTATTTGTTTATGGTTGGTGGAACAGTTGACTGGTGGGTAATGGTGAATAATAGAGATTTGGGCAGTTCTGCATTGACTTTCATTGCAATCAGAGTGTTTGAGTCAAATCACATCAGCAAGCCAATGTGAAAGAAATTGGAGCACGTTCAGCCTTATACACTCAAAGGTTCGCAATCGGCTAAAGGATGAACGGTTAAACAAATTAGTTTACTGCCACTACAATATGAGGTTGAGAATAAAAAATATGAAGTTGAGACAACAGCTGCGGGACAAACGCGTTGCTGAAGGTGCCACTGCAGAAATTGATGTGGATGCCTTATTTGATGATGATGATAATCCCTTGCAGTCTTGGGTGGAGACACGAGTGCAGGTTGATGAGCCCATTTTTGATATTGATGATACAACATGGGCAGAGGGCATACTAGATGAAGATGAGACAAGAGATCCCGAATTCAGAAGAAAAACAAAGAGGGCCAGAGATACTCATGTGCACCAGAGAAGGGACCCACCTGGGGTTGTTGATGACACTGAGGAGCAGCCTAATTTTCAACCAACTAGACACTCAGACTCAGATAGGAGGCCAGTGACTCCTAGAATGGACAAGCCACCTGTATCCTTAAGAAGAAGTACATCAGTGCATGGGCTAATTGAGAGGACAAGTGCTGCTGCTCGAGAGGACCCTGCAATTGAGTAGTTGAAGCAGATTTATCATTTATCTGAAGCACACGCCAAGGGGAAAAGGATTAATGTCAAGGGTGATTGAAGAAACCACACCAAAACAGAAAAAAGCATCCCCAAACGCTAAAAAGCGACTGGTTTCGGTTGGGTCTGATGATGATGATGATAATTCCCAGTGCAGCTGCAGGTGCTACAGGGGATGCATGTGCTACTATTGGCGGTGCTGGTGGTCCTTCCTCCTTCCACGCAGACACAGGCAGAGGATACAGTCAGGGTGAGCGAGGACATGATTCACAGAGTCAATATGGGCATCCATCAGGTTATGGAGGTGGCCAATAGGAGGCAGCCATTTATGGGTGGGGTCATGGACCAGCATTCCAGTTCTATCCACATCCGACCAGTTCCTCTTCTCTTCCTCAAGATTCTTATGCTGATACTGGATTCCAATCAAGCCAACCAAACACTCCAAGAGGGATCCAAAGAGGGATGCAGGACTTGGCTATCTCATTGTTTGGTTATAGTGAATATAGACCATACATGCAACCTTCTTATGAGTATGAACATGAAAAGCCAGACGATGAGGGAGAAGGTTCTTCTAGTTATTATCCATATTAGTGCATCATCATTTAGGTGAGGATCACGTTTATTGTACAGTTTGAACCTATTTCATGTTTAATATGTACGCAATATTTTTGTTTAATAACTTCAAGAAGTGAACCCATTAGTCTTCTTGTTTAATGCACTTAATCCTATTTCATGTTTATTCCCCTGTGCTTGAACCTAATTCATGTTTAGTATGTACTCAAGAATATTAGTTTAACATGTTCAATGTTTGAACTTCAATACCTACTTCATGTTTATTGCACTTAATCTAAGTTCTTTACAATCAAATGCATGTCTAATGAATTTTATGAATTTTATGTGATTATTCATATTTTTCTGAATTATTTCTTATTTTGTAGACTTATTTTGATTTTTTTGAAGCTTTTCAATGGGTTTCGGCCTGTTTCGGTTTCGGACTCGGCCGAAACCAAGTCCGAAACCGATACTGACTTCCATGGCCAGCGCCCCAAAGGCAGGCAGCGGACTGTATCATATAGTGTTAAAAAGATGCATTTCCAAATCAGTTCTCATTTTTTTGAAAGAAATGTTGAATGGATTTAGGATTTCAACTTGCCCACCCCACTAAACAAACACCACTGGTTTGTATTGGGCCACCTCTGCTACATTGAGAATAATAATCATACCTAAGGGAGTAAAATTTTCCTGTCCAATGAAAAGACCAAACACTTTTTTTTGAAAGTGGCAAACCCACAATTTATTGAATAAAGGAAACAACATAAACAGAATGCAAGGAAAGGGATCCCACTAGGGGCACAGAAGACACTACACAAAGGAAAAGAAAAACAAGACCAGGCATACTATGGAGATGATAGATGCAAAACTACAGTGAAAAAATAGACATTAAAATGCCACAAAAGGAGCCGAAAACCCAAGGAGAGCAGTATGTGACAAAGTCCTTCCACTGTGCCATTTTTTGCAGAAAAACAGAGTTCCATACTGGCTAGCTGTCCTTAACGGAGGACCAATCCTGAATAAACCTCTCTGCTCTCCTCAAGATGTCACAGGGACTATTCCATTTCTACCTGAACATTCTGCTATTCCAATCTCCCCATTCAGCCCAAGAACAGCATAAGGAACAGTTAACCATAGCTTCTTAAAGTTTTTGCCAGGGCATCGCTTCCTCCATCCATGCAGAAGCTGGAGCATGTCAGAAGGTTCCCACCAATGGATGCCAAAAGCCTTCGTAAGAAAAACCCAAATGAATCTGCTAAGACCACATCGAAGAAAAAAGTGTCTAATAGACTTACAGCACAGAATGGGCACCTCTGCTTAATGTCTGGAAAAAAGATTTCTTAACCTGTCTCCAGTTGGGAGTCTTCCCACCAACAACTTCCAAGAGAAGATTTTGATCTTCGTAGGAACCTTAGCATCCCAAATCAATTTATTCCAAGTGACTCTGCAACCACCATCCTGAAGAAATGACACACAGGATTTCACTGAGAATAAACCATCCTTCTCCCACCTCCAAGTCCTGGAACCTGACCTGCTAATTTTTAAGTATGTTGCTATCCAGGCAGTGGACAGGGGAGCAAACACCTTGGTCATTTGTATAGCCTTCTAACTAGTGTCATTTATAGAGTTTCTACATCTCCAAGCCTCCATTTTTGTGAAAATTATCCATACTAGAAACAACAACAAATTCATAATACATTGATTAAAAAGCAATTATGAACATGCAAGTTCTAGTAAACATCCAGAGTCAAATGTGAGAAAACCCAGGAAGCAAGATTTAATTGCTAAAGGAATCAATAAACTATTTTTGTTGGTGACTAATGAAGCTGCTAGATGCCTCTCTTGTGTTCTGTAAATTATCACTCACATTTTCACATCTCAACCAATCAGATTTTCATCTCCCAATAAATCAGATTTTTTTTCACATCTCAACCAATCAGATTTTCATCTCCCAATAAATCAGATTTTCATTGGGTTCTACCTAACGACTGGTTTACAATCAGCAAACAGCCATCACTACAAAATGGTGTACATTAAAATGCAAGGAGACAAACAGACATTATAAAAAGATGGGTTCAAAACTTAATATTACTTATGTCCTTAAGGAATGTATGGTAGCATAGTAACACCCCACCCCCAACACACACATGCACACACACAAAAACTAACAGCACTTACCATGCAGCAAGGATGGCCTCCTCCCCCCTTTGGATGTACACCAACACAGGATCTTCTTCTGGGGTGAGGCAGGTGAAGAAAGTACAAGCCAGTGTCTTAGACATGGACTGGACTGACCAGTTCAATCGGTTGACCTATAAACCAGTCCTTTCCAGCCAAGGTAAAGCATAAACCAGCTGGTTAATAGAAAGTGTGTTTCTTCTAATTTTCCCTACTTTTCAATGAATGTCATTGCAGTTAGGTTTGAACTTGGGACCTGCTATCCAAATGATAAGCAAATAACCACTAAGAAAAAAGCAACAATATATATGTACATAGACACATAGAGTGAAAGAGAGGATGGTTCCAGAACTTTATTAAATGCCAAAAAGGGAAGTGTACAAAATGGTCAATACATCACCAAAACTGAGTCAAGCCAAATGGACAACCCAATGGGCCTTGACCATTTTTTTCTTTTTCTTAACAATTCATCATCATTGATATCATTCAAGTTCCAACTGACTCAGGTCAGGGAAATGGATCCTATTCCAACATTCCACTTTATCATACATCAAATTTGTATATATGAAACCACCAATTTCTTCATCGTGTCTCCATCTAAGCTCTCTGGTCTTCCTCCTCACATTTTAGAACCCTTACAAACTAGTACTCATATGAAACTTCTATGCACATGACCAAGCGATGTCCATAAACTTTATCCCCCATTGTGGGTACTCCTACCTCGTAGCGGATACTCACAAGCAACTCCAATGCCTATATTAACTTTTGGCATATTGGTTGGTGGTTCAGCTCAATAACATGGTGAGCCTGTTTGCTATTGGTTTTTCCCCATTTGGGCCCTTGGTTTCAGCCGTACTGCTTGCCTTGCAGCTTACTTGGGTCCATTGTGAAGGGGGTGCATTGGAGAAGGCATTTATATACATGCTGGAATCTGGATATTCATGAGCTATTCCATGCCTCTATTAAACCTGGGCTTCTTCATCTGCAATCTCAAGTTTGGAGCCAGGAATTCATGGTTTAGTAATAGATTTGACATTCAAACCTTGTCTTCCCACACATCAACCTAAGTATTCTCATTCCACCCTCTCCCATCTACTCAGCAGGGTAACTTGTCTTAGAAGCCCAAAAGCAGGTGATTGTCATTTTATAGAACTTCCTCTTCCATCTGATCGGCATAAGATGAGCACAGAGCACTTCAGAAACTATCCTTCATTTTAAACAAACAATTATAATATTGTGAATTATATCGCCCTTTGAATTTTCATCTGCTTCAATTACCAAACCTAAATACTTGAAATGGTCTTTTAAAGCTCTGTATTTATCTTCTAACTAGCAAGTCCTTGGTTTCCTACTAAAATTAACATCATATGTTCTAATTTGGCCTGCCGACCTCAAAATGCTTAGATCCTAAGGTATCCTTCCGTAATCCAGATTAAGACTTTATTCCGTAATCAAGATTAAGACTTTATTATGTCCATTCTCACATATGACCTCTCAATCTTTCAGAACGAGCACGTCAAACATCAAATTCCTAATGGAATTTTTCTTCTACATCAGCACCCGGTCAAGTTGGTATTAAAAGAAGATCACATGGATTTCTCATGTTTGAATTTTTGTTGCAAATAATCATCTGAATTTGCATAATGCAGATAAGAGTGGTATCCATGTTTGAAACATCATTTAAACATCCCACAAAAGTTTGGAAGGTGGACTAGATGTTTCTTGAAAGAAATATGGATATAACAGTTTTTGGAAAGTAATATGGATCTAAACTTGAACAATAATAACCAAAATGAGACACTCATCTCAATTTCAAAAGTCCTCTGGTGCTCAAAAAGCAAACAAACATGAGGAATAATGTCATAGAAGTGAGTATGCCATCCGTCAGTATGTTATCTCAGTAAATAAGAGCAAAGGAATATCGAGACATTTGTTAAAAGAAGGATAGCAGGTTCATCATAAAGCTGATTACCCAGTTATAAGAACAAAAAACATACTGACAAAAAGGAGTGGTCCCTGAACCTAGACATGAATTCTGGACTAAAATTGACAAGCATATCAAGCTATCAACTTTCCAAAATAGAAGTCATAAGTCCAGGTAATTCTTGTTTTTTTTAAAGTGAGGTAATTATTGTTAAGAGTTAAAGGAAAAAAGGCAATGAAATAATGGAAAATACAGGAAATGGTATACATTTTCAGTGATGTACTTTAAAAAAAAAGTTGGAGTTCTATATTAGCTTTATAGTTCACCAGGAGTTTTTTTTTCTGAGAAACCTTACCTTCTCTACAATCTTCATAAAGTATCAAGTAAGGATACGGCAATGCTTACCCATAGTAACAGTATAGGAACAGGTCCCTTGGTTGATCAACCTCATATATATCTTCTTCAAGTATGCTTAAGCCAGCTTTGTAGCACTTTGATAGTAAACAAAGAAGCAGAAAGTCTGAATGTAAACTAGTCAAATGCTCAGAAGATGATTGAAGTTTACGAACAGCTGTTCTTAGGGGAGCAACTCCTTGAATGGGCACTTGAAATTGCATTACTTGATCCTTCAATCTCTTGCAAACAGATATAACTGCAAATATATGTCAGAAATATTCCACAGAGTTAGCGAATGTTGAGAGCTTATCCTAAGTAGAGGATAAAGAAACAAAAAGAATGTACAGAAGCCGAAAAATAAGTAGCCATAGAATTCCGAGCATATCAAAGCAAATGTACTCCATACATTTCTCAGGGGCCAAGCGTATCTGCTCTGCCAAACAGGCATCGATAAACCCAACCACAAATTGAAGGTACTCACTAGCCTGCTCTACTGAAATTGGGACAGAAGAATATGCCTCCCTGCAGAAACATACAGAAGTTATGACCTCATCTAGAACAACAAATGCTAGATGTGTGAATTTTCTGCAATTTAACAATCAGCAAAAAGCTAGAAGTAACTGAAAATGACAAACAAGAATTAGCAATTTAAAAGCTGATTTTTGGAGGACTGTTGCATAAACATTAACACAAAACAACAACCTTCGCTGATCATGAAACTTGTCCTTACATAAAGCAAATCATCTACAAAAAAACTGAAATAATTATGAAACAAAATCAAGCATAACACTAAAAATTTCTTGTCATTCATCATCATCCAATCCTTATCCCAAATATCTGTGGTTGGCCATACAAATCTTGTTGCACCATTTTAATCTATCCAATGTTGTACTTGTATTTACGCATAGGAAGGTCAATTCTTTTCTTACTACACCCAATAATCACATTTTATCTTTATTCGAGTTCTTTTACCCTCCACTTAAATTTGATCACACCTCCTAACAGGTGCTGAACTTGGATGTTGGTGCACATACGAAAACCATCTAAAGCCTATTTTTCTCCAAGCTTAATGTCAACAGGGGCTACACCCAATTCTCCATCTATATGTTCATTTTGAATCTTATTCTTTCTCATCTTACTGCACATCTATCTCAACATCCTCATCTTTAATACTTGCATGTGTCTTTTTCTTGTAACCCAACAGTCACTCCCAAACAACAGGTCTTAGCGCAGTTCTATAGAACTTTCTTTGAGCATAAGGGAACTCGTCAATCACAGAGGACTCTAGAGGCACTTCACTCCAACCAGCCTACCTTAATCATATGCATGATGTCCTCTTGGATCTCTCCATTCTCTTGACTAAAGAACCTAAACATCAAAAGTTGCTACATCTAGGAAACAACTTGGCCTTGTTCACAACAAAATACTCTTGGCCTCTTCTCCTCCTACTACTAAAATTACACTCCACATGTTCTGACTTAATTTTACTTATCCTAAAACCTTTGGATTCCAAAGCATCTCTCCACCATTCTAACTTATCGTTCAAATCCTTGGGAACAATTAAAATAATATCATTTGCAAATAACACACAGTAAGGGATACATCATGTATATGCATTGTCAGTTCGTCTATAACCAACACAAAAGGACAATGACTTAGTTCTGACTTCAGACATTTGATGTAACTCCTATAGTCATTGGAGGCTCAAATGTCACTTAACGATAGTCCTCACACCAAGGTTTAAAAGCCATTTACCGGACCGGAACCGGTTGGGGCCGATTCTTGTTCCCCTTCCAAGGCCATTTCTGGCTGGTTTTCTCCCTATTGGAACCAGACCAATTCCAGCTGGTTCCAGTCTGGTTTGGCCGGTTTTTAGTACCATGCCTCATGCTAGTAGAAGCCCTCCTTTATCATCCAAAATCCACCTAAATAGCTCTCTTCGTACTCAATCATAGGCCTTATCTGGATCAGTGAAAAACACGTGATCTCGCCTCCTCTCTATATATCTCCCCATCATCTGCCTCAATAAGAAAATAGCTGCTGTAGTAGACCTACACAGCATGAATTTAAACTGATTTCAGAAACGCTAGTTTCTTTTTGAAAGTGGGTAATACCACTATTGTATAAAATTCAAAAAGGGGGATGTACAAGTGTAGACAATGAGTTCACAAAAATCCCTATACAGCCAAAAAAAGAACCCACACCAAGGTGGTGTGACCCCCCTCTAACCCTCCAGCAAAGCCAAAATAGAGGAAATGGTAGGGTTAACATTACATAAATACATCGCCCATTCTTTCACTCTCTCACAAACAAAGGACACAAGGCCTCCCACCGCTCTCCCTTCCCTTCTGAAGACTCTATTGTTCCTCTCACCCCAAAGAGCCCATAAAGCGGCGTGAAGAGCTGGTAGGGTTAACATTACGTAAATACATACAAGCCTAAGATGCTTATTTACTACTCTTTCCCAAAGTTTCATAATATATCAAGTTTAATACCATGAAAGTTTTGCAATTTACATATCCCCTTTGCTTTTAAAGAAAGGAACTATGATCATCCTGCTCTCTTTTTCAAAATCTTACTAAAAAGCTAGATCAATAAATTAATACCATCATCACCTAAAATCTTCCAAACTTTAATAGCAAGTGGTCCAAGCACTCTTCACCCTCGTCACACAAGTAGCAGGCATCCCTCAAATCCACCATAAAGATGGCTATCTATCACAAATGGCCATACAAGTATGTACAATTCTCCATACGAGGAATTTAACATTCAATGGGCTATGAGGGCTCCACATGTGATGGAAAAGGGCCATCCTCAAGCCACAATCAACAATCATCCTACAGGCAGAGACATACTGTGAAGTGTGAACCTCCCATCTCTCTCCTCTGTCTTAGTACAGCACATGGCCCAGGATAGATAAGAGCTCACCTAGTTGATTGATCTTCCCATCATGAATGCTTCTTCAAAATGTCCGTGCCCAGTCTCCCCGTCTACTACTCTAATCAAATATATCAACTATAACCCCATTAGAAGCACGTGAAATAGTAAAAAGAATAGGAAAGACTTTTGCCTAGTGTCTGCCTCCTCACCACCTATCATGCCAAAAGAGGATCATGTCTCTGGCACCGAGAGAGAAGGTTACTGCTGAATGTACCACCTGTCTTGCACTAAGAATACACATCCAAAGATGTGAAACATAGGTAGAGATGATAGGTGGCATGACAATGCATCATATCTAGATCACCTATACCACTCTTAAGTAATGACCTCAGTCCACAAACCACCTTCTTGTGTCCCCAAATTCCAAAACCATTTGCTCATCTTGCACTTGGTTGAAATCACTCGGTTGAAATCTCATAGATTTCTAATACCTAGTCCTCCTTCCTTGCTTTGACAGATTCTCACCAAACAGATTATCATGCCATCTCCTGCACCTAGACTACCATGCTACAAGAATGAAGCCAGAAAGAATCCATCCTCTTAGCCATAACCACTAGATCCAGAACAAGGCCGGGAAGTACGTAGTACATAGACAAAGAAGCTGTTTCCACCTTGCATATATATCTTCTCATCCAGCCAGTCTATGGTCCATCAGCTGTACAAGCCCTTCCCAGTCCCTGGCACGAATGACTCCAACAGAGAGAGGGAGACCAAGACAATTAATGAGAAATGCACCTATTCCACATCCTAGGAACCTTGCAACCCCCTCCACTAGGGCTTGCTCCACATAACCCCAATACCGAGCCCTTCCCAAAATTTAGCTTCAGCTCAAAAGCCTCTTCTAAGGAGCCTAACATCCGCCTTAAAGCAAATTGGCATTCCTTATTTTTGGTCGTGTAAAAGATAGTCATCAACATATTGTAGGTGAGTGACATGCAAATTGTGTCCAAAGGTAGAGAACCCTCCGATGAACCCAGCACTCTTGGCCCTATCCCACATCCTACTCATCACCGATGTCACTAAAGCAAAGACAACGTGTGAGATAAGATCCCCTTGTCACAAACCCCAACCAATATGAAAAAAGGCAATAGGTTGCTATTGACAAGAATAGCAAATCTGCCAGAAAAGATACAAGTTCTGATCCAATCAACCTATCAATCAGGAAATCCCATCTGGCTCAAGACTTCAAACAAGCAGTCCCATCCAATTCTCTCATATGCCTTCTCAAAATCCAACTTGATCACCAACCCCTTCCTATGTAAGCATTTCATAGGATAGACACATTCCTTAGCCTTAGCATGCCTTGAATGAAAGCATTCCAGTTCCAACCAACCAAGTTCTCTATTACAATCTCTAACTTGCTAGCAAGCATTGGCGATGATCATGCAAGTCTCATTCAAGAGACTAATAGGTCTGAACTCTTGCAAGCATTCTGTATCTTTCTACTTTGGGATAAGAACCAAGAAGGTTTTGTTTATTCCTTCAAGGCCCCAACAAGGGGACGGTGCCCTCCATTTGACCCCCATGGGACCTGACCGCACAAGTCGATCCGCAATGCAAGGCTGAGTCTATGTGAATTTAATAGATTCTTAATTTATTTCTCACATCTAAATGGATGAATTTACTAATCTGATTGATTTTATATGGGTGTTGTTGAGATATTATATAAATATATTATTTAATATATTTAATAAATGTCGCCTCAAACGCCTAGGCCATTGCCTAGGCATTTGAGGTGACCCCCTGATCACCTTGGGCAGTTCTCGCCTCTGACTACGTAGATGTTAGTAGTGTACCACATGCCTCCCAATGTCCTTCAGAGTTAGCAGAGTCTCACCATCTTCAAGCATTTAGTCACATTTCTTATCCCTTCGTATGATGTCATCCTATGAAAATAGGCAATGTTTTGGTCTCCTCTCACCTACCTAACCATTGCTTCCAGAAGATCTCTTGCTTGAGAAGGATTTCTTCATACTCTGCCTTAAGCTCTTGCCTTCTCTGTGTCCCCTTCTCTAAGCATGCATGATTCTTCCATGACATCTAGCTCTTCATTCCGTTCAAGCAGCTGATGTTTCTCTTCTTTCCCTGGGAGATCCCTATCAGCTTCCCACTTGATTAATGTATGTCCCAGGTTCCTCGGCCTTCAGATCAGACTGGACATAGGAGAGTCCACATAAGGGACCTCTGCCTATGCTTCCATGATAATTTGACTGACTTCTTCCTCTTTGAAGCAGAATTTCTCCAACATAAAGGTCGGCCTAGCTTTCACCCTTCCACCAGTCATAAGAAGAATGGACATGTGTTTTGAATGCAGTATCACCAAGAACTCTGCATTTAACCTGGGGAAGCACTCCTACCCATCCACAGCAACAGGAAATCTGTCCAGGCTAGAGAGGGACAGATCTTCCTTAAGTTTAGACCAAGCAAATAGAGCACTGGTTGTAGGAATGTCCATCAAAACTGCCTCTACAGTGAAAAGATTGAAATCCTCCACTTTCATCTCATAAATGGCAGCAAAACTCTCAGATTTGGATGTCATAGCATTGAAATCGTCTCCAAGATACCAAGGTCTGCCAACTCCTTGATGAATCGAGAGTAAATCCTACCACAAAAGCCTCTTCTCTTCCGTGAATGAAGGACCATACATGCTGGAGAAGTCACAGACAAAACCGTCGTCCACACTCTGAATTGTGAGTGTCATAGCATGCCTCTCCACCCTCCTGCACTACTGGATCTCTCAGACCAAAGCTCATTCCAAAGAATCACAATGCCCCAGAAGCCCCTTCCACATGGGACTCCACCATTTGGGCAATCTGCTACACTCCGGTTCCCTAACCAATCCTCCCCAATCATCTTGCACTTGGGCTCCTGAACCGACAGCAGAATTCTTTCAACTAAATAGTGTTCATTCATAAAGGAAAAGATTGGCCAATGCCCTGAGACCACAAAAGGGAAGTTCCCTGTCTCTGGAAGTCCAAGCCTCCTAGGAATCATGGTATTAAAAACCAGCCAAACAAGATTGGAACCAGTCTGGTTCCAGTGGGCGGTTTTAGGCCAGACCAACCAGTTTTGGCCAAAACCAGCCTTGGAACAGGAAGAGGAACCAGCCAGGACTGTTCTTGTTCCCAAAATTGGGTTTTAATTCCTTGATAGGGATTAATGACGAAAGCTTCATTAAGTCTCAAAGCATCTGTAAACCTTGAAGAAACCAAAATAATGAGGGGGGAAAAGCATTCAACAGTTTTTAGAGAACATTTTCTCTTTTTACAAGTTAATGAATGTATAGCAGGTTCACTGTGTTGGCATCATATACAACAAGTACACACAGACGTGAAAGATTACATTCTACAGTAGATGAAACATTGTAGAGAGTACGTGTCAGAAAAGATTGAATGAAGGCCCAAAGTAGACTGAATAGAAGACAATGATATTGGGCATGTGCTGTGTGTGAAGAAGGTAGAGCACATTGAACAGCCTATTGTGTCATGTGATTTTAGCAGAGGCACTACAAGATGACTGAGATGCAAAATATTTTTTTTGCTTCCTTGCAAGAAATATCGGAACTTCTGAACTAGTCCATTGGACTTCCAGAAAATGGCCACATGGGCATCTGGTCATGTTACCATTGTGTTGAAGTGCATGACCAACAGCATATGGTGGCAGGGTGGGGTATGCTGATGCCTCATTCTCACTTACAAGATGATAATCTTCTTGTTCCCTTTTCTTGATTTTCTTCATCTAAATGAATGCATCCTCACCCTTTACTGCAAAATTAATAGATTATATTCGGAACCCCCATTGCTTCATTCAGCACGGCATGCTGGGATATGGGGGACTTCCCTTCCTACAATAAAATGTATACATCTCAGGAATACAAGGGAGCTTTAAAAAACCAAGTGACATGGTCAAAATAATTATCAAAACTAATTCCAATTTACCTTCTGCAAGTTGTTTCGATATTATACATTTGACTTGATAAATAATTTGGTTTTGGTGTGACTTTTGCAAGCATATCAAAATTGAAAGCTAAGCATTTCACTTCAATTTTTTTGTCTTTTCCAGCACCGGTTGAGAAAAGAAAACAATAAATTACATAGCCAACGTATGTAAAGCAAGAGAAAACACCAACAAGTATCTGGGAATACTCATGACTCCTTGCAGAGTTCTTCATACACAAAACAACAAAAGCACAAAGAAAGTTTAAGACATAACACGAATATACAATAAAGCGGCGCCTACAATGCACATTTCAAGACTTACGCAATGAAAAATACTTCGATGGGCTGAAAGACGAACAGCCAAAGTTCCGGTAGGACCTACTCTAGCCTATTAGAACAAAAATGAACCAACAACACCGGGCATCTAAAATGATTAGAAAAATAAATAATGAAAATAATAAACATTCGTCTAACATTGACACCCAAACAGACAACAGAAACGAATAGATGGACAACGCAACTAGAACGGCAAAGGAGTAGCATGATATTATGAACGGCAAAGGAGTAGCATGATATTAGAGGCCAGCAGACGCAAAAGACGAAAGAAGCGCAACAGGGAACGCTGAGCACGGTGAAGACGAAAGCGAATCCATAACAAAAAGAGCGGGTATCAGAGAACATTGCTTTGGGCTGGGGGGGAGAGGGGGAGAGCCCTCACAGGAAATAGAGGTAGCCCAGGGAGTGCTTCGACGGGTCCATCTGCTCCAGGAAGAGGGACAGGCGAGACGCCTGCGACTGGAGGGAGTCCTCCGCCTGTTTCAGCAGGGAGTGGAGATGGGAGACCTCCTCGGAGCTTCCCGACAGCGCCTGGATGTGCGCTACCAGCGCCTCTAGCGACTCCATCTCTGAGCGAGCGGGAGGACGGACACACACACACAGAGAGAGAGAGAGAGAGAGCGCTCTGTGATCAGCCTGCTTTTGGGGGTTGGTTTTTCTGCTAGGAAACTGGAAAAGGCCACAGGGAATCCGACGGGGCGTGTTACGGTTGATACAATCCCGTTTGCCGCCGATCCGGTTGGGTTGTGGGGGAGCTTAGCTTACCCGACTTCAAGTTTTATTTCCTCTCTATTTTTCACTTAATAAATTGTAGATATGAAACACAAGGAGCAGCTGATAGTTTATAGGAAACAGAGAGTGTTCCCCTAACAATTTTATGAGTCAGAAACAGAAGTTGTTGCTTCCACGTTGGTTTATCCATCTCGGCGTTTTCTTTTTTGATAAATTAAATATTATTATATGCATGTACATATATGTACATATATTATTCTATATACTATATATAAGTTGTTAATAATATATATATTGTTGAGGAGGGTAAAATCACATGGCCCATCGACACCAGGCCCGCATCGGCCTAAGGTCTGCATCACGCGTGACGGACCCCCGACGACCACGGCCCACGGCAAGCAGCCCAAAGGGACCGCCCATCGGAATCTCCAGCTCACGACGGGCATCAACCCAGGCGAAATGGACGCCAGACAACCCTCCTACGACTGAACGTTACCCCCTACGACGTCGGCCTCAACTCCACTAAAGGCAAGCACGCCTTACAGGAGCCGTAAGACTCGCCTAAGAGCCACCCGACTCCAGAGGAACGGTGTGACGACCCAAGATCCGGATACCGGGAAGAGTCCAATACCGTTCGAATCCTAGCCGCCGCCCACAAACCAGGAGAGTTCGGAAGGGCTAAAAGGAGTGTGGAGGTACAAAGAAATAGGAAATAAGGCAGGACAATTCAACAATTAACAGAAGTAAATAAACAACTACTACAACAGCAGAGTCCAGTACAACAAACGTACAATCTAAAGCAGTAAAACATACCACATGTCAAGTGAACACTCGGCTCGGCGAGCTGACAACTAAGAACCTCTGCACCGCATCCTCGAACCTCGAGGAAGAACCGCCGCACCTGAAAAGCAGGGGTGAGCCTCCTATCACTGGTCCAGTAGAGATCCCGTGGAACCCCAACTGAGAACAACGGCGGCACGGAAAGCAGTAACTACAAGAACAACAGTAACAATAGGAACAGTAAACTCGGTGGCCGGTCGAAACTCGGCACTACAACTACTCATACTGTACCGGTCAAGCAGAAAGAGAAGTCCCGATCTCACAGTCGGGAACCAGACCACACTAGCACCGCTTACCGAAGTAAAACCCACGGCAACCTTGCCGCAGAGGCCTGTCTCCCAGGACAAGACCAACCTGGACACACTGTCCAAGGTGCAACCCCGACCACCTGGTCGCGGGCGCCGCACAACAAGATGCAACCTCGGTAAAGCTACTAGCACTCTAGTCATTATCTCGGAAACACCAGACAGTCCAGAAAATCACGTCTCGCATACAGGAAATGGAACCCGAACACAGGAGAGTCACGTCTCACGTGACAGGAGTACCTGCCCACCAGAAGTAAGGCCGGACGCATCCACTGACGACTTAGACTGCGCCTCAGGTGTCTCCCTCCGGCCCAGCGGGAACTGAGACACCGTACAAGTAACCACAGAACAAGCGACTAGCTGGGGTCGCGCTGGCCGGTGCGTGTCCACTGCCCCCAACCACGTGTGCACACACAGACCACACGTCCTAGGTCTGGCCCTCTGACTGGTTTTCCCCTCAGTCGGACTCTGGCATCAAACGTGAGGCCCGACGGTAACCAGCCTAAAAACCGTCTCTCAGGGTAGCCTCGCCACCACTCCCTGGTGGGACCACTCGCGTGTCGGAAGTCTACGACTAGTGGGGAGTCACTGATGTGACCACTCTCCAAAGAGAAGCTCCGAGAACCACACACGCACCTTGCGTAAAAGTCAAGAAGAACCAAGTGGCGACGAGCCACTTAACTCTGGACAGTCCTCTAGACTCACTAAATCTAACGGTCCTTGAGTCACAAGACTCCGGGTCAAGACCGTTGTACGCAACAGCACAAGGCCGTCAATCTAGCCTAATCCCTAGGTCTAAAGCACGGAAGCACGAATATCGAGGTAGTTCACGAGCCGTCGAGACCATTCCCTCGGGAAGGGAACTGAGAAGCTTTCCAGCCCCAGACAGGGCAACTGTACTCACAGTCCAAGGCCACACACATGGCCCACACGGAAAGCACAGAAGCACGATTCCCAAGGCAACACACAAGCCGCCACGCCGATAACTGGACTCGTAGTCCAAGGCCAAACACATGGCCCACTCAGGAATCTTCTTCCAAGAAAACTCACGACATGCGGGGGAGACCCCACCGCACACACACTGATACACGGAGACTCAATCGAGCGTAACACAAAAGCCCGGAACACGCGGGGTCACCCGGACTCACCACACCTACGGGCACGCTAATCAAGATAACATGGTACCTCCCGACACCCCAGAAACATGGACACAGAACCCACGAGGTGTTCGGGACACTCACAAGGCCGAAGTTCGACCATTGGATCACAATCGGGTCGACCGGAGACCAATTGCACGCGAACGGAACACATTAGCCTTGAAATCCAGAGAGGCACAGTCACGGTCCACAGTGGACCGTGACTACAAGAACACGGTCACCTCATGACCGCGACTACATGAACACGGTCACCTTGTGACTGCGACTATCATGACACAGAACGGTGGTAGCGGTCACCTATAGACCACGACTTGACGGTCACGGTCGCCTGCAGACCGCAACTGTTCTATAGCAGTCTGTCGCAAGACCGCGACTCTTGCTGAGCTTCTCGACCAGAACACGGTCCAGTCTAGACCGCGAAAAGGTAAACGTGGTTCTCCTAAGACCGCGACCAATGAACGCGGTTACTGGTAGACCACGATCAATTCGAAAAACTGAGAATGGCGGGAAACGCCCCAAAAATCCGATCCACGCCCCAATCACCCCCGGGTGATGGGGAAACAAAGGAGAATCCATCCCCAAGCCCCTAGACATGCATCTAAACCCCTGGATCAGCCAAAAACGCCGTAAAACGAGAGATCCGGCTCACTCCCCAAAAACATGAATTTTTCCCAAATCACCCCGATTAGCCCGCTCGGCTCACCACGGCCAACGAAACTTACGAAAAATGAAGAGCACAAGCTGGGGGTCCATCTCCCTACCTCCACCGAAGATTTCGCGTCCCGAGCTCGTCGATCTGTGAAGAAAATGCCGTTGAAGCCTCGCCGTTCCACGAACTCGCGGTCGAGCTTCACCGCGCCTCCACCGCCTCGATCCTCACCCATCCTCGCCAGCGCCGTCCCCACCTCACCCGCGCTCCACCCCGCCGGCCGCCGGAGAGAGAGGGAGAGAGGAGAGAGCGTGAGAAGAGAGAGGGAGAGAAGAGAGAAATGAGAGGGGAGAGAGAGAAAAAGAGAGGGGGGTTATATAGAAAATTCGAAAAATACCGAAAATAGAAAAAATACACCCCGCGATCATCAGAACACGCTGATCGCCGTGGTAACGTCCCGACGTAGGAGAACGCAATGGTTCACCCTGTACGGGGTTCCGAAGGTCCGACAGAAAGAAAACACGCGTAAAACCCAAAAAGTAACCCGGGACCCACAAAGGCGCACCAAAAATTACAGAAAATTACCGACGTGCTCCTCACAACACCACGGACCCAAGGAAACTCACAGGCACACCACCAGTGGGTCCGACAATCCGGTAAAAATAGTCTGAAGCTCGATCGTACACAATCTGAAATCCGCGGAAAGACGATCCGAAACCCAGGGATCCAGATCCGAAAAACCCAGGGCATTACAGTCCTCCCCCCTTAAAGGAATTTCGTCCTCGAAATTCAGGACTAGCATCAAGTCGCAGGGGAAGAACACCTTAACCAACTGACAATGCTGTCAGAGTCCCAGCACAGAAAACCTCAATTCTCACAGTAGCACCGATCCTGAGGGACACAGCCAGACTACCATCACAAACGACACCTCGCTCTACATTCCGCACACACCGGCCACTAGAGCAGGCGCACCCAAGGACACCGTTCGGCATCACCTCAGCCAATGCGAGAACCAATCATGGCACCACTGTCACAATCTCGCTCACCGAGGAGACACAACCCTCGTCACCAGAAACAGCTACCGATCCATCCTAAGGTCGGCAGACGAATCGCACATCAGCTTCACACCTAGCTGGCTGGTCGCACACCCTTCTCAAGGGAACAACCAACACAGAGCCTCCATCAGCTCACGCAGCCATCTCAATAGACCGCAATCAGCTCATCGGCTTAGCGCCAAGGATCACCCCACACCTGGCAAGCCGAAAGCCAACAACAGCATGGGACCAACTCTGTCAGAACTTAGAAGACAAACTTCGACAAAGCCCAGATCCCATCCGGAAAGGCACACCATAGAAACGACCACCAAAGGCCTCGCTGGCACACAGCTCACGCCATTCTCGAGCCCAAACAACCAGCATCTTCTGTCTGTCAAAGACCATCCACTGGTCGCCAGATACACGCCAACGGGAAGCCTCCGCTTGCTCAGCTTCTTCCTTCTTTCCTGGTCCTCCACCAGATCCGAAGGGAACATTCCAAACCTCGACAAGCCATCCGTTGACTCACACACAGACCGATACCACATCTCAAGCTGCACTCCTCTCGGACACTACGTCCGACCTTGGCCATCGCGCCGACTCAACCCTCTCAGGGGAGCACGATGAAACCAAATGACAAGATCCCGGTGTCTTTGGTCATCACCCCACTCGACTCAGACTTACAGGGGAGCCACCCATGCTGGTCACAGACCAAGGATAACAATCGCGACACCACGTCCCATCGAGGACCTCCACGCACAGGCGTCACTCTTCCGTCTTGTCTCATCAATTCCTTCATCTCAATAAATCCAAGTGGACACCTGCCAATCTCGAATCCGCCCGTACTACAGAGCCACGTGACACCACTGGAGAAATTCATGGCACACATCTCTTGAGGAAGAAAGTGCCAACCATTCTCACGGCAACCTGGTCGCCAATACCACGACCAATGCACACGGGTCCCCAAGCAATGCACATCTTACCCTGGTCGACTACGAGACTAGCCTTACCAGTCACTCGCAGCTACCAACAGGAACCCATAATCTGCCAGAGATCACTTCCTCAAAGCATGATCTCGTCCGAGAACACGACTTCCAATACAAGTCGGGCACCAAGTCACCAACTCTGACCAACACTTCCTCGACCTCCGTCAGACGACAACCTCAACAACCCCATCCGGGTCAAACACCGATGCCTGACACAGCTTCCATCACAGAAACAGGGTACTCATGCGGCGCACTAGCCAGCACATTCCCCAATACTCCACCTGCCAGTGCCAAGAATCACGATGTCTCGAGCAACGGCACGGCAACAACACATCTCACACCGAGGAACCAACCCTCCGATGCTCAACGCAACCTCAGGAATCCGCCCGTAGCAACCAACGCTACAATCTTGAACCAGTGGGTTATGAGCCCACCACGCTTCCGTTGCGCACTCTGATCCACGCGCATAGCCAAACACGGCAACTCGGGACTCGCCATCCCAACAATCTACAACTCGGCTGGTCAACCTCAGAAAATAGGGTGAGGAAAGCTCCCTTACCTCAAACCCCACGCCCATATTCCCTCTCAAATCTGGCAATCCTCTGCGACTCTACAGGCTCCGAACTGCCATACATTAGAAAGTTCCAGCACCAGCCAAGAATGCGAACACCGCCCAACCAGCACTCGTCCTTCCGGAACAGCGCTAGCACCCTCACACACCAAGGGAATTAGGCACAACTCTCACAGGCAATCACCTTGCCAAAACACAGAACACGTCTCACACGGACTTCATGGCACACGAAGGCCAACCAATCCGGACACGTGATGCAAGACGACGAACCTTGGCCAAATGCAATCTCTCCAACCAAAGGAGAAACCAACATACCTCCGACCAATGGAAAAACTCCCCACTCGACCTGACCTCGAACCTCGCGCACACTGGGAACAGCACCTTTCAGCACCAAGAAAACCATCACTTCCATCAGGTCAGCGCCTCCGACACACTCGACGAGTGTCACATCGGACCACAATCACAACATCTCTTGATGCACCACCACTGCAATTCTTCGAACTGCAACACACCACGCCAAGAGCCGCAACACGAGCCATAACCGACAACCGTCAACGCTCACCCTCGAGTCTTGAACTCACCGCGGAACTTTCACATCTCGAGCCAAATCCAAGGCGAACATAACCCTTCGCACGCAAGAGCGCAGGAGCAAAACTTACTGGGACACCACAGCCCAATCATGCCTTCAAATCTGCAAGAATAACCGGGAACGACACGTCATTTCTGACGCCACAGAGCACGACAAGAACATCATGCTCAAAAATTAGCAACTCACCAAGAAGATCCTCCGCTCACCCGAGCACACTTCTCGACCAGAGCATCCGCTCCACACCTCAAACCACAACATTAACGCCTCAGGGGCTGGACAATCCTCAAGCTGGAGTGGCCAAACACGACAACAGCTCCCTCAGAGCACGCTCACGGCCACTTAATCACGAACAATCCTTGCCACCCACATGACCTCGCTGCAAGCACCTCGAACGCAGCACCGCAGCAATGCACATGCCGGCAACCTCTACCCAACGTAGCACAACCGAGGCCACAACCCATCGAGAAGAAATCTCTCTATTACCTCCCTTGGGCCCCACACCGGCACGAAAGCCGCGAACAGCAACCACCTTTACAGCGCCACGCAGCGCACTCAAGCTCTCAAGCGAGAAACAAGGCGGAAAATAAACACGAAACCCTAAGCTAGCTGCCGAATGTACTGGATCTTATGGACTCTGATCACTACAATATCTCGAATTCCCATGTACGTCCACAACCACCGCTCTGATACCAGCTGTGACGACCCAAGATCCGAATACCGGGAAGAGTCCGATACTGTTCGAATCCTGGCCGCCGCCCACGAACAGGGAGAGTTCGGAAGGGCTAAAAGGAGTGTAGAGGTACAAAGAAATGGGAAATAAGGCAGGACAATTCAACAATTAACAGAAGTAAATAAACAACTACTACAACAGCAGAGTCCAGTCCAACAAAAGTACAGTCTAAAGCAGTAAAACATACCACATGCCAAGTGAACACTCGGCTCGGCGAGCTGGCAACTAAGAACCTTTGCACCGCATCCTCGAACCTCGAGGAAGAACCGACGCACCTGAAAAGCATGGGTGAGCCTCCTGTCACTGGCCCAGTAGGGATCCCGCGGAACCCCAACTGAGAACAACGGCGGCACGGAAAGCAGTAACTACAAGAACAACAGTAACAGTAGGAACAGTAAACTCGGTGGTCGGTCGAAACTCGGCACTACAACTACTCCTACTGTACCGATCAAGCAGAAAGAGAAGTCCCAATCTCACAGTCGGGAACCGGACCACACTAGCACCGCTTACCGAAGTAAAATCCACGGTAACCCTACCGCAGAGGCCTGTCTCCCAGGACAAGACCAACCTGGACACGCTGTCCAAGGTGCAACCCCGACCACCTGGTCGCGGGCGCCGCACAACAAGACGCAACCTTGGTAAAGCTACTAGCACCCTAGTCATTATCTCGGAAACACCAGACGGTTCAGAAAATCACGTCTCGCAGACACGAAACGAAACCCGAACACAGGAGAGTCACATCTCACGTGACAGGAGTACCTGCCCACCAGAAGCAAGACCGGACGCGTCCACTGATGACTTAGACCGCGCCTCAGGTGTCTCCCTCCGGCCCAGCGGGAACTGAGACACCGTACAAGTAACCACAGAACAAGCGACTAGCTGGGGTCGCGCTGGCCGGCGCGTGTCCACTGCCCCCAACCACGCGTGCACACACAGACCACACGTCCTAGGTCTGACCCTCTAACTGGTTTTCCCCTCAGCCAGACTCTGGCGTCAAACGTGGGGCCTGACGATAACCAGCCTAAAAATCGTCTCTCGGGGTAGCCTCGCCACCACTCCCTGGTTGGACCACTCGCGTGTCGGAAGTCTACGACTAGTGGGGAGTCACTGATGTGACCACTCTCCAACGAGAAGCTCCGAGAACCACACACGCACCTTGCGTAAAAGTCAAGAAGAACCAAGTGGCGACGAGCCACTGAACTCTGGACAGTCCTCTAGACTCATTAAATCCAACGGTCCTTGAGTCACAATACTCGGGGTCAAGACCGTCGTAGAGACCATTCCCTCTGGAAGGGAACTGAGAAGCCTTCCAGCCCCAAACAGGGCAACTAGACGCACAGTCTAATGCCACACACACGGCCCACGCGGAAAGCACAGAAGCACGATTCCCAAGGCAGCACACAAGCCGTCACGTCGATAACTGGACTCGCAGTCCAAGGCCAAACACATGGCCCACTCGAGAATCTTCTTCCAGGAAAACTCACGACATGCGGGGGAGACCCCACCGCACACACACCGATACACGGAGACTCAATCGAGCGTAACACAAAAGCCCGGAACACGCGGGGTCACCCGGACCCACCACACCTACGGGCACGCTAATCGAGATAACATGGTACCTCTCGACACCCTAGAAACACGGACACAGAACCCACGAGGTGTCCGGGACACTCACAAGGCCGAAGGTCGACCATTGGATCACAACCGGGTCGACCGGAGACCAATTCCACGCGAACGGAACACATTAGCCTTGAAATCGAGAGACGCACAGTCACGGTCCACAGTGGACCGCGACTACAAGAACACGGTCACCTCATGACCGCGACTACATGAACACGGTCACCTTGTGGCCGCGACTATCATGACACAAAACGGTGGTAGCGGTCACCTACAGACCACGACTTGACTATCGCGGTCGCCTGCAGACCGCGACTGTTCTAGAGCGGTCTGTTGCAAGACCGCGACTCTTGCCGACCTTCTCGACCAGAACACGGTCCAGTCTAGACCGCGAAAAGGTAAATGCGGTTCTCCTAAGACCGCGACCAATGAATGCAGTTACTGGTAGACCGCGATCAATTCGAACAATCGAGAACAACGGGAAACGCCCCAAAAATCCGATCAACGCCCCAATCACCCCCGGGTGATGGGAAAACAAAGGGGAATCCATCCCCAAGCCCCTAGACATGCATCTAAACCTCTGGATCAGCCAAAAACGCCGTAAAATGAGAGATCCGGCTCACTCCCCAAAAACATGGATTTTTCCCAAATCACCCCGATTAGCCTGCTCGGCTCACCACGGCCTATGAAACTTGCGAAAAATGAAGAACACGAGCTGGGGGTCCATCTCCCTACCTCTACCGAAGATTTCGCGCCTCGAGCTCGCCGATCCGCAAAGAAAATGCCGTTGAAGCCTCGCTGTTCCACGAACTTGCGGTCGAGCTTCACCGCGCCTCCACCGCCTCGATCCTCACCCATCCTCGCCCGCGCCATCCCCACCTCGCCCGCGTTCCACCCCGTCGGCCACCGGAGAGAGAAGGAGAGAGGAGAGAACGTGAGAAGAGAGAAGGAGAGAAGAGAGAAATGAGAGGGGAGAGAGAGAAAAAGAGAGGGGGGTTATATAGAAAATCTGAAAATTTCAGAAAATATCAAAAAATAGAAAAATACACCCCCGCGATCCTCGGAACACGCTGATCGCCGTGGTAACGTCCTGGCGTCGGAGAGCGCAACGGTTCACCCTGTACGGGATTCCGAAGGTCCGACAGACGGAAAACACGCGTAAAACCCAAAACACAACCCGGGACCCACAAAGGCGCACCAAAAATTACAGAAAATTACCGACGTGCTCCTCACAACACCACGGACCCAAGGAAACTCACGGGCACACCACCAGTGGGTCCGACAATCCGATAAAAATAGTCCGAAGCTCGATCGGACACAATCCGAAATCTGCGGAAAGACGATCCGAAACCCACGGATCCAGATCCGAAAAACCCGGGGCATTACAGCCCTCCCCCCTTAAAGGAATTTCGTCCTCGAAATTCAGGACTAGCATCAAGCCGCAGGGGAAGAACACCTTAACCAACTGACAACGCTCTCAGAGACCCAACACAAAAAATCTCGATTCTCACGAAAGCACCGATCCCGAGGAACACAGTCAGACTACCATCACGAACGACACCTCGCTCTACATGCCGCACACACCAGCCACTAGAGCAGGCGCACCCAAGGTCACCGTCCGGCATCACCTCAGCCAACGCGAGAACCAATCATGGCACCACTGTCACAATCTCGCTCACCGAGGAGACACAACCCTCGTCACGAGAAAAAGCTATCGATCCATCCTAAGATCGGCAGACGAATCGCATATCAGCTTCACACCCAACTGGCTGGTCGCACACCCTTCTCAAGGGAACAATCAACACAGAGCCTCCATCTGCTCATATAGCCATCTCAACAGACCGCAATCAGCTCATCGGCTCAGCGCCAAGGATCACCCCACACCTGGCAAGCCGAAAGCCAACAACAGCATGGGACCAACTCTGTCAGAACTTAGAAGACAAACTTCGACAAAGCCCAGATCCCATCCGGAAAGGCACACCACAGAAACGACCACCAAAGGCCTCGCTGGCACACAGCTCACGCCATTCTCGAGCCCTAACAACTAGCATCTTCTGTCTGTCAAAGACCATCCACTGGTCGCCAGATACACGCCAACGGGAAGCCTCCGATTGCTCAGCTTCTTCCTTCTTTCCTGGTCCTCCACCAGATCCGAAGGGAACATTCCAAACCTCGGCAAGCCATCCGTTGACTCACACTAAGATCGATACCACATCTCAAGCTGCACTCCTCTCGGACACTACGTCCGACCTTGGTCATCGCGCCGACTCAACCCTCTCAGGGGAGCACGATGAAACCAAATGACAAGATCCTGGTGTCTTCGGTCATCACCCCACTCGACTCAGATTTGCAGGGGAGCCATCCCATGCTGGTCACAAACCAAGGATAACCATCGGACACCACGTCCCACCAAGGACCTCCACGCACAGGCGTCACTCTTCCATCTTGTCTCATCAATTCCTTCATCTCAATAAATCCAAGTGGACACCTGCCAATCCCGATTCCGCCCGTACTACAGAGCCACGTGACACCACCGGAGAAATTCATGGCACACATCTCTTGAGGAAGAAAGTGCCAACCATTCTCACAGCAACCTGGTCGCCAATACCATGACCAATGCACACGGGTCCCCAAGCAATGCACATCTTACCCTGGTCGACTACGAGACTAGCCTTACCATTCACTCGCAGCTACCAACAGGAACCCATAATCTGCAGAGATCACTTCCTCAAAGCATGATCTCGTCCGAGGACACGACTTCCAATACAAGTCGGGCACCAAGCCACCAACTCTGACCAACAAGTCCTCGACCTCCGTCAGGCGACAACCTCAACAACCCCATCCGGGTCTAACACCGACGCCTGACACGGCTTCCATCACAGGAACATGGTACTCGTGCGGCGCACTAGCCAGCACATTCCCGAATACTCCACCTGCCAGTGCCAAGAATCACGATGTCTCGAGCAACGGCACAGCAACAACATGTCTCACACCGAGGAACCAATCCTCCGATGCTCAATGCAACCTCAGGAATCTGCCCGTAGCAACCAACGCTACAATCCTGAACCAGTGGGTTATGAGCCCACCACGCTTCCGCTGCGCACTCTGATCCACGCGCATAGCCAAACACGGCAACTCGAGACTCGCCATCTCAACAATCTACAACTCGGCTGGTCAACCTTAGAAAATAGGGTGAGGAAAGCTCCCTTACCTCAAACCCCACGCACAGATTCCCTCTCAAATCTGGTAATCCTTTGCGACTCTACAGGCTCCGAACTGCCACGCATCAGAAAGTTCCAGCAGCAGCCAAGAATGCGAACATCGCCCAACCAACACTCGTCCTTCTGGAACAGCGCCAGCACCCTCACACACCAAGGGAATTAGGCACAACTCTTACATGCAATCACCTTGCCAAAACACAGAACACGTCTCGCACGGACTTCATGGCACACGAAGGCCAACCAATCCGGACACGCGATGTAAGACGACGAACCTTGGCCAAATGCAATCTTTCCAACCAAAGGAGAAACCAACATACCTCCGACCAATGGAAAAACTGCGCACTCGACCTGACCTCAAACCTCGCGCACTCTGGGAACAGCACCTTCCAGCACCAAGAAAACCATCGCTTCCATCAGGTCAGCACCTCCGACACACTCGACGACACGTCAGACCACAATCACAGCATCTCTTGATGCACCACCACTGTAATTCTTCGAACTGCAACACACCACGCCAAGAGCCGCAACATGAGCCATAACCGACAACCGTCAACGCTCACCCTCGAGTCCCGAACTCACCGCGAAACTTTCACATCTCAAGCCAAATCCAAGGCGAACACAACCCTTCGCACGCAAGAGCGCAGGAGCAAAACTTACTGGGACACCACAGCCCAATCATGCCTCGAAATCCGCAAGAATAATCGGGAACGACACGTCATTTCTGACGCCACAGAGCACGACAAGAACATCATGCTCGAAAATTAGCAACTCACCAGAAGATCCTCGCTCACCCGAGCACACTTCTCGACCAGAGCATCCGCTCCGACACCTCAAACCACAACATTAACGCCTCAGGGGCTGGACAATCTCAAGCTGGAGTGGCCAAACACGACAACAGCTCCCTCAGAGCACGCTCACGGCCACTTAATCACGAACAATCCTTGCCACCCACATGACCTCGCTGCAAGCACCTCGAACGCAGCACCGCAGCAATGCACATGCCGGCAACCTCTGCCCAACGCAGCACAACCGAGGCCACAACCCATCGAGAAAAATCTCTCTATTACCTCCCTTGGGCCCCACACCGGCACGAAAGCCGCAAACAGCAACCACCTTTACAGCGCCACGCAGCACACTCAAGCTCTCAAGCGAGAAACAAGGCGGAAAATAAACACGAAACCCTAAGCTAGCTGCCGAATGTACTGGATCTTATGGACTCTGATCACTGCAATATCTCGAATTCCCATGTACGTCCACAACCACCGCTCTGATACCAGCTATGACGACCCAAGATCTGAATACCAGGAAGAGTATGATACCGTTCGAATCCTGGCCGCCGCCCACGAACCGGGAGGGTTCGAAAGGGCTAAAAGGAGTGTGGAGGTACAAAGAAATAGGAAATAAGGCAGGACATTTCAACAATTAATAGAAGTAAATAAACAACTACTACAACAGCATAATCCAGTCCAACAAAAGTACAGTCTAAAGTAGTAAAACATACCACATGCCAAGTGAACACTCGACTCGGCGAGCTGGCAACTAAGAACCTCTGCACCGCATCCTCGAACCTCGAGGAAGAACTGCCGCACCTGAAAAGCAGGGGTGAGCCTCCTGTCACTGGCCCAGTAGGGATCCCGCGGAACCCCAACTGAGAACAACGGCGGCACGGAAAGCAGTAACTACAAGAACAACAGGAACAGTAAACTCGGTGGCCGGTCGAAACTCGGCACTACAACTACTCCTACTGTACCGGTCAAGCAGAAAGAGAAGTCTCGATCTCACAGTCGGGAACTGGACCACACTAGCACCGCTTACCGAAGTAAAACCCACGGCAACCCTACCGCAGAGGCCTGTCTCCCAGGATAAGACCAACCTGGACACGCTGTCCAAGGTGCAACCCCGACCATCTGGTCGCGGGCGCCGCATAACAAGACGCAACCTCGGTAAAGCTACTAGCACCCTAGTCATTATATCAAAAACACCAGACGGTCCAGAAAATCACGTCTCGCAGACAGGAAACAGAACCCGAACATAGGAGAGTCACGTCTCATGTGGCAGGAGTACCTGCCCACCAGAAGCAAGGCCGGACGCGTCCACTGACGACTTAGACCGCGCCTCAGGTGTCTCCCTCCGGCCCAGCGGGAACTGAGACACCGTACAAGTAACCACAGAACAAGCGACTAGCTGGGGTCGCGCTGGCCGGCGCGTGTCCATTGCCCCCAACCACGTGTGCACACACAGACCACACATCCTAGGTCTGGCCCTCTGACTGGTTTTCCCCTCAGCCGGACTCTGGTGTCAAACGTGGGGTCCGACGTTAACCAGCCTAAAAATTGTCTCTCGGGATAGCCTCGCCACCACTCCATGGAGGGACCACTCGCGTGTCGGAAGGCTACGACTAGGATGTTACCACTCTCCAAAGAGAATCTCTGAGAACCACACACGCACCTTGCATAAAAGTCGAGAAGAACCAAGTAACCCACTAAATCCAACGGTCCTTGAGTCACAAGACTCGGAGTCAAGACTGTCATACGCAATAGCACAAGGCCGTCAATCTAGCCTAATCCCTAGGTCTAAACCACGGTCGCATGAATATCGAGACAGCTCACGAGCCGTCGAGACCATTCCCTCGGGAAGGGAACTGAGAAGCCTTCTAGCCCCAGACATGGCAACTGGACTCACAGTCCAAGGCCACACACACGGCCCACGCGAAAAGTGCAGAAGCACGATTCCCAAGGTAGCACACAAGCCGCCACGTCGATAACTGGACTCGCAGTCCAAGGCCAAACACATGGCCCACTTGGGAATCTTCTTCTAGGAAAACTCACGACATGCGGGGGAGACCCCACCTCACACACACCGATACACGGAGACTCAATCGAGCGTAACACAAAAGCCCGGAACACGCGGGGTCACCCAGACCCACCACACCTACGGACACGCTAATCGAGATAACACTGTATCTCCCGACACCCCAGAAACACGGACACAGAAGCCATGGGGTGTCCGGGACACTCACAAGGCCGAAGGTCGACCATTGGATCATAACCGGGTAGACCGGAGACCAATTCCACGCGAACAGAACACATTAGTCTTGAAATCCAGAGACGCACAGTCACGGTCCACAGTGGACCGCGACTACAAGAACACGGTCACCTCGTGACCGCGACTACATGAACACGGTCACCTTGTGACCGCGACTATCATGACACAAAATGGTGGTAGCGGTCACCTACCGACCACGACTTGACTGTCGCGGTCGCCTGCAGACCGCGACTGTTCTATAGCGGTCTGTCGCAAGACCGCAACTCTTGCCGACCTTCTCGACCAGAACACGGTCCAGTCTAGACCGTGAAAAGGTAAACGCGGTTCTCCTAAGACCGTGACCAATGAACGCGGTTACTGGTAGACCGCGATCAATTCAGAAAATCGAGAACGGCGGGAAACGCCCCAAAAATCCGATCCACGCCCCAATCACCCCCGGGTGATGGGGAAACAAAGGGGAATCCATCCCCAAGCCCCTATACATGCATCTAAACCCCTGGATCGGCCAAAAATGCCGTAAAACGAGAGATCCGGCTCACTCCCCAAAAACATGAATTTTTCTCAAATCGCCCTGATTAGCCCGCCCGGCTCACCACGGCCTACGAAACTTGCGAAAAATGAAGAACACGAGCTGGGGGTCCATCTCCCTACCTCCACCGAAGATTTCGCGCCCCGAGCTCGCCGATCCGCGAAGAAAACGCCGTTGAAGCCTTGCCGTTCCACGAACTCACGGCCGAGCTTCACCGCGTCTCCACCACCTCGATCCTCACCCATGCTCCCCGTGCCTCGCCCGTGCCGTCCCCACCTTGCCCGCGCTCCACCCCGTCGACCGCCGAAGAGAGAGGGAGAGAGCGTGAGAAGAGAGAGGGAGAGAAGAGAGAAATCAGAGGGGAGAGAGAGAAAAAGAAAGGGGGGTTATATAGAAAATCTGGAAATTCCGAAAATACTAAAAAATAGAAAAATACACCCCCGCGATCCTCGGAACACGCTGATCGCCGTGGTAACATCCCGGCGTCGGAGAACGCAACAGTTCACTCTGTACGGGGTTCCGAAGGTCTGACAGACGGAAAACACGCGTAAAACCCAAAACGTAACCCGGGACCCACAAAGACGCACCCAAAATTACAAAAAATTATCGGCGTGCTCCTCACAACACCACGGACCCAAGGAAACTCATGGGCACACCACAAGTGGGTCCGACAATCTGGTAAAAATAGTCCGAAGCTTGATCGGACACAATCCGAAATCCGCAGAAAGATGATCCGAAACCCACAGATCTAGATCCGAAAAACCCGGGGCATTACAAACGGACCCTCAATGGAAAACTCCCTACGATCACAGAGAGGCATTACCCCACTACTCACGCCCTTCCCTGCTAAGGGATAGGCCCTCACCGCCAGGACAATCCCTATAAATGGACCTCCGTCCATGAACAGAGACACACGCAAACGGACAGACACACACGGCAAGAGAGACTCCGACCCACGAGCCTAGAATCAGATTCTTCATAGTAGAGCTCCCGTCATCTTCTGAGCAACCTTACAGCCCAGCGAGCACTCTCCGAGCGCTTACTCGACACGGCGAGCACTCCTGCAGAAGTTCGACCACCTTCCAGGCTTGCTCGATCACATTTCATCTCTCTCTCTCTCTCTCTCTCTCTCTCTCTCTCTCTCCCTGATCCCCATCCTCCAAGGTTCTGACTTATGCATCGGAGGGTTGTCCCCTGAGGTAACGCCTAAGGCTCCTTCTGACGCCGTTTATCTGGTGTTTGTAGGCTTCCACAGGTGGCCGCACGATCTTTCCCCAACAAATAAATATTAAAAGTGTGGTACGTCGTTTGAGAGACATCTTCTCGCCTCTACACTTTTTGCCACCGTCTGTGGAAACTCGATCAAAAAGCCATGGCACCCCGTGGAAGCTACCGTAACACCAGCAACCGTGGCCAAGGGTCCCACCAGGGTCCTAGTTCCCACCGGAGATCACAAGAGACATCGTCATCCACCCGACCGCGTCGGGAGGTCGCGGCTGACGAACTCGTGGAGATGCGCCATCAGCTCTAGGTCTTAACGAACCTTTGCCAGGGCCTCCTCAGCAGGCCAATGGGTCAAGAGCGCGCCCCAACGGAGCAACCTCAGAACAGGGGGGCTCCAACTGTAGCAAACTCCCGCCGGGTGCAAGAGGCTTCCCATGCCTCCGCCGCACAAGCTCGGCACCTGCGCAACTCACCCGCACCAAGGGCGCACAGTCTGCTCCACTCCAATCCAGAAATGGCGCAGCGACTACGTCGTTACGAAGAAGTGGGGCGGGAGATCGAGGGCAAGGTCCGGTACTTGGACGACGCCTTGCTCGCCGCCAAGACCCGCGGCCTTATCGACGATGACACGGACTTCTCCAAGGAGATCATGGAGGCCCCCATCCCGCCGAAGTTCCAATTGCCAACCTTCACCCCTTATGACGGCACTACCGACCCGCCCGATCACATGCACAGCTTTGAGTCTAACCTGATGTTCCACCGGGCCTCGAATGTTGTAAAGTCCTTGGTCTTTGTTACTACTCTCCGGGAGAATGCCCAGACCTGGTTCGAGTCCCTACCGACTGGGACTATCACCTCCTTTCAACAGCTGAAAAAGATGTTTAAAGAAAATTTAATCGGCTGCCAAAAGGAAGCCAAGTCTGCGGTGAACCTGCTCGCCATCAGGCAGGGCCGGGAGGAGACCCTCTAGGACTACGTGTCCCGCTTCCGAGCAGAGGCACTCCGTATTCCCCGCCTTGACGTCGGCATCGCTACCACCGCCTAAACGCAGGGAACCCGGGACTCCATCCTCCGACGGTCGCTCAAAGTTGAAGCCCCCACGCCCCTGATAGACCTCCTCGCCTTGGCACATAGGCATGCCAGGTGTGAGGAGAACATTGCGGCCATCGGTCGCACGGCCGGGACCAGTCAGTCCGACTGTAAGAGATCTGTCGACTCTCCTCGGGAGGGGTGGAACACGCGGGAGCGATGAGACCGGGAACGCCGCGACCGCTCAGAGACCAAAGAAAGGGGCCAATACCGATGCTACACGCCCTTGACGGCCCCGCCCGAGCAAATCCTCATGGAAATCCATGAGGAATCCTTCCTCTAGTGGCCTCCTAAGATAAAGTCCGATCCCAGGACCAGGAGCAAAAGGAGGTACTGTCGCTTCCACCGCGACCACGGGCACGACACAGCTGACTACATCCAACTTAAGGATGCCATCGAGGACCTCATCCGACGAGGACTCCTCGATAAATTCATAGCCAAGGCCACAGAAAAGTGACAATGCAAGTAGGCCCCACAACCCATCGACAACCGACCTAGCGGCAAGGAGATCATGGTGATATCTGGAGGGCCGGCTTCGGGCGAGGACAGCTCCAGAAGACACCGTCGGTACCCATCAACAATCAACGCCGTGGAGCAAGGCGACAGTAACCACCAGGGAACTGTCGCCCGAGAGCATCTCAAAGATCCACTCGTCTTCTCAGACGAAGACCTAGAAGGTGTAACCACTCCTCACTCTGATGCTCTAGTGGTATCGGCGACCATCAATCAATGTACCATGCGATGGATTCTCGTTGATAATGGAAGCGGCCATGACGTGATTTCTTACGATTGTTTGGTACATATGAGTGTGGATTTGTCGCGAATAACACTACTACACACACCCCTGTATGGCTTTTTTGGCACAACCGCCCTCCCTGAGGGGCGTATATCATTGTTGATCACGTTTGGGATCGCACAAAGAGATGTGATTTTCCTAGAAGACTTCACCGTTGTGCGCAGAATGACCGGGTACAACGCTATCATAGGACGAGGTATCCTCGGCACCCTACGGGGCGTTCCCTCATCCTATCTCCAAAAGCTGAAGTTCCCCACTCATCGCGAGGTGGGAGAGGTCTGGGGAGACCAAAGAGAGTCAAGGAGGTGTTACTTGATCTCCACACGTGATAGACAAGCCGAGGAGGCACCGCCCAAGAAAAAGACAAGGTTGGAAGACCCGGGCCGAAGCACGAGTATCCCGGCTGAGGATCTATATCTCATCCAGGTGGGGGAAGACCCAAGCAGAACGCTCCGAATCGGTGCCACACTGTCCGAGCAGGAAAGGGAGGCTTACGCGAGTTTCCTAGTAGCCAACCAAGACATATTCGCCTAGTTCGAGAATGAGCTCCTCGGAATTCCACCAGAAGTCATAACTCACTGGCTGAAACTGGACCCAAACTGCTGCCCGGTACAGCAACGTAGGAGGCGCTGCAACCCCGAGCGACAGCCCATCATCAAAGAACAAGTGGGCAAGAAGTTACACTTAAGACTGTTACGACCTACCCAGTACCCCGACTGGGTTGCCAATATGGTCCTGGTTCCCAAAAGCAACGGAAAATGGCGAATGTGCGTGGATTATACTCATCTCAACAAGGCCATGCCCAAAGATAGCTTTCCCATGCCATGGATCGACCAGCTAGTCGACGCCATGGCCGGGCACGAAATGCTGAGCTTCCTGGATGCCTATTCAGGGTACCACCAGATTAACATTCACGGACCCGACCAAGATAAGACAGCCTTCGTCACCGACCATGGGCTGTATTGCTACACCTGAATGCCCTTCGGGTTGAAGAATGCATGAGCCACGTACCAATGTTTGGTCAATCATATGTTCGACGCACAGATCGGTCGCAATATGGAAGTTTACATAGACGACATGCTCGTCAAAGCCTCAGGGCGGCCGAGCACCTCGGAGACCGTGCGGAGACATTCGCTACGCTTCGAAGGTACAACATGAAACTCAACCCGAGCAAGTGTGCGTTCGGGGTCAAGTCAGGAAAGTTCCTTGGATTCTTCGTCACCCACAGAGGAATAGAGGCAAATCTTGACCAAATCCGGGCTGTGCTAGAGATGAAATGATTGGCACGGGTAAGGGACGTGCAGTGCCTTACTGGCCGCATCGCTGCCCTGACCCGATTCCTATCTCACTCGGCAGAAAGATGAAGCAAACAAAGTGCCAGAGAAGAAAGAGCAAATCGACTGGGATCAGGAGTGCGAGCAAGCGTTCGAAGAGCTCAAACAGTACCTGATGTCCCCTCCCGTGCTCTCCAAGCCACTAAGCATGTGCATGAAGCGAGAGATTTTTTTTTATCCTTAGTAATTCCTGGTCCAAAAAATCATGAGAAAAACTTAGACATACATCTCAAACCGCTAATCGATGAGCTAAAAATGTTGTGGACCGACGGTGTTGTTACTTATGAAGCATTTAGAAAATAAAATCTTCCTATGAAGGCTACGCTAATATCGATAACAAGTGACTTCCTTACATATGGAATGTTATCTGGCTGGAGCACACATGCGAAGCTAGCATGGCCCTACTGTATGGAGGATACCAAATCATTTTTAATGAAGCATGGTAGTAAATCATCTTGGTTTGATTGTCACCGGTTGTTTCTACTAAGTCACCATTCCTTCAGAAGGCAAAAAGACGCATTCTATGAGAACAAAATTGACTTGGAGGATCTAGTAACTCAGTTGTCTGGTCGACAAATGGTAACACGGGTACAATACTTGCTAGATATAGCATAGATGTTTGCACTACACTGTAACTCTCTAGATTTGGAAAAGACCACAACTAGATGAAGAGAAGCATCTTTTATGAATCACCTTGATGGTCTGCTCTTATTGTACGGCACAACCTCGATGTCATGCATATTGAGAAGAATATCTTTGATAATGTGTTCAACACCATCATGAATATAAAAGACAAAACAAAAGACAATGCCAATGTGCGTTTGGACTTGAAATTACTTTATAAACGCCTAGAGCTGAAACTGTAGAACATAAATGAAAAAGTTGTTAACCTCGAAGCAACTTACGTGCTTGGGGACGAATAAATCAAGGAAGTGTGTTAATGATTTAAATAATCGAGATTCCTAGATGGATATATGTCCAATATTACCCATTGTGTGAATAGGTAAAAATATATGGAATGAAAAGTCATAATTGTCATGTGTCATACAGAGGTCGGTGCCCATTGTATTCCATGAATTGTTGCAAAAGCTTGTACGGGGAGTTTTGACCGAGTTAAGTCAGTACAGTTCTTTCATGATTTTATGTGCACTAGAACTTAGGCTTCATGATGTGTAAACTATCAAAGAGAATCTGGTGACAATGGTTTAAAAACTAGAGAAGATATTTCCTCCTATATTCTTTGATTCGATGGAGCACTTGATCATCTATTTGTCTTATCAGGTAAAACTTGGTGGGCCAATTCAGTTTCGATAGATGCATCTATTCGGGAGGCATATTTATATTAAGTTTTTTTCTTACAATTACTACATCTGTACAATATGTATGTGATTTTTAATTGAACTATTACCATAGGTGCTTGTGTGATTTGAAAAGGAAGGTTCGCAACAAGGCAAAAGTGGATGGTTCAATTAGCGAGACATACACTATAGAAGAAATATCAAAGCTTTGATCGATGTATTTTGAACTTGAGATACGAACTTGTCGTACTCGACCTCCTCGTAATGATGATGGAGGAGAGCCTATTGTATCAGAATGACTCTCTATATTTAAGTATCCCGACCGTTCGTTCGAACATTCTTCGAATCACACACTCGAAAATAGAGAGTTGGAAGTCACAAAAATCTACATTCTTCTGACTTGTCTTGAGATTGAACCTTATATTCAGTAAGTCTCAAAATCACATTGTGTTATGTACATAAGCTTTTTGCCCTTCTTCTTACTTTTTAAGATAGTTTAATTTGTATTGCATACAATTTGACAGTTAATTTAACAACATTCACATCTCACTGATGTGGATGTTGACAAGTAACGAGAGAAGTCTTTTGCCAGATGACTGAGAAATCAAGTAAATGTCAACTATTAAATTTTCTGTGTGCTCATAAAGTTCATGCCCATTTTTTAACTGATCTAATGTATATATACATTCAACAAGGTTTTGTTACTAAACTCCCAATTTGAGAGATAAGTTACGTCCCCTCAAAAGTCATTTGGTCTTATAATAGATTTATTGTGAATGAATATAGATTTCACACCATGATGTATGGACAAAATAAGTCCACATATAACAGCGCAGTGTGTGTTAAAGGTAGTCCTTACAACGAGAATGAAGTTGACTACTACGGCATTCTTGAGGAGGTCATAGAATTGCAGGATATGAGATAATGCAATTGAATATATCTATTTAAGTGTCATTAGTTTGATCTTAAAAGAGTTTGAAATGACACAAAATATGTGATTTGATATAAAGCATAAGTCCAAGTTAAATGCCGACGAACCATTCAATTTGACCCAACAAACTCAACATGTGTATTTTACAAGATATCCTTAGCCGAGAAATAAAGCAAGGAATGACTGGTGGACACTTTGCAAGGTTAAAGTAAGACTTTCCCCGTTTATAAGTTGGATCATACTAAAGCTCTAGAGGAGGATGTTAATATCGATTATTTTAAATCAAACTAGACTGGCACTAGTTGACTTCTTCTACATAGTTTAACTTCAGAGAACCTGATGAGCCACTTCGTTTATGTAAGGAGAATGGAGTGCAATGATGGAGATGAAGACAGATGAAGTTGAGTGACATATCCTCGTCGTATGAAAATACAATGGATATTGTTTAAAAATTGATAAAGAATATTGCAACTAATCTCACAAGTTTTTATTTTTATAATAAATGACGTTAATCTTTCTTCATTTTTATGTAACTAACAAATATGTTTTTTATGTCGTCAACGAAGACATAATTTGAGGATCTCGAGCATCTTCTGCCTAGAGTGAGAGGGGAGGAAGCAATTGGAGGGAGTCCAGTTCCTCCTCTTTATATGTGACAATCACACGAGAGAGTGATATGCCCCAAGGACATTTGCCGCAAAAAAAAAAAAAAATTGCTTCTAAGAAGTGCAGCTATAGGGTCCCTGACATAGAAAACCAAAATGCTTGTATCCTGTTCACTCAGTTTGACTTAAAACATTGAGGGCGTCTTTGACAACGACTTGATCCCTCCCCGACACCGGCTAACCGATGGGCCCCACCTCCGCTCGCCCTCCCCCTCACATAAACCCGGTAACCGGGGTCGAGTATCTCAATCGACCTTTTGAGGTCGATTAAGACACCCGCCTACTCGAGTATCAAAGACGCCCTGGAAGCCTAACAACCAGAATCAGTCATTTTATAAGGAATTACTGGTTTTATTTTTGTCAATAATAAATCGTAGCCCAAGAACAGAAATTTTATTTCCATTACTTTCTGCAAAATAATTTCAAAATCCAGAGATCTGTTAATGTCATAACTGCGATGTTTTTTATATTTTAGTTTCCCCTTCTGCCAAATTTGTGAACATCATTGACGAACCTCTTTTTTCCTTAACTTCTCTGCAGGCGATTCTAGGATCAACACTTCGAAATGTTACAAACATAAGATGCCGAGTGGGAATAAACACGTAAAAAGAAAGTAATGTAGAACGCAAGGAGCGTTATTCCTCAACCATGGTTTTCTGGCTCAGTTAAACAGGTTTAACATTTGCTTGATTGATCAAATCTCATTTTATTGTGAAGAAAGCAAAATTAAATTATACACTATGGCCTATCTAATCAGGTATTAACTGATAATATATCTAAAAATTTGGATATAATCCTTGGATTCCGTTCCTCAACTGCCAGTCTCATCGGAAAGAACGGTGATGCCAGATGACCAGAATCCTGAGAATCCTAGTCCAATGGGAAAACTTAGATGCCGAGAAAGGAGAGACATAACTCAAGCATTTTACCAAAAGTCATGATATCAGATTGCAAGAGTTAAATTTGCAGCAAACGTTGTCCGGTGTCAGATTCACCCCCCCCCCCCCCAACTTATCTCTCTCTCTCTCTCTCACTCTTTCTTCCTCGAAAGGCACATCCAATGTCAGACATATATATATTTCTCATCATCGTTAGTGTCATCCTCGCGGGTGGGCTTGGAATTGCAAGGGGCTGAGACAATCTCCTATATACATATTAGGTTAGAAGATCGGACTGATTGGTTGACAGCTTCGCATTTACTTTTAAATCCCATCCGAAGGGGGGAAAAACATGCAGCAGAGTGCTGACAGATGGGCAGAATTAAGTGATATAACTTGAAGAAGCTACTCTTAATAATGGTGATGTCAGGTGGTCGCCCCAGGGAGATAAATGCGGTGAATGTTTTGGATGGAAAGCTTCGTTCGACAGGCTGGGCACTTCCTCTGTACTAGCACGGCATTGGTGATGCAAGGTTTGCAGAAGATGTGACCACAAACAGTTGATGTCTCCTCTTTCATGGTGTCCATACAGATGGCACATCTCAATTTTATCTCCTTCCCACCCTGGGTGGCGCCACTACCGCTTGATGTTTGTCCCAATTTCTTCTGTCACGTCCAACAGACAGATTAGAATACAAGGAAAGAAAATCACATGTTTTCAATCTGCACGCAGAAGCTTGGTCTGATCGTAAATTTACATTAAAAAAACGATATTTGGCAAAAAGAGTTGCAGACATTGGGATTAGCAATCAGCATCCATACCAATTTCTGAGGGAACCATGTTTGTCATTTTGTGCGGCCAAGTACAGAAAAAGAGACATGACACCACCTTGAGGATGGGGAAACCAAAATATATGACTTTTAATGGATGAAGAAATTGAAGAGGAATGAAATTGGCAGCCACCTGCCTCTGTGCCGGAATCCTTGGGTCCAGGCAAATTAGTCATTAATGAAAAAAGGTTAAAATTTACCTCACAAGGTTCAGTACTTAGGAGTCATCGATGTAAGAAGTGGGTCACTTTGGGGGGATCCCAGCATAAAGGACATTAAGCCAAATCCTTTACTTACCCGGATCCATGGATGAAGTGATCCATTAATGAAAAAGTAATTACATGACTCGGGAGCAGCTGAGTGTTTGAAAATTCTCAATATAAGTGGGTCAATAATGTGACATTTATTGGCATCCCACACTAAGAACCTTAACCAAGAGCTCCTTTAATGACCACAGCTATAATTAAAAATGATTCTATAGATGTTTTCCATGCGTTTATGTTCATATGCTGAATTAGGTTCATTGGCAACAGAAAAATGTGTACCTTGCCACGCTTCCTAGCATGTGGATCTCGAATTCCGTCCTGAGGTATCTTTGTGCTGCCATTTGAGTTCCCAGCATGCCTAAAATATGCTGCAAAAGGTTACGAAAAACAAGATTAAGTATCACCATTAGAATAAAAAACATCAACAACAAATTCAATTAAAAGGCAGGAGACTAAAGTCCAATGCATTGCCATTGGCCCGAGTCTTTTCAGTTCATCATTAAAGCCTTATCCATTTATTTTGGTTCAGCTGCAGGAATCCTGTTTTTGCCCCTATATTCCAAGGTCACATTTGGTATCGAGATAAAAAGAGAAATCCCCAACTTATCCCTAACCTTGACTCAGTGAAGTCATTCCCACTTCCCACTTAAAGTAACTGATGCAGAGCAGGACTACATTGGGGCTGTATTTGTGCGTTGCACAATGGCATCATTTTCACAAAATGTGATCAGCGAGCTAGTAGTCATTTTTTTTGGTAATTTTAACGCGATATTCGCACTATTTTCTTGAGTCTAAGGGTACTTGAGTCCAAGAGAGTCATGGTAGGGTTAGGGTTAACCTAACCACTATAAAATGGAGTTGTAATCGTCCTTTTCAATTAATGAAGAATCATGGTTGCAAATTTTTGTGATTTTTCCCTTCTCTAGAGATAGATGAGAGAGCCCTAAGAGGAGGCCGAGAGGGCCAGGTCACCCCCCCAACCCTAGCCACCAGCACCCCCCTTCATCCTCTTCCTTTCCCCTCCTCCCATCGTGATCCCCTTTCCACTAAAACCCTACCCCGTGAACCCCCATTGCCCTGCCAACCACCTCGCTGCGTCACGCCACCTCCACCAACTCCACCGCCGCCGACGATACCTTACCGGACTCCCCATCCACCAGCAACAGTCGCCCGCGGCCACCTTGGGACCTCTCTTGCACCGCTCTCCTCACCACCCGCCCCGTCGCCAGTGAAGCCTACCAAACTGGGCCGCCCTGCTCCTGCCTGCAGCCATCTCGCACACCCTCCACCGCTGGCCACCTGCACCAGGGCGCCGTCTGCCCTCCGGCGGACTCCGCCGCCACCTTCCTTTTCCCCCTGTGCACGCGGCCCTTCTTCACCCTCTGTTCCCCTCTCTTGCCCGCCACCTCTTCTTTCCCCCCTCTCTCCCTCCATTTCTCTCTGCCTCTCTCTGTACAATGTGCTCCCAGAGCGCGACTTGGCACACTGCACCTCGCCACCCTTCGGCCCATCCCCTCCTCTCTCCTCCCTTTCTCCCTCTCGTCAGGTTCGCAAACGCTACAGGCCAACAGCCATAAGGGCTTAGGCAGATCACAACAGGAAGGTCTGGTTCGGTCCATGTGGGACCTATCGTCGTCGTTCCGCATCAAATTGGTATCAAAGCTTAGGGAACCGATTTTTTCTATCAAATCGGGGTTCACGGTAAATTCTATCCCCAATGTACTTTAGTTTTAAAGTATTCTTGCCCATAGTTACCAACATGGAAAACGAAACGTGAAACAAAAGCGAGAAACGAAGCTCTAAAATTTAGTGAGAAACGAGAAATGATATACATATGGGAAACAAGGGGGATTTTAATCATTTTAGAAAGGTTTAGCTCTTTTAGTGTATCTCTTGTATTTCTAAAATGATTAAAATACTGTTAAGTTACTAACATACTTTCCTAAATGATTAAAATACCCATAAAAATACATATGGGAAACAAGGGGATGTTTCTCATGCGTTTCCCAAACGCATTGAATTCGTTTCCTGAACGCGTTTCCCAAGAAATGCACTTCTCCCTTCCCTGAGCATTTCTTGCAACTATGTTGCCCATCAACGAGCCAACAGTGATTCTCAATGACCGTCAATCGAGGAATTACATCTCCCAGTCTATCATTGTTTCTCTCTTGAAAACAGGAGAAATTGTTATTTATGGCAAGTGTTTGTGGAGTTTCATTGATCAACTAAAAATCCCATCACAAAGAGATTCGTTAAATATTTTCACAGAGCAAGATGCATAATTCAACCAAACAGATCACACATTAACTTAGGATCTGAATGGATGACAAAATATCAAGTTGTCATAGCTCCTGATGAGAAGAGTTGCATCGTGCAGCCTACTTATCTCGGAAAGAAACTCTGATGTCCCAATTCATACTCGCAGGCATTCTGCGCTTTTGAGAAGACACTACAAGACTGCATAGCCGAAGTTGCCGCATCACCTGTTGATGTGTGGGATCAAAGTTTATTTATTACTTCTGGACTAGATCTGGTTGATGACACAATGTTCAAGGGTGATCCATCGGTGTAGTTGACTACGTTTCGCCTCCTTCCGACAACTGGGATCATGCAATGTTTACAAAGTCTGGATTGGATCTTATCTCTGAGGACGTGTTCGATGCTCCTCCCTTATGCCTCACTTTTCCTGATGCTCTAGTAGACATTTTTAATTTTATTATGTAATTTGATTTTTATCTAGAGCTTTTTCTATTTTTTGTAATTTTGGTGCGATATTCGCACTATTTTCTTGAGTCTAGGGGTACTTGAGTCCAAGAGTGTCATGGTAGGGTTAGGGTTAGCCTAACCACTATAAAATGGAGTTGTAATCATCCTTTTCAATTAATGAAGAATTATGGTTGCGAATTTTTGTGATTTTCCCCTTCTCTAAGAGAGATGAGAGAGCCCTAAACATGGAGGCTGAGAGGGCCAGGTCACCCCCCCCAACCCTAGCCACCAGCACCCCCTTTTCATCCTCTTCCTTTCCCCTCCTTCTCCCATTGTGATCCCTTTCCACTCAAACCCTAGCCCGTGAACCCCCATCACCCAGCCAGCCACCTCGCGGCGCCACCTCAACCACCTCCACTGCCACTGACAGCCCACGCCTCCAACGGTGCCTCACAGGCCTCCCTTCCACCGACAACAGTCGCAGCCGCCTGCGGCCACCCCGTGACCTCTCCTGCGCCGCTCTCTGCACTGCCCACCCAGCCGTCAGTAGAGCCTACCATACCAGGCCGCCCTGCTCCTGTCTGCAGCCATCTCGCGCACCCTCCTCCCACCAGGAGATCGTCTACCCTCCAGCAGACTCCGTCACCACCTTCCTTTTCCCCCCGCGCGTGCAGCCTTCTTCACTCTCTGTTCCCCTCTCTTTCTCTCTCTCCTATCCGCCACCTCTTCTTTCCCCCCCCTCTCTATTTTCTCTCCCTCCACAGTTTCTGTCTCTCCATACGGTGTGCTCCCATAGCGCGACCTGCACCCTGCACATCGCCACCCCTTGGCCCATCCCCTCTTTCTTCTCCCTTTCTCCCTCTCGTCAGGTTCACAAACGCTCCGGGCCAACAGTCGTAAGGTGTTAGCAGATCTCAAGAGGGAGGTCTGGTTTGGTCCGTGTGGAACCTGTCGTCATTGTTCCGCATCAATTATCCTCATCTTGGATTTAAATTTGGGGATAAATAACTCTGTTTGGTATTAGGAGAAGCCGGAGCTAAACTAAACTAAGGTTATCCTCACTTTTGCACTTTATTTTTTATTGGGATAACTTACGTGGTTATAAGCATAAGTGAATCCAAGTGTCTATCCTCAATCTGCCATCTTTTTGTGTCATGATAAATTAAGTGGGGTTGGTGTTAAATCTAGGGATAATCATTCCACATATTAAGTGGAATAAGTTCCTCCACTCTTTGCCAATGTAATCCCCACTATCCCGAAACCAAGTAACACTAGAGTAAGGATAGGCTTGTTCCAATACCAAGCATGACCTTCAGTCATAATATAAACTATAATGAAGTCAATCTGATAGATGGTCCAAGGCAACAATACTTCACAGTTATGCTCCCTCCTCTAGGGTTTACCATGTTCATGTGAAGAATTGGCTCTCAATAACTTTGCCTAGGGAGGTAAAATCAATGTTAGGTATTCAAACTCTCAGTTACTCTAGCTAGATATATCTGAACAATGACGAGAGTTCCAAAATGCATATATCTGCTCGTTTTGACTTGTTTTTTTGCTTAAGAGTCCTTTACAACTACAGTTTAATTTATTTTGTCTGATTTAAATTTACAACCTAACACTCAACTAGCAAGGCTAGGACTGTGGGATCTTTCCAAAGGCAGCTCCATACCTTCCAGCTTTTGTGTGTCAGGTTTTGGATAGAGGCTGTGTCAGGTTGGCAGCCAACTGTAAAACCTCAAATACTTACCATTTCACATTTAATTCCTAAACCAACCTCAAAGCGATGGAATTCCAGTTTATAATGATGACAAAAGCAGTTTCATGATTGTGCATGCCTGGATCGCAAATATTATGACTGCAAGTACTAGTTTCCAGATTGCTTCAATGAATTCAACTAAAAACTGAAGGTGTTTGAGGTACTCGCCTAGGTGATGAGGCGAGGCATGGTGACCACAAATCATCATGCTCTGGCCTTTGTTGCTTGGGCGATTGCTGGGATTGCCTGGTCTCCCAAGGTGAGCACCTCGGCCAACCTTCCTTGCCCCAGCCTGCATTGTGCACTTTAAATGCTGGCCCATTTAACTGTTCAGCCCACAAACACAGCCCAATTAACACTGTTCGCCGTTCAGTATATAACCCTCAGCCCCATCTTAATACCCACTTGTCCTCACCTCCATTCCCATTCGCCCCCACCTCTGTTCACAACCCTAGCAGGCCACTTGTCCTCACCCCCATTTCCATTCACCAATTGCCCTCACCCCCATTCCCAGTCTCCCGCACCTCTGTTCGCCACACTAGCAAGCCAAGGCCTAACCCTCCCTCCCTCCCTCCCTGTGTGACTGATACAGTGCACTGCCCTTTTGGGGTTCACTGGCAAGGGAATGAATACTACACACCTTTGATGCTCCAAAATTCATGGAAAGATTAAAAGTAAGACACCTTTGAGGGACTTTTTCAAGAGATAAAAAAACTAACCATCCAATTGCCTGAAGGGCAAGATTGGATGGCATGCCGGGGGGGGGGGGGAATCATCCCTCCGTGAATGTGATGTGCATCGTGCCATCGCGGGGTGCAACCCATGTGGGTGCGCACCCACAACTGCCCACTGCATGAAATGCCTCATGTCGTGATCTACCTTTTTTTTTTAAAAAATGTGAACCTTCCAAAACCCAGGCAGTGGACTGTATTACTTGCCAGTGGATGGGATTCAATGATCTCTAAATATGAAGTATATGAGACATCCTGGATTCTGGACATAAAACATTCAATGTCATATGTTGACATCTAGAGAATGATTGCATCCACTAAAGAGAAAGCCCCATTTCAACTTAGCTGGTTGACTGCCAATGGTTTTCAGCTAAGTCTAAGCATTACCTTGTAGGCACTAGCTTATGCAGAAAAGAATCCTAAAGTAGGCGTTGCAACTACAGAAGTTAGCACCAAATGTGCCACATCAACTAAATTTGCTCCCAAAACCATTCAATCTCTTAGTATTGTCAAAACTTCAAGGCATATTTCAACTCTTGGGAGAATATGCTTGTAGAAATAACACAATAGGAGACAAAAGGTGAGGGCACACCTTGCACACTGATCAAGAGATCATACACAAGAAGCGGCTGAGATCCTGGCCTAGTACATTGCTCCCACGTTGCTTCCACTCCACAGAGCTTAGATTCTCATGCACATTGCACTGAGATACTTCGGTTTCAACAAATATATATATAAATTAAAAAAGCTATTCCTTTCAACTTCCTATTTTTCCTATATTATACTATAATTGATACAATAAGATTTTTATACCTAATACATTTTATATTATTGAAATGACTACATCATCCATTTTTCCAGTGTAGATAAATTAAGTGTTGCACACATGCACATGACAAATTCATATAATACAAGAAGATAAAATGTAGATTGGTGAAATATTGTTGATAAGAAATTTCAAAGAACACAAGCATGCATAAGTATGGAGAATGGAGCTCATCGGTAAAGATGCATATACTTACAATTTACCTATAATTACATAATGTAACACAGAGAGAGAGAGAAGGCTTACAGGTCAATATTTACAAAAAAAATATTGTAGTTCTCAGAAATATCCTTCAAGAAGGCAAAATAGCAAGAAACAATTAACCCCTTAAGTTCATAAGTGCTGGTATACATACGAGGAAGTCTTGCAAGTAAAACAAAGATTCAGTTAGTCCAGTATTTTGTTAAACAATAGGAGAGAGGATGAGCCAGGAGGTCCAGGACTGGGTGGGGCCTGGAGGGAGAGAAATGAGGTGGACATGAGATGGCCATCATCAAAGATAGATGGTGCAATGTTGATCAATCCCTTCACCCCTATAGGCACTAGGCAGGAGCACTGGGCAGAAGGTTGTAAAGGATGCACAGTGTTCATGGATAAGGAATACCACAAGTGAGAATGGAATGTGAAGCCAAAGCTCCGAAGATCATAATTGAGGATTTGACAAATACCACATCCGGCCCATTGGTCTCCTAAAGAAGGTAAACCAGAGAGGCAGGCAACTGAAAGCCTGAAACCACAACCAACTCTCAATGCTGGGTGAAGCACATTATCAATCAGTATATTGATGGGAACGGGAGTACAGTGAGGCCCCAAATTGAATATTGCACATGGCGAACACATTCTAGTTACCTAACAAAAAGCCCAGATGGAAACATGGAGTGGTAAGGAGTTTTTTAAGCACAAGATAATCAGATCAGGCTGGGGAAGCATCAAGGGAACCTTGACAGCAACATCAAAGAACTCAAAACTCCTGAATTATTGATTCTTAAAGTGGATTATACTAGCGAAGTGAAGTAGGATAGTCCGGTCCCAACTAAGACTTGAGAGAAGCCGATGTTGTTGGGCCTTTAGAAAAGCTGCTGGGTATTTTCTAGGCCAGTTCAATCAAAGAGACACAGGATGGGTCTAATTTAAACTGGTTGCAAGCTCTACAAACACACATCCAGAATATGTTAACAGGTTATCAATCAAACCAGGTCATCTAAGATGGATGACAGACAGACAGATAATAAAGCTCAGCCCTATTAAGCAACAACTAAGTAATTGGACCAGTTTTGCGTTCTTTGAGTGTGGATGTGCATGAAAACAGTAATGGAGCATTAAAAGAAATCCTTTCTTTTCCTCTCAAGACTTGCCACAGAAGGCTGGTTGGTCTCATCACAACAGAGGAAATCAAAGAGAAAGAAGGGGAACAATGAAAGAGGGAATGTGGTTAACAGGCCCAGCAACAATAGCTGACAATAACCCTATGTAGTCCGAGACGTGAGGCGACCGAGGCGACCAAGGGGTCGCCTCATGCCTCAAACACCTAGGCGATGGCGTAGACGTTTGAGGGGTTTTATTAAAAATATATATATGCAATTCAAAAAATATAAATATATGTCTAAATGTCAAAGAAAATACATACATACAATCAAGATTTTCAATAAAATCAGCAATAATAAAGATTTGAGACAAAAGTACATACATACAAATAAGATAAGATTTGAATAAAGGAGTTTTAAACCAACACTGGATCAAAAGAAGAAGAAGACTGAGAGTGAGGCGTTTGAGGCAAAAGCGAGGCGGTTTGGGACCGCCTCACCACCTCAAACGCCTAGGCGCGCCTTTGACTACATAGCAATAACCTCATGTGATGATGGAAGGGTGACTGGTGGCATGACAATAGGCCATCTCTCTCTCTCTCTCTTTCTGGGGGGAGTTCTGGCTTCAGATTCAGAGCGTCCTGAGTGTCAGGGGACAGGTTGAGGATGGTGCCTCTTCTTTTTTTTTTTCCTTTTGTTATTTGGTTGATATAAGAGCAAAGGCAATGGTATGAAAAGGATGGAACAGTAGACATTCATACAGGGAACTGGTGGAAAAGTAAGATTTGTACAACTAATAGAGTGTTTGGGAGCACTTTTTTAAAAAAAGCTCCTTCTACCTAAAAAATATGCTATGCCAATTTTCAACCCAATTTTTGAAATTGATGAATACGGAGAACTACCTGTTGGGCAAAATGCCATAATTTTTAAATTCTGTGTAGACTTGTTTGGTAGAGCTGAGAGGTTGATTTGAACTAGAAGCTGGTCTATGTGATCCCGCTGGGATTTGGGGGGAGGAAAAAGAGGTGGGTGGGTAGTAGTGTATTCTCTCCTTGCATATTAGTAGCTCAGACAGGTGGGATTCTTCCGTCGGACGTGGGGATGCGCCGGGCAGGGTGGCTTCTTGCGCCCCAGCGAGCTTTGCAGAAGGAGCGAGAGGGGAGAGCCAGGCGTGCAGGAGGGAGGAGGAGGAAGAGGGAGACGGGACACAGCTCCGCCAGAGCCCCAGTCCGTTGAACAACAGCATCCTTAAGCTTCATTTCATCGGCCCAGTGTGAACATAGTGAGCGTTTACCTGGGAGGACATCCCCTTCCTCTTTCCTTGCATGTTGTCCGAGATCGCCGCCCTGCTCCAAAGCTCCCCCTGGGACTGGACACCCATCATGTCAAGTCGGCAATCATGACAGCCAGTGATAGGCTGGACAACAATGAGGGGCCCATCGCCGACGAGACGGGCAAGACCACCAACCTGTTCACCACCATCAAAGACCCTGCAGCTGGCTCACGAAGGATGCCAACACCAGCACCACAGGCCCCGCTACCATCCTCCCTATCACCTGACCCTGCGACCTGGTGAGCGAGATGGTGAAGGCTGACTTGACGGCAGAGGCGACAATGGACAGTGAAGACGAGGAAGAGAAGGTGACTAGGGTGGCGACAGCAGTGGTGTTGGCAATGGGGGTGGTGCTGGTGCCGGTGGGGTTTGGGATGGGAAGGAAGGTCCCGGCGAGGGAGAGGATGTCAAAGCAGCAGTGCAGCATAAGCGTGGAGGCGTCCAGGGTGGGATGGCAAAGGGTGACGCTGGCGACGGCCCCGGAGGTGCTGAGCACCGAGAAGCCGACACAGCACTGGCGGGCGAAGCCGGAGATGCACTTGAGGACGGTGGGTGGACTTCGCAGAGAGAAAAGGGAGGGCCAGACAGCGGGCGGGCTTTGCGGGAAGATAAGGATGAGAGAGCGGGGAGGGCCGGACGGTGGGGCAGACGGAAAAGGGAGGGCTGGACGGTGGGGCAGAAGTAGAAGGGAGGGCTGGACGGTGGGGCAGAAGTAGAAGGGAGGGCTGGACGGTGGGGCAGAAGTAGAGGGAGTGCAGGAGGGGGGGGGGGGGGCAGAGGGAAAAGGGAGGGCCGGATGGCTGGTGGGCTTCGAGGGAACAGAACGATGGGGGAGAAGGAAGGGGCAGATGGCGTGGCAGAGGGAAAAGAGAGGGCCAACAATTTGAACGGGCTTCGTGGGAGGAGGGAGAAGGGAGGGCAGTACATCTAGCAGCGGGGCAGAGGGAGAAGGGAGGGCTGACGGGCGGGCACACTTTCGGATCTTGCAGCCGCCATCGGCGTGGCAATGGGAGATCGTTCGATCACGGGTTCCTCTCACAAGGATGCAGACAGAAGTCGAGACGAAGACAAAATGAGGACACAGGCGAGACCCAAGGCATCATGCAAGCATCTTTTAAGCAAAAAAAATTTGCTTGGGGCTGTTTTTAGTTCAGGGGAAGTTTACAAATAATGGGATATTGGGATTCCATCCTAAAAATAAGAGAACTCCCCAAACGTGTCTAAGTAAGGTTCCTTTCCCAAATTTTTATTTTAAGGAAAAAGAGAGCCAAAAAATTGCTCCCAAACACCCTATAAAAATTGATGACAACAAAAGGAGAGGGGACATGATAGATATACTGGCCTCACGCCACTGTGTAGGGTTGGCTGGTATGATACATGTTTGTCCACGGCCCATATATACACATTTCCAAACAGAAGCAGTATGAATTGAAACTCTCTAAAGGCATAACATGATCCAAATCCCATATTTGCATATGTAAGACATGTTCTAGGATACATGTATACATAATTGGGAATGGCAAGCATAGACGGCGTAAAACCATAAGCATGTCAATTCATCTGTTGTTATTGACGGAAACGTTGCTAAAATGTAGAAGCCAGCAAGTTAATTTTTCTTGATCTTTCCATAAATCAAGGACATCCAAAGTACTTTGCATCCATATGAAAGTCCCACTACACTAGATCACTGTCACATCTTTTATATGCATCATAAGAAAATTCATTCCACAGACTTCCAGATATTTTTACTTTCAATTATCATCACCATCTGTTTTCATCATTACAAAGCATCTGTACAACTGTTAACTCGAAGTTTGATCTAATAATGCCATTTCCTCCAACCATATTTGCTAAAATAGTCATTTTTAAACTTTGGTCAACCAAACCTAGCCTCTTAAGGCCTCAGATCATTTGTTTCCCTTCCAATCCCCTCAAAAATCTTGTGTAACTAAACATCAACACGTTTAGTTTTAAAGTCTCCATTATGTATAACATCATTATATTGCCACATCCAATTCTACATACAACACTTTGTACTCCTGCGAACATGAATCATGTTGCATACTTGCATTACTTTTAGGATAGCAATGTACTCAAAACAACATAGTGTACAAGACTGATTATCATTTAAATCTTAAAAAGAAAAAATATGATATCGGCATTTTAATTGTACAGGGAGTTCTATCAATGATTAGCTCCATTTTCAAGAAAGTTTATAAACAGGAAGCTCTCCATGAAAGACCCATGCATCATCACATTTCACAAACCTAACGAAGTTTAGGGTGCCAATAAACTTCAGAATGAAGTCTGGAAGCAACTATTAAGACGTTTGACAATGTAAAGCTTCAGGTAGTCTTTCTATTCAGAAGCCAATCAAGAATCTCTTCATTTAGCAGCTTCTTCCATAGTATCCTATGTCTCTACAGAGTCTATGCCCCACATTGGAAATCTTTGAGTCCCATTTTTTACATGGACAAATGCTCAAGCAGCATGAACTTATTTACTATTCAGTAAAGCCGTCGAACTGAGACCATTCTTTGATTTCTAAGAAGGTAAATTGAACTATCAGAAGAAGATACTTACTGAAGATAAGAAGCATGCGTGATATAAGCTACAGAAAATGGGAAAACATGAATGACACTGAACAACATATGTTACAAGGACCTCCACACCCTAACATGTAGCAAAACTGTGAAGAGGATTATCTTAAAGGACATGTGAAAACACCTCCGAGTCCAAGCCGCAGCTCCAAGTCTTCTTCCGTAAGCGGAGGTACCCATGAATTTGAACGAGGAAAGAACATCCTCACCTGCATAAAATAAAAGAAGGTGCCCCAAAACTGAAATCCTGAAGGCAAACCAAAAAAAAAAGACAGTAAAGGAAGATCATCCAATGTGTGTACCTCTCTGGACGACCCAGGTGAGTACACCTGCACATCATCGTCATCGTCGTCATCGTCGTCAATCGTTATGATATTAGAAGGATAACCCCTAACAAAATTGTTCGCTAGCATCCCTCCTTTTGAAACGAACGAGGGTGCGAGTCTGAGGTCAAGATCTTCAACCATGTCCCTGTTCCATCTCGATCTGCTCATGATCTGCACGATCCCGCCGACGTAAGAAGTCAGTACTACCCAAAGTAAGTGCGACAAGGAACAACAGCTGAGCATCAATACTGCCCGATGACCAAACAGAAGTTACACAACAAGAAGCTCTCCCGCAGATACAAGAACACCGTAATGAAGCAAGCAACTTAGGGCAAGCAAACACAGATGAGGTGGGGAAAAAAAAGAAGCAAACTGGATCCCCTCCTACTGTGAGAACTTAAAAGCTAAGAAAACCAGAAACGCTACTCCACGGCGGCACAGAAAGATCGAAACCCACACAAAAGAAACCGAGCTCACCTTCCCACCGGCCAGATCGACACCGTAACCGAAGCCGAACCCCAGAAAACGGGCTCAGGATACCCAGAAGAAACCCAGGATAAGGCTGCAAAATGTGAACAAAAACCAGAAAGATGGGCGGGAGCGCATGAAAAGAAATTCCTCAGAAAAACGTGTGAACAGAAGAAAGTGGGCACTACGGCGGATCAAAAAAAAAGGAAAGAAAAGACGGGTTGACAAGTGAGAAAAGATAACCTGCGCACAATTGTTTGACTGTGTTCCTGTCGTATTTACAGAGGAGGAGAGCAGATCGATGAGGGGAGGGGAGGGGGCGGGATTCCACAGATCGAAGTGGCGAGAGGGCAACCCCCGTGGGGAGGAAGGGGGAAGGCGTGGAAGCCGGGTGGGGGCGTTTGAGAGGACGACGAGCGGGAATATAATAATAATAATAATAATAGCAACTTTACTGTTGTTGTTATAGTAGTATTTATAGCGGTCAAATGGAAAAGCGGAGCGGGGCTGTTCCTTTTTGCGAAGGAGCCCTCGCTTTATACGAGGCTTTTAGAAAAACGCATAAGAAATGTGAATCCTGGTTAAGGGCGGAGTTGCCGAGTCGGGTGGTTGCTGACGTGTCGTCAAGTTAGTAACAAGTGTGTTAATACATATTGTATTTTATTAAGTTTTTTACATAAAAAATATTATCGAATAAAAGTTTCTAAAAAATCATTTCAGTAAATATATTAACAGATATATAATTATGTAAATTAAATTATATAAAAATATAATATTTATATACTATTTAAATTAACCCAATGATATATCTTATAATATATTTTTAATTTTTTTAACAAATTCACATAATTTTCAATTTTCATACAAAAACCCCTATTTTACTTACTTCCTTTGATTGCCCTAGAATGATCAAGAGGACGAGAACAAAAGTTTAGACCTTAACGTGGCCGCTGTTAGGTTGGCTTCCACATCAAGTGACTAACGAGAGGTATTAGGTGAGCCAAGTGGCTTTCACACGCTCTTGTCAACCTCCCAATTAGATCCCCCTCATTGTTTATTGCCAGGACCCAAAGTAACATAAGAGGTCTTTAACCCGAGATATTTGACATCTTAATCAGAGTTTATCGTCCCGATCGTCTCAATCACGTTTTAAGATAAGACAGTACGAGTTGATATCATTACGTATCAAGACACAAAAAATATATTATATATATTTATTATAATATAATATAACTCAAATATTTTCCTATCTCAGTTGACTAAGTGACGTGCGATTTAAAACATTACCCACGGTTTGAATCCTACCCCGCCATCTTTTAAAATATTTTTAAAATAATAATATAAAAAATAAATAAAAATAATATTTATAACACGTTTCGAACCGAAGATCAACCAACCGACCTACAAAATAAATTCGATATAAAAAAATTAAAATGATATATATAACATCTCGATTATGTCCCACGGACCGATCGTCCCGATCTATGACTGAGACGGGACGGACGATTCATCTCATCCCATCTCGATTTGTCAAACCTTGATCTTATTACCGTGCCCTTGTTTCATGATTCAAATTTTAACCTGAAAGTTATTATGTTTTTTACATTTCGTCCGTATTTTAGGCTTTTTAGCAACTTCAAATAGAAAATATTTTTTCTTTAATTTTCGGTTGAATTATTTTGTACGAAACATTAATCGTTTAGCACTTTGCCACGTTAGCACGTTAGCACCTTAAGACTTGGTTTCATATATACCCTCCTTATATGTAAAATATTAAAATTACCATATATACATAGCTGTCAAATATCATATATACTATCATTATTAACCAAGTTTCAAAAATACCAAGAAACGATGAAGACACAGCCCAAGTCTGTGTGGGGGAGGTTTGAGGTGGATATGAATGCTGGGGGTGTTTTTCTCATTTAGCGGTATTATTGAAATTTTCAGTTAATAACCATGATATCTATGATATTTTAAAATTAAAGATAGTAGTTTTGATATTTTGCATGTAAGGAAAGAATTAACCCTTCATTATTTCCAGTTTCATGTCTGAAGCACCAATAAGCAGGACGTTGACCTTCACAAACAAGCACTTGATTTTAGACTCTTGTCAAGACAGAAAGGGAAATTTTGGTAGATGAACAAAAGAATGAGACTAAAGGTACATGATTTTTCCCACAGTTTACGTTACGGGCAGACGGTTGACGGAGAAACTGGCATCCACTTCAGAAGATCTAAGTACAGGACCCTGGATCGCGAAGCCGAACAAAATCAATGTAAACAGTAAACCACGATTTTCTGAGGGTTTTTTTGCATGAAAATCATTGGTAGACGTAAATTTATAAAAAAAATATTCCTACAAATGTATTAGCAAGTATATCACCGTGTAAAAATTAATTGTGTAAAAATATCATCGTCGTGATCGTACGTTACCGACCGTGAGTGTGTGATAGAGAGAGAGAGGGGGGGGGCGCCGGAGAGGGTCTCCCTCTCCGACACTGGCACCAAGGATTTAGAGAGAGAGAGAGACGAGAGAGATGGGAGGAGAAGGGAGAGAGAGTGGAAGGGAGAGTGAGGGTGCCCGAGGGGAGAAGGGAGAGAGCGAGCGGCAGGAGGGGAGAAGGGAGAGAGAATGACATTGAGAGAGAGGGCGGGGAGTAAAGTCGCTCCCACACGGAGCGACTCTCGCTCTCCCCTCCGATGCCCTCCTCTCTCCCTCCCCCTCCCCGCCATTCTCTCTCTCTAGATCACTCCCATCTATGTCCCTCTCATCTCTCTCTCTCTTCTCCCCCCCCCCCCCCCCGCACCCTCCCCTTCTCCGCTTCCCATAGGCAACCCCTCCCCGCCGCTCTCTCTCTCCCATCTCTGCTTCCCACATCCACCCCCTCCCCGCCTCTCTCTCTCCCGTCTCTATCCCTCTCGTCTCTCTCAACCTTCTCCCCTCCGGCACCCTCCCCCTCCCCGCCGCTCTCTCTCTCCCGTCTCTATCCCTCTCGTCTCTCTCTCTCTAAATCCTTGGTGTCGACGCAAGAGAGGGAGACCCTCTCCGGCATCCCCCCTCCCCTGCTCTCTCTCTCTCTCCCCTCTCTATCACAAACTCTCTCCCCCTATCTTATGTTTGCACAGACGTCGGAGGGGGTTTCCCCCTCCGTCGTCCCCCCTCTGCTCTCTCTCTCTCTAACTCACACACACAGTTAACCGAGAGTATATTGGTCATTTAACATCTAGATAACATAAATATTGGCATATTCTTTGAATATTCTCTCTTTCATCAACGGAAGTTAACTAAGATGGCATTTTTGCACAATTAAGATTTTACACAGTGATATGTCTGCTAATCCATTTCCACGAGTGATTTGTTTGGCAAATTCACGTCTAACAATTATTTTGATGCAAAAAACCCTCTTTTTTATGATTTCTTCTGGGGATCAGTAGTTACCTTCAGAAAGAGGGCATCAAGCAACAATCTCTTCCTTGCATTCAGCAACAGTGACCTGAAATGGGAGGCAGATAAAACCAATTTAACCATGACTTTTTTTCCTCTTAAGCTATATATGTATCAAGAATTACCTTTTGAAACCAGGAATCAAGCAATAGTTCCTTGTTTGGCTTTCAGCACCAATTCCTCGGTGGTGGTACCTATGATCTCATTGGCACGCTTCAAACCCACACAGTATATTCTTCCAATGGTGTCCTAAGTTCACAAATCATTGTGTTATGCCAACGTAATTAACCAGATGATTGATACCATAGTTTACATTGCAAACCATCGATACCTAGATAACAGCCAAAGAAGACTAATGAATTTCTAAATCTTCAGCAGAATGTTCAGCTACACTTCCCAAGGTGGGTCACAGTCAACATTAATTGACAACCCAAACATTTAAACAGGACTGCAGCTGTGAAGCTCCTCGGGGTGTTCTCAAGTATAAATTAGAGAAGCACAAATGCTCATAGGGAATCGCATGGAGATAATTGGACCATATGTCCTGTCAGTCAGTTCTGTGTTAGTTTAATATCTGCAAAGTATTTAAGCAAGTGCAGCGGATAGGTGTCAACCCATGGCGAATATCCCAAATGTAATGCGAGGGTCATTGTTCCGAAGAATTCAATATCAGATATTGGAATTGCCATGGAAAATCAGAGATCTTGGAGGGCAGGGAATATCTTATAAGGATCATGGAAGCCTGTCATTTGTTAAAAAAACTTAAATCTTATGTGTTTAATCATTTAAGTTAATTATATTAACAAATGATAGTTAGACCAATGCATAAAAACCCGTATGCATAAAGCAAACCAAAGTGTACATTCAAATATGAAAAATCATTCTATAAATAAACATGGTGTATGAAAGAGAAACATTTTTAAAAGAAACACAAATTTCTGGTGATGCTGTGGATTTACTAGACACACCAATTTCTCGTGAAAGTATATATTTCTAGGAGATATATCAATTTATCAGGAATATATCCAAATCTTAGCAACTTTTCCTGACTCTGTCATGATATTTAGAATTACTCACTAAGACCAATACTTTCGCAAGTCTTCAGCACGGCTACTGGCCAAGGCTAAAAATCTCATGAGGTCATATTCCATGCATGACTACTTTTCACAGGAAAGGAGACAACAAGCCGAAATTCAGTGGTGAAGATAGAGATCCATCTCGTGGCATGCATAAAGAAAAATTTGATGAATAAAAGAAATGTATCACCTCTTAAGAAAGACCATGATTACTACAAAGACTTGAAGATTAATTACCCGAGCAACAATACCAAGCTTCTCTAACTTTTGAACTGCATCTACAACATCAAAATTGCATTGTACACCGAATTCTTCTCTGATAAGCTCCTCACATCGAAAGTCAAGATCCTGAATGTTCATTTTAGAAGACAAAAAGCAACCACAACATCAAAATTGCATTGTACACCAAATTCTTCTCTGATAAGCTCCTCACGTCGAAAGTCAAGGTCCTGAATGTTCATTTTAGAAGACAAAAAGCAACCACACAGAATTCAAATCTAACTTTCATGCAATAAAAACAGAACTAGGAAAACCGTTGAATTCTTACTTGTATTGTAGCTTTACCCTGCTCCATCAAAATAAAGAAGGAAACAATAACTTCTTTGACCTACAAATTCAGAACTTGTACTGTTATTTACCATGACCATCATTGTCTAAGAAAGTGACATGTTAAGCACTTAAGCCATAATTTGGCAAGTATTGATGCACTTTAGAAACAAGCAGAAAAATCCATTTAGCTTAGTGCATACTTCCTGTTGGATGACATCATCGCATAAGTGCAACAGTGTGCCCCTTCCACTGTCCAACTGTTTGTCGTACATTGACTGGGTGATCAAGTTCTGGTAAGTTGCCATGTTTTGCTGAAACCTGCAAGGAATCAAAATTCAAGCAAGAAAACCGAGTGATAACCATCAAATAACCTTACAATATGCCAGTAAAACAGAGAGGCCACATTTCATACAATACTAGAAGACTAGACTATAACAAAGTGTAAGCACAGACGGGTGTGGATAAAGATCCAGCAAGTCTTAAACAATAGTAATACAGGATATAAGTTCCCAGACTATGAGAAGATAAAGGTCGCAACGCATCTATTTTTTTTAACTGAAAACTCATGATTTAAGCACAGTTTCTCACAGAATACATCTCAAGAATAAAGTGTAGGATATAGAAAAAAACATGACTTGATCATAATAAAAAATGAACTCGTAATATACCATGGTATGTGAAATGGTTATAGTTACACAGTCGCTATGGTTGCAAGATCAGGTTTTAAAGACTCGTCATCAGAATGGCAATAGGCTGGCCACTCCTTCAGGCTCAGTGGAAAAGGGCCACCACTAGGTGAGTGCCCAGAAAAACTAGGTCGACTTTTTAAAAAAGTTTCAAACAGGAAGAGGAGATTAAAAGAATGGGATTTTTACAGCTACATTCTCCTTGAAAGTAAATTGCATAAAAATCCATTCTGCAATCCCATTTGCATGTATATCCTTCTTACCCAACTTAATAAGCATAGATATCTCTGATCAAATTATCTCACAAGATGAATGAACAAATATGCAGTTTGTTGTCCCAAATACTACATCAAGGTGAAAATACCGCCCCACAACATCAACAAATAGTGGTAGAAGAGGATCAGAGAAAGAATTTTGAGTGGTTGTGGAGTATAAGGATCAGAGAAGAAAATTTTGAGATTCTGTCATTTGACTTACCCACACAAAATCAATAAATGGCGGTGGAAGATGGGACCAGGGAAGGAAACTTTTGAGAATATGTTTGTCATTTGACAACCCTGATTAAAGTAATCAAGGTTAATCATGCTACAACTCTGGTAGATTATTTTATGGATATATGGCATTTATTTCACATTAGAAAGGTATGCAAGCAAATGCAAACTTGCAATTCACTAGGGAATCTATTCAAGATCCTTAATATACTATTCCTACTACTACTAATAATAGACATTTTTTAAAGTTTGTATAATTCATCCTAAGTATGCCTTTCATTTTTCTTTTTTTAATATTTCAGGAAGGGACTTTTAAAAATCAATATTGTTTTATTAAATAATTACCAAAATATCAAAAATCAAATATATGTTTTTATGAGAAAGTGTGTATCACAGATCAAAATATTATGTCGAACAATACATTCTAGTCTAGAAATTTGCATTAAAGTTTACAAAGTGTGTATTCTAGTGTTAAAATATGGATTCTAGATTAAAATGTGTATTCTAGTTATCAGGTCATAAAATGTGTATTCTGGGTCACAACTGTGTATTTTAAAGAGAACGTGTGCATTACAAATCAAAACTATGCATTATAGTGAAAACGAGAGGTATAGAATTGAATATATGTTTACTCAAAGCACACTTCAGTAATTATTATTTAACATAATATTTTTAAAAAAATCCCTAAAGGAGCCATGAGATCCAAACTATTCCTTCTTGAGGAGGCCATGCCCCACAGACCTGGATGTGTGACAAAGAGCTTTTAGGCCCCTCCCCTGCCCCAACTAACAGGGAAAGTCCTGAATTACTTGTATCTGAGTGTGGCTTGATCAGTGGCTTGGACAAAATATGCTAATCGCAACTGGAACTTAAGCAGAGACAGGAATGAGGACAAACTCAGGCTTAGCATGTTCTAATCTGGCTGTGGGCTCAGAACGCGCAGCACATATGGTGAATTTCCCCTGATCATGAAATTCCATGAGGTTTCCATATAGCCAAGGACAAAATGCCTTGATGGCAGTAAATCTGGGAGAACAAATTATCATTTCTGGTGCAAAATATAAGAGAGACCAATCATATAAAACAGTGACATCAGTCTGCTTGTCCCATTGGTTGTTTCGGTTGGAACTCCTATTCCACTAACCTGCTATAGCCTTTTTTCCAAATCCCCCCCGGTGGGTTTTGAACCTTGGTCACCTGGGTGTACATGGATTTACCAACTCACCTGGGTGTTCCATCGGTTGCCTTGCTAGCTTGTAAAGATGCATGGAGAGAGCAAAATGATACATAGATATGGTGATGGAATGATCAAGGTGTGATGCAAAGACAACTTTCTTATTCATCTCAGATGGATGAATCAGATGAAGTGTTCTTTTGGAACCCTGTGCCTCAAGATCCCCATCATCGTGTGGATAGTGGAAAATTGCAGGCTTCCACCTGTGTCAGATTGGCTGGTTCTATTAGATATCAGGATGAGATGCTATGCATGTGATAGTCAGGAGTGTGGAGCAAATCTAAGGCATGGAGCAAATCTATCTTTATGGCTTTTACATGTACCAACATGGATATTTCTAGGTGCACGTGGATTAGCATAGACACAATAGCAGTAACCAGATTCAGTTGACAGCAGATAATTGAGTGAGGAAGAGATTGGCTTTTTATTTTCATTTTTTGGATGTATCGAGGTTCCCCAAGCCACCACTACTATGTTGCTTGGTTTGCACAAACAAGAGTTGGCAAACCTTCCAAGAAATCTGAGAGGTGAAAGGGAATATAGTTTGATGGTTACAGGGCTTATCAGGGTGGACATTGAATATTATTACTGGTTTGGAAGCTAGTGCTGTGTTGGCAGCTTGAGGAGACACATTTTCCATAATATGTTGCTCTCTCCATGAACATCTCCCCAACTCATGAATCTGTAGCATACTGTGAGAGGGCAAGTGTTGCCCATCTGTGCATCCGTCACTTTTTCTCCAAAAATTGTTAGGTCTAATGCTATAGTATTTAGTCACTGATATTTTAGTTATTTAATAATGCATATTAACGGCACATAATAGTGACTAACTACTAAGGGCAAAGTGCATGGCTTATATGACTAACCACAATACCCAGAAAACTATAAACGGAAACAGAACAAATAGTTGCTTGATGTTGGCCTCGGAATATGTATTCAAAACTTGGTTTTGATGTTCTTTTTGAAAAGAAATATTTTTATATGAGGGTTTATTCCGTGGGTGCGCATCGTATCAGACGATTCGGGTTCGGGTGCTGGACCTTTCCCCACTGACCGCAGTCAGTGTTGATTTACATCGGTCTAACGTCCGAACACCTTTGTTTAACTGTCAAAGAAAACCTTAAAATCCCCTTTATAGGTCCTGATGTTGAGGACTTGTTCACTTAGGCGACTCGCAATTACCCCTCGTTCACCACCGGCAGACTGATAAGACTAAAGCTTTATCAAAGGCCTCTTAGGTATAGGCAAAAGCCCTAGAATTTTGGGGTATGGATGCAATTCTGCAGGAGCCATTGGCATTTTGAAGTGGCGGGAGGTTTCCTGGACCCCGGGGGTATTTTGGTAATTTTACTAGGTCAAGGGTGTTTCTGAAATTTTCGAGTTGGAAGGAAAGTAGGGTAGGATCCCTGACTTCCCAAGACGCTGAGGCCGTTTATTTTAGGGGCTATTAGGCCATTTCTAGGTCATAGGGGTATTTCGGTAATTTTACCAAACCCTACACAGACCTAAGTTTGAGGTGACATTCAAGGGTAGGACTGAGCTGACAGCATCCTTGAACTGAAGGGGCAACGGGGGGCTTCAAAGAAGGCGCACGTGCGTCAATTTGGCCAAAGGAGGGGCATATATGCAATTCCCAAAAGTCGAGGTTTTCTTATATTTTTTCTTGATCGGTGTAGAGATGAAACCTGTAGAGTACACCAAATACATTTAAGGCCCAAGTGGGTACAAGGGTTGTCGGCGAGTTGTCGACTGTACATCACAAATATCCGCATTAATGCGGGAAGTAGCCCGTAGCCCCAATTACAAAAGATTACAGGGTAAAACTGCAAACAACAAGACTTTTGTCTCTCACAAGCCCGGGGAGGACATTTCTGTAATTCTCCATTATATGGGAGGAACTACATAATTTAACGTTCCGGGGCATAGAAACTTACAAACATAGCCCGCAGAGGGGCACAATTACAAAAATACCCCTTAGGGGCATAAATACAAGACCCGGGGGATCACCTACCCGTGAAGGGTCAAAACAACGAACAACCTTCTTCTCTCGTAGATGTTGGATGCTTGGTCCGATGCTAGATCCTCCATCTGGACCGTTGGGGGTCTATTTATAGAAAGTGGGGGGCTACCCGGAGGTGATTTAACTCGTACGGGGTGGATGGGATGAAAATGACCCCAGGAAGGTCCCCCCCTTTTTTTTGCGAGAGAGAGAGGGCAGAGGGGTTTATTGAACCCGTATGGGGTCTAAACGCACCGGGGTCAATTGACCCCTGGTAGGTTGGACCGCCCCGGGGTCAAATGACCCCGGACAGGCGGGTTGGACCGCCCCGGGGTCAATTGACCCCGGGCAGGTCTGCTCTGGGGTCAGCCGACCCCGGACAGGCCTGTCCGGGGTCACTTGACCCGGGCGGGTCTGTCCGGGGTCATTTGACCCCGGGCAAGTCTGCCTGGGGCCAGCCGACCCCGGACAGGTTTGTCCGGGGTCACTTGACCCCGGAGAGCTCGATGTGGGCCTCCCCCAAACCCCTGCTGGTTTCATCCAGATGGGTCTTCACCCCGGATGGGTTCTTTTCACCTCGGACAGCAAGTTTCACCCCGGATGGGTGTTGGCGGGGGTGTGTTTTTGTAGGCAAAATTTGCTTCCAACACTTGACAACATAAGCATGGAGAAGGGAAGCAGGAATAAAAGCAAGAAAGAGAGTTTCTTTTTTGGGGGGTGGGGGGGGGAGCTTTAGATTATTCACATTAAAACCAGTTTCTCAAAGTCTGTTACTCCATCTATGAGTTGGTGCCCGACTGATAAAAAAAGATCATTTTCACAGGTCCTTCTGGCATTAAGACATTCCGTTTGTTTTCAGAACTCGAATTACTCTCAACTCTTCAACATTTGGGAGTGTTTACATCCTCCAAACTTTCTAGAATCACGGAAAATATTTCCTCGGAAATTGAAAAATACAGAAAATAATTTACCTAGAAGGAAAAACACATGTTTGCAAATTTCGCGAGAAAATGAATGGGGAACAAAAAACATGGTTGCATTTCCATACAAAAAAATCTACATGCTACCAAATTCTGGCTACATAGGATAATACATCGGGATTATCCTTCCTAAATAATAGGGGAGAGAGAAAGAGAACATGGGTGGGAAATCTTTCTTGGGAACTATGTCCCCAGGGGGAGGGGTGGGGAAATAAACTCCAGGGAAATAGGCAATATTCTGAGAATCCGGGAAATATTTTCCTAACTAACATTTTTGTGTTTGCAAATCATGTGTAAACTAGTTAGGGAAATGTTTTCCAGGGAAACTTCTGAGAATGCAAGCATCCCCATAGTCTCGTGGGGGGGGGGTGTTGGAATGTGACAACATGTTGGTGTGAGTGGCATTTTGTATAGAGGGGTTCTGAGTGTGCACAGTCTATATTTGAATATTCCCTTCATCTTCTAATAAAATTATTGTGTTGTACACTTCCCAAAAGTATGTATCTTTCTGTTTTTATTACTGAAAGCTGAAGATGAGATATAAATATAAATTCCAGGAAAGTTGTATTATAACATTAAATTTAGGACCCGCTATCTCAATAATGGAGAGAACAAGTTGTGCCATTATCACAGCAGTCAAGATAACACTATGAATCTTAAAGCTTTTACATTAGGCAGAAAAAACTTTAAGGGCTTTTAAACCAAAAATTTGGGATATAACTAGCTGCAAAAGCACCAGTTCTGGGAAACACTTACGTAAAGTAGACCTTAGCACAATATCCAATTAGACCAGAAAGGATGGCTATAACAACCCAGATATCAGCTTTGGGCATTTCAAGTGAGCTGACGAGAGTTACCTGCCACAATGTACACAATTTATTTATAACAAGACCACAAGATAAAAAATACAGATTCATCAATTTGACAATGTCGAAAGAATACCAGCCCAAGGACAACAGAGATAAGAAACTTGACCCAGTCCATCGGAGTTAAACCTGGATTTTTTTTTTCAGGCTACAAGAACAACCATTAGGATATTGGTGAATGAAGAAATATGAAGTAAAGAAACAAGCAAGTGAAATAAATACTATCTCCCTGATATATATTCCCCAGATGAAGTTACAAAGTTACCAGAACTAATTCCATATCAGCCATGGGAATATTTTTGAAGTGTTTTACATATATTCCTCGTTCTGCCTTGCTCTTGGTGCTTGCCCTCCTGCAAACATCCATCTTATAATAGGTACAAAAATAGGGAACCACTTACAAGTAAAATCCCCGCAGAATTATTATAAAGGATATTGTCTTGCAAAAATGTCTTAAATCAATTATATATTTAATCCTGAATGGATGACATATATAGTGCCCGCCACAAAGTTTAGAACAAATCTTATAGAAAAACAATTCAAGTTGATGCACATCTGTTCCCTCATGGAGAAAAGAGAAAAATAAAAAGATGAGAGAACTTCTACCGGTACACAACAATCATCCGGTCAAAAGTTGGTTCTTGAATTGTGATCTTCCCAAGTAGATTTTTCATGCTGCAAGTGGCACGAGACGTGAATATATGGAAATAGTCCATGCGCATGCACTAAATATTTTGAAAGCAAAGTTGAGGTAATTAGAATGAGACCTGAGTTCCATGTTCTCAATCCGAATCCGTTCAACAAATAGATCATCTTCTTCACTTCCGGGGGTCATCTCATCATTCTTCTTTGCATCATTCTTAGGTTGTCTACTTGGTTTTCGCATCAGAATTCTCTGTATCCTACGACCATGTGCCGCCCCCCACCCACACATACAGCAAAAAAAATCAAAAGAAACAAAAGGACAAATATCGTTAGGTCCTCAGGTGATGTACGAAAATCAAACATAAGCAACAAAATAATTGTAATGTCTAGAGATATCTCACCTAGTAACTCTAAGGAGCCATGCCCAGAAACGTGCAATCATCATATCCAACTTCTCCATAAAGAAGAAATCAGTTGTGCGATCAATACCAATACCCCGACGAAAGATTACATACTTTCCCATTCTCATGCAAAGAACATGAAATCATGTTAGATGATTAAGACCACTAAGCTGGATATTTTGGTAATCAAATGGATGGTTTCTCAGAAAATAAAATCAACAAGGATAAATCAAATTAATAATTTGATCAAATGAATGACTGCGGAACAATGATCCATCACTTATTCAGAAATTGGATGTTTGAAAGCTCAGCCATCATGCTACCTTATGACAACTTTGGGAAGTCAACACAGCACCATTAAGAAAAGAGAAAAGGAAAAAAGCATAAGTTAACAAGTTCCACACATCCCTATTTTGAGCAACTTAATAATGAACAATCTTCCCTTTTGGTGCTGCAGGGAGTTTGTTGTAATTAAAGTATACAAAATAACAAACAGAGATCTGGTGTACCTTATTCACCATTATGTCAAATATTATTGCAGAGCAAAATAGACTGTTTAGCTCAGCAATAAAAGTCATTCAAGAAAACAAGGCTTGAGCTTGGTCACAGAAGGTAAAACACATAGGAAACTGTTTTTTTTTTGAAAGTGCACATAGGAAACTGATGCATCAATCAAATGCAACATCCATGATCTTGTGCTCTATTTGACTTCCAACTTCATGTTTGCTGATATATCATCATCAATCTCATGGAATGCAATTCATGTTTCTTCAGATAATTTTAATCAAGAGCTTTCTCTAGCGATTGGGAAACAAACACTTACAACAATTAAACTTCATAGTCAAAAAAAAATATGTAACAAGATAACCATTACACTTCTGCAGATTATATGGTCAAAAGTAGAAGACATATGAGAGAAACCTTAGGAAGTGGATGAGAAAGAAAATGCCTGGTGGTAGTATTTAGGAGATAATAAAATGTGCTTTTATATATAGATGGGATCTGACGCCTGAATGAGACGTAAAGCGTCAGAAGGCATCTAACCATTGATGATCAATCAGATCCGGTTTTGCCATGCCGTGCTCGACTTTTGCCAAAGCCCCCTTGGCCTATGTGCTGACGCTCTTGCTTGTGATCTGACTTCTGTCTCATTCCGTTCTTCTGCTTTGATTGCATTGCTAGACGAGACCTCACTTTTGATCTTCCATCTGCTACTGATTTTACTTGAAACGAGGAGTCCCTTTTACTCTGAGGAAAGAGTAAATGGGACCGCTGGGCTGAAGTTGATTCGAGTTTTGGCTCAGCTTTAAGCCAGCAGGATTATGCCTTAAACGGAGTGAAAGCCTACAAACTCACTTATTGAGGTCTCGCCTGGCAGGTAAGTTCCTACACTTCTTATTCCATGGCTTCAATTCTACTCTGCTCGCCCTCGCATGTGATTCACTTGATTGGAAAAGAAATTCTAGCACCTTCACGCATGAATGGATGATCTAGTTCCTATTTGCTGACATCTATTGCAAAGAATTGTTTAGCAGTGTAAACATTAATTCATAACCGCCGGACAGAGCGGACGAGTGGGCTTGGAGGTGGTGGGGGGAGGGTACCTTCATAGTCTGGTCAGCCTACTCCATTTCTGATGGAGGGACCCGTCACAGCCTAGCACCGTAGATTTGGCAGCCTAGGACCCCCTTGAAGGTGAAGATTATCATCTGGAGGATTTCTCATGGGAGACTACCCACTCGGGATAGGCTGCTCTAGTTTCATCCGGACATCCAGCCGACCTGCTGCTTATGTGGTACGGAAGTAGAGACTCTGGACCACCTGTTTGTAGGTTGTACCTACTCACAAGAGGTGGGGGGGGGGGGGGGAGTTGCCAGAAGGGCTCATTGCGTAATCGACGGACATATAGAGGTGCAACACTTCATTGTTTTGTGGGGCAGGAGGTGGCCTCTTAGAGGTGATAGAGTTGCGTGGTGACTGATCCTGCATGCCACCCTTTGATCTTTGTGTGGTGAACGGAACAATAGGACTTTTAGGAGGGAGTCAAGAGTTGAGGATTCTCTTGTATCTTTCATTTGTGATTTAGTGGGGGAATGGGCAAAGTTGCGTTGTAATGTGAATCCTCTCAATTCCCTCTTTTTGTTTGGTTGGGGGATTAGTGTCTATCACACTGTCTTGGTGTGATCTTTTGTACAGGATTTTTTTGGGAGCTCATTGACTATACTTGTACCCTTTTTTCCAATTTAATACATTTAGTGGTACTACCCACTTTCAAAAAAACATTAATTCATAACCAAAAGGCTCAATTTCACTGTAATTCCCCGACTAAGCAAGCACATTCAGAACTTTATTTAATTTTTCTCCTTTGCTTTTAAAAACATTTAGAATCAAACTCTTTCTTCCTGTCATCCATAGTCAGCATCTGCAACCAAAATGGGGTACTAAAACTCTAGGGGAAAAATTGTTCCAGATATTCTACAATAAACTATTCATTTACAAAAGTAAAGTGACAACTTCAGAAGAGGAAAGCACCTTCCCATCAAAGCACTTTGCAGAAATGGAGAGTGTATAAAAGGTTTATTTAAGAAATGCCAACAAAAGACCAATGGGATGTTAAAAGGTATTTTGTATCTTAAACTAGTTATTTTCACAACGCCGATGATTATTTTTCAGTGCACCATAGATCAACAAAGCACCAATGGGATGTTTAATACTACTTACTTTTATAAGTGGAAAAAGGTAGATGTCAAAGGAAGTTCAGCTCTACTTTGAAAGGGGGTGAATTCCTAGAGGATGAGGAATCAATAGCTAATAAGATCATCAGATATTACAGTGAACTTTTCAGCCAGGAACATAGATGGTACCCTTTGTGGTCTCATGCAGATGCTACCACTTTATCTGATACAGAACTCAGAATCTACAGGGGAAGTAACCGAGCAAGAGGTGAAGGAGGCAATCTTCCATCTTGGGGAGATAGAGCTCCTGGGCCAGATGGCTTCCCCATCCATTTTTACCAGAAATTCTGGGAACTTCTAAAGGGTGATCTTCTTAGAGCAATCAGGGAAGTTGTCAACAATGGTCGCAACCATGATCTTATCAACCAGACTTTGCTGGTGCTTCTGCCTAAGAAGGAGGCTTTGGAGCTAAAAGACTTTAGACCAATCAGCTTACTCAATAGGCCTTATAAGATTGTTGCTAAGGTGCTTGATTCTAGAACGGGGAAGGTGCTGAATAAAATTGTAGAGCAGTGTCAATCAGCATTCATTTTTTGCAGAAAGCTGAAACATGATTTTCTTGTGGCTTATGAAACACACTTTGCTGCTAAGAAGATTTGTTCTTCCACTCTAATGTGCAAACTTGACTTTAATAAAGCTTATGGCCATGTTACTTGGAAATATTATGGCCATGCATCATTTTCCTCATTTTTTTGTTAAAAGTATTCAGAGTTGCCTTACATCTGCTCATTTTTCCATTATTTTGAATGGCAAGGTGTTCGGGTATTTCTCTAGTACAAGAGATTATTCAGGGAGATCCAATGTCTCCATTGTTATACGTCTTGGTGGCTACTATGTTGAGCAAGATGCTAAAAAAAAAAGCAGAAAGTTTGGGTGGATCCAAGGTGCACCAATCAACATACTGTACCACATCTACAACTCGCGGATGATACTCTTCTGTTTCTCTCAGGTGACATCAGTCAGTTCAGATCAGTTCAGAAATTTAGACTTCATATCAAAGAGTTTTGAGGCCTGCACAGGTTTGAAGCTCCATTTTGATATAAGTGTAGTAATTGACATTGATATGGATATCTTAGAAGTGCAGCAGTGTGCTAATCTATAGGCTATAAAATTGGCTGCCGTCTAGTTCTTTACTTAGGTCTGCTTTTGCATTCTGGATCACTGAATTGTAAGGAATGGGATCATCTCATTCTGAGATTGCAAAAGAAATTAACTGGGTGGAAAGCAAAAGGTTTATCGTTTGGAGGAAGAATCACTTTGCTCAATTGTGTTAACTGCCATGCCATACCACTATCTAGCTATTTTCTTATTGCCAAATGCTGAAAGGGAGCAGATTGATGGTATTAGAAGGAAGTTCTTATGGTGGTAACGTGGATAATGCTTCTAGTATACCTTTGGTTAAATGGAATTCAGTTCACAGACCAAAGAACATTATTTTAGGAGCCTCTGTTAGATGAATCTAGCTCCATTGGGAAAATGGTTGTAGGAGCCTCTTTTTCATAACCATTCCCTCTGGAGGTCCATTATTCAACGTAAGCAGTATCAGTGGCATGACGTAGTCACAGATCATTACTCTTCCTTATCTCCAATGTGGAAAGGGATTCTTAAAGTAAGGATTTTCTTACAAAAGGAAATCAGGCGATCTATTGGAAATGTACAAAACACATTCGTAAAGTCGGGAAGGTGAAATCTCTCTTGAAGTCCAAGCTTTCATGCGGTTGGTCTTCCAGAGACAGATTATAACTAAATTATATATGCAAAAATGTAAACTACAATGTGATATTATTTATGTGCTATGTAGAGTGGACTCTGAAGACATTGATGATTGGTCATCTCTTCATCACTTGCCCAGTGAGCAGAACTGTTTGGAGAATCTTTGCGCAGCTTTTGTCTGTTCAGCCTACCTTCAATTCGGTCCAAGGAGGTGAGGAATTACTTCAGAAAGTTACAGCCTGTTCATGGTAGGATACACAAATCACCTTCTTATCCTTCCTCACGCAATCTGCTGGAGTATCTAGAGGGAGTGCAACGACAACATTTTTTCAGGGAACTATAGTGTATATGGAAAATATTTGTTTGAGAGTTATTTATTTTTTATACAACTGGGGTAGATATATTCTTGGGTACCTGATTGGTATGAGGAGCTGAAAACGCTCAATCTCATGTAGTTATTATTTGAGAATGAGGAACCTCCCCTCTCCTCTCCTCTCTGGATTGTATTACCTCTGTTCATGTTATAAAATTGGTGATACAATCCACTACTTTTTCTCAGGAAAAACAAACAAACAAATGATGGCAATTATAATCAAACAAAGTTGCCAAAGAAAATTCTATATTAGTATATTATACTCAAGCATTTGCTTACGTACTCAGAAAAGGTAAAGAAAATGCAGATAAGCATTTTGAAGCATATGGGAAAAAATAAAATAAAATGCAATCCAAGTCTTTGTGCAGAACAACAATTTGTAAACAGGAAAATTGATTATGCAAAAGAACTCAATCAACTATGTTTTTTTTTTGCAGTAACTTTAGTCCACAATGTAAAGAACATTTGTCTAAAGTATGTAAAATATTTGATAGATTTAGTCAGATTTAGGGAATACCTTGTCAGCAAACTCGGGAAGATTTTCATGAGGATGCTCCGCAAAATACCGCGCTAAAAGTTTTTTGTCAAGCTACATCTCTCAGAGTAAATAAGGTATCAGCAAAATACCATATATATAAAATCCATGATGTAATCTCCGAAACTCTATTTCACCTTTGATTCATCAACTTTGATGGGAAGGTTTAAGAGATACTGCCCAGAGTGTGCAACTTCAATCTCCTCATCACTGACTATCTTGAAGTTGCTCTTCTCCATTACCTTCATATGACAAAAAAGTTAAAAATAAAATCAATAAAAAAAGAGTACCCGAGTTGTATGGATGAAGTAGGGAGTGGTTGGGGAAAAGAAGGCAATCGGAGAGAGAAGGGAGAGAGGAAAAAAGGGGTACTCAAATAGGATAAAGACCAGTGCTCGAGATGCTATGGCAAGGGGAACCAGATGCAGTGCCACATGGACCTAGTGGTTTGTTAAAAGTGTTAAGAGGCATGGCCATCTTGCTGGAGAATGCTCCAGGTTGACGGATCCCCACATGAAACAAGTGAAGGCGAATGGAGAGAATTACGAACCTTGTTAGAGCTGATCCCAGAAAGGAGGGTGATCCAGTGGCCATGGTGATGGCTGACTTGCCATATTGGACGTCAACCATGGAAGGTGGGTGGATCTCTGCTCTTACCTCATTCTCAGATGCGATAAAGCAGATCCATCTTTGATAGCTCTCATATGGATTTTATAGGAGTGTTGGGCTGGCGAAGTCAGACTTTGTGATGAATGTTCTCATGGTGCTTTCTTGGCTGGTGCCATACGGGAAGGTGGGTGCGGAAGTGCTAAGCCAGAGATGCATCCAGCCAGATGGCACATGGGCCTCTGTGGAACCATGGAGACTGGCAATGGGCCTCACTAATTTAGTGACTGAATCTTACAACAACCAAAAGAGTTGACAGGGTGCTAATTTTTCATGTTATAGCACCATGTCCAGCCAATCGTAGAGCCTTTACAGATGAACCATGGGGCAAACATAGTGGACTAATAGAAAAGGGAAGTGGGCAGGGGGGTGAGGAGAAGAGGATAGGGGTTAACTGGACTAAGAGGAAATGAAGACTGGTGTGCAGTGTAGACTATCAAAAGAAGGAAAAAGGAAGTAAGTAAAGGAGGAAGAGAAGAGAAACCTAAAACTTGTACAGTGTTGAAGAGATGACATGAAGGTCAAGCTAGTCCTAGTTGTGATTATTGCTGGCCTTTCCTTTGCCATTAGAAGTAAAAAGTTGGGTTTGGTTCAAATGCTTCCATTTTTTTTACCTAGTAGAATTGTCACCCTTAAATCATGCTTTAAGGACATAAAAGAAGTATAGGCCTTGGGTCCACCTCATACATCTCACTAGTCGCTGCCTCACCTCCTTAATTAACATGTAAGCCTAAAGTAAATGGCCTGAGGCACATGCTGCAAGGCATACAACATTGGCTAATAGAAGGCATAAGCCTCGAGTACATGGTCTGAGGCACATGCCTCAAGGCATTTCTATTGCCTCACCTTAAGGCATATGCCTCAGTGCCTTGAGGTCCTTTGAATAATGTGCATAACGTCACCAGGAAGTTCATTGTACAGTAAATTGGTGCTTCTTCAGATCAGAAGTGAAAAACTTGGGAGCACAGCAAGCACTTGTCTTGTTTGACAGAAAAAAAAAAAGAAACAGCTAATTTACCTGAAATAAATATGTGAGAAAATTACGTTCAAGAACATCGATTTCTTCTGGAGATAGCTTCTGCTGCTCCAACCGGTGAGCGCCATGAACAGGATCAAAAAGTGAATATAATTGCTGCAAACACAGTACATTGTCAAAGGTCAAGGAAGGGAACAAGTGGAAAAGTAAATGCATTTGGAAAATGGAGATCAACCCACCATCAGATCCTCAAAATGTAGAAGATACCATGCTCGAACTGTATATTCAACTCTCTTGCTTAGCTTCAAGAACTCAGAGCGATCAGAATCTTGCTCTGCATGACCATAATTAAGAGTTAAAGGGCTTAAAGCTAAAAAAGAAACACTGCCAACACACAACATCAAAGAACGAGGGCAAAATTCTAGCTTGTGAAACCACACGGCCACAAGTGAAATCGAACTTGAAACTGAATCCAAGGGCTTATCCGAGTCTCAGGTTAACCATAACTGCAAAGAGATGGCTGTTAGAACCCAGAACCCAGACGAAACATGAAAAGTAAATACTAGGAACTCACACGCTGAGCCGCATCAAATCCCACAACACAAAGGCCCAGACTGCGAACAAGGTATCCGAAAACCGCTCTAACAAAAGCGCCAGAAAGAAATCCGATTCTCCCATGAAATTAACGAGAAGAAGAAAGAGTACGCACAACATAAGTATGAGTAGGGAAAATTGCGCAACAAACAACAAAGTAGCAATAGCCCGACAGAGGGGAGAAAGAAAAAAAAACCACGCTGGAAGCCATGGGCATCAGAGAAGCAGAAGGGCAAAGAAGGAGCAAATGCGAGAGAGATCTGGGTGCGATCAGAAGGGCACCTATAAGGTAAGCCAGTTGCATGACAAGCTTAGGCTTCAGGATGGGGATGACGGACTCCCGCTCGAGCCTTATCACGTCCTTTCTCTTCTCCATTGCCGCCGACACGAAACACCACCACCCGGCGCGCGTTCGCGAGAGGGAGAGAAAGCTCAATACCGCTGCTGCAATCCCAGCATTCGGGTGAAGCAAATCTACAGAAATGCCAATGGAGTAACGCACGGAGAGAGAGAGAGAGAAGGTCGGGGAGGAAGACAGATGGGGGTGTGTCGAGGGAGAGAGAGAGAGAGAGAGAGAGAGAGAGAATCGGGTTCGGTCAGCGGGAGAGAAACTCTACAGTCGGGTCGATCGAAATTCAGTGTTTTTGGCCGTTTTAAGTCCCGGTCGGTCCGGTTGAGACCCAATGACCGACCTATGGCCTCGCGAGTGTCTCAGACACCCTGTGGGTTCCGTGTCCGTGTTTCTGGGGTGTCGGGAGGTGCCATGTTACCTCGATTAGCATGCCCATAGGTGTGTATGTTTCGGGCTTTGTGTTACGCTCGATCAAGTCACCATATATCGGTGTGAGTGCGGTGGGGTTCCCCCGCATGTGTGTGGCCTCCCTTGAGTTCCCGTTTGAGGGGATGGTCTCGGCGGCTCGTGAGCTGCCTCGATATTCGTGCTACCGTGATTTTAGACCTAGTCAAGAATTTAAGTCGGTTGGCCTTGGCGCCCCAACCTTCGTCCGCCTCTTCGTTGCGGTGCCCCTTTCTCAGGTTGTTATAAGTCGTTTGACTTAGGTCAATGTTTTAGGGCGGTTAGTGTGGCGGTTGTCTCTTGGACCGCCTAGTCCGTGTGACGGATCTATATTAGACCGCTTTGGTGGTTTGACCGAATAGGTCGGTTCAGGGTTGACTAGGTTTAGCGGCCTAATCCTTGAGCGCTACAGTCCCCTACCGGCCCATTCTATGACCGCCAGCGTATGTTCCTCCGCTTAACTTCTGCGTGTCGTTTCCCGATGTGTTGGTTTCCAAGTGCCTTGGCTTGACCTCGTGGTTAGCCCATTGTCTCGTGGACGTCTTTCGTTGTCCTATGAGGGCTACAATCATGTTATCAGATAGCCAGGCATACCCTACTATTGGTTAGGGTTCCGTACTACTTCAGAGTCGTTATTAGGTTCTGGTCAACCCGATGAGACCAGTGGTTGACAAGTAACCTTGTGTGTGTCTCGATAGCTCGAGACAGTGGTTCTGGACGTCTTGAGGTACTGTCCTACCTCGGTGTGTCCAGATGCTTTGAGGGTCTTGGAGTTCCCTCAAGTCTCCGTGAGTCGTTTTATACGGTTGTGTGGATCTGATGATCCATTGTTGTTTCCTGTGGCATAGGGACTAGGCTGATTGGCGGCTTCTTAACCGCTCCGTACGACGATCTAGACCCTGAGTTTTCTGACTCAAAGATCGTTGTGGTTGCTGGTCTAGTTGTCTGTCCTGAGTCTGGTGGCAGTCTGGTATGCTATCATGTGTCTGGTGCTTCGTAGTACGTGTGACAGTGCGTGCTAGCCTATCTGTACTTCAGCACTAAAGTTTTTGGAGTGTGTGTCTAGTGAGCCTCCACTAGTCGTAGTCTGTTGACACGTTTCAGTGTTAGCCCACCTAGGAGTGGTGGCGTGGCAGTTTCCGACAGACGGTTTGTAAGATAGTTTTCGTAGACCCTTGCCTTACAGTAGCGTCCTACTGGGAGGGAAAACTAGCTAGGGGCCTGGCTCTAAGCATGAGCTGGTGTGTGGACACGTGTGCAGGGGCGTTTGGACGAGCGCCGACGGGCGTGACCCTGACTAGTCACTCGTTACTGTTGTTCCTTGTACTTGGTTCGGTGTCCCAGTGTCCGTGTTCGACACGACTGAGATACCTGATGTGACGACCCGGGATCCGAGTACCGGAAAGGAACCGGCGCGTCTCGAATCTCGGCCCGCCAACCCATGAGCCCGAAGACTCGGAAGGGTAAAAAGGGATGGTGTGGGAGTACAAGAGAAGCTGAAGCAACTGCAGAGATAGCACAATAATCTAAAATAAAATGCACAGCATAATATAAATAAATAAACTGCTACAAGGTCCATAGAGTCTCATGTCCAAATAAAGTACAGTCAACAGAAGGAAAAGTACAACTACACGGGGCATCCCCCGGCGTACAACTACACGGGGCATCCCCCGGCTCTGGTAGACTGGCGACTAACCCTGGCTAGAAGAACCACGCTGAAACTCGGCCGCACCTCTCGACGACCCCTCCTCACCTGAAAAGTAGGGGTGAGCCTCATTTCATTGGCCCAGTAGGGATCCCCCAGACCCCCACCACACAACGAGAAAAACGGCTGTAAGGCGCGAGCAACCACGGAAGGTAACACCACCTAGCAGAAGTACAGTAGAACCACACGCTAAAACAGATAAACGGAAAAGCAGCATGCTCTGCAGTACCACACCACAAAACCTCGGTCTGACAAAACTCGAGTCTATACCTGCCAGCAAACAGAAGCACCAACCACTAGAAGAACGACCGGATGCGTCCCCTGACGTCTTACACCGCGTCACAAGTGTCTAGCTACAACGCCCCGGGTGCGAGACTCAGACACACACAGTAACCAGTACCACAAAACAAGGACTAGCTGAGGTCGCACTCGTCAGCGCGGGTCCGAAACCCTCAGCCTCGTGTGCACACTCAGACCATACGCCCTAGGCCTGTCCTCTAGCTGGTAATTCCCCCTAAGCCCGGACTCGACTGTACGTGGGGGCCCTACGGTAACCAGCCTACTCACCATCTCTCTCGGGTCAGCCGCTCCACCACTCCCGAGTGGGTCAGCACCGCGTGCCGTAAGAAGGCTACGACTAGTGGACGTGTCACCGGAGGTGAGACTCGACTCACGGAAACCACCGACTAACACACTAACACAGACTCTCTGTAACCAAAACGGTAGGTACGGATGCCGGGGACACGCATGAGGTCCAACCATCCCTCAAGTCACGCGGCACCCCTACCGAGGTGACTGATTCTCCGGGGACCCCCGGGTGCCCCTTTGGCTCTCACTGGGTGCTCACGGCAACCCTCGGGCCACACGCCACAACCGGATCTGAGGCTCGCTCCACCGGAGGTACAATTACCTAAAGGAAACGCGGCTCGGGGAGGGGGATTAACGCGCTAGGGACCCAGGGCGTGACACTGTCGTGCTCTGGTCCCGGGCGCGACCCCTGAAGAACGCGCTAGTAGAAGCTAGCGTGTTCTCCAAGAAGGCGCTAGCCCAAGCTAGCGCATTCATCGCGAACGCGCGAGGAAAGGGTGGCATGTTCTTCGAGAACGTGCTACCTGCCGCAGGCGCGACACGAACCGTCAAACTGTTCGTCTTCTCGGATGAACGCGCTCGGACGACACAGCGCGTTCAAACAGAACGCGCCCCTGGTACCTAGCGCGACAACGGGCCGAGCCCGGTTGGCAAAAACGTCCGGAAATCTGAAAACCACGCCCATTCACTAGACCTGTAAATGGTCAGATACGGAGCAGATAGTGTGATATCCGAATTCGTATCCGATTAATAATCGAATTATCCGATTAGTAATCGAATTATCCGTCGGATACTTTATTCGGATAACGATCGGATAAATACGAATTTGAATTCGGTTCGAATTTTAAACGGATAATTACTAAACCTACTTAGGGGTGAGTTGTGTTAGCCGTGTGAGAGTATCATATATTATTTTCTCAAAAAAATAAAGAAAGAGTGAAAGTTTTTTTTATTTTGAGAGATGTTATCAAAAGATTAGACTTCATCCTAAAAAATAAGAGATAACTTACCAAGTGGGTGTAAATAAATTTCTTATTTTTAAATTATATTTTGAGACCAAAAAAGACAAAAAAGAATAATCAAATAATATATTAAGATTTAAGTTAATTATATATAGAATATGTATATCATTAGATTTTTATCTAAGGGTTCATATTCGGTCGGATAATATCAGACACGGATATCTCAATATTTGAATTCGTATCCAATTAATAATCGGATATCCGATTAAATTATCCGTCGAATATTTTATTCGGATAATTATCCGATTAAACGAATACGAATTCGAATTCGGTTCGAATTTTAAACGGATAATCGCCAGGCCTACCATTCACCCCCCTGGTGAAGGGAAAACAATGGGGAATCATCCCCCAGACGACCTAGCATGCATCTAGAGCCCTAAATCGATCAAAAAACCCCAAGAATCAATGGATCCGGTGCTCAAACCCCAAGCATGAAAATAACCATCCCGGCATGAATTTAGCCCCTCTCGGCCTCTCCACGGCCTAGAAATCACAGGGAATGCTGTAAAGGGGGCAAGGATCCGTCCCCCTACCTCAATGAAGCTCGAAATCCTCCGGGAAGTCACCAATCCTCAAATCTAGCTCGAACACGAACTCCACCCACGTGCCACGAAAAGGGCACCGCCGCGATCCTCTCGCCACCGCCGTCGCCACCGCGTCGCCACCGATATCCACCACCCGTTGCCGGAGGGGGAGGGGGCATCGCAAGCTCAAACGGAGAGAGGGGGGGGGTTGCAACGGTCGGGAGCGGTCACAGGAGGAAGAAAGAAGAAGAAGAAAAGAAGAAAAGGGAAAAAAGAAAAAGGAAAATAGGGGGGGTATTTATAGAAAATCCGAAAAATGCCAAAAATATCGAAAAATGGAAAAATACATATTCTCGATCATCGGAATGCACCGATCGCAATGGTGTCACCCGCGGGTAGGTGAACGACTCGGTTCACCCGCTACGGAGTTCCGTAGCTTTTCCCGAAACACACACGCGGAAATCGTAAAACGCGCGGAAAAAGCCGCGGAACGCACTCCGGGCCTCCAAAACAGCTCCGAATCGCACCGATCCGAACACGAAAGATGTCCGAAACATAATTTCGGACACAACGGAGCTGGACTCTTCGAGAAAGCAGTTCTAGGACCCAAAAAGAAGGATCCGAAAAACTCGGGACATCACAGCCCTCCCCCCTTAAATGAATTTCATCCTCGAAATTAAGGACAGGGCACAGGGACAGGGGAGAAGACTCACCCGAACAAATAAGGATACAGCTGCCGCATCTCATCCTCACGCTCCCACGACGCCTCACCACCAGAGTGACGCTGCCAGACCACCTTAACTAGAGGAATAACCTTGTTCCGCAGGCGCTGCTCACGCCGATCCTCAATACGGACAGGGTACTCTAGAAGGGACAAGTCTGGGGTCACCTCAGGCCAAACGGCATCCTCCAGAACATGGGAATCATCGGGCATATACCTCCGAAGCATAGACACGTGAAACACATCATGCATAGAAGATAGCTCCGGGGGTAACTGCAACCAATATGCAACCTCACCGATACGCTCGACAATGAGGAAAGGACCAATGTAGCGGGGACTCAGCTTCCCGCGCCTGCCGAAGCGCATCACACCCTTCATGGGAGAAACTCGTAAAAACACCCGATCACCTATAGCAAAACTGAGGGGTCACCTCCTCCGATCGGCATAGCTCTTCTGCCGGCTCTGCGCAGCCAACATCTTCTGCCGGATCAGACGCACCACCTCAGTGCACTATTGCACCAAATCCGGTCCTATCAGGACACGCTCTCCCACCTCGAACCAATCAAGCGGAGTCCGACAAGGTCGCCCGTACAACGCCTCGTACGGTGCCATACCAATGTTCTAATGATAGCCATTGTTGTAGGCAAACTCCACTAACGGTAAGTGGTGGATCCAACTCCCTTGCCACTCCAGGCAACACGACCTCAACATGTCCTCCAAAGTCTGGATGGTCCTCTCAGACTGGCCGTCCGACTGAGGATGATACGCCGAGCTAAATGCCAAATCGGTGCCTAGAGCCTTCTGGAAACTTCTCCAAAATCTAGAAGTGAAGCGAGGATCACGATCAGACACAATGGAGATGGGAACTCCATGCAACGGAACGATCCGCTCCACATACAAACGAGCCAAACGATGCACGCTCCAACTGACCTTGATCGGTAGCAACCACGCCGTCTTCGTCAGTCTATCCACCAGCGCCCAGATACTATCCTGCCCACTGGATGTCCTCGGCAACCCCACCATGAAATCAGTGGTCACGTGGTCCCACTTTCACGCAGGAATATCCAAGGGCTGAAGTGTACCTCCCGGTCGCTGGTGCTCAGCCTTCACCTGCTGACAGATCAGGCACCTGGCCATGAACTCCGCAACATCTCTCTTCATACCAGGCCACCAAAATTGCCTCTTCAGGTTCTGGTACATCTTCGCCGATCCGGGGTGCACGGCATACCGGCTCCCATGAGCCTCTCGCAACACCGCGCGTCTCGTCTACTCCTCGGCTGGGACGTACAACCTACCTCGGAACCTCACGGCTCCATCCTCACCAAACTCCACCTCGGCCAATGACAAAATCCGGGGTAGCTCGGGGTCCGCACGCTGAGCCTCAGTCACCTGACGATGAATAGCTGGCGTGACAGTCAAGCTCGCAAGAACAGCCGAACCCTGATCCCGAGGGATCTTGAGCCTAAAAGTCATGGCCGGAACCTGCTCCCATAACCTCCACTTCCTCAACAACATCCAACTGACCACCACCTTCCTGCTCAAGGCATCAGCCACGACATTCATCCTGCCAGGCTGATACGATAGAGTAAAATCATAATCCTTCATGTACTCCATCCACCTCCTCTGCCTGAGGTTAAGATCCTTCTGGGTAAACACGTACCTCAAACTCTGATGGTCAGTGAACATCTCGAACTTCTCACCATACAGATAGTGCCTCCAGACCTTCAGAGCAAAAATCACCGCCGCCAACTCAAGATCATGAGTAGGGTAGTTCTCCTCATGTGGCTTCAACTGCCGAGATGCATACGCCACAACTTCACCGTGCTGCATCAGCACAGCACCCAAACCTACCCCGGAAGCGTATGTACACACCACAAAGCCTCCCGATCCCGAAGGCAACACCAACACCGGAGCAGTCGTGAGCAATCTCTTCAGCTCCATGAAGCTCTGCTCACACTCCTCCGTCCAGACAAACGGCACATCCTTCCGCGTAAGCCTGGTCATCGAGACCGCAATACGAGAAAAATGCTGGATGAACCTCCGATAATAGCCTGCAAGCCCCAAAAAGCTCCGAATCTCCGTGACGGAACTCGGCCTCGGCCACTGCGCCCAGCCTCGACCTTAGCCGGGTCCACGGAAACACCATCACCAGAAATCACGTGCCCCAAAAAGTGCACCTCACGAAGCCAAAACTCACACTTGCTGAGCTTGGCATACAATTGGTGATCACGAAGGGTCTGCAACACCACTCTCAAATGATGCACATGCTCCTCGGCAGACCGCGAATACACAAGGATGTCGTCCACAAACACGACCACGAACTGGTCTAATATGGACGGAACACCCTATGCATCAAATCCATAAATGCCGCGGGGGCATTGGTGAGCCCAAACGGCATCACCAAGAACTCATAATGCCCATACCTCGAGCGAAATGCCATCTTCTCCACATCAGACTCTCGAATCCGCAACTGGTGATAACCCGATCTCAAATCAATCCGTGAAAACACCCGGGCTGACTGAAGCTGATCAAACAAGTCATCAATCCGGGGCAACAGATACTTGTTCTTAACAGTCGCCTGGTTCAACTACCGGTAGTCGATGCATAGCCTCAAACTACCATCCTTCTTCTTCACAAACAACACTAGCGCACCCCAAGGGGAGAAGCTAGGACGAATGTACCCCTTGGCCAGCAACTCCTGCAACTGCGCCTTCAGCTCTCTCAACTCCGCCGGCGCCATACGGTAAGGGGCCTTTGACATCAGCGCCGTACCAGGTACCACCTCAATCACGATGTCAATCTCTCGCTGCGGTGGCAACCCTGGCAACTCCTCGGGAAAAACATCGAAAAACTCGCACACAATTGGGAGGTCCTCCACATCCGGACACTGCCGATCGACCAACACCACAGAAGCGAGAAAACCTTGACAACCCGTGTCAAGCAATCTACGAGTCCTAATAGCCGGGATAAGAAAACGGGAGGAGGAAGATCGGATACCTTGGAAATAAAAGGTGGGTCCACGAAGCTGCCGGAAGTAGACCCTCTTCGAGCCGCAATCCACCAAGGCATGATGGGCCTCGAGCCAATCCATGCCCAAAATCACATCAAAGTCCTGAAGCGACAATGCATAAAGCCTGGCCAGTAAGTTCTGCCCATCCACCCACACATGCACCTTCTCGAAGAAGTACGGGGTGAGCATGAAGTCACCGGTAGGCAACTCCACTGCCAGATCATAGGACACCTCAGTCGCTGACTCCTCGGCACTCTGAGCAAACTCCTCCGAAATAAACGAATGGGATGCACCGGAATCGAATAAAACTCGAGCCGCGTAACCAAGAATCGGAATAGTACCTTCCACCAACTGGGATGCCTCAACCTCTGCTCTGGTAATGTGGGTAACTCTGCCTCGGGCTCTCTGCCTCCCTGTGGTAGCTGACCGAGTCAACTGAGGATACTGACCCTGCTGCTGGTACTGTTGCGGTTGCGACGACATCTGCTGGGGCTGAAACTGCTGCTGCTGCTGAAACTCGTGCGGCTGACGCGGTCTCTGCGGACAGTCACGCGCCATGTGCCCTGGCTGGTCACACCTAAAGTAAATCATGGGCGCCGTACACTGCCTGCCTGGATGAGAATCGCCGCACCGAGGACACCCGCCCTGAGAACCACTCACTGAACCTTGACGCTGGAACTGGGTAGGCTGCTGAACACTACCCACAGACTGCTGCGCTTGATCTCCGCGACCACGGCGCCTCCTGCCAAAACCAGCTTCCTTGAGCAACTTCTTGAGCTTCGATCCCAGAGATGACGAATCTACTGCCGACGCCCCGGACGGGGACGTCCCTGAGCCACTCGCTGAAATCTGGACAGAACTCTGCTGCTGCACAGATGCCGGCTGACCAAAACTCATCTGCATCTGACCCGCAGTGCCCTGACCTCGAACCTTCTGCATGTCTCTCTCCAATGCCGATGCTGCTCTGCAAGCCGCATCCACGTTGGTCAACCCTGACGCAAGCAAAGGATGCCTCAGCTCCAACCTCAGACCCCCAATAAACTGATCGGTCCGCACCGTCTCATCCGCCACAATATGCGGTGCACAACGGCCCAACTCAACGAACCTGGACCTGTACTGCACCACGGTCATGTCACCCTGGACCAGGTCCAAAAACTCACGCAGCTTTTGTGACCTGAGAAAAGACGGACAAAAAGCACGCTCGAAAGCCAGGACGAACTCCTGCCACAAGATCTGTCGAAGGGGACGGGACTGAAACACTGCTCCCCACTCTGACGTCCACCAAGTCCGGGCTGGCCCCTGCAATCGATACGTAGCCAACACCAGCTTCTCTTCCTCAGGACACTCCATCGAACTGAACACTTGCTCCATGTCATCTAACCACTCTCTGGCCACCTCTGAATCTGGCTTCCCGCTGAAAGTAGACGGCTGGTACTGTAAGAAATCTCTCAGTGCGCGGTTACCCCGAGAGGATGAGCCCTCACCAGCATCACCGCACTGCTGCTGCTGCGGCGGCTACTGATACTACTGCTGCTGAATAACATACTGGTACATGCCCCGGAAGAACTCCTCTGGTCCGGGAACTCTCGCCCCCTCAGCCGCATCTGCTGGGAGCTCAGCTCAGCTCTGCCCTTCCTGGCCCCCACCAGACTCTCCCTGCTGGGAACGAGTCGCTCTCCTGGGCGCCATAACACCTTCTAACAAAATAATCAACGATGTTAACAAAAACACGCGGAGCCCTACGCCAGTCGCCAACTGTACAGAACATTCATGGACCTTTGGACCACTGCAATCGTTTCAAGTTCTGAAGTACCTCCACAACTTGGCTCTGATACCAACTGTGACGACCCGGGATCTGAGTACCGGAAAGGAACCGGCACGTCTCGAATCTCGGCCTGCCAACCCACGAGCCCGAAGACTCGGAAGGGTAAAAAGGGATGGTGTGGGAGTACAAGAGAAGCTGAAGCAACTGCAGAGATAGCACAATAATCTAAAATAAAACGCACAACATAATATAAATAAATAAACTACTACAAGGTCCACAGAGTCTCATGTCGAAATAAAGTACAGTCAACAGAAAGAAAAGTACAACTACATGGGGCATCCCCCGGCGTACAACTACACGGGGCATCCCCCGGCTCTGGTAGACTGGCGACTAACCCTGGCAAGAAGAACCACGCTGAAACTCGGCCGCACCTCTCGACGACCCCGCCTCACCTGAAAAGTAGGGGTGAGCCTCATTTCATTGGCCCAGTAGGGATCCCCCGGACCCCCACCGCACAACGAGAAAAATGGCTGTATGGCGCGAGCAACCACGGAAGGTAACACCACCTAGCAGAAGTACAGTAGAACCACACGCTGAAGCAGATAAACGGAAAAGCCGCCTGCTCTACAGTACCATACCACAAAACCTCGGTCCGACAAAACTCGAGTCTATACCTGCCAGCAAATAGGAGCACCAACCACTAGAAGAACGACCGGATGCGTCCCCTGACGTCTTACACCGCGTCACAAGTGTCTAGCTACAACGCCCCGGGCGCGAGACTCAGACACACACAGTAACCAGTATCACAAAATAAGGACTAGATGAGGTCGCGCTCGTCAGCGTGGGTCCGAAACCCTCAGCCCCATGTGCACACTCAGACCATACGCCGTAGGCATGTCCTCTAGCTGGTAATTCCCCCTAAGCCCGGACTCGGTTGTACGCGGGGGCCCTACGGTAACCAGCCTACTCACCATCTCTCTCGGGTCAGCCGCTCCACCACTCCTGGGTGGGTTAGCACCGCATGCCGTAAGAAGGCTACGACTAGTGGACGTGTCACCGGAGGTGAGACTCGACTCACGGAAACCACCGACTTACACACTAACACAGACTCTCGGTAACCAAAATGGTAGGTACGGATGCCGGGGACACGCATGAGGTCCAACCGTCCCTCAAGTCACGCGGCACCCCTACCGAGGTGACTGATTCTCGGGGGACCCCCGGGCGTGTGGCTCTCACTGGGTGCTCACGGCAACCCTCGGGCCACACGTCACAACCGGATCCGAGGCTCGCTCCACCGGAGGTACAATTACCAAAAGGAAACGCGGCTCGGGGAGGGGGATTAACGCGCTAGGGACCCAGGGCGCGACACTGTCGCGCTCTGGTCCTCGGGCGCGACCCTTGAAGAACGCGCTAGCAGAAGCTAGCGCGTTCTCCAAGAAGGTGCTAGCCCAAGCTAGCGCGTTCATCACAAACACGCTAGGAAAGGGTGGCACGTTCTTTGAGAACGCGCTACTTGCCCCAGGTGTGACACGAACCGCTAAACTATTCATCTTCTCGGATGAACGCGCTCGGATGACACAGCGCGTTCAAATAGAACGCGCCCCTGGTACCTAGCGCGACAACGGGCCGAGCCCGGTTTGCGAAAACGTCCGAAAATCTGAAAACCACTCCCATTCACCCCCCTGGTGAAGGGAAAACAACGGGGAATCATCCCCTAGACGACCTAGCATGCATCTAGAGCCCTAAATCGATCAAAAAACTCCAAGAATCAATGGATCCGTCGCTCAAACCCCAAGCATGAAAATAACCCTCCCGGCATGAATTTAGCCCCTCTCGGCCTCTCCACGGCCTAGAAATCACGGGGAATGCTGTAAAGAGGGCAAGGATCCGTCCCCTACCTCAATGAAGCTCGAAATCCACTGGGAAGTCGCCGATCCTCAAATCTAGCTCGAACACGAACTCCACCACGCGCCACGAAAAGGGCACCGCTGCGATCCTCTCGCCACCGCCGTCGTCACCGCGTCGCCACCGATATCCACCACCCGTTGCCGGAGGGGGAGGGAGCGTCGCAAGCTCAAACGGAGAGGGGGGGGGGGTTGCAATGGTCGGGAGTGGTCACGGGAGGAAGAAAGAAGAAGAAGAAAAGAAGAAAAGGGAAAAACGAAAAAGGAAAATAGGGGGTATTTATAGAAAATCCGAAAAATGCCAAAAATACCAAAAATACCAAAAAATGGAAAAATACATATTCTCTATCCTCGAAACGCACCGATCGCAACGGTGTCACCCGCGGGTAGGTGAACGACCTGGTTCACCCGCTACAGGGTTCCGTAGCTTTTCCCGAAACACACACGCGAAAATCGGAAAACGTGCGGAAAAAGTCGCGAAACGCACTCCGGGCCTCCAAAACAGCTCCAAATCGCACCGATCCGAACACGAAAGATGTCCGAAACATAATTTTGGACACAACGGAGCTGGACTCTTCGAGAAAGCAGTTCTGGGACTCAAAAAGAAGGATCCGAAAAACTCAGGACATCACACCTGAGGCGCAGTGTAAGACGTCAGTGGACGCATCTGGCTATTCTACTAGTGAGGAGGTGCTCCTGTCACTTGACGCATGACTCTCGTGCTTCTCGTGACGTGTGTTTCCATCTTCGATTTTCGAGTGGCCGGGTGTGGCTTTACTCGAGACATAGTCTTGTGTAGCGTATACGATGCTCCAGTTGTCTATGTTTGTGCCTTCGTCGGTGTAGGTCTTTTATAGGCTTTTGCCTGGTGTTGTGTCGACGGATCGGTAACTCCTGACTTCGTGAGATCAGGGTTCACCTTTTTGTCGACGTTTGGAATAGCTTAGGGCGCCGAGCTTCTCTCGGTGGCCGTGTTTCGGTCTTTGCGGCTTTGCTCTTCCCTTTTCTTTTTGCTGTTTCTGCTCCTGCCTTTACGGCTTTCTTTTACAGCTTTCTAGTAGTAGTTTTCCCTGCTTTTCCTGCTTTACTGCTGCTACTATTTTTGTTGTTGTTTTGTGTTAACGCGTTATTTTTCAGTGGGGATCCACGTGACCCCTACTGAGCCAATAACACGAGGCTCACCCATGCTTTTCAGGTGTGGCGCTCTCCTTCCTTTGCGGTTCCTGGTGTGGCGTGCTCGTAGTTGCCAACGGTACCTGCGTCGGGCTTCCCCCGACCTCAGTGTACGTTCTTCTTCCTGTTAGACTATACTTATATTTCCTTTGGACTGGACTATTGTATAATTGTTAAATTTAAACTATTAATGAAAAAGTAATTTTATTTCTGCTACTTTAGCAAACCTGATTATTGAAATATTATTGCTTACTGTTATATCTGCGACTTCAATGTACTACACGACAATCCTTTTATCCCTTCGGAGCTTTACAGCTCTTGGGAGGCTTCACGGGTTCCAAGTGATATCGGGTCTACTCGGTAGTCCTATCGGGTATATCCGATATCCGGAGTCCGGGTCGTCACACAGTATGTCATTCCCCCACCGAGCGAATGGGCGCGGCTCCGTCAAGGCGTGGAGCTGCGTAGCTGGTTGGTGGTGCAGGTGGGCATATTTCTGGCATTGGGGGCACCTTCGAACATAGTTGAGACAGTCTTGCTGCAAGGTGGGCCACCAATACCCTTGTCGGATCAGTGTCCGTGCGAGTGCTCGCCCTCCCACATGGCTTCCGCAAAGCCCTTCATGGACTTCTTGGATGACTTGGTTGGCTTCCGTGGGGAAGAGGCACTTAAGTAGAGGAGCTGAGAGGGACTGGCGATACAGCCGGCCGTCCACAATGGTGAAGTGGGCCGCTCTTGCCCGCGTGCGTCGCGCCTCGGCGTGGTCGCTCGGGAGTTGTTACCGAGGGAGGAAGTCGAGAAGAGGATCCATCCATGAGGGTTCGTAGTCGATGGTGTTTACCTGGAGCATTGGATCATCTATGCTTGGTGCTGATAATTCCTCGATCAGGACTGATCTCGAACTGGAGACCGCGGTAGCTGACGCTAGATGGGAGAGAGCATCTACTCGGACGTTCTCTTCGCGTGGGATGTGGACCACTTCAAAGTGGGCGAATTCACTCACCGTGGCCTTGGCCTTTTCTAAATACTTCATCATGGAAGGATCGCGGGCCTCGAACTCCCCCCTGACCTGGTTGGCGATGAGCATGGAGTCGCTGTACGCTCGTAAGCTTGTCGCCCCCAGGTGTCTCGCCATGCGTAGCCCAGAGAGGAGCGTCTCGTATGCGGCCACATTGTTCATGGTCGGGAAATTGAAACGCAGGGCGTACTGTAGGTCACCCCTTCTTGTGATAGTAAGACCAACCCTGCACCGCTGCCTACAGCGCATGAAGATCCGTCGATGTATAGCTCCCAAGTGGGCCTCGAGGACTGCTCGGGTGAGTCCTCGGTGGGTAGGGTGCATTCGACGACGAAGTATGCGATGGCCTGGGCCTTGATCGTTGTCCTTGGTCAAAATTTAATGTCGAATTCTCCCAGCTCGATGGCCCACTTGACCAGCCTTCCGGAAGCATCAGGGTTCTGAAGGATTTACCGGAGGGGCTGATCGGTGAGGACGACGATCGGGTGAGCTAGGAAGTATGGTCGTAGCTTGCGAGCAGCCATGATCAGTGTGAGGGCAAACTTTTCAGTCCGCGAATATCAGAACTCCGGTCCTTGTAGTGCTCAGCTAACATAGTAGACGGGCTTCATGACTCCTGCTTCCTCTCGTGCGAGCACATCGCTCATGGTGCTGGTCGTCACGGACAGGTACAGGAGCAGCTGTTCTCCCCTTTGGGGTTTGGTGAGGACAAGAGGTGTCATCAAGTAGCGCTTCAATTCTTCGAATGCCTGCTCGCACTCCTGGTCCCAGTCGATACATCCCTTCTTTTCTGGCGCCAGGTTGGCTTGCTTAATCAGTCGGAAGAAGGGAAGACACCGTTCGGCGGCTCGGGATAGAAACCGAGCCAGAGCGGTGACGCGCCCGGTGAGGCACTGTACGTCCCTCACCCATTTTGGTCGTTCCATCTCTATCATTGCTCTGATCTGATCGGGGTTGGCTTTGATTCCTCGGTGGGTGACGAGGAAAGGTAAGAATTTTCCTGACCGTACCCCGAACGCACATTTAGCAGGGTTGAGTTTCATGTTGTACCTTCTGAGTGTGGCGAAGGTCTCCACCAAGTCACGCAAGTGTTCGGCTGCTCGGAGGCTTTTCACGAGCATGTCGTCGATGTAGACCTCCATGTTGCGGCCAATCTGCGAGTCAAACATATGGTTGACTAGGCGTTGATAGGTAGCTCCCGCGTTCTTCAGTCCAAACGGCATGCGAGTGTAGCAGTATAAGCCGTGGTCGATGATGAACGTGGTCTTGTCTTGGTCGGGCTGATGCATGCTGATCTGATGGTATCCGGAATAGGCGTCGAGGAAGCTCAGCATCACGTGCCCGGCCGTAGCGTCGACCAGCTCGTCGATCCGTGGCATGGGGAAGCTATCTTTGGGCGTAGCTTTGTTGAGGTCGGTGTAGTCCACGCACATCGACCACTTCCCGTTGCTTTTGGGTACCAGGACTACGTTGGCCACCCAGTCTGGATATTGGGTGGGTAGGAGTAGCCCTGATCGTAGTTTTTCTCCCACTTGCTCCCTGATGATGGCTTGTTGCTCGAGGTTGCACCGCCTTCGGCGTTGCTGTACCGGACGGCAGGTGGGGTCCAACCTTAGTTGGTGTGTGATGACCTTCGGAGGAATTCCAGGAAGTTCATCCTCAGACCAGGCGAACACGTCCTGGTTGGCCGCGAGGAAGCTCGCGTACGCTTGCTTATCGTGCTCGGCCAAGGTAGCGCCGATTTTTAGTGATCTGCTTGGGTCGTCCCCAACCTGGATGAGGTACAAATCCTCAACTGGCGTGCTCATGCTTGGACCCGGATCTTCGATCCTCGCCTTCTTTTCTGGAGGCACTTCTTCGGGACATCGATCACGGGTGGAGATAAGGTAGCATCTTCTGGACTCCCGCTGATCACCCTGGACTTCCCTTACCCCACGGGGGGTGGGGAATTTAAGCTTCTGGTGGTAGGAAAAAGGGACACCCCGAAGCATGCCGAGGATCCCTCGGCTGATGATGGCATTGTACCCTATAATTGCGTGAACCATAGTAAAGTCGGCGAGGAAGGTTACCTCTTTTGGGGCTGTCCCGAACGTGATCGGGAGCGAGATACGCCCTTCCGGGCGGATCGTCGTGCCGGAGAATCCGTACAGCGGCGTATGCAATGGCGTGAGTCGTAAAATATCCACACCCATGAGTACAAGACAGTCGTACGCAGTAACATCGGGTCCACTTCCATTATCCACCAGGATGCGCCGTACAGTACATTGGTTAATGGTGGCAGAAACCGCCAGAGCATCGAATGGGGCGTCGTGACGCTTTCCAGGTCATCCTCGAAGAAGACTATGGGGTCTCCCAGGTGACCCGAGGGGGACAGTCCTCGTGTGGTGCCACCGCCTTGGTCCGCCATGTCGATGGCTGTCGCGTACCGACGCCTTCTGCTTGCGCTATCTCCCCCCGCGGCGGGCCGTTCAGAGATCATCATGATCTCTTTTCCGTTGAGCCAGTTGTCGATCGGAGGAGGCGTCTTCTGTCGTCTCTCGGCGGCCTTGGCGAGGAACTTGTCGAGGAGTTCTCTGCGGACGAGGTCCTCGATAGCATCCTTCAAGTTGATGCAGTCGGCGGTGTCGTGACCGTGGTCTCGGTGGAAGTGGCAGTACTTCTTTTTATTCCGTGAGTTTGGATTCGACTTCATCCGCGGGGGCCACTAGAGGAAAGGCTCCTCGCGGATCTCCATCAGGATATGGTCGGGTGGGGCCGTTAGGGGTGTATAATGGTGGTAGCCACCCCTTTCCTTCTTGGAGTGGTCGCGGTGGTCCCCGTCGCGTCGCTCCCGCTTACCCCGGCCTTCTCGTGGTTGGTCGGCGGCTCTCTTTTGGTAGGGCTGGTCAGTCCCGGCCGCGCAGCGCAGGACCGCGGTGTTCTCCTCGTAGTGCGCGTGCTTCTGAGCTAGCGCAAGGAGGTCCGGAAGGGTCGTCGGGGCTTCGACTCTGAGCGCGCGCCGGAGGATGTGGTCTCTTGTCCCCTGGGTGAGTGCCGTAGTGGCAATGCCGACGTCCAGGTGGGGGATACGGTGCGCCTCCGCACGGAAGCGAGAGACAAAGTCCCATAGCGTTTCTTCCTTCCCTTGCCTAAGAGCGAGTAGGGTTACGACAGACTTGGCTACCTTTCGGCAGCCCACAAAGTTCTCCTTGAACAGCCTTTTGAGCTGTTAGAAGGAGGAGATCGTCCCGGTCGGTAGGGACTCGAACCATGCTCGGGCGTTCTCCCGAAGAGTTGTGATGAACGCCAAGCATTTCACGGTGTCCGAGGCCCGGTGGAACACCAGGTGGGACTCGAAGCCGTACAGGTGGTCGGCCGGGTCGGTGGTGCTGTCGTAGGAGGCGAATGACGGCAGCTGGAGCTTCGACGGGATAGGGGCTTCCATGATTTCCCTGGAGAAGGGAGCGTGGAATTCTAGGTTGTCATTGATGAGGCCGTGATTCTTGGTGGCTAGAAGGACGTCGTCCAGGTACCGGACCTTGTCCTCTATCTCATCGAACCGTTGGAGCCGGCGGTCCATCTCTGGGTTGGAATGAAGTGGGCTACGTACCTTGGGTGCAGGCACGCTACGTGACCGTCGAGTCCTCGCGACGGAGGCATGGGATGCCTCCCGTACCTGTCAGAAATTTTCTACGGTCTGGCCTCCTTCGCCCTCCCGTCGCTCAGGTGGGGCGTATTGGGGCCTCTTGTCCCGAAACTCCCGACAGAATTTTGCCAAAGCTCGGATCTCCTGGCGAAGCTCGTCTAGGTCACCTGGGTTGACCTCTTGTCGGGGGCGAGTGGAAGAAGCTTCCTGCGATCCCCGGCGAGAGTTTGGTCCCTAGTGGGAGCCCCGCCCCCGGTTGCTGGCGTTGCAGAGGCTTCCACGAGGCGCCATAGCCTTTCACTTTGGTTCCCACAGACGGCGCCAAGAAGTGTAGCGGCAGGAAAATGGTTCCTAGGCCACGTACCACCTTCTCTATTTATTTGTTGGGGAAGTCATCTCGTGCCCGTGGAGGTCTGCAAATACCAAGAAACTAAAAAAGCGTCAGAAGGAGTCTAGGGTGTTACCCCAGGGGACAACCCTCTGATGCTTAAGTCAGCAAGGGATCAATGAGTAATAGAAAACTGCTAAGTAAGAGAGGAGTAGAGGCCGTAGTAGACGATCCAAGAGGCGTGTAGGTCCTCCGCACGCGTGCTCGCCGCTCCCTGTGGGTACTCGGAGAGTGCTCACTGGGTGGTAAGGCCGTGCGGGAGGAGGATTCTCTCTGTTCGTAGCCGGTAGCCTCTCTGTCGTAGTTGCAAATCGGGTTGCTCTATTCTCAGTAGGAAGCTCTTGTGGCAGAAGTATCCACCGTCTCTCTTCTTGTGTAGTAGTATGGGGTTTAGTAGAAGAATCTACCGTGTCTCTTCTCTTCTGTCGATGTCCCTTTTATATGGGTTGTCCTGGAGCGGGGGACCTCATCCCTTGAGAGGGAAGGGTCTGCTTAGTAAAGTAACGGTCTGCCGCTATGTTGGCGGGAGTTTTCCGTTGGAGGGCGGTAGCCTCGGCGCCGGCCGGTCCCTGGGCGAGTCTTGCTGCGCTCATGGCGCGTGCTCGCTCGTTACGGGGTCAAGGCCGACGTCGTGGGGGCAAAGGTCAGTCGTCGGAGTATCCTCCGGCGAGAACTGCGCTTGGGCCGGCTTCGTTGTGCGTCGTGGAATCCGATGCTTTACTGGGCCGGTCCTCCTCTTATTGGGTTGAGCGTGCGTGCTTGTCCCTTGTCTGGGCTTAGCACGCCCAAACCTTAGTGGGCCGCCCGTTACTGGGCCATTTCTGGGTCAAATCAGATTTACCCTCCTCAGTAACTATCTGCACAAATAATGGGTCATGTGCAGTGGTGGAGGGTATATGAAATTCTCTAAAAAGAATTCTAACTACATCTATACATTCATGTCTATCATCTTCTACTGGTGAGATTGATGCTGGTGGTGCTCGCATCCTATACGTGGAGGAAGATCCTAATCGGCCTGGTACCGGTGGTGGAGAAATCCTAGACGTGGAAGATGATGCCCCGGCTCTACTGCGAGAAACATATTTGTAACACCTGAATCCGTCCGAAACTTAAATATAATTAAATATTTTATATTTAGAGCCTATATAAATTTTAGGTTCTCTTAACTAAAACCCAATACTATGAACGGTATAATGAATACGAGTTTAACGAATGTCATAAAATAAATTAAATAGATATCTTACGTTATTAATATGTAACTTTTTGTAGGAATATGAGAATGGGGTCAATATTAGGTTCATTGGAAAGACAATTCAGGGATCTACAAGTTTCATGTTGAACACATTTTCAAATTTTGACATTTGATAGGTCAAATATATGATAGAATGAATTGATATCTTGAGAACTTGTCATTGCCAACTTTTATATGGTTTTTGTGAAAATTTCTCATCACACCCTTCCAACCACATCCGATGAAAGACTCCAAACAAATTAAAAAAAGGAAAAAAAAATCTTATCACCCCCCACGTGTCTTCGCTCACCAAAATATCTTCCCCCCCCACGTCTCCTCCTCCTTCTTATCCCCTCCTTCACTTCCTATATAATCCCCCTCTCCCCCCTCTTCATATCCCACGCCTCTCTTCATTCCTCCCCCATCCACCTTCTACGTAACCCCTTCCCCCTCCCTCTAATCTCCCTCCCAACACTCTCTCTCCCTCTCACGTTCTTCAACTCTCCTCCCTTTTATTTTCTCTCTCTCTCTCTATTTTCTTTCTCTACCCTCTCTCTACTTCTCTCTCTACTTTCTCACTACTTTCTCACTCTATTTTCTCTCTCTACTCTCTCTTTCTCTCTCCACTTTCTCTCTCTACTATCTCTATTTTCTCACTCTACTTCCTCTTTCTCTCTCTCCACTTTCTCACTATACTTTCTCTCTCTACTCTCTCTACTCTCTCACTCTACTTCCTCTCTCTACTCTCTCTTTCTCTCCCTACTTTCTCTCTCTACTCTCTCTCTATATTCTCTCTCTACTCTCTCTACTTTATCCATAAACGGAGAAGATAATACGGCGTCAGAATAAGATAAATATTTGACAAAAGTTTGGATGAAGGACTTGGAGCTTATTTGGACCATTTCACCATTCTTTACGTATTTGGGACGGGAAAATTATCTTTTCCTACACAAGGACTATTACGGGAGCTCGGGTGAGATACTAAATTTGATTTGGGAAGTCCACCCTAAAGGTAGGCACATGATAAACCAAGTGCATGTTATTTGATATTTATAATTCTTTGATTTGATTTTATTTGAAATGTAATTATCTAGGCTTAAGTCAGTGATTTATTTAACCCGATGATCTATGCTTAGAATCGGTTATTTATTTAGTTACCATTCTTCAAAAATATTACTTTCTCTCTAATCTCTCTCTAATCTCTTCGAATTTTATATAATAGTAATTTATTTAGTTAATAAATTTGACTCACTATCCTATGATTAAAATCTAATTCATGATATTAAAATATGATTCAGTTATTTTAGAAATTTCAATGACAAGTTTTAAGTATTGAGATGACTATATAATAAGAATAATAAGAATAAAAATAAAAATTTGATTAAGCATATGGACTGTGTCACTTTAAAGAGGTGTGAGGCGACAAACCGTGGTTAGCTTCCGCTACGAGATTAGGCCAATTTCGAGGACAAACGGACTTCTGAAAAATCAGAACCCAGAATAAGAAAATTATCTGGGGAATGGTGGAGTATTAACTCCCGATCGTGCGTGGTTGATCAAGGTCGACAGGCTCCAGTGTTTAGACCTTTTATCTTTATGTCGACGTATGGATGCTTATGTATGTGTTTGCTACTGCTTATAGTGACTAGATGCCTGTCCAATATATGCTGTCAAATATATGCTTATCTAATATGAAGTTCAGATTTGATATATGACTTTGATATGAACTGAAAATAAGTTCATCTGTATAAGCTCTGATTTAGCTAAGATATGTACTATGTCATTTATATACAAGTCAGATAAGATTTGTTATACGCATTTTCTTATAAATATGAAAATCATTTTGTTCTATTATATTTCTTTCGCATTCATAGTATATGTACAATCCAATGAAATTGTGATTAGCTATACGTATATCATGGATTTGCACAGTTTAGTATATGATAAGCATGTAATTGGTTTTCATGCCTACTAAGTCTTTGGACTCATTTCTGTTGCCTAACCATTTCAGAAAATTAACCAGTGTCCACCTTGACTCCGGCGGGCGGTAGGTCGGAAGATGATCTCGGGTTTAGTTTGGATTCCGCTGCCTATAATAAGTAGATTTAGTTTTCTTTTAAATACTGAATGTAAATTTAACTTTTAAGTAGAGATATGTAATACTCTGTATACGATGTAAATTACGAGTGTTTATCTTATGGAAATGGTATGGTTATATTTTTTTGAATATATGATAGTTTGGCCTTTAGCGCCGTGCAAATATCTTAGCCCACAACACTCCGTCTATACGTTGTGACGTCTCCGGACATGATACGGGATCGCGAGAAGGGGGTGCCACAATATCCCTCCCGTAACTATGTTCGAAGGTAATCTCGGACATCCTCTGGAACTAAGGAGCACCCGTCCCACTCCCGCAAGGTGCTCTACAAATCTGTGTATGTCGGTGATGTAATGTCCGCAATATTTACAGTGCAGATGTCGATCACCCTCAACAATGTACCCGTGCTCTCACGTAGGGTGGCATCGTCAATCCATGATGACCTGTAAGTGTTGAACAATTTTGCATTAGTAACTTGAAGGGCAAGTGTAAAAGTAAAGACATGAAGAAATAAATGATTAATTTATAGTTGCATACAAATATATGCAAATGATACATACTTTTAATCATATGGACCCAAACTTGGCCACATCCCATCTCCAAACAATCTGACATTATACGTGTTCTACAAATAGGACAAACATTGTTCATATTCCATGGAACTCGCACAGTGCTCACAATACATGCGTAAGTAGTATATAATTCTTGGAGGCTAGAGGAGGAGGCGACGGCCAGACCCCCCTCCCACCACCCCCGCCACCCTCCCACCACCCCCCTCCGCCCTTCTACTGCCTCCCACCGTCCATCGTCGCCCTCCCACCGCCCCCCTCTGCCCTCCCACCACCACCCTCCTCTGCCTTCCCACCGCCCCCGCAGCCCTCCTCCACCCTCCCACCCCCCCCTTCTGCCCTCCTCCGTCTTCCCACCATCGTTTGCCACTAGATCCCACCATCCCACCACCCCCCCCGCCCTCATCGCCCTCCCACCGCCTCCTTCGCCCACCCACCAACCACCCCGATGCCCTCCTCCTCTCTACAAACAAATGATACAAAAAAAATCTCACTGGAGGCTTCCGGTCGCCGGTCCCCACCACTTGGACACTGCTCGCTGGCTTGCAATGTCGCTTGCATCGTTGTTGGACGCCGCCCACCGCCGCTGTGCTCGATGCCTCCACCCACCGGCCCATGGCCAACATATAACGTAGAATTGGCATCAGCCGGACGGTCCGCACGTACCAGGTTGGTCCCATGACGAACCAATCAGGTATGCAGTAGGACGCATGGTCCTGTGTTGTCTAGTGCGAACCGGCCGCATACCACGCACCGGTCGTCTCGCCTACCAGGTGGCACGGTCCGGTACGAACGGTTCCCCCCGTATTGGATCACATGAAAATTAGAAATAAATACACAAATTAATTCACAGGATTTAAATATTTAATAATAAAATAAAATAAATATTTACAAATTTTAGTATTATAATATTGAGTCCAAGTCCACTCAATACAGTTACTAGAAAGGAGTACGTACACTGTAACGAGTCTACACTGGCCCTGACAACTGGCAACTATAAACTCCACAAGCTTAACACTCGCCCTCTGGTCCACATGGCAGAACAGTAGACCTGAAAAGAAAAGGGGCGAGCCTCATCTCATAGGTTCAGTAGGGGTTCCACGGAGCCCTACCTCAACACAAACGCAGCAATAGAAATCACAGTAAAAATAAGCAGTATAAAATATAACAAGACTAGCAGCTAACTAAGCAACAAAAGGCACAGTAGTCGATGTAGCCTGTAAAACACAGTAAGGGCAATCACAACACAGCCAACAGTGGAATCACAGCTTCCACAGCTACTCCGTGAACATCGTAAACGGAGGTCAAACCCTCAAACACTTAGAGAAACACAGCTACACTAAAAAAAAATCCACGACACCTCAATCATGCATATGCATCCACACTGATGGAAGATTTGAGCTAGGACTACACAGTCACCAGCACAACCCCTTTCTCAAGAGTACCCAGACCTCAAGTTAGAAACCTCGGTCTCAACCTAGGAGGGAGCCATGACTTCATTGTTGTGTCAACTCTACCTCACGGTACTCACTATACCGGGACGGCCATGCCAACACTTTCGGTACCGTCAACCTCACCCGAGGGCCTCAACAACCCTGTTGATAACGTCAACCTTGATCGAGGGCCACAACAATGCAGTTGGTATCGTCTACCTCGTCTGAGGGCCTCAACAACGTGGTCACCTCAACCAGCACTTGATCTCTCATGTCCCTCGTACGTAGCCCACACCACAAATGGGGATTCCGTACGTAGCCACACCTTATCCTCGAGTGGGCAGAGACACACACACACCACTCCCTCGGACTGGTTAGGATCTACACCACTGCAACCAACAGCACGGCCGTGTCCCGCTTCCTGACACGGGGAATGCGCCACTACACCCGTCAACAGCGTACTCTTGTCCTAACCAAGGTGCTTACGCTCGAGGCTATCCTCGCCTCTACTCCATGAGCGCTGCACACACATGGTTGTCCTCGCCCGGTCCGTCCACGGTACACAGGCTGCTCTCGCCTGCTCCTATCATAAACACACACGTACCCATCACACGGGCACGGGCAGGGTCACCGGCGGCTAGGCAACACAAGCCTAGAAGCCGTATACCAAGTAACCAACTAAAGACTGCCTGAAATAAGAGCGAACTCACAAGTCGCAAGAAACATAGGAACTTAACCCAAAAGGCAAAACACGGAGCATTCGTCATAAGGATGATCCTCACGGTTCCACAAGACCAATCACATAGGAACAGTTGCCATATGATCGATCAGAAACTACGGAACACACGTAGTTATGGCAAATCTAGACTAATCAGCTATCTCAATCCCGGACCGAGTTACATAGCCACACCGGCGCACCAACATGCACAGAAGTGACCCTCACACGGTCACACAATGCCACATAGTAATAACCCTCTGTGTGTAACTCGAGATGGAATCACATGGCAACATTTAAACACGCAAGGCATCAGGTGTGCCTTCACCAGTTAAGGGAATACAGCCTCAAGTCATGACACGATCTCAACAAAGACCACAACCTTAAGCCAGAACACGAACTCACGCATTCCCAATCCCTAACGAGTCACACTCACACATGGGATTCACACACGAACTCAACTACACGGACTGGCCTCCTATGATCACTCATAGGGCCCACATCCTATAATCTCACTTCGGGCAACCCTACCCACACGGGGTGGAAATAACCCAACTTATTACATTTAAATGTTCTGGGACAAAAACCCCAAATCCCAAACGCAACCCGGACTGACTAGGCCCCTTAACCGATCAATCTCAATTGAACAACACCCCACGGATGACATGGCTAAACGCGGTTGGGGGTCATGCCGCATTAAGTAATCGCGGTCGGCATGGGCACCACGATCTCCCATAGATGCGGTTGGTTGTCTAACCACGTCAACGAATTGCCTTTCCAATGCCTCCCAAGTGAACGCGGTGTCTGTTCACACCGTGATGACTATCCAAAAGTTGAACGTGGTTGGGAAGGTGACAATGTTCTCATTTTCGATCTGGACTTCGACGAACCAGCGTGAAATCATCCGTTCCACGCCCCGTTCATGTTGTACGAAGGGGAAATTGCATAAAAACGTGTCCCTTGCCTTCCACACACCGGAATGACAAAAAAAACACAAAAAGGAGCAAAGGAATGGGCAATTTCATCAATTGCCCCATATACATTCACGCCACACCACATAACACGTTCGGTCTCATCCCGACCTCAAATCATAGGAAAAACACGATGCATGTAACGACCCGAGAATCCGATTACCGGGAAGGCCCGATAACCCGAGACTCGCACCGCCACCCACGAGCCCGAAGACTCGGAAGAGTTAAAAGGATGGTGTGGAAGCTACACAAGTATCGCAAGTAATTGCAGAAATTAAACAATTATAATATTAAGCAGGAAATAAATTAACATTTTACATGGTCCACGATAAAATAATAACAACAGTAGTCCACGACTAGTACAGAGGCGAGAAAGAAAAGTACAGCTACACGGGGCATACCCCGGCTCTGACCTCTGGCACTACCTCTGGGCACCCGCACCACGCTGCACTCCTGACGCGCTCCCCGAGGTGGCGCCTCACCTGAAACACGGTGAAAACACGCAGGGAATGAGTCTCGGAACAAGACTCAGTAGGGATCACTCGAACCCTACCTCGTAAAACGAGAAACCACTACACTAGCGGTAGAAAGGTACCTCGAAAGGGAAAGCCCTGTACTCTACAAGACAAGACCCTACTGGCACGCAAACCGACACACGTGCCACGGTAAGAAGACCAAAGCTCAAAGGTCGAACCGGTAAAACCCGAAGGTCGGAAACACACGACTGACAGTCTGTCACTCCGTACTCGACAGGAGTACCACCCACTAGAAGCACAGCCGGTAGCGTCCCCTGACGTCTTACACCGCGCTGCAGGTGAACCGCCTGACGTGGTAGGTCCTACCCGAGGCGCAGACACCGTACAAGTAACCACAACAAGTGACTAGCTGGGGTCACGCCCGTCGACGTGGGTCCAACCGCCCCCAACCACGTGTGCACACACAGACCACGCGTCCCTGGTCTGGCCCTCTGACCGGTTTTCCCCTCAGCCGGACTCTGGCTACAAGACGTGGGGCCCAACGGTAACCGGTCCACAAACCGTCTCTAAAGGTCGGCCCATACACCACTCCCTGGTGCGACCAGCACCTCGCACTGGTGGGCTACGACTAGTGGAGGGTCACTGAAGGAGTAGACTCTCAAGACAACGGAAAACAACGTCCAAACCTGACGAAGTACGGGGGCCGTCCCACGTACCAGCACCATCGCACGGTGACCACGGTCGGAGAAGAAACGGACGAACCGCCCACAGCCAAACGCATGACCAAGGCAAACGGAACCTCCGAACACCCAAAGACACGGTCCCGGAACTCCGCGGGGTGTCCAGGACACACACCCGGCCCAAAAGGAGCACCCGACAACAGGACAGATCGCGCTAGGGATTCCTAGCGCGACAAGAAGAACGCGCTAGGATGCCCTAGCGCGACAAGGAATATCGCGCTAGGGCCTCCTAGCGCGACAAGACAGGTCGCGCTAGGGACCCCTAGCGCGACAAGGACGATCGCGCTAGGAACCCCTAGCGCGACCAGAACCGCCCTACTGTTCATCTTCTCCGATGAATCGGCCCTGTCGGGGCAGCGCGACCATCCAGAACGCGCTACTGGAGTATAGCGCGTTCTCAGTCCGCGCCCGAAAACGGCGGAAACGCCCAAAAACTCCAACCACGCCCCCATGCCTCCACCGGAGAGGGGGAAAATAAGGGGAATGACCCCTAAGGACCCCTAGCATGCTTCTAGCCACCAAAACATGAAATAGCGGGCTAAAACCATAGATCGGGCGAGCTCTCCCCAAATCATGGAAAACCCCAAACCCGCTCAAACAAGTCTCTCTCGGCCTCCCCGCGGCCTACAAATCACGGAAACGAATGGCAAGAGGCTAAGGAATGTCACCCTACCTCAATGGAGCGAATGCTCCGCCGGATCGCCCACAAACCACGAAGAACGCTTTAAGCTTCACGAACTCCCCACGCTTCCCACGCTTGCCGCACGCCCACGAGCTCGCCTCGCCGCCACCCACGCGTCTGCGCCGTCGCCCTGCCGCCGTCAACAGCCGGGGAGGGGCTCACCGCGTCCGAATGGGAGAGAGGGAGAGAGGAGGGCGGCCACGATTGGGGAAGGAAGGAGGAAGAAGAGAGAAAGAGAAAGAGGAAAAGAAAAAGAAAAGAAATAGGAATATAAAGAAAATCCGATTTTTCGGAAAAATACCGAAAAATAGAAAAATACATTTCCGGAATCCTCGGAACGCACCGATCGCAACGGTACCACTCGTGCTTGGGGGAACCGCCCGGATCGCCCGCAGCGAGCTTCCGAAGAGAAAGCCGAAACACACACCGGGAATCGGAAAACACACACGAAAAAGCCGCGGAACGCCTCCGGGCCTCCGACATGACTCCGGATCGCACCGATCCGAACACGAAAGATGTCCGAAATGAAATTTTGGACACAACAGAGCCGGACGCTCTGAAAACCAGATCCGGGACCCATGAAGAAGGATCCGAAAGGTCCGGGATATTACAGCCCTCCCCCCTTAAGGAATTTCGTCCTCGAAATTGAGAACAACCAAAAGGGAAAGAAGAGGAAGACTCACTCAAATAGATACGGGAACTGCTGACGCATCTCGTCCTCACGTTCCCACGAAGCCTCACCACCAGAGTGTCGTTACCACACGACCTTACCAAGGGAATGACCTTGTTCGCAGGCGCTGCTCTCGCCTATCCTCCACGCGGATCGGAAACTCTAGGAGAGAAAGATCTGGAGTCACCTCAGGCCAAACGGAAAACTTGAACACATGAGAGTCATCGGGCATATACTTCCGCAACATCGAGACGTGGAACACGTCATGCACCGACGCCAACTCAGGAGGTAACTGCAACCGGTAAGCAACCTCACCGATGCGCTCCACAATCGCGAAAGGACCAATATAGCGGGGACTCAGCTTCCCACGCCGTCCAAAACGCATCACCCCCTTCATCGGAGAAACTCTCAAGAACACATGATCGCCCACGGCGAACTCGAGGGGCTGCCTCCTACGGTCAGCATAGCTCTTCTGCCGACTCTGGGCCGCCAGCATGTTCTGACGAACTAGGTGCACAACGTCCACACATTGCTGCACCAATTCTGGTCCCGTCAAAACACGCTCACCCACCTCAAACCAATCAAGTGGAGTCCGACAAGGACGCCCATACAATGCCTCATAGGAGCCATGCCGATGCTCGAATGATAGCTGTTGTTATAGGCAAACTCCACCAACGGTAGGTGATGAATCCAACTCCCCTGCCACTCTAGGCAGCAGGATCTCAGCATGTCCTCCAAAGTCTGAATGGTCCTCTCAGACTGACCATCTGACTGTGGATGATACGCCGAGCTAAATGCCAACTCCGTGCCAAGAGCTCGCTGGAAACTCCTCCAGAATCCAGAAGTGAAGCGCGGATCCCGATCCGACACGATCGAAATGGGAACCCCATGCAACGGCACGATCCGCTCCACATAAAGACGAGCCAACTTAGACACGCTCCAGCTGACCTTGACCGGTAACAACCGCGTCACCTTCGTCAGCCGATCCACCAGCAACCAAATACTGTCCTGCCCACTCGGGGTCCTCGGCAACCCCACCACGAAATCCGTGGTCACATGGTCCCACTTCCAAGCAGGAACATCCAAGGGCTGGAGAGTACCTCCTGGTCGCTGATGCTCCGCCTTCACCTGCTGACAGATCAGGCACCTGGCCACAAACTCTGCGACATCTCTCTTCATGCCAGGCCACCAGAACTGCCTCCGCAAGTTCGATACATCTTCGTCGCACCCGGGTGCACAGTGTACCTGCTCCCATGAGCCTCGCGTAACACCGCACGACGAACCTGCTCCTCCGCTGGGACGTACAGCCTGCCACGAAACCTCGCAGCACCGTCCTCGTCAAGCTCCACGTCAGCCATCGCCAGAATCCGGGGCAACTCAGGGTCCGCATGCTGAGCCTCTGTCACCTGACGACGGATAGCAGGAGTGACAGTCAGACTCGCAAGCACTGCCAACCCTGGCTCCTGGGGAATCTTGAGCCTGAAAGATACCTCGGGCACTTGTTCCCAGAGCCTCCACTTCCTCAACATCAAGGCACTGACCGAACCTTCCGACTCAAGGCATCAGCAACGACATTCATCCTGCCCGACTGATAAGACAGGGTGAAGTCATAGTCCTTCATGAACTCCATCCAACGCCTTTGCCTGAGGTTCAGGTCCTTTTGCGAGAACACATACCTCAAACTCTGATGGTCAGTGAATACCTCGAACTTCTCGCCGTACAGATAATGCCTCCAGATCTTCAGCGCGAAGATCACCGCCGCCAACTCAAGGTCATGGGTGGGGTAGTTTTCCTCGTGGGGCTTTAGCTGCCGAGATGCATAAGCCACCACTCTACCATGCTGCATCAACACAGCACCCAACCCAACGCCGGAAGCATCTGTACACACCACGAAACCTCCCGATCCAGAAGGTAAAACCAACACCGGAGCCGAGGTGAGCAATCTCTTCAGTTCCCTGAAGCTCTGCTCACACTCCTTAGACCAGACGAAAGGCACATCCTTCCGCGTGAGTCTAGTCATCGGGGTCGCAATGCGAGAAAAATCCTAGATAAACCGACGATAATAACCCGCAAGCCCCAAGAAACTCCGGATCTCCGTCACCGACCTCGGCCTTGGCCACTGCATTACTGCCTCGACCTTGGCGGGGTCCACAGAAATGCCATCACCAGAAATCACGTGCCCCAGAAAGTGCACCTCGCTGAGTCAAAACTCGCACTTGCTGAGCTTCGCATACAACTGGTGATCTCGCAACGTCTGCAGCACTACACCCAAATGGTACGCATGCTCCTCAGCAGACTGCGAATAAACAAGGATGTCATCCACGAAGATGACCACGAACTGGTCCAAATACGGATGAAACACCCTCTGCATCAAGTCCATGAAGGCTGCTGGGGCATTGGTGAGCCCGAACGGCATCACCAAAAACTCATAATGCCCGTACCTCGTACTGAACGCAGTCTTCTCCACATCGACTCCGAATTCTCAGCTGATAGTAACCTGACCGCAAATCAATCCGCGAGAACACTCGCGCGGACTGAAGCTGGTCGAACAAGTCATCAATCCGCGGCAACGGATACTTGTTCTTAATGGTCACTTCATTCAGCTGCCGATAGTCAATGCACAGCCGCAGACTACCGTCCTTCTTCTTCACAAACAACACGGGCGCACCCCAAGGGGAAAAGCTAGGACGAATATACCCCTTGGCCAGCAGTTCCTGCAACTGCGCCCTCAACTCCCTCAACTCAGCGGGGGCCATACGGTAGGGAGCCTTCGCCAAAGGTCCCGTACCAGGCACAACCTCGATCACGAAATCGATCTCCTGCTGGGGAGGTAATCCAGGCAATTCCTCGGGAAAAACGTCGGGGAACTCGCACACCACCGGAATGTCCTCGACACTCGGTTCCATCCGTTCAGACACCACCACGGACGCGAGAAAACCCTGACAACCAGAATCAAGCAATCGACGGGCTCGAATAGCAGAGATAAGGAATCGAGAAGAGGTGGAACGGATACCTTGGAAATAGAAGGTCCGCTTGCTCGGATGCTGGAAGTAGACCCTCTTCATCCCACAATCCACCACCGCTCCATGAGTCTCAAGCCAATCCATGCCTAGAATCACATCATAATCCCGAAGCTGCAACGCATACAACCTGTCTGGCATACTCCGCCCATCGATCCAAATCGGAACCTGATCGAAGCAATACGGAGTGATCATAAAGTCACCCGAAGGCAACTCCACTGCCAAATCACAGGATAACTGGGTCACCGGCTCCTCGACGCTCGACGCAAAATCCTCCGAAATAAACGAATGAGATGCGCCCGAATCAAACAAAACCCGAGCCGCACAACCCAAAATCTGAACGGTACCTTCCACGAGCTGCGACGCCACTGCCTCTGCCCTGGTCATGTGCGTGATCTGGCCCCGAGCTCTCTGCCTGCCTCCCACACTAGCTGACCTGGGTAGCGGCGGATACTGTCCCTGCTGCTGCCTCTGCTGCTGAGGAAACTGCTGCTGCGACGGCCTCTGAGGACAGTCGCGCGCCATATGCCCTGGCTGGTCACACTGAAAATAGATGATCGGAGCCGTGCACTGCCTACCTGGGTGGGTCCCACCACACCGTGGACAAAGTCCTCACGATCCACCCACTAATCCCTGACGCTGCAAAGGAACCGGCTACTGTACACTGCCCGATGAAGCCTGCCCCTGATCCCTGGACTTCTTCTTGCCGAACCCTTTCTTGAAGAACTTCTTGACCTTCGAGCCGAAGGACGCGGATCTGTCACCGAAGCTGCCGATGCCGGTACTCCTGAACCACCCGACGCAGACTGAAAGAAACCCTGCTGCTGGGTAGCCGACTGCTGGCTGCGACCTGACAAGGACTGCCCCTGGCTGATCGGTCCTCGAGTCCTCTGCATATCCATCTCCAAAGAAACCGCAACACGAGATGCTGTCTCTAGATCAGTGGCCCCATTCGTGATCAAATGGTGTCTCAGCTCCAGCCTCAAGCCCTGTACAAACTGCGTGGTCCTCACCCTCTCATGCTCCATGATGTGAGGTGCGTATCGACCCAGCTCGATAAATCGGGCCCTGTACTGCAACACGGACATGTCACCCTGCACCAGCTCCAGAAACTCCCGCATCCGCTGCGTAGCCACAATATCTGGACAGTACGTACGCTCGAAAGTACTAACGAAGTCATCCCACTCGATCTGCTCAAGTGGACGAAGCTGAAAAGACGTCTTCCACTCGGAAGACCACCACCTCCGAGCCGTACCCTGCAACTGGTTGTAGGTCAACACCACTCTGTCCTCGGCAACACTCTTCGCAGAACTGAACACCCACTCCATCTCATCAAGCCAATCACGAGCCGCATCAGGGTCTGCCTGGCCGCTGAAATAAGGTGGATGGAACTGTAGAAAGTCCCTCACTGCTCGGCCTGGCCCACCCCTAGCTGACGAGCCCTCACCAGCCTCTCCGCCGAACTGCTGGGACATAAGTTGGTACATGCCACGGAAGAAATCCTCGGCCCCCGGAACCCTCGTAGTAGCCGCGGCCTCGGTAGCCCCCGGAACTCTGCTATACTCCTCCTGGTCCCTCTGGACCCCCTGCTGGATCTCCTGACCTCCAGCCGACTGCCCCTGCTGAGAGCGAGAGCTCCGCCTCGGCGCCATCCTCGCTCCTGAAGCACAAGACAGAGAACACGAAAAACGGCAAGGTTAAAACAAACACACGGTGCCCAATGCCAGCGTCACCTGTACATCATCGCTGTGGACTAGTGGACCACTACAATTACCTATGATTCTCATGCAATTCCACAACCGCGCTCTGATACCAGCTGTAACGACCCGAGAATCAGATTACCGGGAAGGCCCGATAACCCGAGACTCACACCGCCACCCACGAGCCCGAAGACTCGGAAGGGTTAAAAGGATGGTGTGGAAGCTACACAAGTATCGCAAGTAATTGTAGAAATTAAACAGTTATAATATTAAGCAGGAAATAAATTAACATTTTACATGGTCCACGATAAAATAATAACAACAGTAGTCCACGACTAGTACAGTGACAAGAAAGAAAAGTACAGCTACACGGGCATACCCCGGCTCTGACCTCTAGCACTACCTCTGGGCACCCGCACCACGCTGCACTCCTGACGCGCTCCCCGAAGGTGACGCCTCACCTGGAACACGGTGAAAACACGCAGGGAATGCGTCTCGGAACAAGACTCAGTAGGGATCACTCGAACCCTACCTCGTAAAACGAGAAACCACTACACTAGCGGTAGAAAGTACCTCGAAAGGGAAGACCCTGTACTCTACAAGACAAGACCCTACGGCACGCAAACCGACACACGTGCCACGGTAAGAAGATCAAAGCTCAAAGGTCGAACCGGTAAAACCCGAAGGTCGGAAACACTCGACTGACAGTCTGTCACTCCGTACTCGACAGGAGTACCACCCACTAGAAGCACAGCCGGTAGCATCCCCTAACGTCTTACACCGCGCTGCAGGTGAACCGCCTGACGTGGTAGGTCCTACCCGAGGCGCAGACACCGTACAAGTAACCACAACAAGTGACTAGCTGGGGTCACGCCCGTCGACGTGGGTCCAACCGCCCCCAACCACGTGTGCACACACAGACCACGCGTCCCTGGTCTGGCCCTCTGACCGGTTTTCCCCTCAGCCGGACTCTGGCTGCAAGACGTGGGGCCCAACGGTAACCGGTCCACAAACCGTATCTAAAGGTCGGCCCGTACACCACTCCCTGGTGCGACCAGCACCTCGCACTGGTGGGCTACGACTAGTGGAGGGTCACTGAAGGAGTAGACTCTCAAGACAAGGGAAAACAACGTCCGAACCTGATGAAGTACAGGGGCCGTCCCACGTACCAGCACCATCGCACGGTGACCATGGTCGGAGAAGAAACGGACGCACCGCCCACAGCCAAACGCATGACCAAGGCAAACGGAACCTCCGAACACCCAAAGACACGGTCCCGGAACTCCGCGGGGTGTCCAGGACACACACCCGGCCCAAAAAGGAGCATCCGACAACAGGACAGATCGCGCTAGGGATTCCTAGCGCGACAAGAAGAACGCGCTAGGACCCCCTAGCGCGACAAGGAATATCACGCTAGGGCCTCCTAGCGCGACAAGACAGGTCGCGCTAGGGACCCCAAGCGCGACAAGGACGATCACGCTAGGAACCCCTAGCGCGACCAGAACCGCCCTACTGTTCATCTTCTCCGATGAACGTGCCCTGTCAGGGAAGCGCGACCATCCAGAACGCGCTACTGGAGTATAGCGCGTTCTCAGTCCGCGCCCGAAAACGGCAGAAACGCCCAAAAACTCCAACCACGCCCCCATGCCTCCACCGGAGAGGGGGAAAACAAGGGGAATGACCCCTAAGGACCCCTAGCATGCTTCTAAGGCACCAAAACATGAAATAGCGGGCTAAAACCATAGATCGGGCGAGCTCTCCTCAAATCATGGAAAACCCCAAACCCGCTCAAACAAGCCTCTCTCAGCCTCCCCGCGGCCTACAAATCACGGAAACGAATGGCAAGAGGCTAAGGAACGTCACCATACCTCAATGGAGCGAATGCTCCGCCGGATCGCCCACAAACCACGAAGAACGCTTTAAGCTTCACGAACTCCCCACGCTTCCCACGCTTGCCGCACGCCCACGAGCCCACCTCGCCGCCACCCACGCGTCCGCGCCATCGCCCTGCCGCTGTCAACAGCCGGGGAGGGGCTCACCGCATCCGAATGGGAGAGAGGGAGAGAGGAGGGCGGCCACGGTTGGGGAAGGAAGGAGGAAGAAGAAGAAGAAAGAGAAAGAGGAAAAGAAAAAGAAAAGAAATAGGAATATATAGGAAATCTGATTTTTCAGAAAAATATCGAAAAATAGAAAAATACATTTCCGGAATCCTCGGAACACACCGATCGCAACGGTACCACTCGTGCCTGGGGGAACCGCCCGGTTCGCCCGCAGCAAGCTTCCGAAGAGAAAGCCGAAACACACACCGGGAATCAGAAAACACACACGGAAAAGCCGCGGAACGCCTCCGGGCCTCCGAAATGACTCCGGATCGCACTGATCCGAACACGAAAGATGTCCGAAACGAAATTTCGGACACAACAGAGTCGGACGCTCCGAAAACTAGATCCGGGACCCACGAAGAAGGATCCGAAAGTTCCGGGATATTACAATGCACTCATGGGGAATCATACCCCGACATCTAATCATTCCAAGAACAAGTGATTGAATCAAAGAACGCCGCCTAAATTGGCGGGAATCACCACTCAAACTCTAGCATGAATTTCAACCCAAAATGGCCAAACTCGCTCATTCTCACCTGTATCGGCTTCAAACTGTGAAAAATCACTAAATGAGGGCTAGAGATCCATCCCCCTACCTCAAACAACGCTTTACCACATTAGGGAAGCTGAATCCTTGCGAATCCACCACGTTCTAACCCTCAAAATTATCGAAACTCTGCCATCACGCTCTCTCCTGTAGACACGCTAAAATTGACATCATTTTGAACATATCTCCTATCGCATTACGATGCCCGATTTGACCCTCAAATCGACTTATTTGAGTGATTATCCTCATTTTCTTGAATATTCAGCCTTTCCCCATTTCCCCTTATTTTTCCTAGGCTTTTCTCCAATTTTTCGGAGCCTTTCTGAATTAACGACAGTCCGTTGGACGCCAATTCCTTTCTGAAATAATGAGCGCCTTTTCAAATTGACGCCAATTCTTCTGAGTCGACGAAAACCGTGTCCGAGACGCCAGACACTTTCTTATTTTGCACCTATTTTTGGCTTGAAATATTTATTGAAACATCGTCAGCCCGGAAGGTCGTCCATTCGTGAACGCGTTTTGGACCCCAGACGCGGATTCTTTAAAACATTTTATTTATTGAATTAACGTCATTATTTTCTGAAAATGCGTTTTACCCAGTGGATGCCTTTTTATTTTAATAATTACCAAATTCATAAAATTCAAGAATTAGCGTCTATACCTCTGGACACGATTTCCTTTTCCGATTTTTGGTAAATTTTTAATTTCCATAAAATTCAAGAATTCGCGTCTATCCCTCTGGACGCGATTTTCTTTTCTGATTTTTGGTAATTTTCTAATTCCTAATCAAGGAACGACGTCCGTCCAGTCTGTCACCCATTCTTGAACGCGTCCAGGACCCCAGATGTGACGACCCAGAGCTCCGGATACCGATATACCGATAACATCGATACACCGATACCAAGAACTGGGGAAGCCACCCAAGAGGCTGATGAGGCCCCTGAAGGGTTAGTGAAGTTTGTCGAGGAGTTGTATAATGAATTGGAACCGCATGTGCGCAATATTAATTAGGACAACAATTAATAAATAAGTGCGGAAGCAATTTAAAATATCAGAGTGGTAAAATATATACAATAGTCCAAATTTACAAATAAAAAGAGGTCCACTGCACAACTACACGGGGCATACCCCGGCTCAACAGAACAAAAAGATAAACCGACAACAGCTGGCACTCTAACGACGGTCGGCACAACTACGAGAAGGACCAGCGGACGACAGGGGCGGCTCACCTGAAAGAAGGGAAGGGGAGTCACAGCCAGACTCCGTAGGGGTCACGTGGATCCCTACCTCACACTAAACAGGCAAGCAGGGAAATATAAAAGTAATTAGAGCATGCATTTAAACAATAAACATGCATATGCACAATTTAATAAATAAATAAATAACAACAGGAATTAGCGTCAGGAACTAAATCTACCAATAGAATAAACCGCTGCTAACTAAGTGAAGTGAGAGATGGAACAACCCACTAGAAGGACAAGACCAGATGCGTCCACCGACGAGTTATACTGCGTCTCGGCAACTCGCAAGTCTGGAACGTGACAAGCAAGAGGCGTAACAGGACCAAATCAAGTACAAGTCAGAGCGACACTCGTCAGTGCCAGTCCAAGTCTCCGACCACGTGTGCACACACTGACTCCTGCCTAGAGCCAGGCCTCTAGCTAGTCCCCCCCCGTTGGACGCAACGGTAACTGCATGGGCCCACAGTAACTAGCTTACAAACCGTTCATTGAGAACACCCCTCCACCTCTCCCGGGTGGGACGACACGCTCGGTCGCTGGGCTACGACTAGTGGTTCCATCACAAGGAAAGAGAAAGCAATTCCATCGGGATGTAAAATAATGCCACATTTTATAAAATACTTTAAATATGGCGAATAACTGCATAAATTAACTAAATATGCTAAAACTAATTACAACAGGAGTTGGGCGGTTGACACCATATCACTCGAGGATGGACGGTCATACAATAGACTGCGAAAAGTGATAAGCGGTTCCCCACCGGCCGCTCTACTATGAACCGACTTAAGACACGCGGCTGGGGCTAAGCCGCTCAACTAGATAGGCGGTTAAGGTCTGGCCGCTCAAAAGGGTTTGGGCGGTCTAAGTTGGGCCGTTCTAATGTGTCTTCCTATGGTCCCAAGAATAAACGGCTAGAGTATAGCCGCACTAGGGCTTAAACGGTCCTGCTATAGGCCGCACAACCGGGGATAAACGGTTTGGTCTCGACCGCTCATGTGATGAACGGTCCAAGGACGACCGCATAAACGGCGTCACGGCGGGCAACAACCACACTGGGTCGGAGATCCGCCCGGAGGGCTACAAACGAACGAAAAAAAAAGGAAAAGCTAACCTGCCAAGCCCACAGAACGATTCTACAACTAAGCATGCCATGAAAATTGAAAGCGAAGCCTATAACAATTGATTTCATGAAATTAAGTATAAATAGGCTAACATGGGATTTTGCACGGAAAATGAGGAAAACGACCGTGCATGTGCGTGCATGTGGCGTCAAAATGATCCTAGCGAGGTGAGGAGTCCATCCCCCTACCTCGATCGCGACGAAGACGGTGATTCGGTGCCGAACGGACGAAGGGACGCCGCGGCTACTCTCGACCCCACACATCTCCACATACCGCGGATCGAGACAAAGCTGGCGTCCACGCGATCCTCGCGTCGAGCCCGTCCCGTCGGTACCTCCCGTGCCTCGATCGAGGCCCGTCCGGACCGAATCCGAGAGAGAGGGAGAGGAGAGATCGTGAGAGGGAGAGAGGAATAGAGAGAACGAGTGAGGGAGAGAGAGAGTTCGATGGGGGAGAGAGAGAGTGATAAATTTTTTATAGATTTTTTTTTGAAAATTTAACTCAAATTACATTTTAACCCCCAAAGAACCGAAATCGTGAATATGCCCAATTCAATCATATAAATATTTTAACTAATTCGATTAATTACTAGAAAATAGCCTAAAAATCCGTAAAAATGGCCTAAATTCACATAATAAAATCTAGATCCGAACCACTAAGAATCCGTTTTAGACACGGGTCTTACAGTCCCTCCCCCCTAAAAGGAATTTCATCCCCGAAATTAAACGGAAGGACAAGGAGGAAACTGGAAGAAGATTACACCTAACGGCAAGAATAAACAAACGAAAGGAACAGAAACGGATACTTTAGAAATAAAAGGCTGGTTTTCCACGTGGCATAAAATAGACGCGTTTGTATATGCAGTCAACCACGGCACCATACAATTCCAACCAGTCCATGCCTAGAATAGCGTCATATTCGGCCAATTGCAATGCATAAAGCCTCACTGGTAGACCTGTAAACGGTCGGATACGGAGCGGATAGTGTGATAACCGAATTCGTATCCGATTAATAATCGAATTATCCGATTAGTAATCGAATTATCCGTCGGATACTTTATTCGGATAACGATCGGATAAATCCGAATTCGAATTCGGTTCGAATTTTAAACGGATAATTACTTGGCCTACTTAGGGGTGAGTTGTGTTAGCCGTGTGAGAGCATCGTATATTGTTTTCTCAAAAAAATAAAGAAAGAGTGAAATTTTTTTTTTATTTTGAGAGATGTTATCAAAAGATTAGACTTCATCCTATAAAATAGGAGATAACTTACCAATGAATTTCTTATTTTTAAATTATATTTTGAAACCAAAAAAAGATAAAAAAGAATAATCAAATAATATAATAAGATTTAAGTTAATTATATATAGAATATGTATATCATTAGATTTTTATCTAAGGGTTCATATTCGGTCGGATAATATCGGACACAGATATCTCAATATTTGAATTCGTATCCGATTAATAATCGGATATCCGATATCCGATTAAATTATCCGTCGGATATTTTATTCGGATAATTATCCGATTAAACGAATACGAATTCGAATTCGGTTCGAATTTTAAACGGATAATTGCCAGGCCTACTCACTGGCATCTGCCGATTACTGACGACAATAGGGGAATCTTCCAGGCACACTGGAGTGGACATGAAATCTCCAGAGGGTAACTCAACGAGCAACTCACAGGACACTTCAGTCATTGGCTCCTCAATGCAAGCAATAAAATCATCGGACACAAAAGAATGAGTAGTGCCAGAATCGAAAAGAACATGAGCTGGACGACCGAAAATCGAAACTGTACCTTCCACTAGATTAGCTGCCACAGCTTCTGCACGAGTGATGTGAGTGACCCTGCCTCTCGGAGGACGGCCGGCTGCAGAAGACTACTGGGAAGGAACTGGAGCAGGCAGATAAGACGGCTGAGGTTGAGGCGGCGGAGGAAGACGAAATTGGGGTTGCTGCGGTTGGGTAACTTGCGAGAACTACACCGGTTTCGGCCTCAGCGGATAATCTCGAACTACGTGACCCGACTGATCACAGCGGAAACAGACGATCGGCAAAGAACACGACACGCTTGGATGACTGCCACCACACCTCGAACATGGACGCTGCTGACTACCGGAAAAATCTTGGCGCGGTCGAATAGAAGGAACGGACAGCTGACTTGAATCGGGAGACGCTGAATGCACAAACTTCCTTTTAGACTTCTTATTCTTGGATTGCCGGAAATGGGAGTCAGGAGAAGAAGAAACATCGCTGACAGCAGGAACGGCAGAAGGAACTCCTGGGACAGACGGCTGGTAAGTCGGCTGAAACTGCACAGTCGGCTGCACCATTCTTGCCTGAGAAAGCCCTCGAGTCCTCGCCATTTCCATCTCCACTGCAACAGCTGCCTGGTACGCTGAATCCAACTTAGACACTCGGGTAGCAAACAACGGCAGGCTCAATTCCGCTTTCAGTCCGCGCAGAAACAGCTGAGTCTTCATAGCTTCATCAGCAAAAATATGGGGCGCGTACCGGCCCAATTCGATGAACTTATCTCGGTACTGCAACACAGTCATGTCACCTTGCGTCAGCTCCAGAAATCGATACATCTTCGCTAACTTGAGGTAGGCTGGAGTGTAAGCACCCTCGAAAGCAGCAACGAACTCTGCCCAGGTGATTTGCCGAAGCGGACGGGAACGGAAGGCAACATCCCACTCTGTAGTCCACCACGTGCGTGTGGTACCTTGAAGCTGATAAGTAGCCAACATGACCCTCTCATTCTCCGCGCACTCCATCGATTGGAACGCGCACACAGTGGCATCAAGCCACAACCTAGCTGCCTCCGGATTTGATTGACCCTCGAAAGTCGGTGGGTGGAACAGCAAGAATTCCTTTAACGCTCTACCACGGCCACCGGGCACTTCTTCACGCGGAGCAGGGTTGACAGAAGCTGGCACAGCTGGGGCAGAGGAAGTACCACTCTCCTCCCGAGGAGCCCGAGCCTTCTTCCATCCACGAGGCAACATCTTGAATCTAGGAAACACACGATAACGGAAAACCATCAGTAATCACGAGAAACATCCTAAGCCAGCAATGGACGACTCAGTGGACTTGCTCTGGACCAGCGCGAGTTCCAATTCCTAATACAAATCCCCAACACAGCTCTGATACCAACTGTGACGACCCATAGCTCCGGATACCGATATACCGATAACATCGATACACCGATACCAAGAACTGGGGAAGCCACCCAAGAGGCTGATGAGGCCCCTGAAGGGTTGGTGAAGTTTGTCGAGGAGTTGTATAACGAATTGGAACCGCAAGCGCGTAATATTAATTATGACAGCAATTAATAAATAAGTGCGAAAGCAATTTAAAATATCAGAGTGGTAAAATATATACAATAGTCCAAATTTACAAATAAAAAGAGGTACACTGCACAACTACACGGAGCATACCCCGGCTCAACAGAACAAAAAGATAAACCGACAACAGCTGGCACTCTAACGATGGTCGGCACAACTACGAGAAGGACCAGCGGACGACAGGGGCGGCTCACCTGAAAGAAGGGAGGATGAGTCACAGCCAGACTCAGTAGGGGTCACGCGGATCCCTACCTCACACTAAACAGGCAAGCAGGCAAATACAAAAGTAATTAGAGCATGCATTTAAACAATAAGCATGCATATGCACAATTTAATAAATAAATAAATAACAACAGGAATTAGCGTCAGGAACTAAATCTACCAATAGAATAAACCGCTGCTAACCAAGTGAAGTGAGAGACGGAACAACCCACTAGAAGGACAAGACCAGATGCGTCCACCGACGAGTTATACTGCGTCTCGGCAACTCGCAAGTCTGGAACGTGACAAGCGAGAGGTGTAACAGGACCAAACTAAGTACTAGTCAGAGCGACACTCGTCAGTGCCAGTCCAAGTCTCCGACCACGTGTGCACACATTGACTCCTGCCTAGAGCCAGGCCTCTAGCTAGTCCCCCCCCGTTGGACGCAACGGTAACCGCAGGGGCCCACGGTAACTAGCTTACAAACCGTTAATTGGGAACACCTCTCCACCTCTCCCGGGTGGGACGACACGCTCGGTCGCTGGGCTACGACTAGTGGTTCCATCACAAGGAAAGAGAAAGCAATTCCATCGGGATGTAAAATAATGTCACATTTTATAAAATACTTTAAATATGGCGAATAACTGCATAAATTAACTAAATATGCTAAAACTAATTACAACAGGAGTTGGGCGGTTGACACCAGACCGCTCGAGGATGGACGGTCATACGATAGACCGCAAAAAGGGATAAGCGGTTCCCCACCGGCCGCTCTACTACGAACCGACTTAAGACACGCGGCTGGGGCTAAGCCGCTCAACTAGATAGGCGGTTAAGGTCTGACCGCTCAAAAGGGTTTGGGCGGTCTAAGTTGGGCCGTTCTAATGTGTCTTCCTATGGTCCCAAGAATAAACGGCTAGAGTATAGCAGCACTAGGGCTTAAACGGTCCTGCTATAGGCCGCACAATCGGGGATAAACAAGTTTGGTCTCGACCGCTCATGTGATGAACGGTCCAAGGACGACCGCATAAACGGCGTCACGGCGGGCAACAACCACACTGGGTCGGAGATCCGCCCGGAGGGCTACAAACGAACGAAAAAAAAGGAAAAGCTAACCTGCCAAGCCCACAGAACGATTCTACAACTAAGCATGCCATGAAAATTGAAAGCGAAGCCTATAACAATTGATTTCACGAAATTAAGTATAAATAGGCTAACATGGGATTTTGCACAGAAAATGAGGAAAACGGCCGTGCATGTGCGTGCATGTGGCGTCAAAATGATCCTAGCGAGGTGAGGAGTCCATCCCCCTACCTCGATCGCGACGAAGACGGCGATTCGGTGCCGAACGGACGAAGGGACGCCGCGGCTACTCTCGACCCCACACGTCTCCACATACCGCGGATCGAGACAAAGCTGGCGTCCACGCGATCCTCGCGTTGAGCCCGTCCCGTCGGTACCCCCCGTCCTCGATCGGGGCCCGTCCGGACCGAATCCGAGAGAGAGGGAGAGGAGAGATCGTAAGAGGGAGAGAGGAAGAGAGAGAACGAGTGAGGGAGAGAGAGAGTTCGATGGGGGAGAGAGAGAGTGATAAAGTTTTTATAAAAATATTTTTTTTTTGAAAATTTAACTCAAATTACATTTTAACCCCCAAAGAACCGAAATCGTGAATATGCCCAATTCAATCATATAAATACTTTAACTAATTCGATTAATTACTAGAAAATAGCCTAAAAATCCACAAAAATTACCTAAATTCACAGAATAAAATCTAGATCCGAACCACTAAGAATCTGTTTTAGACACGGGTCTTACACCAGACGTGTTCGTACTTGTCTTATTTTGAGCTTCCAACTCCGTCCAAAATTCATATTAATTCCTAATTGACGACCCAGCCCTTGGACGCCAATTCTTTTCTAATTTTGGAAATATCTTATCTTCTTAAAATGGTTCAGAATGGGTGACTCTGTGAACTGACGTTCATTTAATGGGCGACCACTGCGTCAGTCGCCATTTCGGGCAGAGTTCCGTGTCTGGCAGAATCTTCTTGTTTCTCAATTTTGAGCTCCCTTTCCACTTGGGAAAGGGGTGCTAAGGCTTTCCAAGGTTGAAGGGACACTTACCCAATGAATATCTCTTTCCAAATCTAACTAAAATTGGTTTTCCTATTTTCTATAGGATTAACCTCCGAATTTCATCCCTATAAATAGGACCCCTCTCCCTCATGGTTTGAGGGCTTCAACAATTGACTAAGGAGAGGTGCTACCGGTTTCGAGGCTCAAGGAGGGGAGTCTCCCATGCATGTTTAAAGCTTCATACGTTGGAGATCTCATCATCCCTTGGAGTTACGACGGAAAAAGATCAATAAGCTTATCTCCCCCTTCATCTTTCTTATTTCTTTCATGTATTTTGATTTAATTTGCATGCATCATCCTCCTTTTCTTATTCTCATCTCAATTCTATTGAGATCTCCCTTTGTGCAACACTTGCACCCTCCATCATTCATCATATTTTCTCCCCACCCTTTGCATAGGGGTTTAAAACCAACACCAGCAAGGTGTGTCCATCTTCATGTTTATGATTATTGTTATATTAAGGACTTGATGCTACACACTTCAATTTGCTAATCAATATTTTTTGTTGGTGTTTTCTTTGTTGTTTTGCAAGGGTAATCAATTAAGAGAAACTCTCTTCATCGAGTGGCCGATTGGAAGAGAAGGTGCACACTCACAATCTTCCCCGCTTGTTTTAAGATATTTATACTCGCGATCCCTCCTTTGTTTTATTGTTATATCTATGTGGCCGCGTGTCTCTCGCGATCACCCTCCTCATAGCATCCACGCATGCTCCCCATTTTCTATCTCTTTCCACTTCTTTTTCCCCTTATTATCCATATTGTTAATTAATTTTCCTAAGTGGATTTTTCCATAATCTACAGCTCCCGTGCCCACCACACGCCGTCCACGTCATCTTCTATGCTTTTCCCCGCCTCTGTGGTCACCGGAGTGAAGGAGAGGGAGGAAGAGAGGGAGAGACACAGGGGAGAGAGGAGGAGAGTGGGGAGGACGAGGAAGAGAATAAATGTGGGAGAGAGGGGGTGGGGTGATCAAGGGTTTTAGGGAAAAGAAAAAAAAAGAAAAAGAAATAGTTTTCTCTATACCCTAAAAGACTAATATTTTAATTATGTCCATTCTCTTATCATTATCTAAAATAACATAATAAAAGTTCATTTAAATTCTGAATCAAACGATCCAAAACCCGCGAAATTATACCGAAACCCATAAATGTCAGATCTATAAACCCGAGTCGCTACATCCCTCCCCCCTTAAAGAAATTTCATCCTCGAAATTTGGGGTCACAAGGGAAGGAGACTCAGCCACTCGTCTGGAGATCACCACTGCGGATCACAGTCACATTAATCATAATAAGACAAGATTGCCCACTTTTCAATATCGCACACAACATCTGGCACGACTTGCACCATCAGAAAATACATTTCATGCCACATGGAACTGACATTTCCCAAACTAGCACAACCTTCCACAATATAGGTAGTTTGTCGACCACATAATTCATTCGATTACCATAAACTGGCCTCACTACCATACTACCACATGCTTACGGATTCGATTGAGCAACCTCGATTCACATGCACCGTCTTAAACTCTTTCGCGAATCACTTCCCAATCTCACAGCCACTCAAATGACCTCCCTCGCACTCTACCGTCTGCAGCCGGGATAGGAGAGAAGAACAACAGGGAGGTCAATTGAGAAGAAAGAAAGAACGGAAGAGAAGAAAGGCAAGTAGCGCGACGAGAACATTATATCGACTATTCTCATAGTCAAAATCACAAAACTCCTCACATTAATTAGCCCAATCCTGGAGCCTGTGGGTTATGGGCCCGTAATGCTTCTGCTGCACAACTCTGATTTACTCATCCAAGCAGTCCAATCACATAATCATTACAAGATACAGCTGGCAACAACTCATTCCCAACTCCAACTATCAAAGGCATGATTGCAGAACATAAAAACACAAACATCTTTACATTAATCACCAGGCGTTTGCCACACCAAACATGCCAAACTACGCACTTATCAATCTCTTGGGCAACATACCACTATGCCCTTACATAACAAGGGAAAGTACAAATACCTATAAGCGGGTCCACCGCCAACACATAAGGCATTCTCACAAATATCTTGAACATGTGCCACAATGCACATAATAAACTACAATACATATCTCGAGCCTTCTGAGATTCTGACCTTGCCGGAATCAAAAGACAACCACTGTAACTACTAAAACTAGTGCAACACTGAAGAGCACTCATGAGCAACGTGTCCCACCTGGCCACATTTAAAACACACTAACTCGGCCACAACCACTATACGCGGCTTACCCACATTGAAATCACCACATCTCGGACACTGCCTTGGCTGCTCAGACATGCTATGTCATACCAGTCGAACCAATAGCTGTTGCATAATGATCGACGGAAACGTCTCCTCTTGTCCCTGATACCTCCTAGTCGACTTACTTTTCCCAAATAACCGATCCATAAGCCTAAACCTTGATCCCAATGAGGATCGACCTTCATGGGATAACAAATATGGCATTCCTGGCTGGCTCGAAGATTGCTAAATCACCTCTTGCTGCTGAGGAGGAATCCTCTGCTGAACAACATCTTGGTGAGCATATTTCGTTATCGATCCTCAGGTCCTCAAAATATCTCCCTCCAGAGCCGCCACAATCTGGTATGCCGCATCCAAATCTGATACACGAGCAATAATCGGTGCATGTTGAAGCTCAGTTCGTAAGCCCCTAATAAAATGTTGAGTTCTCAATGTCTCATATGCCATCACATGCGGGGCATAATGACCTAGCTCCACAAATCAGGCACGATACTGAATCACCGTCATATCACCCTGCACCAAATTCATGAACTGAAACATTCTTTCTGTTTGCAAGTACGTAGGGTTGAATGCTCGATCAAACACTCTAATGAACTCTTGCCATGAAATCTGTCAAAGGGATCATGTAATACCCTGGATTCTTTCGGATCTTTATCGGAGAGCTTTCGGATCGCTTTTATGGGTCCTGAGTTGAGTTTTACGATCCACGCGGATTTTTCTCTCGTACAAGTTACGGAACACAGTGGAGAGTTTATTATTCAGTTCATCGACTCGAGGATGCTACAGTTGCGTTGTGCTTCTTCTGAGGATCATTTAGACTATTTTTCCGTATTTTTTTGAATTAGTGAATTTTCGGGCTAAAAATCAGATTTGTCAGAAATTACAAAATTTCCTAATTTTCTATTTCTTTTAACCCTTCTCTCTCCTTCCTCTCTCCTCGTCGCCGTTCACTCCTTCCCTCTCTATTCTCTCTCCTCTTTCCCCCTCTGCTCCGGTTGCAGACGGAGGAGGCCCGGGGATGCCGTGGAGGTGGTCTGGAGCGTGCTAACGTAGAGATTGGAGTGTGGCGTTGGCGCGATCCCTTGGTAGATTCAAAGTCGGCGTGTTCGAGTTCGTGAGATGGTTTTCGGCATGGTTTAGTCGTTTCGGCGCGCGAGAACTTCAGTGGAGGTAGGGAGATGGACGCCCTACTCTTTTTCTGCGTTCCCTCACGATCTGGAGCCGAACCGTGCGAGAATTAGTGGGTTTTGCTTCGTTTTGGGTAAAGCATGTTTTGGGGGGTGTGAGACGAGTTCGCCTTTCCTGGCGACGGTTTCTAACCTAGTTAGTGTTATTTGAACCCCTGACATGTTGGGAATCCATTCCCACCAGTTTTATTGCATTTGGTCGAGAATCGGAGTCGGTATGAGCCCGACTACTTCTGTGACACATTTTGGGTCGATTCATGGGAATCGCCCGTTTCTTGTGTTTTTGGCGTCGATTAATCCCTTCCGACTGTGGAAGGCTTATTTGGTCATTAGGAGTGTTTCCCTTTCGTTTTAGGGCGAACGGGACGTGGAAAGGCCGGATTTGGCCATTCCCCTATTTTTCCCGTTGTAACGCCTTGGCGGTCTTACCAGAGACCATTTGGGTGCCTTAAGCGGTCTAGTGGCGACCGTTTGGGTTCGTTGTCAGTTTAAGTCGGTTAGGGTCTTAGCGGTCATGCGATAGACTGTTTGGGTTGGCTAGCGGCCCACTGGAGGACCGCTAAGCTTTGTGAAACGGTCTATTGGAGACTGTTAGGCTATGTGTGGTATGTCGGTTTGGCCAAGCGGTCACGCGATAGACCACAAGGCTGGCTGTGGAGGTTTAGTGGACGACCGCTAGGCTTTGTTTATGTCGGTTCAATAGGTTTTTAAGTCGGTTCGGGCTAGCGGTCCTAGCTCCGACCGCATGGTGTTCTTAGCGGCCCTTTGGGAGACCGCTAAGCTCCGTTTATGTGGTTTGACTGGTTAAGTCGGTTCGGGGGTTGACTGGGTCAAGCGGCCAGGTCTATGACCGCTACAGTCATCATGCGGCCCTCCGATAGATCGCATGCCCCTATGCCCCTATGTTTTTATAGTTTTGTTCGCTTGAGTCTCTGTGTGAGGGTAGCAGCCCTTTGGCTGACCGCTTGGTTTGCCTAGCGGTCAGGTAGGTGACAGTTTCTCCCCAGAGTTATGTTTTCCCATTACTTTGGCCTCCATTTATCTTGGCTTGACCTTGTGGTTTGCCCATAGTCCCGTGGATGTCTTGGATGTCCTATGAGGGTGATGACCATGTTGTGGGGTGGCCAGGAGTGCCATTATATCAAGTGATGTTCCGTATTGCTTTACAATCATTATGGGTTTCCAGTCAACTCGGTATGATCCAGTGGTTGACGTGTGACCTTGTGAGTGTCTCGGCTATCCAGTATGGTTCGAGACATGGGTTTTGGACGTCTTGAGGTACTGTCTTATCTCGTTTTACATGTCCATGTGCTTTGAGAGTCTTGGTGATCCCTAATATCTCCGTGATTCGTGTTATGCGGATGTGTGGATCCGGCTGTCCTGTGCCGTTTCCTTTATAAGTGTTTTACTGTGATTTGGCTTAGGAATTAGACTGATTGGCGGCATGTTACTACCCTTGTGCGACGATCTTGACCCTGAGTCGTGAGACTCATGGATCGTTGTGTCGGCAGGTCTAGTTGTCTATCCTGAGTCCGGTGGCAGTTTGGTGTGCTACCTTGTATCTTGTGCTTGGTGTTTCGTAGTACGTGTGATAGTGCGTGTTTAGCCTGTCTGTACTTCAACACTGATGTTTTGGAGTTTCTGTGTCTAGTGAACATCCACTATTCGTAGCCTGACGACACTTTCCTATGTGTCGGCCCACTTAGAAGTGGTGACGGGGTGAGTTCCCGATATACGGTTTGTAGGCTAGTTTCCGTGGGCCCCCTTGCCTTGCGGTAGCGTCTACTGGGAGGAAAAACTAGCTAGAGGCCTGGCTCAAGGCATTGTGCTTGTGTGTGCACACGTGGTCAGGGGCGTTTGGACGAGCGCCGACAGGCGTGACCCTGACTAGTCACTCGTTACTGTTGTTCCTTGTACTTTGGTTCAGTGAGTGTCTCAGTTACCATCGTTCTAGACGTGTGGGAGATACTTGTGGTGCAGTGTAAAACGTCAGTGGACACATCTGACTGTTCTTCTAGTGAGGAGGTACTTCTGTCACTTGACACTTAGCTCATTATGTTTTCGTGACTGGTTCTCGTCATGATTGACGTGACTTGTTGGGTAGTCTATTCTTGACTTCACCCGCGGTCTAGTCTTGTGTAGCGTACACGACGATCTAGTTGTGTATGCATTGATGTTCTTGACTGTGTATGTGGCGACTCGAATCCCGGATACCAGGTATACCCGGTAGGACTACCGAATACACGTGATACCACTTGGAACCCGCGAGGCCTCCCAAGAGCGGTAAAGCTCTGAAGGGAAAAAGGATTGTCGTGTAGTACATTAAACTGACAGATATAGCAGCAAGCAATTAAATTTCATTGGAACGGGCTGCTAAAGTAGCAGAAATAAAATTACATTTTTATTAACAGATTTTAAACAATTATATACCAGAGTCAAGTCCAAAGCTAAAGACAACAGTCTAGCAGTATAGTCGACAGAAAGAAAAGACGTACCGAAAAGTCGGGGGAAACCCGATGGGGGGTACCAGCTGGCAGCTACAACTCAAACTCCAGGATCCACAGAAGCATAACGAACACATCATCCCACCTGAAAAGCAGGGGTGAGCCTCGTGTCACTGGCTCAGTAGGGGTCACGCGGATCCCCACTGAAAAACACGCAGTAACACGGAACAACAGGAACAACAGCGAGGAACAGCACTAGAAAGCTGTAAAAGAAAGGGAAGCAGGAGTAGGAAACAGGTAAGGACGAGGGGAATAACCCGAACAGGCAAGCATGCCTAGAAAGGGAAAGAGGAGTAAGGAGCAACGAGGACAAAGGGGAAAAACCACGCACAAATGCCCCAACCTACACCTACAACAGGCATGCAAAAGAAAGTCTAGAAAAGATCTAGACAGGCACAGACCTCGAGTACAGCCACGGAAAGGCCAACCCGGACAGGTCACAACACAGGAAGAGCACGGGAGTCGCACGCCACACGACGGAAAAACCCCCGCACCGGGAGAACGGCCAGATGCGTCCACTGACGTCTTACACTGCACCAGAACACCCACCACAAGTGTCCCGACCACCCGCCAAGCGCGACCAGTACGGACAAGGCCGAGTCGCAGACCCACGTGGAAACACAGGTACAAGTACTAGTCAGGGTTACGCCTGTCGGCGTCAGTCCTCAGCCCCTGACCACGTGTGCACACACTGGCTCCTGCTTAGAGCCACGTCTCTAGCTAGTTTTCTCCCCCCGTAGGACGCTACGGTAACCGCAGGAGCCGACGGAAACTAGCTTACAAACCGTATATCGGGGTCACCTTTCGACTGCTGCACGTCTAGGGCGACGCAAGGAAGAAGCTCGAAACACGGCGCTGAAGCATAGACAGTCGAACATGCACTGTCACCCGTTCCTCAAACACCAAAGGTAGCATAGGAAACTGCCGACAGACTCGGAAACGTAGTCTTAGCCTTCATAGGAGCATCGACCGATGTCCACGGGGAAAGCGGCCAGACCACGGGAGCGACAGACATCACCCTAACATAGACAGACACACACACACATACAGACACGTCACAAAACAACCCCTAACGTTACCTAATACAGACCCACAACACACGACCACACACCAAAAAGCCAACGGCCATCACGGCCACAACAGGACTGTAACGGCCTAGCACAGGTGCGTTACACGGGCCTGACGCACCAGGGCGGGCGCGTCAGAGACAACAGGCACAAAGACACAACGCGAGCCACGTAACGCACCAGGGCAGGCGCGTTACAACGGCCTAACGCACTAGCGCAGACGCGTTACGCCCACCTAACGTGTGGGGACAGGCGCGTTACGCCAACCGACCCAAAACTGAAACTCGGACAAACAGCACGTAACGGTCCACGGCGGACGCGTTACAGCACTATAACGCAAGGGGGCAGGGCCGTTAGAGACAGCCGACACAGCCACCCAACACAACTAAAACAGAGTGTAACGGCCTGGGGCAGGCGCGTTACACAAACCTGACGCACCAGGGCGAGTGCGTCAGAGGAACCGACTTACCCAAAACGCTAGACGACAAAACAGGCGTGACGCATCAGCCCAGATGCGTCAGAGAGCTGTGACGCGCCACCTCTGGGCTGTCACACTCCCAAAATCACGAAGAACTAAAAATGCCCAGACGCTGTGACGGTCTGTCGTAGGGCCGTCAGGGACATGTGACGGTCTCTGAAACGACCGCTACACCAGTCACGGCGGGAAAACAGTGGAAACGCCAAATCGGGCCGTTCCACGCCCCATTCACGCCGAAGCGCAGGGGAAACAGATCTAGACGATGAAAAATAACTCTAGGGGGCTCAAAAGCCCACATGCAAGCCCTAAAACGAGAGGTCGGGGCGATTTAGACAAATTGACCCTAAATGGGTCACCGAGGTTCCCAGACTCCTACCGGCCTCGAATGACAACCGATCGACACAAAACTTACGTGAATGGGATCCAGACATCCCAACGGTCAGTTTGACACTAACCACATCACAAATGGTTGCCATTTTCTGGCGAACCCTGAAAACCCCAAAAACCCCAAAAAACTATGATTTTCACTAAACCGGCCCGATCTCCCCCGATCGAGCACCAAACAACACACAGAAGCGGGGAAAACGTGCAGAAGGAAGTGGCGGTCCATCTCCCTACCTCCACCGAAGATACCGTGCCCCGAAGGGACTAAATCACGCCGAAAACCACCGAATCACGAACGATGCCCACTCGGAATCCACCGAGGGATCGCGCCCACCACGCTCCATTCACTGCTCCTTCCCGCGAACCGATCACTCGAGCACGTCCACGCCTCAGCCAACTCCGCAACGGTGCACGCCCCGCGCCGAACGGACCAGAGACGGGAGAGAACGGAGTGAGATAGCGTGAAGTTGAAAATGAGCAGGAGAGATAGTGGAATTGAATTTATAGAAAGAAATTAGGAAATTTTCCTAATTTTCGAAAAATCTGATTTTTGGCCCGGACTCAGAAAAATACGCAAAAATAGTCAAAACGATCGGCTCGACGAGTACATCGCCACTGTATCGTCCACGAGTCGATGAATTGAGAAATAAACTAACCGCAGGGTTTCGTAACTAGTACGAGAGAAAAACCTACACGGATCGTAAAACTCAACTCGGGAGCTACAAAAGCGATCCGAAACTCTCCGAAAAGGATCCGAAAGACCCAATAAAGATCCGGGACATTACAATGTAGGTCTTTTGTAGGGCTTTTGCCTGTTTTAGTAGGCTTTAGCTATGAAGCTAGTGCTTTGTCGACGGATCGGTAACTCCCGACTTTGTGAGATCGGGGTTCACCTTTCTGTTGCTGTTTGGAGTAGCTTAGAGAGCTGTGATTCGATCGGCTACCGTGTTTCTATTCCTTACGACTTTAATCTTTACTTAGCTGTTCTTACTCCTGCTTTTACAGCTTTCCTGTTGTAGTTTAGCACTGCTGTTACTTCTGCTCCTACTTTACTGTTTAGCGCTGTTGTCTTGAGTGTTATTGCGTTGTTTTCAGTGGGGATCTGCGGGACCCCTACTAAGCCAGTGACACGAGGCTCACCCCTACTTTTTAGGTGTGGTCATTCTTCTTCCTCGTGGTTCGTGGTGCGGTGCGTCAGTTCGTAGTTGCCAGCGTTGCCTACGTCTGACTTCCCCCGACTTCAGAGTACGTTCTCTTTTCTGTTGGACTGCACTTATGTTTATTTGGACTGGACTCTGTAATTTAATATGCTAATTTAAATTGTTAATTAAAAAAGTAATTTTATTTCTACTACTTTAGCAAACATGATCATTGAAATATTAATTGCTTACTATTTTATCTGGAACTTCAATGTACTCCATACACACCTTTTATCCCTTCGGAGCTTTACTGCTCTTGGGAGGCCTCGCATGATCCAAGTGGTATCGGGTTTACTCGGTATCCGGACCCTGGGTCGTCACAGGTCGGGACTGAAAGGTTATTTCCCATTCAGTAGTCAACCACAAGAGAGCTGATCCTTGCAACTGATAACTCGCTAACATGACTCTCTTGTCCTCGGCACATTCCATTGACCTGAACACTCGTTCCATGGCCTCTATCCATGCTCTCTCCGCATCAGGATCCGACTGGCCCACAAACTGAGGTGGTTGAAATTGCAAAAATTCTTGCACAATTTGCCCACAACTGCCTTGCCATGAGCCACCCTCGCCAGCCTCCTGACCTTGGTATTCCATAAAGAATTGGTTCATACCGGCTAGGAAATTCGCCTAACTCCGCGCACTCGAGGTTGCCACCACAGGATGAGATAATTCTCTACACCGCCCTTCTTGGGCCTCTTCCAACGAGTCAGAAAATCACACTCGCCTTCTCGGTGCAATCTACACACTACTGGCATAAACACAAAGGAACCAACAGAAAAATAAGAGGGTAAGCAAGACAACATACCCTAAGTCAATTGCCAATTGTACTGGAATTTATGGACTCTCCCTTTGAGGGAAACATTTATCTCAAATTCTCATGCACATCCACAACCTTGCTCTGATACCACCTGTCACAACCCGGGATCCGAGCACTGGCAAGTCGATAACTCGAATCTCGAATAGCTACCCATAAGTTGGAAAACTCGTAAGGGAAAAAGTTTTGGTGTTGTGAGGGTGCATGAAAATTAGAAATAAATGCACAAATTAATTCACATGATTTAAATATTTAATAATAAAATTAAATAAATATTTTACAAGAATTTAGCATTATAATATCGAGTCCAAGTCCACTCAGTACAGTTAACAGAAAGGAGTACGAATACTATAATGAGCATATACTGGCCCTGGCAACTGGCAGCTACAAACCCCACAAGCGCAACACTCGCCCTCTGGTCCACGTGGCAGAATAGGAAACCTAAAAAGAAAAGGGGTGAGCCTCATCTCATAGGCTCAGTAGGAGTCCCACGGAGCCCTACCTTAACATAAACGCAGTAATAGAAATCACAATAAAAATAAGCATTATAAAATGTAACAGGACTAGCAGCTAACTAAACAACAGATGCCACAGTAGTCGATGTAGCTAGCAAAACACGGTAAGGGCAAGCACAACACAGCCAACATTGGAATCACAACTTCCACAGCTACTCCGTGAACACTACACACGGCAGTCAAACCCTCAAACACTTAGACAAACACGGCTACACTAAAGAAAAACTCACGACACCTCAGTCGTGCAGATCCATCCACACTGATGGAAGATTTGAGCTAGGACTACACAGTCACCAGCACAACCCTTTTCTCAAGAGTACCCTGATCTCAAGTCAGAAATCTCGATCTCAACCTAGGAGGGGGCCACGACCTCACTGTCGTGTCAGCTCTACCTCACGGTACTCACTATACCGGGAGGGCCTCGCCAACGCTGTCGGTACCGTCAACCTCACCGGAGGGCCTTAACGACGCTGTCGGTAACGTCAACCTCGATCGAGGGCCACAAAAACGTTGTTGGTATCGTCTACCTCGTCTGAGGGCCTCAACAACGTGGCCACCTCGACCGACACTTGATCTCTCATGTCCCTCGTACGTAACCCACACCTCAAGTAGGGATTCCATACGTAACCACACCTTGTCCTTGAGTGGGCAGAGACACACACACACCACTCCCTAAGACTGTCTATGATCCGTACCACTATAACCAACAGCACGGCCGTGTCCCGCTCCCTGACATGGGATACGTGCCACTGCACCCGTCAGCAACGTACTCATCCTAACCAAGACACTTACGCTTGAGGCTATCCTTGCCTCTATTCCGCGAGCGCTGTACACAAAAGGATGTCCTCGCCTCATCTGTCCACGGTACACAGGCTACTCTCGCCTACTCCTATCATAAACACACACGTACCCATCACACGGGCAAGGTCACAGGCGGCTAGGCAACACAAGCCCGCAAGCTGTATACAAAGTAACCAACTAAAGACTTCCTGGAACAAGAGCGAACTAACAAGTCACCAGAAACACAGGAACTCAACCCAAAAGGCAAATCACGGAGCATTCATCATAAGGACGATCCTCACGGTTCCACAAGACCAATCACATAGGAGACAGTCACCATATGATCGATCAGAAACTACAGAACACACATAGTTCTGGCAAATCTAGACTAATCAGCTATCTCAATCTCAGACCGAGTTACATAGCCACACTGGCGCACCAACATGCACATGAGTGGCCCTCACATGGTCACACAATGCCACACGAGAATAACCCTCCGTGTGTAACTCGAAATGGAACCACATGGCAACATTTAAACACGCAAGGCATCAAGCGTGCCTTCACCATTTAAGGGAATACAACCTCAAGCCATGACACGATCTCAACAAAGACAACGTCCTTAAGTCGGAACACGAACTCACGCATTCCCAAACCCTAACGACTCACGCTTACACGTGGGATTCACACACGAACTCAACTACATGGACTGGCCTTCTATGATCACTCATAGGCCCACATCCTATAATCTCACTTCGCGTAACCCTACCCACACGGGGTGGAAATAACCCAACTTATAACATTTAAATGTTCTGGGACAAAACCCCCAAATCCCAGACGCAACCCGGACTGACTTGGCCCTTAACCGGTCAATCTCAATCGAACAACACCCCAGGGATGACATGGCTAAACACGGTTGGGGGTCACGCCGCATTAAATAATCGTAGTCGGCATGGGCACCGCGATCTCCCATAGATGTGGTTGGTCATATGACCACGCCAACGAACCGCCTTTCCAGTGCCTCTCAAGTGAACGCGGTGTCTCTTCACGCTGCGTTCACTATCCAGAAGCTGAACACGGTTGGGAAGGTTACTGCGTTCTCATTTCCGATCCGAACTTCCATGAACCAGCGCGAAATCGTCCGTTCCACGCCCCGTTCATGTCGTACGAAGGGGAAATTACATAAAAACATGGACCTTGCCTTCCACACACGGGAAGGACCCAAAAAAATACAAAAAGGAGCAAAAGAATGGGCGATTCCATCAATTGCCCCATATACATTCATGCCACACCACATAACACGTTCGGCTTCATCCTGGCCTCAAATCACAGGAAAAACACGATGCACTCATGGGGAATCATACCCCAACATCTAATCATTCCAAGAACAAGTGATTGAATTAAAGAACGCTGCCTAAATTGGCGGGAATCACCACTCAAACTCTGACATGAATTTCAACCCAAAAATGGCCAAACTCGCTCATTCTCACCCGTATCGGCTCGAAACTGTGGAAAATCACTAAATGAGCGCTAGGGATCCATCCCCCTACCTCAAACAATGCTTTACCACATTAGGGAAGCCGAATCCTCGCGAATCCACCACGTTCTAACCCACGAAATCCTCGAAACGCCGCCACCACACTCGCTCCCATGCCCGCCACATGCCGTCCACGTCATCTTCCGTGCTTCTCCACGACTCCGTGGCCACCGGAGTGAAGGAGAGGGAGAGACGCAGGGGAGAGAGGAGGAGAGTGGGGGAGGAAGAGGAAGAGGAAGAGAAGAAACGTGGGAGAGAGGGGGGCGATCAAGGGTTTTAGGAAAAGAAAAAAAAAGAAAAAGAAAAAGAAAGGGTTTTCTCTAAACCCTAAAAAGACTAATATTTTAATTATGTCCATTCTATTATCATTTTCCCTAATAACATAATAAATTTTTATTTAAATTCTGAATCAAACGATCCGAAATCCGCAGAATTATTTCAAAATCCGTAAATGTCAGATTTGCAAACCTAAGTCGCTACACAAGTGGAGGTAAGGGCAAAGGTGTTGACCTCCCCTCTTACCTCCCCCTCTACCCTCTCCTCTGACCTCCCCCTCCTCCGTTGTGCCTCCCTCCTCCATCATCGCCGTTGCACCGCCCTCCTCTATCCACGGCGATCCAACATCCAAATCAACCCTACCGGAGCACCTCTCCTCACCACTCCCAACTCTCTCTCTCTCTCTCTCTCTCGCCGCCGTTCCCCTCAGCCGCCACCACCACTATCGCCTCTGTTGGGTCGTTGGTGACTTGACACCAAATCAAGTGAGTACTGACATATCTTTGTACTGGTTTTTAGCTGGCATGATTTGATGCAGTGCAGTACGACAAGCCTTGGGTGTAATCACGAGTGTTCGAAAACAGGAAACCCGAGAAGGAAGGACAAGAGATATGGACACCAATGAGAGTGTTTTAGAAATAAAACAAAGCAAGGCTTGCTTTGTTTTTTGGGGAAGTTTTGTGAATAGTTTGACTACCCTTAAAAATTGGGAGAGATAGTTCACAATAGGGTTAATCTCATTTTTTATTCAAAATAAATTTTGAGAGAGAAAATGCAAAAATAAATGTTACCAAACACCTTATAGTCTATAAATTTGACAAATTTTCACAATATATTTTTAAGATTTCTATATCTATACCCCTAGAAAACATTGTTTTTGCATTTATCTACCTATGTTTTGCATATTATCAAGAATATCCATGATATACACTACATTATTGCAGTTATGCCCTCGTGGTTCTCAGGCCATCCACGTTGACAAATATTTCAGGAATATGCCCATGGAAACTTTTTAAACATGTAAAATATTGAAAATGCCCTTGTATGAGAGAGAGAGAGAGAGAGAGAGAGAGAGAGAGAGAGAGAGTAGCCCCTCTCCCCTGCCTCTAGTAGCTCCCCTTCCCCCCTCTCTCCCACCACCAGTGAGCTCCAGCGAGCATAATCCCCCAACTTTTCCTAGCCCTCGATCCTGACCTTCACCTCCCTACGAGCACCCCCAACCTCACCTCCCAACGAGCAACCCTCCGGGCCATCCATCTCCCCCTCCAACAAACACACCCCCACCCTTCCCAGCCCTTCGCTCCCCCTCTCGGCAAACACCCCCCACCCCTCCCAGCCCCCCTCCCCCTCCCGACGAACAGTACCCCCTCCCTCCTCCAAAGCCACCGCCTCCTCCTACACCACCTGTGCCAATCCCATGGCCACCACCCTAGGTAAGCCTCCCTTAACGACGATGAAGGCCTCCTACAGTCCTAATTGATGTGGCGCGTGATGGCGGCATGGTAGGAGTGCTCGAGATGGCAAAGGCCTCCATCTCTTTCTCTCTCTCTTGAACCCCCCACCTCACCCGCACCCTCTCCCACTCCCCGCCATCCTTCCACTCCACCAGGTCATCCTGCAATGATGGACAACGGTGTGGGGTTCAAATTTCGTACTGCAATTGCAAATGTCAAAATATTCATATTAGACAGTTGAAGGCTAATTAATGTAATATAACCTTATAGATTTACCTGGAGATCCAACACGGGCGACGTCTATCATGGGCCGTGCCTCCCTCGTGACGACTGTCGGCATCGTCAAGTGGCTGACTGGTGGGGGTGTGCCCTGTACAAGTGGGAGGTGGTGGGAGGGCACTGGGATCTGTAAGAATAGATCTTCACAAGTAAAACCAAGTGTATTACATTACAGATCTTTGAAATAACATAATTAATTTTCATAAGTGCACAACAGGTGGGAGGCCACTGAGACCTGCAAGAATTAATTTTCATGTGGAGTGATACAAATATTACAAACATATAATTAAAATATACATACCTGCAGCGGGAGGTGGTGGGGGTGGCGTCTGCACAACAGGTGGGAGGCCACTAAGACCTGCAAGAATTAATTTTCATAAGTAGAACAAATATTAAAGAATTTAAATTAAAATATACATACCTGATCCTCAAGGTGGTGGGGGTGGCGTCTGCACAATAGGTGGGAGGCCACTGAGACCTGCAAGAATTAATTTTCATAAGTAGAACAAATATTGAAGAATTTAAATTAAAATATACATACCTGATCCTCGAGGTGGTGGGGGTGGCGTCTGCACAACAGGTGGGAGGCCACTGAGACCTGCAAGAATTAATTTTCACAAGTAGAACAAATATTGAAGAATTTAAATTAAAATATACATACCTGATCCTCGAGGTGGTGGGGGTGGCGTCTGCACAACAGGTGGGAGGCCACTGAGACATGCAAGAATTAATTTTCATGTGGAGTGATACAAATATTGCGAACATATAATTAAAATATACATACCTGCAGCGGGAGGTGGTGGGGGGGGGCGTCTGCACAACAGGTGGGAGGCCACTAAGACCTGCAAGAATTAATTTTCATAAGTAGAACAAATATTGAAGAATTTAAATTAAAATATACATACCTGATCCTCGAGGTGGTGGGGGTGGCGTCTGCACAACAGGTGGGAGGCCACTGAGACCTGTAAGAATTAATTTTCATAAGTAGAACAAATATTGAAGAATTTAAATTAAAATATACATACCTGATCCTCGAGGTGGTGGGGGTGGCGTCTGCACAACAGGTGGGAGGCCACTGAGACCTGCAAGAATTAATTTTCATGTGGAGTGATACAAATATTACGAACATATAATTAGAATATACATATCTGCATCAAGAGGTGGTGGGGGTGGCGTCTGCACAATAGGTGGGAGGCCACTAAGACCTGCAAGAATTAATTTTCATAAGTAGAACAAATATTGAAGAATTTAAATTAAAATATACATACCTGATCCTCGAGGTGGTGGGGGTGGCGTCTCCACAACAGGTGGGAGGCCACTGAGACCTGCAAGAATTAATTTTCATGTGGAGTGATACAAATATTACGAACTTATAATTAAAATATACATACCTGCAGCGGGAGGTGGTCGGGGTGACATCTGCACAATAGGTGGGAGGGCACTAGGACCTGTAAGTAGTAATTCACATTAAGTAAATGAATATTTTGCTAGAAATTCAAAGATATGCCGAGGTGGGACCTGCATTAATTTTCATAAGTAAATGCAACATGTTACTGAAAATTAAAATAGATATACCTGTAGCGGGAGGTGGTGGGAGGGCACTAGGACCTGTAAGTAGTGGTGGTGGCATCTGTACAAGTGGTGGTGAGCCGACACTTGCACCTATAAATAAATTCTTTTAAGTTTGTAAATAATTAAAATATTTATATAGCTAACTTATTGATCAAATATACATGTGTCTGAAGAAGATGCTAGCGAGGAGGGAGTAGCGCCCCTCTCACTGCCTTGTCTCCTCCCACTCCTAGTACGACCTCCTCGCACCATTTCCTTATTAATAACAAAACAATTAATACATATTAATCCACAATTATATAAGGCTAGACAAATGTTATTTAAAATTATGCTTAAAAGTAAGAATCATCTTACTAAATTATCAAAACATGCCTCCCTCATGTTGATATATCTAGCTCATCATCATCATCTTCGTCATCCATAGTAGCCTCATCAGATTCAAACTCTTCGTCTTCATCTGATTCTTCCTCCCCTTCTAACATGAACATTTAGCTCCATCGGATCGACTTCTTCCACTTCATCTCGCGTACGTAATGATAGTGGCTCATCAGATTCGTCCAGATTAAACCTAGAGGAACCGACAACGCCAACTTCGTATGATTGATAATATTCAGCACTAGCAACCTCTGAGACATCTCCACTCATAGTTAACTCATAAGTGGGAAAGTGTTTTGAATTAACCCTGCAAACTGCCCACCAATCTCTATTCTTGGATGATGGATAGCTTGAATAGTACACTTGCTGGGCTTGTGCGGCTAAAATGAACGGTTCATAGGTCTTATGTTTAGACCTATGCTTGACATTGACAATCCCATAATTTGTGTCATGTAGAACAGAATTAGGATCAAACCATTGACACTTAAATATGTATACATGATTGTCTTGTCCCAAATACTGAAGTTCTAAGACTTCTTCAAGAATACCATAGTAGTCCAATTCCATTTCATTGTATAAACTTCCTTTCACAGATACGCCGCTGTTCATCGTAGACTTATTTCGCCCATAATCCCTTGTATGAAATTTGTATCCATTCACAATATATCCGGGATAGGCACGTGTCTGGTTCGAGGGGCCATAACTTATCTGTTGTACTCTTTGATCAGTAATGAGACCTTGTTCAACCTATATTCAAATTAGAGTAGTTAAATTAATAACAATTACCTCAACATACGTAAATACAAACATATATATTCATAGTTGACAGTAACTCGGTTTCTCAGCCATTTGGAAAAAAACTTCTCGCGTTCTTTTTCAATCTCCACGTCTGGATATTTGGACATTTTTCAGCTAATTCTGAATCAAATTGCCTGCAATATAAATGCACTACTACTTTAAATGAACTGCAGAAGAAGGATGAACAACTTATGGAGTTGCTGGAAATGTGAATTAAGAACTTACTCAACATAAGGTTCAATCTCGAGGCAATTCAAAAGAATATATATCTCAGCGGCGTGCAACTCTCTATCTTCGAGCGTGCGAGTCAAGCAACGTCCGAACGCACGTCCATGATGTTTAAATATGGAGAGCTGATCGGAACATTCATCCACTCCCCCATCATCATTACGTGGAGGTCGAGTACGTACGAGTTTGAATCTCTGGCTCAAAGTACATAGAACAGAAGTTCAAAATTTCTTCAAGAATGTATGCCTCAGCAATCGAACCCTCCACCTGTGCCTTGTTGCGAACCTTCATTTTTAATTCATGCATGCACCTACAACAACAAGTCAGATGGCAACGATATGTACCGGCTATGGATGACTTATAAGTTAACAAAAATTGTCACATACCTCTCAAATGGATACATCCATCGAAATTGTACTGGCCCTCCGACGATTGCCTCATATGGCAAAAGAATGACCAGGTGCTCCATCGAATCAAAGAATGTCGGAGGAAATATCTTCTCTAGCTTGCAAACGGTTGTGACAACGTTTTCTTCGATAGTTTGTACATCCCGAAGTCTGAGTTCAGATGCACATACAATCTTGAAAAATTGACTCATCTCAGCTAGTGCTCCCCATATCTGCTTTGACAACAAATCATGAAATGCAATGGGCAGTAGCCTCTCCATGAACACATGACAGTCGTGACTTTTCATACCATATATTTTCCCCTCATTAACATTCACACAACGGGCTATGTTGGATGCATATCCATCTGGGAATCTCAACTGTTTCAACCACTGGCATACTTCCTTGATCTGTGTATCATGAAGCACATAAGTTGCTTTAGGCTGCACAGTTTTGCCATTTACGTTCTGCAGTTCCAGTTCTGGACGTTTACAAAGTATCTTTAAATCCATACGTGCTTTGACGTTGTCCTTTGTTTTCCTTTTAACATTCATGATCGTATTGAACACATTATCAAAAAAATTCTTCTCGATATGCATGACATCCAGATTGTGTCGTACAAGAAGAGTTGACCAATAAGGCAATTCCCAAAAAAATGCTTTTCTTGTTCCAGTTGTGATCCTTTCCAAAACTAGGGAGTTGCTGTGTGCTACCAGATAATTATACTACATCTTGTAAATTGTGCACCCGTGACGCCATATGTAGAACCGACACCCGTTGCAAGTCAGCTTCATCCATTTCAACAGTATTTTTTTTAAACGAGTCTTTTTGCCTTCGAAAAGGATGGTCACTTGGTAGCAACCGCCGATGGCAATCAAACCAGCATGCTTTCCCACCATGTTTCAATACAAATGATTTGGTATCTTCCATACAGTAAGGACATGCTAACCTCCCATGTGTGCTCCAACCAGATAGCATTCCATATGCAGGGAAGTCACTTATTGTCCAGATCAGTGCAGCCTTCATAATAAAATTTTGCTTCTATATGCATCATAAGTAACAACTCCATCAGTCCATAAAAATTTGAGCTCATCAATCAACGGCCTGAGATATATGTCCAAATTTTTTCTGGGACTTTTTGGACCAGGACTTACTAAGGACAAAAATAGATTTTCTCGCTTCATGCACATGTGCAGCGGAAGGTTGTACGGTGTCATGAACACTGGCCAACAAGAATAAGATGCCACTGAACCACCGAATTGATTAAAACCATATGTGCATAAACCAAATTGAACATTACGTGACTCCCTTGAAAAGGCAAGATGAGTACGACTAAAGTGAGTCCAATCTTCACCATCGGCAGGATGACTGATTATATCATCGGCACAACGTACTCTTTCAGTGTGCCATGTCATATGTCGAGCCGTCTTTGAGGACATATATAGCCGCTGCAGCCTAGGCACAAGAGGGAAGTATCGCAACGCCTTGTAAGGTACATCTTTTGCCTTTGAATTGACCCCCCCTTAGGTTTGAATCTGTCATGGTCACAAATGGAACATGATATCTTATCTGCATCATCTTTGTAATATAACATACAATGATTCGGACATGCATCTATTTTCACATATCAAAGTCCTAAGTCATTGACCATCTTTTTTGCACGGTAAAAAGTTTCTGGCAACTTCTCGTCTCGAGGCAACATACTCTTGATCAAGAGGAGGAGACGGTCAAAACAAGTCTCACTGATGTGAAATTCAGATTTCAAGTTCAACAACTGTGACACTGCAGACAATCGAGTGTGCTTTTCACAACCATCCCACAGCGGCTCATCAGCATCCCTAAGTAGTTCATAAAATCTTCCGGCTGTCTTATTCGGCGCTTCCTCATGAACATTAAAACTAGGACCAGCAGCATCTACAACCATATCCACGTACCCACTTGTGCCTGTAATATTGTCGGGCTCATTCCTCAAGAATTGCTCACCATGACACGTCCAATTCGTATAACCATCCACGAACCCTTTCGTGTACAAATGATGTTGCACATCCCATGTTGAACACCACCTCAAGTTTCTACAACTTGAACAAGGGCATCGAATGTGGCCGTCGCGATCTATTGCTGCATTTGGATTCCCCAATGCAAATTGAATGAAACTCTCAACCCCAAGCTTAAAGTCATCTGACACCACCCGGTCAACTATTCTACGATACATCCATGAACGATCTGTCGACATTTTGCCTGCACCCAATAAATGACAATACACATCCTAACTTTCAAATCATTACTCATGATATTACACCCGACCCTTTCCTCACATCGTTCATCATAGACCATTTGCAGTTGGAAGAGGAATATTGATTAGATTATCACTTTTTAACCCATCCATGAAGGTTTGATCGCACAATCACTTACTATATGTGCTGCACGATTTACTGAAAATTTCGGCATCATCTCCCCACACTTCTCCGATATACCAAAAATATTTATTGATTTTGAAAATTTCTTAAACACTTACAAGTAAGTGATTAAGAAAACATTCAAAATCAATAATGGTATATCAGAGAAGAGTGAGGAGACGCAACCGAAATTCTCAACAAACCATACAAACACATATAGTAAATGACTGCCTAAGTGCGATCAAACATTCACAGACTGTCCAAACGGGACAATTCAAGACTTTGAGGTAGATATATACATTCTCATTAACAAATGAGAACATACACATCAATCCCAAAGTCTTGAACGGGAAGGCACATTCACACGATTTTAACGCGCTCTCCTGAGGTGCGTGTAATGTTAGGTCGCACCCACGCACCTCAGCTCACAGGGAATACCCCATGCATTTATATAACATAAAATTAAATAACAACGCAATTATCATTATGCACATATCAAATTAAATAACACCCAAATTATAAAATTTTTCAAACGAAGAACATCGAAGCTAAACAATCTACATTTTTTAGTCAAATTAGCATCAAATTTCTATTAAAATCAGATTTAAAAATATATTTACATGCAATTAAAATCCACAAAGTTTTAAATCACAAAATGAATTTTTTGGGTATTTACCTATTGCTATAGAGAATTCTGATTTCTTTGTATTTATCCACATCTTTGTATATATGTACTACTTAAGATATCTAGTCATTCCATTTCTCTATATCTTCTTATCATCATAAGACAAGGTTCAAATGGGGTGGGTGGGTTCTCTTATAAAGAACAAGCCCCAGGGGAGGGGGAGGGGGGCTATTTAGAACTAGACCAATGTGTTGTGTTCAGTATTTGGATGATGTCTAATTATGACTAATAAAATAACAATCTAATCTTGTGTGTGCAACTTAGACAAATATGTCAAAGTCAGGATGTATAAAGTCTCCTAAGTAATTTACAAAGTGTTTGATTCCTAGGATATCTAGTGGACCAGAAGAAGGGGGGTGACTTTAATGTTGTTTTATCTCCCGAGAAGAAGAAGGGGGGCACTATGGGCTATATCAATTCCATGACTGATTTCCAGGTCTTCGTTGCTCTCCCAGGTCTTATGGATGCTGATTATGTGGGCAACTCTTTCACTTGGTCTAATAATCAGATTGGGGTCAGGAACATTAAGGCCAGGCTGGACAGAGTATTGTTTAATGATTGTTGGGCTGAAAAAGCCCATGTCCTTACTGTTAAGCACTTGATGAGAGAACCCTCTGATCATTCCCCGCTTCTTATCCAACAACCTCATCCAAAGTCCAAGCCTAGCAGATTTGTTTTCCAGCACATGTGGCTGGAGGATGATAAATTTAAAACAACAGTGAGGAAGGCCTGTGATGCTGCTTCTCTCGACCACTACAATCTTTTTTTAGTCCTCCAGCACAAACTGAAGGCTATCAAATATGTGATAAAGCAGTGGAATAAGGAACATTTTGGCAACATTTTTGATAAGAAAGCTACTGCAGAGGATGAGGTGAAGCAGGTTGAAAAAGATTTTGATGAAGATCCTAATGAAGGAAATAGGGTATCTCTCCAAATTGCACAAGCTGCACTTAGAAGATGCCTTCACCTTGAAGAAATTTTCTGGGGGCAAAAAGCCAAAGCTAACTGGCTGCAGTTAGGGGACCGAAACACAAAGTTCTATCATCTTCAAGTGAAACAAAGGAGAGCTAGAATGACCATTGACAAAATCAAAACTGACAATGGAGATTGGTGTGATGAGGAGTCTCTGCTGAAGGACAACTGGTTATTTTAAATCCACAAGGGGTGTCCGATAGGGTGACCCCTTGGCCCCAGCTTTGTTCATCATTGCAGAAGAAGCTTTAGGCAGAGGCATTGCCAGCCTTTTTAGCAGTGGGAAGGTTCAACACTTTCATGTGTCTCGTGGTAGTATGCAAATATCTCACTTACTGTATGCCGATGACACATTGGTGTTTTCTAATGGTTCATCCAAGAACGTCATATGTCTGTTGGCTTTCATAAAAGACTATGAGGATTCTCCTGATCAGAAAGTTAACAGCAATAAAAGTAGCTTTATAGTTTCCCATAAAGCTTCTCCTGCTGTTATCAGAAGAATTGTAGACATAACATGTTTCGTTTACAAATGTGTTCAACATATTAATTAATGACTCGCCGGATCAGAGATTTTGGTGCCCCAATAGCAGCGGTTTATTTTCTGTTGCCTCCTTTCATGGGACTCTTGGTTCAGCATCCCTGTGTTCTTTTTCCTTGAAGATATGGGATTCCTTTATTCCATCAAATACTTCTCTCTTCTTATGGAGGGTCTACCATTCGGCGGTGCCAACTAATAATCAGATCACCAGGTGCGGCGTTTGCATATGCTCTATGTGTCTCTACTATCGAATGCCCCATGCTGAAACAAAGGACCATTTGTTCCTTTCTAGTGACCTTGCTAGATCATCTTGGTCTTTGATCGCCGCTATCTCTAATCTAAATCCCGCTGATTACACTTTTGTGTGCTACTTCCTGTCAGGCTTTTTTAGCACTGTTAGTGACACTTCGTTTACCCGGGATGGTGAGTAAGCATATACCTCACAAGGGTTAGATCGGGTCATGATATTGTTGTAGTGTTCTAGTCGTCGCGAGTCATGTAGGAGGAGAGAGCTACCTGTAGAAAGGGTTAGCTAGACAAGAAGTACTGGAGTAGAGTGGCCATGGAGTGAAGTTACCATTATGGATAGGGGTTGAGACAAGAATGAATTAGACTAGTTAGAAGTTAATGAGCTACATATGTAGGATTTGAATCCATAACTTGGAAGGTGTCTTTTGGGGATAAAATTATGTGGGCTCAACTCAAAGCGGACAATATCTTACAAGGGTTGAATTGAGTCATAACATTATGGTATCAGAGTAGAGTATGCACAGTATGGTATGAGCTAGTACGGGGACGAACTAGGGAGAAGCTAGTGGGATTGATTTTTTGCTTTAAAAAAAGTATTCATCCAAAAAAATAAGACATCCTAACAATAAATCTAAATAAGATTACATAAATTAAAAAAATGAAACAACATATATATGTTTAAAATTAAATGTTTACATACTGTTTATTTGTAAAAGAATCTTCGAATCTCTCGTTCCCTTCCTTTCGACCGATTATTGTATAATGAATACAAAAATATATTAAATAAAATAAAAAATACTTAATTAATCCACCCATCGGAAGCCCCCTCCCAGACCTCCTACTGGCCCCTCCCCCCCACCGGAGCCCCCCTCCTGCTGGCACCTCCCCCTCTCCCCTCCCCACCACCCACCGCACCCCCCTCCCCCCAGCGACCACCTCTTGCTGCTCCTCCCCCTCCCCCCCACCCACCGAAATCCCCCTATTGCTGGCCCCTCCCCCCCACCCAGTGCACCACCCTCCCCCCAGCGACCCCCTCCCTGCTGGCCCCTCCCCCCTCCCCCCAGTGACCCCCCTCCTGCTGGCCCGACATCCCCCTCGCCCTCCCCCCACCCACCGGAACCCCCCTCCTCCCCATCCACCGCAACCCCCTCCCCCCAGTGACCCCCCTCCTGCTGGCCCGACATCCCCCTCGCCCTCCCCCCACCCACCGGAGCCCCCCTCCTCCCCATCCACCGCAACCCCCTCCCCCCAGTGACCCCCTCCACTGGCAGCCCCTCCCCTCCTGCTGACCCCCCACCAAACCCTCCAGATGGATCCCGAACAAAAAAAAAACACCATTGTTCGCGCCTGTGCGTGTGTGCATATGTGCGTGTGTGACAGTGAGAGTGAGAGAGGGCGGGAGAGGGAGAGAAGGCGGGCCCTGGTGACGACGACGACGACCGCCGCAGGGAGAGGGAGAGGGCCGGAGAGGGAGAAGAAGGTTGTAGAGGGAGAGTGGGAGAGGGAGAGCGCCGGTCAGAGGGAGAGCGCCGGTCAGAGGGAGTGCCAGAGAGAAGGCCACTGGAGAGAGATCGACGATGAGAGAGGGAGAGTGGGAGAGGGAAACGGTGAGAGAGGGAGAGGGCCGTCGGAGGGATACCTGGGCGCCAGAGGGAGAGCTTCTGCCATCGCCGATCGTCGATCGTCGGAGGGGAGCGGCCGCCGTCGCTGATCTCCGATCGCCGAGGGAGACCCGGAGGGAGACAACCGGAGGCGGGAGCTAGCAAGGGTGGGTGACGGTCTCTCGGACGCAGAGGCACGGTGAGAGGGTCGTGCGTGTATTGGGGAAAAGAAATTTTTTCCCACAGATTTTAGACGGAAATTCTTCCGTTACAAATTTCAGACGGTAATTCTGACGATCTATGATATTTCATCTGTATTTCAGACTAAATGCAGACGATATATTGTTTGTTGTAAATAACGTTGGAATTTCAGACGGATATTCTGATCGACAGAATCCGTCTGAAATGCAGACGGATATTCCGACGGAAAATTTTCCGTTTGAATTTTCCGTCTGAAATCCCACTTTTTTGGTAGTGTCATAAGGTCCTTGGTATGTTCTAATAATGTAGATACCATACAGTAGGATGCATGACACAGTGGGGTCAGTCACCGAGGTGACCGACGGTGAGACATGGTAGGATAGTGCTGCCCTTTTGCACTCTCTTTATTTTCTTTTATTATTGAGACCTGCACTGAACAGTAAATAGGCAATTATTTCATGAGAAACAAAATTTCATTCTACTGTATAAGGAGATCCGCACACCAATGGTGATTCACAGAAGCAAGGAAAAACACAACGCAAACCAAACCAGATTCCTCCGGTTAAAGTTCACATGGTAACCCATCATTAATGTTTTTACATTTACCTTTTTACCCCTCTCCTTCCTATAAGTATCCCCCTACTTCTAGCAAAAGGTCATCAACTGGTTCGGGGAGTTAAGCTCTTTTTGAGATGGGGGGAGAGAAATCTTGCCCTTTTGAGATGGAAGGTGGGCCTTCCCGCCCTGCCAAGAGGAGCAGGTTCAGCCACGAATTCAAGAGGCTGACCGACATCGAAGGTCATCTGAGCGAGATGATTCTTTCACGGGTGGTAAGTTGGTTCTTCCTTTTCCTTTCCCTGCATAAATTCTCTCTCGCTTCTTCATTCTTTTCTTTTCTTTCTTTTCCAGCCATATCCTCTCTTTCCGGGCCCAAGGAAATTTTCAAAGCTGCCCTGGCTGTCAAAGCTCACCTCCAACATAAATATCGGCAAGAGGGCTGTAATTACAAAGTGGCACCTCCAAGGTCTCGTCATCCATGCCAAACATTATAACAAAATTCATATGGACTGGGCGGCCATGGGTGCATTGGTAGAGGTTTGGCACCCTGAAACCCACACCTTTATCTTCCCCACTTTTGAAGCGACGGTCCTCCTTGAGGAGGCGGAACTCCTACTCGGTTTGAAAAGGTTTAGAAGGGACGACAAGATGAAGATTTTGCCCTTGCAAAGGAGGATAACCTCCGAGGAAGTCCTTGAAAGTTTTATGCCGTCTAAGGCCATCAAGACCGTACAAACTCAAAGGGGCATCAATTTGCAGAAGCTTGCAGAATGGACTATGAATGCCCTGGGAGAGTCAACAGATGATCATTTGGAAGCCCTGATGAAGGGCTTCACGATCTGTTTGGCGGGTGCCCTCCTATTCCCTCACACTGACAACATTGTGGAAGGAGATCAGCTAGGCGCGATCTATGGACTTTGGGAGAGCAAGAGTGTGGGGCCCACCGTCCTTGCGTATCTCTATAGTGGTCTCACGGCTTCCAGCATGGGCAGGCCTCCTTATAGGTGCATGCTTCTCCTCAATTGCTGGGTTGATCTCCATTTCAAATTTGATCAGCGGGAAGGGGGACAGACGGCCTCCAGGATCTTCGAACAAAGCCCCCTTTATTACATAGCCGATGTGTTGGGCTTTAGCGGGAAGGTGGCCAATCGCATGCCCCGTCTGAAGACACGCGGAGACTGGCGTACTCACTTCGACACCTTGGCACAGAATATGTTTACTGGCGTGCCAGCAAGTTTACTTCCACGTGAGCTTCTCACGCGATCTTCTCCTGATGCTGAACTCTAGCTTATCGGTGCAACCGAATTTGTTCTTTACAATTCGCACCGGTGTTGCCTGCAAATCGGCCTTCCTCGACACTCTTTTCCTACGCCATCCAACCTTCCTTCGATCAAGGAAAGAGAGCTGGGCACGGAAGGTGACGCAAAGGACGTGATGGCGATTAAAGCATCGTGGAAGGCAAGCACTCCAAGGAAGGCGACGGTGTCTGTGATCGAGGACCAGGAGCTATGGAAAGTTTATGTAATTGAGCTGTGGAAATTGAGGCCTATGGTGCCCAAACCCTGATGTATCTTATTTTGAAATAAATGCAAAGCCTCAATGCCATTGCACGCTCTTTCAGTCTCTCCCTTCCCCTTTTCTTTGTGACTGGAATGGCGGACGCCGGGTGATGGTCGGCCGTCACCGGATAGGAGCTGGGGGATTGAAGCAACTACAGTATGCGGAGTTGCCCTGAGATGTCATGGAGCTGAGGATTTCTCTTCAGGTGGCGAGGAGAAAAGTAAACTGGGAGAGAATGGAAAGAGAGGCGTGGATAAAGTGACATCGGGATCGAGACGAGAGGAGGGCACATGAGGCCCAAGTGATGAAGCTCCGGAAGAAACAACGCTCGGACACGTCACTCCTTCAGAGTCACTGTCGATTGGAGGAGAGTTGGAGCTCACGGTGGAGGAGCTCTTGGGGTTGGTGTAGTCTCCATCGCAGAGTAGGGGGGGGCTCAGCCAACGACCTCGAGTTCAAGAGCTTCGCGGCCGTCGGGGTCGCGAGAGAGGCTAGAGGAGGGCGAGGAGCGCTACCAGAGAGAGTGGGAATGCGTGATGTGATGAGATAATTGCAACGTCGTAGAGCTCTAGATGACCTCCCAAGGACTTCCCCCTTAGGAGAGGAGAGAGACGACCAAGAGGGTGGTGCGAGATTTAGCAAGTTGCTCGTACACCCGCTCTCTTCTCACGGTGAACATGACCGTTTATATAGACGTATGAATGGAACGACTTGCTCTCATGTGACGGGTTTGCCCTCCATGCGTTCCTTCTCTTCTACGCCTCCTCTTTTCATGCCGTCCCCATGTGACGTGTTTAACAGAACTCTCCTGAGATAACGGATCGTGTCTCAGACTCATTGTGCATTTCTTTCGGGAGAATCCATCACAAATTTTAATGATGCGCCACCGAATTCAAATATGCCAACCGCCCTTCTGTCCTCTTTCCATGTAGACGAGTCCACTCCCAGATTCAAAGATATCGACTCCCATTGTCTTTTCTCCTGTGGATGAGTCCACTCCCAAATTCAAAGAGGTTGACATGCATTGTCCTTTCTCCATGTAGATGTCCTCATCTCAAATTTATTTGAATCATGATGAACATAGGGAACCTAGATGTGTAGGGTGTGAATTAACCAGCTATGCCCCCGACCTCGTTTATTTCGAGTGAAAGATGGGTGCTTTGTTACAAGGCCCATTGCAAGAGGAACTTGGATAGATCTGGATCATATCCCTTCAATCCTATAAATACTCCCCCCGCCTGCTTCACTTGAAAGCACGGAGTTGTGGAGACTGGTTAGAAGAGTGAAAAGTTGACAGAAGGGAGTAAGAGTTTCTCATTTTCTGAGATGGAGGGAGAGTCTAGTTTCAAGGTGGAGGGCGAGTCTTCCCACTCCTCGAAGAGGAGCAGATCCAGTGGTAGTTCCAGGAGACTCTCCGATGTTGAAAGGCAGCTCAGTGAGAGGACCCAATCGGAGCTTGTAAACGAGCCAGTTCTTCCCTCTCATTCTTCATGATCCCTTTCTTCCTTTCTCATTCTTTTTTCTATTTTTTTATTTCAATGATGCACCCGCTTCTCACTTCCTGTGTAATCCACAGAGTATGACGAGGTCACACATCTCATGGGAATTAGTGGTGGCTACCTATCGAGGCTTGCCTGACTTCCAGAAAGCCCGGCTGGATGCAATGGGGTTTGGTGCATTCCTCCGGATCGAACCCATTAAGCTCGACCTCGCCCTCATCCAAGCGTTGCGCGAGAGATGGGACCCAGAGAGTCGTGCCTTCTTGATGCCCTGGGGGCACATGGTGCCCAGTCTCGAAGATGTGGCCCGAATCACTGGCCTTAGAATGGATGGCGAGGCGGTGACCGGGGTCACCTACCCCGATTATCGCGAAGTGGCTCAGAAGCTTCTTGGTCTGGAATTAAAGGACCAAAAGAACAGGTCAGTAGCCAAGGCGTCTATCATGGAGGCATTAGGGCTCACTGACACTCGTCAACGTGATAACGAGTCCTTGGAGGAATTCATGGAGAGAGTGGAAAGAGGGTCCCGCGCTGTGTATTGCGTGGATGCCGGTAGCTGGGAAAGGTCAAACACGGACTTGAGGATATTCCTCCTCTTCCTACTGGAAAAATTACTGCTGGGTTCCAAAGGAGACGACATCCATTGTCGTTTCCTAGAATTTTTGGTGGACCTAGAGAGGGTAGGGCAATATGCCTGGGGAGCCGCCGTGCTGGCGCATCTGTTCGCAAGTCTGTCCCAAGGGACAGATCGAGAGGTGACTATGAGTGGCTTCATACCATTTCTCCAGGTAATTATTTATTTATTTATTAATGCAACTAATATATTTCATGAAATGCTGATGACATGTGACGACACAGGTATGGAGTTATTACTACATCCCAATGGGGCGAGCTCGACAGTGGCGTGTGGCTGTGGCACCACTAGCTCGGCAGTGGCAACCCATTATGAGCACATCCTCTCTGTCTTACCAGCTGATGGTATTAAGGCGTGAGCTGCAAGAGTTCCCCGCAGAGATGGTAGGACTCCATTTTTTTTGTCTTTTTTTCTCTCTTTTTTGGTCTTTTTGAGTGATTAAGGAGATATACGCATGCCAACATAGGTGATCTGGAGGCCTTACTCGGGCATGGTCGATGTCGACCAGCCGTGGGTCATCACAGGTCACCCTCGATTTGGTCGGGACCTTTGGGTCCACTGCCTGAATGAAATCGAGCCACTTCGGCTACGATTGGTCATGAGGACTCTAGGGCTTGCCCAGGAATGGGTAGATATGACCGCACCACCCCGCGTCAGGAGGAAGACACGTGGGCCGGTAACCTGTGTTGACTGGCGGGTGCGCTTCCCTGAACAATATGAAGATTGGCAGCGGGGTGGCATGCTCGTGGAGTCGCACGCCTGGGATAGTGAAGATTATCTACGTCTCTATAGGGCGATGTATGCAGAGCGACTCCATCCTGAGGGACTTGTGGAGGTGTATCTCCTTTCTCACTTTTTGATCATTTTTTTTCATCATTTTTCTAAATGTAATGCTGACTCCTATGACATGGGTTTAGGATGCCCGTGATACCATGATAGCAAACTTGCGGGCTCGCTTGGCGGACACAGAGGAAGAGTTGGGTGACACCCGTGAGGCTTTACATGTCTCGGTGAGTATGTATGCAAATGCATATTCCTAATTATACCCCTAGGTTTCTGGTGTTCAGCCACTCATTGCCACTTCTTGCTATCATAGCACGCTTGGCTCGACGCAACCCTACCAGCAGTAGGGGCAGAGGGTGCTTCTTCCAGCCTATGGATTCCTTCGTCGGAACTAGATTCGCTCCACGAGCAGCTTGCCCGTGTAACACAGCCCGCCGCGGAGGCAGAGGTAATGCTTTTTGCGCAGGTGAAGGTTCCTCTTATCCGAGCTTCTCTGTTTACATCTCATCACACCCCTGAAATGACGGATATGGCAGGCCGAAGAGATGCAAGAGATGTTTGCTCGTGCAACACAAGGGGAGGCTAGGATAGCGGAGCTGGAGGAGGAATTGCAGCGTCGCTCAGATGACAATTTTTCTCGGGACGCCATGGAGCTGAGGATCACCCTCCAGCTGGAAAGGGATGACAGAGAGAGAGAACGAGCGGAGAAAGAAAGGGACAGAGAACGGGAGAGGGACGAGAGATCGGCAGAAAGAGAAGAGAAGAGGGCCCTGGAGGCCCAATTATTTGAACTCCGGACCAGTCTCGGTCTTGCTGAACAGTGGCTGAGGGACGGTGAAGAGCGCTACCGAAGAGCACGAGAGCGTGGCTTTCATGTTAGTAACTTCTTTGCTGTCTCCGTAGATCGACGTCGGGGTCTGGATATAGAAAGAGGACACCAGAGCGGTAGGAATACCGCTTCTCATGGTTTGATGACACCCTCTAGAGCATCTTGCCCAGAGAGGGGTGAGACGAGTAATACGGAGAGAGAGGGTGAACTTGATGTAAAATTTTTTGTTTTGGAATAAAATGTTTGTTTCTTGGTTTTTACCTCTTTCTTGCTTTCTCGAGTTCCTACACATATCACTTAAGCAAACAAGTTAGAATACCTGTTCTGACTTGGCCCCTTGCTCACTAAGCGAGGTTTGTTTTGAGCCATCCTTGATAATGGGTCAGGGGGCCAAGCCTTTATCAATGAAGGCAAGGTAAAGTGAAATGGTGAATGCGACACACAGGCATACAAATGCAAGCAAAAATTTAAAAGTGAAATGTTGCATACAAATGCAATCATGCGGAATGTAATTTTTTATTTTTATTTTTCTTGCATTTTTTTGTTGTTTTATTTTTTTATCATTTTGTTGTTTTACATATATCTGCATTTTCCCTCTTGTTCCTTTTTTTGTTGTTTTTATCATTATATTTTTTTTAGTTGCTAACGCCTGGTAGATACCCATATAGCACCTAACCTACATGAGAACAGGGATTTCTTACTAACCTCCCAGGTATCCTAAGCACACATCTAGGTTGATTCGGGCCTCTAGACTCCTCGAATGATAATCCCACCGGTTAAGACTTATCCTGATGACAATGCCGTCATGCCATGCTTAGGCTCCCAGTCGCTTCCGACCACAGGGATTCACCCAAAAAGTGTTTGAGGTAAATGATTTGTCCGATCCGGGTCTATTTCCTCACAACTCTAGATGGTATATAATGAAACACCCTGGAACCCTAACGGCCAATCGCGCGACGCTGACCCGGAATCAGATGCCGTCGCACCAATAGGTGACGCGCTTGCATTGACCTAAGCCCGAGGTTAGATAAGAAGACATCAAGGTGGTAAACAAGGGTCTTGACCAGCCAGAAACACAGTGATTCCTTCGCAGCAGTGGCTTTTGCTTCTTCAAAGTAGACAACCATATGGGTATGTTAAAAATAGGGTTGCAGGCCTTGGCGGGGTCCACCCTTTGGAAACTCCATTGAGCTTTCATCTTTAGGGAAAGAAGGAAGAGTGTAGGTGGTAAACCTCCTGAGAGTACCGGCAAAACCGTTAACCCGGCGAGCCAATAAGGGTCCATTCAACTCTCCCCTTTCGGGCAACTTCGGACCCAACTCGAGCATTTACATCTCATTGCCCCCCCTTTTTTTGTGGATTCTGGACTTTTACACTTTGAGGGGTTTCATTTATCAAAATCAGGCACGGTTACGACCAGGATTTTCTTTTGATTTTGATTTGTCATCATTTTTTTTTTCGAGGGAAATATAGTCATTTGACATTGTAGAATCCCTTTTACATGCCTGCGGGGACACTGTCTTCTTCTCGTGCTCTGACCGATGCTCGAGAAAATAGATCCTACCCTTGCCTTAAAGGGCTTGAGTTTCAGGTTCTTATGCTCAGCGTTTTAAGGGCGCCGGCTGTCTCATTCGGTCGAAGAGAAGAGAATAAAGATTACAGCATTCTGGAGACCTTCTGGGTGAGGCCCCACCATAGGTGATGCTACCGATTTTTTTTGAATAAAACACGTAAGTATGTACTTGTTGGTTCCCTTTGAGCGGGCATAGGCCGACGTGGCCGGACAGGGATCTCTACGGTTCTGGCAGACCAAGACCCGAAATCTACCCAGTCTTAATAGGCCATGTCCCAACATGGAGGTTGAATGCAATGACTTAAAGACATAGTGGTCTCCAGGCATTAGCATTTTGAATTTTGAATTTTTTTTCTTTTCTCTTTTGTGGTTGTATATACATATTTTTGTTGTTTTCATTTTTTTTGCTATTTTTTTTGTTGTTGTTTTTTCCATATTTTTTGTTGACACTATGTACACCTATCTAAGGGTAGTACTTCTTAAGATAAATCCCATTCCAAGGGTGAGATAATTCGATCCCCTCAGCATTAACTAGCCTGTAGGCGTTGCCAGGGTGCACAGCCTGAACCACGTACGGTCCTTCCAATTGGGTTGGAGTTTAGAACGCGGCCCACCAGGTTTTACAAAAACTCTTTTAACAACCATTTCACCGACTTGAAATTTCCTTTCAATGACCTTCTTTTGATAAAAACGTGTGAGTCTGTTCTGATATACACGTGCATGCTCGACAGCGGCCAGCCGTTTCTCATCTAAGAGTTCCAATTGGGCAAGGAGTGAATCACGACGTTCGTCGAGGGGAAGCTCCTTGTCCAACTGTACCCTGAGAGAAGGAACCAATATTTCATACGGAACTACCGCCTCTATCCCATAAGTAAGGGCGAACGGAGTTTACCCAGTGGGAGTACGGATTGAAGTGCGATAGGCCCATAGAGTTTCAATCAGCTTTTCTGGCCAATCCGAGAACTTGTTTGACTCACAGGTCTTTTTTATGATTTTGATCAATGTTTTATTAGTGGCCTCTGCTTGGCCATTACCTTGTGGATAATAAGGTGACGAATGATGCAATGCAATTTTATACCTTTTGCAGAGGTCCTGAAGGTCCTGAGAAATGAATTGCGGCCCATTGTCGGTGATGATTGTGCTTGGAATGCCGAACCTGGCGATGATGTTCTTCATGATGAATTTGCAGACTGTTGATGCTTTAACCTCCACGTAAGCTTCGGCTTCGGCCCATTTGGTGAAGTACTCCGTTGCAGTAAGGATGAATGATTTTTACTTAGTGAGGGAGTTAGGATTACTAAGAGGACCATTGACATCGAAAGCCCACATGGAGAAAGGCCATGGGGAGGACACTGGATGAAGTGAAGAAGATGGGGAATGAATTTTATCGGCGTAAAGTTGACACTTGACACACCTGCGGACATAGACGGCACAATCCTCTTCCATGGTGGGCCAGTAAAAGCCTTGCCGAAGGATTTTCTTGGCAAGCATTTGATTATTCATATGGCCACCGCACACACCAGAGTGTCCTTCCTCGACGCATTTCCAGACCTCCTCTTCGTCGAGACATCTTAGAAGAACACCAATAAGACTTCTTGTACAACACTCCACCGACCAGCACGTATCTCTGTGCCACTCTCCTTATGGCTTTTCTATCTTCCGATGTGGCTTCTCCAGGGTAGGACTGATCTTTGCAATACTTGGTAATTTCGTAAAACCATGGCTTTTTCTCATCAGCCAATTCTTCTTCTAATTCTGCCAACATGATTTCCCTCTTCTCAAGGATTTCTTCCTGTAGGGCCTTCCTTGCTATCCTGTCCTTGATATCTACGTAGGAAGCATCATCGATTGCAGGGGCGTGACGCTTGTAGATGGAAATGGAATCAAACCATCTTCCTAGAGGGAACCTTAAATATGATGCTAACGAGGCGAGGGCATCGGCCAGAATATTCTGATGACGAGGGATATGGACAAAGATCAGTTTGGTGAACAGTTTGGCAAAGACAGTAGTCAGTTCTTGGTATGGCTTGAGCTTGAGATCGCGAGTGTGATATTTGGTGAGCACCAGGCGAAGAATGAGTTGACTATCACCTACGACTCGTAATTCGGTGATACGAAAAGAATGAGCGAGTTCCAGGCCAGCTAGAAGAGCTTCATATTCGGCTATATTATTGGTGACTGGGAATTTGAGCTGGTATGCCAGTGGGAATGTAAGGCCCTCAGGCGATAGGAGGGCAATGCTGATTCCTTTCCCTTGGAATTCAGAGCTCCATCAAAATGTAACGTCCACATGTAATCATCTGATTGGTTGATGGCCATTAGTTCCTCATCTGGAAACTCTGACTGGACAGGATCGAATTTGGGGAGAGGATGGTGAGCGAGATGCTCAGCTATGGCATACCCCTTAATCGCCTTTTGCTGAATGTAGGTGATGTCAAACTTAGAAAGAAAGCTTTGCCAACGTGCTAATCTATCCGTAAGGACAGATTTTTCTAGAAGGAACTTGATAGGGTTCATTCGGGCAATCAGATGGACTTCATGAGCTAGAAAGTAGTGTTTCAACTTCTGCACTACCCAAACAAGGGCGGCACAAGTTTTCTCCATAGCCGCGTACTTCTGCTCACAGGGGTTGAGGAGTTTGGACAAGTAATAGGTCGCCTTTTCCTTGCCCGCTTCATCGGCTTGTGCTAGGACAGCTCCCACAGAGTCGTCCAGGACTGAGGTGTAAAGTATTAACGGTTTACCTGGTGATGCGGGACAATATACTCTGATACCACTTTGATGCGGGACGGGACCGAAACGGGCTAGGACCTACGAATGCAATGAAGTGCGGCCAGCACTCGCACGCCAAAGGCAAGCCGGGCGGCTGACCTCCGTAGCGTTCCTCCGGGTGGAGGCATCTCTCAACAAGAAATCCAAGCCCACAGCCGTCCCTATGAGGGAAGTGCGGGGATCTCAGCGGCTAAGGAACCGCCGTTCGCCTATGGGAATCTAGTCCGAGCTCGGCGCTCGACTAGGGCCACGGAATGGGTGCTCAACTCTCAATCACGCGGTGAATAACAAGCTAGCTAGGAACCTACACACACTCACGCGGCATGCTAGAAAGTATACTAGTAAAGCAAATGCCAACAAAGGGAGCGTCGCACGTACCTCCACGCCTAGGCGTGGGGAAGAAACCCCGGCCGAGATCGACAACCCCGATACACAAGGTGAACCATAATACAACTCCAACCCAAAAATGCCCACTCCTCGCAGGGAGATAACAGGCTACAACATATGGATTCGGGGCTGTCAATGCACGGGCTGACGGGCGGCACTCGATGAAGGGTTGGCCACGAGGAGGGTCCGGACGGTGATCGGCAGGTTCGCAGCAATGCGCGACTCGGCGGTGAAAGCTCCCACGACCCGTTCCGGTGTCCGATTGAGGCTCCGTCAGCGAGGGCGCGTAGCTAGGTCACGGGAGGAAGCCTCGGCCAAAGGGGGCGCGCAGATTCCATCCGTGGAAGCCGGGGGCGCACCTGCAAGTTACGACTGGATTCTGCTCCCAGAACCGCGCGCTCGAGCAGGAAAAAAGAGAAGAAGTGGCTCCGAAGGTCGAACGGAGCTCCGCTTGTTGGAGGACGAAGAGGACGCAGAGCAGCAGGTCCCGACTGAAGGAATCGGTCAAATCTGGTCGTGGCTGAGAGCAGCAAGCTCTGGAATCCGCAGGTGGTCCTGGCGCCGGGTGGACAGGGCAGACCTGCGCGACCTCACGGGAATGGACGCCACGAGCAGCTCGGACGTCGGAACGAGGCGAGATCAGCGGCGTTGGACAGAGGACGAAGAGAGGTACGACCAGTGAAGATCCCACGTCCAAACTCGCAGACGTCCGTCCCGTGGGATTTTTGCAAGGGGGCGAACAGAACCAGGCTCGCAGGGAGAGGGGGTCCTGCGCGCGCTCACGAAGAAAATCGCCACGGGTGATGCCGAACTCCGAATGAAGCGAAACCACCTCGCACGCGTCGGCGACTCGTAGTAGAATCACCCAAAAATGGGCTGGTCGCCCACAGTCGCCAAGAACAGAGGAGGACGTCGCAGCTCTTGGAGATGAAATCTGGTTGCAACGAGCTTGAATCTGTGAAGAGATAGAAGAGAGGGGGAACCTCGGCGTCGCACCGAGGGGATGGGGAGTCACACCCCAGGCTTGCTCCCGTCGCAGGAGCAAGGAGGAACAGAGGGGGGCGCAGCCACCTTCAGAGCAACAGCAAAATTCTTTTCATTCATTCAATAATTCCTCCCAAAGAAAATACAAGGTTTATATATGGGGTGGGGGAATGCTAGGGTTGAAACCCTAGCCAAGAGGGAGGGGAGGGGGGTGCGCACATGGCATGGAGGAAAGGGGGGTGCGCAGCATGGCAAGGGGGGGAAAGGGGGGTGCGCACCACTCCTTGATTGTAGGAGTGGATTGGGTAAGGGGCGGCCAAAGGAGGGAGGGTGTGATCGGATGGGGAAGGGAAAAGGGGGGGGGTGCGCACCCCACTCCTAGAAAGTAGGAGTGGGGGCGGCTGCCACCTCCTCCAATTGGAGGAGATGAAAGGGGCGCCCAAACCCTAGCCCACAAGGGGGGGGGGCGCAAATCCCCATGGGCCATCTCATGTGGGAAGGTGGTCAGCCCAAATGGGCCAAGAAGGTGGATCACAAGGTGGCCCACTCTCCCCTCTGCCTAACTAATAAGCCTAACATCACCCAATGGAAGCCCAATTGGCCCCAATTGGCCTACAAATGTCCACAATAATAAATAAAGTGTCCACGCAGGGACTAAACCAAGGCCCAGCATGGCCTAAAGCATAAATAACTAAAGATAACTCTGCTCGTCCGCCAAGTGATCGCCGAGCCAAAGGGATGCCGGCGAGATCCGTGTACTCCGTCTAGTGATGCGGCGCGTGTCCTCACCAATTCTCCCCGGGTGGGAAGAACTCGACCCCGTCGAGTAAGGGTCACGGTCGCTCAAGTAGCGCTCCAGCAGGTCCGGGTCGATCCTCTCCAGTTCTCCACGTGTGATCCAGACGTCGTCTGTCGCAGGGCGCCCTCTCCAACGCACTAGGAAGCGTTGGTAGGCTCCGCTCCTGGTCGTGGTCACCTGCTCATCCAGTATACAATCTATATGCTCGCGTTTCTGTAATGGGGCTGGAAGAGGTGGACGCTCAGAAGGTGTAATACTCTCAACAGGAGGGGAGGGCCCAAAAAGCTCACTGGGAATCACCGCGGGATCCCGATATGCCACCAGATCTGAGACATTGAACGTCGAACAGATCCCATAGTCGTCTGGCAGCTCAATCTCATACGCATTCGACCCAATTCGCTTCAAGACTCGAAAGGGTCCAGCACCGCGGGCCTGGAGTTTCTTCACGACCCCCGAAGAAAACCATTCAGGTCTGACCCTGATCATGACGTACTCTCCTTCTCGGAACTCACGGGTGCGTCGATGCGCATCAGCTAACTCCTTATAACGTGCGTTGCTGGCCTCGAGGTGGTGATGATGCAGACTCCGAACTAGCTGTGTTGACTCATACCTATGTGAATGCAGTGGTGGTCCTGGACATCCAAACACAGACCTAGCATGCCTATGACTCCTACATGATTGGACAACACGGGGAGGACCTGGACAACCAAAGTTGTATCTATCATGCATGGGTGTCCTACTGAATGTGGTAGACTCATGGGGACTAGATTGCCCAAACTCACTCATGACATTACCCTTATATGATGAGGGACATGGAGAAACATGAGAGTGAGACATGTGTCCCTGGCCTCCTAAACTCTGGCGTCTGGGTGTATGCGAGGTGAGATGTTGACTAGCAGGCCTAGATGGGGTGTGATAATGGACCTGCTCGACAAGGTGGGGAAAAGAATACGAGTCGAGAGGCTCACTAGGGAAAGGATCGAATGGGTCAAAGAAATGATGACCCCTCCCGACAGGTCCCTTCACTATACTTGCCCATGTGCGACATTCGCCCAGGTGCAGATGATCACCGTCAGGCGCTCTAATGTATGGGGCAAGAGGCTCATGAGGATGGCAAGGAAGGCAAGGCTCCACCCTCGGGACCGTGATACCATAAGAGGGGACAAAATCAACCTCCACGGGTATGGGAAAGAATAAAAGGACCTCGGAGGTGATATGTCCTATGGTGTAGACCGAGGTAATAGACCCCAAAGCAGGGAGTGTAAAGCAATGACTATAGGGTTGGTCAGACCCTAAGGTCAACATATGTGTCAACTCCCATTGACAATCTAAACTCCTAAGGAAGCCCTTCACATTTTCAAGAAAGCAGAAGGACCGAAAAGTGGTGTGAAAGGAGTCAAGGGGTGCAATTGGGAGGGCTGGTCCCATGGGTGTATAGCAAGGAATGGAGACATCTAGAAGTGGACCCTCCCTTAGCCAGCTAGCTAAAGACTCTCCAATGACCAGTTCACCCTCGGAAGGTAAGAATGGCTCTATATGAGGGTCTAAGGGTGAAGCATCTCCCTCGGGAATGGAAACAGAGTCCTCTATGATGTGGAGGGGCCCCTGGCTCTCAGTTGAGGGTCTCAGGCCGAGAGTGTCGGCCCTAACTTCCAAAGGTTCAGGCACGACTGGGTGCTCCATGGGGTCACTCCCCAACTCCTCGACCTCAGTTAGGTACTCCTCAATCAACTCCTGTTCAGCCTCGTAAGTCACTGGAACAAAAGGCGGAGTGGATCGCTGGGGGTGGGTGGCTAGCGACACGGAGGTGGTCGGCGCAGCGCCGTCGTGGAAGACAAACTCGCCTGGAAGGTGAGATGGGTGTAAGGTGCAGGTCCTCCTGTCCAGGTCGATGGTCGCTCTTCTCTCCTCCAACCAAGTTTGCCCTAAAATGATGCATGGACTAGCAAGTGTGTCGATCTTACACCATGCACCATCGTGATATAGAACGGGGCCGAACCATCGTTGAAACTCGACAAAAGCTAAGCCACCGTGGAGAACAATCTCCCCAGTCTTAGAGAGAGACTCAACAATGTCCTGTGAGACCCAATTAGATGGAACCCTACTGATGAAGTCGATCTCCGTAAGCAACCCATTAGGTAGGACCGCCACAGACATGACAGGGCGCTGGAACGACTCGGTCATCGGTATAGGGATCGGGTCTCCCGACGACTGAGTGGTAGGGGCGACACCCAGGGGTCGTGCCATAAGAGCGTCGAATCAGGCCAACAGGGATGACCAATCTGACACGTGGGCACGAGGAACCACCATGGGGCTGGCGGGGGGGGGGGGGGGGGGGGGCAGGACATGCAAGACTCAACGAGACAAGGATAAAACTCTAACTAGACACAAACCAAAAATGACAATGCACTGGTAGGTTACCTAGATGAACCAAGAGACTTAATGCACCCTAGACAACCTAAAGACTCAAATGACCTAAGACCCCAATTTGTTAGAACAAACTGGTTCCCTAAGCTCTGATACCACTTTGATGCGGGACAATATACTCTGATACCACTTTGATGCGGGACGGGACCGAAACGGGCTAGGACCTACGAATGCAATGAAGTGCGGCCAGCACTCGCACGCCAAAGGCAAGCCGGGCGGCTGACCTCCGTAGCGTTCCTCCGGGTGGAGGCGTCTCTCAACAAGAAATCCAAGCCCACAGCCGTCCCTATGAGGGAAGCGCGGGGATCTCAGCGGCTAAGGAACCGCCGTTCGCCTATGGGAATCTAGTCCGAGCTCGGCGCTCGACTAGGGCCACGGAATGGGTGCTCAACTCTCAATCACGCGGTGAATAACAAGCTAGCTAGGAACCTACACACACTCACGCGGCATGCTAGAAAGTATACTAGTAAAGCAAATGCCAACAAAGGGAGCGTCGCACGTACCTCCACGCCTAGGCGTGGGGAAGAAACCCCGGCCGAGATCGACAACCCCGATACACAAGGTGAACCATAACACAACTCCAACCCAAAAATGCCCACTCCTCGCAGGGAGATAACAGGCTACAACATATGGATTCGGGGCTGTCAATGCACGGGCTGACGGGCGGCACTCGATGAAGGGTTGGCCGCGAGGAGGGTCCGGACGGTGATCGGCAGGTTCGCAGCAATGCGCGACTCGGCGGTGAAAGCTCCTACGACCCGTTCCGGTGTCCGATTGAGGCTCCGTCAGCGAGGGCGCGTAGCTAGGTCACGGGAGGAAGCCTCGGCCAAAGGGGGCGCGCAGATTCCGTCCGTGGAAGCCGGGGGCGCACCTGCAAGTTGCGACTGGATTCTGCTCCCAGAACCGCACGCTCGAGCGGGAAAAATGAGAAGAAGTGGCTCCGAAGGTCGAACGGAGCTCCGCTTGTTGGAGGACGAAGAGGACGCAGAGCAGCAGGTCCCGACCGAAGGAATCGGTCAAATCTGATCGTGGCTGAGAGCAGAAAGCTATGGAATCCGCAGGTGGTCCTGGCGCCGGGTGGACAGGGCAGACCTGCGCGACCTCACGGGAATGGACGCCACGAGCAGCTCGGACGTCGGAACGAGGCGAGATCAGCGGCGTTGGACAGAGGACGAAGAGAGGTACGACCGGTGAAGATCCCACGTCCAAACTCGCAGACGTCCGTCCCGTGGGATTTTTGCAAGGGGGCGAACAGAACCAGGCTCGCAGGGAGAGGGGGTCCTGCGCGCGCTCACGAAGAAAATCGCCACGGGTGATGTCGAACTCCAAATGAAGCGAAACCACCTCGCACGCGTCGGCGACTCGTAGTAGAATCACCCAAAAAATGGGCTGGTCGCCCACAGTCGCCAAGAACAGAGGAGGACGTCGCAGCTCTTGGAGACGAAATCTGGTTGCAACGAGCTTGAATCTGTGAAGAGATAGAAGAGAGGGGGAACCTCGGCGTCGCACCGAGGGGATGGGGAGTCACACCCCAGGCTTGCTCCCGTCGCAGGAGCAAGGAGGAACAGAGGGGGGCGCAGCCACCTTCAGAGCAACAGCAAAATTCTTTTCATTCATTCAATAATTCCTCCCAAAGAAAATACAAGGTTTATATATGGGGTGGGGGAATGCTAGGGTTGAAACCATAGCCAAGAGGGAGGGGAGGGGGGTGCGCACATGGCATGGGGGAAAGGGGGGTGCGCAGCATGGCAAGGGGGGGAAAGGGGGGTGCGCACCACTCCTTGATTGTAGGAGTGGATTGGGTAAGGGGCGGCCAAAGGAGGGAGGGTGTGATCGGATGGGGAAGGGAAAAGGGGGGGGTGCGCACCCCACTCCTAGAAAGTAGGAGTGGGGGCGGCTGCCACCTCCTCCACTTGGAGGAGATGAAAGGGGCGCCCAAACCCTAGCCCACAAGGGGGGGGGGGGGTGTGCAAATCCCCATGGGCCATCTCATGTGGGAAGGTGGTCAGCCCAAATGGGCCAAGAAGGTGGATCACAAGGTGGCCCACTCTCCCCTCTGCCTAACTAATAAGCCTAACATCACCCAATGGAAGCCCAATTGGCCCCAATTGGCCTACAAATGTCCACAATAATAAATAAAGTGTCCACGCAGGGACTAAACCAAGGCCCAGCATGGCCTAAAGCATAAATAACTAAAGATAACTCTGCTCGTCCGCCAAGTGATCGCCGAGCCAAAGGGATGCCAGCGAGATCCGTGTACTCCGTCGAGTGATGCGGCGCGTGTCCTCACCACCTGGCGTGGGTGAATTAGGACCGGTGGGTTGGCCATATATTCTTTCAATCCTTCAAAAGCTTTTTGGCATTTAGAATTCCAAAGGAATTCTACTCCTGACTTAGTCAACTCGTAGAAAGGTTTGCACCATTGCGAGTGCTGGGACACAAATCGACGAATGAATTGTAACCTTCCGATTAACCCTCGAACTTCTCTCAGGTTTTTCGGAGGTGGCATATCCCTAATTGCTTTAGCTTTGTTGGGATCTATTTCAATACCCCTCTTACTCACAATGAAACCAAGCAATTTACCCGACGAGACACCAAATACGCACTTTTTTGGATTCATTTTCAAATTGAACTCCCTTGATCTTTGCAGCACCTTAGCTAAAACTCTCGGGTGTTCTGCCCTAGTCCTGGATTTCACCAGTAAATCATCCACATACACCTCTAAATACACATGCATCATGTCATGAAATATTGCCATCATAGCCCTTTGATAAGTAGCTCCTGCGTTCTTCAAGCCAAACGGCATGACTAAATAACAGTAAGTTCCCCAGGGTGTGGTGAATGATGTTTTCTCCTGATCCTCTTCTGCCAAACAGATCTGATTATACCCCAAAAATCCATCCATAAACGAGAGAGTTTCATAGCCAGCCGTGTTATCAACCAACACATCGATGTGAGGCAAGGGGAAATCATCTTTTGGACACGCGCGGTTAAGGTCCCTGAAATCGATATAGATTCTTACCTTTCCATCTTTTTTCATGACCGGGACAATGTTTGCCACCCATTGAGGATATAGGACGACTCTAATAAACCTGGCTTTGTGGAGCTTATCGACCTCTTCCTTCATTTTCAAAGCCATATGGGGGTGGAAACGTCTTAACCTCTACTTCACCGAGACAGACCCTGGTTTTAGCGTTAGGCGGTGTTCGACTAGGGTGGAATCCAATCCCGGCATATCCTCGTAGCTCCATGCGAACGTGTCCCTATACTCCTTGAGAACCTCGATCAATTCCTCTTCTTCAGATGGCGGCAATTTATCACTTATGAGGACGATCCTAGGGTCTTCCTCAGTTCCCAGGTTGATTTCTTTGGTGGGCTCTTCTATAGCGGCTGATGGTTCGTCAAATCTCTTCATTCCACTAGCATATGCGTCAGCCGCGTTCTCATATTCTTTGTCCCCTTCTTCAATATGGTACTCTTCATCTGTGAGCTCATAAACTCCATACCCCTCATCAGTTGTGCAATCATCCTCACATTCTAACTCCGGCTGATGGATGGGATTTTCTAGCAACTGAGGAATAGCTAGGGATGCCTGGCACCTATTGGCTAAATCTAGAAGAAATCGATGAGGAATCTCCCTGCCCTTGGATTTTCTTCTAGGTACTACTCTTGACTTGCTATTCCTAACCTGACTGACTTATTCTACAGACGAAGAAGAAGTTGAAGAATGTACAGGAAAAGACCCCTCAGTGGAGGGGTAAAGAAGGTCGCTCAAGGGACCTTGAACGAATGGCCCGTAGGTCGGGGCACACTCGTGGGAGATGTAGGAGGTCTCCTAAAAGGAAATGCACTGTTGAGGACTTTAAAAATTGACGTTTTTTTTTATTTTCATTTTCAATCACAATGCAATTGAAAGAAATCAGAGAATGGGAGAAGGGGACTATAGCTAAGGGGTTGTAAGGCTCGTTGAGCAGATCATGGTTGAAAATTTGGCGCGGGCTGAGAAACCCGCGCAAGAATGTGAGTAGAGAAGGGGACCTAGGAATATCATCAGATAAACGTTTAGCCCAAGAAAGAGTCAGCAGCAACGGCTGAGGAGAATGATTAGATAGAATGGCGAAAAGTGATCCGTCAGTGGCAACGTCCTCTTGGTGAGGAAAACTTAGAATTTCGGCAATGTCAACGACACCTTTTGGCACCTCGGAGATTAAAAGCGGCCCCTCCAAGTCCGGAGGTGAGAACATCTGCTGTAGTGTAATGGAAATATCATGTATATCGAACCACTTGTTCCACTCGCAGTCCGGGTCATCGTGCTTCCCCTTCTTTGCAGCCCTCGAGCAACTTTCGGCTAAGTAGACAATCCGAACTTCTCCATGTGATTCTTGCGGCTGATCCTCCAACTGTATAACCGGCCCTTTTATGAAATGAGAATACAAGGTCCATGTAAGAGGTTCTCCATCTTCCTCAATCGGGCCTTCAAAGCCTAAGCCAACTCTGAGGATTACCCTGGCCTTCCCTACCGGTCTCAGTCTTCCTTGTAATTGTGCTCCTAGACCTTTGCCTTGATGGTAACCTAAGTTGTTCATGATCTCCCATCCCTTGGAAAGGGAAGGGGAACGTGGCGTCGGCCCGGGAAGTGGCTTTCTTTGTGTTGGTGAAGGCCGGCTAGGGTCACACACATCTAGCAGGGAAAGGATAGGCCTATGGGTCGGCCAGACAGAGGGCAATGAAGTGTTAATAGCATCCACCGTAGGGAGCAGGGGCATGCTAAAAACCTTGATGATCCGTCCCTTGTACGGGAATTTTAGGCATTGGTGGTTGGTGGAAGGGACGGCATTCAGCGTCTCTATGTAAGGACGACCCAATATGCCCTTGAACGTGGGGTCCATGTCGAGGATGTGAAACTCCGTAAGAATAGCAACATGACCCACTTCTACATTAAGGATAATCCTTCCCTGCGGAGGCCTCTTGCTATTATCATATGCGGTGACTGTGATAGCCGATGGCCTTATCTGTTCTAAATCAACCCCACATAGCAAGAGAGTGTTCATGGAGATCACATTGATTGAGGCACCCGTGTCCACTAGGCACGGGTTTATGGGCACCCCGTTGATCTTCACCGCAATGCACAAAGCATATTTCTGAGCTTCCTAGGGGGCAAGCTTGTGGTCATGGAATGTGATGGCCGGTTGCGTGCTTGTCGGTGTCAGCACCGACGATATCTTCTCTACCGGGAGATCCTCGTTCACCATGACCATTTGGAGATACTTCATTAGTGCCTCTTGATGGGATGTGGGCCTCTTAATCAACTCCAAGATGGAGATTCGGGCAGGCGTCTTGTCCAGATGTTTTAGAAGATCATATTGTGTCTCGGGGATGGATTCCTCTAACTGCTCTTCAGTTCCTTTCTCTTGTTGGGACTGTTCTGGACTCTGACCGTTCTGGGGAAAAACTCGGTGGAAGATCCTTCCACTTCGGAGCACCATGGCTTGTTGCTTTGGTTGCACCTTGACGGGGTTAGGTATGGGTTTTATCAGAGGTTTAAGTGGGGGAGGGATGGTTGGCGGAGCGGAGGTGATGACGGGTGTAGGGATCCTGATGAGGGGTTTGTTTGGGAGAGATGGAGGTGGAGTGGACGGCACCTGGGATGGATGGTGGATGATGAGAGGTTTCGAGGGTAGGGGTGAAGTAGTGGCGGAGGTGGATGGGGCCTCGGATGGGCGAGGCAAAATTAGGGGTTTTGAGGGTGTAGGTAGAGGTGTGGTGGAGGGCTGGACCGGGAGGGAACTGGCGACGGGGGAGCGGATAAGAGGGCGTGATGACTGTGGGACAAAAAGAGGTCCACTCGGGGGTTGTGACGTGGTTCGAGCAGAAAGAGGTGCTGATCGGATGAGGCGAGGGGGGTGGCTAGAAACGTGATGGGCAACAAGAACGGAGGTGCCCTCCGCGTGCCAACCTTGCCCTCTTCCGATTTCTGGGAAGGAAGAGATGGGGTTGACTTGCTGATTGGGTCGTTGGTGCTCCGGAAGTGGGTTTTGAACAATGCCCATGTTCGGTTGTTGTTGTGGGACCTGCTGAGGTTGTTGTTGTTGTTGGGGTTGTTGTTGTTGTAATTGCGGTCTGGGGGGAGGTCTCCTTGCCTTCAAAGTGGCGACAACTCTCCTCATTTCATCCCAATCAATTAAGTGTTCATCATTCATATCATAAATGTAGTCCTTAAAATCAAAGCAGTTCTCCACTGTATGGCCCGGCTGCCTATGGTAAACACAATATCTGGACGTGTCAACATTCAGTGGCCATATGGGTCTTTCTTTGGGCAAGACGAGTGAATTAACAGCCATGAGAGCATTAAAGATGTCCGGTCGTGATTCCGGCAATGGTGGGTAGTGAGCTCTCTTCGGGCCAATCGGCCTTCTCTGTTGTTGTGGGGAGCCGTAGTTCCCTGGGGGTGGAACATGATGGTACTGAGCAGGTGGCTGTTGTTGTTGTTGGGGACGGAAGGGTCGTGCCACATTGTTCTAATGGAAGTTGTTTTGTAGGGGAGGACGATAGGGTTGCTGACCCTGTTGGTTCTGATGGAAGGGGAGTGGTAGGGCTTGTGGAGGCCTGGGGTCGGCCTGCTGGTTAGGATTGCCAACCGCACTCACCTGCTCATTTGTCACTACCCCTTCTGTCACCCCACCTTGGACACCAGTGCCCGGCTTCCTAAACACCCTCGGCTTTGGTGGCTCGAACATATGCATGAGAGGGGAATCTTTCAGTTGTGTCTGGACATACCGAGCCCTCTCGTACAGCTCCTCCATGGTGTTAAGCTTGTTCATTGCTAGGATATGCCTAAACTGGGGGGTAGCATTTGATACAATCATCTTCACCTGCTCTGGCTCTGAGATGGTATCCTTTATCCTCTCTGCCAGGGACCTCCATCTATCAGCATACTGGACGAAATCTTCGTCTGACTTCATTTTTTCGGCGACCAGGTCGGTGATAGAAAGAGACGGGCCAACCTGGTCCCGGTACCTCTGTAGGAACTTCCTTTGAACCACGTCGAAGTCCTCAGCCTCACTTGGCTCTAGGGCATAGAGCCATTCCAGCGCAGGGCCATCTAATGATCTCCTAAAGAGGTATGCCAGGGATGTTTTATCATTCTGCCAGAACGAGGACTCATACATGTAGTCCTTCAAATGAGTAAAGGGGTTGCCAATGCCATTGTACCTACGGTATGTGGGCATCTCAGAAGGGGGAAGGCGAAACATTGGTAGGACAGGCAGAGAAACTTCAGGGGTGGATTTTACATCCACCATTTTCTTTAAGTCTCGGAATTGCTCATCCATCTTGTTCAGCTTGTTTAAGAGGGATTGGGTGAGCGGGTCAACTGGTCAAGGTGGCGCTTGCCACGGAGAAGCGGTAGGCCTCCCGGAGGCCTGAGAAGGAAACCTAGGACAGGGAGGGTATTGGGGTCTTCCAGTTGTGGACACCAAAAATTGAACACCCAGATATCCTGCTCGGCCTAGCATCGACAACGGCACCGAGTGAAGAAGCCCCGGAGGGACTGGTCATCCGGACTCCGCAAATATGCACATTGCTGTGAAGCCGTCTCCGGAGTCATGACAGTGAAGAGAAATCAACCACCAAGAGCCCCCACAATCCATGGGCCTCGAAGAAAATTAAATGGGCCACAACTCGTTCTCACAACGGGCTCAGAACTGCCCATTTTAGCCCTTCAGCGGCATAGCCCTTGGCCCTCCAGCGGTACACCCCTGGGCCCTTCAGCGGCACAACCTTTTGGCCCTTCAGTGGTACACCCCCGGGCCTTCAGCGGCACGCCCTTCTGCCCTTTCAACGGCACACCCTGCAAGCCTTCAACGGCACACTATTTCAAGCCTTCAACGGCACACTATTTCAGGCCTTCAACGTCACACTATTTCGGGCCTTCAACGGCACACTATTTCAAGCCTTCAACGGCACACTATTTCAGGTCTTCAACAGCACACTATTTCAGGCCTTCAACGGCACACTATTTCGGGCCTTCAACGGCACACTATTTCGGGCCTTCAACGGCACGCTCTCCTGGCCGCTCAGCGGCACGCCCATTTGGGGCTTCAGCGGCACGCCCCTTTGGGGCTTCAGCGGCATGCTTTTTTGGCCCTCCTACGGCACACTTATTGAGCCCGCCAGCGGCACAGCGTGAAGGCGTTTCAATGCTCGAATGACGTGACACCCATGCCCTACGTATCCTTGGCACATAGTGAGCTGTCCGAGGTGTCAACCAGAGGTTGGGCCACGCAGGCTACTCCCCTGACATCCAGGACAGGGGAAGTCAAACCCCATCATGACTAGCCGCTTCCCGCCTCTGACTGCCGTGCTCGAGGGCTCCCACTGCTGGGAGTATAAAACCACTCCCATTCCGGCAAAGAGGGGATATACACAGACGAACGGACAGATACAGAGAGGAGAGACGAGGAGAAGAGACGAACAGAAAGCCACCTACGAGAAGAAGGAGAAGAGAGAAGAGAAGGGCGAGGGCTCCGGCGTGGAGTCTCCCGACAACCACCGGGCAAAGAGAAGAGAGTAAGAAAGAGAGAGAGAGGGCATGATGTAGTAGTGGAAGGTGGGGGAAAGAGCAGTGGATGATCATCCCTGCTTCGATCCCCAACACCTCCTCCTCTTTTGTTCTTTGTTTTCCCCCCTCTCCGTTCTTTTGTTCTTTGGTTTTCTTTCTCGCCTATAGCCTTAGCTCGGGCATGCTTTGTAATGTATACGGGCGGCTACGGCCCTTTGTTTCCCATGAATGAAGATCTCCCCCCTCAGTGGGTTTTCTCTTTGTCTCGTTGTTTTGGGCCACAATGCATTTGATCGTCTTTCCCTTCGCTTTCCGGTGTTTGCGTTCATCCCTCATGCCGACGGTTTCCTCCGGATGTGGCACCATCTTGAATGGTTTGAGGTCACGAACCTCCTCCTGTAAAGCCTAGTGCCTTCACCTGTGTTTGCCCCTTTGAACCTTTTTCCCGCTTACCGGGAGTCCCTGTGGGTTTGATCGGCCTAACACCCCGCCCCGTTAGCAGACCAACCCTTTCGGAGCCCTGTCCGGTGCACCTGCACTTTCCCCCGGCGGCACACTCTTCCGGCGTTTTGGCCGACACACCCATAATGTCCCTTAGCGGTACACTTCCCCCCTTGGTGCCCCAGCGGCACACCTGGCCTCTCCCTAGCCCGGTACACCCCTCAAGCACCCTGTGCTTGTCCTTGGCCGGTACGCCTTGACTAACCCCCAGCCCACCCTGTCCAGTCTTAGAGGTCTTCGGCTCGTTGTTTTCCCCGTATTTTCTGAGGTTTTATCAAGGTGTTGCCGCCCTCGGGCGCCCACCTCCAGTTGTCGGGTTCCGCCACTCCATGTGGGCGCGTTCCCTTATCTCCCTTACGCTCGGGTCAAGGGGAGATGCTGCTGAATTTTTGTTAGAAAATAACAACACATAAAAAAAGGCAACATAAAAAAAGGTAAAAGGATGCAACAAACGAATGGGATAAGAAATACATATCAAAAGATAACAAAACCATCAAACGAATAGAACAACAGATTGCAAGAAGAAGGAGGAAAGATTTGTATAAAACTACGCAAAACTCAAAGAGAAGAAGAAAAGAAAAGCCTTAAAAATAAGTAACAGAGGAGTGGACTATCATCGGCACGTCCGTTCCAGCCTTTGCCGATACACCCTATCAGCCCTCCAGCGGCACACCCTATCAGCCATTCAACGGCACACCTTCTTGGCTCCTCACCGGCACACTCCTCCACCGTCTCATTCTTCCCCTCGCCGGTACACCCTATCAGCCCTCCAGCGGCACACCCTATCAACCCTTCAACGACACACCTTCTCGGCCCTTCAGCGGCACACTCTTCTCACTCTTCGAAGTGGAACCCAATGTACAGACTTTAAGGAACAATGTATAGACTTTGAGCTAGCCAATGTACAGACTTTGGGCTGGCCAATGTACAGACTTTGAACTGCAGCCAAGGGACAATGTATAGACCTTGAGCTGAACCATGTATAGACTTTGAGTTGGCCAATGTACAGACTTTGAACTGCAGCCAAGGGACAATGTATAGACTTTGAGCTGAACAATGTATAGACTTTGAGTTGGCCAACGTACAGACTTTGGGGGACTTTGAACTGCAGCCAAGGGACAATGTATAGACTTTGAGCTGAACAATGTATAGACTTTGAGTTGGCCAACGTACAAACTTTGGGCTGGCCAATGTATAGCCTTTGAACTGTAGCCAAGGAACAATGTATAGACTTTGAGCTGAAGGATGTATAGACTTTGTGTGATGGTTGCCAATGTATAGACTTCGAGCCACAGCCAACAGACAACGTACAGACTTTGAGCTGAAGGATGTATAGACTTTGTGAGCTGGCTGACGTATAGACTTTGAGCTGCAGCCACAGAACAATGTACAGACTTTGAGCTGGCCAACGTACAGACTTTGAGCTGGCCAATGTATAGACTTTGAGCTGCAGCCAATAGCCAATGTACAGACTTTGGGCTGGCCAATGTACAGACTTTGAACTGCAATGTATAGACTTTGAACTGCCGCCAATGGCCAATGTATAGACTTTGAACTGCAGCCAATGAATAATGTATAGACTTTGGCCTGGCCAATGTATAGACTTTGAGCTGCAGCCAATGAACAACGTACAGACTTTGAGCTGAGGAATGTATAGACTTTGTGTGCTAGTTGCTAATGTATAGACTTCGAGCCACAGCCAATAGACAACGTATAGACTTTGAGCTGAAGGATGTATAGACTTTGCGCGCTGGTCGCCAATGTATAGACTTTGAACTGCAGCCAATGGCCAACGTATAGACTTTGGGCTGATGAATGTACGGACTTTATGTCGCAGCGACCGGCCAATGTGCAGACTTCAGCCCTTCAGTGGCACGCCAGCCTGCCCCTTCACCGGCACACTCTCCCAGTCCCTCTCCGGCACGCTCTCCCTGCCTTCACCGGCACACCCCTTTTTGCCCCCAACGGCCCACTTTTCCTTCCAAAATAAATATACATAAACATATATAAATATGTCATGATAATGATAATAATGATAATAAATTAATAAAAATTATGATAAATAAATAAACCTGAATATGTATATATGAGAAATAAACAAAAAAATGTGAAATAATAATAATAATAGTAAAAAAAGGAAAGTGAAAATATAATAGTAATAATAATAAACAAAATGGAGAAATCATCCAGAATAAATACATAAAAGGGAAATAAGCAATAAAATATATATGCACATAATTTAAAGCCCAGATAAAGAAAATGGTAAAATATATGTTGCAGCCCCGTCTCTCCCGTGACCCGATGCTGAAGGAACAACAATGCTGCCCTTCCAGGTTGGGCCTGAGTCTTGGGAATTATCCCGACATGGCCAGGCCCCGACCTAATCTTGGGCCGACATTCCAATCAGACCGGACTTATTCCTCAGGCCGGATCCCCTCCGAGCCACTACTAAAATTGCCGCACGTTCGGCAAACATTTGAACGGGTTCGCCTCGGTTTTCGCCGCGTTTCTATCACGAACCTGTGTCTGAACATGAAAAGACCCGTGAGCAACCAACATGGCCGACGGCTCCTACCCCGATGTGGTCATGACCCAGCATTGCTCTGGGCCGATAGCTCGTGAAATCGGATTCACCCTATCGGGATTCGTTCCCGCCCTTTCATTGAAATTACTGTAAACTCGGCATACACTTGTACGGGGTTGTTCCTATCCACGTCGCACCTTCAATATGGACCCTTGTCCGAATATCAAGTGGTCCGCAAGTGACCGATAGAAATCTGAATAGAACGAGATGGCTCCTGTCATCCCTGGACCCTATATACGAGAATATCAATAAGGCCTTTGTGGGCTGTGCTTGGACCTCGGGTCCGTCCCGATTATAGTCATTGTCTGACCCATACCCTCAGCCTATAGCTCGCTTCCTTCGAACATGTTTTGGTTTTGGAATCTAGTCCCGTGACTCTTCCGTTGCCCTCCGGCACCGGGAACATTAATGATGCCCACGCAAGCCCCGTTTGGACCGCGGGAGGCGCCCCCGGTATGGTCCCGACTCGATCTCGCACCGGGCCAATAAATTCGCTAGTTTCCTGCTACACTAATTGAGATTTAATCGAATGTTTTCAGTGTCTCAGAATAATGTATTTGCCGTATCACAGCATACATATGTTCCAGGTCCTCCTGTGACGATTATGATACTCTCAAGCCGGACACCCGTCTGAATATTAAACGGTCTCCCGAATGACCGACACGTTTCGAACGTCTGCTTCCCTAGACACAGGGCTTTTCAGCCGATTCAAGGGATATTCCCTCGTTGCCCCTTGGTACCAGAAATATTAATGATACTCATGCAAGTCTTGTTTCGACCGCGGGGGGCCCACCGCAGTATGGTCGTAGCTTGCTCTTGCACCGGGCCAACAGATTTACTGGTTTTTGACCGCTCCAACCGAGGCTCAGCTGAACGTTTTCCACTCTTCCAAACAATAAATTTGCCGTACCTCGGCATACATACGTTCCAGTTTTCCCGCGACAACCGCGATTTTCTCGAGCCGGACATTCATCCGAACATTAAATGGTCAGTACACGACCGACATGATCGTGAATGTTTTCTTCTTACCCTCATACGGGGGTTTCGATGCTTCCTAATAGACCTTTCGTGCAATTAATTTCTTGGCCATGAGGCCCTGCATCTCGGCGATTAATCATGGGTGTTCCCTCGTATGGGGGATGTAAATGACGCCGTGACCTTTATGGCGCGGCGGGTTTTTGTCCCGACACGAACCACACAATCGTCTGACCGAGTCAGATCGAGCACACCATGGGCTCTTCGGAGCCCGAACAAATTGTCACTTCGGTGACTGGCACGCCTACGCACTTAATAGACAAACCACCTGAACAAGCGAATTTTAGTGCGTCCACAAGTCTGGCACGCCCGGTGGGACAGAAACTACCCTTCATCTCTTCGCCAGGATTCAGGTCCTCATGGCCCCCTAATAAACGATGTTTGCCTGCTTTGATGAATTGCAAGTGCTATCTTCGCCAACCCTATGGGGAGAAAATCCAGACTCGATGCAGCTGCCTTCGCGGCCTCGAGGACGCTACTTCGAAGCATATGCAGCTTCCAGGAATCATGGGGGCTGTCGTAAAAAAAATAGTGGGGAGAAGAGAAAGAGAAGAGAACGGAGGGGAGGGGAAATCAAGCCCCCCCGTTTCCCTCAAGAAGAAAGAGAAGAAAAGAAGAAAAGAAGAAAAGAAGAAGAGAAGAAAAGAAGCAAAAAAAAGAGAAAAGAAAGAAGCAAAAAAAAAAAGAAGAGAAAGAATTGGCAAGAGAGTGTTGTACGGCCACGTCCGTCGAGACCCGTGCTGAATAAAGATTACCACTGTGGGGTTGATGCGGTGGAGCGAACCACTCATCCCCTCCCTGAGGGGGTGAGCGCTCTCCTGCACCTCCACCCTGGTCAATCATACAAAAAAAAGGGGAGAAATAAAGAAGAAAGGAGAAAAGTTGGCCAACATCGCCGACTGAAAGAGCAAGAAGAAACCCGGCATCCCGCCCGACTCTAAGAGGTCCCGAGTCCGCGGTGCAATGACCCCGCTCGTTCCTCCTTCCTGCTGCCTCCATCCGGCACAAAACGGCCCCCGAGTGGTTGTTAAAAGACCCGCAAGCCACAATTGTAGCTTGGTGAATGGTTGCCCACTGTGGGGAATGCTTTATAGCAATGAGGCCAAGCACGGCCACCACTCCCGAAGAGAGCATGCACATACCCCGCCATGTGGGATGAGAAGAAGATATATACCCTGCTACGGGGGCATAGGAGGCAAAAAAAGAAATACACCCCATTCCCAGGGGCACATGAAGAGAATCCGCCCCGACTGAGGGGCACACAAAGCAAAAGCTACACCCCAGCTTCGGGGCATTTGAAGAAGAATCCGCCCCGACCAGGGGACGTAAGAAGAAATAGAGCTGCACCCCGACTTAGGGGCATTTGAAGGGGAAATATACCCCGATATGGGGGCACCTGTAGCAAAAGACATATCCCGCCATGGGGGCATAAGAAGAAAAGAATTCACCCCGGCCTGGGGACACACAAAAAGAGAAACTCACCCTGGCTTAAGGGTATATGAAGAAGGAACGTACCCCGGCCTGGGGGCATAAGAAACAAAAGCACACCCCATGCTAGGGGCATATGGAGAGGAATGCACCTCGCCCTGAGGGGCGCAAAAAGTATAAGAACACACCCTGGCTTAGGGGCATTTGAAGAAGAAACACACCCCGCCAGGGGGCATAGAAGTCATGAAGAATACGCCCCGGCTTAAGGGCATTTGAAGAAGTCACATCCCGCCTCGGGAGCATGAGAAGCAGCAAGAATACACCCCGACCTAGGGGTATTTGAAGAAGAAACATACCCCGCCAGGGGGCATAGAAGTCATGAAGAATACGCCCCGGCTTAAGGGCATTTGAAGAAGTCACATCCCGCCTCAGGAGCATGAGAAGCAGCAAGAATACACCCCGGCCTAGGGGTATTTGAAGAAGAAATATACCCCGCCTGGGGGCATAGAAGCCGTAAAAGAACACGCCTCGGCTCAGGGGCATTTGAAGAAGCTACATCCTGCCTTGGGAGTATAAGAAGAAAAGAGTCCACCCCATCTTAGGGGTATTTGAAGAAGAAACACACCCCGCTATGGGGGCATATAAGCCATAAAGAATACGCCCCGGCTTAGGGGTATTTGAAGAAGAAGGATACCCCGCCTCGGGGGACATTGCAAGCAGCGATACACCCGGCTAGGGCGCATAGGAAGCAAACCACACCCCACTCCCGAGGACACATAAAGAGAGTACACCCCGCCATGGGGGCACATGAAGAGAATCCACCCCGACTCAGGGGTACATGAAGCAACAAAGAATACACCTCGCCCTAGGGGAGTCTAAAGAAAAAGCACACACCCCACTTTGGGGGCACAAGAAGCAAACACTCCCCAGCGTGTCGGGGCAGAAGAAGAAGAATTCCCCCCCCCCCCCCCCCCCCGGGGGGGGGGGCATATAAAGAAAAGAAAAGCAAAGATATACCCGGTGCCCGGCGCACATGAAGAGAAAGGCACCTCCCTTTGGGGGCACAACAAGCCACAAAGATACACCCTGACTGAGGGGCACAAGAAGAGAAATACACCCCTGCGCCAGGTGCATATGAGACAAAACTATACCTCGATTTAGGGGCATTTGAAGCAAAGACTTCACCCCGCCTCAAGGGGGGGGCATAAGAAGCGAAAGATATACCCCACCCCGGGAGCACAAGAAGAAAACACACCCCACCTTGGGGGCGTAAGAAGCCAAGAGATATGCCCCGCCACGGGGCAGTAGAGGCAAAATGCATTCCCCCCGAGGGCACATGAAGCAACATACCCCTTGCCTCGGTAGCGTATGAGGCCAAGAGGCTACATCCCGGCTCGGGAGCATAAGAAACAAAAGATATACCCCACATCGGGGGCATATGAAGTCAGGAATCACACCCCCGTCTTAGGGGTATTTGAAGAAGAAGCATACCTCGCCTCGAGGACCTAGAAGCTATAAAGAGCACGTCCCGACTCAGGGGCATATGAAGAGAAGTCCACCCCGGCCTAGGGGTATTTGAAGAAGAAACATACCCCGCCAGGGGGCATAGAAGCCATAAAGAACACGCCCCGGCTTAGGGGTATTTGAAGAATATACATCCCGCCTCGGGAGCATAAGAAAGAGAAGAATACATCCCGTCTTAGGGATATTTAAAGAAGAAATATACCCCGCCAGGGGGCATAGAAGCCATAAAGAATATGCGCCGGCTCAGGGGCATTTGAAGAAGAAACATACCCCGCCTGGGGGACGTAGAAGCAAAGAGGCAGAGTACACCTCCACCCGGGGGCACCGAAGCAAAGAGGCATACATCCCGACTTGGGAGCACATGAAGAAAGAATATACCCCGACCTAGGGGCGTCAGAAGAAGAAACATACGCCCCGATCCAGGGACATGAGAAGCAAGAGAATACGCCCTGCGAAAAGGGTATGAGAAACATGAAGAATGTACCCCAGCCTAGGGGCACAGAAAGAGACACACTCCGCCCTTGGCGCATAAGAAGCAGAAGCCCATACCCCAGCCCGTGGGCATAAAAATACACTCCGCCCTTGGCGCATAAGAAGCAGAAGCACCTACCCCAGCCTAGGGGCACAAAAATACACTCCGCCCTTGGGGCATAAGAAGCAGAAGCATCTACCCCGACCTGGGGAACAGAAACAAAGAGACATACATCCCAATCTGGGAGCATAAGAAGAAAGATATACTCCGCCCAAGCGGCATTTGAAGAAACAACATACCTTGCTTCGGGGGCACAGAAGCCGTAAAGAGATACACCCCCGCCTCAGGGGGGGCGTAAGAAGCAAAAGATACACCCCGGCCTCAGGGGGGCATAAGAAGCAAAAGATACACCCCCGTCCCGGGGGCATTTGAAGAGAGCTACGCCCCGTACCAGGGGCATATGAAGAAGAAACATACCCCGTCTGGGGGCATAGAAGCCGTGAAGAGTATACCCCGGCTTGGGGGCATTTGAAGAGAGCTACGCCCCGTACCAGGGGCATATGAAGAAGAAACATACCCCGTCTGGGGGCATGGAAGCCGTGAAGAGTATACCCCGGCTTGGGGACATTTGAAGAGAGCTACACCCCGTACCAGGGGCATATGAAGAAGAAACATACCTCGCCTCGAGGGCCTAGAGGCTATAAAGAACACGCCCCGGCTCAGGGGCATATGAAGAGAAGTCCACCCTGGCTTAGGGGTATTTGAAGAAGAAACACACCCCACCTGGGGGCATAGAAGCCGTGAAGAGTATACCCCACCATGGTGGCATTTGAAGAGAGCTACACCCCGCCTCGGGGGCATTAAAAAAAAACACACCCTGGTCTGGGGACATAGAAGCCAAAAAAATACACCCCGCCTGGGGGCACAGAAGCGAAGAGGTAAAACACACCCCCTCAGGGGGGATGCATACCAAATGAAGCTACACCCCAACCTGGGGGCACATTAAGAGAAATACACTCCAGCGTGGAAGCATTAATGAGAAAAGAAGAGCAGAATAAAGAAAAAGACATGCACGAGGCAGACGTGATATTCGAGCCCGCCTCATTACACAAAAGAAAAGAAGTAAAGAAAGAATACACATGAGGCAGACGTGGTATTCGAGCCCGCCTCATCACATAAAAGAAAAGAAGAAAAGGAAGAAAAGACACATGAGGCAGACGTGGTCTTCGAGCCCGCCTCATCACGCAAAAGAAGAAGAGAAAAAAAAAGAGTTACTAGGCAGACGCGGTCTTTGCACTCGCCTCTCCATAAAAGAAGAAGAGAAGAAGAGAAAGAACAATCACGGGGCGAACACGGTCTCTGCACCCGCCTCTCCATAAAAGAAGAAGAGAAGAAGAGAAAGAACAATCACAGGGCGAACATGGTCCTTGCACCTGCCTCTCCATAAAAGAAGAAGAGAAGAAGAGAAAGAACAATCATGGGGCGAACATGGTCTCTGCACCTGCCTCTCTACAAAAGAAGAAGAGAAGAAAAAAAAGAGAGTCACGAGGCAGACGCGGTCTTTGCACCTGCATGTCCATAAAAGAAGAAGAGAAAGAACAGCCATCGGGGCGTTAAACCGAAAAATATTCAGCCATCGGGGCTTCAAGTCGATAGATATTCCACCGACGGGGCGTTAAACCAAAAAATTATTCAGCCATCGGGGCTTCAAGCCGACAGATACTCAGCCATCGGGGCTTCAATCCGACAAATATTCAGCCATCGGGGCTTCAAATCGATAGATATTCAGCCATCGGGGCTTCAATCCGACAGATATTCAGCCATCAGGGCTTCAAGCCGATAGATATTCAGCCATCGGGGCTTCAAGCCGATAGATATTCAGCCATCGGGGCTTCAATCCGATAAATATTCAGCCATCGGGGCTTCAAGCCGACAGATATTCTGCCGACGGGGCGTTAAACCGACTAAACCTTCCGCCGACGGGGTATTAAACCGACTAAACCTTCCGCCGACGGGGCGTTAAACCGACTAAACCTCCCGTCGACGGCGGGGCGTTAAACCGACTAAACCTTCCACCGACGGGGCGTTAAACCGACTAGACCTTCCGCCGACGGGGCGCTAAACTGACCAACTTTCAGCCATCGGGGCTTCAAGCCGACAACTACCCTTCATCGGCCTTCGGGTCGACAGCTACCTCATCATCGGCCTTCGGGTCAACAGCTATATAATCATCGGCTCCTAGCCGACAGCTATCTCATCACCGGCTCCTAGCCGACAGCTACCTCATCATCGACCTTCGGGTCGACAGCTATATAATCATCGGCTCCTAGCCGACAGCTACCTCATCATCGGCTCCTAGTCGACAGCTACTGTAACGACCCGAGAATCCGATTACCGGGAAGGCCCGATAACCCGAGACTCGCACCGCCACCCACGAGTCCGAAGACTCGGAAGGGTTAAAAGGATGGTGTGGAAACTACATAGTTATCACAAGTAATTGCAGAAATTAAACAGTTATAATATTAAGCAGGAAATAAGATAACAATTTACATGGTCCACAAAATAAAACCACAACAATAGTCCACGACTAGTACAGTGACAAGAAAGAAAAGTACAGCTACACGGGGCATACCCCGGCTCTGACCTCTGGCACTACCTCTGGGCACCCGCACCACGCTGCACTCCGGACGCGCTCCCCGAAAGTGGCGCCTCACCTGAAACACGGTGAAAACACGCAGAGAATGAGTCTCGGAACAAGACTCAGTAGGGATCACTCGAACCCTACCTCGTAAAACGAGAAACCACTACTCTAGCGGTAGGAGAGTACCTCGGAAAGGAAAGCCCTGTACTCTACAAAACTAGACCCAACGACACGCAGACCGAAACTCAACGGTTGAACTGCCAAAACCCGAAGGTCTGAAACACACGACTGACAGTCTGACACTCCGTACTCGACAGGAGTACCACCCACTAGAAGCACAGCCGGTAGCGTCCCCTGACGTCTGACACCGCGCCGCAGGTGAACCGCCTGACGTGGTAGGTCCTACTCGAGGCACAAACACTGAAAAGTAACTCACAACAAGTGACTAGCTGGGGTCACGCCCATCGACGTGGGTCCAACCGCCCCCAACCACGTGTGCACACACAGACCACGCGTCCTAGGTCTGGCCCTCTGACCGGTTTTCCCCCGCAGCCGGACTCTGGCTACGACGAGGGGCCTATGGAAACCGGTCCACAAACCGTCTCGAAAGGTGGGTGCCCGTACACCACTCCCAGGTGAGACCAGCACCGCGTACTGGTGGGCTACGACTAGTGGAGGGTCATTGAAGGAGTAGACTCTCGAGTCAACGGAAAACAACGCCCAAGCCCGACAACGTGTGGGAATCACCCCACGCACTAGTCCCGTCACACGGAGACCACGGTCGGAGAAAAGCAAGGTTGCCACCCTCATGGGGCAACCCAGGAAGTGGCGGTCCGACCCTGGACCGTCACAGCCAAATGGCGGTCCACTCTAGGGCCGTCACTTGAAAATGGCGGTCTAAGGCAGACCGTCACACGGCTAGAGGGGTAGGGGAAGTGACGCGCCTGCTCCAGTGCGTCACTTGAAAGTAACGCGCCTGAGACAGGCCGTCACACGGCGCCCCACACCCTCCAAAACCACAGGGAAAGTAACGCGCCTACCCCGGCGCGTCGCTTGCAAGCAACGCGTCGGGCTCAGTGCGTTACTCACATGTAACGCGCCTAGACCAGCGCGTCACATGGCCCTTACACTCGGGGTGGGAAGGGAAGTGACGCGCCTGCCCCAGCGCGTCACTAGTAAGTAACGCGCTGGGCCCAGTGCGTCGCTTGGCCCATCCACCTGGGGTAACAACAGGAAGTAACGCACCTGCCCCAGTGCGTTACACGCATGTAACGCGCCTAGCTCGGTGCGTTACATGGCCTGACCCCCAACGGTCAAAAACCAACGGTCGAAAGCTAGTGACGGCCCTACCCTGGCGCGTCATTCTCCAAACGGCGGTCAGTCGTAGGGCCGTCGCTGCCCTCTGAACACCCAAGAGAAGTAACGCTCCTGCCTAGGGGCGTCACATGCAAGTGGCGGTCACTGGAAGGACCGTCGCTTGCCTCCGAGCACGCTACGGCGGGAAAACCCCAAAAACGCCAACCACGCCCCCGTACCTCCACCGGAGAGGGGGAAAACAAGGGGGAAGACCCCTGGGGACCCCTAGCATGCACCTAAGCCACCAAAACACAAATTCGTGGGCTAAAACCATAGATCGGGCGGCTCACCCCAAAACATGGAAAAACCCCAAAAATGCCCAAACATGCCTCTCTCGGCCTCCCCGCGGCCTACAAACCACGGAAAAGAACGGCGAAGAGCTAGGGAACGTCACCCTACCTCAATGGAGCAAATGCTCCGCCGGATCGTCCACGAATCGCGAAGAACGCTTGCAAACCCTCGTTCTTCCTTAAGCTTCCCACGCTCGCCGCACGTCCCCACGACCGCCTCGCCGCCGCCCACGTCACCGCGCCGTCGCCCCGCCGCCGTCTGCAGCCGGAGGGGAGCTCGCCGTGGCCAACCGGGAGGAAGAGAGGGAGAGGGAGGGAGACACGGTGGAGGAGGAAGGAGGAAGAAGAAGAGAGGAAGAAGAAGATGGTGGGGGAGAGAAAAAAAGGAAAAAGGGTTTTATAGAAAAACCCAGAAAATTTAAAAAATTCCAAAAAATAGGAAATTACACCCCCACGATCCTCGGAACGTACCGATCGCAACGGTACCACTCGTGCCAGTGTGAACAGCCCGGTTCACCCGTTGCGAGCGTCCGAAGAGAAAAGCCGAAACCCGCGCCGGAAATCGGAAATCACGCACGGAAAAGTCGCGGAACGCCTCCGGGCCTCCGAAACGACTCCGGATCGCGCCGATCCGAACACGAAAGATGTCCGAAACGAAATTTCGGACATGACAGAGCCGAACGCTCCGAAAACCAGAGCTGGGACCCACAAAGAAGGATCCGAAAGGTCCGGGATATTACAGCCCTCCCCCCTTAAGGAATTTCGTCCTCAAAATTGAGAACAACCAAAGGGAAAAGAAGAGGAAGACTCACTTAAACAGATACGGGAACTGCTGACGCATCTCGTCCTCACGTTCCCACGAAGCCTCACCACCAGAGTGTCGTTGCCACACGACCTTCACTAAGGGAATGACCTTGTTCCGCAGGCGCTGCTCTCGCCTATCCTCCACGCGGATCGGAAACTCTGGGAGAGAAAGATCTGGAGTCACCTCAGGCCAAACGGAAAACTCGAGCACATGAGAGTCATCGGGCATATACTTCCGCAACATCGAGACGTGGAACACGTCATGCACCGACGCCAACTCAGGAGGCAACTGCAACCGGTAAGCAACCTCACCGATGCGCTCCACAATCGCGAAAGAACCAATATAGCGGGGACTCAGCTTCCCACGCCGTCCAAAACGCATCACCCCCTTCATCGGAGAAACTCTCAAGAACACATGATCACCCACGGCGAACTCGAGGGGCTGCCTCCTACGGTCAGCATAGCTCTTCTGCCGACTCTGGGCCGCCAACATGTTCTGACGAACCAGGTGCACAACATCCACACATTGCTGCACCAATTCCGGTCCCGTCAAAACACGCTCACCCACCTCAAACCAATCAAGTGGAGTCCGAAAAGGACGCCCGTACAATGCCTCATAAGGAGCCATGCCGATGCTCGAATGACAGCTGTTGTTATAGGCAAACTCCACCAACGGTAGGTGATAAATCCAACTCCCCTGCCACTCCAGGCAGCAGGATCTCAGCATGTCCTCCAAAGTCTGAATGGTCCTCTCAGACTGACCATCTGACTGAGGATGATATGCCGAGCTAAATGCCAACTCCGTGCCAAGAGCTCGCTGGAAACTCCTCCAGAATCCAGAAGTGAAGCGCGGATCCCGATCCGACACAATCGAAATGGGAATCCCATGCAACGGAACGATCCGCTCCACATAAAGACGAGCCAACTTAGGCACGCTCCAGCTGACCTTGACCGATAGCAACCGAGTCACCTTCGTCAGCCGATCCACCAGCAGCCAAATACTGTCCTGCCCACTCGGGGTTCTTGGCAACCCCACCACAAAATCCGTGGTCACATGGTCCCACTTCCAAGCAGGAACATCCAAGGGCTGGAGAGTACCGCCTGGTCGCTGATGCTCCGCCTTCACCTACTGACAGATCAGGCACCTGGCCACAAATTCTGCGACATCTCTCTTCATGCCAGGCCACCAGAACTGCCTCCGCAAGTTCCGATACATCTTTGTCGCACCCGGGTGTACAGTGTACCTGCTCCCATGAGCCTCGCGTAACATCGTACGATGAACCTGCTCCTCAGCTGGGACGTACAACCTGCCCCGAAACCTCGCAGCACCGTCCTCGCCGAGCTCTACGTCAGCCATAGCCAAAATTCAGGGCAACTCAGGGTCCGCGTGTTGAGCCTCTGTCACCTGACGACGGATAGCAGGAGTGACAGTCAGACTCGCAAGCACAGCCAACCCTGGCTCCTAGGGAATCTTGAGCCTGAAAGATACCTCGGGCACTTGTTCCCAGAGCCTCCACCTCCTCAACATCAAGGCACTGACCGCAACCTTCCGACTCAAGGCATCGGCGACGACATTCATCCTGCCCAGCTGATAAGACAGGGTGAAGTCATAGTCCTTCATAAACTCCATCCAACGCCTTTGCCTGAGGTTCAGGTCCTTCTGCGAGAACACGTACCTCAAGCTCTGATGGTCAGTGAACACCTCGAACTTCTCACCGTACAGATAATGCCTCCAGATCTTCAGCGCGAAGATTACAGCCGCCAACTCAAGGTCATGGGTAGGGTAGTTCTCCTCGTGAGGCTTTAGCTGCCGAGATACATAAGCCACCACTCTACCATGCTGCATCAGAACAGCACCCAATCCAACGCCGGAAGCATCTGTACACACCACGAAACCTCCCGATCCAGAAGGTAAAACCAACACCGGAGCCGAGGTGAGCAATCTCTTCAGCTCCCTGAAGCTCTGCTCACACTCCTCGGACCAAACGAAAGGTATATCCTTCCGCGTGAGCCTAGTCATCGGGGTCGCAATGCGGGAAAAATCCTGGATAAACCAACGATAATAACCCGCAAGCCCCAAGAAACTCCGGATCTCCGTCACCGACCTCGGCCTCGGCCATTGCATCACAGCCTCGACCTTGGCGGGATCTACGGAAATACCATCACCAGAAATCACGTGCCCCAGAAAGTGCACCTCGCTGAGCCAAAACTCGCACTTGCTGAGCTTCGCATACAACTGGTGATCTCGCAACGTCTGCAGTACCACACTCAAATGGTACGTGTGCTCCTCAGCAGACCGCGAATAAACAAGGATGTCATCGCGAAGAACGCTTGCAAACCCTCGTTCTTCCTTAAGCTTCCCACGCTCGCCGCACGCCCCCACGACCGCCTCGCCGCCGCCCACGTCACCGCGCCGTCGCCCCGCCGCCGTCTGCAGCCGGAGGGGAGCTCGCCGTGGCCAACCGAGAGGAAGAGAGGGAGAGGGAGGGAGACACGGTGGAGGAGGAAGGAGGAAGAAGAAGAGAGGAAGAAGAAGATGGTGGGGGAGAGAAAAAAAGAAAAAGGGTTTTATAGAAAAACCCAGAAAATCTGGAAAATTCCAAAAAATAGGAAATTACACCCCCACGATCCTCGGAACGTACCGATCGCAACGGTACCACTCGTGCCCGTGTGAACAGCCCGGTTCACCCGCAGCGAGCGTCCGAAGAGAAAAGCCGAAACCCGCGCCGGAAATCGGAAATCACGCACGGAAAAGCCGCGGAACGCCTCCGGACCTCCGAAACGACTCCGGATCGCGCCGATCCGAACACGAAAGATGTCCGAAACGAAATTTCGGACACGACAGAGCCGAACGCTCTGAAAACCAGATCCGGGACCCACAAAGAAGGATCCGAAAGGTCCGGGATATTACAGCTACCTCATCATCGGCTCCTAGCCGACAGCTATCTCATCATCGGCTCCTAGCCGACAACTACCTCATCATCGGCTCCTAACCGACAGCTATCTCATCATCGGCTCCTAGCCGACAGCTACCTCATCATCGGCTCCTAGCCGACAGCTATCTCATCACCGGCTCCTAGCCGACAGCTACCTCATCATCGGCCTCCGGGTCGACAGCTACCTCATCATCGGCTCCTAGCCGACAGCTATCTCATCATCGGCTCCTTGCCGACAGCTATCTCATCATTGACACCCTAGCCGACAGCTTCCCAGTTAAAAAATAGACCTCTCGCTTTGGTTCGGATCCTTCCCCGGCCAGAGAACAAAAGAATAAACCTTCCATTTTGGTCAAGATCCTTCCCAGGCCAGAGAACAAAAGAGACCCTTCTCTTCGACTCTCACGTCCCGCTACCCAATGCCCCTCTGCAGGACCATTTCGACTGGGGCCCACTGTCAGGATTAATCCATCCGTCCCACTGCGCTTCCCGATTCTGGCTCCCGCAGCCCGCTCCCCAACATCTTTTAGCCCTTATGGCTCACTCCCGTGATGTCCCTCGGGTTCTATAGCCCGCTTCCCTAATATCCTTTCAGCCCTTTTGCGGTCTGCCTCCCTAATACCTTTACTACCACTACACATATACGTAACAACAATATTTTCCTATGCAAAAAAAAAAACAACAACAACAAAAAAAAAAAACAACAACAACAACAACAACAACAAAACAACAAAACAAACACACAAAAAAAAATAAAAAAAAAGAATGCATGATTGCCCTGCTTGCATGGTTGCTTAATATAGAATAATACACCTCCTTGGAATTTTCTAGGACCGTGTTTCCTTGCTAAATAATATCGCCCCGATTCCGGATGCACGGGCGTCATGGCACGTGCTCGAAGGGAACCCAATTATGGCGGGTGCACACGTCAAGGGGAAGAGTCATGGCTGAATCGCTAAGCCCAACTCACAAAATAAACCTGAGGCAACGCTCCCACACTTAGCACTTAATGTGTTCAATAGCCTTCGACTATAGGGATTGCCCGAATTTCTTCTTAGCACTCTACGGAGACTTGAATTCCTGCACTCGCGTGAAAGGTAATCGTAAGGAAAAAGCTGCCTACCCCCACTGTAAAATAAAAAAAATAAAAAAGAGAGAAAAAATGATGCAAAAAAAGAGAGAGAAACGTGAATCCGAGTAGCCGGGAATCCCCATTGAGACACATGAGGAGACTCGCGCGAAATGGTGAAGCGAATTACAATAAGGATGAAACCTATTAGCCGGGAATCCCCATTGAGACATATGAGGAAACTCGCGTCAAACGGTGGAATCCGCAATAGAATCATAATAATGATGAATCTTAGTAGCCGGGAATCCCCATTGAGACACATGAGGAGACTCGCGCCGAACGGTGAAATCCGCTACCAAAATAAACAAGTGGGGGCTATGTGAAGCTACCGAAAGTCGAAAGCTTAGAACTAATGTATAGGCGCTAGAGTGATCCTCGAGTGTCACCAGGAAAACCTGCATATCCCTGTGGTTAGGGCTCTTTGTTCACACATTTGTACCGCCACGCCACAGAGAATTGCCTCGGGTGAAATGCGTGAATTAAGGCTATGCATGCAAGACGTGCGATATCCTCTTGACGGGTGCACCACCCCTCAATTGTGCCTCATGACCCGCACCATGTCTGCAAATTATGGGCGATGTCCCTATCCCATCCCCTATAGAGGGGGCTATCACATACGTATATTTACGTTATGCCTGCTAATGAATGCATGCATGCATGCTTGAATAAAAAAAACAAATAAAAAAATAATAATAATGTGTGTATACAGGAAAATCAATTTCGGCTATCGCAGCCTACTTTCCTAGCTCCGGCTCGTAGAGCCCAATCTTGGCCCTCATGGCCTACCTCTTGCCCTTGCGGCTCGTTAATCTCCCAACTCCGGCTTCTGTCGTCCGCTTCCCTGATTTGGGCTTTCACATCTTACGCCTAAATTTCGGCTCTTGCAGCCCGCTTCCCAACAACTTTGGCTTTTGTAGCCTGCTTACCTCGGCCCCCATGGCCCGCTTTCCCAATTCTGGCCTTCACGGCCTGCTTCCCAGAATTCGGCCTTCACGACCCGCTGCCCATAATTTCGACCTTCACGACCCGCTTCCCAACTTTAGCTCTTGCTGCCTGCTTCCCGGAATTCGACTCTCATAGCCCTCTTCCTAGAATTCGGCCTTCACGGCCCACTTCCCATAATTTCGGCTCTTGCAGCCCGCTTCCCAATATCCTTGACTTTCATAAACTGCTCCCCCAATTCGGCCTCTGCAGCCCGCTTCCCGACTTTGGCTCTTCTGGCCTGCTTCCCTTCGGCTCTCGCAGCCCACTTTCCCAATTTTGGCTCTGGCAGCCTGCTCCCCAAATTTTAACTTTCGCAGCCCGCTTTCCTGATTTGGGGACACTAAATAATTTCTCACCCCATGTTTACGTGCATGGGAATATAGAAGAGGAGAAAAGAGAAGAGAAGGTGAAAATAAGAAAAGAAGAAAAGGAAACACTCTTGAAGTGCTCCAACGACGCGGCACGCCCTCCTGCCGCTCCAACGGCACACTCCCGGCGCCCCAGCGGCACACCGGTGACATGCCGCATACGACACGCTCCCACGCGCCCCCGGCGGCACACTTTCGGAGTGCCTTACGCGGCACACCCTCCTGTGCTCTCCCCCAGCCCGCCTTTCAAGTGTCCCGGCGGCACGCTCTGGCGGGATGTACTCTCTTTATGTGTAAAAGAGGAAAAACGGTAAAAGAGGAAGAGAATAAAAAAAAGAGGAAAAAAAAGAAAAAAAAGGGGAAGAGAAGGGGGGGAATTTCGACAAAAGAGAGAGAGAGAGAGAAAAGAAGATAAGAAAGGAGAAGAAGAGAAAAACGAGAGAGAGAAAGAAACAGAAATAAGAGAAAGTAATAATAATAATGATATACATATATATATGTGTGTGTATACATATGTCACTCGTCCGCATGCCCCTACGTATCGACGGGCAGCCGCACGGGCAAAGACGGCTCCACCCCTGCGTTGGCGTTAGTTCCTTGCCAACAAATAAGTCCTTTTCCGGCGCAAGGCTTCGTGCCCTAGCCACCCGCTCTTACACAATATTGCCATCACGGACCTTACGTCCGAAGAGGCAAAAAAAAAAAAACCCGTTGCGTTGGCATTATCTTCTTGCCAACGAATGAACCTTGTCTTTCGGCGTAAGGCTTCGTGCCCTAGCCACCTTCTCTCATGCAAATCGCCATTGTGGGCCTTACGCCCGAATCGGCAGAATCTCTATCCTTGCGCTGGCATTAGCCCCTTGCCAACGAATAAGTCCCGTTCCGGCGCAAGGCTTCGTGCCCTAGCCGCCCACTCCATACGATATTGCCATTACGAACCTTACGTCCGAATCGGCGGAAAATCCCCTGTTGCGTTGGCATTGTCTCCTTGCCAACGAATGAACCCTGTCTTTCGGCGCAAGACTTTGGGCCCTAGCCAACAATCACATGTTATCCACTCGTCAAAAAAAAAAAAGAGAGAAAAGGGCTTAAAATAGAGGTGCCCCGCCGGACTTGCCCCTACACTGGAACAAGGGTAAAAATGGTAAAAACCCGGCTATGGCGAAAACCCGAAAGGGCGCTACAGGCAAAATTGGGAACCCCGCCACGCAAAAACCCGAAAGGGCGCGTGGGCAAAAGCAAGAGGGGGCTGGTGCCGGTGAAAACCCGAAAGGGCGCTTGCACCAGTAATGTGGTTAAAAAAAAGAAGGAGAAAAAGAGACAAACAAACCATGTCAACGCCCGACACCATGTTGGCACTGATGAAGAGAAAAAGAGACAAACAAACCAGGTCAGCTCCCGGCACCCTGCCGGCGCTGACGAAGAGACCAAGAGACCAACATATCATGTCAGCTCTCGGCACCCTGTCGGCGCTGACGAAGAGACCAAGAGACAACAAACCAGGTCGACTCCCGGCACCCTGTCGGCGCTGACGAAGAGACAAAGAGACCAACAAGCCAGGCCAGCTCCCGGCACACTATCGGCGCTGACGAAGAGACCAAGAGATAACAAGCCAGGTCAGCTCCCGGCACCATGTCGGCACTGACGACGAGACAAAAAGACCAACAAAGCATGTCAGTTCCCGACACCCCGTCGGCACTGACGAAGAGACAAAGAGACCAACAGCGCATGTCAGCTCCCGACGTCCCGTCGACGCTGACGAAGAGACAAAGAGACCAACAAACCAGGTCAGCTCCCGACACCCCATCGGCACTGACGAAGAAAAGAGGAGACAAACAAGTCATGTCGGCTCCCGACACCTCGGCGGCACCGACGAAGAAAAAAAGAGACCAGTACACCCGCGGGCACCACCCGGCTCATCCTTCGCCTGCGCTACCCGTGGGTGGGGGGCATTTGTGGACACCAAAAATTACTAACCCAGATATCCTGCTCTGCCCAGCATCGACAACGGCACCGAGTGAAGAAGCCCCGGAGGGACTGGTCATCCGGACTCCCCAAATATGCACATTACCGTGAAGCCGTCTCCGGAGTCACGACAGTGAAGAGAAATCAACCACCAAGAGCCCCCACAATCCATGGGCCTCGAAGAAAATTAAATGGGCCACAACTCGTGCTCACAACGGGCTCAGAACTGCCCATTTTAGCCCTTCAGCGGCACAGCCCTTGGCCCTCCGGCGGTACACCCTTGGGCTCTTCAGCGGCACAACCTTTTGGCCCCGCAGCGGTACACCCCTGGGCCTTCAGCTGCACGGCCTTGTGCCCTTTCAACGGCACACCCTGCAAGCCTTCAACGGCACACTATTTCAGCCCTTCAACGGCACACTATTTCGGGCCTTCAACGGCACACTATTTCGGGCCTTCAACGGCACACTATTTCAGGCCTTCAACGGCACACTATTTCAGGCCTTCAACGGCACGCTCTCCTGGCCGCTCAGCGGCACGCCCATTTGGGGCTTCAGCGGCACGCCCCTTTGGGGCTTCAGCGGCACGCCTTTTTGGCCCTCCTACGGTACACTTATTGAGCCCGCCAGCGGCACATCGTGAAGGCGTTTCAACGCCCGAACGACGTGACGCCCATGCCCTACGTATCCTTGGCGCGTAGTGAGCTGTCCGAGGTGTCAACCAGAGGTTGGGCCACGCAAGCTACTCCCCTGACATCCAGGACGGGGGAAGTCAAACCCCATCATGACTAGCCGCTTCCCGCCTCCGACTGCCATGCTCGAGGGCTCCCGCTGCTGGGAGTATAAAACCACTCCCATTCCGGCGAAGAGGGGATATACACAGACGGACGGACAGATACAGAGAGGAGAGACGAGGAGAAGAGACGAACAGAAAGCCACCTACGAGAAGAAGGAGAAGAGAGATGAGAAGGGTGAGGGCTCCGGCGTGGAGTCTCCCGACAACCACCAGGCAAAGAGAAGAGAGTAAGAGAGAGAGAGGGCTTGATGTAGTAGGGGAAGGTGGGGGAAAGAGCAGTGGATGATCGTCCCTGCTTCGATCCCCAACACCTCCTCCTCTTTTGTTCTTTGTTTCCCCCCCTCTCCGTTCTTTTGTTCTTTGGTTTTCTTTCTCGCCTATAGCCTTAGCTCGGGCATGCTTTCTAATGTATACGGGCGGCTACGGCCCTTTGTTTCCCATGAATGAAGATCTCCCCCCTCAGTGGGTTTTCTCTTTGTCTCGTTGTTTTGGGCCACAGTGCGTTTGATCGTCTTTCCCTTCGCTTTCCGGTGTTTGCGTTCATCCCTCATGCCGACGGTTTCCTCCGGATGTGGCACCATCTTGAATGGTTTGAGGTCACGAACCTCCTCCTGTAAAGCCCAGTGCCTTCACCTGTGTTTGCCCCTTTGAACCTTTTTCCCTCTTGCCGGGAGTCCCTGTGGGTTTGATCGGCCTAACACCCCGCCCCGTTAGCAGACCAACCCTTTCGGAGCCCTGTCCGGTGCACCTGCACTTTCCCCCGGCGGCACACCCTTCCGGCGTCTTGGCCGACACACCCATAATGTCCCTCAGCGGTACACTCCCCCCCTTGGTGCCCCAGCCGCACACCTGACCTCTCCCTAGCCCGGTACACCCCTCAAGCACCCTGTGCTTGTCCTTGGCCGGTACGCCTTGACTAACCCCCAGCCCACCCTGTCCAGTCTTAGAGGTCTTCGGCTCATTATTTTCCCCGTGTTTTCCGAGGTTTTATCAAGGTGTTGCCACCCTCGGGCACCCACCTCCAGTTGTCGGGTTCCGCCACTCCATGTGGGCGCGTTCCCTTATCTCCCTTACGCTCGGGTCAAGAGGAGATGCTGCCGAATTTTTGTTAGAAAATAACAACACATAAAAAAAAGGCAAAAGGATGCAACAAACGAATGGGATAAGAAATACATATCAAAAGACAACAAAACCATCAAACGAATAGAACAACAGATTGCAAGAAGAAGGAGGAAAGATTTGTATAAAACTATGCAAAACTCAAAGAGAAGAAGAAAAGAAAAGCCTTAAAAACAAGTAATAGAGGAGTGGACCTTCATCGGCACGTCTGTTCTAGCCTTCGCCGATACACCCTATCAGCCCTCCAGCGGCACACCCTATCAGCCCTCCAGCGGCACACCCTATCAGCCCTTCAACGGCACACCTTCTTGGCTCCTCACCGGCACACTCCTCCACCGTCTCATTCTTCCCCTCGCCGGTACACCCTATCAGCCCTCCAGTGGCACACCCTATCAACCCTTCAACGACACACCTTCTCGGCCCTTCAGTGGCACACTCTTCTCACTCTCCGAAGTGGAACCCAATGTACAGACTTTAAGGAACAATGTATAGACTTTGAGCTGGCCAATGTACAAACTTTGGGCTGGCCAATGTACAGACTTTGAACTGCAGCCAAGGGACAATGTATAGACCTTGAGCTGAACCATGTATAGACTTTGAGTTGGCCAATGTACAGACTTTGGGATGGCCAATGTACAGACTTTGAACTACAGCCAAGGGACAATGTATAGACTTTGAGCTGAACAATGTATAGACTTTGAGTTGGCCAACGTACAGACTTTGGGGGACTTTGAACTGTAGCCAAGGGACAATGTATAGACTTTGAGCTGAACAATGTATAGACTTTGAGTTGGCCAACGTACAGACTTTGGGCTAGGCAATGTATAGACTTTGAACTGTAGCCAAGGAACAATGTATAGACTTTGAGCTGAAGGATGTATATACTTTGTGTGCTGGTTGCCAATGTATAGACTTCGAGCCACAGCCAACAGACAACGTATAGACTTTGAGCTGAAGGATGTATAGACTTTGCGAGCTGGCTGACGTATAGACTTTGAGCTGCAGCCACTGAACAATGTGCAGACTTTGAGCTGGCCAACATACAGACTTTGAGCTGGCCAATGTATAGACTTTGAGCTGTAGCCAATAGCCAATGTACAGACTTTGGGCTGGCCAATGTACAGACTTTGAACTGTAATGTATAGACTTTGAACTGTAGCCAATGGCCAATGTATAGACTTTGAACTGCAGCCAATGAATAATGTACAGACTTTGGCCTGGCCAATGTATAGACTTTGAGCTGCAGCCAATGAACAACGTACAGACTTTGAGCTGAGGGATGTATAGACTTTGTGTGCTGGTTGCCAATGTATAGACTTCGAGCCACAGCCAATAGACAACGTATAGACTTTGAGCTGAAGGATGTATAGACTTTGCGCGCTGGTCGCCAATGTATAGACTTTGAACTGCAGCCAATGGCCAACGTATAGACTTTGGGCTGATGAATGTACGGACTTTATGTCGCAGCGACCGGCCAATGTGCGGACTTCAGCCCTTCAGCGGCACGCCAGCCTGCCCCTTCATCGGCACACTCTCCCAGCCCCTCTCCGGCACGCTCTCCCTGCCTTCGCCGGTACACCCCTTTTTGCCCCCAACGGCCCACTTTTCCTTCCAAAATAAATATACATAAACATATATAAATATGTCATGATAATGATAATGATAATAAATTAATAAAAATTATGATAAATAAATAAACCTGAATATATATATATGAGAAATAAACAAAAAAAATGTGAAATAATAATAATAATAGTAAAAAAAGGAAAGGGAAAATATAATAGTAATAATAATAAACAAAATAGAGAAATCATCCAGAATAAATACGTAAAAGGGAAATAAGCAATAAAATATATATGCACATAATTTAAAGCCCAGATAAAGAAAATGGTAAAATCTATATTGCAGCTCCGTCTCTCCCGTGACCCGATGCTGAAGGAACAACAATGCCGCCCTTCCAGGTTGGGCCTGAGTCTTGAGAGTTATCCCGACATGGCCAGGCCCCGACCTAGTCTTGGGCCGACATTCCAATCAGACCGGACTCGTTCCTCAGGCCGGATCCCCTCCGAGCCACTACTAAAATTGCCACACGTTCGGCAAACATTTGAACGGGTTCACCTCGATTTTCGCCGTATTTCTATCACGGACCTGTGTCTGAACATGAAAAGACCCGTGAGCAACCAACATGGCCGACGGCTCCTACCCCGACGTGGTCATGACCCAGCATTGCTCTGGGTCGATAGCTCGTCAAATTGGATTCACCCTATCGGGATTCGTTCCCGCCCTTTCATTGAAATTGCCGTAAACTCGGCATACACTTGTACGGGGTTGTTCCTATCCACGTCGCACCTTCAATATGGACCCTTGTCCGAATATCAAGTGGTCCACAAGCGACCGACAAAAATCTGAATCGAACGAGATGGCTCCTGTCATCCCTGGACCCTATATACGGGAATATCAATAAGGCCTTTGTGGGCTGTGCTTGGACCTCGGGCCTGTCCCGATTATGGTCATTGTCTGACCCACACCCTCGGCCTATAGCTCGCGTCCTTCGAACATGTTTTGGTTTTAGAATCTCGTCCCGGGACTCTTCCCCGTTGCCCTCCGGCACCGGGAACATTAATGATGCCCACGCAAGCCCCGTTTGGACCGAGGGAGGCACCCCCGGTATGGTCCCGACTCGATCTCGCACCAGGCCAATAAATTCGTTAGTTTCCTGCTACACTAATCGAGATTTAACCGAATGTTTTCAGTGTCTCGGAATAATGTATTTACCGTATCACAGCATACATATGTTCCAGGTCCTCCTGCAACGATTATGATACTCTCAAGCCGGACACCCGTCTGAATATTAAACGGTCTCCCGAATGACCGACACGTTTCGAACGTCCGCTTCCCTAGACACAGGGCTTTTCAGCCGATTCAAGGGATATTCCCTCGTTGCCCCTTGGTACCGGAAATATTAATGACGCTCATGCAAGTCTTGTTTCGACCGCGGGGGGCCCACCGCAGTATGGTCACAGCTTGCTCTTGCACCGGGCCAACAGATTTACTGGTTTTTGACCGCTCCAACCGAGGCTCAGCTGAATATTTTCCGCTCTTCCAAACAATAAATTTGCCGTACCTCGGCATACATGCGTTCCGGTTTTCCCGCGACAACCGCAATTTTCTCGAGGTGGACATTCGTCCGAACATTAAATGGTCAGTACACGACCGACATGATCGCGAATGTTTTCTTCTTACCCTCATACGGGGGTTTCGATGCTTCCTAATAGACCTTTCGTGCAATTAATTTCTTGGCCATGAGGCCCTGGATCTCGGTGATTAATCAAGGGTGTTCCCTCGTATGGGGGATGTAAATGACGCCGTGACCTTTATGGCGCGGCGGGTTTTTGTCCCGACACGAACCACACAATCGTCTCACCGAGTCAGATCGAGCGCACCATGGGCTCTTCGGAGCCCGAACAAATTGTCACTTAGGTGACTGGCACGCCCACGCACTTAATAGACGAACCACATGAACAAGCGAATTTTAGTGCGTCCACACCAGTGGATAGGCCCGGTTGTATTGGTGTTTGAAGGGCGGTTGGCGCCGGAGATTTGGAGGGGAATTGGAAGGAGGGAGGCTGTTGATTTGCCTGCCCAAAAAGTGAGGGGGAGGGAATGGCCTGTACAGACTCTTGGACAGGAGTAGCAGCCGGATTCGGCTTCGTGGGAGAGGGGGAAACCGATTTCCCTTTCAGAATGGCCTGGAAGGCCTGGAGTTGCTCAGGGTTGAGCTGGGTGTTGGCAAGGACACCTAACAGAGAGGAGATGTCCCGAGGGGAAGATGTATCCCCGGTAACATTCGGCACCTCATGTGAGGGCTCGTGGGATGGACCGGCATCCATGGCGTAGACATGGGGCTCACCTTGGTAGCCCTGGTCCGGGCTGTATTATATGTAAGAGCCATGACCTGAGTAATACATTTGGGGCTCATAGCCGAAGGCGTCAGCCTCGAAAGCATCGTAATTATACTCGGCCATCCTTAACACGTTTCCAGAACGTAATAACATACACCAGCATACAAGTAGCAGAGATTAACACACAAGTGGATGCTTTACGTCCCTTTTTTGTTTTGGTTTGTTTTCTTTTTTTCTCTTTTTTTTCTCTTTTCACAAACGAGGAGTTCACGCAAAAGACAGGACCCTAGTTAGAATTTTGGCCATCGCCGTGTCAGCTAAGGTCACTCGCCTCACCACGAAGGGGTAACTAAACTCCGGGGAACTTTAGTGGTACAACCTGCCCAGTGAACGAAAAGGGAATCCTTCGCTGTTGGGGACTTACGGAGGTCCCGATGAAGGAGATCCTAGTCCGTCGAGAGGAATTCCCGAACGGAGAGTCCTTCTTTCACCGAGAAAGGGTGATCCTTAGAAAAGGAAAAGGAACGGGGGAAAATACATGTAATGCAGTGCAGTATAACTGAGATATGTGAAACACAAACAAAGCAAGGAGAACAGGGATTATGCAGGACAAAATAGAACTAAACAACTTTAACGAGGACAGAACTTCGGACAGGATAGAACTAAACAGATTCAGGATCAGAACTTATTGTAGGACATGACAGAACTAAACAATCTCACAAGACCAGAACTTATGCAGAATGGGACAAAACTTAAACAATTTTTACAAGAACAGAGTTTATGTGGGATAGATTATAACTAGACAAATTATCACAGGATAGAACGTATGCAGGACAGAATAGACATAAATAATTTCGACAAGATAGAACTTATGCATGACAGAGTATAACTAAACAATTTTCACAAGATCGAAACCTATGCAGGAAATGGAACTAAACAAATTTTCACAAGAATAGAATTTAAGTAGGGTGGAATAGAACTAAACGAATTTTCACAAGGTAAAGGAAAATAGGAAATGTACCTGATAGAGCACCATTGAGGTTTTTTTTTCTCTTTCTTTTCTACCTTCTCCCCTTTTTTTTCTTTTCTCAATTTGGGGATGCCAGATGGGAAGTGCCTTTGGGAGAACACGTCAACTTGTCAGGACATGTCCACACAACGGCTGACAGTTGCTGAGGGCGATGACGCTGAGTACGCACCTGCGGCTCTAGGCACGCCCTCGAGCTGAAGCCCATTTTTCGGAAAACAACGGAAAGAAAGGGAACAACGTGAATCTCTCGAGAAATCAAGGGAATGAGGGGGAAGTGCATGAGGTGCACGAGGGATAAACGCAAAGCAAGGTGCTGCTTGGAGCACGACTGTAGCGCACGCGGGCGCAATGGGGAGGGGCACACGTGGGTGCCAATGGGGGAGGGGCACACGCGGGTGCCAATGGAAACTGTAGCGCAAGTGGGCGCAATAGGGAAGGGCACACGCGGGTGCCAAATCACACGGGTAACCGAACGGAAAGCAAAAGAGGTCCCACCCTGATCGCCAAGAGATGTGGATGGACGTCACGGGGCTAACAAAAGGGGAAAGAAAATACGCTGCTGGGATGAGAGAGAGTGCGTAAAAGGTCCCGGAGAGGGTTGTCTCTACCGGGTTCGAACGGCGAAAGCGCACGGAACAGAAGAAGACACGGAACAGAAATGTGCAACGAAATAACAAATGAAATGGCAAAATGGAAATTACGGAATGAAACCTCCGCAAGGAACTTGTTCCGTTCACGGGGTTTGAACAAAATAAAAATAACAAAAGGGAAACCTCCGCGAGGAACTCATTCCGTTCACGGGGTTTGAGCAGAAATTAAAGGGAATGAAATTACAAAATGAAAACCACCGCGAGGAACTGGTTCCGCTCACGGGGTCTGAACAGAAAAGAAATGGGGAGGGGAGTTAGAGTCAGTATAGAACCTCCGCGAGGAACTTGTTCCATTCACGGGGTTTGAATAGAAAAGACATGGGGAGGGGAGTTAGAGTCAGTATGGAACCTTCGCGAGGAACTTGTTCCGTTCGCGGGGTTTGAGCAGAAAAGAAATAATAAAAAAAAGGGGAGGGGAAGTGTGATCGCCAGGGGCTGGGAACCCCACAGGAAGTGTTCTGATCGCGTTCGCCGCCGGAGCAGGAGCAGTGCGGGTCCTCTCTTCCTCTTCTGTCGGCCGGCCGACGAAGAGGGCTTCCTTCGGTTACCCTGATTTTGTTATTCTTTCCTTTTTTTTAGCTTTTGTTGTTGTTTTTGGTTTTTGTTTGTGTTGCCTTTATTATTTTTATTCTTTTATTTCTTTTAAAGAGACATGAGAAAATGATGAAGGAAATCGAGATGTAAAAGATAGAGAAAGAGAGTGTGGTATAAAGAATTAAAAAATATTAAAGACCACTAGGAAAATATATATAGAGAGAGAAAGACTCTTTTTTAGACAAAAATAGAGAGGGACGGGGGTGGAGGCTTAACAATAAATAACAATAGAAAGAGAGAAGAATAGAGTAAAATGGAGGGGGGGACGGTTGGGTACCTCAAAATAGGAGGGAATGATCCCTTCTCATCTCCGAACTGAGGAATCACGTGAGTTCTCTCCTCCTCTTCTTTCGGCTGGCCGAAGGAGATAGCTTTCCTTTGATGGTTCCCCTTACAAAAGAAGACGAGATAATAAATCAGGATAACGACAATGCAGCATCAATCCCTTGTGATGAATATGACGAAGACATGAACAAATACGCACATGGTCGATGTTGTTTTAAACCCCTTTTGGACACCAATGGTAGATAGATGATGTGATGAATGAATAATAAACAAGGCTCTCTTGGGTAGAGGAGTGCAATATGGATAATGCATGCGTACAATGCAACTAGCGAAATAAAAACAAAGCAGGGCGAAGGGAGATGAGAAAGCTTATTGGGGGAAGCTGTTGACGGGCTTTGGACGAGCTCCTTCAGGACGGGGACGGAGCGAACGCACGGCGCTGTAGAATGGCTTTCCTCGCACACTCGAACGCCCAGGAACTCGGCAGGATCTTCCTTAATTTTACGAGCTTCAAAGAGGACCGGGTTGGAATCTTTCTTTTCACTTCAAACAGACTCATACACGCCCTCACAGACACATGCACACACACAAGACAATAACAATAACACAAATTAAAGAAGACAAATACTAAGAATAATAAAAATAAGAATATGGGAATATGTATGGGAGGGAGATAGGGAGAGAGAGGGCTAGAGAGGGAGAGACGAAGAGGGAGAGAGAGAGAGAGAGAGATCGAGGGAGAGATCGCAGGGGGGAGGAAGAGAGAGATCGAAGGGAGAGTAAGGGGAAGAGATTAAATAAAATAAAATAAAAAAGAAAACAAAGGAGAGGGGGGGAGGTGGGATGCGAATGAGAGAAAGAGGGAGAGAAGAAGGAGTTTACGGGATAGAAGGAGGGGAATAAAAAATAAAAGAAAGGTGAGAGAAGGATCGAGAGAGAGAATGAGAGAAGGAGAGAGATATGAGAGGGAGGTGAGAGAACGAGAGAGAGGCTGAGAGAGGAATAAAAAATAAAAAAATAAAGAGATGAGAGAGGGATCGAGAGAAAGAGCAGGGAGAGGGAATGAATAAAAAGTAAAAAAAAGAAAAAGAGAGTTCAGGAGAGAGAGAGAGAACGGTGGGAGTGAGAGAGATTGAGAGAGAGATGCAGAGAGAGTGAGAGGGAGTTCGAGAGGGGGGTGAAAGGAAAAAAATTTTAAAAATAGAGAGAGAGAGAGAGATCGGGTATGGGGGGGAGTGAGGACGTATGGGAGAGACGAGAGCAGAGAGAGGGAAACCACAAGGGACGCCGGAGAGAAACGGAGAGAGAAGAGAGAGAAGGAGATCGCGAGGGGATGAGAGGGAGAGAGAGAGAAAGAGAGGGAGGCGAGCGCGGCGGGAGGAGCAGTCTGCGAGGGGCGGCAGCGAAGCATTCACGGGGGTGCCGGTGGCGATGCAGACGGCGGTGGCGGTCGAGTGGGGATGCACCGGCGGGGTGCGCTCGGACGGCAGCGGCGTGGAGGTCTTGCGGTAGTGGTGCTCGCGGAGCAGGCAGGTGACGTCGGGGAGGCAAACAATGGCGACGGTAGTAGTGGCAGCTGCTAGCAGGTGGGAGAGGTAGGAGGGGGCTCGGGGAGGTGGATGTCCGTCGACGGCGGCTTGCGGACGGCTTCGGTGGCGCTGCGTCTGAGGAACACCGGCTAGGCATGCATGGGCATGGTGGTACCTGGAGGTGGACTTCACGGTAGACGGGACGGCGATCGGAGGTGATAGCATCGGGCTTTACAGCAAGCGGGGTCGATGACGACGAAGCAGACGACGACGGGGACAACGGCGCTTGCAAGGGGGAGAGACGGCAGTGGAGGGCGACGGTCGCGGCGAGGAGAGCTCGCGGAGGTGGGCAGACGGAGGTGGAGTGGAGTGAGGAGTGGTAGGGGCTCGGCTCACGGCGGAGGTGGGGTGCAGGGAGAGTGAAAGAGGCTAGAGAGAGGGTGAGGTGGCCGTATGAGAGAGATAGGGAGGGAGGGTGTTGGCAACGGTGGTTAAGGTGATGAAAGGGGGAGCGAGATCACGATGAGGTGAAGACGGTGGAGGTGTGGCCATGCAGAGAAGTGGATGGCCGGAGGGGTGAGGTTGCAGGCGCAGAGAGGGAGACGGTGCAAGGGGGGTGGCTTCGCGGCAGTGGCGACAACGACGTGGTGGTGGACGTAGCTCGTGGCGAGGTGGCCGCGGTGGAAGGCGTGCATGCACGGGTGGTGGATCGCGAGGGTGGCTGGCGACGTGGAGAGGGCGGTCAGTGGAGGGTGCGGTTGCGAGCAAGAGGAAAGGGAGAAGGAGAGGTGGTAGTGGAGTTTGGTTAGCAGGGTGAGGAGGAAAGTGAGACGGAGGAGGGGCTCATGGTGGCTTTCACGATGGTGAGATGGGGGGTGGTTGTGGAGAGAAAGAAGTGAGGGTGCGGTGGAGAGAGACGCGGAGGGCGAGATGATGGCGACCGTGGGTGCAACCGGGGGAGTGAAAGTGGAGCACAGGGGGGTTGCTAGAAGGTGGCTTAGCAGTCCGGAAGGGTGAAGTGCAGTCAGGGGGAGAGTATATGGGTGTGTGAGAGGGAGGTTTGGTGGACGAAATGGACGACGACAACGGCGGTATGGAGATGGAAGTCTGCCGTGGGAGGTGGATGTGGTGGCCGGGCGGAGATGCTGCGGACGTGGGTTTTCAGTGGAGAGGAGATGGTTAAGGGAAGTGAAAAGGGGAGATGGAGAGTGGCTGTCGATTGTGAGAAGGTGAGGGTGCAGGTTAGAGAGATGAAGAGATGGAGTGGGAGAGATGGAGTTCACGTGGTTTGTTTGGTGGAATTGGGGTGAACAGGGAGTGGGAGGTTTAAGTGTGTGGGGTTGAGAGAGGGAGCAAGATCCGTGAGAAATGGAGGAAGTTAATAAGTTAGGCAATAAAAGATGGGGCCATGCCAATTAAAATTTTATTTATTTTTAGAACAAAAATGGGCCAAGCCCATTAGCACACACCTATATATTTTTTATATATATTTTTGAATAGGAATAGGCCAAACCCATTAGCACAAATATGTTTTTTTTTGGGTATTTTTTTGAATAGGAATGGGCCAAGCCCATTAGCACACAATGAACCTCCCCCTCTTTTAGGATTAAAAGGATGGGCCAAGCCCATTACCATTTTTTATTTTGTGTAGGAATGGTCACAAGCCCATTAACAATAGTTTTTATTCAAGAAACCACAATTTTCTTTTCGTGAGACGAGATTATCAGATTAAATTAGAGATTACTCAACTAACTTAACCGTGCGAGCTACTTTGGGGCGTCTTAGTGTAATACGGGATCTGCTCAGCATAATGCTAAAATGCCGTGTCTACACCTCTGACACCTCTTCTCTAGTGTTTACAGGCTTTCACGGGGGCTGCTTACTCTTCCCCAACAAACAAATCTTAAAAGTATGGTACAAGGACTAAGAATTCTGCCTCTACACTTTTTAACGCCGTTTGTGGGAATCGAGCGACAAGCCATGGCACTCCGTGGAAGCTATCGCAACACTAGCAACTGAGCCCAGGGATCTCACCAAGCCCCGAGTTCTCGACGAGGACCTCAAGAGGCATCCTTCTTAACTCGACCACCTCGCGGCGCTGCCACCCAGAACCCCGCCGCAGAGGAACTGGCAGAAATGCAGCGAAAGCATCAGGCGTTGACGGACTTGTGCCAGGGCATCCTCAATGGACGATCAACTCTCATTCTCTCCTCGACTGACTCTCCTGGAGCTCGGTCTCCACACCCTGTTCCTCCTCGCCCTGGCCTCCCTCGGGCTCAAACGACGTGAAGAGAGGTTGTACCTCCGATAGCGGAGCCCCACCAGCTTCAGCGAGGGCTTGGAGAGCTGCCGCTCACCCTTCTTTGAAGTCGACGTCCTTTGCCGGGCTGTAGACCTCAAAGGTAGGAGCGTTTAACTCAGCCTTGTACTCCGAGGACTCTCGGAAACGCTCGACGGCTTCCTCGCCAGTCGTCGCCGCCTCTGCCTTGGCCGCGATGACTGCCGCCTCTAACTCTACGACCCAAGCTGCCATTGCCTCTGCCTCCTTCCTCGCCTGGAGGGTTCTAGCTTCCAGCCTTACAACCCATTCCACCTCAACTCGGACCTTCATCTGCCGCCAGGACTCCTTGGATGCTTGGACCTGCACCGGGAAAGCATCCCGGTCACTCTCGGCCTCCTCCAGCCTGCACCCTTGGGACTCTAGGAGCTCTTGGAGGCCGGTGTGCTCGGCCACCACTGACCAGAGTTGGGCCTCCAATGCCACCTGCTCGATCCGATTGGCGGCCAATTGTCGCACGACCTCTTGGTAATGGACTGCCCATAAACCGAGGGCCCGAGCCATTGAGCTCAAGTTCCTAGTTGACAGGTTGTATAACTCCCCATCGATTCCCGGGGAGACTGTGTAACGACCCGAGAATCCGATTACCGGGGAGGCCCGATAACCCGAGACTCGTACCGCCACCCACGAGTCCGAAGACTCGGAAGGGTTAGAAGGATGGTGTGGAAACTATACAAGTATCACAAGTAATTGCGGAAATTAACAGTTCATATAATTAAGCATGAAAATAAATTAACATTTTACAAGGTTTATAAGATAACAATAAAATAACAACAGTAGTCCACAACTAGTACAGAGATAAGAAAGAAAAGTACAGCTACACGGGGTATACCCTGGCTCTGACCTTTAGCACTAACGCTGGGCACCCGAACCACGATGAGCCTCAGATGAACTCCCCTGAAGCCTCGCCTCGCCTGAAACACGGTGAAAACACGCAGGGAATGAGTCTCGGAACAGACTCAGTAGGGATCACTCGAACCCTTACCTCGCAAATGAAGAACCACTACGCTAGCAGTAAGCGAGTACCTCGGAAAGGGAAACCCTACCATCTACAAAACACCTGTTTCACGGCACGAAAGCCGACACTCGTGCCACGGCGAAACAACAGGAACACACGGCTGACACGATAAAAACCCGAAGGTCGAAGTCGCAACGACGGACAATCTGACACTCCCTACTCGACAGGAGTACCTCCCACTAGAAGTGCAGTCGGTAGCATCCCCTGACGACTTACACCGCACCGCAGGTGAACTGTCTGACGTGGTAGCGCCTACCAAAGGCACGGACACCTAACGAGTAACCACGAACAAGTGACTAGCTGGGGTCACTTCCGTCAGCGTGGGTCCAACCTCCCCCAACCACGTATGCACACACAGACCGTTCGTCCCTGGTCTGGTCCTCTGACCGATTTTCCCCTCAGCGTGACTCTGGCTACTAGACGCGGGGCCCGACGGCAACCGATCCACAAACCGTCTCTAAGGGTCGGCCCGTATACCACTCCCTGGTGAGACCAGCACCGCGTACTGGTGGGCTACGACTAGTAGAGGGTCACTAACGGAGTAGACTCTCAAGTCAACGGAAAACCTCCTCCGCATCCGACGTCACACGGGGACCACCCCACGTACCGGTACCGTCGCACAGTGACCACCGTCGGACAAGAAACGGGACTGCAAACCTCCTTGTGCAGCCCAACGCCTGACGGTCTACCCTAGACGCGTCACAGTCTCTGACGGTCTAGGCTAGACCGTCACAGGCACCTGATGGCCGAACACAGGGGCGTCACACTCTGGGTGGAAAACAACGTGTAACGCACCTGCCCTAGTGCGTTACAGTCTGTGACGCGCCTACCCTGGTGCGTCACAAGACAGTGAAAGCCAGCTGTGACGCGTGCCACTCGGTGCGTCACAGCATGTAACAGACCAACACTAGTGCGTTACAAGGCGTGGGGTTCGACAACTCTGACGTACCCACACGGGGACGTCACAGGGCTGTGACGCGCCAGCCCTGGTTCGTCACAGGCCTTGACCCCCAACGGTCAAAAACCAACGGTCAGAAGCCAACAGTCAGATCGTCCCTGACGGCCCAACCCAGGCGCGTCACACGCCTGTGGTGGTCTATCGAGGGGCCGTCACAACCCACAGACCCCCAATTGGCAACACAGGGCTGTAACGCATCCACCTAGGCGCATTACATGATGTGACGGTCACTGGAAGGACCGTCACACCCGCCCGAGGGTGAAACGATGGGAAAACGCCCAAAAATCAACCACGCCCCCATGCCTCCACCGGAGAGGGGGAAATCAAAGGGGAAGACCCCTGGGGACCCCTAGTATGATACTAGGCCACCAATACACAAAATCGTGGGCTAAATCCATAGATCGGGCGAGCTCTCCCCAAATCATGGAAATAACACCAAACCCACTCAAAAGCACCCCTCTCGGCCTCCCCTCGGCCTACAAACCACATGAACGAAAGGTGGGAACTAGGGAACGTCACCCTACCTCAGTGGAGCGAAAGCTCCACCGAATCGTTGCCGAGATCGTGAAGAACGCTTTGAAAAACCCTCGTCCCTTCACGGTTCCCCACAAGCTTTACGCCGCCACGATTGCCTCGCCGTCGCCCACGTCGTCACGCCGTCGCCCCACGCCGTCTACAGCCGGAGGGGATGCCGCCACGGTCGAACAGGAGAGAGAGAGGAAGAGGGGGCGGTGCTCACGGTGGGGGAAAAAGGAAGAAGAAGAAGAAGAGGGTGGGGAGAGAGAGAAAATGAGAGGTATTTATAGAAAATCTAAAAATTCTGGAAAATGTCAAAAAATCAAAAATTACGTTTCCGGGATCCTCGGAACGCACCGATCGCAACGGTACCACTCGTGCCCAGGTGAATGACCCGGTTCACCCGCAGCGAGATTCTGAAGGAATTATCGAAACACACACCGGAAATCGGAAAACACACGCAGAAAAGTCGCGGAACGCTTCCGGGCCTCCGAAACAACTCCGGATCGTACCGATCCGAACATGAAAGATGTCCGAAATGAAATTTCGGACACAACGGAGCTAGACACTCCGAGAAACCAGATCCGGGACCCAAGAAGAAGGATCTGAAAGGTCTGGGATATTACAGCCCTCCCCCCTTAAGGAATTTCATCCTCGAAATTGAGAACAAACCAAGGGAAAGAAGAGGAAGACTCACTCAAACATGTAAGGGAACTGCTGACGCATCTCGTCCTCACGCTCCCAAGAAGTCTCACCACCATAGTGTCGCTGCCACACCACCTTAACCAAGGGGATGACCTTGTTCCGCAGGCGCTACTCTCGCCTATCCTCCACGCGGATCGAAAACTCTGGAAGAGAAAGGTCTGGAGTCACCTCGGGCCAAACAGAATCCTCAAGCACATGAGAGTCATCGGGCATATACTTCCGCAACATCGAGACGTGAAACACGTCATGCACCGACGCCAACTCAGGAGGTAACTGTAGCCGATAGGCTACCTCACCGATGTGCTCCACAATAAGGAAAGGACCAACATACCGGGGACTCAGCTTCCCACGCCGTCCAAAACGCATCACCCCCTTCATCAGAGAAACTCTCAAAAACACACGATCGCCAACGGCAAACGTGAGAGGCTGCCACCTACGGTCAGCATAGCTCTTTTGCCGACACTGGGCCGCCAACATGTTCTGACGAACCAGGTGCACCACATCCACACACTGCTGCACCAACTGCGGTCTCGTCAAAACACGCTCACCAACCTCAAATCAATCGAGTGGAGTCCGACACGGACACCCATACAATGCCTCATAAGGAGCCATGCCGATGCTCGAATAATAGTTGTTGTTGTAGGCAAACTCCACCAACGGCAGGTGGTGAATCCAACTCCCTTGCCACTCCAGGCAGCAGGATCTCAACATATCCTCCAAAGTTTGAATGGTCCTCTCTGACTGACCATCTGACTGAGGATGATACACCGAGCTAAAAGCCAACTTTGTGTCAAGAGCTCGCTGGAAACTCCTCCAGAATCCAGAAGTGAAGCACGGATCCCGATCCGACACGATAGAGATGGGAATCCCATGCAACGGAACGATTCGCTCCACATAAAAACGAGCTAACTTGGGCACATTCCAGCTGACTTTGACCGGTAACAACCGAGTCACCTTTGTCAGCCTATCCACCAGTAACCAAATACTGTCCTGACTGCTCGGAGTCCTCGGCAATCCTACCACGAAATCCGTGGTCACATGGTCCCATTTCCACGTGGGAACATCCAAGGGCTGAAGAGTACCTCCCGGTCGCTGATGCTCCGCCTTCACCTGCTGACAGGTCAGGCACCTGGCCACAAATTCGGCAACATCTCTCTTCATGCCAGGCCGCCAGAACTGTCTCCGCAAGTTCCGATACATCTTCGTCGCACCCGGGTGTACGGTGTACCTGCTCCCATGAGCCTCACGTAACATCGCACGACGAACCTGCTCATCGGCTGGGACGTACAGCCTACCGTAAAATCTCACAGCACCATCCTCGCCGAGCTCCACATTAGCCAAGGCCAAAATCCGGGGCAACTCAGGGTCTGCATGCTGAGCCTCGGTCACCTGACGGCGGATGGCAGGCGTGACAGTTAGACTCGCAAGCACCGCTAACCCTGGCTCCTCGAGAATCTTGAGCCTGAATGAAACTTCGGGCACTTGTTCCCAGGGCCTCCACTTCCTCAACATCAAGGCACTGAACGCGACCTTCCGACTCAAAGCATCGGCGATGACATTCATCCTGCCCGGCTGATAAGACAGGGTGAAGTCATAATCCTTCATAAACTCCATCCAACGCCTCTGCCTGAGGTTAAGGTCTCTCTGCGTGAACACATAACGCAGACTCTGATGGTCAGTGAACACCTCGAACCTCTCGCCGTACAGATAATGCCTCAGATCTTCAGCGCGAAGATCACAGCCGCCAACTCCAGGTCATGGGTAGGGTAGTTCTCCTCGTGGCGCTTCAGCTATCGAGATGCATAGGTCACCACTCTACCATGCTGCATCAACACAGCACCCAATCCAACGCCGGAAGCATCTGTACACACCACGAAACCTCCCGATCCAGAAGGTAAAACCAACACCGGAGCCGAGGTGAGCAATCTCTTCAGTTCCCTGAAACCCTACTCACACTCCTTAGACCAGACGAAAGGCACATCCTTCTGCGTGAGTCTAGTCATCGGGGTCGTAATGCGAGAAAAATCCTGAATAAACCGGCGATAATAACCCGCAAGCCCCAAGAAACTCCGGATCTCCGTCACCGACCTCGGCCTCGGCCACTGCATCACTGCCTCGACCTTGGCGGGGTCCACGGAAATATCATCACTAGAAATCACGTGTCCCAGAAAGTGCACCTCGCGGAGCCAAAACTCGCACTTGCTGAGCTTCGCATACAACTGGTGATCTCGCAACGTCTGCAGCACCACACCCAAATGGTACGCGTGCTTCTCGGCAGACCGCGAATAAATAAGGATGTCGTCTACAAATACGACCACGAACTGGTCCAAGTACGAACGAAACACCCTCTGCATCAAGTCCATGAAGACTGCGGGGGCATTGGTGAGCCCAAACGGCATCACCAGAAACTCATAATGCCCGTACCTCGTACTGAATGTAGTCTTCTCCACATCAGACTCGCGAATCCTCAGCTGATAGTAACTGGATCACAAATCAATCCGTGAGAACACTCGGGCAGACTGAAGCAAGTCGAACAGATCATCAATCTGCGTCAACGGATACTTGTTCTTAATGGTTACCTCATTCAGCTGCCGGTAGTCAATGCACAACCGCAAGCTACCGTCCTTCTTCTTCACGAACAACACGGGTGCACCCCCAAGGGGAAAAGCTAGGACAAATGTATCCCTTGGCCAGCAGTTCCTGCAACTACGCCCTCAACTCCCTCAACTCAGCGGGGGCCATACGGTAGGGAGCCTTCGCCAAAGGTCCCGTACCAGGCACAACCTCGATAACGAAATCGATCTCCCGCTGGGGAGGCAACCTAGGTAAGTCCTCCGAAAAAATATCGGGAAACTCGCACACCACCGGAATGTCCTCGACATCCGGACACGGCTGGTCTACCAAGACCACAGAAGCGAGAAAATCCTGACAACCCGTATCAAGCAAACGATGTGCTCGAATCGCCGAAATAAGGAAACGGGAAGAGGATGACCTGATACCTTGGAAATAGAAGGTGGGTCCACGAAGTCGCCGAAAATAAACCCTCTTCGAGCCGCAGTCCACCAACGCATTATGTGCCTCGAGCCAATCCATGCCCAAAATCACATCAAAGTCCTGAAGCGGCAACGCATAGATACTAGCTGGCAAACTCCGCCCTTCCACCCACACCGGAAGCTCATCGAAATAATACGGTGTGATCATAAAATCACCCGAGGGCAACTCCACTGCCAAATCGCAGGACAACTAGGTCACCGGCTCCTCGATACTCAGCGCAAAATCCTCCGAAATAAACGAATGAGACGCGTCAGAATCAAACAAAACCCGAGCCGCACAACCCAAAATCTAAATGGTACCTTCCACGAGCTGCGACGCCACTGCCTCTGCCCTGGTCATATGTGTAATCTGGCCTCGAGCTCTATGCCTGCCTCCCACACTAGCTGACCTTGGTAGCGGCGGATATTGTCCCTGCTGCTGCTACTGTGGCCTCTGCTGCTGGGGAACCTGCTGCTACTGAGGAAACTGTTGCTACTGCCTTTGAGGACAGTCACGCGCCATATGCCCTGGCTGGTCACACCAGTAACAAACAATCGGCGCCGTGCACTGCCTGTCTGGATGGAACTCGCTACACCGTGGATACGGTCCTCGCAATCCACCCACCGATCCCTGCCGCTGAAAAGGGATCGGCTGCTGTACACTACCCGTTTATGTCTGCTTCTGATCCTTGTGCTTCTTACGAAAACTCTTCTTGAGGAACTTCTTGACCTTTGAGTTGAAAGACGTGGATCCTGTCATTGACGCTGACGGTGCCGGCGCTCCAGAACCACCCGACGCATGCTGGAAGGAACCCTGTTGCTGGGTAGCCGACGGCTGGCTGCGACCTGACAAAGACTGCCCCTAGCTAATCGGTCCTCGAGTCCTCTGCATATCCATCTCCAAGGAAGCCGCGACACGAGACGCTATCTCCAGATCAGTGGCAGTGTTCGCGATCAAATGGTGTCTCAACTCCTACCTCAAGCCCTGTACGAACTGTGCAGTCTTCACCCTCTCATGCTCCATGATATGAGATGCATACCGACCCAGCTCAACAAATCGGGCCCTGTACTGCAACACTGACATGTCGCCCTGGACCAGCTCCAGGAACTCACGCATCCGCTGCGTAGCAATAAACTCTGGATAGTAGGTACGCTCGAAAGCACTGACAAAGTCACTCCACGGAATCTGCTCAAGGGGACGTGACTGAAAAGACGTCTTCCACTCGGAAGACCACCACGCTCGAGCCGTACCCTACAACTGGCTATAGGCCAACATCACCCTATCCTATACAGTACATCGCGCGGAACTGAACACCCGCTCCATCTCGTCGAGCCAATCTCGAGCCGCATCAGGGTCTGGCTGACCGCCATAGTAAGGTAGATGAAACTGCAAGAAATCCCTCACTGCTCGGCCTGGCCCACCCCTGGTCGACGAGCCCTCACCAGCGTCTCCGCCGAACTGCTGCAACAAAAGCTGATACATGCCACGAAAGAAATCCTCGGCCCCCGGAAGTCTCGTAGTATCCACTACCTCGGTGGCCGCAAGTGGCACTCTACTCTGCTCCTCTGGCTCCTGCTGAACCTCCTGCTGGATCTCCTGACCTCCAGTCAAGTGCCCCTGCTGAGAGCGAGTGCTCCGCCTCGGCGCCATGCTCGCTCCTGAAGTAAAAGACAGAAAACACGGAAACAGCAAGATCAAGAAAAACACACGATGCCCGATGCTAGTGTCAACTGTACATCATTGCTGTGGACAAGTGGACCACTACAATTACCCATGATTCTCGTATAGCTCCACAACCGCGCTCTGATACCAGCTGTAACGACCCGAGAATCTGATTACCGGGGAGGCCCGATAACTCGAGACTCGTATCGCCACCCACGAGTCCGAAGACTCGGAAGGGTTAGAAGGATGGTGTGGAAACTACACAAGTATCACAAGTAATTACGGAAATTAAACAGTTCATATAATTAAGCATGGAAATAAATTAACATTTTACAAGGTCCACCAGATAACAATAAAATAACAACAGTAGTCCACAACTAGTATAGAGACAAGAAAGAAAAGTACAGCTACACGGGACATACCCCGGCTCTGACCTCTGACACTAACGCTGGGCACCCGAACCACGCTAAGCCTTAGACGAACTCCCCTGAAGCCTCGCCTCGCCTGAAACACAATGAAAACACGCAGGGAATGAGTCTCGGAACAGACTCAGTAGGGATCACTCGAACCCTTACCTCGCAAACGAAGAACCGCTACGCTAGTAGTAAGCGAGTACCTTGGAAAGGGAAACCCTGTCATCTACAAAACACCTGTTTCACGGCACGAAAGCCGACACTCGTGCCACGGTGAAACAACTGGAACACACGGCTGACACGACAAAAACCCGAAGGTCGAAGTCACAACGACTGACAGTCTGACACTCCCTACTCGACAGGAGTACCTCCCACTAGAAGCACAGTCGGTAGCGTCCCCTGACGACTTACACTGCACCGCAGGTGAACTGCCTGACGTGGTAGCGCCTACCAAAGGCACGGACACCTAACGAGTAACCACGAACAAGTGACTAGTTGGCGTCACGCACGTCAGGGTGGGTCCAACCGCCTCCAACCATGTGTGCACACACAGACCGTCCGTCCCTGGTCTGGTCCTCTGAACGGTTTTCCCCTCAGCCGGACTCTGGCTCCTAGACGCGGGGCCCGACGGCAACCGGTCCACAAACCGTCTCTAAGGGTCGGCCCGTACACCACTCCCTGGTGAGACCAGTACCGCGTACTAGTGGGCTACGACTAGTGGAGGGTCACTAACGGAGTAGACTCTCAAGTCAACGGAAAACCTCGTCCGCATCCGACGTCGCACGGGGACCACCCCACGTACCGGTGCCGTCGCACGGTGACCACAGTCGGACAAGAAACGGGACTGCAAACCTCCTTGTGCAGCCCAATGCCTGACGGTCTACCCTAGACGCGTCACAGTCTCTGACGGTCTAGGCTGGACCGTCACAGGCACCTGACGGCCCAACACAGGGGCGTCACACTCTGGGTGGAAAACAACGTGTAACGCACCTGCCCTAGTGCGTTACAGTCTGTGACGCGCCTACCCTGGTGCGTCACAAGACAGTGAAAGCCAGCTGTGACGCGTGCCACTCGGTGCGTCACAGCATGTAACAGACCAACACTAGTGCGTTACAAGGCGTGGGGTTCGACAACTCTGACGTACCCACACGGGGACGTCACAGGGCTGTGACGCGCCAGCCCTGGTTCGTCACAGGCCTTGACCCCCAACGGTCAAAAACCAACGGTCAGAAGCCAACAGTCAGATCGTCCCTGACGGCCCAACCCAGGCGCGTCACACGCCTGTGGTGGTCTATCGAGGGGCCGTCACAACCCACAGACCCCCAATTGGCAACACAGGGCTGTAACGCATCCACCTAGGCGCATTACATGATGTGACGGTCACTGGAAGGACCGTCACACCCGCCCGAGGGTGAAACGATGGGAAAACGCCCAAAAATCAACCACGCCCCCATGCCTCCACCGGAGAGGGGGAAATCAAAGGGGAAGACCCCTGGGGACCCCTAGCATGATACTAGGCCACCAAAACACAAAATCGTGGGCTAAATCCATAGATCGGGCGAGCTCTCCCCAAATCATGGAAAAAATCCCAAACCCACTCAAAAGCACCCCTCTCGGCCTTCCCTCGGCCTACAAACCACGGGAACGAAAGGCGGGGAACTAGGGAACGTCACCCTACCTTAATGGAGCGAAAGCTCCGCCGAATCGTTGCCGAGATCGCGAGGAATGCTTTGAAAAACCCTCGTCCCTTCACGGTTCCCCACAAGCTTTACGCCGCCACGATCGCCTCGCCGTCGCCCACGTCGTCACGCCGTCGCCCCACGCCGTCTGCAGTCGTAGGGGACGCCGCTGCGGTCGAACGGGAGAGAGAGAGGAAGAGGGGGCGGTGCTCACAGTGGGGGGAAAAGGAAGAAGAAGAAGAAGAAGGTGGGGAGAGAGAGAAATGAGAGGTATTTATAGAAAATCCAGAAATTTCAAAAATATCAAAAAATCAAAAATTACTTTTCCGGGATCCTCGGAACGCACCGATCGCAATTGTACCACTCGTGCCTAGGTGAAGGACCCGGTTCACCCGCAACGAGGTTCCGAAGGAATTACCGAAACACACACCAAAAATTAGAAAACACACGCGGAAAAGCCGCGGAACGCTTCCGGGCCTCCGAAACAACTCCGGATCGCGCCGATCCGAACACGAAAGATGTCCGAAACGAAATTTTGGACACAACGGAGCCAGACACTCCGAGAAACCAGATCCGAGACCCATAAAGATGGATCCGAAAGGTCTGTGATATTACAGACTGCCTTGCGCCATGATGGTGGTGACGTCGTCTGACACCTTGACGGAGGCTGTCTTGCGTGCCAATAATTGCAATAGGTGGCGAGGCCCATGTGCCAGGGAGCCAAACAGCGCGAGGAGATCATCTTAGAGAGCTTCCCCCGACTCGCCTGTTGGGAGTTCCTCTCGGACCTCGAGTGTGCTCGGCGCCCGAGAGTGCGGGGCTAGTGAGGAGGGTAAAATTTGCTAGGCCCAGTGCGGCCTAACAATGCTAGGCCCAAGGCGGCCCGACCCAATCAGGTTAGAGAAAGGCCACTTGACGGTCTGCAGCCCAAGCCGGGAGGCTCGATTAAGGCCCACGAAGGATTTACCAACCCACGGGCAAGATTGATGGGAGAATCCTGGGTGTCGAAGAACTCGTTAGTGATCGAACGTTACCTCCGCCATTATAGACCCTTCCCCGGCAGGGACGATGTCACACCCACAACGTCGAGATTCTTGCCACGAGGCCCCTCTTGTCGAATAGGGAGGTGCACAATAGGTAACTCTCCTCATGATCAAGGGGGCGTTACTCCACGACCTACGCCCTTTCCCCATTGAGGAACATGCCTTCACTGCCAGGACAACCTATACAAATAGACCCCCGATTAGACACGCCAACATAAAGAAATAGAGACACCCAGAGAGAGATGAAACCTTCGCCTATCACTCCAAGCACTCTCCAGGCTCTCCGAGCACTCTCCGGACGCTTCGAGCACTCTAGGAGCCCTCGTACATATCCACAGGCTTGTCCACTTCATTCTTAAGCTCTCTCCCCCCTTCTTCCTCTTGATAGTCTTCTCCAAAGCACGTCCGTGACTTAAACATCATAGGGTTGTCCCTTGAAATAGCGCACATGGTTCCTTCTAACACAGTCTCTCTAGTGTTTGCAAGCTTCCATGAGTGATTAGTCAGTCTTCTCCAACAAATAAATTTTAAAAGTGTGGTACGAGAATTAAGAACTACTTTCTTGCCTCTACACTCCCAAACACTCTATTATCTTTGGGCGGATATGTCACCTCGGACTTTATCCCTAACCTACTCCAATTAAGGAAAAAAGAGCTAAACAAGAACAACTCATTCCACCCCAATTAACCTATTCTAAATGAAATTACTCTTTTATCAAAGTGATCATTTGAGAATAAAGTAAATAAAATACATTAGAAAGAAAATTCTATTTGAATCCCACATCAGCAGAGACAAACGTCATGATATATGGAATCGCTACCAAACGAAGGCCCGATTTCCTCCTGATCGTAATCCCAGGACTCTCGTCCATGTCAAAATCTTCCACCCCTACCCCGCCGGGCAAAGCCCAGTCGAAGCGACACAGGAGGTTGGCAAGCGCCAGCTCGATTCCATACATCGCAAAATTGATTCCAGGGCAAACCCTCCTCCCGGCACCGAACGGGATGTACTGGAAATCATGTCCTCTGAAATCCGTTTGACACTCCAGGAATCTCCCGGTCGGAACTCCTCCGGCGACTCCCAGCTCGCCGGATCCCTCAAGATCGCCCAGACGTTGACGAGGACCCTCGTCTTCCTGGGGACGTCGTAGCCCTGCAACTGGGTGTCCTCCATGGATTCCCTGGGAAGCAGAAGCGGAGCCGGGGGGTGGAGACGGAGGACCTCCTTGATCACCGCCCTCAGGTAGCTCATCTGGGCGACGTCATCCTCTGTAGCCATGGGCTTTCGTCCGGTGATCTCCCTGACCTCCCTCTGCACTCTCTCCATGGCGCCGGGGTTCCTGACGAGCTCCGCCATCGCCCACTCGAGCACCGTGTACGATGTGTCTGTTCCGGCAGCCACCAAGTCCTGGAAGACATGAAAAATCCTCAGAAGAATTTGTTAGCCTTCGATCATGGCATGACAGCCAAACGCAAACACATCCGCCGCACTCTGTCACTCGTTCACGAAAGAACAAGCCAACGGGGTATCTAATCCATGAACCATACAGCAAGAAGAAAACTTCAAATCGATGGAACCCAAATGCTCGGATTCGGAGGAACAGAGCTGCTCACCATCGAGATGGCCTTGACGTCGTTCCGGGAGATGGAGAAACCGGTGGCGGGATCCCCGTGAATCGAGAGGAGAACGTCCACGAAGTCGCCCTCTGGAGCCTCATCTCCCGACCGTGGTCGACGCTCGTGCTCCTCGACCACCCGGTTAAGGAAGCCATCCAACTTCTTGAACAGCTTCCTGAGCTTGGAGTCCATGCCGAGGAGCGTCCACAACCAGGCTAAGAGGGGAACACGTCGTCCAATCTGAGCCCCCCGATGGTGACGTCGGCCTCGTCGATCAACTCCCGGAACATTTTGTTCCTCACGTCTCCCGCTGAGCAGCTCCCGGCGACGGCTCTGCTGACCAGAGCGTTGGCGAAGGAGTGGAAGGCCTCGCTCAAGTCCACCGTCGACGGAGAGGGTGACGACGCCGCTGCGCGGGCGACGTTCTCGACCAGGAGGGCCACCTCCTCCTCCCTTGCTCCCCGGAAGGACTGCACCTTCTTGGGACCGAGGACGTGGACGACCATGGCCTTCTTGCCCTGCCTCCAGTGCTCGCCGTAGGGGGCGAAGGCGACGTTCCTGGAGCCGTAGCTGAGCAGGTCGGCAGCCCTGGAGAGGGGCCTGGTGGCGAACGCCAGGTCCCGCGTCTTCATCACCTCCCGGGCGGCCTCCGCGGAGGAGACGACGAGTGTGGGCACCTCGCCCAGGTGGAGGAGCATGACGGGGCCGTGCTTCTGGGCGAGATCGCGGAGGGGGCGGTAAGGGAGGGAGCTGAGCTGGTGGAGGTTGCCGATGATGGGGAGCTTGCGGGGAGATGGTGGGAGGCGGCCCTGCCGTTTCTTGTTCCTCCTCTGGGGACCTACTATGAGGCAGCCAGTGATGACTAGAAGCATGAGAAGTGGCAGGAGGAAGGCCAGGGAGATGGGTTGCAGAAAGGAGCCATCTTGGAGATGCCATCCCCGTAGCTCTGTGGGAGGTGCCATCTGCTCTGATTACGCCTTCGGATTTTGGAAGAAGAAGAAGAAGAAGAAGATGACGACGACGATGATGATGCTTTTTTCTTCTCCCTCCCGTTCCTATCACGTGCAGCCTTTTCAAGAACAATATCCAGGAATTGAATGGACGTCCTTTGTGAATATATAGATATAAAGAGTTTTCTTGATAAAAAAACAAAAAACAAAAAACAAAAAGTCTGCCTCTGGTGGTAGGGACGGGGGATCAGATGAAAATTATTATAAGTTCCGAACAATCTAGAGTACGGGAGACATCTTCGCCAACTTGAGACAGGCTGGAGTGTAAGCACGTTCGAAAGCAGCAACGAACTCTGCCCAGGTGATTTGCGAAGCGGACGGGAACAGAAGGCAACTTCCCACTCTGCGGTCCACCACGTGCGTGCGGTACCTTGAAGCTGATAAGTAGCCAACATGACTCGCTCATCATCCGCGCACTCCATCGATTGGAACACGCACACAGTAGCATCGAGCCACGCTCTAGCTGCCTCCGGATCTGATTGACCCTCGAAAGTCGGTGAGTGGAACAACAGGAATTCCTTCAACGCTCTACCACGGCCACCAGACACTTCTTCACGCGGAGTAGGGTTAACAGGGGCTGACACAGCTGGGGCAGAGGAAGTGCCACTCTCCCCCCGAGGAGCCCGAGCTTTCTTCCATCCACGAGGCAACATCTTGAACCTAGGAAACACACGATAACGGAAAAACCATCAATAATCACGAGAAACATCGTAAGACAGCAACAGACGACACAGTGGATTAGCTCTGGACCAGCGCAAGTTCCAATTCCTAATATAAATCCCCAACACTGCTCTGATACCAACTGTGACGACCCAGAGCTCCGTATACCGATATACCGATACCAAGAACTGGGGAAGCCACCCAAGAGGCTGATGAGGCCCCTGAAGGGTTAAAGGAGTTTGCTGAGGAATTGCATAACGAATTGGGACCGCAGGTGCGCAATATTAATTAAGACAACAATTAATAAATAAGTGCGGAAGCAATTTAAAATATCAGAGTGGTAGAATATATACAATAGTCCAGATTTACAGGGAAAAGGAGGTCCACTGTACAACTATACGGGGCATACCCCGGCACGACAGAACAAAAGACAAACCAACACAGCTGGCACTCTAACGACGCTCGGCACAACCACGAGCAGAACCGGCGGACGACTGGGGCGGCTTACCTGAAAGAAGGAAGGGTGAGTCACAGCCAGACTCAGTAGGGGTCACGCGGATCCCTACCTCAAACTAAGCAGACAAGCAGGCAAATATAAAAGTAATTAGAGAATGCATTTAAATAATAAACAAGCAGATGCACAATTAAATAAATACTAACGACAGGAAATAAATCTACAAATAGAATAAACCAACACTAACTAAGTGAAGTGAGAGACGGAATGACCCACTAGAAGAACAAGACCAGATGCGTCCCCTGACGACTATACACCGCGTCTCGGTAACTCGCAAGTCTGGCTCATGACAAGCGAGAGGCGTAACAGGACCAAACCAAGTACTAGTCAGAGCGACACTCGTCAGTGCCTGTCCAAGTCTCCGACCACGTGTGCACACACTGACTCCTGCCTAGAGTCAGGCCTCTAGTTAGTTCCCCCCCCGTTGGACGCAACGGTAACCGCAGGGGCCCATGGTAACTAGCTTAAAAACCGTGCAATGGGAACACCCCTCCACCTCTCCCGGGTGGGACAACAGCTCAGTCCCTGGGCTACGACTAGTGGTTCCATCACAAGGAAGTGGAAGCAACTCTATTGGAATCTATTAAATACGGCGCATGCATAACTTAGAAAGCATTAAAGAATGAACGGGCAATTTTGAAAACCCCAGGGGATGTAACGGTCTACAGTACCCGCATTACAGTGTGTAACGGTCGGGGTGTGGCGCGTTACATGAACTGTAACGCGCTCGACCCTGGCCGTTACAGCCACCCGAGACAAAAACTGCAACCGCAGTTTGCACAGGGCGTAACGCGTCCCATGAGGCGCGTTATGGCACCCTGACGGCCGCCCGACAGGCCGTCAGGCCAACCGCCTCACGAAGTCAACGGAAGTCAAAAGGAGTGTAACGGCCAGGGGCCTGACTATTACACACACTGTGACGCCCCTACCAAGGGCCGTTACAGTGCTGTAACGCGTCCCGTGAGGGCCGTTACATGTGTGACAGTTTCTGGTAGGACCATCACACCGACTGGGAGCTAAAACCGAAACGCTTAAAACTAAGCCCCCTCCCGGTCGAGCCGGATCGACGGGGAAACACAGAAAAACTATAAAACCTACCAAACCATAACATTCTACAACTAAAGCATGCATCAAAACATAAAAATAATGCCCATGGAGTGATTTTCAAGAATTTAGCCTAAATTACCCTAACATGGAATTTTGCATGGAAATTGAAGAAAATAACGTCGGATGGGCGTGCATGCTATGCCAATGCGATCCTAACGAGACAAGGATTCCATCCCCCTACCTTAATCGCGACGAAAACCGAGTTTGGGCCACATGCAAGCAAGGGGTCACCGCGGATCCTCTCGCTCCGTCCCGCCTCCGCGGCTCACGAACCGCAACGAGGTCAGCACCTATGCGTTCCTCGCGACGAGCCGGTTCCAACGACGCCTCCCGCGCCTCGATCCGCGACCGTCCGGACCGAAACCGAGAGAGTGGGGGAGGAGCGATCGTGAGAGGGAGAGAGAGAAAGAGGGAGAACGAGTGAGGGAGAGAGAGAATTCGGTGGGGAGAGAGAGAGAGATAAATATATAAATATATATATATATATAATCCAATAAATTTACAACTAATTCAAATAATTATCAAAAAATAGTCTAAAAATCCGTAAAAATAGCCGAAATTCACAGAATAAAATCTAGATCCGAACCACTAAGAATCCGCTAAGGCACGAGCGCTACACTCCCCCCTTCTTCCTCTTGATAGTCTTCTCTAAAGCACGTTCGTGACTTAAACATCATAGAGTTATCCCTTGAAGTAGCGCCCATGACTCCTTCTAATACTGTCTCTCTAGTGTTTGTAGACTTCCATGAGTGATTGGTTGATCTTCTCCAACAAATAAATTTCAAAAATGTCGTACGAGAATTAGGAACTACTTTATTGCCTTTACACTCCCAAACACTCTATTATCTTTAGGCGGATATGTCACTCCGGACTTTATCCCTAATCAACTCCAATAAGAAAAAAAGAGTTAAACAAAAACAACTCATTTCACCCCAATTAATCTATTCTAATTGAAATTACTCCTTTATCAAAGGGATCATTTGAGAATAAAGTAAATAAAATACATTAGAAAAAAATTCTATTTGACTCCCATCGACCTACATCCCCACATCAGTCGAGACAAATGTCGGAGTATATGGAATCGCTACCAAACGAAGGCCTGATTTCCTCCTGATCGTAATCCCAGGAGCCTCATCCATGTCAAAATCTTCCACCCCTATCCCACCGGGCAAAGCCCAATCGAAGCGACACAGGAGGTTGGCAAGCGCCAGCTCGATTCCATATATCGCAAAATTGATTCCAGGGCAAACCCTCCTCCCGGCACCGAACGGGATGTACTGGAAATCATGTCCTCTGAAATCCGTTTGACACTCCAGGAATCTCCCCGGTCGGAACTCCTCCGGCGACTCCCAGCTCGCCGGATCCCTCAAGATCGCCCAGACGTTGACGAGGACCCTCGTCTTCTTGGGGACGTCGTAGCCCTGCAACTGGGTGTCCTCCATGGATTCCCTGGGAAGCAGAAGCGGAGCCGGGGGGTGGAGACGGAGGACCTCCTTGATCACCGCCCTCAGGTCGCTCATCTGGGCGACGTCATCCTCTGTAGCCATGGGCTTTCCTCCGGTGATCTCCCTGACCTCCCTCTGCACTCTCTCCATGGCGCCGGGGTTCCTGAGGAGCTCCGCCATCGCCCACTCGAGCACCGTGTACGATGTGTCTGTTCCGGCAGCCACCAAGTCCTGGAAGACATGAAAAATCCTCAGAAGAATTTGCTAGCCTTCGATCATGGCATGACAGCCAAACGCAAACACATCCGCCGCACTCTGTCACTCGTTCACGAAAGAACAAGCCAACGGGGTATCTAATCCATGAACCATACAGCAAGAAGAAAACTTCAAATCGATGGAACCCAAATGCTCGGATTCGGAGGAACAGAGCTGCTCACCATCGAGATGGCCTTGACGTCGTTCCGGGAGATGGAGAAACCGGTGGCGGGATCCCCGTGAATCGAGAGGAGAACGTCCACGAAGTCGCCCTCTGGAGCCTCATCTCCCGACCGTGGTCGACGCTCGTGCTCCTCGACCACCCGGTTAAGGAAGCCATCCCACTTCTTGAACAGCTTCCAGAGCTTGGAGTCCATGCCGAGGAGCGTCCACAACCAGGCTAGAGAGGGGAACACGTCGTCCAATCTGAGCCCCCCGATGGTGGCGTCGGCCTCGTCGATCAACTCCCGGAACATTTTGTTCCTCACGTCTCCCGCTGAGCAGCTCCCGGCGACGGCTCTGCTGACCAGAGCGTTGGCGAAGGAGTGGAAGGCCTCGCTCAAGTCCACCGTCGACGGAGAGGGTGACGACGCCGCTGCGCGGGCGACGTTCTCGACCAGGAGGGCCACCTCCTCCTCCCTTGCTCCCCGGAAGGACTGCACCTTCTTGGGACCGAGGACGTGGACGACCATGGCCTTCTTGCCCTGCCTCCAGTGCTCGCCGTAGGGGGCGAAGATGACGTTCCTGGAGCCGTAGCTGAGCAGGTCGGCAGCCCTGGAGAGGGGCCTGGTGGCGAACGCCAGGTCCCGCGTGTTCATCACCTCCCGGGCGGCCTCCGCGGAGGAGACGACGAGTGTGGGCACCTCGCCCAGGTGGAGGAGCATGACGGGGCCGTGCTTCTGGGCGAGATCGCGGAGGGGGCGGTGAGGGAGGGAGCTGAGCTGGTGGAGGTTGCCGATGATGGGGAGCTTGCGGGGAGATGGTGGGAGGCGGCCCTGCCGTTTCTTGTTCCTCCTCTGGGGACCTACTATGAGGCAGCCAGTGATGACTAGAAGCATGAGAAGTGGCAGGAGGAAGGCCAGGGAGATGGGTTGCAGAAAGGAGCCATCTTGGAGATGCCATCCCCGTAGCTCTGTGGGATGTGCCATCTGCTCTGATTACGCCTTCGGATTTTGGAAGAAGAAGAAGCAGATGATGATGATGATGATGATTTTTTCGTCTCCCTCCCGTTCCTATCAACTGCAGCCTTTTTTTCAAGAACAATATACAGGAATTAAATGGACGTCCTTTGTGACTATTTAGATATAAAGAGTCTTCTTGATCAAAAATAAAACAAAAAACAAAAAGTCTGCCTCTGGTGGTAGGGACAGGGGATCAGATGAAAATTATTATAAGTTCCGAACAATCTAGAGTACGTGTTCCTCCAAACATCTTTTTGCGCAATCAAGATAATTTCATCTTATTCAGGAAATTATTGTTTTGGGTGTACGGAGGCTCACTGTGGACAGTGACATTGCTTACAAGTTACAGATCCTGCCCCATTGTAAGGGGGCACTTTGGACATAAACCCATCAAACCTGTGGGCTGAATCCATCCTCCCGTGTTAACTATAGGAGGCGAGATTTATAAACCTATACATGACGTCTTCCCTCGTGGAGGGGAAGGTGAAGTAGTGGAAGCCGCATGCAGCACGGGCAGAAGTTCTGGACGGCGATCTCCGGGGAGGTGAGGACCAGGTAGACGCCGTTGCGGTGGTCGACGGGGAGGTGGTGGGCGGCCACGGCGTCGGCGATGACCTGCTGGATGGAGAGGCGGGTGAGGGCGGCACAGCGCTGGCCGTTGACCTCGCGCGCGATGGAGACGGCCGGCGCGGGGGATGTTGGCGGCGCTGGTCTGGTCGGGTATGGAAGGCAACGGTCGACCACCAATGGCGGACGGACGGGGACGGCACCGAGGCGTCGGAGATGGAGAGGAGGAAGTCGCGGATGGTGGGCGGCCTGGTGGGCGGGGTCCTAGCGGCCGTACCGGATGAGGTAGATGCTGATGGGGGAGGACAGGACCGGACCCATATGTCAGTGCAGGTGGACCAGGTCGGACGACCCATCGTACCTCTTGGAGCCAGTCATCCTGGCGGCGGCAGCTAGCGGAGGGGCGTCGGTGTGCCTTGAGGTGTCACAGCCGCTGCTACTGCGCCGCGGGGCCTGGGCAGGTGATGGGTCCGAGCGGTGGGAGTAAGCCAGGGGTAGCTTCAAAAAAATTTAGTAGGTAAAAATAAAAATCTATAAAAATATGGCACTAACATTAGTCGTGGAACATTAATAGTTGGTCGAAAGAATAAACGTAGGGAAGACTTGTGAGTAGGGCGGTTAACGTATAGTTATTGTCTTGAAATCCTATTTCATCTTATCCTCTAGAAAGATCAATTATAATTGAGGAGGGAGGAACCCCTCCAGGTGTCATTAAGATCCAATAATGACTGGTCTAAGATCCAGGTCTATATCTCGTACGCATGACTATCTTACGAATCAAGTAGCGCATGATCAAGAAATTATTATCACAATAATAACAGACATTAGCTCGGAGATTAGTGGGTGTTGGGTGGTGACCACGGCCCCACGCCTCATGCAAAGTAGAAGATTGGGGTGACCCACGACGCCATGATCTTAGACGTAAGTTTAGAAGATGGGGACTATGTGATGTGCTCTAGGGGGTAAGATCCTATAAGAAGTATCCTGGCCGGACGGTCAGGGGAAAGCTCTCTAAGCCCACAACGCCCTTTCCTCCGCTTTTCCTTCCGAGCACTCCTCTCTCCTTCTAAGCACTCTCCTCCTATTCTGAACACTTATCTGACTTAAGCATCACATGATTGTCCCCTGTGATCACACCTAGTGCTCTTTCTGACGGCTTTTCCTTTGCTCGTAGGCTTCTCTCTCGGAAATCATCCTCTCTTCTCCGACAAACAAATCTCAGAGGTGTATCGCGTGGTTCGAAGGACCAACTTTCAACCTCTACACTTCCTAGCATCGTAGGGCAATCTCCACATATACAAAGAAGGAAAAGGAAAAAGACATCAACGACGATGGGTTCTTCACTCCTCAGTGGGACTCTAGCTCTCAGCATCGGGAGGAGCGGGGGCCTCATGGAGCAGAAGATTGTGAATAGTTTGTCTATCCTTAAAAATTGGGAGAGATAGTTCCCAATAGGGTTATATCTCATTTTTATTCAAAATAAGTTTCGAGAGAGAAAATGCAAAAATAAATGTTTCCAAACACCTTATAGTCTATAAATTTGACAAATTTTCACAATATATATTTTTAAGATTTCTATATCTATACCCCTAGAAAACACTATTTTTGCATTTATCTACTTATTTTTTGCATATTATCAAGAATATCCATGATATACACTGCATTATTACAGTTATGCCCCCGTGGTTCTCAGGCCATCCACGTCGATAAATATTTTCGGAATATGCCCATGGAAACTTTTTAAACATGTAAAATATTGAAAATGCCCTTGTATGTGAGAGAGAGAGAGAGAGAGAGAGAGAGAGAGAGAGAGAGAGAGAGAGAGAGAGAGTAGCCCCTCTCCCCTGCCTCCAGCAGCTCCCCTTCCCCCCTCTCCCCCACCACCAGTGAGCTCCAGCGAGCATAATCCCCCAACTTTTCCTAGCCCTCGATCCCGGCCTTCACCTCCCTACAAGCACCCCCAACCTCACCTCCCAACAACCAACCCTCTGGGCCATCCATCTCCCCCTCCAGCAAACACCCCCCCACCCTTCCCAGCCCTTCGCTCCCCCTCTCGGCAAACACCCCCCACCCCTCCCAGCCCCCACTCCCCCTCCCAACGAACAGTACCCCCTCCCTCCTCCAAAGCCACCGCCGCCTCCTACACCACATGTGCCAATCCCATGGCCACCACCCTAGGTAAGCCTCCCTTAACGGCGATGAAGGCCTCCTACAGTCCTGATTGATGTGGCGGGTGATGGCTGCATGGTAGGAGGGCTTGAGGTGGCAAAGGCCTCCATCTCTTTCTCTCTCTCTCCTGAAACCCCGCACCTCACCCGCACCCACTCCCACTCCCCGCGATCCTTCCACTCCACCAGGTCGTCCCCGACCTCCAGGTCCATCTCCAGCTCCAGCAGCACCTTCAGGTTGGCTGCTCCAGCAGGGATGACATAACGTTGCCACCAACTAGTCATCCCACAGGGTGTCCTCCGGGTCTGCCCCTAGCTCTAGCATTGCCTTCACCACCCCCGACCAAGCGTATGCTAGTCATCCTTGACCCCCTCAATCGGAACCCACCCTCTGCCTGCACCCACCCTCCATCAGAACCACTCGCCCCTGACCCCCCTCCCCCCCCCCCCTCACACCTCTGTTGGCACCCCACCCCTCTGCCTACACCCACCCTCCGTCGGAACCCCTCGCCCCCGACCCCCTCCCTCCCCTTGCACCTCTGTCGCACCCCTCACTCTGGCACCCCTTCTTATCCCTGAGGTACCTGTGTAGCGGTTGAGGGATGGGGGGATCACAGAGAGAGAGAGAGAGAGAGAGAGAGAGAGAGAGAGAGAGAGAGAGAGAGAGAGAGAGAGAGGTCTTGATCGGGGGATTGTCGGTGCCATTGCTGTGGAGGCAACAACCATCGTCGACTCCATGAAAAGAGAGAGATGTAGGGGAGAGAAAATGCTAACCAGAGGGTAGGTGAGGAGGGGAATGCTCGCCAGGCCCAAGAGGGCCCAGAGTGGCCAGGCCCAATACGGCCCAGTGTTGCCAGGCCTATTGTCTACCCGATACAACCCGAAGCGAGTAAGCTAAGGCATGCTAAACCTTGGCCTATGTGCCTAGGCCCAACTAGGGCCCAACAAAGCTCTGATAGCTCATCGGGAGATCACAGCACCCAGAAGGGACACCGTAACGTTCGCCCAACAAGGGAGATGTCGCCACCGTTATTGGGCTTTCTCCAAAAAGGGTTGGGTCACGCCCACAATGCTGAGATTCCTGTCGCAAGGCTTCTCTTCCGGAATGGACAGGCATACAGCGGGCAACTCCCCCCACGATCACAGAGGCGTTACTCCACGACCCACGCCCTTTCCCCATTGAGTAACGGACGGCCACCGCTAGGACAAACTATATAAATAGGTCCCTCATCGGACCTTAAGGACACAGAAAGGGAGACACCCGCCACAGAGACCAAACAGACTGACGCATACAGAGATACAAACGCTCATAGAGGGAGAGGCCATCGTCCACAGCTCCGAGGACTCCTCAGGCCTTCCGAGCACCCCCTTGGGCTCTCCGAGCATTCTGGGAGCTCTTCTACACCCAGGATTGTCCACCCCATTCTTGTGCTCTCTCATCTCTCTCTCTTTCTCACCATTCTCCCTAAAGTACATCTTTAGTGTTTGCAGGCTTTCATGGGGGTTGCTTACTCTTCCTCAACAAACAAATCTTAAAAGTATGGTACACGGACTAAGAATTCTGCCTCTACACTTTTTAACGCCGTCTGTGGGAATCGAGTGACAAGCCATGGCACTCCGTGGAAGCTACCGCAACACTAGCAACTAAGCCCAGGGATCTCACCAAGCCCCGAGTTCTCGACGAGGATCTCAAGAGGCATCCTCCTTAACTCGACCACCTCACGGTGCTGCCACCCAAAACCCCGCCGCAGAGGAACTGGCAGAAATGCGGCGAAAGCTCCGGGCGTTGACGGAGTTGTGCCTGGGCATCCTCAATGGAGAATCAACTCTCATTCTCTCCTCGACTGACTCTCCTGGAGCTCGTTCCCCACACCTTGTTCCTCCTCGCCCTGGCCTCCCTTGGGCTCAAACGACGTGAAGGGAGGTTGTACCTCCGGTAGCGGAGCCCCACCAGCTTCAGCGAGCGCTTGGAGAGCTGGCGCTCACCCTTCTTTGAAGCCGACTCCTTTGTTGGGCCGTAGACCTCAAAGGTAGTAGCGTTTAACTCAGCCTGGTACTCCAAGGACTCTCAGAAACGCTCGACGGCTTCCTCGCCAGCTGCCACCTGCAGACACGCTATTCCTGACGTCCCCTGAGAGAATCTCATATTACTATGCGACGCCCCGCAGCGGCTTTCGCATTTTGAATCGCTTGAGTGCTTCCTATTCTTGAGTCTTCTTCCGCCTTTTCGGCATCCGGAAATCGTCTCGTTGCAGAAATCATGCGGCATTCGGACGGCATCACCCCCAATCGGACACATCAAAAGTTTCCGGATCCAGGAGAATGTCTGGCGGACGGCTACCGACGCATTTTCAGGGGATCCGAGGGGGTCTTTATGGAGGCGTCCAGGCCCCAGGACGCCTCCATTATTTTCAAATTTATAAAAATACAAAAATATATAAAAAAATCATAAAATCATGGAGGCGTCCAGTTGACTGGACGCCTCCATCAAATGCAAAATATAAATATAATATTAATATTAATAATGATAAAAAAATAAAATATATATAAAATAATTTCATAGAGGCGTCCACTTGGCTGGACGCCTCCATCATCTTGCCCACGGGCGCCCACCGTCCGCCGGTCGGTTTGTCGTTTGAGAAAAAATCCAAATTGTGAAGACGTCCTGCGAACTAGACGCGCCCATTCATGAGTCACGGGCGCCGATCAAGACCACGCATTATGCCAAACCGCGTGAGGCTTTCGGCGGGGGTTCGGTGGGCTTTTATGGAGGCGTCCAGGCAACTGGACGCCTCCTTGAAAATATTCGAAATAAAAAATAAAAATAATATAAAATATTATTTTGGCCCTGATGAAGGCGTCCAGGGTCCTGGACGCCTCCATCCTCCGGAGCCCTATAAATAGAGGCCCCCCCCTCAGTCCGAAGGGAGCTTCTAAGAGGTCCGATAGGCTGCCGGAGCCCAGAGGCTGCCGGAGTCATTTATAACCCATGGGGTCTTTTGTAGGGGAAGGTTCTGCCAGCTTCTCGGGTGCCCACGCTCGCGAGAGGAAGGTCATCTTCGTCCACCGCGCTTCCACGTCGTCCCTACGCTGCCGAAGCTCCGCCGGATCTCGCCATCGGCACATCCAATAAGCCAATTCTCTCCCCCTTTTTTCTCCGTAGTTCTTTGCATTCATCATTTCGCATCCTCTATCTCCCTTCATAAGGGCGCCTTCTCTTATATACTTCTTGCATTCATCATCGCATTTTCCTCCTACTTGAGTCCGAGAGGGGTTTAAAACCACACCAACCAGGTGTGTGTTCTGTCACGATTTCGTTATTTTCTTCGCAAGGGATTGATACTACACTGCTATTTTCTAATTCTGTTTACCTACTGTCTGTTATTTTGCAAGGGTAACTGAAGAAAGCCCTCTCCGTCGGCCGGCCGAAGGGGGAGGAAGAAGCAACCCGCCACTTCCTGGTAGCGAGGTAGGCGCGATCACTCTTTATTTTGGGGTCTTTGGCCCCTAGCGATCACATCGTATTCTCGAGGCCGCGGCGAGTCATTTCCCGCAATGGCCGTTTGAATTCTGCTTCTTTTTATATCTTGTTATATCTCTTATCTGCTCATATTCTCGAGGCCGCGGCGAGTCATTTCCCGCAATGGCCGTTTGAATTCTGCTTCTTTTTATATCTTGTTATATCCCTTATCTACTCATATTCTCGAGGCCGCGGCGAGTCACTTCCCGCAATGGCCGTTTGAATTCTGTCCTCCTACTTGTATATCTTGAACTGCTCTTATACCTGCCATATTCTCGAGGCCGCGGCGAGTCACTTCCCGCAATGGCCGTTTAAATTCTGTCAATTACACCATGTTATACCTCTATTCTGCTATATTCTCGAGGCCGCGGAAAGTCACTTCCCGCAATGGCCGTTTGAATTCTGCTTCTTTTTATATCTTGTTATATGTCTATTTTGCTATATTCTCAAGGCCGCGGTGAGTCACTTCCCGCAATGGCCGTTTAAATTCTGTCCTTCTATTTGTATATCTTGAATTGCTTCTATATCTGCCTGCTATATTCTCGAGGCCGCGGCGAGTCACTTCCCGCAATGGTCGTTTCAATTCCTATTATTTAATTATCGCACCATTCCCGTCCCCCGAGGCCGCGGCGAGTCACTTCCCGCTATGGCCGTTTAACCCCCATATCTTGCTATATTGCATTTGTCCCGCTCGCCCCACCGGAGCAATCTCCCGTGGTGGCCCCTTCCCTTTTCTCTTATTTCTGTGTTGCAGCAAAACAAAACGAGCCCGCGCGCTCCGCGTCATTTCTCGACCGCGTGACGTCGCTCACAGATTGGCGATCACGGTGGGACTTCTGTCGCTTTCTTTCAGTTACCCTTACAATTTCTCGTGATTTGCTTTACTATCTCTTGTGTGTTGTTATATCTTGGTTGTTTTCTCGTTCTTTTGTGCCCCATATCTCTGTCAGCATTCCAATACATACATCCATCCCTCTTTCTATTCTTTTTCATTTTTTTTCTAAGGATCACCCTCTCTCGATGAAGGAAGGACTCTCCGTTCGGGAATTCCTCTCGACGGACTAGAATCTCCTCCACTGGGACCTCCGTAAGTCTCCGACATCGAAGAATCTCATCTTCTTTCACTGGGCCGGTTGTACCATTGAAGTTCCCCGGAGTTAGTCGACCCATTCGTGGTGAGACGAGAGCCCCTAGCTGACACGGTGGTGAAACAAAAAACAACCTAGGGTCCCTATTTTGTGTGAACTTCGGATCTGGTTAAAAACACAAAAAAAAATCATCAAAATCAAAACACAAAAAAGGGCGTAAAGGCATCCACTTGTTTGATAATCTCTGCTATTTTCTTGCTAGTGTATGTTTCTGCGTTCCGAGAAAACTGTGAGCATGGCTCACGAGTCTTTTGAGGAGAACCACCCTGGCCGTGGTCTGTCAGTCGACCCGCGAGTCCATGCTATGGACTCGGGCCCTTCTTATGAGCCCTCGCATGAGGTGCAGGTTATTGCAGGGGACACATCCCCACCACAGGACATCTCCTCTTTGCTAGGCATCCTCGCCAACACGGAGCTTACCTCTGAACAGCTCCGGGCCCTCCAGGCCATTCTGAAGGGGAAATCTATTTCCCCCGCGCCCCAGGAATCAACTCCAAACATCGCACCTCTCCAAGAGTCGGTGCAGGCCATTCCATCTCCTTCACTGGCGCAAGCCATCCAGTCTCCCTCGCTTCAAGGGCAAGCGAGCCAACAACCGCCCTCGTTCCAGTTCCCTTCACAATCTCAAACTCCTGTTGTTCCCCACGTACCACTCCAGCCGGGACCAACTGTCGGCGGCCCGGCAGCTCCCTCTCATTCGGGGTTCCCCCCTCAAGTCTCCGGGAGACATTTTCCTCCCCAGTGGCAAGTGCCACCTTCACCTCCCGAGGAGCTTGCCCAATCGCTCCTCAACCGGTTCAATAGAATGGATGAACAATTTCAAAATTTGAAGAAAATAGTGGACGTGAAATCCACCCCGGAGGTTGCTTTGCCAATCCTTCCGGTCATCCATCTTCCCCCCTCCGAAATGCCCACGTACCGCAGGTACAATGGCACTGGCAACCCCTTCATTCACCTCAAAGATTTCATGTATGAGTCCTCCTATTGGCAAAACGACCAGAGATCCCTGGCATACCTCTTTCGGAGATCATTGGACGGTCCTGCGCTAGAGTGGTTCTATTCTTTGGAGCCCCGCGAGGCCGAGAATTTTGAAACAGTCCAGAGAAGGTTCTTGCAAAAGTATCGGGATAGGGTCGGTCCCTCTCTCTCTATTACCGACCTAGTGGCCGAGAAAATGAAGCCCGACGAAGATTTTGTCCGCTATGCTGATAGATGGAGGTCTCTGGCAGAAAGGATAAGAGATACCCTCTCGGAACCTGAACAAGTAAAGATGATTGTATCCAATGCCACCCCACAGTTCAGACATGTCCTGGCCATGAACAAGCTTACCACAATGGAGGAACTCTATGAAAGAGCCCGGTATATCCAGACCCAGTTAAAAGACTCCCCCATTATGAACATGTTTGAGCCGCCGAAGCCCAAGGTGGTCAGAAAGACAGGCACTGGTGTCCCAGGTGGAGCAACAGAAGGGGTCGTAACAAATGAGCAAGTGAGTGCGGTCAACAACGCCAACTATGCAGCCAACCCAAGGCTTCCACAAATGCCCCGACTTCCCCTCCAACAAGGTCCTTTCCCCTCTCGTCCTCCACCCCAAAATGATCCACCCCAGAACAACATGCCTCAACTACTTCAACCCCAGCAACAACCTCGACCCCAGCAACAACAACCACCACTTCAGTACAACCAAGTTCCACCCCCAGGGAATTACGGCCCCCCACAGCAACAAAGGAGGCCGATTGGTCCTAAGAGAGCCTATTACCCACCATTGCCAGAAACTCTGGCAGATATTTTCAATGCCCTCATGGCCTCAAATACACTCGTCTTACCTAGGGAGAGGCCCGTGTGGCCCCCGAATGTTGATACCTCCAGATACTGCGTCTATCACAGGCAGCCAGGACACATAGTAGACAACTGCTTCCAGTTCAAAGATTACATCCACGACACGAATGATGAAGGCGGAATTGACTGGGATGAAATGAGGCGATACGTCGCCACTCTCAAGGCTAGGAGACCTCCTCCTAGGCCACAGCAGCAGTTACAACAGCAGCCACAGCAACAACCACAACAACAACAACAGCCTCAGCCGGCCCAACCACAACAGCCCAACATGGGCATAATCCAGAATCCATTACCGGAGCACCAACAGCCCAATCACCAGGTCAACCCCATCTCCTCCTTCCCGAAAGTCGGGAGAGAGCAGGTGTGGCACCTAGAAAGTACTTCTATTCTTTCTACCACCAATCCTATCGTCATGCAACCCCCTCGCCTTACCCGGTTAGCACCTCTCTCTCATCAACCCGCGTCAGTACCGCCTTCACCATTTCCACTGCCATCACACCCTCTCATCTTCTCTCACTCCCCCACTTTACCATCCACCTCTACTGCGTTTGCCCCTATGCCTTCTAAGCCCCTTATCATCCGTCAACCGTACGTAACCCCGCCTGTCTCCACCATACCACCACCAATGCCTTCAAAACCACTCATCACCCACCATCCATCTCAAAACCATTACCCGCTTCAAGCCTTACCCACTTCTACTTTGCCTCCGCCTCCACCTTCCAGACCCCTTTTCCTTCATAACCCGTGTGATATCCCCTCTACCTCCACCATGCCTCCACCTAACAAACCCCTCATCAGAATCCCTGCTCCCATCATAACCCCTGCTTCATCGACCATTTCTCCACCACTACCCCTCAAACCTCTGTTAAAACCCACTGCTACCCCTATAGAGGTACAAAAGCCGCAGGCGATGGTGCTCCGGAGTGGAAGGATTTTCCACAGGGTTTTCCCCCAGAACAGTCAGAATCCCGAGCAGTCTCAGCCAGAGAAGGACGATGGAGAACAACCAAAAAAATTTATCCCTGGAACACAGTATGATCTGTTAAAACACTTAGACAAGACGCCTGCTCGGATCTCCATCCTGAAGCTGCTTCAGAGATCCACATCCCATTAGGCAGCCTTAATGGAGTATCTTCAAAAGGTCATGGTGAATGAGGACCTCCCTGTAGAAAAGATCTCTGCCGTCCTAACCCCAACGGACACACAACCGGCCATCATGTTCCACAACTACGAGCTCGCTCCCAAGGAAGCTCAGAAATATGCATTGTGTGTTTCAATAAAAATTAATGGGGTATCCATAAACCTGTGCCTTGTAGACACGGGTGCGTCCATAAATGTGATCTCCATGAGCACCCTTCATTTGTGTGGGGTCGACGAGGAACAAATAAGACCTTCCTCGATCACAGTCACGGCTTATGACAATAGAAAAAGGCCGCCGCAAGGGATGATTATTCTGAGGGCAGAGCTAGGCCCTATGTCAGTCCCCACGGAATTCCATGTCCTCGACATGGACCCCACATTCAAGGCCATACAGGGTCGCCCCTACATTGAAGCCATGGATGCTGTGCCTTCCACCAACCATCAGTGCTTGAAGTTTCCTTACAATGGAAGAATTATTAAAGTAGTCAACACACCTGTCCTTCACACGGTGGATGCTATCAACACCTCTCTGCCCTCTGTTTGGCCGTCTCATCGGCCCATATTGTCATTACTGGACGTGTGTGATTCATCTCACATTCCGCTAGCACCAAAGAAGCCGATCAAGGCAACAACTCCATATCTCCCTTTTCACTCCAAAGGTTGGAAGATTATGAGAAACATCGGCTATCAACAGGGCAAAGGTCTGGGTGCACAGCTACAAGGTAGGTTGAAACCACCAAAGGAGATTAGGCCGAACCGTAGGTTTGGCCTAGGCTTCAAAGGACCATTCAAGGCGGATTGGAAGCCCCTCACATGGACCATATCAAACCACTTCAACAAAAGGCCCGTTATTCAGATGGGGGATTATCCGCAAGAAGCACATGGGGGGTCGCATGTTGTGTATTCAGTCGAAAAATGTCTGAGGGTCACCAAAAGAGGCAAGATCAAAGACCCGGAATGTGAATGGGACAAATGGTTTGATATACGGGACGTTTCCATTGCACTGGAAAGGATGTTCTCGTCTCCACAGCTTGAAGGACCGCCATTGATCTCCGGAATGCCAGAGAATATCATTACTGTTGCCAAGGTTCCAAACTATCCTCGTCCTCGTCAGAAGGACCCTGTCACCTGCGGATCTTCATCCGCCATCACCACCACCACCGACGACTCATTAGCCGTCATCTTCTCCATTCACTCGTCACAGCCTTTGTTGATGTCATCTTCATGGGCCAGACGGTTGTCTGACGATCTTCCCAGGTCACCTTCTCTACTTACATACCTGCGCGAGTTTCTCAACCCGCGTCAGGTCTTCAATCACGATCTGCTCTACGAGCCTCCCAATCCTCTAGCCATAACCACTTTTCTCTCTCCCCCGATCTCTTTTCACTGTTTTGTCATCAAAAATGAAAACGAAAAAAAAACGTCAATTTTCAAACTCCTCAACAACACATCTTCGTTGAGGAAACCTCCTACATCTCCCACGAGTGCGTCCCGCCCTGCGGACCACCCGTTCAAGATCCGATAAGCGACCTTTTCTACCCCTCATCTGAGGGGACTTTCCCTGTACATTCTTCACCATCCTCTTCATCTTTTTCTTCTTCTGTAAATAATGTCAGTCAATCTAGGAATAATAAGTCAAAGGTAGTACCTAGGAAGAAATCTAAGGGTAGGCAGATCCCTCGTCGATTCCTTCTGGATTTAGCCGCCAGGTGTCAGGCCCTTCTTGCCATCCCTCAGTTGCTAGAAAATCCCATCCAGCTACCGGAAATAGAATGTGATGGCAACTGTGCAATTGATGAGGGGTATGGAGTCTACGAGATCACGGATGAAGAATACCCTACTGAAGATGAGGGTGAAGAATATGAGGATGCGGCTGGCGCATATGCTAGTGGAATAAGGAGATTCGACGAGCCGTCAACCGCCGTAGAAGAGTCCACCAAAGAAGTCAACTTGGGAACTGAGGAAGACCCTAGGATCATCCTCATAAGTGATAATCTATCACCCTCTGAAGAAGAGGCATTAATTGAAGTTCTCAAAGAATATAAGGACACGTTTGCATGGAGCTACGAGGATATACCGGGTCTGGATTCAACCCTAGTCGAATACCGTTTAACCCTAAAACCAGGGTCCGTCTCGGTAAAACAAAGGTTAAGGCGTTTCCACCCTCAGATGGCTTTGAAAATGAAAGAAGAGGTCGACAAGCTCCAGAAATCCAGGTTCATTAGAGTCATTCTTTATCCTCAATGGGTGGTGAACATTGTCCCGGTCATGAAGAAAGATGGGAAAGTCAGGATTTGTATCGACTTCCGGGACCTTAACCGCGCGTGTCCGAAGGATGATTTTCCCTTGCCTCACATTGATGTGTTGATCGATAACACGGCAGGCTATGAAACCCTCTCTGATGTGAAACGAAATTGGGAGGGGGTGGCCTTCTTCTACCTTCTGCCTGAAGTCGCGCTATAGGCTCATGGCGCCTTCATGAAGAACGCGCTAGGACGATATAGCGCGTTCTCAGACAGCCGCTGGACGAAGAAGTTGGGCATTGGGGCTCCCATGGACGACGACGGGGAAGTGATTCACACGGGGGAACACGTAGGAGGGTGGGTATGACACGGGGGATCTTAAACAAACACATGAGGGCCCTAAACATCGATTAAACTAACCTATTACTAGCTAGGATAACTTGGTGAAGGTGGGAGCGGGGGTGGGCGACGAGGGAGAAAGGGGCATGGCAGGGCGAGCTAGGACCACGTAGGGTTTTGGCTGGGGCATCACACCCGATCCCATCGTAGGACCGGTGCAACCAAGCTCCGTCTTGATCATAGCAACGTCGTTGGCGATGGTGGAGGGCGTCGATCGTCGGTGGAGGAAGAACGGAGCCCGAATGGGGCCTCACACCCGACCTCTTCTCAAGGCCGATGCACCCGGAACTTCGAACGTCCTCCGTGAAGGGGAAAAGGGGAGGATTAGAAGAAGAACGTGGGCATCACACCCGAAGAGGGGAGGAGGGAGGGGATTCCAAAGATGGGGGGGGGGGAATATAGCCATGCTATACTCAACTCTTTCAAACACTCATTTCTTTCTCAATTCATTTCATTACTTAATCAAACGAGATGGGGTACATATATAGGGGGAAGGGGAAGCCTAAACGACACTAGAACATTAATTACAACAGTGGGAAACAGCGAACATTGAAGTCATTGGGAGTTCCAAGTGCTGGGTAGTTGGGGCGTCTGCAGTCGACTTTCTGCCTGAGATCACGCTAGGGAAACCTAGCGCCTTCTTCAGGTCGCGCTACCCAAAGGTAGCGCGTTAATCTTCAGCCCAGTAGCTTCATCAATCGGCTTTGGCCTGGCAGCTCGCTTGATTTCCATCAAACCCCTCCAGTTTGGAAGGTTCGTCCTCGAACCTAGAAGCTCAAGATCCCAGTCTGTGAGAACAGGCTGGTTGCCTAAGCTCTGATACCACTTGATGTGAAACGAAATTGGGAGGGGGTGGCCTTCTTCTACCTTCTGCCCGAAGTCGCGCTATAGGCTCATGGCGCCTTCATGAAGAACGCGCTAGGACGATATAGCGCATTCTCAGACAGCCGCCGGACGAAGAAGTTGGGCATTGGGGCTCCCATGGACGACGACGGGGAAGTGATTCACACGGGGGAACACGTAGGAGGGTGGGTATGACACAGGGGATCTTAAACAAACACATGAGGGCCCTAAACATCGATTAAACTAACCTATTACTAGCTAGGATAACTTGGTGAAGGTGGGAGCGGGGGTGGGCGACGAGGGAGAAAGGGGCATGGCAGGGCGAGATAGGACCACGTAGGGTTTTGGCTGGGGCATCACACCCGATCCCATCGCAGGACCGGTGCAACCAAGCTCCGTCTTGATCATAGCAACGTCGTTGGCGATGGTGGAGGGCGTCGATCGTCGGTGGAGGAAGAACGGAGCCCGAATGGGGCCTCACACCCGACCTCTTCTCAAGGCCGATGCACCCGGAACTTCGAACGTCCTCCGTGAAGGGGAAAAGGGGAGGATTAGAAGAAGAACGTGGGCATCGCACCCGAAGAGGGGAGGAGGGAGGGGATTCCAAAGATTGGGGGGGGGAATATAGCCATGCTATACTCAACTCTTTCAAACACTCATTTCTTTCTCAATTCATTTCATTACTTAATCAAACGAGATGGGGTACATATATGGGGGAAGGGGAAGCCTAAACGACACTAGAACATTAATTACAACAGTGGGAAACAGCGAACATTGAAGTCATTGGGAGTTCCAAGTGCTGGGTAGTTGGGGCGTCTGCAGTCGACTTTGTGCCTGAGATCGCGCTAGGGAAACCTAACGCCTTCTTCAGGTCGCGCTACCCAAAGGTAGCGCGTTAATCTTCAGCCCAGCAGCTTCATCGATCGGCTTTGGCCTGGCAGCTCGCTTGATTTCCATCACTCTCATTCATGGATGGATTTTCGGGATATAATCAAATTCGTCTGGAAGAAGAGGATCAAGAGAAGACGTCATTCACTACCCCTTGGGGAATATATTGTTACGTGGTCATGCCGTTTGGATTAAAGAATGCAGGAGCTACTTACCAAAGAGCTATGATGGCCATATTTCACGACATGATGCACATATATCTGGAGGTGTATGTGGATGATTTATTGGTGAAATCAAGGACCAGGATGGAACATCCGAGAGTTTTGGCCAAGGTCTTGCAGAGATCAAGGGAGTTCCTATTGAAAATGAACCCAAAGAAGTGTGTGTTTGGTGTATCATCGGGCAAATTACTAGGTTTCATTGTGATTAAAAGAGGGATCGAGATAGATCCCAACAAAGCTAAGGCCATCAGGGATATGTCACCTCCCAAGAATTTGAGGGAAGTCCGAGGTTTAATCGGGAGGTTATAGTTTATTCGTCGGTTTGTGTCTCAGCACTCACAAAGGTGTAGACCTTTCTATGAGTTGACCAAGCCAGGAGTAGAATTCCACTGGGATTCTAAACGCCAGAAAGCTTTTGAAGGGTTAAAGGAATATCTGGCTAGTCCACCTGTTCTCATTCCACCCAAACCAGAAAAACCTTTGATCCTCTACATCTCAGTCCTGGACGACTCCGTGGGAGCTGTCCTTGCACAAGCCGATGAAAGAGGCAAGGAACGGGCAACCTACTACTTGTCCAAACTCCTCAATTCCTATGAGCAGAAGTACACAGCTATGGAGAAAACCTGTGCTGCCCTCGTTTGGGTAGTGCAGAAATTGAAGCACTACTTCTTGGCTCATGAGGTCCACTTGATTGCTCGCATGAACCCTATCAAGTTCCTTCTGGAGAAATCCATCCTTACGGATAGGCTAGCGCGCTGGCAAAGTTTTCTTTCTCAGTTCGACATCACCTACATCCAGCAAAAGGTAATTAAAGGCTATGCCATAGCCGAGCATCTCGCTCACCATCCTCTTCCCAAGTTCGATCCTGTCCAATCAGAGTTTCCAGATGAGGAACTAATATCCGTCACTCAGTCTGACGAGCCAATGTGGACATTATATTTTGATGGAGCTCTAAATTCCCAAGGGAAGGGTATCGGCATTGTCCTTCTAACGCCCGAATGCGTTACCATCCCAGAGGCATTTCATCTCGCGTTCCCAGTCACCAACAACATTGCTGAATACGAGGCTCTCCTAGCTGGTCTGGAACTAGCCCGTTCTTTCTATATCACTGAGTTGCGAGTCGTGAGTGATAGTCAACTTGTTCTCCGCTAGGTGCTTACCAAATACCGCACCCTCGATCCCAAGCTCAAACCCTATCAGGAGCTGGTCTCCGCTTATACCAAATTGTTCACCAAGCTGATCTTTGTCCATGTTCCTCGCGAACAGAACATTCTGGCCGATGCCCTCGCCTCCTTGGCGTCATCCTTCAAATTCCCTTTAGGTGCTTGGTTTAGATCCATCATTCTCTACAAGCGTCTTGTCCCTGCCGTTCAGGACCCTTACCTCTTAAAGATCAAGGAAAGAGTCCTACAGAAGATCCAGGAGGGAGAAATTCTCGAGAAGAAGGAAATCATGTTGGCAGAATTTGAAGAAGAATTGGCTGATGAGGAGAAACCATGGTTTTATGAAATTATCAAATACTGTAAAGATCAGTCTTATCCTGAAGGAGCCACCACAGAGGATAAGAAAGCCATAAGAAGGGTGGCCCAGAAATACACATTGGTTGGAGGTCTACTCTATAGGAGGAGCCTTATCGGAGTTCTTCTAAGGTGTCTTGATGATGATGAGGTCTGGAAATGTGTAGAGGAAGCACACTCAGGTGTATGCGGTGGCCATGTAAATAGCCAAATGCTCGCTAAGAAGATCGTTCGGCAAGGCTTTTACTGGCCCACTATGGAAGAGGATTGTGCCATCTATGTCCGTAGGTGTGTCAAGTGTCAACTTCACGTCGATAAAATGCATTCACCATCCTCCTCACTTCATCCAATATCCTCCCCATGGCCCTTCTCCATGTGGGCATTTGACATCATCGGTCCCCTAGGTGATCCCAATGCCCTCACCAAGCAGAAATCTTTCATCCTTACTGCGGCGGAATACTTCACCAAATGGGCCAAAGCCGAAGCTTACGCGGAAATCAAGGCGTCAACAGTCTGCAAGTTCATCATGAAGAACATCCTCGCCAGGTTCGACGTCCCAAGCACAATCGTCACCGACAACGGGCCACAGTTCATTTCTCAGGACCTACAGGACCTCTGCAAAAGGTACGCAATTGCATTGCATCATTCATCACCTTATTACCCACAAGGTAACGGCCAAGCAGAGGCCACCAATAAAACATTGATCAAAATCATCAAGAAAACCTGCGAGTCCAGTAAGTTTTTAGACTGGCCAGAAAAGCTTATCGAAACTCTATGGGCCTATCGCACTTCAATCCGTACCCCCATCGGGCAGACTCCGTTTGCCCTTACTTATGGTATGGAAGCGGTAGTCCCGTACGAGACTCTGATCCCTTCTCTCAGGGTACAATTGGACGAGGAATTCTCCCTCGACGAACGTCGTAATTCACTCCTCGCCCAGTTGGAACTCTTAGATGAGAAGCGGCTGGCCGCTGCCGAGCATGCGCGTGTGTATCAAAATAGACTCGCTCGCTTTTACCAAAAGAAAGTCGTTGAGAGAAAATTCAAAGTCGGTGAGTTGGTTGTTAAAAGAATTTTTGTCAAACCTAGAGGGCCGCGTTCTAAGCTCAAACCCAATTGGGAAGGACCATTTGTGATTCAAGCCGTGTACCCTGGCAACGCCTACAAACTAGTCAACGCCGAAGGGACCGAGTTATCCCACCCTTGGAATGGGCTTTATCTTAAAAAGTACTACCCTTAGCTTAGTGTCAAAACACAAACAAATGATGAAAAGATAGATAATATCAAAAATAACAAAAAATATTAAAAATCACTAAAAATATGGAAAATTCAAAATGCCGATGCCTGGTGGTCACCATGTAGTTAAGTCCATGCATCCAACCTTCATGTTAGGATAGGGCCCATTAAGGCTTGGTAGGCACCGGGTCTTGGTCTGCCAGAACCGTACGTGGAGATCCCTGTCCGGCCACATCGGCCTATGCTCGCTCAAAGGAAGCCAACATGTACTCACTTACGTATTTTATCCAGAAAAATTGGTAGCATCACCTACGGCGGGGCCACACCCAGAAGATCTCTAGAAGCTATAATCTTTATTCTTTTCTCTTCGACCAAATGAGACAGTCGGCGCCCTTAAAACGCTGAGCATGAGAAACCAAAACTCAAACCCCTTAAGGCAAGAGTAGGATCCATTTCCTCGAGCATCGATCAGAGCACGAGAAGAGGGCAGTGTCCCCGCAGGCATACAAAAGGGAGCCCACAACGACGAACGATTATATCTCCCTAGTGAAAAAAGAAGCACAAAATTAAAATCAAGAGAAAAGCCTGATCGTGACCGTGCCTGATGCGATAAATGGAACCCCTCAAAGCAAAAGTCTGAATCCACAAAAGGGGCCATGGAATGTAAATGCTCGAGATTTGGTCCGAAGTTGTCCGAAAGGGAAGAGTTAAATGGGCCCTTATTGACTCGCCGGGTTAACGGTTTTGCCGGTCCTCTCAGGAGGTTTATCCCCTACACTCTTCCTTCTCCCTTTAAAGATGAAAGCTCGACGGAATGTCTGAACGGTAAAACCCGCCAAGGTCTGCGACCTTATTTTAACATACACATATAGTTGCCTACTTTGAAAAGTAAAAGCTATCACTGCGAAGGAGTCTCTGTGTTTCTGGCTGGTCAAGAACCCTGTTTACTACCTTGATGTCTTCTTATTTAACCTTGTGCTTAGGCCAATGCAAGCGCGTCACCTATGGGTGCGACGGCGTCTGATTCCGGGTCAGCATCGCGCAGTTGGTCGTTAGGGTTCCAGGGTGTTCCATCATATACCATCTAGAGTTGTGAGGAAATAGACCCGGGTCGGGTAAATCATTTATCTCGAAAACCTTTTGGGTGAATCCCTGTGGTCGGAAGTGACTGGGAGCCTAAGCATGGCATGACGGTATTGTCATCAAGGTAAGTCTTAGTCGGCGGGATTATCATTCGAGGGGTCTAGAGGCCCAAATGAACCTAGATGTGCACTTAGGATACCTGGGAGGTTAGTAAGAAACCCCTGTTCTCATGTAGGTTAGGTGCCATTTGGGTGCTTGCTAGGCGTTAGCAACAAAAAAATAAAATGATAACAATAAAAATAAAAAAAGAGAAAAAAAGAAAATGTAGATATTTGCAAACCAAAAAAAAATGAATATAACAAAACAACAAAAAAATGCCAGAAAAATAAAACGAAAAAAACAAATCATTTTCGCATGATTGCATTTGTATGCAGCATTTCACTTTAAATTTCGCTTGCATTAGTGTGCTTGTCTGTCGTATTCATCATCACCGCATCTTTCCATTGCCTTCGTTAATAAGGGCTTGGCCCCTTGACCCGTTATCAAGGACAGATCAAAACAAACCACGCATATTGGGCAAGGGGCCAAGTCAGAGCAGATATTCTAACTTGTTTGTTTAAGTGATATATGCAGGAATTCGAGAAAGCAAGAAAGAGGTAAAAATCCAAGAATCAAACATTTTATTCCTTTCCAAAATAAAAAAAAAATTTACATCAAGTTCCACCCTCTCTCTCTGCATTACTTGTACCGCTACTCTCCGGGCAAAACGCTCTCAAGGGTGCTACCCAACTACGAAAAGCGGTACTCCTACCGCTCTGTACTCCTCTTCCTACACCCCGACGTTGATCCGTGGGGGCAGCAAGAAAGCTACTAACACGAAAGCCACGCTCTCGTACTCTTCGGTAGCGCTCCTCACCATCTCTCAGCCACTGTTCAGCCAGACCAAGGCTGGTTCGGAGTTCGAACAGCTGGGCCTCCATGGCCCTTCGTTCCTCCCTTTCAACCAATCTGTCGGCTCTTTCTCTCTCTGTGTCTCTTTCTCTCTCTTCTCGTTCTCTCTCACGGTCTTCCCTCTCCAACTGGAGAGTGATCCTCAGCTCCATGGCATCTCTAGAAGAGTCATCGTCAGGACGACGCCGCAGTTCCTCCTCCAGCTTTGCTATTCTGGCCTCCCTCTGCGCAGCGTGGGCAAGTGTCTCTTGCGTCTCCTTTTCCTGTCAGATATACCGCCTCAGATATACGGCAAGACATAAATAAGGAGAACTCAACACTGAAACTCTTACCTGTATAGAGAGCATTCCTTCTGCCTCCGCTGCACGCTGTGTAGCACGAGCAAGTTGCTCATGAAGCAAATCAAGTTCTGAGGTAGGGATCCACAAGCTGGAAGAGACGCCACCTGCTCCCATCGCTGATGAAGCCGCATCGATCTGGGCGCGCTATAACCACATAAGATGATAATTAGCGGCCGAACACCTTGAATCCAGGGTTTCAATTAGGAGTGTGCATTGTACATACACCTACCGAAGCACTCAAGGCTCTGTGGGTGTCTCCCAACTGTTGCTCCGTCTCTGCCAGACGAGATCGTAAGTTCACTATCATGGTATCACGGACATCCTGCGGCCGTAAGAGTCAGCATTTTCACACAAAAAATAGCCAAAAAGAAGAGAGAGAAAAGAAGAAAATAAAAAAGAAAAGGGAGACCTACCTCCACAAGTCCCCGGGGTTGGAGCCGCTCTGCGTACATTGTCTTATACAGACGCAGATAGTCTTCACTATCCTGCGCATGCGATTCCACGATTGTGCCACCCCGTTTCCAGTCTTCATACTGTTTAGGGAACCGCACACGCCAGTCAATACAGGTTGCCGGTCCCCGTGTCTTTCTCCCGACGCGAGGTGGCGCAGTCGTATCCACCCATTCCTGGGCTAGCCTAGGGTCCTCATAACCAATCGTAGCCGAAGCGGCTCGATTTCATTTAGGCAGTGCATCCACAATTCCCGTCCGAACCGGGCATGACTTGTTAAAACCCATGGTTGGTCAGCATCGACCATGCCTGAGTAGGGTCTCCAATTTACCTAAGTTAGGTTGTACATACCCGTTTAACTGGTCAAAACCAAAAACAAAAATAATAAAAAAAAATCTCACCATCGCTGCAGGGAATTCCTGTAGCTCGCGCCTTAGCACCATCAACTGGTAGGTTAGAGGTGCTGCACTCATGATGGGTTGCCACCGCCTGGCTAACGGCACCATCACTGGTCGCCAATGTCGAGCTCTCCCCATCGGGAGGTAATAATAGCTCCACAGCTGCATCATCATATGCCATCAGTACCTTAAGTCGACTATTACAAAAAAAAACAAACAAAAAATAATAATAAAAACAAATAAAAACCGAAAAAAATACCTGGATGAATGGTGTGAACCCACTCACAGTCATCTCACGATCGGCCTCTTGGGACAGGCCTGTAAACAAGTGCGCCAGCATGGCAGCTCCCCAGGCGTACTGCCCTACTCTTTCGAGGTCTGATAGTAGCTCCAGGAAACGACAATGGATACCGTCTCCTTTCGAGCTCAGTATCAATCTTCCCAGCAAGAAGAGGAGAAATCTCCTCAAATCCATGTTGGATCTCTCCCAATTGCCAAAATTCGTGCAGTATACAGCACGGCATCCTCTTTCCATCCTTTCCATGAATTCTTCCGAGGACTCATCGTCCCGTCGACGTGTATCAGTGAGCTCTAATGCCTCCATGATAGATGACATGGCTATTGACCTGTTCTTCCGACCATCTAGGTCCAACCCCAGTAGCTTCTGGGCGCCTTCTCGGTAGTCCGCGTAGGTGACTCCGGTCACTGCCTCGCCATCCACCTTGAGGCTAGTGATTCGGACCACATCTTCCAGACTGGGCACCATGTGCCCCCAGGGCATCAAGAATGCCAGGCTCACTGGGTCCCATCTTTCACGCAAGGCTTGGATGAGGACCGGGTCGAGCTTGATCGGCTCGATCCGGAGAAAGGCACCAAATCCCATCACGTCTAGCCTGGCCTTCTGAAAATCCGGGAGACCCCTGTATGCTGCCACTACTAACTCCCATGAAATATGTGATTTCATCACACTCTGCGCATACACGAGGAATGGAGAAGGTTTTTGTCAAAGGAAAGAAAGAAGGAAAGAAAGGAAGAATGAGAAAAGGGGGCAGGAAAGCTCAGCTTACGAGTTACTATTGGGTCCTCTCGCTGAAGTGCCCTTCAAGGTCCGAGAGTTTCCTGGAACTGCTACCGCTGGACCTGCTTCTCTTCGAGGAGTGGGAAGATTCACCCTCCATACGGACCTCAGAATTCTGAGTTCCTCCTCTCCCGTGGGAACTTGTACTCTTCAAGTTGGCTCTCGATGTCCCTGGGAGAATGAAAGAGGCAGGTATCTATAGAAATAGGAGAAGTGCGGGCCAAGATTGCCTCCATCACCTTTAACGATAGCCCTCGCGATAGGGCACCTGCACTGCGGCCCCATGTGTCGCTTCAGCGCTCGTGCATGGTGATTGATTGGACGATGTAATGTGACGACACGCTCCTTATACTGTTAGGGATGCCCTGTCATGATATAGAGGCCGTCCGGGAAGATTGAACGATCGTTCAGGAGAAGCGGCTAGAGCCATCATTGTTGACTTCGGCGGTAGATTTCCGTGCGAAAGATGGTCACATCAAGATACGATTCCCCGTTTTGGGCAGGGTCTCGGAGAGCATATCACATGGGGACAGTGTAAGGAGAAGAAGCGTAGGAAGGAAGGAACGCACGAGAGGACCAGTGAGCAACAGGGACACAATCACTCCATCCATAGGTCTACATAAACTGTCATAAACATCACAATCATAGAGAGGAGGCGTATGCTAGCTCGCCAACTCTTTCCATCACACTCACGCATATCCCTCTAGGCGTCCCTCTGCTCCCCCCTAAGGTGAGGGTCCCTCAGGGGCCTTCTGGAGCCCCGTACAACAGCAGTCCCCTCACCCTGCGGCAACTGCTCCACAGCAGCGGCCCGCTGCTGATCCCCTGGCGTGACAAAGAAGCCACCGACAGAAAGGTGGCCAGACTGGCGGAGTCGCGCCCCAAACTCTCGTGCCCTCTCGTAATTCGCCTCCATGTTCTCTAGCCTCTGTCCCATAGCTCGAAGGCCTAGCTGGAGCTCCCTCACCTGGACCTCCATGGCTCTTCTGTCCTCTCTCTCCTTCTCCCTCTCCAGCCTTTCTCTCTCCGCCTCTCTCTTGGCCACCTGGAGGAACACCCCCAACTCTAGGATGTCCGGATGTGGCCTCTCCTCACTGTGATGCCGCAGCTCCGCTACAGTCGCTACCCAGGCATCACGTTCCTCTTCAGCCCGGGTCGCGCGGGCCACGGCACCGGCAAGTTGCTCCTGAAGGGAGGCAATCTCAAGAAAGGGGCCGAGGAACTGGAAGATGCGCCGCCGGCCATTCCCACCATCGCGGTCTGCTGGGCATGCTGGAACAAACAAACAACGGCCGTCAGCTAAGCTCCAAATTTAAAAAACAAAAAAATGCAGCACTTAACTTACCAGGATCGACAATTCCTGTTGAGTGACGGCCAGCTGCCGCCTAGCCTCTGCCAGTTGGGCACGCAAGCCGTTGATGTCGCGCGTATCCCTGGCTTGGGGAAGTCCCACATAACTCTCTCTCTGCTGCCGCAGGAAGTCCGCACTGTCCTGCACCAATACGCTCCCTTGCTGTCCAGGGAGACGTATGCGCCAGTCCTCGAGCTTCGCCTTGCCGCGACTTTCCTTCCTAACACGGCTCGGCTCATCCGCACTCGCCCATTCATCGGCCAAACCCGGGGTCTTTGCCATGTCCTGCATCAAGAAAGGGGGGTCTTACGTCATAACGAGAACGCGTATCCTGTCAAGGACGCGTCCATCATTTGAGTGCAACACTCACCGAACCCTTTTCCCCCCTCGTATGGCTCACTTCAAAACTTAAAATGGATCAAAGAGGAGGAGATCGGAGGACCTACCAGACCGTGTTCACCTCCCTCCACGCCATCGGGTCCCTCAGGTGCCTGAAGGGGCCCTTCCGCTTCCATGGACGCCTCTCTGTGCTCTTGCGCGTCCCTCCTCGGGCGAGGAGTCCCTCGTCCCTCTCCACCTTCACCATGGTCCGGCCCACCAAACTCCATCGATCGAGAGTGGAAGAAGACGAAGATGGGTGAGCGAATCTCGGCGGGAGGCGGGCTCGTTTGCGGGTAAGGCACGGGAGAAGAAAGGCCACCCGGTGCTTTAAATTTGAAATTGAAAGTTAAGACGCATTCTCACGCCTGGACGCGCCCAAAAGGGGAAGAAAAGAAACAGGATCCCTCCGTGCAGAGCGTAATTCCCTACTTTTTAGAGCAAGGCCTCGTGAAGCATGCTTCGAAACAACTTGGTACAGGAGAAAAAAGTGTGGGAAAGGAAAAGTGCACACCACAAAGAAACCATTTCATTTCATATAATAGTCAGTAGTACATGATACAGTGAGGAGGGTGGGGTGTATAAGCAACTCTCTAACTCTCGCTGCCACACTCCTGATCATCGCTCTCCTCCCTCTTCTGACGTGGGTCCCTAGGGGGCCTTCGCGAGCCCTGAGAGGTAGTGCTCGCCTCGCCCTATGGGGCCACGCCAGCCTTGAAGGCACGGCGACGCTCCTCAACTGAAGAAACCAGGAAGCTGCCCATGGAGAAGGAACCAGACTGACGAAGTTGTGCCCCACGCTCCTTCACCCTCCGGTACCGCTCCCCACTCTCTCGAAGCCTCCCCTCTGCCGAGCCGAGACTCAATCGGAGCTCCATCATATGGGCCTCCAGAGCCCTCCTCTCGTCCCAATCTCGCTGTCGCTCCGCCCTCCTGTCCTCCCTGTCCTCTTTCTCTCTCATCGCCTCTCTCCTCGACATCTCAAGGGCAAATCGTAGCTCCAGCACGTCGCGAGGAAGCTCCTCAGCCTCCCGTCGTCGCTCCTCCTCTAGCTCTGCTATCCGCACGTCACGCTCTGCCACCCAGGCGTCGCGCTCCTGCTCGGCACGGACCGCACGGGCCAGGGCATCCCGAATCTCCGCCACCTGCCAAAGGCCACGTACCCCATAAGAAAACAGTGAAGGAAGAAGAGCAACTGGAAAGAGGGTCGGGGCCAAGCAAGAACTCACTCGAGCCGCGCGATCGCGCTCGGCCTCCTCAGCCCGGGCCACCGCGTACTCCAGCTACTCCTGAAGGGCAGAAACCTCCGGAGGAGGGCCCCACGAACTGGAACCCGCTCCACCAGCCGTCCCGGCTACCGCTGCCTGATGGGCCCGCTGGAACACAGGACAAACGACAGTCAGAGGCTAAGCATCGAAATCCAAGTCACAAAAAAAAATGCATTGCATAGACTCACTAGGATCTCCAACTCCTGTCGGATGGCCACCAACTGCCGCTTGGCATCCGCCAGCTGGGCCCGCAGGTCAGTAATCATGTTATCACGAGCATCCTGCATTGCATATAAGTTAGTGTCACATATGTATACATATAGAAAAGGAAAACATTGTCATTTCACGCTTACCACTGCCACACCACCGAGGAAGAGGCGCTCCCCGTACGTGGCCCGGTACCGTCTCAAGTAGTCAGTGATGTCCTGTACATGGGACACCATTGGGACCCCGCCCTGCTGCCAGTCCTGGTACTGTGCAAGGAAGCGTGTACGCCAGTCCACGATCTTTGCCTTCCCTTTGGTCTTCCGCCCGACACGGACCGGCTCATCTACGTCGACCCACTCCTGGGCTGGCCCCAACGTCCTCATGACCAGCCTGAGCCGCAGCGGCTCGATCTCGTTCAGGCAATGGACCCACACGTCCCGCCCGAAACGAGGATGACCCGCTACAACCCAAGGCTGGCCAGCGTCGGCCATGCCCAGGTAGGGCCTCCACACCACCTGCAGCACCATACATGCGTCCTGTTAGTTGCCATTTTACTCAATTAAGTCACATGCATAAAAACACAAAAATCATACGCATCATACCATAGCCTCGGGGTACTCGCTCAGCTCCCGACGAAGCGACGCCAGCTGGTAGCCGTGGGGTGCCGCGACCATGACCGGCCTCCACCGTCGCGCCAGAGGCACGGCTCTCCTGTTCCCCTGTCTGGCTCTTCCCATCGGGAAGTAGTAGTAACTCCACACCTGCATCCATCATACATCATTAGCACGAATACTTGCATATTTAACTACGGTAAAATGCATAAATAAAATGTTTACCTGGAGAAAAGGTGCGAAGCCGCTGACTGTCGTCTCCCTCTCTGAAGTCTGGGAGAGATCGGCGATCAAATGGGCAAGCAGAGCCGCTCCCCACGCATAGTCCCCCACTCTGTCCAGGTCCGCCAGGATCCCGAGGAAGCGGCAGTGGATGCCGTCCCCCTTCGTCCCCAGCAGAAGGCGGCCCAGGAAAAAGAAAAGGAACCTCCGGAGGTCTAGATCCACCAGCTCTCGCACGCTCGGGTCCTGGGTGAAAGATGCGCGGGCGTCTCCCTCCAGTCGTGTCAGAAACTCTGCCCCAGTCTCGCTCACCCGCTAGCGCGGGTCACCAAATCCAAGCGCCTCCATAATCTCTACCCGGCCGACCACCCGGCTGTCTCTGTCGGTCGCGCTCGTCTCTAGCCACAGCAGGTCCAAGGCACTCTTTCGGTAATCGGGGTAAGTGACCCCGCTGACTGCCTCTCGTCCACTCGTAGCCCGGTGATCCAAGCTACGTCCTCTAGTGTCGGCACCATGTGCCCCGAGGGCATCAGGAACGCCCGGCTCGGCGCGTGCCACCGCTCCCTCAACGCCTGGATAAGAGGAAGGTCAAGTCGGAAGGGCTCGATCCTGAGGAAGGCTCCAAAACCCATGGCATCCACCCGCGCCCTCTGGAAGTCTGGCAGCCCACGGTACGCTGCTACCACCAGGGACCAGCTGATCCGGCTCTTCATCACGCCCTGCACACCACAAAAATAAACAAAAAAGGAACACATCAGAATCATGAATGATAAATAACAAAGACTGCACATATTTATTTTCTATTTATTTTCTAAAAAAATATAGTAAAAAAAATATATTTTTTTAAGGCGTCCATCCTCCTGGACGCTTCCTTATTTATTTATTTTATCTAATATATATATATAATAATATATGAAGGCGTCCAACCTTTTGGACGCCTCCATATTTTTCTTTTCTTCTTCGAATTTAATAATTAAAAAAATAAAAATAGAAAAAAATAATATATAAAATTTTTTTAAGGCGTCCACCTAGGTGGATGCCTCTTTACATCTATATATATATTATAATTACGTAATAACCCAAAAAAAAATAATAAAAACAAAACAAAATAAAAAAGAAAGGATGGAGGCATCCAGGCCCCTGGACGCCTCCTTCCTTCACTCCCCCCACCTTCTGAACACCGCCTCTCGCCCCATTTCACGCCTAATAAAGCAACAGAGTGGGATTCTAAGGGGCTTACCGGGTCGTGCTCATCCTCTCCCGCGTCGCAGGGGCCCTCAGGACCCTCCACGGCCAAGGGAGGTGCCTCCCCTTCCGCGGCAACCTCCTCCTCCACGGCAGCCTCCTCTGCATGATCCCTCGACCTCCTCGGACGACGAGCATGTCGTTTCCGCTTCTCTCCACCCTGGCTCGGGCCTCCTTACTCCATTAGGAACTGAGAATGGGTCGTTCAGAGTAGAATGGGTCGTTGGAATGAACAGTGAAAGAGAAAAGGGGGTGGGTGCCCCCTTTTATAAATTTCGTCCCTCTTTGGGGCGTCCAGGCGCCTGGACGTCCCCCATAAATAATTTTAATTAAAAAATTCAAAAAATTTGGGGCATCCCGGCCCCTAGACGCCCCCATAAAAAAAATTTTATTAAAAAAATTCAAAAAAGTTTGGGGCGTCCAGGCGCATGGACGCCCCCATAAAAAAATTTTAATTAAAAAATTCAAAAAAGTTTGGGGCGTCCAGGCGCCTGGACGCCCCCATAAAAAAATTTTAATTAAAAAATTCAAAAAAGTTTGGGGCGTCCAGGCGCCCAGTCGCCCCTATAAAAAATTTTAATTAAAAAATTCAATAAAATTTGGGGCGTCCAGGCCTCTGGACGCCCCCATAAAAAATATTTTATTAAAAAAATTTAACAACTTTGGGGCGTCCATGACCCTGGATGCCCCCCTTTAAAAAAATGTACATATATATATGATCATAATATGAATAAATAAGAAAAAGAAAAAGAAAAAGAAAAATAATAAAATGATAACAAAGGGGAACAATGGTCCAACATGTCAAATGCCAGATTTTATTCCATCAAAAAGTAAAGTGAGCTACATTAGGGGCTTAGGCACTCTAGGCCTTAGCTTCCCCAGTTTGGTTACATAAGCCCTACACAGCTCACATTCTTCCTCCACGTGCGCTAATGCCTTTCCCGCAACACTTGTCTTCCACGGTACTTTAATGGCCTTCGCTTCCTTCGCATCCGCTTCCGTGCCCAACTCTCTCTTCTTCAAAGGAACGATGACGGTGAACAGTGGGAACGAGTGGCGCGGAATGCCAATCTGGAGGCAGCACCGATGCGCGTTGTAAAGGACAAACTCAGTCGCGCCGATCAGCTGAAGTTCAACTCCGGGAGAAGACCTCATGAGGAGTTCAAGCAAGAGTAAACATGCCGGCGCGCAAGTAAAGAAGCTTTGTGTCTTGGTTCTGAAGTGAGACCGCCAGTCTTCACGTTTCCTCAGCCACGGAACACGGTTCGCTATGGTACCACCGAAGCCTAACACATCGGCTATATGATGAAGGGGGCTTTGTTGGAAGAGCTTCGAAGCAGTCGGCATCCCCTCACGGTGGTCAAATTTGAAGTGCAAATCAATCCAGCAATTCAGAACAAGTGCGCAACCGAAAGGAGGCTTACCCATGCTGGAGGCAGTAAGGCCACGCCACTGTAGAGGTAGGCAAGGACGACGGGTCCCACCTTCTTGCCGCTCCAAATCCCGCAGATGGCACTCAATTGGTCCTCCTCCACTATGTTGTCAGTATAAGGGAATAGGAGAGCACCCTCCAGACAAATAGTGAACCCTTTCATGATTCCTTCCAAATGATCATCATCTGGTGACCCTCTCAGGGCATCCATGACCCATTCCGTGAGCTTTTGTAAATCAATTCCCTTTTGAGTGCGGACCTTTCTAGCTGCGTCGGGCGGCATGAAACTTTCAAGGACACTCTCGGAAGTTCCCCTTGTCAGCATCCGCATAGCCTTTACCTTCCCGTCACTCTTGAATTTCTTCAATCCGAGTAGAAGTTCCACCTCCTTGAGGAGGATAGTCGCCTCGAAGGTCGGGAAGATGAAAGTGTGGGTCTGGGGATGCCAGATCTCCACTAGTGCGCCCATAGCCACCCAGTCCATGCGAATCCTCTCATAGTGCTTGGCATGAATAAGTAGCCCCTGAAGATGCCACCTCGAGAGTATGACCCTCGTGCCAATGGAGATGTTGGAAGTCAACTTTGAGAGCCACGGCAGTTTGGAAAACTTCCTCGGGCCTGGGAAGAGTGGATACGGCTGGAAAGAAGAAGAGAAAGGAAAAGAGGTGAAAAAGGGTTCACACGGAGAATTTGAAATGAATCAGCTTACCATATGCGACTGGATCGTCCCACTCAGATGACCCTCGAGGTCGGAGAGTCGCCTGATCTCGCTACTAGGCCTGCTCCTCTTCATAACGCGGGAAGACTCTCCTTCCATCCTGAAATCCCTAGATTCTCCTCTCCTTCTCCTCCTGAGCTTTCAAAACTCTCCTTGGTGTATTTGGATGAACTAGCCTAAGGGAGATACTTATAGGATAGGAGAGGCGCTATAGGACGAAACACGTCACATCAGTGGTCAGTCGTCAGAGTTTTGTCTAGATCTCCTTTTACTGTGGTGCGATTCTGTTGCGATTCCGTTGCTTTCTGATGTTATTAACCTATGCTGGTCTGTGCAGGTTTTACTAACGGACGTCTTTGTCCTATCTTGTGTACCGTCTTTCGGTGTTTGGTCCCACCATGTCATGCATCATATTATATGATATCTACGCTACTAGAACATGTCAAGGACCTTGCGACCCGAACGAATCTGGGATTTGAGTTCCCCTTCAACAAAAACGGTGATGATTCCAGAAGAATTTGGGTTGTACGGATATGCCGTTAATTTGTGATAGCGTGGGGACGACAGTTCCATTCAGTGAGTTGGTGCGTGGATAAACGGGCCCCAGCTCAGTATCGGCTCATCGGATCGGTATCCTGACCCATTCTTAACAAATTGACAATATTATCCTTGGTTATTTTCTATTTTAGTTTGTTTTAAATTTTTCTTTAAACCCAGCATGCATTCATGTAGGACTTTGAGTTTAATGCGGAAAATCATTCAAGTAATTCGACTGTGAAAGCCGTTGTGCTTCAATTCTTACAAATATGAGATATTCCACTCCGAATGAAATACTGAGTTTCCTTGAAACGGCCCTACGCTGCTCTTCCAAAGGAGACCCTTGTTTGGACAGACCCTCATATATTCCTTTACTTTTTACCTTGTTTGACCCACCTTGGCCGTAGCACTTCCACATTGGCTGGTAACCGCTCCCCAAAGATGAAACCTGTAGGTTTACGACCCAGGTACTTCCACACCGAGAAGTTGGTCTCCTTTTTCGTGCCTGAGCGCACATCTCACCCTCCCTTATTTTGATCTCCGTCCAAGCAATCGTCAAATTCGAAGGACCTTCTTCAAGGTCGCCTCATTGAAACTACAGGAAAGATTCCAAATAGTAATATCGAAAGTGTGTCTCATCACACCTTGGCATCAACTTATCAGTCCATTCCCACTCCATTTCACTCCACTTCGATACTATTCCATTACGTGTCACTCCCTTACAAAGTAGACGCCAAGGTGGGGCAGCTGTAGACACGCTATTCCTGACGTCCCCTGAGAGAATCTCATATTACTATGCGACGCCCCGCAGCGGCTTTCGCATTTTGAATCGCTTGAGTGCTTCCTATTCTTGAGTCTTCTTCATCCTTTTCGGCATCCGAAAATCGTCTCGTTGCATAAATCATGCGGCATTCGGACGGCATCACCCCCAATCGGACGCATCGGAAGTTTCCAGAACCAGGAGAATGTCTGGCGGACGGCTACCGACGCATTTTCAGGGGATCCGGGGGGGTCTTTATGGAGGCGTCCAGGCCCCAGACGCCTCCATTATTTTTAAATTTATAAATATACAAAAATATATAAAAAATCATAAAATCATGGAGGCGTCCAATTGACTGGATGCCTCCATCAAATGTAAAATATAAAAATAATATTAATATTAATAATGATAAAAAAATAAAATATATAAAAAATAATTTCATGGAGGCGTCCACTTGGCTGGACGCCTCCATCATCTTGCCCACGGGCGCCCACCATCCGCCGGTCGATTTGTCGTTTGAGAAAAAACAGGGTTCTTGACCAGCCAGAAACACAGAGACTCCTTCGTAGTAATAACTTTTGCTTTTCAAAGTAGGCAACCATATGGGTATGTTAAAATAGGGTTGAAAACCTTGGCGGGTCTCACCCTTCGGATGCTCCATCGAGCTTTCATCTTCGGGGGAGAAAGAAGAGTGTAGGGGGTAAACCTCCTGAGAGGACCAGCAAAATCGTTAACCCGACGAGCCAATAAGGGTCCATTCAACTCTCCCCTTTCGGGCAATTTCAGACCAAAACTTGAGCATTTACATCTCATTGCCCCTTTTTGTGGATTCTGGACTTTTACACTTTGAAGGGTTTCATTTATCACAATCAGGCACGGTTACGACCAGTCTTTTCTTTTGATTGATTTGTCATTTTTTATAGTCATTTGACATTGTAGAATCCCTTTTGCATGCCTGCGGGGACACTGCCCTCTTCTCGTGCTCTGACCGATGCTCGAGAAAATAGATCATACCCTTGCCTTAAGGGGCTTGAGTTTCATGTTCTTATGCTTAGCATTTTAAGGGCGCCGGCTGTCTCATTCGGTCGAAGAGAAGAGAATAAAGATTACGGCCTTCTGGAGACTTTCTGGGTGAGGCCCCACCGTAGGTGATGCTACCAATTTTTGAATAAAACATGTAAGTATGTACATGTTGGTTCCCTTTGAGCGGGCATAGCCGACGTGACCGGACAGGAATCTCCACGGTTCTAGCAGACCAAGACCCAAAATCTACCCAGTCTTAATAGGCCATGTCCCAACATGGAGGTTGAATGCAATGACTTAAAGACATAGTGGTCTCCAGGCATTAGCATTTTGAATTTTGAATTTTTTTCTTTTTTCTTTTTTCTTTTTTTCTTTTTTTGTTATTGTTGTATATACATATTTTTGTTGTTTTCATTGTTTTCTATTTTTTTGTTGTTTTTCATTTTATTAATTTTTTTATTTTTTGACATTATGTACACCTATCTAAGGGTAGTACTTCTTAAGATAAAGTCCATTCCAAGGGTGAGATAACTCGATCCCCTCAGCATTAACTAACCCGTAGGTGTTGCCAAGATGCACAGCCTGAACCACGTACGGTCCTTCCCAATTAGGTTGGAGTTTAGAACGCGGCCCACCAGGTTTTACAAAGATTCTTTTCACTACCATTTCACCGACTTGAAATTTCCTTTCAATGACCTTCTTTTGATAAAAACGTGTGAGTCTGTTCTGATATACACGTGCATGCTCGGCAGCGGTCAGCCGCTTCTCGTCTAAAAGTTCCAATTGGGCAAGAAGTGAGTCCCGACGTTCGTCGAGGGGAAGCTCCTTGTCCAACTGTACCCTGAGAGAGGGGACCAAAATCTCGTACGGAACTATCGCCTCCATCCCGTAAGTGAGGGCGAACCAAGTTTGCCCAGTGGGAGTACGGATTGAACTGCGATAGGCCCATAGAGCTTCAATCAATTTTTCTGGCCAATCCGAGAACTTGTTTGACTCACAGGTCTTTTTTATGATTTTAATCAATGTTTTATTAGTGGCCTCTGCTTGGCCATTACCTTGTGGATAATAAGGTGACGAATGATGCAATGCAATTTTATACCTTTTGCAGAGGTCTTGAGAAATGAATTGTGGTCCATTGTCGGTGATGATAGTGCTTGGAATGCCGAACCTGGTGATGATGTTCTTCATGATGAATTTGTAGACTGTTGATGCTTTAACCTCCACGTAAGCTTCGGGTTCGGCCCATTTGGTGAAGTACTCCGTTGCAGTAAGGATGAATAATTTTTGCTTAGTGAGGGAGTTAGGATTACCAAGAGGACCAATGACATCGAAAGCCCACATGGAGAAAGGCCATGGGGAGGACACCAGATGAAGTGAAGAAGATGGGGAATGAATTTTATCGGCGGGAAGTTGACACTTAACACACCTGCGGACATAGACGACACAATCCTCTTCCATGGTGGGCCAGTAAAAGCCTTGCCGAAGGATTTTCTTGGCAAGCATTTGGCTATTCACATGGCCACCGCACACACCAGAGTGTGCTTCCTCGACGCATTTCCAGACCTCCTCTTCGTCGAGACATCTTAGAAGAACACCAGTAAGACTTCTCTTGTATAGCACTCCTCCGACCAGCACGTATCTCTGTGCCACTCTCCTTCTGACTTTTCTATCTTCCAATGTGGCTTCTCCAGGGTAAGACTGATCTTTGCAATACTTGGCAATTTCCTAAAACCATGGCTTTTCCTCGTCAGCCAATTCATCTTCTAATTCTTCCAACATGATTTCCCTCTTCTCAAGGATTTCTTCCTGTAAGACCTTCCTTGCTATCTTGTCCTTGATATCTACGTAGGAAGCGCCATCGATTGCAGGGGCGTGACGCTTGTAGATGGAAATGAAATCAAACCATCTTCCTAGAGGGAATCTTAAAAATGATGCCAACGAGGCGAGGGCATCAGCCAGAATATTCTGATGACGAGGGACATGGACAAAGATCAGTTTAGTGAACAGTTTGGCAAAGGCAACAGTGAGTTCTTGGTATGGCTTGAGTTTAGGATCGCGAGTGCGATATTTAGTGAGCACTTGGTGAAGAATGAGTTGACTATTACCTACGACTCGTAATTCGGTGATACGAAAAGAATGAGCGAGTTCCAGGCCAGCTAGAAGAGCTTCATATTCGGCTATATTATTGGTAACTGGGAATTTGAGCTGGTATGCCAGTGGGAATGTAAGGCCTTCAGGCGACAGGAGGGCAATACCGATTCCTTTCCCTTGGGAATTCAGAGCTCCATCAAAATGTAACATCCACATGTAATCATCTGATTGGTTGATGGACATTAGTTCCTCATCGGGAAACTCTGATTGGACAGGGTCGAATTTGGGAAGAGGATGGTGAGCGAGATGCTCAGCTATGGCATAACCCTTAATCACATTTTGCTGAATGTAGGTGATGTCAAACTAAGAAAGAAAGCTTTGCCAGCGTGCTTATAACGACCCGAGAATCCGATTACCGGGAAGGCCCGATAACCTGAGACTTGCACCGCCACCCACGAGCCCGAAGACTCGGAAGGGTAAAAAGGATGGTGTGGAGACTACACAAGTATCACAAATAATTGCAGAAATTAAACAGTTATAATATTAAGCAGGAAATAAATTAACATTTTACATGGTCCAGTATATAAAATAACAATAACAACAGTCCACGACTAGTACAGTGACAAGAAAGGAAAGTACAGCTACACGGGGCATCCCCCGGCTCAGACCTCTGGCACTACCTCTGGGCACCCGCACCACGCTGCACTCCTGACGCGCTCCCCGAAGGTGGCGCCTCACCTGAAACACGGTGAAAATACGCAGGGAATGAGTCTCGGAACAAGACTCAGTAGGGATCACTCGAACCCTACCTCATAAAACGAGAAACCACTACACCAGCGGTAGAAAAGTACCTCGAAAGGGGAAGCCCTGTACTCTACAAGACAAGACCCTACGGCACGTAAACCGACACACGTGCCACGATAAGAAGACCAAAGCTCAAAGGTCGAACCGGTAAAACCCGAAGGTCGGAAACACTCGACTGACAGTCTGTCACTCCGTACTCGACAGGAGTACCACCCACTAGAAGCACAGCCGGTAGCGTCCCCTGACGTCTTACACCGCACCGCAGGTGAACCGCCTGACGTAGTAGGTCCTACCCGAGGCGCAGACACCCTACAAGTAACCACAACAAGTGACTAGCTGGGGTCACGCCCGTCGACGTGCGTCCACTGTCCCCAACCACGTGTGCACACACAGACCACGCGTCCTAGGTCTGGTCCTCTGACCGGTTTTCCCCTGGCACTAGACTCTGATTTGACGAGGGGCCCGACGGTAACCAGTCTAAAACCGTCCTCAGGGTAAGCCCGTACACCACTCCCTGGTGCGATCAGCACACCCGTACTGATAGGCTACGACTAGTGGAGGGTCACTGAAGGAGTAGACTCTCAAGACAACGGAAAATAATGTCCAAACCTGACGAAGTACGGGGGCCGTTCCACGTACCATCACCATCGCACGGTGACCACGGTCGGAGAAGAAACGGACGCACCGCCCACAGCTAAACGCATGACCAAGGCAAACGGAACCTCCGAACACCCAAAGACACGGTCCCGGAACTCCGCGGGGTGTCCAGGACAGACCTGGCCCAAAAGGAACCCCTGACAAGAGGACAGATCGCGCTAGGGATTCCTAGCGCGACAAGAAGAACGCGCTAGGACCCCCTAGCGCGACAGGGAAGATCGCGCTAGGGCTTCCTAGAGCGACAAGGCAGGTCACGCTAGGGACCCCTAGCACGACAAGGCAGATCGCGCTAGGGACCCCTAGCGCGACCTGAACCACCTCCTGTTCATCTTCTCCGATGAACGCGCCCTGTCGGGGCAGCGCGACCATCAAGAACGCGCTACTAGAGTATAGCGCGTTCTCAGTCCGCGCCCGAAAACGGCGGAAACGCCCAAAAACTCCAACCACGCCCCCATACCTCCACCGGAGAGGGGGAAAACAAGGGGAATGACCCCTAAGGACCCCTAGCATGATTCTAGGCCATCAAAACGTGAATCCATGCATCAAATCCATAGATCGGGCGGCTCTCCCCAAATCATGGAAAAACCCCATACGTGCTCGATCTAGCCCCTCTCGGCCTCCCCGCGGCCTACAAACCACGGAAATGAACGGCATGAGGCTAAGAAACGTCACCCTACCTCAATGGAGCGAATGCTCCGCCGGATCGCCCACAAACCACGAAGAACGCTTTAAGCTTCACGAACTCCCCACACTTCCCACGCTTGTCGCACGCCCACGAGCTCGCCTCGCCGCCACCCACGTGTCCGCGCCGTCGCCCTGCCGCCGTCAACAGCCGGGGAGGGGCTCACCGCGTCCGAATGGGAGAGAGGGAGAGAGAGGAGGGCGGCCACGGTTGGGGAAGGAAGGAGGAAGAAGGAGAAAGAGAAAGAGGAAAAGAAAAAGAAAAGAAATAGGGTTATGTAGAAAATCTGATTTTTCAGAAAAATACCAAAAAATAGAAAAATATATTTCCGAAATCCTTGGAATGCACCGATCGCAACGGTACCACTCGTGCCTGGGGGAACCGCCCGGTTCGCCCGCAGCGAGCTTCCAAAGAAAAAGCCGAAACACACACCGGAAATCGGAAAACACGCGCGGAAAAGTCGCGGAACGCCTCCGGGCCTCCGAAACAACTCCGGATCGCGCCGATCCGAACATGAAAGATGTCCGAAACGAAATTTTAGACACAACGGAGCCGGACGCTCCGAAAACCAGATTCGGGACCCACGAAGAAGGATCCGAAAGGTCCGGGATATTACAGCCCTCCCCCCTTAAGAAATTTCATCCTCGAAATTGAGAACAACCCAAGGGGAAAGAAGAGGAAGACTCACTCAAACAGGTACGGGAACTGCTGACGAATCTCGTCCTCACGTTCCCACGAAGCCTCACCACCAGAGTGTCGTTGCCACACGACCTTTACCAAGGGAATAACCTTGTTCCGCAGGCGCTGCTCTCGCCTATCCTCCACGCGGATCGGAAACTCTGGGAGAGAAAGATCTGGAGTCACCTCAGGCCAAACGGAAAAATCGAGCACATGAGAGTCATCGGGTATATACTTCCGTAACATCGAGACATGGAACACGTCATGCACCGACGCCAACTCAGGAGGTAACTGCAACCGGTAAGCAACCTCACCGATGCGCTCCACAATCGCGAAAGGACCAATATAGCGGGGACTCAGCTTCCCACGCCGTCCAAAACGCATCACCCCCTTCATCGGAGAAACTCTCAAGAACACATGATCGCCCACGGCGAACTCGAGGGGCTGCCTCCTACGGTCAGCATAGCTCTTCTGCCGACTCTGGGCCGCCAGCATGTTCTGACGAACTAGGTGCACAACGTCCACACATTGCTGCACCAATTCCGGTCCCGTCAAAACACGCTCACCCACCTCAAACCAATCAAGTGGAGTCCGACAAGGACGCCCATACAGAGCCTCATATGGAGCCATACCGATGCTCGAATGATAGCTGTTGTTATAGGCAAACTCCACCAACGGTAGGTGATGAATCCAACTCCCCTGCCACTCCAGGCAGCAAGATCTCAGGATGTCCTCCAAAGTCTGAATGGTCCTCTCAGACTGACCATCTGACTGAGGATGATACGCCGAGCTAAAAGCCAACTCCGTGCCAAGAGCTCGCTGGAAACTCCTCCAGAATCCAGAAGTGAAGCGCGGATCCCGATCCGACACGATCGAAATGGGAACCCCATGCAAGGGCACAATCCGCTCCACATAAAGACGAGCCAACTTAGACACGCTCCAGCTGACCTTGATCGGTAACAACCGCGTCACCTTCGTCAGTCGATCCACCAGCAACCAAATACTGTCCTGCCCACTCGGGGTCCTCGGCAATCCCACCACGAAATCCGTGGTCACATGGTCCCACTTCCAAGCAGGAACATCCAAGGGCTGGAGAGTACCTCCTGGTCGCTGATGCTCCGCCTTCACCTGCTGACAGATCAGGCACCTGGCCACAAACTCTGCGACATCTCTCTTCATGCCAGGCCACCAGAACTGCCTCCGCAAGTTCCGATACATCTTCGTCGCACCCGGGTGCACAGTGTACCTGCTCCCATGAGCCTCGCGTAACACCGCACGACGAACCTGCTCCTCCGCTGGGACGTACAGCCTGCCACGAAACCTCGCAGCACCGTCCTTGCCGAACTCCACATCAGCCATCGCCAAGATCCGGGGCAACTCAGGGTCCGCATGCTGAGCCTCTGTCACCTGACGACGGATAGCAGGAGTGATAGTCAGACTCACAAGCACTGCCAACCCTGGCTCCTGGGGAATCTTGAGCCTGAAAGATACCTCGGGCACTTGTTCCCAGAGCCTCCACTTCCTCAACATCAAGGCACTAACCACAACCTTCCGACTCAAGGCATGAGCAACGACATTCATCCTGCCCGGCTGATAAGACAGGGTGAAGTCATAGTCCTTCATGAACTCCATCCAACGCCTTTGCCTGAGGTTCAGGTCCTTTTGCGAGAACACATACCTCAAACTCTGATGGTCAGTAAACACCTCGAACTTCTCTCCGTACAGATAATGCCTCCAGATCTTCAGCGTGAAGATCACCGCCGCCAACTCAAGGTCATGGGTAGGGTAGTTCTCCTCATGGGGCTTTAGCTGCCGAGATGCATAAGCCACCACTCTACCATGCTGCATCAACACAGCACCCAATCCAACGCCAGAAGCATCTGTACACACCACGAAACCTCCCGATCCAGAAGGTAAAACCAACACTGGAGCCGAGGTGAGCAATCTCTTCAGTTCCCTGAAATCCTGCTCACACTTCTTAGACCAGACGAAAGGCACATCCTTCCGCGTGAGTCTAGTCATCGGGGTCGTAATGCGAGAAAAATTCTGGATAAACTGGCGATAATAACCCGCAAGCCCCAAGAAACTCCGGATCTCCGTCACCGATCTCGGCCTCGGCCACTGCATCACTACCTCGACCTTGGCGGGGTCCACGGAAATGTCATCATTAGAAATCACGTGTCCTAGAAAGTGCACCTCGCTGAGCCAAAACTCGCACTTGCTGAGCTTCGCATACAACTGGTGATCTCGCAACGTCTGCAGCACCACACCCAAATGGTACGCGTGCTCCTCAGTAGACTGCGAATAAACAAGGATGTCGTCCACGAAGATGACCACGAACTGGTCCAAATACGGATGAAACACCCTCTGCATCAAGTCCATGAAGGCTGCATGGGCATTGGTGAGCCCGAACGGCATCACCAAAAACTTATACTGCCCGTACCTCATACTGAATACAGTCTTCTCCACATCGGACTCGCGAATTCTCAGCTGATAGTAACCGGACCGCAAATCAATCCGCGAGAACACTCGCGCAGACTGCCGCTGGTCGAATAAATCATCAATCCGCGGCAACGGATACTTGTTCTTAATGGTCACTTCATTCAGCTGCCGATAGTCAATGCACAACCGCAGACTACCGTCCTTCTTCTTCACAAACAACACGGGCGCACCCCAAGGGGAAAAGCTAGGACGAACATACCCCTTGGCCAACAGTTCCTGCAACTGCGCCCTCAACTCCCTCAACTCAGCGGGGGCCATACGGTAGGGAGCCTTTGCCAAAGGTCCCGTACCAGGCACAACCTCGATCACGAAATTGATCTCCCGCTGGGGAGGTAATCCAGGCAACTCCTCGGGAAAAACGTCGGGGAACTCGCACACCACCGGAATGTCCTCGACACTCTGTTCCATCCGTTCAGACACCACCACGGACGCGAGAAAACCCTGACAACCAGAAGCAAGCAATCGACGGGCTCGAATAGCAGAGATAAGGAATCGAGAAGAGGTGGAACGGATACCTTGGAAATAGAAGGTCCTCTTGCTCGGATGCTGGAAGTAGACCCTCTTCATTCCATAATCCACCACCGCTCCATGGGTATCTAGCCAATCCATGCCTAGAATCACATCATAATCCCGAAGCTGCAACGCATACAACCTGTCTGGCATACTCCGCCCATCGATCCAGACCGGAACCTGATCGAAGTAATACGGAGTGATCATAAAGTCACCCGAAGGTAACTCCACTGCCAAATCACAGGACAACTGGGTCACCGGCTCCTCGACGCTCGACGCAAAATCCTCCGAAATAAACAAATGAGACGCGCCAGAGTCGAACAAAACCCGAGCCGCACAACCCAAAATATGAACGGTACCTTTCACGAGCTGCGACGCCACTGCCTCTGCCCTGGTCATGTGCCTGATCTGGCCTCGAGCCCTCTGCCTACCTCCCACGCTGGCTGACCTGGGTAGCGGCGGATACTGTCCCTGCTGCTGCTGCTGCTGCTGCCTCTGCTGCTGGGGAACCTGCTGCTGCTGAGGAAACTGCTGCTGCGGCGGTCTCTGAGGACAGTCACGCGCCATATGCCCTGACTGGTCACACCGAAAATAGATGATCGGAGCCGTGCACTGCCTGCCTGGGTGGGTCCCACCACACCGTGGACAAGGTCCTCGCGATCCACCCACTGATCCCTGACGCTGCAAAGGAAACGGCTGCTATACACTGCCCGATGAAGCCTGCCCCTGATCCTTGGACTTCTTCTTTCGAAAATTCTTCGAGAAGAACTTCTTGACCTTCGTACCGAAGGACGCAGATCCTGTCGCCGAAGCTGCAGATGCCGGTACTCCTGAACCACCCGACGCATGCTGGAAGAAACCCTGCTGCTGGGTAGCCGACTGCTGGCTGCGACCTGACAAGGACTGCCCCTGGCTGATCGGTCCTCGGGTCCTCTGCATATCCATCTCCAAAGAAACCGCAACACGAGACGCTGTCTCTAGATCAGTGGCCCCGTTCGCGATCAAATGGTGCCTCAGCTCCAGCCTCAAGCCCTGTATAAACTGCGTGGTCCTCACCCTCTCATGCTCCATGATGTGAGGTGCATACCGACCCAGCTCGACAAATCGGGCCCTGTACTGCAACACGGACATGTCGCCCTGCACCAGTTCCAGAAACTCCCGCGTTCGCTGCGTAGCAATAATATCTGGATAGTACGTACGCTCGAAAGCACTGACAAAGTCGTCCCACTCGATATGCTCAAGTGGACGAAGCTGAAAGGACGTCTTCCACTCGGAAGACCACCACCTCCGAGCCGTACCCTGTAACTGTTTGTAGGCCAACACAACTCTGTCCTCGGCAGCACTCCTCGCAGAACTGAACACCCGCTCCATCTCATCGAGCCAATCACGAGCCGCATCAAGGTCTGCCTGGCCGCTAAAGTAAGGCGGATGGAACTGCATGAAGTCCCTCACTGCTCGGCCTGGCCCACCCCTAGCTGACGAGCCCTCACCAGCCTCTCCGCCGAACTGCTGAGACATAAGCTGGTACATGCCACGGAAGAAATCCTCGGCCCCCGGAACTCTCGCAGTATCCGCGGCCTCGGTAGCCCCCGGTGGCGCTCTGCTATGCTCCTCCTGGTCCCTCTGGATCCCCTGCTGGATCTCCTGACCTCCAGCCGACTGCCCCTGCTGAGAGCGAGAGCTCCGCCTCGGCGCCATACTCGCTCCTGAAGCAAAAGACAGACAACACGAAACGGCAAGGTCAAAATAAACACACGGTGTCCAATGCCAGCGTCACCTGTACATCATCGCAGTGGACTAGTGGACCACTGCAATTACCTATGATTCTCATGTAATTCCACAACCGCGCTCTGATACCAGCTGTAACGACCCGAGAATCCGATTACCGGGAAGGCCCGATAACCCGAGACTCGCACCGCCACCCACGAGCCCGAAGACTCGGAAGGGTAAAAAGGATGGTGTGGAGACTACACAAGTATCACAAATAATTGTAGAAATTAAACAGTTATAATATTAAGCAGGAAATAAATTAACATTTTACATGGTCCAGTATATAAAATAACAATAACAACAGTCCACGACTAGTACAGTGACAAGAAAGGAAAGTACAGCTACACGGGGCATCCCCCGGCTCAGACCTCTGGCACTACCTCTGGGAACCCGCACCACGCTGCACTCCTGACGTGCTCCCCGAAGGTGGCGCCTCACCTGAAACACAGTGAAAACACGCAGGGAATGAGTCTCGGAACAAGACTCAGTAGGGATCACTCGAACCCTACCTCGTAAAACGAGAAACCACTACACTAGCGGTAGAAAAGTACCTCGAAAGGGGAAGCCTTGTACTCTACAAGACAAGACCCTACGGCACGTAAACCGACACACGTGCCACGGTAAGAAGACCAAAGCTCAAAGGTCGAACCGGTAAAACCCGAAGGTCGGAAACACTCGACTGACAGTCTGTCACTCCGTACTCGACAGGAGTACCACCCACTAGAAGCACAGCCGGTAGCGTCCCCTGACGTCTTACACCGCACCGCAGGTGAACCGCCTGACGTGGTAGGTCCTACCCGAGGCGCAGACACCCTACAAGTAACCACAACAAGTGACTAGCTGGGGTCACGCCCGTCGACGTGCGTCCACTGTCCCCAACCACGTGTGCACACACAGACCACGCGTCCTAGGTCTGGTCCTCTGACTGGTTTTCCCCTGGCACTGGACTCTGATTTGACGAGGGGTCCGACGGTAACCAGTCTAAAACCGTCCTCAGGGTAAGCCCGTACACCACTCCCTGGTGCGATCAGCACACGCGTACTGATAGGCTACGACTAGTGGAGGGTCACTGAAGGAGTAGACTCTCAAGACAACGGAAAACAATGTCCGAACCTGACGAAGTACGGGGGCCGTCCCACGTACCATCACCATCGCACGGTGACCACGGTCGGAGAAGAAACGGACGCACCGCCCACAGCCAAACGCATGAACAAGGCAAACGGAACCTCCGAACACCCAAAGACACGGTCCCGGAACTCCGCGGGGTGTCCAGGACACACCTGGCCCAAAAGGAACACCTGACAAGAGGACAGATCGCGCTAGGGATTCCTAGCGCGACAAGAAGAACGCGCTAGGACCCCCTAGCGCGACAAGGCAGATCGCGCTAGGGACCCCTAGCGCGACCAGAACTGCCTCCTGTTCATCTTCTCCGATGAACGCGCCCTGTCAGGGCAGCGCGACCATCAAGAACGCGCTACTGGAGTATAGCGCGTTCTCAGTCCGCGCCCGAAAACGGCGAAAACGCCCAAAAACTCCAACCACGCCCCCATACCTCCACCGGAGAGGGGGAAAACAAGGGGAATGACCCCTAAGGACCCCTAGCATGATTCTAGGCCATCAAAACGCGAATCCATGCATCAAATCCATAGATCGGGCGGCTCTCCCCAAATCATGGAAAAACCCCATACGTGCTCGATCTAGCCCCTCTCGGCCTCCCCGCGGCCTACAAACCACGGAAATGAATGGCATGAGGCTAAGGAACGTCACCCTACCTCAATGGAGCGAATGCTCCGCCGGATCGCCCACAAACCACGAAGAACGCTTTAAGCTTCACGAACTCCCCACACTTCCCACGCTTGCCGCACGCCCACGAGCTCGCCTCGCCGCCACCCACACGTCCGCGCCGTCGCCCTGCCGCCGTCAATAGCCGGGGAGGGGCTCACCACGTCCGAATGGGAGAGAGGGAGAGAGGGAGAGAGAGGAGGGCGGCCACGGTTGGGGAAGGAAGGAGAAAGAGAAAGAGGAAAAGAGAGAGAAAAGAAATAGGGTTATATAGAAAATCTGATTTTTCAAAAAAATACCAAAAAATAGAAAAATATATTTTCGGAATCCTCGGAACGCACCGATCGCAACAGTACCACTCGTGCCTGGGGGAACCACCCGGTTCGCCCGCAGCGAGCTTCCGAAGAAAAAGCCGAAACACACACCGAAAATCGGAAAACACGCGCGAAAAAGCCGCGGAACGCCTCCGGGCCTCCGAAACAACTCCGGATCGCGCCGATCCGAACACGAAAGATGTCCGAAATGAAATTTCGGACACAACGGAGCCAGACGCTCCGAAAACTAGATCCGGGACCCACGAAGAAGGATCCGAAAGGTCCGGGATATTACAGTGCTAATCTATCTGTAAGGATAGATTTTTCTAGAAGGAACCTGATAGGGTTCATTCGGGCAATCAAATGGACTTCATGAGCTAAGAAGTAGTGTTTCAATTTCTACACCACCCAGACAAGGGCGGCACATGTTTTCTCCTAAGCAGTGTACTTCTGCTCACAGGGGTTGAGGAGTTTGGACAAGTAATAGGTCGCCCTTTCCTTACCCGCTTCATCGGCCTGTGCTAGGACAGCTCCCACGGAGTCGTCTAGGACTGAGATGTAAAGGATTAAAGGTTTACCTGGCGTTGGTGAAATTAGGACGGGTGGATTGGCCAGATATTCCTTCAATCCTTCAAAAGCCTTTTGGCATTTAGAATTCCCAAGGAATTCTACTCCTGACTTAGTCAACTCGTAGAAAGGTTTGCACCTTTGCGAGTGCTGGGACACAAACCGACGAATGAATTGCAACCTTCCGATTAACCCTCGAACTTCTCTCAGGTTTTTCGGAGGTGGCATATCCCTAATTGCTTTATCTTTGTTGGGATCTATTTCAATACCCCTCTTACTCACAATGAAACCAAGTAATTTGCCCGATGAGACACCAAATACGTACTTTTTTGGATTCATTTTCAAATTGAACTCCCTTGATCTTTGCAGCACCTTAGCTAGAACTCTCGAGTGTTCTGCCCTAGTCCTGGATTTCACTAGTAAATCATCTACATACACCTCTAAATACACATGCATCATGTCATGAAATATTGCCATCATAGCCCTTTGATAAGTAGCTCAGCATTCTTCAAACCAAATGGCATGACTAAATAACAGTAAGTTCCCCAGGGTGTGGTGAATGATGTTTTCTCCTGATCCTCTTCTGCCAAACGATCTGATTATACCCCGAAAATCCATCCATAAACGAGAGAGTTTCATAGCCAGCCGTGTTATCAACCAACACATCGATGTGAGGCAAGGGGAAATCATCTTTTGTACACGCGCGGTTAAGGTCCCTGAAATCGATACAAATTCTTACCTTCCCATCTTTTTTCATAACCGGGACAATGTTTGCCACCCATTGAGGATATAGGACGACTCTAATAAACCTGGCTTTGTGGAGCTTATCGACCTCTTCCTTCATTTTCAAAGCCATCTGGGGGTGGAAACGTCTTAACCTCTGCTTTACCGAGACGGACCCTGGTTTTAGCGTTAGGCGGTGTTCGACTAGGGTGGAATCCAATCCCAGCATATCTTCGTAGCTCCATGCGAACGTGTCCCTATACTCCTTGAGAACCTCGATCAATTCCTCTTCTTCAGATGGCGGCAATTTATCACTTATGAGGACGATCCTAGGGTCTTCCTCGGTTCCCAGGTTGATTTCTTTGGTGGGCTCTTCTATAGCGACTGATGGTTCGTCAAACCTCTTCATTCCACTAGCATATGCGTCAGCCGCGTCCTCATATTCTTCGTCCCCTTCTTCAATAGGGTACTCTTCATCTGTGAGCTCATAAACTCCATAGCCCTCATCAATTGTGCAATCCTCCTCACATTCTAACTCCGGCAGGCGGATGGGATTTTCTAGCAGCTGAGGAATAGCTAGGCATGCCTGGCACTTATTGGCTAAATCTAGAAGAAATCGACGAGGAATTTGCCTACCCTTGGATTTTCTTCTAGGCACTACCCTTGACTCATTATTGTTAAATTGACCTACCTGTCCTACAGACGAAGGGGAAACTGAGGAATGTACAGGAAAAGACCCCTCAGTGGAGGGGTAAAGAAGGTCGCTCAAGGGACCTTGAACGAATGGCCCGTAGGTCGGGGCGCAATCGTGGGAGATGTAGGAGGTCTCCTCAAAGGAAATACACTGTTGAGGAGTTTGAAAATTGACACTTTTTTTATTTTCATTTTCAATTACAAAGCAATTGAAAGAAATCAGAGAATCGGAGAAGGGGACTATAGCTAAGGGGTTGTAAGGCTCGTTGAGCAGATCATGGTTGAAAATTTGGCGCGGGCTGAGAAACCCGCGCAAGAATGTGAGTAGAGAAGGGGACCTAGGAATATCATCAGATAAACGTCTACCCCAAGAAAGAGTCAGCAGCAACGGCTGAGGAGAATGATTAGATAGAATGATGAAAAGCGATCCGTCAGTGGCAACGTCCTCTTGGCGAGGAAAACTTAAAATTTCGGCAATGTCAACGACACCTTATGGCACCTCGGAGATCAAAAGCGGCCCCTCCAAGTCCGGAGGCGAGAACATCTGCTGTAGTGCAATGGGAATATCATGTATATCGAACCACTTGTTCCACTCGCAGTCTGGGTCATCGTGCTTCCCCTTCTTTGCAGCCCTCGAGCAACTTTCGGCTAAGTAGATAATCCGAACTTCCCCATGTGATTCTTGCGGCTGATCCCCCAACTGTATAACCAACCCTTTTATGAAATGAGAGTACAAGGTCCATGTAAGAGGTTCTCCATCTTCCTCAATCAGGCCTTCAAAGCCTAAGCCAACTCTGAGGATTACCCTGGCCTTCCCTACCGGTCTCAGTCTTCCTTGTAATTGTGCTCCTAGACCTTTGCCTTGCTGGTAACCTAAGTTGTTCATGATCTCCCATCCCTTGGAATGGGAAGGGGAACGTGGCATTGGCCTGGGAAGTGGCTTTCTTTGTGTTGGTGATGGGCGGCTAGGGTCACACACATCTAGTAGGGAAAGGATAGGCCTATGGGTCGGCCAGACAGAGGGCAATGAAGTGTTAATAGTATCCACCGTAGGGAGCAGGGGCATGCTAAACACCTTGATGATCCGTCCCTTGTACGGGAATTTTAGGCATTGGTGGTTGGTAGAAGGGACGGCATTCAGCGTCTCTATGTAAGGACGACCCAATATGCCCTTGAACGTGGGGTCCATGTTGAGGATGTGAAACTCCGTAAGAACAGCAACAGGACCCACTTCTACATTAAGGATAATCATTCCCTGCGGAGGCCTCTTGCTATTATCGTATGCGGTGACTGTGATAGCCGATGGCCTTATCTGTTCTAAATCAACCCCACATAGCAAGAGAGTGTTCATGGAGATCACATTGATTGAGGCACCCGTGTCCACTAGGCACGGGTTTACGGGCACCCCGTTGATCTTCACTGCAATGCACAAAGCATATTTCCGAGCTTCCTGGGGGGCAAGCTCGTGGTCATGGAATGTGATGGCCGGTTGCGTGCTCGTCGGTGTCAGCACTGACAATATCTTCTCTACCGGGAGATCCTCGTTCACCATGACCATTTGGAGATACTTCATTAGTGCCTCTTGATGGGACGTGGACCTCTTAATCAACTCCAAGATGGAGATTCGGGTAGGCGTCTTGTCCAGATATTTTAGAAGATCATATTGTGTCCCGGGGATGGATTCCTCTAACTGCTCTTCAGTTCCTTTCTCTTGTTGGGACTGTTTTGGACTCTGACCGTTCTGGGGAAAAACTAGGTGGAAGATCCTTCCACTTCGGAGCACCATGGCTTGCTGCTTTGGTTGCACCTCGACGGGGTTAGGTATGGGTTTTATCAGAGGTTTAAGTGGGGGAGGGATGGTTGGCGGAGCGGAGGTGGTGACGGGTGTAGGGATCCTGATGAGGGTTTGTTTGGGAGAGATGGAGGCGGAGTGGACGGCACATGTGATGGATGGTGGATGATGAGAGGTTTCGAGGGTAGGGGTGAAGAAGTGGCGGAGGTGGATGGGGCCTCGGATGGGCGAGGCAAAATTAGGGGTTTTGAGGGTGTAGGTAGAGGTGTGGTGGAGGGCTCGACTGGGAGGGGACTGTCGACGGGGAGCGGATAAGAGGGTGTGATGACTGTGGGACAAAAAGAGGTCCACTCGGCGGTTGTGACGTGGTTCGAGCAGAAAGAGGTGCTGACCGGATGAGGCGAGGGGGTTGGCTAGGAACGTGATGGGCAACAAGAACGAAGGTGCCCTCCGCGTGCCAACCTTGCCCTCTTCCAATTTCTGGGAAGGAAGAGATGGGGTTGACTTGCTGATTGGGTCGTTGGTGCTCCGGAAGTGGGTTTTGAACAAGGCCCATGTTCGGCTGTTACTGTGGGACCTGCTGAGGTTGTTGTTGTTGTTGGGGTTATTGTTGTTGTTGTTGTTGTTGTAATTGGGGTCTGGGGGGAGGTCTCCTTGCCTTCAAAGTGGCGACAACTCTCCTCATTTCATCCCAATCAATTAAGTGTCCATCATTCATATCATAAATGTAGTCCTTAAAATCAAAACAGTTCTCCACTGTATGGCCTGGCTGCCTACGGTAAACACAATATCTGGACGTGTCAACATTCAGTGGCCATATGGGTCTTTCTTTGGGCAAGACGAGTGCATTAACAGCCATGAGAGCATTAAAGATGTCTGGTAGTGATTCTGGCAATGGTGGGTGGTGAGCTCTCTTCGGGCCAATCGGCCTTCTCTGTTGTTGTGGGGGGCCGTAGTTCCCCGGGGGTGGAACATGATGGTACTGAGCAGGTGGCTGTTGTTGTTGTTGGGGACGGAAGGGTCGTGCCACATTGTTCTGATGGAAGTTGCTTTGTAGGGGAGGACGATAGGGTTGCTGACCCTGTTGGTTCTGATGGAAGGGGAGTGGTAGGGCTTGTGGAGGCCTGGGGTCGGCCTACTGGTTGGGATTGCCAACCGCACTCACCTGCTCATTTGTCACTACCCCTTCTGTCACCCCACCTTGGACACCAGTGCCCGGCTTCCTAAACACCTTTGGCTTTGGTGGCTCGAACATATGCATGAGAGGGGAATCTTTCAGTTGTGTCTGGACATACCGAGCCCTCTCGTACAGCTCCTCCATGGTGTTAAGCTTGTTCATTGCCAAGATATGCCTAAACTGGGGGGTAGCATTTGATACAATCATCTTCACCTGCTTTGGCTCTGAGATGGTACCCTTTATCCTCTCTGCCAGGGACCTCCATCTATCGACATACTGGACGAAATCTTCGTCCGACTTCATTTTTTTTGGCGACCAGGTCGGTGATAGAAAGAGACGGGTTGGCCCGGTCCCGGTACCTCTATAGGAACTTCCTCTGAACCACGTCGAAGTCCTCAGCCTCACTTGGCTCTAGGGCGTAGAACAATTCCAGCGCAGGGCCATCTAATGATCTTCTAAAGACGTATGCCAGGGATCTTTCATCATTCTGCCAGAACGAGGACTCATACATGAAGTCCTTCAAATGGGTAAAGGGGTTGCCAGTGCCATTGTACTTACGGTACGTGGGCATCTCAGAAGGGGGAAGGTGAAACATTGGCAGGACAGGCAGAGAAACTTCAGGGGTGGATTTTACATCCACCATTTTCTTTAAGTCCCGGAATTGCTCATCCATCTTGTTCAGCTTGTTTAAGAGGGACTGGGTGAGCGGGTCAACTGGTGAAGGTGGCGCTTGCCACGGAGAAGCGGTAGGCCTCCCGGAGGCCTGAGAAGGAAACCTAGGACAGGAAGGGTATTGGGGTCTACCAGTGGATAGGCCCGGTTGGATTGGTTTTTGAAGGGCGGCTAGCGCCGGAGATTGGGAGGGGAATTGGAAGGAGGGAGGCTGTTGATTTGCCTGCCCGAAAAGTGAGGGGGAGGGAATGGCCTGTACAGACTCTTGGACAGGAGTAGCAGCAGGATTCGGCTCCGTGGGAGAGGGGGAAACTGATTTCCCTTTCAGAATGGCCTGGAAGGCCTGGAGTTGCTCAGGGTTGAGCTGGGTGTTGGCAAGGACACCTAACAGAGAGGAGATGTCCTGAGGGGAAGATGTATCCCTGGCAACATTCGGCACCTCATGTGAGGGCTCGTGGGATGGACCGGCGTCCATGGCGTAGACATGGGGCTCACCTTGGTAGCCCTGGTCCGGGCTGTATTCTATGTAAGAGCCATGACCTAGGTCATGCATTTGGGGCTCATAGCCGAAGGCGTCAGCCTCGAAAGCATCGTAATTATACTCGGCCATCCTTAACACTTTTCCAGAACGTAATAACATACACCAGCATACAAGTAGCGGAGATTAACACACAAGTGGATGCTTTACGTCCCTTTTTTTTGTTTTGGCTTGTTTTCTTTTTTTCTCTTTTTTTTCTTTTTTCCTTTTCTCTTTTTCACAAACGAGGAGTTCACGCAAAAGACAGGACCCTAGTTAGAATTTTGGCCATCGCCGTGTCAGCTAAGGTCGCTCGCCTCACGACGAATGGGTAACTAAACTCCGGGGAACTTCAGTGGTACAACCTGCCCAATGAACGAAGAGGGAATCCTTCGCTGTCGGGGACTTACAGAGGTCCCGATGAAGGAGATCCTAGTCCGTCGAGAGGAATTCCTGAACGGAGAGTCCTTCCTTCACCGAGAAAGGGTGATCCTTAGAAAAGGAAAAGGAAAGGGGGAAAATGCATGTAATGCAGTGCAGTATAACTGAGATATGTGAAACACAAACAAAGCAAGGAGAACAGGGATTATGCAGGATAAAATAGAACTAAACAACTTTAACGAGAACAGAACTTCGGACAGGATAGAACTAAACAGATTCATGATCAGAACTTATTACAGGACAGGACAGAACTAAACAATCTCACAAGACCAGAACTTATGCAGGATGGGACAAAACTTAAACAATTTTTACAAGAACAGAGTTTTTGTGGGATAGATTAGAACTAGACAATTTATCACAGGATAGAACTTATGCAGGATAGAATAGAACTAAACAATTTTCACAAGATTGAAACTTATGCAGGAAACGGAACTAAACAAATTTTCACAAGAATAGAATTTAAGTAGGGTGGAATAGAACTAAACGAATTTTCACAAGGTAAAGGAAAATAGGAAATGTACCTGATAGAGCACCACTGAGGTTTTTTTTTCTTTCTTTTCTATCTTCTCCCCTTTTTTTCTTTTGTCAATTTGGGGATGCCAGATGGGAAGTGCCTTTGGGAGAACACGTCCACTTGTCAGGACGTGTCCGCACAACGGCTGACAGTTGCTGAGGGCGATGACGCTGAGTACGCACCTAGGGCTCCAGGCACGCCCTCGAGCTGAAGCCCATTTTTCGGAAAACAACGGAAAGAAAGGGAACAACGTGAATCTCTCAAGAAATCAAGGGAATGAGGGGGAAGTGCACGAGGTGCACGAGGGATAAACGCAAAGCAAGGTGCTGCTTGGAGCACAACTGTAGCGCACGCGGGCGTAATGGGGAGGGGCACACGTGGGTGCCAATGGGGGAGGGGCACACGCGGGTGCCAATGGGAAACTGTAGCGCACGTGGGCGCAATAGGGAAGGGCACACGCGGGTGCCAAATCACATGGGTAACCGAACGGAAAGCAAAAGAGGTCCCACCGTGATCGCCAAGAGATGTGGACGGACGTCACGGGGTTAACAAAAGGGGAAAGAAATACGCTGCTGGGATGAGAGAGAGTGCGTAAAAGGTCCCGGAGAGGGTTGTCTCTACCTGGTTCGAACGGCGAAAGCGCACGGAATGGAAGAAGACACGTAACAGAAATGTGCAACGAAATAACAAATAAAATGGCAGAATGGAAATTAAGGAATGAAACCTCTGCGAGGAACTTGTTCCGTTCACGGGGTTTGAACAAAATAAAAATAACAAAAGGGAAACCTCCGCGAGGAACTCATTCCGTTCACGGGGTTTGAGCAGAAATTAAAGGGAATGAAATTACAAAATGAAAACCACCGCGAGGAATTGGTTTCGCTCACGGGGTCTGAACAGAAAAGAAATGGGGAGGGGAGTTAGAGTCAGTATGGAACCTCCGCGAGGAACTTGTTCCATTCGCGGGGTTTGAATAGAAAAGACATGGGGAGGGGAGTTAGAGTCGGTATGGAACCTCCGCGAGGAACTTGTTCCGTTCACGGGGTTTGAACAAAAAAGAAATAACAGAAAGAAGGGGAGGGGAAGTGTGATCGCCAGGGGCTGAGAACCCCACAGGAAGTGTTCTGATCGCGTTCGCCGCCGAAGCGGGAGCAATGCGTGTCCTCTCTTCCTCTTCTGTCGGCCGGCCGACGAAGAGGGCTTCCTTCGGTTACCCTGATTTTGTTATTCTTTCCTTTATTTTTTTAGCTTTTGTTGTTATTTTTAGTTTTTGTTTGTGTTGCCTTTATTATTTTTATTCTTTTATTTCTTTTTAAGAGACATGAGAAAATGAAGAAAGAAATCGATATGTAAAAGATAGAGAAAGAGAGTGAGGTATAGAGAATTAAAATTATTAAAGACCACTGGGAAAATATATATAGAGAGAGAAAGACTCTTTTTTAGACAAAAATAGAGAGGGACGGGGGTGGAGACTTAACAATAAATAACAATAGAAAGAGAGAAGAATAGACTAAAATGGAGGGGGGACGATTGGGTACCTCAAAATAGGAGGGAATGATCCCTTCTCATCTCCGAACTGAGGAATCACGTGAGTCCTCTCCTCCTCTTCCTTCGGCTGGCCGAAGGAGATAGCTTTCCTTTGATGGTTCCCCTTGCAAAAGAAGATGAAATAATAAATCAGGATAATGACAATGCAGCATCAATCCCTTGTGATGAACATGACGAAGACATGAACAAATACGCACATGGTCGATGTTGTTTTAAACCCCTTTTGGACACCAATGGTAGATAGATGATGTGATGAATGAATAAACAACGCTCTCTCGGGTAGAGGAGTGCAATATAGATAATGCATGCGTACAATGCAACTAGCGAAATAAAAACATAGCAGGGCGAAGGGAGATGAGAAAGCTTATTGGGGGAAGCTGTTGACGGGCTTTGGACGAGCTCCTTCAGGACGGGGACGGAGCGAACGCACGGCACTGCAGAATGGCTTTTCTCGCACACTCGAACGCCCAGGAACTCGGCAGGATCTTCCTTAATTTTATGAGCTTCAAAGATGACCGGATTGGAATCTTTCTTTTCACTTCAAACAGACTCATACACGCCCTCACAGACACATGCACACACACGAGACAATAACAATAACACAAATTAAAGAAGACAGATACTAAGAATAATAAAAATAAGAATATGGGAATATGTATGGGAGGGAGATAGGGAGAGAGAGGGCTAGAGAGGGAGAGACGAAGAGGGAGAGAGAGAGAGAGAGAGCTATTTTTTTGTTTATTTCTAAATAGGCATTTGGAAGAGATAATAGAAGTAAAGTAGGAGATAATGGGGGGTAAAGTAAGATTAACGAGAGATAATAAAAATAGAGGGGTAACACGATAGTTGGGAGGAGGGTTGTGGTTTAATCACGAAAGACACACATATATATGTTAGAGTTCAAAACTTACGTGTGTTGTGCATGGTAGGGAAAAGAGAGATAGAGAAGAGAGAGAGGAGGGGTGTATATATATGGATAATAGATGAAGTGGGGGGTTCTAATTTACATAAGACAAAAATGAGGAGAGGAAGAACATGAGATAGTGCTTACGTGTGTGCATGTATTTAAGAGAGACGAGAGAGAGAGAGAGAGAGAGAGAGAGAGAGAGAGAGAGAGAGAGAGAGAGAGAGAGAGAGAGAGAGAGAAGAAAGAAGGAGAGATTTTATAATAATAATAATATATATATATATATATGTGTGTGTTAACAAGAGAGAGAGAGAGATCGAGATGGAGAGAGAGATTAATGAAAAAATAATAAAGAAGGGACAGAAGGATGAGAGAGAGGCGGGATAGAGAGACAGAGAGAGGGGGAGAGAATAGCGAGAGAAGAGAGAGACGCGGAGAGAGGGAAGGGAGGGGGAGAAAAAAAATAATAAAAAATGAAAGAGAGATCGAGGGGGGAGAGAGAGAAAGAAACAGAGAGAGGGGGGCGCGAGAGGAGAGAGAGAGAGACGCGGAGAAAGAGAAGAGAGGGAGAAACGAGGGGGGAGAGAGAAGAAAGGGAGGAGGAAAGAAAGATTAAAAAAAGAGAGAAAAAAGAATATACAAGAGAGAGAGAGAGAGTGGGATGGCGCGACGAGAGAGAGAGACGCAGGGGGAGAGAAAGAGAGAGAGAAAACGGAGAGAGGGAGAGAGATCCGCAAGGAGAGGAGAGCGCGGGGGGGGGGGGGTGAGCTCACGGCGGCCTCGGCGGTCACGTGGGGAGCTCCGCGGCGGGGCGACCGGTGGTGTGGGTCGGCGGCGAGGGCGACAGTGGCGTGAGCGGACGGCGCGACTGGGGTGGTCGATGACGATGGTGGCCACGGGTGTGAACGGCGGTTTCACGAGGGCGACGTGGGTGGAGGAGACGGCAGCCGGAGGTGGGACTGCAGGTGCGAGGTGGCCGATGGGAGTTGCTCCGGCAGCTGGGCGGCGACGTGGGGCTTCACGGCGTGCGAAGGTGGGACGGTGCACCGGTGGGGGGGGTCGACGGTGACGGCTGTTGGCAGAGAGAGGGGGAGGTCGACCGTGGCGTCGGGTGGTTGCAGGTGCATTCTATGCAGGGGAAGGGAGCAGAGCCGGCAGCGGCGTGGGCGCTCCAGCGAACGCATGCACGAGGGACGGCAACGGCTATGTCGGCGTCGGGAGGTGGAGCTGGCTTCGCGGTCTCACGGCAGAAATGGCGGGAGGTGGTGGCGTCGGGCTTCACAGCAGACGGGGTCGACGGCGACGTGCTCGGTAGTCGACGGGCGTGGACGAGCAGTTACCGGAGGACGACGATGGCGAGGTGGAGTTCACCAGCAGTGGCTGTGGTCGGTGGCGATGATGGCGATGGTCGCAGCTACAGAGATGCCGAGGAAGGTGGCGGCGACAGGATCTTGGCGGCGACGTGGAGAGAGGAGCGGCTCCGGCAGGGAGGCGCTACGGACTGGGGCACAACGGACGTGGCGGTGGTAAACCGGAGGTAGCGTCGGCGGCGGTGTCCGGCGAGGATGGTTGCCGTGGATGTGAGGAAGCTCACCGATGGGCTTGACAGGATGAAGGCCGCAGGGAAGGAGGCCCGAGGTTGCCGACAGACAGTCTCTGGCGTCGTGGGGAGAGGCTGCTGCCGCGGCGGCTTGGGAGGCAGGGCTCGCGATGACGGCAGCTTGCGGCGATGAGGTTGGCAAGCTCGACGGCGGACGGCCAAGGTTGGCGTGGTTAGGGGCTTCACGGTTGCATCTGCAAGCTAGAGAGAACAGGAGGGTGAGGGGGCTCACAGGTGTGTTGGTGGAGGTGGAAAGGTGCAGTCGTGGAGGTGTGAGAAAGTGAGAAAAGATGGAGAGGGAGGTCGCTCTGCCATGGCCGATGGAAGAGAAAGTGAGAGGTGGAGGAGTCTTGCGGTCGATTAGAAAGAGGAGGAGGGAGGTGGCAGTGGCGTGGGAGGATGACCAGCGGATGGAGGGTGTGGCCGTGAGAAGGGCTGCGGCTATGGAGGTGTTGTATGGAACATGAGAGACGGAGGGAGAGAGGGCCTCCGGCGGCGGTTTTGCGACTGAGTAAGATGGAGGGTGGCTGGGCTGCGGAATAGGGAGAGGGAAGCAAAGGAAAAGGTAGATGGGAGGTCTGGGGTTGTGGAGAGAGAGTGCCAGGGAGAGAAGTGTGTCGGTGGTGTTAGAGGTGGTATCAAAGGTGGCCGGAGAGGAGGGGAAGTTGGAGGTGAGAGGGAGAGAGATGGGTGCGATCTTCTCTCTGCTGTGGGTAGATCGGGTGGAAGAGAGTCCGGGGGAGGGGTGCAAAAGTGAGATGGTAGTGGGGAGTGGAGTTCACGTGGTTTGGTCGGTGGAATTGGAGTGAACAGGGAGTGGGAGGTTTAAGTGTGTGGGGTTGAGAGAGGGAGCAAGATCCGTGAGAAATGGAGGAAGTTAATAAGTTAGGCAATAAAAGATGGGGTCATGCCAATTAAAATTTTATTTATTTTTAGAACAAAAATGGGCCAAGCCCATTAGCACACACCTATATATTTTTTTTTATATTTTTGAATAGGAATGGGCCAAGCCCATTAACAAGAGTTTTTATTCAAGAAACCACAATTTTCTTTTCGTGAGACGAGATTATCAGATTAAATTAGAGATTACTCAACTAACTTAACCGTGCGAGCTGCTTTGGGGCGTCTTAGTGTAATACGGATCTGCTCAGCATAATGCTAAAATGCCGTGTCTACAGTAAGGCGATCGATGATTACCCAAATTCCATCATATCCGCCCCTAGACCTGGGCAAATCCATGATGAAGTCCATGCCGATGTCTTCCCATTTCCACTTGGGGATATCTAGTGGATGCAATCTTCCAGCGGGTTTCTGATGTTCTGCCTTCACCTGTTGGCATGTCAAGCATCTAGACACGAAGTCTGCTATCTCCCTCTTCATGTTGGGCCACCAAAAGGTTCTTTTTATGTCTTGGTACATCTTAGTGGCTCCAGGGTGGATCGTATACCTCGATCGGTGAGCTTCTTCAAGAATCCTCTTCTTCAACTCAGGACTGTATGGTACACATGTCCGTTCATGGTATAATAATCTGCCATCGAGTGCCAACTTGAAATCAGATTTCTCGTCCAGCTTCTCTTTTATTTCCACTAGGGTAGGATCTTCTTCTTGCAACCTCTTGATTTCAGCTAGCAAATCCGGATGCACACTTATGAGAGATAGAGTAATACACCCGTCATTCTCATCCATGCTTATATTGAGTTCAGAGAATTTTTCCAGCAGCTTCCATTCTTGAACCATACAGTTGGCTACTAGGGCTCTCGGCTTCCGACTAAGGGCATCTGCTACGGAATTACCCTTACCAGGATGATATTGTATAGTGAAGTCGAAATCCTTGAGATACTCGAGCCAACGCCTTTGTCGCATGTTCAGCTCCTTCTGAGAGAATAGATATTTAAGGCTTTTATAATCGGAGTATACGGTGAATTACTCTCCGTAGAGATAATGCCTCCAGATCTTTAAAGCCAATACCACTACGGCTAGCTCTAAATCATGCATAGGGTAGTTTTCTTCATGCTTCTTTAATTACCGGGAAGAGTATGCAATGACTTTTCCATTCTGCATTAATACACATCCGAGGCCGATACCAGATGCATCGGTATATACCTCGTACTTCTCTCCTTCAATTGGTAGAGATAGGACTGGAGCAGTAGTCAAGAGATCATTTAAGGTTAGGAAACTCTTCTCACAGTCTTCACTCCACTCATAAGGCACTTCCTTGCGAGTCAATCTGGTAAGAGGAACAGCAATATTTGAGAAGTTCTTGATAAAACGCCGGTAGTAACCAGCTAGACCCAAGAAGCTATGAATCTCCGTTGCATTCGTTGGTTGTCCCCAATTTTGTACGGCTTTGACCTTCGCAGGGTCAACAGAAATTCCATTCTTTGATATGACATGGCCTAAGAAGGACACTTCCTCAAGCCAGAACTGGCATTTGCTGAATTTGGCATATAGCTTGTTGTCTCACAATATTTGCAATGCCTTCTTGAGATGCACTTTATGATCTTCTTCAGTTTTTGAATAGATCAATATATTATCAATAAAGACCACAATAAATTGGTCTAAATAAGGCATGTAGATGCTGTTCATTAACTGCATAAAAGCTGCGGGGGCATTTGTTAGTCCAAAAGGCATAACAGTATATTTGTAATGCCCATACCTACTTCGAAATGCAGTTTTGTATATGTCTTCTTTTTTGATCCTCAATTGGTGGTAACCAGACCGAAGATCAATCTTGGAGAAATAATTAGCTCCAGACAATTGGTCGAACAGCTCGTCCATTCTCGACAGCGGGTACTTGTTCTTGATTGTAAGATGGTTCAACTGTCGATAATCAATGCATAATCTCAACGTTCCGTCCTTCTTTTTAACAAAGAGCACGGGTGCTCCCCATGGGGAAGTACTCGGCCTAATGAAACCCTTTTTCAATAAATCCATCAGCTGCTCCTTTAGCTCCTCCAGTTCAGTGGGAGACATCCTGTAGGGTGCCTTAGAAACAGGACCGGCACCAGGAACAATGTCGATTGTGAACGACACTTCCCTTTCAGGGGGTAAACTAAGCAATTCTTCTGGAAATACATCGGGAAAGTCCCGAATTACTCGGATGTCTTCAATTTCAGTCTTCTCGACTTCCGTGGCAGTCATAAAAGCTATGAAAGCCACACATCCTTTACTCACAAGTTTGCTTGCTCGAAGGGCTGAGATGAGTGGGGGTCTATTCCGAGGGCTAACATAAATCAACTCGGGATAATCCGTAAAAGTTACCTTACTGTGTCGGTAATCTACCGTTGCTTGATAGGTTGATAACCAGTCAGCACCTAGTATGACATCATAATCCTTCATATCAAGGCATATAAGGTCGACCGGCAAATTGCTACCTTGAACCATAACCTCACAACTTGGGTAGTGATGCATGATATCAGACTTGTTTCTGAGAGGTGTAGATATTACTAAATCTAACCATTTAGGTTCTTTAGAAAATGAGGCAGTAAATCTATTGGAAACAAATGAATGAGTTGCTCCAGTATCAAATAGAACTTTAGCAGGTTTAGATCAAATAGTTAATGTACCTTCCACGATTCCTCCTTCCATGGGTTCCATCCCTTGAAGAGCTTGTAGACGGCCTTGTTTCTTTACCAGACGCTTCTCATCTTTGTTGGCTTGTTCCTTCATCAAGGGGCAGTCGGGGATTCGATGCACTCAACTCCCACATCGGAGACACGCTCCCAGTTTCCTCCAGCATTCCTCAGTCTTATGACCAGCCTTGTCACAATACTTGTAGATTTTCTTGGAAGGTGTGATGGCGGAGGAAGGCTTATTGCCGATAGTGGAGAAGGGCTTGTTGCTTTTCTGGAACCTCTTCTCTTTGGAAAATTCTCCTCCATTGAAGAATCGCTTCTTTGCAAATGGTGGTTTGAAGTTTCCCGGACTTGTGACGGGTTCCTTCTTGTCCTTGCCTCGAATCCTTTCAGAGAATTCAGTGGCATCTTCCAGCAATTGAGCGCGTCGAACCATTTTCGAATAGACTTGGATGTCCATTGGCGCAAGCTGCGTAATATGCTGGGGCCGTAGCCTTTGAGGAATCTCCTTACCTTCATCTTTTCTGTATACACCAAGTGGGGTGCATAACGGGAAAGTATTGAGAATTGGGCCTCATATTCGGCCACCTTCAGGCTCCGTTGCTTTAACGTGGCAAATTCTGCGGCCTTCTTCTCTTGAATACAGTCAGAAAAATACTTGTTGTTGTAGTGTTCAACAAACTCCGCCCAGGTGACATGGTTGTCGGGCAGTGTTGCTTCTACGGATTCCCACCAACATCGAGCATCCCGTTCCAGTTGGAATGTAGCCAATAGAACCTTCTCTGCATCCGTGCATTGCATTACATGGAAGATCCTCTCAATTTCCTTCAGCCAATTCTTGGCATCATCGGGGTCCACCGAACCCGTGAATCTTGGTGGGTTCATGTTACGAAAATCCCGGTGAAGGTCACCAGCTACACAGTGAGCACCGCCAACACCGCCTTGCGCCACTTGCTGTAGCGCCTGCGTAAGTCCTTGCACAGTGCGCTGCATCTCGCGCCATTGTGCTCTTTCAGCGGCCATAATCCTACAAAAGAATTAAGGTGTAATAAATATTGGGTTTTGTTATTATGGGGTCAATTGTCATTGTTAAACTTAACCCTTAGCTTTACCCATGTCACCAGGTAAGATCTAAACCTATCCTTAGACAATTCTATCCTTGGACTCGGGTTTTTACCTAGGAAATTATGATCCTAGGCTCTGATACCAAGAAAGAGCTGTCACATCCCGAGTGCGAAAGCTTACCCATGGCGCGACAGTCCTTTATATAGAACCAAAGAGATCAAGCTAATTAGTGGAATTCTTCCTTAGACAATCCTAAGAGTGCGCAATTAACTAAGCTTTGACTTGAAATTAACATAAATAGTTCGAGCTATCGATTATTATAACTAACCAAAATGTCAAATTCATAGGATCAACTACTAATCCTCACTCCTTTATTAGTTTTGATCAAGGGAAATACAACTGACATAACTGGATATGAAATACAACTGACATAACTGGATACAATTGACATCAGTGGGATTACAAATAACCCAAATAGTGGGATTACAATAACACAAGCAATAGTAATAACTCCTACACTCATCACTCTGACTCATTCCCTTCCGAGTGTTGGCTGATATCCATATTACCTGAAAAGGTTAAAAAGCAACTAGATGAGCGAATCGCTAAGTAGGATTTACATCTCAAGCTCTAACATGCTTTAAGTGGATTACAAGTTTATTTAATGTAAGTAAACCATGTATGTAGATAAGTAGATACCAAGGATAAAAAAAAAATCGACAGGAATAACAAGTGAGAGTATATAGATTTCAATGTCCATACAACAGTAACAAGGAATATCAAGCAAGTAATATTACAAGTGAGAGTATATAGCTTTAAGTGGATTACAAGCTAATTACCTTACAAGTTTATTTAATGTAAGTAAACCTTCCGCTACTGACCCCTGCCCCCCGGTAAGGCCCCGCCACCCAGCCGCTCCGGTATCCAGTTCCGGCGCCCCTGTTGCGAACGCCGTGCCTGTCAAGCCTCCTGCGGTAGCCTTGTCAGCCGCCCACATCAACAAAGCTGGCCCTCCTCCATCACCTTGGGCTCGCGTACCAGGCAACACTATGGCTGGCTCCTCCTCTGCGGCGGCAGCTCCGTCGTTCGCACAGGTGGTCTTGCAGTCGGTAGCCTTACCCTCGCTCCCCATCAACGTGCATGCCCCGACTACTGCAGATTCAGGGGAGCCTGCGGCATTCTTCAGTGCGAAAGAGGTGAAGCTCTCTTGCGACTCTCTTCAGTATGCTATCATCGCTAGAACTGCAAGAGGGCGACCACCGTTCCAAGACATCTGGTACCACATGGCACAACGCTTCAAGTTCCTCCAGGACTTTGTGATAAGCTCCTTGGACCCTCGCCACCTGTTATTTCACTTTCAGAACAAAGAGGACTTCCGGCAAGTCCTTCTCAAAGACACTCTCTTCATTCAAGGAAAGCCCTTTGTCTTCTTCAAATGGACTCTGGACTTCACAAAGACAGCAGACTCCCCTCTTGTCCCTGTCTGGTTGGAGCTACCAGAGCTTCCTGTTAACTACTATCATGAGGCCATGATCCTCTCAATTGCAGGGAGCATCGGCCCGACTCTGAAGATAGACAGAAACACCACCAGCCTTACCCGAGCGCAAGCTGCCCGCGTCTGTGTGCAGCTAGATGTCTCCATAGCGCTTCCTTCGCGGGTATACATCAGCAACGGTTCCTCTGGTTTCTGGCAACCTATAGTGTACCACAACCCCCTGCAATATTGTCACCTCTGCAAGCGCCTGGGCCATCCGGACTCAAGTGCAAAAGGCCATCCGAGGCAGCAGCCCCACGGCCAACGGGTCAACGTCCCCCATCGATAGCAACGCCTGGAGAGCTGCTCCCCAAGCACCAGCCCAACACTCCTCCGGCGGCTTCTACCCCCATTCCTGCAGCTCCCCTGCCCGTGCACTCCTCTGCGCAGGAACTTGCGAAGGGATCCACCCCAGCTGCTTGGCCTGGGCCGACGACTCCCCAATGCTCCAGGGTCCCTCTGGTCCAGCCTCAACCACAGGCCTCCGCTGCACTCCCGCTTGTTGCCTCCTCGCAGCAAGGGTTGCCTAGCGCCCATCCAGATGCAACCTCAGACGCAGGGCCGCGCCACCGTCCTCCTGATCCCCCTGAGCAGGAGGCTCTTGACGCTCTCGGCACCGCCTCCGCTGCTGCCTCAGCCAGCAAGTTCGGAGTTCCTTCCATGGAGGCTGCCAAGGCTACCGCCTGCTGCACCGACAAGCCTTGCGAGGCTCTCGCTTCCTCAAGTGTCGACCCCCCTGGCTCAGAGGTCGACCCCTCTCCAGCCTCGCCCAGCCAACATCCTCATGTCGTTGAGTCTGACGGTGAAACTGGTTGGGAGGAGGCCCCTCACACCTCATGCCAGCTCACTCCACCATCTGGCCCCACGACCACTGCTTGCTCCACCACCCCTGCTATGTCCACCACTCCCTCTACCACCTCCTCCTCCACAGAGCCGCCACCATCTCTGGCCGCCCCCACCCTACCTGTACACTCTCCATCCTCACCGGTGGGCGTAGCCTCCCCGTCCTCTTCTGTTGATTCCCTTACCTTCCCCATCCCCACAATCATTCAAACTCTTGTCGTCCCTGATCTGGAACCAAGCCTAGTTGGGACTCAGCCCACCTTGGCCCACACCAACTATGTGGGGCCGTGTCAAGCTGCTCCGCCAGGAGGCCCAGGGGTCACTACCCGTGGAAGCCACCGCAGGATTGCACCTGGTGGGCTCGACCTACCCATCTCTCATGAAAGCCCTTCTGTGGAACATTAGAGGATTGGGTAATCCCCAATCCATTTGCAGGTTGAAACTCCTCATCCACAAGTTTGACCTACGCCTACTTGCTGTCATTGAACCTAAGCTATCAACCAGCCTGCAGGACAAATACTGCAGGAAGCTTCGTATGAAGTATGGTCTTGCCAACGCCACAGAGAAGGGACGCATCTGGGTCTTCTGGAAGCCGCCCTTGGACGTATCCATGGTTAACTCCTCCGACCAGCATATTACACTGTCAGTCTCAATTGATCAGGCCAGCACTGTTCTCATCACAATTGTTCACGCAAGCTGTTCTCTACCTGAGCGACGCTTCTTATGGGACTTCCTCGTCGACTTTGCTACGACATGTGACAAGCCATGGCTGGTCGGTGGGGACTTCAACAGCATCCTCCAGCCCACTGAGAAAAGAGGGGGAAAGCAGGCATTCTCCCTATCTATGACAGAATTCCAGGCCTGCATAGCAGCAGCAGGGCTTGAAGATGCTGGTTTTCAAGGTGGCCCTTTTACTTGGTACAATGGCCAATGTGCCAATGGGATTTGGGCAAGACTAGATATAGTGCTATTCAATGGAGATTGGTCTATCTCCTGTCCAGCCATCTCTGTCCAGCATTTATCCCGAGCATGTAGTGATCACTGACCGTTGCTTCTATCTCTGCCCCCCCTTCCCACCAGGCAGCCATCAAGATTCTGCTTCCAACAGATGTGGAAGACCCATCCCAAATTCCTCACTCACTCCCGGGAAGCCTGGGCTAATGCTCCATCATCTTCTCTCCCTCTGGTCTCTTTGGCAATGAAGCTCAAGCACATAAAGAATTTTTACAGGCACTGGAACCACCATATATTCCGCAATGTTTTTGCCAATGTGCAGAAGGCTGAATCTAAGTTCTCATCAGCGCAAGAAGCCTTTGACAGTCGGCCATCTGATGACAGCCACCGAACCTTACTAGTAGCTAAAGAAACTTTGGACCGGGCACTCTCTCAGGAGGAAATCTTATGGCGGCAGAAATCAAGAATTAAATGGCTCTCTTAAGGGGACAGGAATACAAAGTTCTTTCACTCCTACGCATTATCTTATCGCAACCGAGCTACTATATCTGAGCTTCGGGGCGAAGACGGCGTGTTTGTCTGCCATGAAAGTGCAATGGGGGACCTGTTGGTCGCACACTTCTCTGCTACATTCACCTCTTACCCGCATCACCTTCACCATGAACTGCTCACAGCCATCCCCCTCATCCTCCAGGAGCAGGACAATACCATGCTCTCTGTTGTCCCCCCTTCTGAGGAGATTGAAGCAGCGGTTTTCAGCATGTCTTCTGATAGCGCCCCAAGCCCCGACGGGTTCACCGGACACTTCTTCAAAAGCTGCTGGGAATTCCTTGCTATTGATGTCGTGGCCGCAGTCCAAGCATACTTTTGTGGGCATCAGCTTCCTCGCAGCTACACTGCTACACTAATTGCCCTCATTCCCAAAGTCGACTCTCCGAATACGTACCTGTGCTGACTTCCGGCCCATTAGTCTATGCAACTTCACATACAAGATCATTTCTCGTGTCCTCTCCGACCGCATAGCACGCATCCTCCCACAGTTGATATCGGAGGAGCAAGGGGCATTCGTCAAGGAAAGATATATCATTGAAAATATATCCCCCGCCAGGTAGATTGTAGTGCTCCAGAATTTATATAAATAATTTTTAAATTTTAAATAATTTTCTGAAATTTTTAAAGGCCTAAATATATTACGGAATACATTATTAGATTAATAAGTAATTACAAGGCCTAATTAGGTTAAATAATTAACCAAGCCTATTTACACAAAATCTAAAAGGTTTAAGGACCAAGCCCATTAAGTTTGGCCCATATTCTAGAAGGTTATTTAGCCTATTCACGTATTTTAAGGATAAATACTAATTATATAGATAATTATATAGGATAAACGAATAAAAGAGTTTTATTAAATTGAAACTCTATACACGTTGAATGTAACGGCCCATCGTGCGACCGTCACATGCTTGTAACGCACCAGACTAGACGCGTTACACCCTGTTAGTTCCGTGAAAGAAAGAATGAGTAAAAAGATTAAAACTTTGGGATCTTATCCACTAGAGATCGACTTGGGAAGAGTTATAACATTACTAAGGACTCTTGGGGATTAGATTATGGCAAATTAAGGACTCTAGAATCGATCTAATCTTCAAACCCTAGCCAAAACACTATAAATAGGACCTAATTCTGAACTGAGCGACCCTTACTTTTGGCCCGTGAAGAATCAAGGTAAGGAGTCATAATTTCGGGTAAGTTCTTTAGAAGATTTTATCTAGTATATTATAGACTAATAGTTCTCCAAATTTCATGCTAGGAGATCAAGCAACCAAGAAGATAGAAGCTTCCAAAGTTGCTGATTTAACCTTAGCAATCCAGGAATCTGAACGCAAGACTCCTGAAGATCCAGAGTTTAGGACGTCTAAATGAGGTAATTAGAATTCGATCCTTTAGAACTTTTTGTACCCAATAGTTTCATCTTCTTACTCTCAAAATTTCACGTCCTTAGGTCAAGAGGCTGAGAAAATAGAGCAGATTGAAGTTGCTGATTTATCACAAGAAGTACAAGGGTCAAAGGGTAACATCTAGCATCAATTTCGAAGTTTAAAGGTTTTAGAAGAGGTAGGTTATCTCATGAACGGCAAAAACAACATGTTAGGGATAAAAGTCCTTTGATTTTGCTTGAATTACATGCACTTTAGCTCATGAATTTCATGTTTTAGTGGAGACATGCATATATCTATATTCTTAGCCCTAACTAAATTAAAAAGAAACTTCCTTGTGAAATTCATAGAGAACCCATGCATGATATTCGTTTAGCCTTCATTCCATCATGCGGGAAGTTATATGTATGATTTTCAGACATGATGCGAGTTGAAACTTAGGTCATTGTTATTTATTGCTGTCAGCAGAGGCTCTAACGGATCAGGGTAAGACCGTCACATGATATAACGGCCTTACGACCGACCGTCACACACTCTGTTATGTTTTCATTTCACTGTTGTCTCTAACGCACCAGGACAGGAGCGTTACATTACTGTAACGGCCCCTCGATAGACCGTCACAAGCACTGTGACGCTCTCCTGTTAGACCGTTAGACTCTGTGTTCTGTCAGCCCATGACAGAATAGTAACCAGTTAAGTTAACTTATAAATAAGCCTAGTTAGCTGAGTTTTGACCTATTATTATGATTTTAAGTTTACTTACTAATTCATATTGGAATCTGCATGATCTAGGCATCTTGAACTATTTTAAGTTATGTTAATTTCATTGGCCAAAACTCTATAGTTTTGTATTCTAAATCATGATTTTCTAAATATTGTAATGACGGAGTTTTCTCATGGTTTCACAATGTTACACATTCTTCCTCTATCTATAGAGTCATTTTCTTTAAGTACATGGCACATACTCCGGTATGTTGTCCATTAGTTCACTTTGCACTATAGGAACATTATTCTTGGACATGAGGACCTCTCTATTGGATATTCGTTCCAATGGACTAGAAAATCTTGTTTCAAGGCCTCCGTAATTCTCCGCGAGCCTGGGATTCCCACTAGGACGCCGAGTTGGTTGTACCATCAAAGCCCATTGATTAGATTACACTATCGATATTTTTGGTTATCAGTAATGTAACGGCTCTATATTGGACCGTCAGGCACAAGTAACGGCCCAATATACGACCGTCACATTCCACTGAGTCCGATTTCTAAATTCTAGATTCAGACTAATGTAACGGCCCAATACTGGAGCGTCACATCATGTAACGGCCCAGTACACGACCGTCACACTGCTTAAGTATTTTAACCCAAGGTGGACCAAGGGTTGATATTCCAAGGGTTCTAGATGGACTATTAATGATCTAGAATTTATCATATTGATCAAGAAATCTAATATAATGAATAGAATATAAAGAACGCATCGTTATGCTGTCGATTTATTTCCATAAGCATAACCTTGCTTAAGTCATTCTTGATTTTTCATAATTCTTATTGAAGCATTCATTCATTGAATTATTGTTATCATGACCTTATTGAACTTATTACATTCTTGGCCATATTTTATTGTTAACATGCATGGAAGTAACTTGATTTATACTTGAAGATGCGATCGAGCACTGATTGTGTTCAAGGGCTCTATGCTAGTCCCCTCGGCTGATTGTCGGAAACATACTATTTTATAAATCATGGGGTATGATGCTACTGGCGTCGCATTGCGCTGGGAGTACTTTCTTTATAAATAAGTGAAAATCCACGGCACGACATGACATTCTTGTACATGACTTTCTTGCTTGATATTCCACAGAAATTCATGAAGTACTTGCTCATAAGCAAAAGATACTGGAGTGATGATTATGTGGCTTGCTAGTACATTCTCGATACATTCTTGTTCATGAAAGGCCAATATCATGTTCTTGTTACATTCTTGCTAGTTCGTACTTGCTCTCATTCTAACTTACTTGATCATCTTGTTACTTTGGTTTAATCGCATGATTGATCGCATTCGCATGATTTTTACCTCATTCTTTAGAGCTAAATTGTTAATTACTTTAATAGTGCCTTCATGTTGATGCGAAGATACCTACTGGGCAAGTGTGCTCATTACCTATTTCCAATCTTTTCAGGAGATGGAAGTGATTCGAATTCGGATTCGGGTTATACAAGTAGCGGGTCCGAGAGCGAATGAAAGTATTGTCAAGATGATAGTGCAGACTTAAGAAAGTTTATATTGTTTAGATTGAGTCTATGTAATTTTCCTATTTCTTGAGTCTAGTGCATAATGGAAATTGAATTAGTGTATGTATTTGAATATTTGATTATCAATGAAATAAAGTGGGAGTTTGAATATATATATATTGTGCAATTACATCTTTATGTGTGATTATCTTGCGCTCTGATTGTTCTTGCTCGCAAGAGGCTTACCATGCCGGCTGTTCACGCTCCCCGAGTTAGTCTTCCGCTGTAATAAAAGCTCGGGACGTGACATAGATGGTCCGACACATTGGCAACCCATGCAGAGGCAGGAATGTGATACTTAAACTTGACATGGCAAAGGCTTATGATCGAATGGAATGGAGCTTCATTTTTGAAGTTCTCCGGAAGTTCGGATTCGGCCTCCCAGTCATCTCCCTCATCGAGCCACTCCTTACTAACTGCTGGTTTTCTGTGCTACTCAATGGACAATCACATGGCTTCTTTAAATCCTCCAGAGGGCTGCGTCAAGGCGACCCCTTAGCTCCTGCCCTCTTCATATTGGAGGAAGAAGTATTGAGTCGCGGTTTGTCCAACCTTTTTACCCGCAGCCGAGGTGGATTCTATCAAACGCTCAAAAGGTGCCCCTCTATTTCCCACCTTCTCTTCGCCGATGACACACTGATTTTCTCCAACGGCTCGGCGCGTCATTTGCGGGAACTTATGAAATTTCTCAAGAAATATGAGGTAACCTCTGGGCAGCTTATCAACATCTCAAAAAGCTCGTTTGTCGTTGCACGGGATGCGCCGGCTTCAACGGCATCCTCCATCGGTCAGATCACGGGCTTTAGGAAGGCCACCCTTCCATTCACTTATCTGGGCATCCCCCTCTACTGTGGCCGCCCCAAGACGCTGCACTTCTCTTACATTCTGTCCAGGACTGCGGCCAAGCTTCAATCATGGAAGGTAACATTTCTGTCCATGGGAGGCAGACTCACTCTCATTCGGCATGTTCTCACTGATGTGCCCATTTACACTTTATCGTGTGCTGCCATTCCTTCTTCTATAATCAAAGCATTCCACAGACTACCAGTAGACTTCTTTTGGGCCACCTATGAGGGGTCTCCCAAGAAGCACTGCAAATCTTGGGTTGATATTGCGCGGCCCATAGAGAGTGGTGGATTAGGTGTGTTGCACATCCCGTCCATGAAAATTGCCCTCAGGACCAAGATGATGTGGAAGGCCATTACATCAACATCACTGTGGGTTGACTTCTTTTGAGCGAAGTATCTCCACCACGACCACTACTCAGCTGCCACATTCTCCCTTGCTCTCTCGGCGGACAAGCGCTTATGGCGGCTGGCTGCCGGCATCATTCATGCCAATCACCGAGTCTTCACCTCCAAAGACAGCCCCCTGGTATCATTCTGGCTGGATGTATGGGTGGGGAATACCCCACTCAAGGACTACCTGCCCCACCATATTTGGTCCGCCATGCTGGACAAACATTGCATAGTTCAGGCTGCCCTCTCTGACAGCGTGCAGGATAGTGTAGCGGTTGCTCATCAGTTCTGCCTGCCCATGCTTCTTCAACTCGCTTTTGGCTCCTCCACATCACAAGACAAATGGTGCTGGACCCCAAATCGTAATGGCTCATTCACCACTCAGTCAGTTCGCAGATTATTGTCTCCAAGTGCATCCCTGCCTTGGGCACTGCTATGGCACCAACACTTGCCCATCAAGTGGTCTGTCTTCACATGGAAGCTTATACGCAGCTGCCTCCCCGTGGATGAAGCCATTGCAACATGTGGTGTCCCCCTCTGCTCACGTTGCAGCTGTTGTTCAGCCCCTCAAATCGAGAACAACCTCCACCTATTCTTCCACAGCAGCATCGCCAAACATGTGTGGTCTGGTCTATACACATTTCTTCGCTTCCACAACTCCTCGGCAACCGCTGCGGTCCCGACGATCTTCGAGTTCTTGAGCAGTCTTCATCTCAACTAGCCAGGTGCATGTTCATGGCAACCCTCTGGGAAATTTGGTTCAGCAGGAACAAGGCGCATTTTGAGGGGCATCCAATGGATGCCAGACATATTCTCAGCCGGGTTAAACTTAATGTCCACTCCATCACTCAAGCCCACATCTTTAAAGGGAGGAGCCTCATAGCTGTTCAACAGCAACTACTACATTCCTGGGGCATCAACCTCTTGGTGCCGCAGCCATCCCCCCAAGAATCATTCGGTGGTTTTCGCCTCCCTCCGGCCGGCTCAAACTCAATGTTGATGGCGCAGTCAAACAAGGAATGGGCCTCGCGGGGGGTGGTGGAGCATTGCGAGACTCTTCAGTCCATTTGATCTTTGCCTTTGCCACTTCCTACCCCCAAGTTCACTCCAGCCTTGAGGCCGAAGCACTCGCCCTCCGTGATGGACTTCGCGGCTGCAAGAATCATGGTCTTCACTACCTCAAAGTTGAGACGGACTCCTTCGTGCTAGCTCAAATTGTCAATGGTCATTTTTCCTGCCCTTGGCGACTTTACATAGTCATGTATCAAGTGGGGGAGCTGTTGCGGTTTATGCATGTCTTGGTGAACCATATATATCGGGAAGTGAATCAAGTTGCGGACATGTTGGCTGGCCTGGGATGTTTCATGCCTTCTATTACTTCTTGGAGTTCTTGGGTGGACCTTCCCACTGTTGTAAAAGGCCCCTGTCGCCTTGATAGGATTGGCCTCCCCTCGGTCCGTCCTTAATGCCTCTTGTACTCCTCTTTTTGATATTATGAATGAAATTATCCCTGTCTGGCAGCCGGGGGAGGAGCGCTCCTTCCCTACTCTGTAGGGTTGATCGCTCCCCTTTGTCCTGTCGTTCAGGTATTTAGCCGAGTAAAAAAAAAAACTAAAATATGACACAGAGTAAAAAAAATATCAAGCAAGTAATAACATTGGTAAGTAGTAAATGGAATAACAATAAAATTTTCAAGAATAGTAAGAATTCAAGTTCATCAAGCAATAGTAAGCGATGTAATTTCAAGCGTGTATAACAAGAATTGGCTATTTATCAATTCATTCAAGTAAATACCTTTACCCTTCTGCGGGTCTCAGGTCAATCAATCAAGTAAATATCACGGGAATGAGTGGAATGCCTAAAGTCTAGCAAGCAAGTACTCCGGTGCAATGTCAAACACCGTGGTCAATAAACTCCCATGGGCACAAGTACCTTTGGGTGCTCCTCCCAGGACCAGAACATGCCCTATATGCACACGATTGGTCATGTTTTTCGACATCCACTCTCATTTATAGCCAATATGGAATGTCAAGGTTTGACCAGGTAGAATATATAAGGTGAATTTATGGAATAGAATCCAAGGGCGTATTGATATGTAGGGACGAACTAGGAGTAAAAACCAGTAACGTTTAATACACGGAAAAATTGGGTGAGGTCGGTGCCTTGTAGGACACCTGACATGTTCAGAAATGACACCCTCACAGCGGGATGCCCTTCCTGGGAACTATATAGGGTTTAGAGAACCCTGTCAGGAGTTAAATGGTGCCTCTCAGGCTGCCATTTATCAGTGAATGGCATCCTGTCACAAGGGCGCGTCATTCAGGGGTTTAAGGCCTCAAAAAATCTGAAATACAGGGTCTGTTTGATAGGCGACTGGTCACTGCCACCTTTAAGTAATAGGCGACTGGGTACAGGGCGCCTGCTTTTGGGACTATAGGGTACTGGTTCAGGGTCTGGAATTGGGGTCCAGGGGGCTGCCATCTCCTTGAAATTGGCGCCCATACCCCTGCCATGTCTTAAGTGATAGGCGCCCTAGGGTCAGCGACGTTTTAAAGGGTTTACAGGGCCAGGTTTAATAGGCGCCCATGGGTCTGCCATCTTCTTGAAACTGGTGCCCCAGGGTCAGACTTCTTTCAAGAAATGGCGCCCTGATGGTTGCCATGTTTCACTGATAGGCGCCCAAGAGGCAGGCGCCTATCAAACATGCTGTCCAGGTTAACTAATGGCTAAGGCTTAATGGCTGAGGGTTAACTAGATGATTAACTAGTTAATAGAGATTTAACTAATGTAGGTTTACTAATTACAACACAAGTTTAACTAATAGCTGATAGAAGGCGCCCATCCCCCTGCCACCTTCTAGAAATTGGCGCCCCAGGGGCTGGCACCTTTCAATAGGAGGCGCCCCTGGTCCGGACTCCTATTATTAAGAGGCGCCCCTGTCTTGGGCGCCTATCAGACTGAGGCCTGAGGGTTAACTATGCGATTAACTGGTTTAACCAATGGTTTAACTAATGATAACAATGGTTTAACTAGATGATTTATTGGTTAAACAGAGATTTAACTCATCTAGGTTTAACTAATGACAGAGGTTATTAAGCACTGGTTAAGCTAAGTAGTTAGGGTTTAACTTAACTGATCAATTAACTGTAGGTCAATAGAAGGCGCCCAGGGGGCTGCCACCTATCAGTAGAAGGCGCCCCAGGGGGCCACCTTTCAATAGAAGGCGCCCCTGGTGCTGCCACCAATTTTTTATAGGCGCCCTAGGGGTGGGCGCCCTTCACATAGGGGCCGTTTGCCCAGCTTTTTTTCCTGGGTAGAAAAACGTCTGTGGTACAGTCGCTGTTCATTGAATGGCGTCTGGGTCAGGGGCGCCCTTCAATTTAGGTTGATTTATATAAAATTGATGACATGGACAGATAGAGAATATTGTGAGGATTGCAAATCTGTGTTTATACATTCATTTCATGCTTTAGTTTCTCAAATATCAAATTTTTAACATGACGTAACTTACTAATTTACATTTTACAGAAACTAAATGGAGGCAGGGTTTCTGTGTGATTTAAATGACGCCATGAGGGCAGAACTTTATCTATATCTCATCTGGTGTATAGATTAGGTAGACTAACAGGTTAATTAGGTATGCTAATTGGTTAGTAGATCAACTAACATGTTAACTAGGTATGCTAACATATTAGTTAATAGCTTAACTAACAGGTTACGTAAAAACATGATAAAACTTGCGTTACACAAGATATATCGCATGGGTATGAAGCTAATACATGTAAATTACCCTAGATTGAAGCTAATACATGCTAATTACCCTAGATTGAAGCTAATACATGCTAATTATCCTGGGTATATGACTAATACTTACTAATTATCCTGGGTGTGAGGCTAATACATACTAATTATCCTAGATATGAGCTATTAATTTAGTTAAAGTTGAGAAAACCTACTAAAACATGATGTGTAACCACTAAATACCGTATGGAGACGAGACTAATCACTAATTTTTTATGCTAATATAACCTAGATTAGCTATGGTTTAGTTAAAGCTCGAGATCACCTACCTCTTTGGGATGAGAGACTAGGTACAGGAAGAAGAGAGACACCTCTGCAACACCTCTGCAACTTCAGAGAGTGCCCCCTTGCAGCAAGCCTTAGAGCTAACGGAATAGAAAGGGGAATATAGGGATATATTATAACATTAGGGTCGACAGGAGGGGAAACAAGATCCGGAATAATAGGATCTGAGTGGGATGTCAACTCAAACAGGATGTTGGTGATGAAAATATGCAAAAGTTGTCGGATGGGAAATGGCGACTGGGGTCAGACTCCTTTTAATCCTGAGTTTTTATATATTAAATTTCTCACTTAACTTTAATAATTTTTATCTTTAAAAATTGATGGAGTTAGTTTATGAAATTTCATGAGTGAGATCCATACATTTTTCTCCATTTTTACATATACTTTTTTTTGAAAAAATCTTTTTAAATAAAAAGTGACACTATTCACGACAATATTCACGTTATATGAAATAGTGACTTAATATGTGTCGTTATTTAATGAATAACGATCATGCAGTGGTCGATTCTTACTTGGAGCATTTTCCCATCCCCCTCAAAGGACTGAAATTGTATATATGTCCTTTTAAACCTTGTGTATTTACTTTACTTGAATAACGACATCTTACATGTCGTTATTTCATAAGTAACGACTTAACAACGGTCGTTATTTTGAACGGAGATTTTTGTATTCACCCTATACTTAATCAAAATTATCTATATACCCTTTCTTACTTCCTAATTTAGCTTTATCCTTTAATTCTTCATCTATGTACTCTTATTTCTTCAAAACAATGATATAATGTAAAAGTTGAAATATGAAATTTTTTAAATTATGAAAATATGATTTGGCATCTTGTAAAATTGATGGTTATCCTTTAAAACCCTATCTATATAACCTATTTCATATTTCTTTAGAATAGTGTAATAAGATGTATTATTAATTTCCTAAGTGATTGAAAATATGAATTGGCATATCCTAAAATATAATTTGGCATCTTCTAAAGTATCTATTGATTTTTGAATTATTAATTAAATGGTTAATCAAATAGAATTAGAATATGAACTCAATATTTAAATAAATAAATAAATAAATATATATATATATTAAATTTGTACATTTCTATTTTAAAATTCCCGGGCGTTACACCGTCGATTCCCAGGGAGACTACCTTGCGCCATGATGGTGGTGACGTCGTCTGACACCCTGACGGAGGCTGTCTTGCGTGCCAATAATTACGATAGGTGGCGGGGCCCATGTGCTAGGGAGCCAAACAGCCCGAGTGGATCCTCTTAGAGAGCTTTCCCTGACTCGCCTGTTGGGAGTTACTCTCGGACCCCGAGTGTGCTCGGCGCCCAAGAGTGGGGGGCTAGTGAGGAGGGTAAAATTCGCTAGGCCCAGTGTGACCTAACAACACTAGGCCCAAGGCGGCCCGGCCCAATCAGGTTAGAGAAAGGCCACTTGACGGTCTGCAGCTCAAGCTGGGAGGCTCGGTTAAGGCCCACGAAGGATTCACCAACCCACGGGCAAGATTGATGGGAGTATCCCGAGTGTTGAAGAACTCGTTAGTGGTCGAACGTTGCCTCCACCATTGTAGACCCCTCCCCAGCAGGGACGATGTCACACTCACAACGTCGACATTCTCGCCACGAGGCCCCTCTTCCCGAATAGGGAGATGCACAATGGGTAACTCTCCTCGCGATCAAGGGGTCGTTACTCCATGACCTTCGCCCTTTCCCCATTGAGGAACGGGCCTTCACTGTCAGGACAACCTATACAAATAGACCCCCGATTAGACACGCCAACATAAAGAAACAAAGACACCCAGAGAGAGACGAAACCTTCGCCTACCACTCCGAGCCCTCTCCGGACACTCTCCGTGTAGCGCTCGTGCCTTAGCGGATTCTTGGCAGTTCGGATCTAGGCTTTGTCCTGATCGTTTTGGCTATTTTTGTGGATTTTTAGGCGTTCGTTTGGCATTTATCAGAATTTGTTTAAGGTTAATGGCAATTAGGGTTAAGTTTTTTAAATAATAATAATAATTTTAATATATATATATATATATATATCTCTCTCTCTCTCTCTCTCTCACTCGTTCTCCCTCTTTCTCTCTCTCCCTCTCATGATCTCTCCGCCCTCACTCTCTCGGTCTTGGTCCGGACGGCCGCGGATCGAGGCGCGGGAGGTGTTGTTGGAACTGGCGCGTCGGGAGACACGCGTAGACGCTGACCTCGTTGCGGTTCATGGGACGTGGAGGTGAGACGGGGCGGGAGGAGCCGCGGTGACCCGTTGCTTGCATGCGGCCCAAATCCGGTTTTCGTCGCGATTGAGGTAGGGGGATGGAATCCTTGCCTCGTTAGGATCGCATTGGCATAGCATGCACGTCCATCCGACGTCGTTTTCTTCAATTTCCATGCAAAATTCCATGTTAGTGTAATTTAGGCTAAATTCTTGAAAATCACTCCATGGGCATTATTTTTATGTTTTGATGCATGGATTAGTTGTAGAATGTTGTGGTTTGGCAGGTTTTACAGTTTTCCCACGTTCCACGTCGATCCGGCTCGACCGGGAGGGGGTTTGATTTTGACCGTTTCGGTTTAAGCTCCCAGCTGGTGTGACGGTTCTTCCAGAGGCCGTCACACTGTAACGGCCCTTGTGGGGTGCGTTACGTGCGTGTGACGGCCCACAGTGGGGGCGTCACTCTTGGTGTAACGGTCATCTGATGGACCGTCACACGACCGTTACTTGACCGGTTTGACCGTTGACTTCGTATGGCGGTTGGCCAAACGGCCTGTCGGGCGGCCGTCAGGGCGTTGTAACGTGCCTCCGGGAGCGCGTTACGTTCTGTTAGAACGCTGTGGTTTTATTTTTTAGCCTAGGGCGGGTGTAACGGTCCCGGGGAGGCACGTTACGTTCGTGTAATGCCCCTGCCCTGGCGCGTTACAGCCCTTGTAACGCCCCCGTCCTCGACCGTCACAACCCTTGTGACGCTCCTTCCCTTGGCCGTCACACTCTGTGACGCGGCAGCCCTATACCGTTACATTCCTTTGGGTTTTAATAGCATGCATGGTCAATTTCTAATGCATTCCATGTTGTATATATGCCATGTTTAGGTTATTTTGTGACCGATGGCTTATTAGTAGATCCCGATGGAATTACTTTCTCTTTCCTTGTGATGGAACCACTAGTCGTAGCCCAACGACCGAGTGTGTCGTCCCACCCGGGAGAGGTGGAGGGGTGTTCCCGAGGAACGGTTTGTAAGCTAGTTATCGTGGGCCCCTGCGGTTACCGTTGCGTCCAACGGGGGGGGGGGGGGGGGGGGAGAAACTAGCTAGAGGCCTGGCTCTAGGCAGGAGTCAATGTGTGCACACGTGGTCGGAGACTTGGACAGGCACTGATGAGTGTCGCTCTGACTAGTACTTGGTTTGGTCCTGTTACGCCTCTCGCTTGTCGTGAGCCAGACTTGCGAGTTGCCGAGATGCAGTGTAAGTCGTCAGGGGACGCGTTTGATCTTGTTCTTCTAGTGGGTTGTTCCGTCTCTCACTTCACTTGGTTAGTGATGGTTTATTCTATTGGTAGATTTATTTCCTGTTGTTATTTATTTATTAAATTATGTATCTGCCTTATTATTTAAATGCATGCTCTAATTACTTTTATATTTGCCTGCTTGTCTGTTTAGTTTGGGGTAGGGATCCGCGTGACCCCTACTGAGTCTGGCTGTGACTCACCCTTCCTTCTTTCAGGTGAGCCGCCCCAGTCGTCCGCCAGTCCTTCTCGTGGTTGTGCCGAGCGTCGTTAGAGTGCCAGCTGTGTTGGTTTGTCTTTTGTTCTGTTGTGCCGGGGTATGCCCTGTGTAGTTGTTCAGTGGACCTCTTTTTATTGAAAAATCTGGACTATTGTATATATTCTACCACTCTGATATTTTAATTACTTCCGCACTTATTTATTAATTGATGTCCTAATTAATATTGCGCGCCTGCGGTCCCAATTCGTTATGCAACTCCTCAGCAAACTCCTTTAACCCTTCAGGGGCCTCATCAGCCTCTTGGGTGGCTTCCCCAGTTCTTGGTATCGGTGTATCGATTTCATCGGTATATCGGTATCCGGAGCTCTGGGTCGTCACAGTTGGTATCAGAGCTGTGTTGGGGATTTGTATTAGGAATTGGAACTTGCGCTGGTCCAGAGCTAGTCCACTGTGTTGTCTGTTGCTGGCTTAGGATGTTTCTCGTGATTACTGATGGCTTTCCGTTATCGTGTGTTTCCTAGATTCAAGATGTTGCCTCGTGGATGGAAGAAAGCTCGGGCTCTTCGGGAGGAGAGTGGCACTTCCTCTGCCCCAGCTGTGCTAGCTTCCGTTAACCCTGCTCTGCGTGAAGAAGTGTCTGGTGGCCGTAGTAGAGCGTTGAAGGAATTTCTGCTGTTCCACCTACCGACTTTCGAGGGTCAATCAGATCCGGAGGCAGCTAGATCGTGGCTCGATGCCACTGTGTGCGTGTTCCAGTCGATGGAGTGCGCGGATGATGAGCGAGTCATGTTGGCTACTTATCAGCTTCAAGGTACCGCACGCACGTGGTGGACTGCAGAGTGGGAGGTTGCCTTCCGTTCCCGTCCGCTTCGGCAAATCACTTGGGTTGAGTTCGTTGCTGCTTTCGAGCGTGCTTACACTCCAGCCTGTCTCAAGTTAGCGAAGATGTACCAGTTTCTGGAGCTGACACAAGGTGACATGACTGTGTTGCAGTACCGAGATAAGTTCATCGAGTTGGGCAGGTACGCGCCCCATATTTTTGTTGATGAAGCTATGAAGACTCAGCAGTTTTTGCGCGGACTGAAAGCGGAATTGAGCCTACCGTTGTTCGCTACCCGAGTGTCTGAGTTGGATTCAGCGTACCAGGCAGGTGTTGCAGTGGAGATGGAAATGGCGAGGACTCGAGGGCTTTCTCAGGCAAGAATGGTGTAGCCGACTGTGCAGTTTCAGCCGACTTACCAGCCGTCTGTCCCAGGAGTTCCTTCTGCCGTTCCTACTGTCAGCGGTATTTCTTCTTTTTCCGACTCTCATTTCCGGCAATTCAAGAATAAGAAGTCGAAGAGGAAGTTTGAGCATCCGACGCCTTCCGATCCGAGTCAGCTGTCCGTTCCTTCTGTTCGACCGCGTCAAAATTTTTCCAGTGGTCAGCAGCGTCCGTGTTTGAGGTGTGGTGGCAGTCATCCAGGCGTGCCGTGTTCTTTGTCGATCGTCTGTTATCGCTGTGATCAGCCGGGTCATGTGGTTCGAGACTGTCCGCTGAAGTCGACGCCGGTACAGTTTTCGCAGTTTACCCAACCGCAGCGGCCTCAGTTTCGTCTTCCTCCGCCGCCTCAACCTCAGCCGTCTTACCTACCTGCTCCAGTTCCTTCTCAGCAGTCTTCTGCAGCCAGTCGCCCTTCGAGAGGCAGGGTCACTCACATCACTCGTGTAGAAGCTGTGGCAGCTAATCTGGTAGAAGGTACGGTTTCGATTTTCGGTCGTCCAGCTCATGTTCTTTTCGATTCTGGCGCTACTCATTCTTTTGTGTCCGAGGATTTTCTTGCTCGCATCGAGGAGCCGATGACCGAAGTGTCCTGTAACTTGCTCGTGGAGTTACCCTCTGGAGATTTCATGTCCACTCCGGTGTGCCTGGAAGATTCCCCTATTGTCGTCAGCAATCGGCCGATACCTGTGAAGCTTTATGCATTGAAGTTGGCCGAATATGACGCTATTCTAGGCATGGACTGGCTGGAATTGTATAGTGCCGTGGTTGACTGCAGATACAAGCGCGTCTATTTTATACCACATGGGAAGCCAGCCTTTTATTTCCAAGGTAAGCTTTAATTTTGCAATTGTCTCCTTTCGCCTTCTGTTTAAATTTCGAGGATGAAATTTCTTTAAGGAGGGAGGGACTGTAGCGCTCGTGCCTTGACGGATTCTTGGCAATTCGGATCTAGGCTTTGCCCTGATCGTTTTGGCTATTTTTTGTGGATTTTTAGGCGTTCGTTTGGCATTTATCAGAATTTGTTTAAGGTTAATGACAATTAGGGTTAAGTTTTTTAAATAATAATAATAATAATTTTAATTTATATATATATATATATATATATATATATATCTCTCTCTCTCTCTCTCTCTCTCCCCATCGATTTCTCTCTCCCTCACTCGTTCTCCCTCTCACGATCTCTCCGCCCTCACTCTCTCGGTCTTGGTCCGGACGGCCGCGGATCGAGGCGCGGGAGGTGTTGTTGGAACCGGCTCGTCGCGAGGAACGCATAGACGCTGACCTCGTCGCGGTTCGTGGGACGTGGAGGTGAGACGGGGCGGGAGAAGCCGCGGTGACCCGTTGCTTGCATGCGGCCCAAATCCGGTTTTCGTCACGATTGAGGTAGGGGGATAGAATCTTTGCCTCGCTAGGATCGCATTGGCATAGCATGCACGTCCATCCGACGTCGTTTTCTTCAATTTCCATGCAAAATTCCATGTTAGTGTAATTTAGGCTAAATTCTTGAAAATCACTCCATGGGCATTGTTTTTTATGTTTTGATGCATGGATTAGTTGTAGAATGTTGTGGTTTGGCAGGTTTTACAGTTTTTCCACGTTCCCCATCGATCCGGCTCGACCGGGAGGGGGTTTGGTTTTGAACGTTTCGGTTTAAGCTCCCAGCTGGTGTGACGGTTCTTCCAGAGGCCGTCACACTGTAACGGCCCTTGTGGGGTGCGTTACGTGCGTGTGACGGCCCACAGTGGGGGTGTCACTCTTGGTGTAACGGTCATCTGATGGACCGTCACACGACCGTTACTTGACCGGTTTGACCGTTGACTTCGTATGGCGGTTGGCCTAACGGCCTGTCGGGCGGCCGTCAGGGCGTTGTAACGCGCCTCCGGGAGCGCGTTACGTTCCGTTAGAACGCTGTGGTTTTATTTTTTAGCCTCGGGCGAGTGTAACAGTCCTGGGGAGGCACGTTACGTTCGTGTAACGCCCCTGCCCTGGCGCGTTACAGCCCTTGTAACGCCCCCGTCCTCGACCGTCACAACCCTTGTGACGCTCCTTCCCTTGGCCGTCACACTCTGTGACGCGGCAGCCCTAGACCGTTACATTCCTTTGGGTTTTAATAGCATGCATGGTCAATTTCTAATGCATTCCATGTTGTATATATGCCATGTTTAGGTTGTTTTGTGACCGATGGCTTATTTGTAGATCCCGATGGAATTACTTTCTCTTTCCTTGTGATGGAACCACTAGTCGTAGCCCAGCGACCGAGTGTGTCGTCCCACCCGGGAGAGGTGGAGGGGTGTTCCCGAGGAACGGTTTGTAAGCTAGTTACCGTGGGCCCCTGCGGTTACCGTTGCGTCCAACGGGGGGGAAAACTAGCTAGAGGCCTGGCTCTAGGCAGGAGTCAGTGTGTGCACACGTGGTCGGAGACTTGGACAGGCACTGACGAGTGTCGCTCTGACTAGTACTTGGTTTGGTCCTGTTACGCCTCTCGCTTGTCGTGAGCCAGACTTGCGAGTTGCCGAGACGCAGTGTAAGTCGTCAGGGGACGCGTCTGGTCTTGTTCTTCTAGTGGGTTGTTCCGTCTCTCACTTCACTTGGTTAGTGATGGTTTATTCTATTGGTAAATTTATTTCCTGTTGTTATTTGTTTATTAAATTATGCATCTGCCTTATTATTTAAATGCATGCTCTAATTACTTTTATATTTGCCTACTTGTCTGTTTAGTTTGGGGTAGGGATCCGCGTGACCCCTACTGAGTCTGGCTGTGACTCACCCTTCCTTCTTTCAAGTGAGCCGCCCCAGTCGACCGCCGGTCCTTCTCGTGGTTGTGCCGAGCGTCGTTAGAGTGCCAGCTGTGTTGGTTTGTCTTTTGTTCTGTTGTGCCGGGGTATGCCCCGTGTAGTTGTTCAGTGGACCTCTTTTTATTGAAAAATCTAGACTATTGTATATATTCTACCACTCTGATATTTTAATTGCTTCCGCACTTATTTATTAATTACTGTCCTAATTAATATTGCGCGTCTGCGGTCCCAATTCGTTATGCAACTCCTCAGCAAACTCCTTTAACCCTTCAGGGGCCTCATCAGCCGCTTGGGTGGCTTCCCCAGTTCTTGGTATCGGTGTATCGATTTCATCGATATATCGGTATCCGGAGCTCTGGGTCGTCACACTCCGGGCCCTTCGAGCACTCTAGGAGCCCTCGCTCATATCCACAGGCTTGTCCACTCTATTCTTAAGCTCTCTCTCCCCTTCTTCCTCTTGATAGTCTTCTCTAAAGCACGTTCGTGACTTAAACATCATAGAGCTGTCCCTTGAAGTAGCGCCCAGGACTCCTTCTAATGTTATCTCTCTAGTGTTTGTAGACTTCCATGAGTGATTGGTTGATCTTCTCTAACAAATAAATTTTAAAAGTGTGGTACGAGAATTAGGAACTACTTTATTGCCTTTACACTCCCTAACACTCTATTATCTTTGGGCGGATATGTCACTCCGGACTTCATCCTTAATCAAAGAAAAAAAGAGCTAAACAAAAACAACTCATTCCACCCCAATTAACTTATTCTAACTGAAATTACTCCTTTATCAAAGTGATCATTTGAGAATAAGGTAAATAAAATACATTAGAAAGAAAATTCTATTTGAATCCCACCTATCTACGTCCCCACATGAGCAGAGACAGACGTCGGGGTATATGGAATCGCTACCAAACGAAGGCTCGATTTCCTCCTGATCGTAATCCCAAGAGTCTCGTCCATGTCAAAATCTTTCACCCCTACCCCACCGGGCAAAGCCCAATCGAAGCGACACAGGAGGTTGGCGAGCGCCAGCTCGATTCCAGACATCGCAAAATTGATTCCAGGGCAAACCCTCCTCCCGGCACCGAACGGGATGTACTGGAAATCATGTCCTCTGAAATCCGTTTGACACTCCAGGAATCTCCCCGGTCGGAACTCCTCCGGCGACTCCCAGCTCGCCGGATCCCTCAAGATCGCCCAGACGTTGACGAGGACCCTCGTCTTCTTGGGGACGTCGTAGCCCTGCAACTGGGTGTCCTCCATGGATTCCCTGGGAAGCAGAAGCGGAGCCGGGGGGTGGAGACGGAGGACCTCCTTGATCACCGCCCTCAGGTAGCTCATCTGGGCGACGTCATCCTCTGTAGCCATGGGCTTTCCTCCGGTGATCTCCCTGACCTCCCTCTGCACTCTCTCCATGGGGCCGGGGTTCCTGACGAGCTCCGCCATCGCCGACTCGAGCACCGTGTACGATGTGTCTGTTCCGGCAGCCACCAAGCCCTGGAAGACATGAAAAATCCTCAGAAGAATTTGCTAGCCTTCGATCATGGCATGGCAGCCAAACGCAAACACATCCGCCGCACTCTGTCACTCGTTCACGAAAGAACAAGCCAACGGGGTATCTAATCCATGAACCATACAGCAAGAAGAAAACTTCAAATCGATGGAACCCAAATGCTCGGATTCGGAGGAACAGAGCTGCTCACCATCGAGATGGCCTTGACGTCGTTCCGGGAGATGGAGAAACCGGTGGCGGGATCCCCGTGAATCGAGAGGAGAACGTCCACGAAGTCGCCCTCTGGAGCCTCATCTCCCGACCGTGGTCGACGCTCGTGCTCCTCGACCACCCGGTTAAGGAAGCCATCCCACTTCTTGAACAGCTTCCAGAGCTTGGAGTCCATGCCGAGGAGCGTCCACAACCAGGCTAGAGAGGGGAACACGTCGTCCAATCTGAGCCCCCCGATGGTGGCGTCGGCCTCGTCGATCAACTCCCGGAACATTTTGTTCCTCACGTCTCCCGCTGAGCAGCTCCCGGCGACGGCTCTGCTGACCAGAGCGTTGGCGAAGGAGTGGAAGGCCTCGCTCAAGTCCACCGTCGACGGAGAGGGTGACGACGCCGCTGCGCGGGCGACGTTCTCGACCAGGAGGGCCACCTCCTCCTCCCTTGCTCCCCGGAAGGACTGCACCTGCTTGGGACCGAGGACGTGGACGACCATGGCCTTCTTGCCCTGCCTCCAGTGCTCGCCGTAGGGGGCGAAGATGACGTTCCTGGAGCCGTAGGTGAGCAGGTCGGCAGCCCTGGAGAGGGGCCTGGTGGCGAACGCCAGGTCCCGCGTCTTCATCACCTCCCGGGCGGCCTCCGCGGAGGAGACGACGAGTGTGGGCACCTCGCCCAGGTGGAGGAGCATGACGGGGCCGTGCTTCTGGGCCAGATCGCGGAGGGGGCGGTGAGGGAGGGAGCTGAGCTGGTGGAGGTTGCCGATGATGGGGAGCTTGCGGGGAGATGGTGGGAGGCGGCCCTGCCGTTTCTTGTTCCTCCTCTGGGGACCTACTATGAGGCAGCCAGTGATGACTAGAAGCATGAGAAGTGGCAGGAGGAAGGCCAGGGAGATGGGTTGCAGAAAGGAGCCATCTTGGAGATGCCATCCCCGTAGCTCTGTGGGATGTGCCATCTGCTCTGATTACGCCTTCGGATTTTGGAAGAAGAAGAAGCAGATGATGATGATGATGATGATTTTTTCGTCTCCCTCCCGTTCCTATCAACTGCAGCCTTTTTTCAAGAATAATATCCAGGAATTAAATGGACGTCCTTTGTGACTATTTAGATATAAAGAGTCTTCTTGATCAAAAATAAAACAAAAAACAAAAAGTCTGCCTCTGGTGGTAGGGACAGGGGATCAGATGAAAATTATTATAAGTTCCGAACAATCTAGAGTACGTGTTCCTCCAAACATCTTTTTGCGCAATCAAGATAATTTCATCTTATTCAGGAAATTATTGTTTTGGGTGTACGGAGGCTCACTGTGGACAGTGACATTGCTTACAGATCCTGCCCCATTGTAAGGGGGCACTTTGGACATAAACCCATCAACCTGTGGGCTGAATCCATCTTCCCGTGTTAACTACGTCGGCGATGACCTGCTGGAGCCAGTCATCCTGGCGGCGGCAACTAGCGGAGGGGCGTCGGTGTGTCTTGAGGTGTCACGGCCGCTGCTGCTGCGCCGCGGGGCCTTGTCAGGTGATGGGTCCGAGATAGTTCTGATAATTATCAGTTTAAAGTTCGAATTCAATTTATATTCGTTTAATTAAATAATTATTTAAATAAAATATTTGATGAATAATTTAATCGGATATTAGATATTCGATTATTAATCGGATATGAATTTAGATATTGAGATATCTATGTCGGATATTATCCCACCGAATATGAACCCTTAGATAAAAATCTAATGATACACCTATTCTATAAATAATTAACTTAAATCTTAATATATTGTTTGATTACTCTTTTTTATCTTTTTTATCTCAAAATATAATTTAAAAATAAGAAATTCACTTACACCCACTTAGTAAGTTATCTCCTATTTTTTAAGATGAAGTCTGTTCTTTTAATAACACCTCTCAAAATAAAAATAATTTTCACTCTTTTTTTTTAGAAAACAATATACGATGCTCTCATACGGCTAACATAACTCACCCATAAGTAGGTCTAGTACCGAATTCGAATTCGTATTTATCCGATCATTATCTGAATAAAGTATCCGACGAATAATTCGATTACTAATCTGATAATATACGAATTCGGATATCACACTATCTGCTTCGTATCCGATCCGTTTACAGGTCTAATCCGAGCGGTGGGAGTAAGCCAAGGGTAATTTCAAAAAAAATAGTACGTAAAAATAAAAATCTCTAAAAATATGGCACTAACATTAGTCGTGGAACATTAATAGTTGGTCGAAAGAATAAACATAGGAAAGACTCGTGAGCAGGGCTGTTAATGTATAGTTATTGTCGTGAAATCCTATTTCATCTTATCCTCTAGAAAGATCAATTATAATTGAGGAGGGAGGATGTAGCGACCCGGATTCCGGATACCCGGTGCACCCGGTATAAATACCGAATACACGTGATACCACATGGGACCCGCGAGGCCTCCCAAGCGCGGGAAAGCGCCGAAGGGAAAAAGGAGTGTGTAGAATACATTGAAGCCAGCAGATATAACAGTAAGCAATTAAATTTCATTACAATGGATTGTTAAAGTAGCAGAAATAAAATTACATTTTCATTAATAATTCAAATAATTACAATTATACACCAGAGTCCAGCCCAAAGGAAAGACAACAAGTCTATCACAGTACAGTCCGACAGAAAAGAAACGTACACAGAAGTCGGGGGAAGCCCGACGCAGGTACAGCTGGCAGCTACAACGACGCACTCCACCAAGGACAGCAGAGGCAGACGGCGAAACCCACCTGAAAAGCAGGGGTGAGTCTCAACAGAAACTCAGTAGGGGTCACGCGGATCTCCACTGGGAAAACGCACAGTGCAACGGAAGCAACAGAAATAACGAGTGCAGCAAAGCAGGAAAAGCTACACTACAAAGCTGTAAACAGAACAGGTACAGCAGGAGTAGGGAACAGGCAGGAGAGGGGAGCTCAACAACAAAGAAGAGCGAGGCCGTAAAACACGGGACAACGGCCACCGAGGAGAACTCGGCACCCTAAGCTACTCCAAACGGCAACAGACGGTCAACCCCAAACTCACACAGTAGGGTAACCCAATCCGTCAACTAAAACAAAGGCGAAGGCGGACGCCGACGCCGAAAACACAGACAAAACACGACAGGAGACGTCGTGCACGCAGCCCCACGCATGACGAGAATGTCATGCCAACGACAGAACACTGACCTCGAGTACGGCCACGAGAGGGCAACTCGCAAAGGTCACAGCGCACAAGAAAACGCGAGAGTCACAGCACCGAGTGACAGGAGCACCCTCCTCCCAGAAGAACAGCCAGAAGATTCCACTGACGACTTACACTGCGCCACAAGTGTCATGTCCATTCAAGAACAAGACACACCCAGAACCAGGTCCGAGGAACAACAGTTCCAAGGAAACAAGGTACCACAGCACGAAACTACAGCACCAACTGCGAGTGACTAGTCAGGGCCACGCCCGTCGGCGCAAGTCCCCAGTCCCTGACCACGTGTGCACACACTGACCTCTACCTAGGCCAGGCCTCTAGCTAGTATTCCCCTCGATAGGACGCTATCGCTGGCCGGGGCCTACGGAACTAGCTTAAGAACCGTACGTACCAAACGCAACAGGAGAACCACTCCACCACTCCCGATGGGTCGGCAAAAGCCTAGGGCTACAACTAGGGGAGGCTCACAAGGCACAGACTCTGAAACACAGGCGCTACAGCACAGACAGCTAAGAAAAGTCATGTCTCGTCCACAGCAAAGCACCCAGGCAGTCGAACAACTGCCAACAGACTCAGGACTAGGCAACTAGACCTACGACGTAACGATCCCTGAGTCGGACGACTCAAAGGCAAGATCGTCACAAGTAGCGAAACAAGCCGCCAATCGGTCTAATCCTAAGCCAACAAAACAACGCTCCGCAGAAAACGACACACGGAGACCTGAGGGGAAACACCAAGAACCCTCAGACACGTCTGGACACACAAACCGAGGTAGAACAACACCTCAGGGCATCCAGAAGCAGTGTCTCGAGCCGGACACAACCACCGAGACACACACACACAAGGTCACACGTCAACCACTGGGTCACACCGGGTTGACCTGAACCCAACTGTAATGCCCCGGATTCTTCGGATCCTTTTCGTGGGCTCCGGATCTGGTTTCTCGGATTGTCCAACTCTGTTTTGTCTGAAATTTCGTTTCGGACATCTTTCGTGTTCGGATCGGTGCGATCCGGAGTCGTTTCGGAGGCCCGGAGGCGTTCCGCGGCTTTTTCCGCGTGTGTTTTTCCGATTCCCGGCGTGGGTTTCGGCTTTCCCTTCGGAACCTCGTTGCGGGTGAACCGGGCCGTTCACCAGGGCGCGAGTGGTACCGTTGCGATCGGTGCGTTCCGAGGATCGCGAGGGTGTGATTTTCTATTTTTCTGGATTTTTCCGATTTTCCGGATTTCCCTATAAATAGCTTTTCTCTCTCTCCCCTCTCATTTCTCATTTCTCTCCCTCTCTCTTCTCACGCTCTCTCCTCTCTCCCTCTCTCTCCGGCGGCCGACGGGGCGGAGTACGGGCGAGGCGGGGACGGCGCGGGCGAGGCGCGGGCGAGGATGGATGAGGATCGAGGCGGTGGAGGCGCGTGGAAGCTCGGCCGTGGGTTCGTGGAACGGCGAGGCTTCAACGGCGTTTTCGGCGTGGATTAGTCGCTTCGGCGCACGGTTTCTTCGGTGGAGGTAGGGTGACGGAACACCACTGCGTTCTGCTCGTTTCCCCTGCCATTGCACGTCGTTCGGCGCGGAAACAGCTGTGTTTGGGTCCGTTCTAGCGAAACTGTGGTTTTGTGGGTTTCGTAGGGTCGGTCGGGAAACGGCGACGGTTTCCAGATCGGTTACTGTCAACGGATTCCTTGGGGCGAGAGCGTTCTTTTCCCCCTGATTTCGTCTCGATTGGTGGTCCCGTTGGACCGGTAGAGCTCCGAGAAGCTCGGTAACCCTTTTTGGGTAACTTCGGTAGAATCGCTCGTTTCTCGCGATTCGTGCGTCGTTTTGACTCCGGTCGGAGTCCATGTGATTGCCAGGGTGGTTGTGGTTGTATCCCCTTCGTTTCGGCACGAACGGGGCGTGGAAAGGCTACGATCGGGAGACCCCCTGGGTTTACCCGCCGTGATGGTTGGGCGGTCGAACCGGGCCCGTCCATCGCGAGGGCGGTTGCCTTTGGCCCGTTCATTTTCTCTTGGTTTTGGGGTTGTGCGGTCGCACGATAGACCGCACATTTGATGTGCGGCCAGGTGAGAACCGCATGTCTCCCCCATGGACGGTTGGTACCCAGCCGTCTGTCCTTCCGTGGGCTTGTGCGGCCAGGAGCTGACCGCATATCCCAGTTGACCCTTGGTCAACAGTTTAGTGTCGGTTGGGTTGTGCGGTTTGGTCAAAACCGTTTTGACCGGCACTGGAGTAGGTCGGTTAGGTTGTGCGGACGATCCTTGGCCGCACATCCCCTTGGGCGGTCCAGCCCTAACCGTCCATCCTCCATTTGGGGTTAGTCCGATTAGAGCCTTGTGCGGCTCCTGCCTGACCGCATGTCTTTTTGAGCGGCTGTGCCCTAGCCGCACATCCCTTGAGCGGCCCAGGGTGAACCGCACATGTGCCAGTCTAACCCGGTGTTTCCGTTTTGACTGATTCGAGTCCCGGGTGTGTGGTTCTCGAACCACGTGCCGACCTGTGGCCTGACGGATGTTGTGCACGTCGTCGGGGCCAGGTGTCGTGGTACGTTGGAGTCCCGGATGTAGAGTTCTCGACTCGTGTCACCGTGCGTTGACGTGTGTCATCGGTTTCTCCGAAAAGCGATCCCCGAGTGGGTCCTGTGTGAGGCCTTGGGCTGCGAGCCCAGTTGTCCAGTCTGGGGCTGGAGGCTTCCCTCTTTTCCTTGAGTTGGGCTGCAGCTTGGTGGTGTGCAAGTTGCCTTGGGAATCGTGCTTCTGTGCTTTCCGCGTGGGCCGTGTGTGTGGCCTTAGTCCTGTGAGTTCCCTTCCCAAGGGAATGGTCTCGGTACTCGTGCTACAGTGGTTTTAGACCTAGAGCTTGGACTAGATTGACGGCCTTGTGCTGTTGCGTGCAACGGTCTTGACCCCGAGTCTTGTGACTCAAGGACCGTTGGGTGTAGGGCGTCTAGAGGACTGTCCAGAGCCCAGTGACTTAGCGTCACTTGGGTTTTCTCGACTCTCGCGCAGGGTGTGTGCGCGGCTGTGGACTGTGAGTCCCGTTTCTTCTCCGACTGTGGTCATCGTGCGACGGTGCTAGTACGTGGGATGGTCCCCGTACTTTGTCGGATGCGGACGTTGTTTTCCGTTGACTTGAGAGTCTACTCCTTCAGTGACCCTCCACTAGTCGTAGCCTACTAGTACGCGTGTGCTAGTCGCACCAGGGAGTGGTGTACGGGCTTACCCTTAGAGGCGGTTTGTGGACCGGTTGCCGTCGGGCCCCACGTCTTGCAGCCAGAGTCCGGCTGAGGGGAAAACCGGTCAGAGGACCAGACCAGGGACGCGCGGTCTGTGTGTGCACACGTGGTTGGGGGCGGTTGGACCCACGTCGACGGGCGTGACCCCAGCTAGTCACTTGTTTGTGGTTACTTGTACGGTGTTCGTGCCTCTGGTAGGAGCTACCACGTCAGGCAGTTCACTTGCGGTGCGGTGTAAGACGTCAGGGGACGCTACCGGCTGTGCTTCTAGTGGGTGGTACTCCTGTCGAGTACGGAGTGACAGACTATCAGTTTCCGTGATTTCGACCTTCGGGTTTTCGGTCGTGTTGACCGTTGAGTTCGGTTGTTTCGCCGTGGCGCGTGTGTTGGTTTTCGCGCCAAGGGTCTAATGCTAGTGGCTTTACCGAGGTTGGGTCTTGTTGTGCGGTACCCGCGATCGGATGGTCGGGGTCGCACCTTGGACAGCGTGTCCAGGTCGGCTGTGTCCGAGGGACAGGCCTCTACGGCGTGGTTGCCGTGTGTTCTTGCTTCGGTAGGTGGTACTAGTGTGGTTCGGTAGCTTCGTCTGCGTGACCGAGGTGTACCTTCCGGTGCAGTAGGAGTAGCTGTAGTGCCGAGTTTTTGACCGGCCACCGGTTTGCTGTTCCTGCTGTAGTTGTAGCTCTCCTTTCCGCTACCGCCGTTGTTTCCGGTTGGGGTTCCGCGGGATCCCTGCTGAGTCTCTGTTTTGGAGACTCATTCCCTGCTTTTCAGGTGTGGCGGTTCTTCCTCGTGGTTCGAGGGTGCGGAGCGGAGGTTCTCTGTTGCCAGCTTGCCGGGCCGAGTGTTCACTTGGCACGTGGTACGTTTTACTGCTTTAGACTGTACTTTCTGTTGGACTGGACTCTGTTGTAGCTGTTGCTGTTCTTTCTTTCAGCTTGTTGTTGTTGGTTGTCCTGCTTTATTTCCTATTTCTTTGTGCCTCCACACTCCTTTTAGCCCTTCCGAGCCCTCCCGGCTCGTGGGCGGCGGTGCGAGTCTCGGGTTATCGGGCCTTCCCGGTAATCGGATTCTCGGGTCGTTACAGCTGGTATCAGAGCGGTGGTTGTGGGCGTACATAGGAATTCGAAACATTGCAGTGATCAGAGTCCGTAAGGTCCAGTACAGTCGGCAGCTGGCTTAGGGTTTTGTGCTTGTTTTTCCGCCTTGTTTCTCGCTTGGGTGCGCTGTGCGGCGCTGTGAGGTGGTTGCTGTCCGCGACTTTTGTGCCAGCATGGGGTCTAAGGATCGAGGTCGAGAGCCTTCTCCCTCATCGGTGGTGGCCCTGGTTGTGCTGCGTTGGGCAGAGGTTGCTGGCAGGTGTGAGCTCGCGGTGCTGCGTTCGAGGAACCTGCAGCGTGGTCAGGTGGCTGGTGCGGACTGTTCTTGGTTAAGTGGCCGTGAGCGTGCTCTGAGGGAGCTGCTGTCGGTTTTTGGTCACTCCAGCTTGAGGTTTGTCCAGCTCCTGAGGTGTTTTGATCGAGAAGTGTGCTCGGGTGAGCGGAGGATCTTCTCGGTGGGTTGCTGTTTCGTCGAGCCTGATGTTTTGTCGTGCTCTGTTGCGTCAGAAATGACGTGTCGATCCCAATTGTTCTGCTGATTTCGAGGCAGAATTTGGCAGAGATGTCCCGTTAAGTCTTTGCTCCTGTGCTTCTGTCAGTGGATGGGTTGTGTTCGCCCTGGAGTTGGCTTGAGATGTAAAGGCTCCGCGGTGAGTTCGGGACTCGAGGATGAGCGTCGGCGGTTGTCGTTATGGCTCGTGTGGCGGCTCTTGGCATGCCGTGTTGCAGTTCGAGGAATTGCAGCGGTGGTGCATCGAGAGATGCTGTGATGGTGGTCCGACGTGACACTCGTCGAGTGTGTCGGAGGCGCTGACCTGATGGAAGCGATGGTTTTCCTTGGTGCTGGATGGTGCTGTTTCCAGCGTGCGCGAGGTTCGAGGTCAGGTCGAGCGTGGAGTTCTTCCGTTGGTCGAAGTGCGCTGGTTTCTCCCTTTGGTTGGAGAGATTGTGTTGGGCTAAGGTTTGCCGTCTTGCATTGTGTGCCCGGATTGGTTGGCCTTGTGTGCCATGAAGTCCGTGCGAGACGTGCTCCTTGTCTTGGCAAGGTGGTTGTCTGTGAGAAGTTGTGCCCATTCCCTTGTCGTGTGAGGGTGTGCTGGCGCTGTTCCGGAAGGACGAGTGCTGGTTGGGCGGTGTTTGCTTTCTCGACTGTGCGCGCGGATCTGAGTGCGCAGCGGAAGCGTGGTGGGCTCGTAACCCATTGGTTCAGGATCGTAGCATTGGTTGCTACGGGCGGATTCCTGAGTTTGCGTTGAGCATTGGAGGATTGGTTCCTCGGTGTGAAACGTGATTTTGCCGTGCCGTTGCTCGAGGTATTATGGTTCTTGGCACTGGCAGGATGGAGTGTTGGGGAATGTGCTGGCTAGTGCGCCGCATGAGTACCCTGTTCCTGTGTTGGAAGCCGTGTCAGGCGTCGGTATTGGACCTGGATGGGGTTGTTGAGGATGTCGCCTGACGATGGTCGAGGATGTGTTGGTCAGAGTCGGCGGCTTGGTGCCCGACTTGTGTTCCCAGTCGTGTCCTCGGATGAGATCGTGCTTTGAGAAGTGGTCTCTGCAGGCTGTGGGTTCCTGTTGGTTCTACGATCTTGTCGGATTGTGACGGTGGAATGTTCGTTGCTTAGGGACCCGTGAGCACTGTCCAGGTGGTGTCCCGTGGCTCTGTGGTAAGGGCGGAATCGGGATTGGCAGGTGCCCACTTGGTTTGATCGAAGGATGTGATGAGACCAGATGGATGAGTGACGCTTGTGGGCGGAGGCCTTCTGTGAGATTAGCGTCGGTTGGTGGTCCTTGATAGGACGTTGGTGTCGCAAGGTTATCCCTGGTTTGGTGATTAGCATGGGGTGGTTCCCTATAAGTCTGAGTCCCGTGAGGTGATGACTGAAGACGCCATGTTCTGTCATTTGGTTTCGTCGTGCTCCCCGAGAGGGTCGAGTTGGCGCGATGATCGAGCTCGGATGCGGAGTCCGAGAGGAGTGTAGCTCGAGATGTGGCATCGGTCTATGTGTGAGTCAGCGGATGGCCTGCTGTGAATTGGATCGTGCCTGTTGGGCCGGTGGAGGTTTCCCGTTGACGTGTATTTGGCGACCAGTGGATGGTCTTTTCAGAGACAGAAGATGCTGGTTGTTGGGGCTCGAGCGTGGCGAGAGCCGTGTGCCAGCGAGACCTTTGATGGTCGTTTCTGCGATGTGCCTTTCCGGATGGGATCTGGACTTTGTCGAAGTTTGTCTTTGACAGAGATTGGCACGGTGTTGTGTCTGGCTTTCGGCTTGCCATGTGTGAGGTGTTTCTTGGTGTTGAGCCGATGTGCTGGTTGCGGTCTGTTGAGCTGGCTGCTTGAGCTGGTGGAGGCTCTGTGTTGGTTGCTCCCTTGAGAGGGTGTGCGACCTGTCAGCTGGTTGTGAAGCTGATGTGTGTTTTGTCTGCTGACCCTGGGGTGGATCAGTAGCTGTTGCTCGTGTCGAGGGTTGTGTTTCCTCGGTGAGCGAGATCGTGGCTGCGGCGCCACGGTGGATTCTCGCGTTGTCTGAGGTGATGCCGGACTGTGTCCTTTGGTATATGCCTGCTCTGTTGGCCTGTGTGCTCGGCGCGAGGAGCGAGGTGTTGCTTGTGATCGTAAGTCTGGCTGTGTCCCTCAGGATCGGTGTTTTCGTGAGAATCGAGGTTTTCTGTGCTGGGGCTCTGACAGCGTGTCAGTGATTCTGTGTTCTTCCCCTGGGACTTCGTGCTTGGTCCTGAATTTCGAGGACGAAATTCCTTTAAGGGGGGAGGGCTGTAATGCCCCGGATTCTTCGGATCCTTTTCGTGGGCTCCGGATCTGGTTTCTCGGATTGTCCAACTCTGTTTTGTCTGAAATTTCGTTTCGGACATCTTTCGTGTTCGGATCGGTGCGATCCGGAGTCGTTTCGGAGGCCCGGAGGCGTTCCGCGGCTTTTTCCGCGTGTGTTTTTCCGATTCCCGGCGTGGGTTTCGGCTTTCCCTTCGGAACCTCGTTGCGGGTGAACCGGGCCGTTCACCAGGGCGCGAGTGGTACCGTTGCGATCGGTGCGTTCCGAGGATCGCGAGGGTGTGATTTTCTATTTTTCTGGATTTTTCGATTTTCCGGATTTCCCTATAAATAGCTTTTCTCTCTCTCCCCTCTCATTTCTCATTTCTCTCCCTCTCTCTTCTCACGCTCTCTCCTCTCTCCCTCTCTCTCCGGCGGCCGACGGGGCGGAGTACGGGCGAGGCGGGGACGGCGCGGGCGAGGCGCGGGCGAGGATGGATGAGGATCGAGGCGGTGGAGGCGCGTGGAAGCTCGGCCGTGGGTTCGTGGAACGGCGAGGCTTCAACGGCGTTTTCGGCGTGGATTAGTCGCTTCGGCGCACGGTTTCTTCGGTGGAGGTAGGGTGACGGAACACCACTGCGTTCTGCTCGTTTCCCCTGCCATTGCACGTCGTTCGGCGCGGAAACAGCTGTGTTTGGGTCCGTTCTAGCGAAACTGTGGTTTTGTGGGTTTCGTAGGGTCGGTCGGGAAACGGCGACGGTTTCCAGATCGGTTACTGTCAACGGATTCCTTGGGGCGAGAGCGTTCTTTTCCCCCTGGTTTCGTCTCGATTGGTGGTCCCGTTGGACCGGTAGAGCTCCGAGAAGCTCGGTAACCCTTTTTGGGTAACTTCGGTAGAATCGCTCGTTTCTCGCGATTCGTGCGTCGTTTTGACTCCGGTCGGAGTCCATGTGATTGCCAGGGTGGTTGTGGTTGTATCCCCTTCGTTTCGGCACGAACGGGGCGTGGAAAGGCTACGATCGGGAGACCCCCTGGGTTTACCCGCCGTGATGGTTGGGCGGTCGAACCGGGCCCGTCCATCGCGAGGGCGGTTGCCTTTGGCCCGTTCATTTTCTCTTGGTTTTGGGGTTGTGCGGTCGCACGATAGACCGCACATTTGATGTGCGGTCAGGTGAGAACCGCATGTCTCCCCCATGGACGGTTGGTACCCAGCCGTCTGTCCTTCCGTGGGCTTGTGCGGCCAGGAGCTGACCGCATATCCCAGTTGACCCTTGGTCAACAGTTTAGTGTCGGTTGGGTTGTGCGGTTTGGTCAAAACCGTTTTGACCGGCACTGGAGTAGGTCGGTTAGGTTGTGCGGACGATCCTTGGCCGCACATCCCCTTGGGCGGTCCAGCCCTAACCGTCCATCCTCCATTTGGGGTTAGTCCGATTAGAGCCTTGTGCGGCTCCTGCCTGACCGCATGTCTTTTTGAGCGGCTGTGCCCTAGCCGCACATCCCTTGAGCGGCCCAGGGTGAACCGCACATGTGCCAGTCTAACCCGGTGTTTCCGTTTTGACTGATTCGAGTCCCGGGTGTGTGGTTCTCGAACCACGTGCCGACCTGTGGCCTGACGGATGTTGTGCACGTCGTCGGGGCCAGGTGTCGTGGTACGTTGGAGTCCCGGATGTAGAGTTCTCGACTCGTGTCACCGTGCGTTGACGTGTGTCATCGGTTTCTCCGAAAAGCGATCCCCGAGTGGGTCCTGTGTGAGGCCTTGGGCTGCGAGCCCAGTTGTCCAGTCTGGGGCTGGAGGCTTCCCTCTTTTCCTTGAGTTGGGCTGCAGCTTGGTGGTGTGCAAGTTGCCTTGGGAATCGTGCTTCTGTGCTTTCCGCGTGGGCCGTGTGTGTGGCCTTAGTCCTGTGAGTTCCCTTCCCAAGGGAATGGTCTCGGTACTCGTGCTACCGTGGTTTTTAGACCTAGAGATTGGACTAGATTGACGGCCTTGTGCTGTTGCGTACAACGGTCTTGACCCCGAGTCTTGTGACTCAAGGACCGTTGGGTGTAGGGCGTCTAGAGGACTGTCCAGAGCCCAGTGACTTAGCGTCACTTGGGTTTTCTCGACCCTCGCGCAGGGTGTGTGCGCGGCCGTGGACTGTGAGTCCCGTTTCTTCTCCGACTGTGGTCATCGTGCGACGGTGCTAGTACGTGGGATGGTCCCCGTACTTTGTCGGATGCGGACGTTGTTTTCCGTTGACTTGAGAGTCTACTCCTTCAGTGACCCTCCACTAGTCGTAGCCTACTAGTACGCGTGTGCTAGTCGCACCAGGGAGTGGTGTACGGGCTTACCCTTAGAGGCGGTTTGTGGACCGGTTGCCGTCGGGCCCCACGTCTTGCAGCCAGAGTCCGGCTGAGGGGAAAACCGGTCAGAGGACCAGACCAGGGACGCGCGGTCTGTGTGTGCACACGTGGTTGGGGGCGGTTGGACCCACGTCGACGGGCGTGACCCCAGCTAGTTACTTGTTTGTGGTTACTTGTACGGTGTTCGTGCCTTTGGTAGGAGCTACCACGTCAGGCAGTTCACTTGCGGTGCGGTGTAAGACGTCAGGGGACGCTACCGGCTGTGCTTCTAGTGGGTGGTACTCCTGTCGAGTACGGAGTGACAGACTATCAGTTTCCGTGATTTCGACCTTCGGGTTTTCGGTCGTGTTGACCGTTGAGTTCGGTTGTTTCGCCGTGGCGCGTGTGTTGGTTTTCGCGCCAAGGGTCTAATGCTAGTGGCTTTACCGAGGTTGAGTCTTGTTGTGCGGTACCCGCGATCGGATGGTCGGGGTCGCACCTTGGACAGCGTGTCCAGGTCGGCTGTGTCCGAGGGACAGGCCTCTACGGCGTGGTTGCCGTGTGTTCTTGCTTCGGTAGGTGGTACTAGTGTGGTTCGGTAGCTTCGTCTGCGTGACCGAGGTGTACCTTCCGGTGCAGTAGGAGTAGCTGTAGTGCCGAGTTTTTGACCGGCCACCGGTTTGCTGTTCCTGCTGTAGTTGTAGCTCTCCTTTTCGCTACCGCCGTTGTTTCCGGTTGGGGTTCCGCGGGATCCCTGCTGAGTCTCTGTTTTGGAGACTCATTCCCTGCTTTTCAGGTGTAGCGGTTCTTCCTCGTGGTTCGAGGGTGCGGAGCGGAGGTTCTCAGTTGCAGCTTGCCGGGCCGAGTGTTCACTTGGCATGTGGTACGTTTTTACTGCTTTAGACTGTACTTTCTGTTGGACTGGACTCTGTTGTAGCTGTTGCTGTTCTTTCTTTCAGCTTGTTGTTGTTGATTGTCCTGCTTTATTTCCTATTTCTTTGTGCCTCCACACTCCTTTTAGCCCTTCCGAGCCCTCCCGGCTCGTGGGCGGCGGTGCGAGTCTCGGGTTATCGGGCCTTCCCGGTAATCGGATTCTCGGGTCGTTACACCAACAATAATGCTCAAAAAGTAGGAAAGAGAATCTTACCTCAAGCAAGAAGACTCCTGGCCATCTTACAACGTAGTCTTAACCCTCATAGGACGTCGGGAGACATCCACGGGACAACGGGCAGACCACAAGGATAAGCCAAGACAAGCCAAAACCAAAACACGGAAAACGGAGCACAAGACATGTAACGCGCCACCCCTAGGCCGCTACTAGCATGTGACGGTCTAGACCAGGGCCGTTACTCACCAAACGACGGTCGGACGACAGGCCGCCGCTCACACCACTCTAACCACCTCTAAGACTCAAAACACGCACGAGCCAAGTAACGCACTAGACTAAGCGCGTTACAGCCAAACGACGCACGGGAGCAGGCGCGTTATTCACAACGTGCACAGCCACCCACAACCAAAGCAAAGTAACGCGCAACGCCAGGCGCGTTACAAGCAAACAACGCGGCAAGGGAGACGCGTCAGAGCCAAACGACGCGCAGGGGGAGGCGCGTCACTATCAACGTGCGCAGCCACCCTCAACCCAGCACAAAACAACAAACGACGGCCAGAGACAGGCGCGTTATAACACAATGACGCATGGGGGCATATCCGTTATATCCAACGGGCATAGCCACCCAAGGTCGGCCAAACAGAATGTAACGGCCAGGGGCAGGCGCGTTACACTCAAACAACGCACGGGGGCACGACCGCTGGAGGCACCGCCTCAACAGGTCAAACGTCGGTCAACCAGCAAGTAACGGCCAGGACCAGGCGCGTCACTTTCATCTAACGCGCTGGGTCAAGCGCGTTAGATCAACCGACTCAACCCCAAAACAAAACGACAAAAGGAAGTAACGCGCTAGCCTAGGCGCGTTACAAGGAAGCGACGCGCCAGCCTAGGGCCGTCACTTACCCAGAAGCTAGAAAACTCAAGAACGCCAAGCCAAATGGTGGTCTATCGTAGGGCCGTCAGAGCCAAATAACGGCCACTGAAACGACCGCTACATCGGTCACGGCGGGAAAATAGAGGAACGGCCGAATCGGCCCGTTCCACGCCCCATTCACGTCGAAACGCAGGGGATACAAACCCAAACGACCAAAAACAACATCAGGGGACTCAAAACCCCACATGCAAGCTCAAAAACGCAAGATCCGGGCGATTTAGACAAATCAACCCTAAGTGGGTCACCGAGGTTCCCGAGCTTCTACCGGCCTCGAATGAACACCAAACCACACGAAATCAACGTGGATGGGATCCTGACATCCCAGCGGTCAGTTAGAAACTAACTATGCCGCAAATGGTCGCCGTTTACCGGCCGACCCTAAAAATCACGAAAATCACGGTTTAGGCAAAATAAGCCCAAACTCGGCCGTTTCCTTGCCGAACACCGTACAATGGCAGGGAAAACGGAGAGGACGAAGTGAGGATCAGTCACCCTACCTCCACCGAAGAAACCGAGCCCCGAAAGGACTAAACCACGCCGAAATCCACTCGCGAACCGATTTCACCGGCTTTGAATCTGTAACGACCCGAGAATCCGATTACCGGGAAGGCCCGATAACCCGAGACTCGTACCGCCACCCACGAGTCCGAAGACTCGGAAGGGTTAAAAGGATGGTGTGGAAACTACATAAACATCACAGATAATTGCAGAAATTAAACAGTTATAATATTAAGCAGGAAATAAATTAACAATTTACATGGTCCACAATAAAATAGCAACAACAGCAACAGTAGTCCACGACTAGTACAGTGACAAGAAAGAAAAGTACAGCTACACGGGGCATCCCCCGGCTCTGACCTCTGGCACTACCTCTGGGCACCCGCACCACGCTGCGCTCCTGACGCGCTCCCCGAAGGTGGCGCCTCACCTGAAACACGGTGAAAACACGCAGGGAATGAGTCTCAGAACAAGACTCAGTAGGGATCACTCGAACCCTACCTCGAAAAATGAGAAACCACTACTCTAGCGGTAGGAAAGTACCTCGGAAAGGAAAGCCCTGTACTCTACAGAACTAGACCCTACGGCACGCAAACCGACACACGTGCCACGGTACGAGAAGACCGAAACTCAACGGTCGAACCGTCAAAACCCGAAGGTCGAAACACACGACTGACAGTCTGACACTCCGTACTCGACAGGAGTACCACCCACTAGAAGCACAGCCGGTAGCGTCCCCTGACGTCTTACACCGCACCGCAGGTGAACCGCCTGACGTGGTAGGTCCTACCCGAGGCGCGAACACCGTACAAGTAACCACAAACAAGTGACTAGCTGGGGTCACGCCCGTCGACGTGGGTCCAACCGCCCCCAACCACGTGTGCACACACAGACCACGCGTCCCAGGTCTGGCCCTCTGACCGGTTTTCCCCTCAGCCGGACTCTGGCTGCAAGACGTGGGGCCCAACGGTAACCGGTCCACAAACCGTCTCGAAAGGTCGGCCCGTACACCACTCCCTGGTGCGACTAGCACCCGCGTACTAGTAGGCTACGACTAGTGGAGGGTCACTGAAGGAGTAGACTCTCGAGTCAACGGAAAACGACGTCCGAATCCGACAACGTGTGGGAATCACCCCACGCACCAGCCCCGTCGCACGGTGACCACGGTCGGAAAAGAAACAGACGCACTGCCCACGGTCAAACGCCTGACCGAGGCGAACGGGACTTCCGGACACCAAAAACACGGTCACGGAACTCCACGGGGTGCCCGGGACGCACGCACGGCCCAAGGGGAACACCCAACAACGACCTGATCGCGCTAGGGATACCCAGCGCGACAGGGACCATCGCGCTAGGGAACCCTAGCGCAACAGCGAAGATCGCGCTAGGTCTACCTAGCGCGACAACGACCATCGCGCTAGGTCTTCCTAGCGCGACAAGGATGATCGCGCTATGACCCCATAGCGCGACAGGAACCGCCTCCTGTTCATCTTCTCCGATGAACGCGCTCTGTCGGGGCAGCGCGACCTCCAAGAACGCGCTACTGGAGTATAGCGCGTTCTCAGTCCGCGGTCGAAAACGGTAAGAACGCCCAAAAAACCCAACCACGCCCCCATACCTCCATAGGAGAGGGGGAAAACAAAGGGGAAGACCCCTGGGGACCCCTAGCATGATTCTAGGCCCTCAAAACACGAATCCATGCATTGAATCCATAGATCGGGCGAGCTCTCCCCAAATCATGGAAAAACCCAAAAACGCTCAAATGATCCCCTCTCGGCCTCCCCGCGGCCTATAAATCACGGAAAAGAACGGCATGAGGCTAAGGAACGTCACCCTACCTCAATGGAGCGAATGCTCCACCGAATCGATCACGAATCACGAAGAATGCTCGAAGCTTCACGAACTCCCCACGCTTCCCACGCTCGCCGCACGCCCACGAGATCGCCTCACCGTCGCCCACGCGTCCGCGCCGTCGCCCCGCCGCCGTCCGTAGCCGGAGAGGGGCTCTCCACGTCCGAATGGGAGAGAGGGAGAGAGAGGGGGCTCACGGTCGCGAGAGAGAGGGAGAGGAAGAAGAAAGAGAAAAGGGAAAAAGAAAAGAAAAAGGATTAGGATTTATAGAAAATCTGAATTTTCGGAAAAATACCGAAAAATAGAAAAATACATTTCTGGAATCCTCGGAACGCACCGATCGCAACGGTACCACTCGTGCCCGGGTGAACGGCCCAGTTAACCCGCAGCGAGCGTCCGAAGGAAAAGCCGAAACACACGCCGGGAATCGGAAAACACACGCGGAAAAGCCGCGGAACGCCTCCGGGCCTCCGAAACGACTCCGGATCGCGCCGATCCGAACACGAAAGATGTCCGAAACGAAATTTCGGACACAACAGAGCTGGACGCTCCGAAAACCAGATCCGGGACCCACGAAGAAGGATCCGAAAGGTCCGGGATATTACAGCCCTCCCCCCTTAAGGAATTTCGTCCTCGAAATTGAGAACAACCAACGGGGAAAGAAGAGGAAGACTCACTCAAACAGATACGGGAACTGCTGACGCATCTCGTCCTCACGTTCCCACGAAGCCTCACCACCAGAGTGTCGTTGCCACACGACCTTTACCAAGGGAATGACCTTGTTCCGCAGGCGCTGCTCTCGCCTATCCTCCACGCGGATCGGAAACTCTGGGAGAGAAAGATCTGGAGTCACCTCAGGCCAAACAGAAAACTCGAGCACATGAGAGTCATCGGGCATATACTTCCGCAACATCGAGACGTGGAACACGTCATGCACCGACGCCAACTCAGGAGGTAACTGCAACCGGTAAGCAACCTCACCGATGCGCTCCACAATCGCGAAAGGACCAATATAGCGGGGACTCAGCTTCCCACGCCGTCCAAAACGCATCACCCCCTTCATCGGAGAAACTCTCAAGAACACACGATCGCCCACGGCGAACTCGAGGGCTGCCTCCTACGGTCAGCATAGCTCTTCTGCCGACTCTGGGCCGCCAACATGTTCTGACGAACCAGGTGCACAACCTCCACACATTGCTGCACCAATTCCGGTCCCGTCAAAACACGCTCACCCACCTCAAACCAATCAAGTGGAGTCCGACAAGGACGCCCATACAGAGCCTCATAGGGAGCCATGCCGATGCTCGAATGATAGCTGTTGTTATAGGCAAACTCCACCAACGGTAGGTGATGAATCCAACTCCCCTGCCACTCCAGGCAGCAGGATCTCAGCATGTCCTCCAAAGTCTGAATGGTCCTCTCAGACTGACCATCTGACTGTGGATGATACGCCGAGCTAAATGCCAACTCCGTGCCAAGAGCTCGCTGGAAACTCCTCCAGAATCCAGAAGTGAAGCGCGGATCTCGATCCGACACGATCGAAATGGGAACCCCATGCAACGGCACGATCCGCTCCACATACAGACGAGCCAACCTGGACACGCTCCAGCTGACCTTGACCGGTAACAATCGAGTCACCTTCGTCAGCCGATCCACCAGCAACCAAATACTGTCCTGCCCACTCGGGGTCCTCGGCAACCCCACCACAAAATCTGTGGTCACATGGTCCCACTTCCAAGCAGGAACATCCAAAGGCTGGAGAGTACCTCCTGGTCGCTGATGCTCCGCCTTCACCTGCTGACAGATCAGGCACCTGGCCACAAATTCGGCGACATCTCTCTTCATGCCAGGCCACCAAAACTGCCTCCGCAAGTTCCGATACATCTTCGTCGCACCCGGGTGCACAGTGTACCTGCTCCCATGAGCCTCGCGTAACACCGCACGACGAACCTGCTCCTCCGCTGGGACGTACAACCTGCCACGAAACCTCGCAGCACCGTCCTCGCCGAGCTCCACATCAGCCATCGCAAGAATCCGGGGCAACTCAGGGTCCGCATGCTGAGCCTCTGTCACCTGACGACGGATAGCAGGAGTGACAGTCAGACTCGCAAGCACTGCCAACCCTCGCTCCTGGGGAATCTTGAGCCTGAAAGATACCTCGGGCACTTGTTCCCAGAGCCTCCACTTCCTCAACATCAAGGTACTGACCGCCACCTTCCGACTCAAGGCATCGGCAACGACATTCATCCTGCCCGGCTGATAAGACAGGGTGAAGTCATAGTCCTTCATGAACTCCATCCAACGCCTTTGTCTGAGGTTCAGATCTCTCTGCGAGAACACATACCTCAAACTCTGATGGTCAGTGAACACCTCGAACTTCTCACCGTACAGATAATGCCTCCAGATCTTCAGCGCGAAGATCACTGCTGCCAACTCAAGATCATGGGTAGGGTAGTTCTCCTCATGGGGCTTTAGCTGCCGAGATGCATAAGCCACCACTCTACCATGCTGCATCAGAACAGCACCCAATCCAACGCCGGAAGCATCTGTACACACCACAAAACCTCCCGATCCAGAAGGCAAAACCAACACCGGAGCCGAGGTGAGCAACCTCTTCAGTTCACTGAAGCTCTGCTCACACTCCTCGGACCAAACGAAAGGCACATCCTTCCGCGTGAGCCTAGTCATCGGGGTCGCAATGCGAGAAAAATCCTGGATAAACCGGCGATAATAACCCGCAAGCCCCAAGAAACTCCGGATCTCCGTCACCGACCTCGGCCTCGGCCATTGCATCACAGCCTCGACCTTGGCGGGATCCACGGAAATGCCATCACCAGAAATCACGTGCCCCAGAAAGTGCACCTCGCTGAGCCAAAACTCGCACTTGCTGAGCTTCGCATACAACTGGTGATCTCGCAACGTCTGCAGCACCACACCCAAATGGTACGCATGCTCCTCAGCAGACCGCGAATAAACAAGGATGTCATCCACGAAGATGACCACGAACTGGTCCAAATACGGATGAAACACCCTCTGCATCAAGTCCATGAAGGCTGCCGGGGCATTGGTGAGCCCAAACGGCATCACCAGAAACTCATAATGCCCGTACCTCGTACTGAATGCAGTCTTCTCCACATCGGACTCGCGAATTCTCAGCTGATAGTAACCGGACCGCAAATCAATCCGCGAGAACACTCGCGCAGACTGAAGTTGGTCGAACAAATCATCAATCCGCGGCAACGGATACTTGTTCTTAATGGTCACTTCATTCAGCTGCCGATAGTCAATGCATAGCCGCAGACTACCGTCCTTCTTCTTCACGAACAACACGGGCGCACCCCAAGGGGAAAAGCTCGGACGAATATACCCCTTGGCCAACAGTTCCTGCAACTGCGCCCTCAACTCCCTCAACTCAGCGGGGGCCATACGGTAGGGAGCCTTCGCCAAAGGTCCCGTACCAGGTACAACCTCGATCACGAAATCGATCTCCCGCTGGGGAGGTAATCCAGGCAACTCCTCAGGAAAAACATCGGGAAACTCGCACACCACCGCAATGTCCTCGACATCCGGCTCCATCCGGTCAGACACAACCACAGACGCGAGAAAACCCTGACAACCTGAATCAAGCAATCGACGGGCTCGAATAGCAGAGATAAGGAATCGAGAAGAGGTGGAACGGATACCTTGGAAATAGAAGGTCCTCTTGCTCGGATGCTGGAAGTAGACCCTCTTCATTCCACAATCCACCACCGCTCCATGAGTCTCGAGCCAATCCATGCCTAGAATCACGTCGTAATCCCGAAGCTGCAACGCATACAACCTGCCTGGCATACTCCGCCCATCGATCCACACCGGAACCTGGTCGAAGCAATACGGAGTGATCATAAAATCACCCGAAGGCAACTCCACTGCCAAATCACAGACAACTGGGTCACCGGCTCCTCGACGCTCGACGCGAAATCCTCCGAAATAAACGAATGAGACGCGCCAGAATCAAATAAAACCCGAGCCGCACAACCCAAAATCTGAACGGTACCTTCCACGAGCTGCGACGCCACTGCCTCTGCCCTGGTCAAGTGCGTGATCTGGCCACGAGCCCTCTGCCTGCCTCCCACACTAGCTGACCTGGGTAGCGGCGGATACTGTCCCTGCTGCTGCTGCTGCTGGGGAACCTGCTGCTGCGGCGGCCTCTGAGGACAGTCACGCGCCATGTGCCCTGGCTGGTCACACCGAAAACAGATAATCGGCGCCGTGCACTGCCTGCCTGGGTGGGTCCCACCACACCGTGGACAAGATCCTCGCGATCCACCCACTGATCCCTGACGCTGCAAAGGAATCGGCTGCTGTACACTGCCCGATGAAGCTTGCCCCTGATCTCTGGACTTCTTCTTCCGAACCCCTTCTTGAAGAATTTCTTGACCTTCGAGCCGAAGGACGCAGATCCTGTCACCGAAGCTGCATGTGCCGGCACTCCTGAACCACTCATCGCATGCTGGAAGGAACCCTGCTGCTGGGTAGCCGACTGCTGGCTGCGACCTGACAAAGACTGCCCCTGGCTGATCGGTCCTCGAGTCCTCTGCATATCCATCTCCAGGGAAATCGCAACACGAGACGCTGTCTCTAGATCAGTGGCCCCATTCGCGATCAAATGGTGCCTCAGCTCCAGCCTCAAGCCCTGCACAAACTGCGTCGTCCTCACCCTCTCATGCTCCATGATATGAGGTGCATACCGACCCAGCTCGACAAATCGGGCCCTATACTGCAACACGGACATGTCACCCTGCACCAGCTCCAGAAACTCCCGCATCCGCTGCGTAGCAACAACATCTGGACAGTACGTATGCTCGAAAGCACTGACAAAGTCATCCCACTCGACCTGCTCAAGTGGACGAAGCTGAAAGGACGTCTTCCACTCGGAAACCACCACCTCCGAGCCGTACCCTGCAACTGGTTGTAGGCCAACACCACTCTGTCCTCGGCAGTACTCTTCGCAGAACTGAACACCCGCTCCATCTCATCGAGCCAATCACGAGCCGCATCAGGGTCTGCCTGGCCGCTAAAGTAAGGTGGATGGAACTGCATGAAGTCCCTCACTGCTCGGCCTGGCCCACCCCTAGCTGACGAGCCCTCAACAGCCTCTCCGCCAAACTGCTGAGACATGAGATGGTACATGCCACGGAAGAAATCCTCGGCCCCCGGAGCCCTCGCAGCATCCGCGGCCTCGGTAGCTCCCGGAACTCTGCTATGCTCCTCCTGGTCCCTCTGGACCCCCTGCTGGATCTCCTGACCTCCAGCCGACTGCCCCTGCTGAGAGCGAGAACTTCTCCTCGGCGCCATCCTCGCTCCTGAAGCACAAGACAGAAAACACGGAAACGGCAATGTCAGAATAAAACATGCGGTGCCCAATGCCAGCGTCACATGTACATCATCGTTGTGGACTAGTGGACCAATACAATCACCTATGATTCTCATGTAATTCCACAACCGCGCTTTGATACCAGCTGTAACGACCCGAGAATCCGATTACCGGGAAGGCCCGATAACCCGAGACTCGTACCGCCACCCACGAGTCCGAAGACTCGGAAGGGTTAAAAGGATGGTGTGGAAACTACATAAGCATCACAGATAATTGCAGAAATTAAACAGTTATAATATGAAGCAGGAAATAAATTAACAATTTACATGGTCCACAATAAAATAGCAACAACAGCAACAGTAGTCCACGACTAGTACAGTGACAAGAAAGAAAAGTACAGCTACACGGGGCATCCCCCGGCTCTGACCTCTGGCACTACCTCTGGGCACCCGCACCACGCTGCGCTCCTGACGCGCTCCCCGAAGGTGGCGCCTCACCTGAAACACGGTGAAAACACGCAGGGAATGAGTCTCAGAACAAGACTCAGTAGGGATCACTCGAACCCTACCTCGAAAAACGAGAAACCACTACTCTAGCGGTAGGAAAGTACCTCGGAAAGGAAAGCCCTGTACTCTACAGAACTAGACCCTACGGCACGCAACCGACACACGTGCCACGGTACGAGAAGACCGAAACTCAACGGTCGAACCGTCAAAACCCGAAGGTCGGAAACACACGACTGACAGTCTGACACTCCGTACTCGACAGGAGTACCACCCACTAGAAGCACAGCCGGTAGCGTCCCCTGACGTCTTACACCGCACCGCAGGTGAACCGCCTGACGTGGTAGGTCCTACCCGAGGCGCGAACACCGTACAAGTAACCACAAACAAGTGACTAGCTGGGGTCACGCCCGTCGACGTGGGTCCAACCGCCCCCAACCACGTGTGCACACACAGACCACGCGTCCCAGGTCTGGCCCTCTGACCGGTTTTCCCCTCAGCCGGACTCTGGCTGCAAGACGTGGGGCCCAACGGTAACCGGTCCACAAACCGTCTCGAAAGGTCGGCCCGTACACCACTCCCTGGTGCGACTAGCACCCGCGTACTAGTAGGCTACGACTAGTGGAGGGTCACTGAAGGAGTAGACTCTCGAGTCAACGGAAAACGACGTCCGAATCCGACAACGTGTGGGAATCACCCCACGCACCAGCCCCGTCGCACGGTGACCACGGTCGGAAAAGAAACAGACGCACTGCCCACGGTCAAACGCCTGACCGAGGCGAACGGGACTTCCGGACACCAAAAACACGGTCACGGAACTCCACGGGGTGCCCGGGACGCACGCACGGCCCAAGGGGAACACCCAACAACGACCTGATCGCGCTAGGGATACCCAGCGCGACAGGGACCATCGCGCTAGGGAACCCTAGCGCAACAGCGAAGATCGCGCTAGGTCTACCTAGCGCGACAACGACCATCGCGCTAGGTCTTCCTAGCGCGACAAGGATGATCGCGCTATGACCCCATAGCGCGACAGGAACCGCCTCCTGTTCATCTTCTCCGATGAACGCGCTCGGTCGGGGCAGCGCGACCTCCAAGAACGCGCTACTGGAGTATAGCGCGTTCTCAGTCCGCGGTCGAAAACGGTAAGAACGCCCAAAAAACCCAACCACGCCCCCATACCTCCATAGGAGAGGGGGAAAACAAAGGGGAAGACCCCTGGGGACCCCTAGCATGATTCTAGGCCCTCAAAACACGAATCCATGCATTGAATCCATAGATCGGGCGAGCTCTCCCCAAATCATGGAAAAACCCAAAAACGCTCAAATGATCCCCTCTCGGCCTCCCCGCGGCCTATAAATCACGGAAAAGAACGGCATGAGGCTAAGGAACGTCACCCTACCTCAATGGAGCGAATGCTCCGCCGAATCGATCACGAATCACGAAGAATGCTCGAAGTTTCACGAACTCCCCACGCTTCCCACGCTCGCCGCACGCCCACGAGATCGCCTCACCGTCGCCCACGCGTCCGCGCCGTCGCCCCGCCGCCGTCCGTAGCCGGAGAGGGGCTCGCCACGTCCGAATGGGAGAGAGGGAGAGAGAGGGGGCTCACGGTCGCGAGAGAGAGGGAGAGGAAGAAGAAAGAGAAAAGGGAAAAAGAAAAGAAAAAGGATTAGGATTTATAGAAAATCCGAATTTTTGGAAAAATACCGAAAAATAGAAAAATACATTTCTGGAATCCTCGGAACGCACCGATCGCAACGGTACCACTCGTGCCCGGGTGAACGGCCCAGTTAACCCGCAGCGAGCGTCCGAAGGAAAAGCCGAAACACACGCCGGGAATTGGAAAACACACGCGGAAAAGCCGCGGAACGCCTCCGGGCCTCCGAAACGACTCCGGATCGCGCCGATCCGAACACGAAAGATGTCCGAAACGAAATTTCGGACACAACAGAGCTGGACGCTCTGAAAACCAGATCCGGGACCCACGAAGAAGGATCCGAAAGGTCCGGGATATTACAGAATCCACCGATCGGGATCGCGCCAGAATCAATCCGATCCTCGCCCCATCGCGCACCTCGACAACTCCACCTCGTCGCCACCTCACCCACGAGCGCCTCCGTCTGCAGCCGGAGCCGGAAGGGGGAGAGAACGAGAGAGAACGAGAGAGAGAGATAGGAACGGCGAGAGTGAGGAGAGAGAGAGAGAGGAAAAGAAATAAAAAGAAAAGAAATTAGGAAATTTTCCTAATTTCTGAAAATTCCGAAAATGCGCCGAAAATGCATAAATTCAGAAAAATACGTAAAAATAGTCGAAACGACCGGCTCGAAGAGTACATCGTCGCTGTAGCATCCACGAGTTCGAGAATTGACAAACAAACTCACCGTAGGGTTCCGTAACTAGTACGAGAGAAAAACTCACACGGCTCGTCAAACTCAACTCGGAAGCCACAAAAGAGAACCGAAACTCAACGAAACCAATCCAAAACAGATCCGAAAGATCCAACAAAGATCCCACAAGACCTGTAAAAGATCCATCAAGATCCAGGGCATTACATCCTCCCCTCCTTTAAGAAATTTCGCCCTCGAAATTAAGGATTAACAAAGGAGAAGCAGGGAAGAACAACCCAACAATACAACCACGATAAACGACACAAATCTCGAGAAACACAGCTCAGAGGAACACTGTCAGACCACAATTACAGGTAGACGCTCTAGCTTCCAAGATAGCAAGTCCATAGCACAAGCGTGGCACCAAAGTGAACACATCTGACACCTCCGAAGCAAAGGCAACGTCGCTTACGTCTCACCAGGAACGGAGACACGACTGCCGCAACAACAGACAATCGAGAAACACAACGACAACACGGCAGGCAGCAGCTTACACAAGGAGACACAGTCCTCACAGCTGACAGCTCGCAATATCATCGGCTCCAGTGCCAAAGGCAACAGGGAACACCTGGCACACAGGACACCAACGACAACAACAACACTGGACCACAAACACAATCAAGTCAGCACTCAGCCAGCTATCACATCTGATCGAGTCGCAAGCTAACTCCACCAGGAAAAGAGAGCACAGCAAGCCAACTGACAAGACAAGACCATGGTCCAAGGCAGAGACACAAAATCATAAAGAAACAGCGCTCACAAAAATGACACAACGGCAACACCTGCAGGATTCCGGCTCCGCACAACACACAGAACCAAGGAACACAATTGCAAGCAGGGTCACATCAAGGCACAGGAACAGCTGAGCACACGACCACAAGAGACAGGTCATGCATCAGACTGCTCACCAAGAGAAGACCCACAACAACGAGAAACAATAATACTCTCGGGGAACGCATCTCAAGGACTACGAACACGCCTCGAGAGCACAACACCCCAGAAAGAAATACAGAGCAGGGGGTACTCAATCAGTAAGGAATGCCGACAAATTCCCCAACACTCGCAAATGCCAATGCCAACACCAAACGGGCAACCGACACAACACGGCACGGCAACAACAATGTCAAGGCACAGGAAGCCAAGACAAAGTCACCACGAGAAAGAACAATTCTCTCGACCGGCCAAAAACTCGAAAACACGATTTTGAACCCATGGGTAGCCAGCCCACACACTTCCGCTGCATACTCTTACAACACACAATGCACACGGCAACAGAATAACCTCGGTAGTCACACCTCAGCACACACCAAGCGCCTTCGCAATCAACAAAGATCGCAAACGACACGCCACGAGTACCGATCCCGTGAACCACCGATCATAAGGAGCCTAAGTGCAACAAGAAAAGAGCACCAGCTTCAGCACAAAGCACAAGGAAAGCATCAATCTCAGCTTACCATCATGTCCTGGAACAATAAATGAGTCTTCACAATACATCAGCCGTTGGACACGGCACGACAAATACGGTACACGACAGCTCTTAACACCATTACGGAGTCCAAAGCCAAGCAATCGTACAACAAGGAGCAGATCAGGCTCAAAACAAAGCTGTCCACACTTAAGCAGACACAGGACAAAGGCAACACCAAGACAGCAATTCCAAGGCTAACCTCGAAAAAGCTTCACCAAGAAGGACGAGAAGCAACAAGCTCGACAACAATAGCTCACCAGGAAGGGAAAATCCTAGGTTCGCTCGAGCAACTTCTCAATCGAGGCAACACGATAATCGAGACAACCGAAACAACGATGCATCAGGAGTTACACAGACTCAAGCTGGGACAACCAAAGCAACGTAAGAACGTGCATGGCCATCACACCAACGCTGAAAGTCATAAGCCACCTGAGCAAAAGCACAGAAAACAGCTCGAACAAGGCACTGCAGGTTCATGCCAACCGACAAACACTGCCAAGTGCAACATGATCAAGACAACTTTAAAATCAAACAAAGCACCTCGTCACATCCAGACGAGAGCAAAATCATCTCGTACAGTGCCAACCAAGCATGTACAAGACCACACACAAAAAGCACCGCGATAAACCATCGCAACACCTACGCCAGCAAGAGACTGTACTGGACCTCAAGGACTCTGGTAACTGTATATCTGGATTTCCATGTATCTCACACGACAATGATCTGATAGCTCAGAAAAGAAATTCCGAACATCTCAGAACACTGCTCTGATACCACCTGTAGCGACCCGGATTCCGGATACCCGGTGCACCCGGTATAAATACCGAATACACGTGATACCACATGGGACCCGCGAGGCCTCCCAAGCGCGGGAAAGCGCCGAAGGGAAAAAGGAGTGTGTGGAATACATTGAAGCCAGCAGATATAACAGTAAGCAATTAAATTTCATTACAATGGATTGCTAAAGTAGCAGAAATAAAACTACATTTTTATTAATAATTCAAATAATTACAATTATACACCAGAGTCCATCCCAAAGGAAAGACAACAAGTCTATCACAGTACAGTCCGACAGAAAAGAAACGTACACAGAAGTCGGGGGAAGCCCGACGCAGGTATAGCTGGCAGCTACAGCGACGCGCTCCACCAAGGACAGCAGAGGCAGACGGCGAAACCCACCTGAAAAGCAGGGATGAGTCTCAACAGAAACTCAGTAGGGGTCACGCGGATCCCCACTGGGAAAACGCATAGTGCAACGGAAGCAATAGAAACAACGAGTGCAGCAAAGCAGGAAAAGCTACACTACAAAGCTGTAAACAGAACAGGTACAGCAGGAGTAGGGAACAGGCAGGAGAGGGGAGCTCAACAACAAAGAAGAGCGAGGCCGTAAAACACGGGACAATGGCCACCGAGGAGAACTCGGCACCCTAAGCTACTCCAAACGGCAACAGACGGTCAACCCCAAACTCACACAGTAGGGTAACCCAATCCGTCAACCAAAACAAAGGCGAAGGCAGACGCCGACGCCGAAAACACAGACAAAACACGACAGGAGACGTCGTGCACGCAGCCCCACGCATGACGAGAATGTCATGCCAACGACAGAACACTGACCTCGAGTACGGCCACGAGAGGGCAACTCGCAAAGGTCACAGCGCACAAGAAAACGCGAGAGTCACAGCACCGAGTGACAGGAGCACCCTCCTCCCAGAAGAACAGCCAGAAGCGTCCACTGACGACTTACACTGCGCCACAAGTGTCATGTCCATTCAAGAACAAGACACACCCAGAACCAGGTCCGAGGAACAACAGTTCCAAGGAAACAAGGTACCACAGCATGAAACTACAGCACCAACTGCGAGTGACTAGTCAGGGCCACGCCCGTCGGCGCAAGTCCCCAGTCCCTGACCACGTGTGCACACACTGACCTCTACCTAGGCCAGGCCTCTAGCTAGTATTCCCCTCGGTAGGACGCTACCGCTGGCGGGGCCTACGGAACTAGCTTAAGAATCGTACGTACCAAACGCAACAGGAGAACCCCTCCACCACTCCCGGTGGGTCGGCAAAAGCCTAGGGCTACAACTAGGGGAGGCTCACAAGGCACAGACTCCGAAACACAGGCGCTATAGCACAGAAAGCAAAGAAAAGCCCTGTCTCGTGCACAGCAAAGCACCCAGGCAGTCGAACAACTGCCAACAGACTCAGGACTAGGCAACTAGACCTACGACGTAACAATCCCTGAGTCGGACGACTCAAAGGCAAGATCGTCACAAGCAGTGAAACAAGCCGCCAATCGGTCTAATCCTAAGCCAACAAAACAACGCTCCACAGAAAATGACACACGGAGACCTGAGGGGAAACACCAAGAACCCTCAGACACGTCTGGACACACAAACCGAGGTAGAACAACACCTCAGGGCATCCAGAAGCAGTGTCTCGAGCCGGACACAACCACCGAGACACACACACACAAGGTCACACGTCAACCACTGGGTCACATCGGGTTGACCTGAACCCAACATCAATGCTCAAAAAGTAGGAAAGAGAATCCTACCTCAAGCAAGAAGACTCCTGGCCATCTTACAACGTAGTCTTAACCCTCATAGGACGTCGGGAGACATCCACGGGACAACGGGCAGACCACAAGGATAAGCCAAGACAAGCCAAAACCAAAACACGGAAAACGGAGCACAAGACATGTAACGCGCCACCCCTAGACCGCTACTAGCATGTGACGGTCTAGACCAGGGCCGTTACTCACCAAACGACGGTCGGACGACAGGCCGCCTCTCACACCACTCTAACCAACTCTAAGACTCAAAACACGCACGAGCCAAGTAACACACTAGACTAAGCGCGTTACAGCCAAACGACGCACGGGAGCAGGCGCGTTATTCACAACGTGCACAGCCACCCACAACCAAAGCGAAGTAACGCGCAACGCCAGGCGCGTTACAAGCAAACAACGTGGCAAGGGAGACGCGTTAGAGCCAAACGACGCGCAGGGGGAGGCGCGTTACTATCAACGTGCCCAGCCACCCTAAACCCAGCACAAAACAACAAACGACGGCCAGAGACAGGCGCGTTATAACACAATGACGCATGGGGGCATATCCGTTATATCCAACGGGCACAACCACCCAAGCTCGGCCAAACAGAATGTAACGGCCAGGGGCAGGCGCGTTACACTCAAACAACGCACGGGGGCACGACCGCTGGAGGCACCACCTCAACAGGTCAAACGTCGGTCAACCAGCAAGTAACGGCCAGGACCAGGCGCGTCAGTTTCATCTAACGCGCTGGGTCAAGCGCGTTAGATCAACCGACTCAACCCCAAAACAAAACGACAAAAGGAAGTAACGCGCTAGCCTAGGCGCGTTACAAGGAAGCGACGCGCCAGCCTAGGGCCGTCACTTACCCAGAAGCTAGAAAACTCAAGAACGCCAAGCCAAATGGCGGTCTATCGTAGGGCCGTCAGAGCCAAATAACGGCCACTGAAACGACCGCTACATCGGTCACGGCGAGAAAACAGAGGAACGGCCGAATTGGCCCGTTCCACGTCCCATTCACGCCGAAACGCAGGGGATACAAACCCAAACGACCAAAAACAACATCAGGGGACTCAAAACCCCACATGCAAGCTCAAAAACGCAAGATCCGGGTGATTTAGACAAATCCACCCTAAGTGGGTCACCGAGGTTCCCGGGCTTCTACCGGTCTCGAATGAACACCAAACCACACGAAATCAACGTGGATGGGATCCTGACATCCCAGCGGTCAGTTAGAAACTAACTACGCCGCAAATGGTCGCCGTTTACCGGCCGACCCTAAAAATCACGAAAATCACGGTTTAGGCAAAACAAGCCCAAACTCGGCCGTTTCCTTGCCGAACACCGTGCAATGGCAGGGAAAACGGAGAGGACGTAGTGAGGATCAGTCACCCTACCTCCACCGAAGAAACCGAGCCCCGAAAGGACTAAACCACGCCAAAATCCACTCGCGAACCAATTTCACCGGCTTTGAATCCACCGATCGGGATCGCGCCAGAATCGATCCGATCCTCGCCCCATCGCGCACCTCGACAGCTCCACCTCGTCGCCACCTCACCCACGAGCGCCTCCGTCTGCAACCGGAGCCGGAAGGGGGAGAGAACGAGAGAGAACGGGAGAGAGAGAGAGAGGAACGGCGAGAGTGAGGAGAGAGAGAGAGGAAAAGAAATAAAAAGAAAAGAAATTAGGAAATTTTCCTAATTTTCGAAAATTCCGAAAATGCGCCGAAAATGCACAAATTCAGAAAAATACGCAAAAATAGTCGAAACGACCGGCTCGAAGAGTACATCGTCGCTGTAGCATCCACGAGTTCGAGAATTGACAAACAAACTCACCGTAGGGTTCCGTAACTAGTACGAGAGAAAAACCTACACGGCTCGTCAAACTCAACTCGGAAGCCACAAAAGTGAACCGAAACTCAACGAAACCAATCCAAAACAGATCCGAAAGATCCAACAAAGATCCCACAAGACCTGCAAAAGATCCATCAAGACCCAGGGCATTACAAAGGAAATCCCGCCAGGGGCCATTAAGACTCAATAATAACTGATCTAAGATCCAGACTTATATCTCGCATGCATGACTATCTTACGAATCACGCAGCGCATGATCAAGAAATTATTATCACAATAATAACAAACATATATTAGCTCGGACATTAGTGGGTGTTGGGTGGCGATCACGGCCCCACGCCTCTTGCAAAGTAGAAGACTGGGGCGACTCACGACGCCATGATCTTAGGCGTAAGTTTAGAAGATGGGGACTATGTGATGTGCTCTAGGGGGCAAGACCCTATAAGAAGTATCATGGCCGGACCGCCAGGGGGAAGCTTTCTAAGCCCACAACACCCTTTTCTCCACTTTTCCTTTAGAGCACTCCTCTCTCCTTCTAAGCACTCTCCTCCTATTCAGAGCACTTATCTGACTTAAGTATCAGAGGGTTGTCCCTTGAGATCACACATAGTGCTCTTTCTGACGCTTTTTTCTTTGCTCGCAGGTTTCCCTCTCAGAAAGCATCCTCTCTTCCCCGACAAATAAATCTCATAGGTGTATCGCGCGGTTCAAAGGATAAACTTTCAACCTCTACACTTCTTAGCATCGTAGGGCAATCTCCACATGTACAAAGAAGGAAAAGGAAAAAGACAACAACGACGATGGGTTCTTCACTCCTCAGTGGGACTCTGGCTCTCAGCACCTGGAGGAGCGGGGCCTGATGGGCAATGGCGTGTGCTGGGTGGCTGTCTGACATAAGCACTACTCCTCCCCCCGATCAGCGATAGCACTCTCACCTTTGGACGCCTCCACAGATTGCCCGTCTTGCTCGGCCGATGCTCCATTGTCTTCAACGCCCATTGATGTTGTCTTTTCCTCCTCGCCAGAGTCGGAAGGAGGAAGGATGTCGAGGTGTTCACAGTTGCTAGTGAATTTGGACGCGGCCTCTAGGGCAGTCGCCCAACCCTCTTGGAACTTGAGTTTCTTAGTTGGCCCATAAATAGAGTAAGCCTACTTGTTGAGCTCATCCAAGAACTCCTTCGATGCCCTAAACAGGTCCATTGGTGTAGCAGCTTCCCTCTCCACCTCGCTCATCGCTGCCTCCTCAACCTTCAACTGGCCCTGAGCCTCGCGTATGCTTGAAATCTGAATAACATATGTTGGGAGTTTAATGAGCTTAGAACAAAGTCCTTCTTGAACTTAAATATGCTAGCTATATGGGAGCGAATTTCTAAGAAGGCTGGGCGACCGTAAGGAGTGCGGGTAACAATCACATGCTTAAATTGAACTAGGGATTTTTGGATCTCGTGAGAGGAGAAGAGAGGGGATGGCTCTCTATTATCAATGAACACTAGTGGCTTGATAAGAAGCTTGACCGACGGAGGCACCATGGATGATAAAAGTGCTTGAACAGAAGAAGGCGAGGCCAATGGGCCATTTGGTGCGACTGGTCTGCTGGCTTCACCATTGTTAAAGAAGGGCCTCCCATTGTAGTAGAAGGAAGATCTGCAGAAGATGACAAAACATTAGGAGTAGCAACAACAGAGGACAAGGAGACAAGGAAGGTAGCGAAGGACCCGGGTGTAGACACGCTATTCCTGACGTCTCCTGAGAAAGTCTCATATTACTATACAACGCCCCGCGACGACTTACGCGTTTTGAATCACTTGAGTGTTTCCTTTTCTTGAGTCTTCTTCCGCCCTTTTCGGCATCCGGAATCGTCTCGTCACGGCATTCGGACGACGTCAACACCAGTCAGACGCATCAGGAGGTTCGGAACCAAGAAGGGTGTCTGCCGGGCAGCCGCCAACACCTTGTCCGAGGACCCGGGTGGGTCTTAATGGGGGCGTCCAGGCCCCTGGACGCCCCCATTCTTTTAATTTAATTTATTTTATTTTTCAAAACCCACAACACAAATAAAAAATAATATATTAATGGAGGCGTCCAGGCCCCTGGACGCCTCCATAAAAACAAATATAATATATATATATATATATATGCCAGTTGGCATAAAAAGACAAAACAAAATAAAAATTATACATTAATGGAGGCGTCCAGGCCCCTGGACGCCTCCATAAAAATAAGCATAAAAAATATATAATGCCAGCTTTGGCATAAAAAGACAAAATAAATAAAAATAATATATTAATGGAGGCGTCCAGGCCCCTGGACGCCTCCATCAACTCCCTCACGGGCGCCGCCCACCGAACGACGGTTTGTCGTGTGTGAAAAAAGCTAAATTATGGAGACGTCCAGCTCTCTGGACGCGCCCATTTCAAAATCACGAGGCGCCGCTCACAAAACCACGCGTTGTGTCAAACCGCGTGCGGCCGTCGGTGGTGTTCGGTGGACCTGTTAGGGGCGTCCGGGGCCCTGGACGCCTCCACAAAAATATTCCAAAAAAATTAATAAAAATAGAATAAAATATTAGTTCGGCCCTGATGGAGGTGTCCAGGGTCCTGGACGCCTCCACCCTCCGGAGCCCTATAAATAGAGGCCCACCCCCTCAGTTCTAGGGAGCTTCGAAGAGATCCGATAGGCTGCCGGAGCCCAGAGGCTACCGGAGGCATTTTCTAACCCGTGGGGTCTTTTGTAGGTGGAGGTTCTGCCGGCTTCTCGGGTGCCCACGCTCGCGAGAGGAAGGTCGTCTTCATCCACCGCGCTTCCACGTCGTCCCACGCTGCCGGAGCTCCGCCGGATTTCACCATCGGCTCATCCAATAAGCCTTTCTTCCCTTTTTCTCATAGTTCTTTACATTCATCATACTGCATCCTCTATCCCCCTTCATAAGGGCGCCTCTTCTTTTATACTTCTTGCATCCATCATCTCATTTTCCTCCTACTCGAGTCCGAGAGGGATTTAAAAGATAACACCAACCAGGTGTGTGTCTTGCCATCATTTCGTTATTTTTATCGCAAGGATTTGAATACTACACCTTCATCTTTCTAATCCACTCGTTACTTGTTTGTCGTTGTTTTGCAAGGGTACCCAAGGAAAGTCCTCTCCGTCGGCCGGCCGAAGGGGGAGGAAGAAGCAACCCGCCATCTCCCGCTCTTGAGGTAGCGCGATCACTTTCTTTATTTTGGGGTCTTTCGGCCCCTGGCGATCACATCTTGTTCTCGAGGCCGCGGCGAGTCACTTCCCCAATGGCCGTTTAAATTCCCGTTCTTATACTCTCTTTATATTCTGTTGTATTCTGCTCATATTCTCGAGGCCGCGTCGAGTCACTTCCCCAATGGCCGTTTAAATTCCCGTTCTTATATGTTATATTCTTATCTATTCATATTCTCGAGGCCGCGGCGAGTCACTTCCCCAATGGCCGTTTAAATTCCGTTCTTATATATTATATTCTTATCTATTCATGTTCTCGAGGCCGCGGCGAGTCACTTCCCCAATGGCCGTTTAAATTCCCGCTCTTTATATTCTCCTTATATTCTGTTATATTCTTATCTGCTCATATTCTCGAGGCCGCGGCGAGTCACTTCCCCAATGGCCGTTTCAATTCTTGCTATTTAATTTCTGCACCATTCCCGTCCCCCCCGAGGTCGCGGCGAGTCACTTCCCGCTATGGCCGTTTAACCCCCATATCTTGCTATATTACATTTGTCCCGCTCGCCCCGCCGGAGCAATCTCCCGTGGTGGCCCCTTCTCTTTTCTCTTATTTCTATGTTGCAGCAAACAAAAAAGAAGGAGCCCGCGCGCTCCGCGTCCTCTCCGCTTCCCCGAACCGCGTGACGTCGCTCACAGATTGGCGATCACGGTGGGACCTCTACTGCTTCCTTTTGGCTACCCTTGCAAGTTCGGCACCATCCGTGCCTCTCCACCTTGGCGCCCGCGCGCGCCCCCGTTGTGCTCACGGCAGCACTGTCAGTTTTGATTGGTTGTTTGTTTATTATATGTCTGTTATTTCTGTTGTTTTCCCACTCCATATCTCTGTCAGCATTTCATTGCATGCATCCATCCCTCTTTTCTATCCTTTTTTCATTTTTTTGAGGATCACCCTTTCCCGGTGAAGGAAGGACTCTCCGTTTGAGAATTCCTCTCAACGGACTAGAATCTCCTCCACTGGGACCTCCGTAAGTCCCCGACATCGAAGAATCTCCTCTTCGTTCACTGGGCTGGTTGTACCATTGAAGTTCCCCGAAGTTAGTCATTTCATTCGTGGTGAGACGAGAGACCCTAGCTGACACGGCGGTGAAACAAAAATAAACTAGGGTCCCCATTTTGTGTGAACTTCGGATCTCGCTAAAAACACAAAAAAAAATCATCAAAATCAAAACACAAAAAAAAGACGTAAAGGCATCCACTTGTTTGATAATCTCTGCTACCTGCTTGCTAGTGTATGTTTTTGCGTTCTGGGAAAACTGTGAGCATGGCTCACGAGTCTTTTGAGGAAAACCACCCTAGTCGTGGTTTGTCAGCCGACCCGCGAGTCTATGCTATGGACTCGGGTCCTTCTCATGAGCCCTCGCATGAGGTGCAGGTTATTGCCGGGGACACGTCCCCACCACAGGATATCTCTTCCTTACTGGGCGTCCTCGCCAACACGGAGCTTACCTCTGAACAGCTCCGGGCCTTCCAGGCCATTCTAAAAGGGAAATCTGTTTCCCCCACGCCCCAGGAATCAACTCCGGCCACCGCACCTCTCCAAGAGTCCGTGCAGGCCATTCCATCTCCTTCATTGGCACAAGCCATCCAGTCTCCCTCGCTTCAAGGACAAGCGAGCCAACAACCACCCTCATTCCAGTTCCCGTCACAATCTCAAACTCCGGTTGTTCCCCACACACCGCTTCAGCCAGGGCCAACTGTCGGCGGTCCGACAGCTCCCTCTCATTCCGGGTTCCCCCCTCAAGTCTCCGGGAGACAGTTTCTCCCCCAGTGGCAAGTGCCACCTTCACCTCCAGAGGAGCTCGCCCAATCGCTCCTCAATAGGTTCAATCGTATGGACGAGCAGTTTCAAAATCTGAGAAGGATGGTGGACGTGAAAGCCACCCCGGAGGTTGCTTTGCCAATCCTTCCCGTCATTCATCTTCCTCCCTCCGAAATGCCCACGTACCGCAGATACAATGGTACCGGCAACCCCTTCATTCACCTCAAGATTTCATGTATGAATCCTCCTATTGGCAAAACGATCAGAGGTCCCTGGCATACCTCTTTCGGAGATCATTGGATGGTCCCGCGCTTGAGTGGTTCTATTCCTTGGAGCCCCGCGAGGCCGAGAATTTTGAAATAGTCCAGAGAAGGTTCTTGCAGAAATATAGGGATAGGGTCGGTCCCTCACTCTCCATTACCGACCTAGTGGCCGAAAAGATGAAGCCCGATGAGGATTTTGTCCGCTATGCTGATAGATGGAGGTCTCTGGCGGAAAGAATAAGGGATACCCTCTCCGAGCCCGAACAAGTGAAGATGATTGTGTCTAATGCAACCCCACAGTTCAGACACGTCCTGGCCATGAATAAACTTACTACAATGGAGGAACTCTATGAAAGGGCCCGATACATCCAAACCCAGTTAAAAGACTCCCCCATTATGAACATGTTTGAGTCGCCGAAGCCCAAAGTAGTCAGAAAGACAGGCGCTGGTGTCCCGGGCGGAGCCACAGAAGGGGTCGTGACAAATGAGCAAGTGGGTGCGGTCAACAATGCCAACTATGCGGTCAACCCAAGGCCTCCACAAATGCCCCGACTTCCCCTCCAACCAGGTCCTTTCCCTCTTCGTCCTCCACCCCAAAATAATCCACCCCAGGATAATATGCCTCATTACGTCAACCCCAGCAACAACAACCACAACCTCAGCAACAACAACCACCGCTTCAGTACAACCAAGTTCCACCCCCGGGGAACTATGGTCCCCAACAGCAACAAAGGAGGCCGCTCGGTCCCAAGAGAGCCTACTATCCACCATTGCCAGAAACCTTAGCAGATATTTTTAATGCCCTCATGGCATCAAACCAACTCGCCCTACCCAGAGAAAGGCCCGTGTGGCCCCCAAATGTTGATACCTCCAAATACTGCGTCTACCACAGGCAGCCAGGACACACAGTAGATTACTGCTTCCATTTCAAAGATTACATCCACGATATGAATGATGAACATCAAATAGATTGGGATGAAATGAGACGATACGTCGCCGCTCTTAAGGCTAGGAGACCTCCTCATAGGCCACAGCAGCAGTTACAACAGCAGCAGCAGCAGCAACCACAACAACAACAACAGCCTCAGCAGGCCCCACAACAACAGCCCGACATGGGCATAATCCAGAATCCATTACCGGAGCACCAACAGCCCAATCATCAGGTTAACCCCATCTCCTCCTTCCCGGAAGTCGGGAGAGAGCAGGTGTGGCACCAGGAAAGTATCTCTATTCTTTCTTCCTCCAACCCCATCGTCATGCAACCCCCTCGCCTTGCCCGGGTAGCACCTCTCTCTCATCAACCCGCGTCAGTATCGCCTTCACCATTTCCACTACCATTACGCCCTCTCATCCGTACCCCGATCTCCTATCAACCGACACTCTCCACTACGCCTTCACACCCTCTCATCTTCTCTCACTCCCCCACTTTACCATCCACCTCTACCACATTTACCCCTACGCCTTCTAAACCCCTTATCATCCGTCAACCATACATAACCCCGTCTTTCTCCACCGTATCACCACTAATGCCTTCAAAACCACTCATTACTCATCGCCCACCTCAAAATCATTGCCCACTTCAAGCCCTACCCACTTCTACTTCGTCTCCACCTCCACCTTCCAGACCCCTTATCCTTCATAATCCGCGCGATATCCCCTCTACCTTCACCATGCCTCCACCTAACAAACCCCTCATCAGAATCCCTGCTCCCGTCATCACCCCTGCTTCATCGACCATTCCTCCACCACTACCCCTCAAACCTCTGTTAAAACCCACTGCTACCCCCACAGAGGTACAAAAGCCGCAGGCAATGGTGCTCCGAGTGGAAGGATTTTCCACAGGGTTTTCCCCCACAACAGTCAGAATCTTGAGCAATCTCAGTCAGAGAAGGATGATGGAGAACAACCAGAAAGAGCTATCCCTGGAACACAGTATGATCAATTAAAATATTTGGACAAGACGCCTGCTCGGATCTCCATCCTGGAGCTTCTTCAAAGATCCACATCCCACCAGGCAGCCTTAATAGAGTACCTTCAAAGAGTCATGGTTAATGAAGACCTCCCCGTGGAGAAGATTTCGACCGTCCTGACCCCAACAGACACACAACCGGCCATCATGTTCCACAACTACGAGCTCGCTCCCAAGGAAGCTCGGAAATATGCATTGTGCATTTCAATAAAAAGTAATGGGGTATCCATAAACCCGTGTCTTGTGGACACGGGTGCGTCCATAAATGTGATCTCCATGAGCACTCTTCAGTTGTGTGGGATCGACGAGGAACAAATAAGACCTTCCTCGATCACGGTCACGGCCTATGACAATAGCAAAAGGCCGCCGCAGGGGATGATTATTCTGAAGGCAGAACTAGGCCCCATGTCAATTCCCACGGAATTCCATGTCCTCGACATGGACCCCACATTCAAGGCTATACTGGGTCGCCCTTACATCGAAGCCATGGACGTTGTGCCTTCCACCAACCATCAGTGCATGAAGTTTCCTTACAATGGGAGAATTATTAAAGTGATCAGTACACCTGTCCTTCACACAGTGGATGCTATCAACACCTCTCTGCCCTCTGTTTGGCCGTCTCATCGGCCCATATTGTCATTGCTGGACGTGCGTGATCTATCTCACGTTCCACTAGCACCAAAGGAGCCGGTCAGGACAACCGCAACATCATGTCTCCCTTTTCACTCCAAAGGTTGGGAGATTATGAGGAACATCGGCTATCAACAGGGTAAAGGTCTGGGCGCACAATTACAGGGTATGCTCAAACCGCCAAAGAAATTAGGCCGAACCGTAGGTTTGGCCTAGGCTTCAAAGGACCGTTCAGGGCGGATTGGAAGCCCCTCACATGGACTCTATCAAACCACTTCAACAGAGGGCCCGTTGTTCAGATGGGAGATTACCCACGAGAAGCATATGGGGGATCACATGCTGTATATTTGGCTGAAAAATGTCCGAGGATCACCAAAAGAGGCAAGATCAAAGATCCGGAATGCGAGTGGAACAAATGGTTCGACATACGGGACATTTCCGTTGCACTGGAAAGGATGTTCTCGTCTTCGCAGCCTGAAGGACCACCATTGATCTCCGGAATACCAGAGAATATCACCACTCTTGCCAAGGTTCCAAACTATCCTCGTCCTCGCCAGAAGGACCCTGTCATCGACGGATCTTCATCCGTCCTCAACATTGCCGTCAACGGCTCATTAGCCGCCATCTTCTCCATCCACTCGTCTCAGCCTTTGCTAATATCTTCTTCCTGGGCCAGACAATTGTCTGATGATCTTCCCAGATCCCCTTCTCTGTTTACATACCTACGCGGGCTTTTCAACCCGCGTCAGGTCTTCAACCATGATCTGCTCTATGAGCCTCACAATCCTCTAGCCATAACCACTTTTCTCTCTCCTCCAATCTCTTTTCACTGCTTTGTCATTAAAAATGAAAACGAAAAAAAAACGTCAATTTTGAAATTCCCCAACAACACATCTTCGTTGAGGAAACCTCCTACATCTCCCACGGGTGCGTACCGCCTTGCGGACCACCCGTCCAAGGTCCCATGAGCGACCTTTTCTACCCCTCCTCTGAGGGGTCTTCTCCTGTACATTCTACACCATCCTCTTCGTCTTCCTCTTCTTCTGTAAATATTGTCAGTCAAACTAGGAATGATAGGCCAAGGGTAGTACCTAGGAAGAAATCCAAGGGTAGGCAGATCCCTCGTCGATTCCTTCTGGATTTAGCCGCCAGGTGTCAAGCCCTCCTTGCCATCCGCCAGTTGCTAGAAAATCCCATCCGACTACCGGAAATAGAATGTGAGGGCGACTGTGCATTTGATGAAGGGTATGGAGTCTACGGGATCACGGATGAAGAATGCCCCATTGAAGATGAGGGTGAAGAATATGAGGATGCGACGGGCGCATATGCTAGTGGAATGAGGAGATTCGACGAGCCGTCAACCACCGTAGAAGAATCCACCAAAGAAGTCAACTTAGGAACTGAGGAAGACCCTAGGATCATCCTCATAAGTGACAACCTAGCACCCTCTGAAGAAGAGGCATTAATTGAGGTTCTCAAGGAATATAAGGACACGTTCGCATGGAGCTACGAGGATATGTCGGGTCTGGATTCAACCTTGGTCGAACACCGTTTAACCCTAAAACCAGGGTCCGTCTCGGTAAAACAAAGGTTAAGGCGTTTCCACCCTCAAATGGCTTTGAAAATGAAAGAAGAGGTCGATAAGCTCCACAAAGCCAGGTTCATTAGAGTCGTCCTTTATCCTCAATGGGGGGCGAACATTGTCCCGGTCATGAAGAAAGATGGGAAAGTCAGGATTTGCATCGACTTCCGGGACCTTAACCGCGCGTGTCCAAAGGATGATTTTCCCTTGCCTCACATTGATGTGTTGATCGATAACACGGCAGGCTACGAGACCCTCTCGTTCATGGATGGATTTTCAGGATACAATCAAATTCGTTTGGCAGAAGAGGATCAGGAAAAGACGTCATTCACTACCCCTTGGGGAACATATTGTTACGTGGTCATGCCGTTCGGATTAAAGAATGCTGGAGCTACTTACCAAAGAGCGATGATGGCCATATTTCATGACATGATGCACATATATCTGGAAGTGTATGTGGATGACTTATTGGTAAAATCAAGGACCAGGATGGAACATCCAGAAGTTTTGGCTAAGGTCTTGCAGAGGTCAAGGGAGTTCCAACTGAAAATGAACCCGAAGAAGTGTGTGTTTGGTGTGTCGTCAGGTAAATTGCTGGGGTTCATTGTGAGCAAAAGAGGGATCGAGATAGATCCCGACAAAGCTAAGGCTATCAGGGATATGCCGCCTCCCAAGAATTTGAGGGAAGTCCGAGGTTTAATTGGGAGGTTGCAGTTTATTCGTCGGTTTGTGTCTCAACATTCACAAAGGTGTAGACCTCTCTACGAGTTGACCAAGCCAGGAGTAGAATTCCACTGGAATTCTAAATGTCAGAAAGCTTTTGAAGGGTTGAAGGAATATCTGGCTAGTCCACCCGTTCTCATTCCACCCAAACCAGAAAAACCTCTGATCCTTTACGTCTCAGTCTTGGATGACTCCGTGGGAGCCGTCCTCGCACAAGCTGATGAAGAAGGCAAGGAACGGCAACCTATTACTTGTCCAAACTTCTCAATCCCTGTGAGCAGAAGTACACCGTCATGGAGAAAACCTGTGCTGCCCTCGTTTGGGTAGTGCAGAAATTGAAGCACTACTTCTTGGCTCATGAGGTCCACTTGATTGCTCGAATGAATCCTATCAAATTCCTTCTGGAGAAAGCCGTCCTTACGGATAGGCTAGCACGCTGGCAAAGTTTTCTCTCTCAGTTCGACATCACCTACATCCAGTAAAAGGCGATTAAAGGCTATGCCATAGCCGAGCATCTCGCTCACCATCCTCTTCCCAAATTCGATCCCGTCCAATCAGAATTTCCAGATGAGGAACTAATGTCCGTCAACCAATCAGATGAGCCGATGTGGACGCTATATTTTGATGGAGCTCTGAATTCTCAAGGGAGAGGAATCGGCGTCGCCCTCCTGTCGCCTGAAGGCCTCACATTCCCATTGGCATACCAACTCAAATTTCCAATCACCAACAATATAGCCGAATATGAAGCTCTTCTAGCCGGCCTAGAACTCGCTCATTCTTTTCGTATCACTAAGTTGCGAGTCGTAGGTGATAGTCAACTCATCCTTCGCCAGGTGCTCACTAAATATCGCACTCGCGATCCCAAACTCAAGCCATACCAAGAACTCACTGCTGCCTTTGCCAAACTATTCACAAAATTGATCTTTGTTCATGTCCCTCGTCATCAGAATATTCTCGCCGATGCCCTCGCCTCGTTGGCATCATCCATAAGGTTCCCTCTAGGAAGATGGTTTAAGTCCATTTCCATCTACAAAATTCACGCCCCTGCAATCGACGATGCTTCCTACGTAAACATCAAAGACAGGATAGCAAGAAAGATCCTGCAGGAAGATATCCTTGAGAAGAGGGAGATCATGTTGGCAGAGGCCGAAGAAGAACTGGCTGATGAAGAGAAACCATGGTTCTATGAAATTGTCAAATACTGCCAAGATCAGTCTTATCCTGAAGGGGCCACCACAGAGGACAAGAAAGCCATAAGAAGGGTGGCTCAGAAATATACTTTGGTTGGAGGTCTACTCTATAGGAGGAGCCTTACTGGTATTCTGTTAAGATGTCTTGGTGACGATGAGGTTTGGAAATGTGTAGAGGAGACGCACTCGGGTGTGTGCGGTGGCCACGTGAATAGTCAGATGCTCGCCAAAAAGATCATTCGACAAGGCTTTTACTGGCCCACTATGGAAGAGGATTGTGCTGTCTGTGTCCGTAGGTGTGTCAAGTGTCAACTTCACGCCGATAAAATCTATTCACCATCTTCCTCACTTCATCCAATATCCTCCCCGTGGCCTTTCTCCATGTGGGCATTCGACATCATTGGTCCCCTAGGTGATCCCAATTCCCTCACCAAGCAGAAATCTTTCATCCTTACTGCGACGGAATACTTCACCAAATGGGCCGAAGCCGAAGCTTACGCGGAAATCAAGGCGTCAACAGTCTGCAAGTTCATCATGAAAAACACCCTCGCCAGGTTCGGCGTCCCAAGCACGATCGTCACCGACAATGGGCCACAGTTCATTTCTCAGGACCTACAGGACCTCTGCAAAAGGTACGCAATTGCATTGCATCATTCATCGCCTTATTACCCACAAGGTAACGGCCAAGCGGAGGCCACCAATAAAACATTGCTCAAAATCATCAAAAAAACCTGCGAGTCTAGTAAGTTTTCAGACTAGCCAGAAAAACTTATCGAAGCCCTATGGGCCTATCGCACTTCAATCCGTACCCCCACCGGGCAGACTCCATTTGCCCTTACTTATGGTATGGAAGCGGTAGTCCCGTACGAGACTCTGATCCCTTCTCTCAGGGTACAATTGGACGAGGAATTTCCCCTCGACGATCGTCGTAATTCACTCCTTGCCCAGTTGGAACTCTTGGATGAGAAGCGGCTGGCCGCTGCCGAACACGCACGTGTGTATCAAAATAGACTCGCTCGCTTTTACCAAAAGAAAGTCGTTGAGAGAAAATTCAAAGTCGGTGAGATGGTCGTAAAAAGAATTTTTGTCAAACCTGGAGGTCCGCGTTCTAAGCTCCAACCCAATTGGGAAGGACCATTTGTAATTCAAGCCGTGTACCCTGGCAACGCCTACAAGCTAGTCAACGCCGAAGGGACCGAGTTATCCCACCCTTGGAATGGGCTTTATCTTAAGAAATATTACCCTTAGCACAAACAAAAAAATGATGAAAAGATAAAACATCAAAAATAAAGAAATACCGAAAACCACTAAAAATATGGAAAATTCAAAATGCCGTTGTCTGGCAGTCACCATGTAGTTAAGTTCCTGCATCTAACCTTCATGTTAGGATAGGGCCCATTAAGGCTTGGTAGTCACCGGATCTTGATTTGCCAGAACCGTGGAGATCCCTGTCCGGCCACGTCAGCCTATGCTCGCTCGAAGGAAGCTAACATGTGCTCACTTATGTATTTTATTCAAAAAAAGTCGGTAGCATCACCTACGGTGGAGCGTCACCCAGAAGATCTCTGGAAGCTGTAATCTTTATTCTTTTCTCTTCGACCAAATGAGACAGTCGGTGCCCTTAAAACGCTGAGCATGAGAAACCAAAACTCAAACCCCAAAGGCAAGAGTAGGATCCATTTCCTCGAGCATCGATCAGAGCACGAGAAGAGGGCAGTGTCCCCGCAGGCATACAAAAAGGGAGCCCACAAACGTCAAACGACTATATCTCCCTCACAAAAAGAAGTACAAAATCAAAATCAAGAGAAAAGCCTGGTCGTGACCGTGCCTATTGCGATAAACGGAACCCCTCAAAGCAAAAGTCTGAATCCACAAAAGGGGCCATGGAATGTAAATGCTCGAGATTTGGCCCGAAGTTTTCCGAAAGGAAAGAGTTAATGGGCCCTTATTCGCTCGCCGGGTTAACGGTTTTGCTGATCTTCTCAGGAGGTTTATCCCCCACGCTCTTCCTTCTTCCTCTAAAGATGAAGGTTCGATGGAGTTTCTGAAAGGTGAAAACTCCCCAGGGTCTGCGACCTTATTTTAATATACACATTTGGTTGCCTACTTTGAAAAGCAAAAGCTATCGCTGCGAAGGAGTCTCCGTGTTTCTGACTGGTCAAGACCCCTGTTTACCACCTTGATGTCTTCTTGTTTAACCTCGGGCTTAGGCCAATGCAAGCGCGTCACCTATGGGTGCGACGGCGTCTGATTCTGGGTCAGCGTCGCGCGGTTGGTCGTTAGGGTTCCAGGGTGGTCCATCATATACCATCTAGAGTTGTGAGGAAACAGACCCGGGTCGGGTAAATCATTTACCTCAAACACCTTTTGGGTGAATCCCTGTGGTCGGAAGCGACTGGGAGCCTAAGCATGGCATGACGGTATTGTCATCAGGGTAAGTCTTAGCCAGCGGGATCATCATTCGAGGGGTCTAGAGGCCCAAATCAACCTAGATGTGCACTTAGGATACCTGGGAGGTTAGTAAGAAACCCCTGTCTCACGTAGGTTAGGTGCCATTTGGGTGCTTGCCACGCGTTAGCAACAAAAAAATCGAAATGATAAAGGCAACAAAAAAATAGACAAGAGAAAATGTACATATTTGCAAGTAAAAAAATCTTTTTTATGATAAAACAAAAAAATGCCAAATATAAAAAAGAAAACAAATCAATTTTGCATGATTGCATTTGCGTGTAGCATCTCGCTTTTAATACTGCTTGCATTCGTATGCTTGCCTGTCGCATCTATCATCACTATATCTTTCTCTCACCTTCCTTAAATAAAGGCTTGGCCCCTTGACCAGTTATCAAGGACAGTCGCAGTGACCATTTGCTTATTAAGCAAGGGGCCAAGTCAGAACAGAAATTCTGATTTGTTTGTTTCAGTGATGTGTGCAGGGATTCAGGTAACAGAAGTAAAAGTGAAAAACAAACAAACCGAACCTTGTATTTCATTCCAAAAAACCAAAAAAATTACATCAAGTTCCGCCCTCTCTCTCTGCATTACTCGTCCCACTACTCTCGGGCACAACGCTCTCAAAGGTGCTACCCAACTACGAAAAGCGGTACTCCTACCACTCTGTACTCCTCTTCCTATTCCCACATCCCGGCGTTGATCTACGGAAGCAGTAGAGAAGCTACCAACACGAAAGCCACGCTCTCGTGCTCTTCGGTAACGCTCCTCACCATCTCTCAGCCACTGTTCAGCAAGACCAAGGCTGATTCGGAGTTCGAATAGTTGGGCCTCCATGGCCCTTCGTTCCTCCCTTTCAGTCAATCTGTTGGCTCTTTCTCTCTCTGCGTCTCTTTCTTTCTCTGCACGTTCTCTCTCGCGGTCTTCCCTCTCCAACTGGAGAGTGATCCTCAGTTCCACAGCATCCCTAGAGGAGTCGTCATCAGGATGACGTCGCAGTTCCCTCTCCAGTTCTGCTATCCTAGCCTCCTTCTGCGCAGCTTGGCCAAGCGCTTCTTCCGTCTCCTTTTCCTGCCGAGTGTACCATCTCAGATACACGATAAGGCATAAACAAGGAGAACTCAACACTGAGACTCTTACCTATATAGAGAGCATCCCTTCTGCCTCCGCAGCATGCTGCGTGGTGTGAGCAAGTTGCTCATGAAGCAAGTCAAGTTCTGAGGTGGAAATCCACAAGCTGGAAGAGGCACCACCTACTCCCATCGCTGGGGAAGCCGCGCCAATCTGGGCATGCTACGACCGCGTGAATTAGCAGCCAACATCTGGAATCTGGGGTTTTAATTAGGAACATATTGTACACCTACCAAGGCGCTCGTAGCTCCGCGGGCATCACCCAACTGTTGTTCCATCTCTGCCAAGCGAGTTCGTAAATTCGCTATCATGGCATCCCGGACATCCTGCAGCCTTGCGAGTCAGCATTTTCACCAGAAAACCAAGAAAAGGAAAAAGAAGAAAAGAGAAAAGGGGAAACCTACCTCCACAAGTCCCCGGGGTTGGAGCCGCTCTGCGTACTTTGTCTTATATAGAAGTAAGTAGTCCTCGCTATCCCGTGCCTGTGATTCTACAATCGTGCCACCCCGTTGCCAGTCTTCATACTGTTCAGGGAACCGCACGCGCCAGTCAATGCAGGTCGCCGGTCCCCGCGTCTTTCTCCCGACACGAGGTGGCGCAGCTGAATCCACCCATTCTTGAGCCAGTCCTAAAGTCCTCATAACTAATCGTAGCCGAAGCGGCTCGATTTCATTCAGGCAGTGCATCCACAGTTCCCGTCCGAACCGGGCACGACTTCTTAGAACCCACGGCTGGTCGGCATCGACCATGTCTGAGTAGGGTCTCCAGTTTACCATCGCTGCAGGGAACTCCTGTAGCTCCCGCCTTAGCACCATCAGTTGGTAGGTTAGGGGTGCCGCACTCATGATGGGTTCCCACCGCCTGGCTAGCGGCACCATCACGGGTCGCCAATGCCGAGCTCTCCCCATAGGGAGGTAATAATAGCTCCATAGCTGCTCGGCACAGGTCATCAGTACCTTACAAAAACACAAAAAAAATACAAAACAAGCTAAACCAAAAATACATGGATGAATGGTGTGAAATCACTCACAGTCATCTCACGATCCGCTTCTTGGAACAGGCCTGCAAACAAGTGTGCCAGCATGGCGGCTCCCCAGGCATAGTACCCTACTCTTTCAAGGTCTGATAGCAGCTCCAGGAAGCGACATTGGATACCGTCCCCTTTCGAGCTCAGTACCAATCTCCCCAAAAGGAAGAGGAGAAATCTCCTCAAATCTATGTTGCATCTTTCCCAGTTGCCGAAATCTGTGCAGTACACGGCACGACATCCTATTTCCATTCTTTCCATAAACTCTTCTGAGGATTCGTCATCCCGCCGACGAGTGTCGGTGAGCCCTAATGCATCCATGAGGGACGCCCTAGCTACCGACCTGTTTTTCCGACCATCTAGGTCTAAACCCAGTAACTTCTGGGCACCTTCTCGGTAGTCCGCGTAAGTGACTCCGGTCACTGCCTCGCCATCCACCTTGAGACTCGTAATTCGGACCACATCCTCCAAGCTGGGCACCATGTGCCCCCAGGGCATCAGGAATGCCCGACTCACTGGGTCCCATCTCTCACACAAGGCTTGGATCAGGACCAGGTCGAGCTGGATCGGCTCGATCCGAAGAAAAGTGCCAAAACCCATCACGTCTAGCCTGGCCTTCTGAAAATCTGGGAGACCTCGGTATGCTGCCACTACCAACTCCCATGAGATCTGTGATTTCATCACACACTACGCATGCAGGGAATGGAGAGGAGGTTTGGTCAGAAAGAAACGAAGAAAAAAGAATGAGAAAAGGGCAGAAAACTTGGCTTACGAGTGGTGATTGGGCCCTTTCGCTGAAGTGCCCTTCGAGGTCCGAAAGCCTCCTGGAACTACTACCACTGGATCTGCTTCTCTTCGAGGAGTGGGAAGATTCGCCCTCCATCCAACTCTCGGAATTTTGAACTCCTCCTCTCCCGTGAGAACTTGTGCTCCTCGAGTTAGCTCTTGATATACCTGGGAGGATAAAAGGGACACGAATTTATAGAAATGGAAGGAGTGCAGGCCAAGATTGCCTCCATCACCTGTTAATGATAGCCCTCACGATGAGGCACCTGCCATGCGGTCCCGTGTGTCACTTCACCACTCGCACAGGGTGATTGATTGGACGAAGAATATGACGACTAGCACTCTATGTTGTCTAGGGATACCCTATCATGTTTTGGAGGACGCCCGCAAAATTTGACGCAACATCCGGGAGAAGGAACTAGGGCCGTCATTATTGACTTCGACGGTAGATTCCCGTGGAAAATGGTCATAACAAGATGCGATTCTCTGTTTAGGGTGGAATATCGGCAGACCCATCACATGGGAACAGTGCGAAGGAGAAGAAGTGTAGGGAAGAAGGAACGCACCAGAGAACAAACGAGCAGCAGAAAATCAAATCACTCCCTTCATAATTCTACATAAGCTGTCAAAAACATCATAAACATAAGGAGGAGGCGAGTCCACCAGCTCGCCGATCCTCACCATCACTCATCTCTCTGGGCGCTCCCCTCCTCTCCCCTGAGGTGCGGGCCCCTCAGAAGCCTCTGGGATCCTCGTACAGCAGCACCTGCCTCGCCTCTTGGCGCCTGCTCCGCAGCAGTGACTCGCTGCTCCTCCCCTGGCGTGGCAAAGAAGCCACTAGCGACAAAGCGACCAGACTGGCGCAGTCGCTCCCTGAACTCTCGCGCTCTCTCATAGCGCGTCTCCATCCCTCCTAGCCTCTGCACGACAGCCTGAAGGCCCAGTTGGAGCTCCCTCACTTGGGCCTCCAAGGCCCTCCTCTCGGTCTGATCCCGCTGTCGCTCGGACCTTCTCTCGGCTTTCTCTCTCTCTGCCTCCCTCCTCATCATCTGCAGAAGAACCCTTAACTCCATGATGTCTGGAGAAGGCCTCTCCTCACCACGATGCCGCAGCTCCATTACAGTCGCCACCCAGGCATCCTTCCGCCCGGGTCGCCCGAGCCACCGCACCGGCAAGTTGCTCCCGGAGGGAGGCAATCTCGAGAAAAGGGGCCGAGGAACTAGAAGATGCGCCACCAATCATCCCCGCCGTCGCTGTCTGCTGGGCACGCTGGAACAAAATAAACAATGACCGTCAGTGAAACTCCAAATCTGAAGATAAAAGTGCGGCACGTAACTTACCAGGAGCGACAGCTCATGTTGAGCGACGGCCAGCTGCCGCCTAGCCTCTCACAGTTGGGCGCGCGAGCCGCTTACCCCACGCGTGTCCCCAGCTTGGGGAAGCCCCGCATAACTCTCTCTCTGCCGCCACAGGAAGTCGGCGCTGTCTTGCACCAATACACTCCCTTGCTGTCCAGGGAGACGTACGTGCCAGTCCTCGAGCCTCGCCTTGCCGCGACTCTCCCTCCTAACGCGGCTTGGCTCGGCTCGTCCGCACTCACCCACTCATCGGCCAGGTCCAGGGTCCTCGCCATGTCCTGCACCAAGAAAAGGGTCTCACATCAGTCAAAAAGAACGCGTCCCCTGTCTAGGACGCATCCATCATTTAAGTGCAACACTCGCCGAACCCTTTCCCCCCTCGCACGGCTTGCTTCAAAACTCAAAATGGATCAAAGAGGGGGAAAACCAAGCACCTACCAGACCGTGTTCACCTCCCTCCGAGACATCGGGCCCCTCGGGTCCCTCGGGGGCCCGAAGCGGCCTTTCCTCCTCCATAGACGCCGTTCCGTGCTCTGGCGCGTCCCTCCTTGGGCGAGGGGTCCCGCGTCCCTCTCCACCTTCGCCGTGGTCCAGACCGCCGAACTCCATCGATCGAGGGGAAGAAGACAAAGACGGGCGAGCAAGTTTCGGCGGAAGGCGGGCTCGTTTGCGGGTAAGGCACGGAGAAGGAAGGCCACCCGTCGCTTTAAATTTGAATTTGAGGATTAAGACGCGTCCTCACGCTTGGACGCGCCCAAAAGAAAGCGAAAAAAAAAGGGGGAACAAAAAAAAAAACCTCCATGCAAAGTAGTTCCCTCCTGTCCAGGGCAAAGTCCCGTGAAGCGTGAACAACGTGGTGTGAAAGAAAGTGCAGGAAGGAAAATGGCACACGACAAAAGGAACCGCACGAAATCCATTTCATACAAACAGTCAAAAGTACATCATATAGTGAGGACGGTGGGGTGTACAAACAACTCTCTAACTCTCACCACCACCCTCCTGGTCATCTCTCTCCTCCCTCCTCTGACGGGGATCCCTAGGGGGCCTCTGCGACCTCTGCGAACCCTGAGAAGCCGTGCTCGCCTCTCCAGGTGGCACCATGCCAGCCTCCAAGGTGCGGCGATGCTGCTCGGCCGAAGAAACTAGAAAGCTGCCCACAGAAAAGGAACCGGACTGACGAAGTCGCGTCCCGCGCTCCTTCACCCTCTGATACCGCTCCTCACTCTCCCGAAGTTTCCCCTCCGCCGTACCAAGACTCAGCCGGAGCTCCGACACCTGGGCCACCAGAGCTCTCCTCTCGCCCCAATCTTGATATCGCTCTGCCATCCTGTACTCCCTTTCTTTCTCTATGATCTCCCTATCCCTCTCCCTCTCTCTCTCCACGGTCTCCCTATCCCTCTCCCTCTCCTCTCTCTCCCTCATCGCCTCTCTCCTCGACAGCTCGAGGGCGATCCGCAGATCCACTACGTCGCGAGGAAGCTCCTCAGCCTCCCGTCGCCGCTCCTCCTCTAGCTCCGCAATCCGGGCGTCACGCTCTGCCACCCAGGCATCGCGCTCCTGCACAGCACGAACAGCACGGGCCAGGGCCTCCCGAATCTCGGCCACCTGTCAAAGCACGCATGTACCGTAAGAGAACAGTGATGGAAGGAAAGCAGCTAGAAGAGGGTCAGGGCCAAGCAAGCACTCACTCGAGCCTCGCGGTCACGCTCGGCCTCCTCAGCCCGAGCCACCGCATAGGCCAGCTGCTCCTAGAGGGCAGAAACCTCCGGAGGAGGGCCCCGCGAGCTGGAACCGGCTCCACCAGCCGTCCCGGCTGTCGCTGTCTGGTGGGCCCGCTGAAACACGGGGCAAACGTCAGTCAAAGGCTAAGCATCAAAAATCTAGGTCACAAAAAATGCATTGCATGGACTAACCAGGATCTCCAACTCCTGTCGGATGGCCACTAACTGCCGCCTGGCGTCTGCCAGCTGGGCCCGCAGGTCGGCAATCATGTTGTCACGAGCATCCTGCATTGCACATAAGTTATTGCCACATGCATATACATATAGAAGGGTGAAGCAGTTTCATTTCACTTACCCCTGCCATACCACCCAAGGAGAGGCGGTCCCCGTACGTAGCTCGATATCGTCTCATGTAATCTGTGTTGTCCTGTACATGGGATACCACTGGGACCCCGCCCTGCTCCTAGTCCTAGTACTGTGCTGGGAAGCGCGTACGCCAGTCCACAATCTTCGCCTTCCCCTTGGTCTTCCGCCCAATGCGGGCCGGCTCTTCTACATCAACCCACTCCTGGGCTAGCCCCAACGTCCTCATAACCAGCCTCAGCCGAAGCGGCTCGATCTCGTTCAGACAATGGACCCACACGTCCCGCCTGAAACGAGGAAGACCCGCTACAACCCAAGGCTGGCCAGCGTCGCCCATGCCCAGGTAGGGTCTCCACACCACCTACATCATCATACATACATCATATTAGTTGCCATTCAGTCACATAAGAAAACACAAAAAACCATACGCATCATACCATGGCCTCGGGATACTCGCTCAACTCCCGATGAAGTGATGCCAGCTGGTAGCCGTGGGGTGCTGCAACCACGACCGGCCTCCACCGCCGCGCCACAGGCACGGCCCTCCTGTTCCCATGCCTAGCCCTCCCCATCGGGAAATAGTAATAGCTCCACACCTGCATCCATCATACATCATTAGTACAATAATTGCATATTTAACTGTGGGAATGCATAAATAAAATGTTTACCTGGAGAAAAGGTGCGAAGCCACTGACTGTCATCTCCTTCTCCGAAGTCTGGGAGAGATCAGCAATCAAATGGGCAAGCAGAGCCGCCCCCCACGCGTAGTGCCCCACTCTGTCAAGGTCCGCCAGAATCCCGAGGAAGCGGCAGTGGATGCCATCCCCCTTCGTCCCCAGCAGAAGGCGGCCCAGGAAGAAGAAAAGAAACCTCCGGAGGTCTAGATCCACCAGCTTCCGCTCGCTCGGGTCCTGGGTGAAAGCTGCACGGGCATCTCCCTCCAGTCGTGCCAGAAACTCCGCTCCAGTCTCGCTAACCCGCTGGCGCGGGTCGACGAATCCGAGCGCCTCCATAATCTCCACTCGGCCGACTACCCTGCTGTCTCTATCAGTCACGCTCGTCTCTAACCACAGCAGGTCCAGGGCACTCTCTCGGTTGTAGCAACCCTAATAAATGAATAATTGAAATAAATTAAAACATATATATTACAGAAGTAATATATAAAAGGAATAGGGTTAATTGGACGAAATAAAACAAAATTAAAAATAACGCCTCTTATTAAGGCGTTAATTTATAAAGAAACGCCTCTATCCATGGCGTGACTAAAGAAAGGACGCCCACACATGCGGTCGTCAGTTCTCACGCGACCAAATGGGTAAGTAAAATAAACGCCCCTATCTTGGGCGTGTTTTAAAACACGAAACGCCCTTTTTCAAGGCGCTTTTTAAGAAACGCCCTTATGCAAGACGTTAATTAAAGAATACACGCCCTGACCAAAGTCGTTAATTCCGTTCGTGAACCGTTCGAACCCAGAGCTTATCCAGGGAAAGATTAACCTAATCTAGTAAGTGTCTAATAGAGTAAGGACTCTATTAGGGATATACTACCCTCACACAATCACTAACTCTAATAGGACTTCCAAAGTCTTATAAATAAACCTGTTCGGCCAACCCTAAGTCTATTTGGACGAACTACTGCTGCACTGTACGTGAAGAACAAACTGTTCTTCTTATTTCCTTTTGTTTTTCTTGCTTCAGATTATGTGAAGAATAATTATTTTCTTCTTGTCCAGGAAACTCTGCTGCTGCCGTCGAAGAATAGGTAATATTCTTCTATCTTCTTAAAACGTCGATTACAACTATGAAGAATATTAACATCTTCATATTTACTTCTTTTCTCTTCCTCTACAGGTTCTGTAGCGTGAAGATCTCTGAAGAACGATTGTTCTTCTCCTTGTTGTTGCTGCCACTGTTCGTAAGTCGCAGTAGAAGCCTCTTCATCAAAGCCATCATCCGATAGCAACACGTTCGGAGTCCCTGTTCTAAACAGAGGATAGATCCTTCTCACAGACCCCTTCACGGTTGTCTTCAAATCAAACTTTAAGGTAGGATTTTCTCAAGTCACTGTAGCCCAAACTAAATTGATACAGTACAATAATTATCATGCATATACATGGTTTGGTTTACTATGGTTTCTGAACGACTTTCTGTTAATTTCTGGAAAGAAACGTCCTTAGCAAGGGCGTGACTATGAAATACACGCCCCAGACTAGGGCGCTACTTTACAAGTCACGACCCTGCCAAGGTCGTCAATTTTGGATTTGACGCCCTGCACACAGGCGTTAATTTCATTTAATCATTAATCACCCATGTTAAGAATTGAGTATCTATGAAATAATGATCCTACAATGATGCATGATCACATGTCTTCAAACTTGCTAATTTTATTGTCATGACCATACATTCGTTCTCCATGAATTCTATTATCCTGAAATTATTACTGCCCATGAAAATTCATGGTATCTCTTGAATTCACGACCTAGACTAGGTCGTTTTCCATATGTAAACGCCCCATCATAGGGCGTGAATTAAAAATAAACGCCCCTTACTAGGGCGCGTATCTGTTAAAATCCTGGAATATATATTCTGTGAAAATAAGAATTTAATGATTAACGCCCCTGACAAGGGCGCGTTTTTGATAATTTCTGAAAATAAATATGTTCTGAAAAATATTGTAAATAAAAAGACCCTGCTACTGTAGTCGTCAACTCTTGAAGAAACGCCCCTGCCGAAGGCGCTTTTTAAATAAATTATTGAATTATTGAAAATTCTGCAAAACGGACCATGTGTAAACGCCCTTCTGTTAGGCGTTAATTACTTGAGAAACGACTTGATCTAAGTCGTTATTTTACTGTAAACTGATTTTTCCTCTGATTTGCTAACCGATGGTTTATATATTATACATATATATATATATCGGCACTATTCTCCACTCCGTGAGTATAGTCCCACTTTTCACGGTGTTTTATCGATCACACTCAATTCTCATTGACATACAAGCTCTCCTTTGGACATTCCGTTCCTTTGGACTGGCGAGTTAGTCATAGAGACCTCCGTAAGACTCCTCGTAGCCTTGGATTCCCTCAAGGCCGACTGAGCTGGTTGTACCCTAAAAACCCATTACACGATCCTTGCCATGTCAATCTAAAGAAACATGGTATACCGGCCCTTATGATTATACAAAGAGTATATCATAAGAAATTCTTGATGGGATGATGATATCATGCCATATCGTGTCATTCTTGTAAACCCCAATTCTATGATAAGAATGAGGGTATCTTGCTTGATCTAATGTTCATGTGGACCTCAATTCTATATAAAGAATGTCCATATTGATTTGTCATGGTACCTAAGTTAAGAGAACCATATTCCACCTAGTTTTATCGACATCGTGATTATACTGTTATTATCGCCAATTTATGTCCTTTGTCATATTTTTGGACTCTATTCTGTCAAAGTTGTCATACATGTCTACAAGCTTGAATATTGAAATTCTATATTGGCTATATAAACAAGAGTGGATGTCAAAAATACATGATAAATGCCTGCGCATATAGGGCCCGATCTGGTCCTGGGAGGAGCACCCGAAAGTACTTGTGCCCATGGGAGTTAAAATGATAAGGTATCTGGCATTATACCGAGTACTTGACTTGCTTGATTGGACATTTGATGGAAATCTCAGTTCAAGATTCAAAATTCACGAGCTTTGTGGGTTTGATGAGATCGACAGTTTACACAAAATCTGAGCTGAACCTTCTCCGAGTCAGGAAGTTTGACGGAACAAGCATCTCCGAGTGATCGGCAAGCAGCTTCATCAACAAATGCAATCAAATGGGCCATTCCATGCTAATCGTCTCATTTTATTGGGCCGTATACATGGGCCTAATGGGTCATCTCTATGAAATTTTATTCACAATAAAAGAGTCTTATTATGTATTTTAGTCTTTCGGTGTCTTTAAGTATTCCTAGGGAATCATGATAAGAAGGTATTAAGTGTTAAGGAGTCTTATTATGTATTTTGATGTTTCCGATAGGGTGTCTTTTAGTATTCCTAGGAAGTCATGATACTAAGTGGTAAGTGTCTCTTAATCTTCCTTGTATGCCTATATAAGAGTCTTGTATCCCACGGTGGAAAAACAGTGAATGAAGATCTATTTTTGGAACCCATGTGAGTCCCACGTAGGGGGACCTTTCCCCCTCCCTTATCTTCTTCCCTTCACCCCCCTGCAATTCCCATGGCCGCTAGTGCCTTTTCTTCCTTCCCTCTCCACGGGTGCGATGCCCACTTCTTCCCTTCCTCAACCACGGGTGAGTGATGCCCTTCGTCTAATTCTCTCTCTCTCTCTCTCTCTCTATCTCTCTCCAATTCTCTCTCATCCCCACCCCAAATTCGGAATCCACTCTCTCTCCTCTCTTTCACCTCTAATTAAGACCCCTCCCCCTTCCCTATACCCCTCATTTAAGTCCCCTCCCCTCCCCTAGGTAGAACTCCCACTCCCTAGGCATTCTCTCCCCTTCCCCACACAACCTTTCGTCTTCCCAGGCACCCTTTCATCTCCCCAAGGCCCAATTTCGAATTTGGGTGTTCCCTCCTCCTCTCTCTCACCACCCCATTACCTCCCCACCTCCCAAAAGCACCCCCCTGCAACCCCAGCCACGTCCATCCCCCCCCCCCTCCCTTAACCCAAACCCACAAATCCCTTCCATCCCCCTTAATCCCCCCTCCTCAATCAGCTCCATTCGCAGGCAGAAATCAAGCCCGAGTTGCAGTCGATATTGGGAGCAGTTCCAGGCAGAATCGGCTTCCGGGTTCTTCATCAAAAACGTACGTTGGCGAGTCTTCTGACCAGGCGAGGTGGAATCGTCCTCTTCCGAGTTCGTGAGCATCGGCAGTGGCCAATCTCCCACGACTGCGCAGGAGGCTCCTGAACCCGACCAGAAGCTGAGGAAGACCACCACCACGCCCAACCCTGACGGAATCCGACTCCGAGCTGTTCAGCAAAGTTCCTCCCCTCTCTGTCAGCTCTCAGGAACAGAAGGCGGTTCGTCGATCGGAGCTCAAGGTGTGAAGTTATCAATTTCCTACCACTGTTGGGTCATTCTGTCCACCGATCCCCTCCTCCGACCCGTCCCCACTCAACGGGACCTGCACGTCCACACCGACATCCGACTGAGGCGAGACCAGTGCCGCTGGAAAGTAGTCGTCCCCACGATTCCAACGCCACCTGCTGCGCACCAAACGGAGTTCGGGATTGCTCGTGGTGTCCATGTCAAGCCGCTGTTCAGAAGCTGCCCCTGCACAGAACCAGAACGGGGTCCCCGCTCAGTCGTCCGTGGCGACCAGGTTCGGGCGGAACCAAAATTCAGAAAAATTGTGCTGTATCCCTACCCTGTTACGAAGCCAACGGCACCAACCGCGCCTCCGGCAAAATTCCAGAGTGCGATCCACAGCCACTTCAACAGCTGCTGGTCACAGATTCCAGAACCGGGCTGATAAAAGAATTTGGAGAAATATGAAAGAAGAGTCAGTTTTATGCCCGACGTTAATTCGTTTCACATCAAGTGGTATCAGAGCTTAGGGAATCGGGCCGTCCCATCGGACCGAGATCCTGAGCTTTGAGGTTCGAGGTCGAACCTCCTCCAAGCGGAGGAGTATGATGGAAATCTCAGTTCAAGATTCAAAATTCACGAGCTTTGTGGGTTTGATGAGATCGACAGTTTACACAAAATCTGAGCTGAACCTTCTCCGAGTCAGGAAGTTTGACGGAACAAGCATCTCCGAGTGATCGGCAAGCAGCTTCATCAACAAATGCAATCAAATGGGCCATTCCATGCTAATCGTCTCATTTTATTGGGCCGTATACATGGGCCTAATGGGTCATCTCTATGAAATTTTATTCACAATAAAAGAGTCTTATTATGTATTTTAGTCTTTCGGTGTCTTTAAGTATTCCTAGGGAATCATGATAAGAAGGTATTAAGTGTTAAGGAGTCTTATTATGTATTTTGATGTTTCCGATAGGGTGTCTTTTAGTATTCCTAGGAAGTCATGATACTAAGTGGTAAGTGTCTCTTAATCTTCCTTGTATGCCTATATAAGAGTCTTGTATCCCACGGTGGAAAAACAGTGAATGAAGATCTATTTTTGGAACCCATGTGAGTCCCACGTAGGGGGACCTTTCCCCCTCCCTTATCTTCTTCCCTTCACCCCCCTGCAATTCCCATGGCCGCTAGTGCCTTTTCTTCCTTCCCTCTCCACGGGTGCGATGCCCACTTCTTCCCTTCCTCAACCACGGGTGAGTGATGCCCTTCGTCTAATTCTCTCTCTCTCTCTCTCTCTCTATCTCTCTCCAATTCTCTCTCATCCCCACCCCAAATTCGGAATCCACTCTCTCTCCTCTCTTTCACCTCTAATTAAGACCCCTCCCCCTTCCCTATACCCCTCATTTAAGTCCCCTCCCCTCCCCTAGGTAGAACTCCCACTCCCTAGGCATTCTCTCCCCTTCCCCACACAACCTTTCGTCTTCCCAGGCACCCTTTCATCTCCCCAAGGCCCAATTTCGAATTTGGGTGTTCCCTCCTCCTCTCTCTCACCACCCCATTACCTCCCCACCTCCCAAAAGCACCCCCCTGCAACCCCAGCCACGTCCATCCCCCCCCCCCTCCCTTAACCCAAACCCACAAATCCCTTCCATCCCCCTTAATCCCCCCTCCTCAATCAGCTCCATTCGCAGGCAGAAATCAAGCCCGAGTTGCAGTCGATATTGGGAGCAGTTCCAGGCAGAATCGGCTTCCGGGTTCTTCATCAAAAACGTACGTTGGCGAGTCTTCTGACCAGGCGAGGTGGAATCGTCCTCTTCCGAGTTCGTGAGCATCGGCAGTGGCCAATCTCCCACGACTGCGCAGGAGGCTCCTGAACCCGACCAGAAGCTGAGGAAGACCACCACCACGCCCAACCCTGACGGAATCCGACTCCGAGCTGTTCAGCAAAGTTCCTCCCCTCTCTGTCAGCTCTCAGGAACAGAAGGCGGTTCGTCGATCGGAGCTCAAGGTGTGAAGTTATCAATTTCCTACCACTGTTGGGTCATTCTGTCCACCGATCCCCTCCTCCGACCCGTCCCCACTCAACGGGACCTGCACGTCCACACCGACATCCGACTGAGGCGAGACCAGTGCCGCTGGAAAGTAGTCGTCCCCACGATTCCAACGCCACCTGCTGCGCACCAAACGGAGTTCGGGATTGCTCGTGGTGTCCATGTCAAGCCGCTGTTCAGAAGCTGCCCCTGCACAGAACCAGAACGGGGTCCCCGCTCAGTCGTCCGTGGCGACCAGGTTCGGGCGGAACCAAAATTCAGAAAAATTGTGCTGTATCCCTACCCTGTTACGAAGCCAACGGCACCAACCGCGCCTCCGGCAAAATTCCAGAGTGCGATCCACAGCCACTTCAACAGCTGCTGGTCACAGATTCCAGAACCGGGCTGATAAAAGAATTTGGAGAAATATGAAAGAAGAGTCAGTTTTATGCCCGACGTTAATTCGTTTCGCAGAAATCAAGCCCGAGTTGCAGTCGATATTGGGAGCAGTTCCAGGCAGAATCGGCTTCCGGGTTCTTCATCAAAAACGTACGTTGGCGAGTCTTCTGACCAGGCGAGGTGGAATCGTCCTCTTCCGAGTTCGTGAGCATCGGCAGTGGCCAATCTCCCACGACTGCGCAGGAGGCTCCTGAACCCGACCAGAAGCTGAGGAAGACCACCACCACGCCCAACCCTGACGGAATCCGACTCCGAGCTGTTCAGCAAAGTTCCTCCCCTCTCTGTCAGCTCTCAGGAACAGAAGGCGGTTCGTCGATCGGAGCTCAAGGTGTGAAGTTATCAATTTCCTACCACTGTTGGGTCATTCTGTCCACCGATCCCCTCCTCCGACCCGTCCCCACTCAACGGGACCTGCACGTCCACACCGACATCCGACTGAGGCGAGACCAGTGCCGCTGGAAAGTAGTCGTCCCCACGATTCCAACGCCACCTGCTGCGCACCAAACGGAGTTCGGGATTGCTCGTGGTGTCCATGTCAAGCCGCTGTTCAGAAGCTGCCCCTGCACAGAACCAGAACGGGGTCCCCGCTCAGTCGTCCGTGGCGACCAGGTTCGGGCGGAACCAAAATTCAGAAAAATTGTGCTGTATCCCTACCCTGTTACGAAGCCAACGGCACCAACCGCGCCTCCGGCAAAATTCCAGAGTGCGATCCACAGCCACTTCAACAGCTGCTGGTCACAGATTCCAGAACCGGGCTGATAAAAGAATTTGGAGAAATATGAAAGAAGAGTCAGTTTTATGCCCGACGTTAATTCGTTTCACATCAACATTCCACACACATCTTGTACTTGAATCGTACTTGACTTTACATGAAATGCGTGGCCCGAAAAAGGGTAATTTACTTGCTTGATACATGATAGCCAAAGTTCTTGACATGACTTGTTAAACGTACTTGCTTGAATACCTTGAATATACTTGTCATCTTGTTGGAAGTTCATGATTAAGTTCATCTTATTTCTTTGATATTACATTCTCTCTATCTTGTCGTTTCATGCGAGCATGCATAGCTTTATTGCATTCATGAAAATGTAATTACTTAAACCCCTTGCTAGTACTTGAGATATAATTTCCTACTGAGCGTTCGCTCATTCCGTTTGTCCCTTTCTACTTTTCAGGTAAGTCCGACGACGATGGAAGTCAATCGGATGGGAATGGTCAAGAGTGAAAGTGATAGAGCTTCTACAAGTGTCGTCTAGTCTTTTCTATAGTTTCTTGAGTCAACTATGTATTCTTTTCCTTTTTATTAAACAGAGTATTGGATTTGTAATAGTCTATCCATTATGAAATAAAGGATTGGGTTATCTTGCTATTTTGCGCATCTCTGTCTTTGAGTCGAATACACGACCACTCTGATTGACATGATTGATATAGACACGTCGCGCATCTCCGGGTATCTTCCGCGCTCGGGGCGTGACAGTCTTTGTGGTATCAGAGCCTAAGGTATTCAATTCCTAGGAAACCCAAGTCCAAGGATAGGTTTCAAAACCTTTAACCAAGTGAGAGTGGGTAGAACCAAGGGTTAAATGATCAATGAGTCCTTTATAAGATCATAGTGATATAATACTAACATAGCTGTTGTAATTGTAGGATAATGGCTGCCGAACGTGCTCAATGGCGCAACATGCAGCGTACCCTTCAAGGGATGACCCAAGTGCTACAACAGGTAGCACAAGGTGGTGCTCCACGAGCTGGAAGCTTACACCAAGCATTCAAGAATATGAATCCCCCGAAGTTCATGGGATCGACCAATCCAGACGATGCCGAGCATTGGGTTCGGGAGATTGAACGTATATTCCGTGTTATGCAATGCACGGATCAGGACAAAGTCTTATTAGCTACTTTCCAGTTAGAAAAGGATGCTAGATGCTGGTGGGACTCGATTGAAGCTACAATTGACCCAACTCAAGTTACATGGGGAGAATTCGTTGAATATTTCAACGCCAAATATTTCTCTGATAGGGTCCAGGAAAAGAAGGCCGCCGAATTTGCCGCATTAAAGCAAAGATCTTTATCGGTGGCTGATTATGAAGCACAGTTCTCTAGACTGTCTAGATATGCTAAGCATTTAATTAGCACGGAAAAGATGAAAGCCCGTAGATTTCTTAATGGGCTTAGGCCCCACTACATTACTCAACTGGCGCCTATGGATATTCAAGTTTATACTGAAATGGTGCGCCGAGCTCAGTTGCTTGAAGATGCCACGGAATTATCTGATAGGATCCGTGGGAAAGACAAAAAGGAGCAAGTCACAAGTTCGGGTTCTTTTAAACCCAACTTTAAGAAGAGGCCCAATAATGGAGGTTCTTCCTCTCAAGATCAGAAGTACAAGAAATCCAAGCCTTTCTCTATCACCACTACCCCTTCAAACGTAGTATGCAAGCATTGTGACAAGGCTGGTCACAAAATAGAAGAATGCTGGAGGAAATTAGGAGCATGTCTCCGTTGTGGGAGTCGTGAACATCGGATTCCCGATTGTCCATTAATGAATGACCAAGACGGTGAGGGTAAACGCCCAGTGACAAGGAACGCGCGTCTTCATGCAATCCAAGAGACCGAACCAGAAGAAGAAGGCGGATTGGTGGAAGGTACATTAAAAATTTGTTCCAAATATGCACATGTCTTATTTGATACGGGTGCATCGCATTCCATTATTTCCAAGAAGTTTGCTGACCCATTACCTCTAGAACCAGAATGGATGAAGTTAATATTGTCTACTCCTCTCGGAAACGAGACGGATATCACACATCATTACCAAAACTGTGAGGTATTGGTTCGAGGAAAGAATTTTCCTATTGATCTTATCTGCTTAGATCTAAAAGAGTATGATGTTATACTAGGAGCAGATTGGTTATCCAAATACCAGGCAACGGTTGATTGCCGTGATAGCAAGATTGTTTTCAAGGAATTTCCGGAACTGACTTATACTAGTCCTAAGAGTCGAAGCAAATCCCCTCTTATTTCGGCTCTTCGAGCAAGCAAGCTCGTCAAGAAAGGATGTGTATCCTTCCTTGCTTTTGTCACTATTAAAGAAGCTAAGGAAACCAAGATAGAAGACGTTCAAGTAGTACAAGAATTCCCAGACGTATTTCCAGAAGATTTGCCGGGATTACCCCCTCAAAGAGAAGTGGCCTTCACCATTGACTTAGTCCCTGGTGCTGGTCCTGTTTCAAAGGCACCATATAGGATGTCCCCTGCTGAACTCAAGGAGTTGAAGGAGCAGCTGATGGAACTAATCCGAAAAGGGTTTATTAGACCAAGTACTTCCCCGTGGGGAGCACCAGTCTTATTTGTAAGGAAGAAGGATGGATCCATGAGATTGTGTATCGACTATCGACAGTTGAATCATCTTACTATCAAGAACAAGTATCCACTGCCGAGAATCGATGAATTATTTGATCAGATTTCTGGATCCAAATATTTCTCCAAGATTGATCTCAGGTCTGGTTATCATCAATTGAGGATTAAAGACGAAGATATTCATAAAACTGCGTTCAGAAGCAGGTATGGCCACTATGAATTTGTTGTTATGCCTTTTGGACTAACAAATGCCCCTGCTGCCTTTATGCAGTTGATGAATAGCATATTCAGGCCTTATCTAGATCAATTTGTGGTGGTTTTCATTGATGATATATTGATATATTCCAAGACTAAGGAAGAACATGAAGAGCATTTGAGGATTGCATTGCAAGTCTTGAGGACAAATCAATTATATGCTAAACTCAGCAAATGCGAGTTCTGGCTTGAAGAAGTGGCTTTTCTCGGACATGTCATATCCAAGGACGGTTTATCTGTAGATCCGTCAAAGGTTGAAGCTGTAAGAAACTGGGAAAGACCCACTAATGCAAGTGAGATCAGAAGTTTCTTAGGTCTTGCAGGCTATTATCGGCGATTCATCAAAGATTTCTCTAAGATCGCCGTGCCCCTTACAAGGTTAACTCGCAAGGAGATCTGATACGAATGGAGTGAGGAATGTGAAAGAAGTTTTCAAGCTCTCAAGGATCGTCTCACCACAGCTCCGGTCTTAGCTCTACCGATAGAAGGAGAGAAATTCGAGGTCTACACTGATGCTTCTGGCATTGGCCTCGGATGTGTCCTAATGCAACAAGGAAAGGTCATAGCATACTCTTCACGTCAGCTGAAGAAGCATGAGGAGAATTACCCCGTCCATGACTTAGAACTGGCCGCGGTAGTATTCGCCCTAAAGATATGGAGACACTACTTATATGGAGCACAGTTTACTGTATACTCCGATCACAAAAGTCTCAAATATCTATTTTCACAAAAGGAGCTAAATATGAGACAAAGACGCTGGCTAGAATATCTCAAGGACTTCGACTTCAATATACAATACCATCCCGGAAAGGGTAATTATGTTGCTGACGCCCTTAGTCGAAAGCCGAGAGCAATGATAGCAAATTGTATGATGCAAGAATGGAGGTTACTTGAACAATTCTCCGAGCTCAATATAAGCTTGGACACGGAATCCAAAATTGTCACACTATCTCATGTAAGCATACAGTCAGATTTGTTATCTGAGATACAAACACTTCAGGATGATGATCCTATATTAGTAGAAATCAAAGGCAGATTAGAAGGACAATCTGATTTTCAACTAACTTCTGATGGAAGATTATCGTTCAAAGATAGAACTTGTATACCCGATTGTCCGGAATTAAAGAAGAAGATCTTAGATGAAGCTCACAGATCAAGATACACTATTCATCCTGGATCAACTAAAATGTACCAAGATGTAAAGAGGAACTTTTGGTGGCCCAATATGAAAAGAGAAATAGCGGACTATGTATCACGCTGTCTCACATGCCAACAGGTCAAGGCGGAACACCAAAAGCCTGCGGGAAAATTACGTCCTCTAGATATTCCTAAGTGGAAATGGGAGGATATTGGTATGGACTTCATCATGGGTTTGTCTAAATCTAAAGGAGGACATGATGGAATCTGGGTTATCATTGACCGATTGACTAAATCGGCACATTTCTTGCCAATCAAAAGCCGATGGTCAATTGATGTGCTAGCTGCACTATACATTAAAGAAATAGTCAGGATACATGGAATTCCTGTCTCAATCGTGTCTGATAGAGATCCCCGTTTTACTTCTCATTTTTGGAAGGGATTACAACATTCATTGGGAACAAGGCTCAACTTTAGTACTGCTTTTCACCCACAAACGGATGGTCAGACCGAGCGAACTAATCAAGTTGTTGAAGATATGCTGAGAGCATGCATTATTGACTTTGGAGGAAGCTGGCATGACCACTTACCTTTAGTTGAATTTGCATATAATAATAGCTACCAAGCTAGTATCCAAATGGCACCTTTCGAAGCCTTATACGGAAGGAGTTGCCGATCTCCCATATGTTGGAACGAAGTTGGAGAGAAACAACTATTAGGTCCAGACATGGTAAGGGATACAACTGAGAAGATACAGGTAATCAGAGAAAGATTACAAGTTGCTCAGACAAGGCAAAAGGCTTATGCTGATACCAGGAGAAGAGATCTTGAATTCCAGGTTGGAGATCATGTATTTCTTAAAATATCCCCTGGACGTGGCATCCGAAGATTTGGTGTTAAGGGCAAGCTTACGCCAAGATTCATCGGACCATTTGAGGTACTCGAAAGAGTTGGCGAGGTTGCTTATCGCATCGCGTTGCCTCCTCAGTTGTCCGAGGTACACAATGTATTTCACATATCTATGTTGAAGAAGTATGTGCACGATCCGTCACATATTATTGAGCATGGAGATCTGGTGATCCAGAAAGATCTCACATATGAACAGAGGCCTTTAAAGATATTAGATCGAGAAATACGAGCTCTAAGGAATAAGGTTATTCCCATGCTCAAGGTGCAATGGAATAAGAATCCTGAACACGAAGCAACATGGGAGACCGAAGAATCTATGAAGAAACGATTTCCCGAGTTATTCTAAGAGGTATATGTTCTACGCTCTCCACATGTATAATTATATATATATTGAATTTGGGGACCAAATTCTTTTTAAGTGGGGGAGGGTGTAGCAACCCTAATAAATGAATAATTGAAATAAATTAAAACATATATATTACAGAAGTAATATATAAAAGGAATAGGGTTAATGGGACGAAATAAAACAAAATTAAAAATAACGCCTCTTATTAAGGCGTTAATTTATAAAGAAACGCCTCTATCCATGGCGTGACTAAAGAAAGGACGCCCACACATGCGGTCGTCAGTTCTCACGCGACCAAATGGGTAAGTAAAATAAACGCCCCTATCTTGGGCGTGTTTTAAAACACGAAACGCCCTTTTTCAAGGCGCTTTTTAAGAAACGCCCTTATGCAAGACGTTAATTAAAGAATACACGCCCTGACCAAAGTCGTTAATTCCGTTCGTGAACCGTTCGAACCCAGAGCTTATCCAGGGAAAGATTAACCTAATCTAGTAAGTGTCTAATAGAGTAAGGACTCTATTAGGGATATACTACCCTCACACAATCACTAACTCTAATAGGACTTCCAAAGTCTTATAAATAAACCTGTTCGGCCAACCCTAAGTCTATTTGGACGAACTACTGCTGCACTGTACGTGAAGAACAAACTGTTCTTCTTATTTCCTTTTGTTTTTCTTGCTTCAGATTATGTGAAGAATAATTATTTTCTTCTTGTCCAGGAAACTCTGCTGCTGCCGTCGAAGAATAGGTAATATTCTTCTATCTTCTTAAAACGTCGATTACAACTATGAAGAATATTAACATCTTCATATTTACTTCTTTTCTCTTCCTCTACAGGTTCTGTAGCGTGAAGATCTCTGAAGAACGATTGTTCTTCTCCTTGTTGTTGCTGCCACTGTTCGTAAGTCGCAGTAGAAGCCTCTTCATCAAAGCCATCATCCGATAGCAACACGTTCGGAGTCCCTGTTCTAAACAGAGGATAGATCATTCTCACAGACCCCTTCACGGTTGTCTTCAAATCAAACTTTAAGGTAGGATTTTCTCAAGTCACTGTAGCCCAAACTAAATTGATACAGTACAATAATTATCATGCATATACATGGTTTGGTTTACTATGGTTTCTGAACGACTTTCTGTTAATTTCTGGAAAGAAACGTCCTTAGCAAGGGCGTGACTATGAAATACACGCCCCAGACTAGGGCGCTACTTTACAAGTCACGACCCTGCCAAGGTCGTCAATTTTGGATTTGACGCCCTGCACACAGGCGTTAATTTCATTTAATCATTAATCACCCATGTTAAGAATTGAGTATCTATGAAATAATGATCCTACAATGATGCATGATCACATGTCTTCAAACTTGCTAATTTTATTGTCATGACCATACATTCGTTCTCCATGAATTCTATTATCCTGAAATTATTACTGCCCATGAAAATTCATGGTATCTCTTGAATTCACGACCTAGACTAGGTCGTTTTCCATATGTAAACGCCCCATCATAGGGCGTGAATTAAAAATAAACGCCCCTTACTAGGGCGCGTATCTGTTAAAATCCTGGAATATATATTCTGTGAAAATAAGAATTTAATGATTAACGCCCCTGACAAGGGCGCGTTTTTGATAATTTCTGAAAATAAATATGTTCTGAAAAATATTGTAAATAAAAAGACGCCTGCTACTGTAGTCGTCAACTCTTGAAGAAACGCCCCTGCCGAAGGCACTTTTTAAATAAATTATTGAATTATTGAAAATTCTGCAAAACGGACCATGTGTAAACGCCCTTCTGTTAGGCGTTAATTACTTGAGAAACGACTTGACCTAAGTCGTTATTTTACTGTAAACTGATTTTTCCTCTGATTTGCTAACCGATGGTTTATATATTATACATATATATATATCGGCACTATTCTCCACTCCGTGAGTATAGTCCCACTTTTCACGGTGTTTTATCGATCACACTCAATTCTCATTGACATACAAGCTCTCCTTTGGACATTCCGTTCCTTTGGACTGGCGAGTTAGTCATAGAGACCTCCGTAAGACTCCTCGTAGCCTTGGATTCCCTCAAGGCCGACTGAGCTGGTTGTACCCTAAAAATCCATTACACGATCCTTGCCATGTCAATCTAAAGAAACATGGTATACCGGCCCTTATGATTATACAAAGAGTATATCATAAGAAATTCTTGATGGGATGATGATATCATGCCATATCGTGTCATTCTTGTAAACCCCAATTCTATGATAAGAATGAGGGTATCTTGCTTGATCTAATGTTCATGTGGACCTCAATTCTATATAAAGAATGTCCATATTGATTTGTCATGGTACCTAAGTTAAGGGAACCATATTCCACCTAGTTTTATCGACATCGTGATTATACCGTTATTATCGCCAATTTATGTCCTTTGTCATATTTTTGGACTCTATTCTGTCAAAGTTGTCATACATGTCTACAAGCTTGAATATTGAAATTCTATATTGGCTATATAAACAAGAGTGGATGTCAAAAATACATGATAAATGCCTGTGCATATAGGGCCCGATCTGGTCCTGGGAGGAGCACCCGAAAGTACTTGTGCCCATGGGAGTTAAAATGATAAGGTATCTGGCATTATACCGAGTACTTGACTTGCTTGATTGGACATTCCACACACATCTTGTACTTGAATCGTACTTGACTTTACATGAAATGCGTGGCCCGAAAAAGGGTAATTTACTTGCTTGATACATGATAGCCAAAGTTCTTGACATGACTTGTTAAACGTACTTGCTTGAATACCTTGAATATACTTGTCATCTTGTTGGAAGTTCATGATTAAGTTCATCTTATTTCTTTGATATTACATTCTCTCTATCTTGTCGTTTCATGCGAGCATGCATAGCTTTATTGCATTCATGAAAATGTAATTACTTAAACCCCTTGCTAGTACTTGAGATATAATTTCCTACTGAGCGTTCGCTCATTCCGTTTGTCCCTTTCTACTTTTCAGGTAAGTCCGACGACGATGGAAGTCAATCGGATGGGAATGGTCAAGAGTGAAAGTGATAGAGCTTCTACAAGTGTCGTCTAGTCTTTTCTATAGTTTCTTGAGTCAACTATGTATTCTTTTCCTTTTTATTAAACAGAGTATTGGATTTGTAATAATCTATCCATTATGAAATAAAGGATTGGGTTATCTTGCTATTTTGCGCATCTCTGTCTTTGAGTCGAATACACGACCACTCTGATTGACATGATTGATATAGACACGTCGCGCATCTCCGGGTATCTTCCGCGCTCGGGGCGTAACCACAGCAGGTCCAGGGCACTCTCTCGGTAGTCGGGGTAGGTGACCCTGCTCACCGCCTCTCCGTCAATCCGTAGCCCGGTGATCCGAGCCACGTCCTCGAGTGTCGGCACCATGTGCCCCCAGGGCATCAGAAACGCCCGGCTCGACGCGTGCCACCGCTCCCTCAATGCCTGGATAAGAGGAAGGTCGAGCCGGAAGGGCTCGATCCTAAGGAAAGCTCCAAAGCCCATGGCGTCCACACGCGCCCTCTGGAAGTCCGGCAGCCCACGGTATGCTGCCACCACTAGGGACCAGCTGATCCGTCCTTTCATCACACCCTGCACACCACAAAACCAATAAAAAATACATCAGCATCATGAATAATATTAAGCAATAACACTATATATTCTACTTATTTATTTTATGTTATCTTATCTTTAAAACATTTTAGGATTTTTATGGAGGCGTCCAGTACATTGGACGCCTCCTCTCTATTTTCCTTATTTTCTTTATAGAAAAACCCAAAACAAAAAAAATACATTAATAATATATATATTTATGGAGGCGTCCCAGGTCCTGGACGCCTCCTTTTTTTAAATCCTATTTTATAATTTACATAAATAAACAAAAAGAAAAAGAAAATGTGGAGGCGTCCAGGGCCCTGGACGCCTCCTTTCCCTCACTCCCCGGCCTTCTCTCACAGCCTCTCGCCCGTCCGTTGAACCACAGAGTGAGAGTTCCGAAGGGCTTACCGGGTCGTGATCGTCCTCTCCCACGTCGCCAGCGCCCGCAGCGGCCTCCGCGGCCAGAAGAGGCACCTCCATCCCCTCCTCCGCAGCAATCTCCTCTGCTGCGGCCTCCTCGGCATCATCCCTCAGCCTCCTCGGACGACGAGCCCGTCGTTTCCGCTTCTCTGGACCCTGGCTCGATCCTCCTCGCTCCATTGGGACTAAGAATGGGTCGTCTGGGGTGACTGGGTCGTCAGAATGAACAGTACAAATGAGCAGGGGGTGAGGCCCCCCCATATATATAGAATCCACTTTAATTGGGGCGTCCAGGCGCCTGGACGCCCCCACCTTTTTTATTTTTTTTTCAAAATTCAAAATTTTAGGGGCGTCCAGGCGCCTGGACGCCCCCAAAACCCCAAATCAAAAAAAATAAAAAAATAAAAATTAGGGGCATCCAGGACCCTGGACGCCCCCAAAACAAAAGACTTAAAAAATCAAAAATAAAAAATTAGGGGCGTCCACGCCCCTGGACGCCCCCATAATAAAAATGTCAAAAAATATATATATAACAAAAGTAAAAAAGATAAGAGCATGTATATAATCCAAACAAAAGAAAAAAACACAAAGAAAAAGAAAAATTCACAAAAAAGATAATAATAATTAAGAGAACTGGTCCAAAACTGCCAAATGCCAGATTTTATTCCATCAGAAAAGCAGAATGAGCTACATCAGGGGTTTAGGCGCCTTAGGCCTTAACTTCCCCAGTTCAGTTACATAAGCTCTCCACAACTCACATTCTTCCCCCACGTGCGCTAAGGCCTTTCCCGCAACACTTGTCTTCCAGGGAGCTTTAATGGCTTTCACTTCCCTCGCATCCGCCTCCGTGTCCAACTCCCTCTTCTTCAAAGGAACGATGCCAGTAGGTAGTGGGAATGAATGGCGTGGAATGCCGACCTGGAGGCAGCATCGATGCGCGTTATAAAGGACGAACTCGGTTGCGCCGATCAGTTGGAGATCAACTTCGGGAGAAGGCCTCATGAGGAGATCAAGCGAAAGCAAACATGCCGGTGCGCAAGTAAAGAAGCCTTGTGTCACGGTGCGGAAGTGAGACCGCCAGTCTTCACGTTTCTTCAGCCACGGAACGCGGTTCACTACAGTACCACCGAAGCCTAACACGTCGGCTATGTGATGAAGAGGGCTTTGTTGGAAGAGCTTCAAAGCAGTTGGCATTCCCTCGCGGTGGTCGAATTTGAAATGCAAATCAAGCCAGCAATTCAAAACAAGTGCGCAACCAAATGGAGGCTTACCCATGCTCGAGGCAGTAAGACCGCTGTAAAGATAGGCAAGGACGGCGGGTCCTACCCTCTTTCCACGCCAGATCCCGCAGATAGCACTCAGTTGGTCTTCCTCCACCATGTTGTCGGTATAAGGAAACAAGAGAGCACCCGCCAGACAAATGGTGAACCCTTTCATGATTCCCTCCAAATAGTCATCATCTGGTGACCCTCTCAGGGCGTCCATGACCCACTCCGCGAGCTTTTGGAGATCGATCCCCTTTTGAGTACGGACCTTTCGGGCTGCGTCGGGCGGCATGAAGCTTCCAAGGACGCTTTCGGAAGTCCCCCGTGTCAGCATCCGCATAGCCTTCACCTTCCCGTCACTCTTGAATTTCTTCAATCCGAGCAGAAGTTCCACCTCCTCGAGGAGGATGGTCACCTCGAAGGTCGGGAAGATAAAAGTGTGGGTCTGGGGATGCCAGATCTCCACTAGTGCGCCCATAGCCGCCCAGTCCATACGAATCTTCTCGTAGTGTTTGGCGTGAATAAGGAGCCCCTGCAGATGCCACTTCGAGAGTATGGCCCTCATGCCAATGGAGATGTTGGAAGTTAGCTTTGAAAGCCATGGTAGTTTGGAAAACTTCCTCGGGCATGGGAAGAGTGGATATGGCTGGAAGAGAAAAGAAAGAAGAAGAAATGAAGGAAGTAAGAAGAAGGCTCACGTGGAAAAAATTTGAAAAGAATCAGCTTACCATATGCGACACGATCGTCCCACTCAAATGACCCTCGAGGTCGGAGAGTCGCCTGATCTCGCTGCTAGGCCTGCTCCTCTTCATAACGCGGGAAGACTCTCCTTCCATCTTGAGATCTCTAGATCCCCCTCTCCTTCCTCTCCTGAGCTTCCAAAACCCACCTTGGTGCAGTTGAATGAACTAGCCTAAGGGGAGTTCTTATAGGAAGGGTAGAGCGCTACAGGATAAAATATATCACATCAGTGGTCATTATCAAGATTTTGTCTGGATCTCCTTTGTACTGTGGTGCGATTCTGCTATGATTCTGCTACTTTCTGATAACCTTTGCTAGTCTGTGCAGGTTTTACTAACGGACGTCTTTGTCCTGTCTCCTGTCCCACCTTTCAATGGTTGATCCTACCATGTCGTGCATCGTAGTATATGATACCTACGCTACTAGAACATGTCAAGGACCTTGCGGCCCGAACGAATCTGGGATTTGAGTTCCCCTTCAACAAAAACTGTGATGATCCCGGAAGAATTTGGGTTGTACGGATAGGCCGTTAACTTGTGGTAGCATAGGGACGACGGTTCCATTCAGTGAGTTGGTGCGCGGATAAACGGGCCCCAGCCCAGTGTCGACTCACCGGATCGGTATCCTGACCCGTTCTTAACAAGTTGACAATATTATCCTTGGCTATTTTCTATTTTAGTTTGTTTTAAACTTTTCTTTAAGCCCAACATGCATTCATATAGGACTTTGATTTATTGCGGAAGATCATTCAAGTGATTCGATTGTGAAAGCCGTTGTGTTTCAATTCCTACAAATATGAGATATTCCATTCCGAATGAAATACTGAGTTTCCTTGAAGCGGCCCTACGCTGCTCTTCCAAAGGAGACCCTTGTTTGGACAGACCCTCAGATATTTCTTTACTCTTACCTTGTTTGACCCACCTTGGCCGCAGCACTTCCACATTGGCTGGTAACCGCTCACCAAAGGTGAAACCTAAGGTTTATGACCCAGGTACTTCCACACCGAGAAGTTGGTCTCTTTTTGTTTCGTGCCTGAGCCCACATCTCACCCTCCCTTATTTGATCTCCGTCCAAGCAAAGCGTCAAAATTTAAAAGACCTCCTTTAAGGTCGCCTCATTGAAATTTCAGGAAAAATTCCAAATAGTAACGTCAAAAGCGTGTCTCATCACACCTTGGCATCAACTTATCAGTCCACTCCCACTTCATTTCACTCCACTTCGATACCATTCCACTACGTATCGCTCCCTTGCAAAGCAGACGCCAAGGCGGGGCAGCTGTAGACACGCCATTCCTGACGTCTCCTGAGAAAATCTCATATTACTATACAACGCCTCGCGACGGCTTACGCGTTTTGAATCACTTGAGTGTTTCCTTTTCTTGAGTCTTCTTCCGCCCTTTTCGGCATCCGGAATCGTCTCGTCACGGCATTCGGACGGCGTCAACACCAGTCAGACGCATCAGGATGTTTCGGAACCAAGAAGGGTATCTGCCGGGCAGCCGCCAACACCTTGTCCGAGGACCCGGGTGGGTCTTAATGGGGGCGTCCAGGCCCCTGGACGCCCCCATTCTTTTAATTTATTTTATTTTATTTTTTAAAACCCACAACACAAATAAAAAATAATATATTAATGGAGGCGTCCAGGCCCCTAGACGCCTCCATAAAAACAAATATTATATATATATATATATATGCCAGTTGGCATAAAAAGACAACAAAATAAAAATTATACATTAATGGAGGCGTCCAGGCCCATGGACTCCTCCATAAAAACAAGCACAAAAAATATATAATGCCAGCTTTGGCATAAAAAGACAAAATAAATAAAAATAATAATATATTAATGGAGGCGTCCAGGCCCCTGGACGCCTCCATCAACTCCCTCACGGGTGCCGCCCACCGAACGACGGTTTGTCGTGTGTGAAAAAAGCCAAATTATGGAGACGTCCAGCTCTCTGGACGCGCCCATTTCAAAATCACGAGGCGCCGCTCACAAAACCAGGCATTGTGTCAAACCGCGTGCGGCCGTCGGTGGTGTTCGGTGGACCTGTTAGGGGCGTCCGGGGCCCTGGATGCCTCCACAAAAATATTCCGAAAAAATTAATAAAAATAGTATAAAATATTAGTTCGGCCCTGTTGGAGGTGTCCAGGGTCCTGGACGCCTCCACCCTCCGGAGCCCTATAAATAGAGGCCCACCCCCTCAGTTCTAGGGAGCTTCGAAGAGATCCGATAGGCTGCCGGAGCCCAGAGGCTACCGGAGGCATTTTCTAACCCGTGGGGTCTTTTGTAGGTGGAGGTTCTGCCGGCTTCTCGGGTGCCCACGCTCGCGAGAGGAAGGTCGTCTTCATCCACCGCGCTTCCACGTCGTCCCCACGCTGCCGGAGCTCCGTCGGATTTCACCATCGGCTCATCCAATAAGCCTTTTCTTCCCCTTTTTCTCCATAGTTCTTTACATTCATCATACTGCATCCTCTATCCCCCTTCATAAGGGCGCCTCTTCTTTTATACTTCTTGCATCCATCATCTCATTTTCCTCCTACTCGAGTCCGAGAGGGGTTTAAAAGATAACACCAACCAGGTGTGTGTCTTGCCATCATTTCGTTATTTTTATCGTAAGGATTTGAATACTACACCTTCATCTTTCTAATCCACTTGTTACTTGTTTGTCGTTGTTTTGCAAGGGTACCCAAGGAAAGCCCTCTCCGTCGGCCGGCCGAAGGGGGAGGAAGAAGCAACCCGCCATCTCCCGCTCTTGAGGTAGGCGCGATCACTTTCTTTATTTTGGGGTCTTTCGGCCCCTGGCGATCACATCTTGTTCTCGAGGCCGCGGCGAGTCACTTCCCCAATGGCCGTTTAAATTCCCGTTCTTATACTCTCTTTATATTCTGTTGTATTCTGCTCATATTCTCGAGGCCGCGGCGAGTCACTTCCCCAATGGCCGTTTAAATTCCCGTTCTTATATGTTATATTCTTATCTATTCATATTCTCGAGGCCGCGGCGAGTCACTTCCCCAATGGCCGTTTAAATTCCCGTTCTTATATATTATATTCTTATCTATTCATGTTCTCGAGGCCGCGGCGAGTCACTTCCCCAATGGCCGTTTAAATTCCCGCTCTTTATATTCTCCTTATATTCTGTTATATTCTTATCGGCTCATATTCTCGAGGTCGCGGTGAGCCACTTCCCCAATGGCCGTTTCAATTCTTGCTATTTAATTTCTGCACCATTCCCGTCCCCCCCGAGGTCACGGCGAGTCACTTCCCGCTATGGCCGTTTAACCCCCATATCTTGCCATATTACATTTGTCCCGCTCGCCCCGCCGGAGCAATCTCACGTGGTGGCCCCTTCTCTTTTCTCTTATTTCTATGTTGCAGCAAACAAAAAAGAAGGAGCCCGCGCGCTCCGTGTCCTCTCCGCTTCCCCGAACCGTGTGACGTCGCTCACACCGGGGGGGTGTCATCACCCCCACACCCCCAAGGCCAGTCATGGCCGGCGGCGGCCAAGAAGCCAGGAAACCCTAGCAGTGTGCCAGCTTCGAAGGTGAGAACGTCAAAGCCTTATCATCAAGCATTCTACGTACTTTAGTGCAATGCATCAGCCACCTTGTTGCCTTCTCTCTTAATTTGCGTGTGAAATATTGAAATCAAGTTGGGAACTTGTTAAGGTTGGGGATCGATCTGATACGCTATTGTGGACGCACTTTTTATTAAGGTCGTTGGTTGTTCGTTTATTGGGTTTATTAAGTGCGTGGGCGTGCCAGTCACAAAGTGACGATTTATTCAGACTTCATGGAAGCCCATGGTGCGCGCAATCTGACTAATCAGACGATTGTGTTGTTCGTGTCGGGACCAAAACCGGCCGCGCCATAAAGGTCACGGCGTCATTTACATCCCCTCGAAGAGGGGAACACCCTTGATTAATCGCCGGAAATCGGGACCTCATGGCCAGAGAATTAATTGCTTGAAAGGTTTATTAGGAAGTATTGAAATCCCCGTACGCGGGTGAGAAGAAAACATTCGAGATCATGTCGGTCATGTGATGACCATTTAATGTCCGGACGAATGTCCGGCTCGAGAAAAGTGCAATCGTCACGAGAAGACCGGAACATATGTATGCCGCGGTATGACAAATTTACTGTTCAGAGGAACGGAAAAAGTTCAGTTAAATCCCGGTTAGAGCGGTCGGAAACGGATAAGTTTGTCGGCCCGGTGCCAGATCAAGCTGCGACCATACTACGGTGGGCCCCCCGCCGTCGCAACAAGACTTGCATGAGCATCATTAATATTTCCGGTGCCAAGGGGCAACGGGAGAGTGTGCCTTAAATCAGCTGGAAAGCCCGATGTCTAGGGAAGCAAACATTCGGAACGTGTCGGTCGTTCGGGGGACCGTTCAATATTCAGACGGGTGTCCGGCTTGAGAATATCGCAATCGTCGCGGGCAGACCCGGAACATATGTATGCCCGGGGTACGGCAAATTTATTATTCCGAGGAACTGAAAACATTCGGTTAAATCCCGGTTAGTGTAGTAGGAAACCGGTGAATTTATTGGCCCGGTGCGAGATCGAGTCAGGACCATTCCGGGGGGCGCCTCCCGTGGTCCAAACGAGGCTTGCGTGGGCATCGTTAATATGTCCGGTGCCGAAGGGCAACGGGAAAGAGTCCCGTGCCTAGATTCTAAAACGAAAACGTGTACAGAGACAGCTGGCTATAGGCCGAGGATGTGGGTCGGACAATGATCATGATTAGGGCGAACCCGCGGTCTCAGTGCGACCCACGAAGGTCGTATCGATATTCCCATGCGTAGGGTTCGGGGAGGACGAGAGCCGTCTCATTCCATTCGGATTTTGTCGGTCATACACGGACCATTTTATGTTCGGACAAAGGTCCGTATAGAAAACAAAACGGTGACGGGAGCGAATCCGTGCAAATGTCTGCCGTGAGTACGGAAAGTTTAATGCAAGCGCGGGATTAAGGAGTCGCGGGTGTCAAGGTGGCAGCGCCCCTTGTGGGGGTTTCCAGGGGCAGCGCCCCCGAAACAAAAATTCAATTAAGGAGTTCCTGTCATTCATTTTTTATTAATGGCATTGATCTTTTGCACTCCTTTCTTTGTTTGAACCTTTCTTTCTTTTTTATTTCCTCCCCTTTTATATTAAAGAGAAACAAAGGGATGGCGCCGCTTCAGGATGGGCGAAAGGGGGACTTAAACCGACGCGGCAAAGGGGCGCGCCGGAATATGGGGTGAACTTGGAGAGATTATTGGGCGCGCCGGATGTGGCCACGCCGTTTTAAGGGGGAATACAAGGGGGCGCGTCGGGTGAGGGTGGCAAGGGGAGTGTAACGACCCGAGAATCCGATTACCGGGAAGGCCCGATAACCCGAGACTCGCACCGCCGCCCACAAGCCGGGAGGGCTCGGAAGGGCTAAAAGGAGTGTTGAGGCACAAAGAAATAGGAAATAAAGCAGGACAATTCAACAATTAACAGAATAAATAAACAACTACAGCTATAACAGAGTCCAGTCCAACAGAAAGTACAGTCTAAAGTAGTAAAGCGTACCACATGCCAAGTGAACACTCGGCCCGGTGAGCTGGCAACTGAGAACCTCCGCTCCGCACCCTCGAACCTCGAGGAAGAACCGCCACACCTGAAAAGTAGGGAATGAGTCTCCAAAACAGAGACTCAGCAGGGATCCCGCGGAACCCCAACCGGAAACAACGGCGGTAGCGGAAAGGAAGGCTACAAGAGCAACCGCAACAGCAGGAACTGTAAACCCGGTGGCCGGTCGAAACACGGCACTACTACTACTCCTACTATACCAGAAACACACCCTGACCTCGTGGTCGAGGCTACCGGACTACACTAGTACCGCTTACCGAAGTAAAAACACACGGCAACCATGCCGTAGAGGCCTGTCCCCCAGACACAGTCGACCTGGACAAGCTGTGCAAGGTGCAACCCCGACCATCCTATCGCGGGTACCGTACAACAAGACGCAACCTCGGTAGAGTCACTAGCACTAGTCTGACGGTGCGAAAACCAACACACGCGCCACGGTGAAACAACCGAAACTCAACGGTCGACACGACCAAAACCCGAAGGTCAAAGTCACGGAAACTGATAGTCTGTCACTCCCAACTCGACAGGAGTACCTCCCACTAGAAGCACAGTCGGTAGCGTCCCCTGATGACTTACACCGCACCGCAGGTGAACTGCCTGACGTGGTAGCGCCTACCAAAGGCACGAACACCGTACAAGTAACCACAAACAAGTGACTAGCTGGGGTCACGCCCGTCGACGTGCGTCCACTGTCCCCAACCACGTGTGCACACACAGACCGCGCGTCCTAGGTCTGGCCCTCTGACCGGTTTTCCCCTCAGCCAGACTCTGGCTGCAAGACGTGGGGCCCGACGGCAACCGGTCCACAAACCGTCTCTAAGGGTAAGCCCGTACACCACTCCCTGGTGCGACCAGCACACGCGTACTGGTAGGCTACGACTAGTGGAGGGTCACTGAAGGAGTAGACTCTCAAGTCAACAGAAAACAACGTCCGCATCCGACGACGTACGGGGACCACCCCACGTACCGGCCCCGTCGCACGGTGACCACAGTCGGAGAAGAAACAGGACTCGCAGTCCACGGCCACGCACGCACCCTGCGCGAGAGTCGAGAAAACTCAAGTGGCGCTAAGCCACTGGACTCTGGACAGTCCTCTAGACGCACTACACCCAACGGTCCTTGAGACTCGAGGCCAAGACCGTTGTACGCAACAGCACAAGGCCGTCAATCTAGTCCAATCTCTAAGTCTAAAACCACGGTAGCACGAGTACCGAGACAGCTCATGAGCCGCCCAGACCATTCTCTCGGAAAGGGAACTCAAGGGGCTAAGGCCACACACACGGCCCGCTCGGAAATCACTTTCCGGAGAAACCCACGGCGCGCGGGGAACCCTCGCCGCACTCACACCAACGCACGATGTCACAAGTCGAGAACACTTCAACCCGGGACCACACCGTACCGTGACGCCTGGCCCCGATGAACTGCACAGCATCCTTCAGGCCACGGGTCGGCACGTCGATCGAGACCTACACACCCGGGACTCGAACCGGTCAAACGGAAACGCCGATTAGACCAGCCCCTTGGGCGGTCCACGCTGGGCCGCTCAGGGACGTACGGTCAGGAAGGGGCCGCACCAGGGGATATACGGCCAACAGCAGGCCGTTCTTCTCCTGGGTCAACCGAGGCACAAGCGGCTGGTCCCCAGCCACACCAAGGTCGAACAGCCGACCCTCAGCCGCAACTGGGGGATGAACGGTCCAACGCGGTCGTTCGTCCTCCAAACGGGGAACACATGTACGGCTAGCCCCTAGCCGCGCGAGGGAACGGGCGGCTAGGACCTCACCGCGCAAGGCTTGTGTGGTCAACCTCTGGCCGCACAACAGCCCACGGCACCAGGGGATGTACGGCCAGCTCATAGCCGTACAAAGGGTTATGCGGCCAGACCCTAGCCGCACAGCCCAGCAACGATCAAAACCGGAGGGAGAGGACGGCTCAACCCTGGACGCACTTGGTTATGCGGTCGCACGATAGACCGCATAACCCTCAATGCGCGCCAAGTCGAACGCTGCACGCTGAGTAGATGAACGGTCAAGACGGGGCCGCCCATGGGGATGGACGGCCCTGGTTCGACCGCCTAACCATCACGGCGAGCAAACCGGGGGGTTGGCCCAATGGTGACCTTTCCACGCCCCGTTCGTGCCGAAACGAAGGGGATACAATCACAACCACCCTGGCAATCACATGGACTCCGACCGGAGTCAAAACGACGCATGAATCGCGAGAAACGAGCCATTCTACCGAAGTTACCCAAAAAGGGTTACCGAGCTTCCCCGAGCTCTACCAGTCCAACGGGACCCCCAATCGAGACGAAATCGGTGACTATAGAACGCCCTCGTCGCAGGGAGTCTATTGACAGTAACCGATCCGAAAACCGTCGCCATTTCCAGATGAACCCTATGAATTCCACAAAAACATGATTTCGCTAGAACGGACCCAAACACAGCCGTTTCCATGCCGAACGACGTGCAATGGCAGGGGAACGAGCAGAACGCAGCAGTGTTCCGTCACCCTACCTCCACCGAAGAAACCGCGCGCCGAAGCGACTAATCCACGCCGAAAATCGCCCGGAACGTGAACGACGTCATCTCGGAATCCACCGAGGGATCGCGCCCGCCTCCGCCTCGATCCTCGCCCATCCTCACCTGCATCCTCGCCCGCGCCGCCTCCACCTCGCCCCCACCTCGCTCCATCGGCCGCCGGAGAAGAGAGGGGAGAAAGAGAGCGTGAGAGAAGAGAGAGAGTGAGAAAGAGAGAATGAGAGGGGGAGAGAGGAAAGGGTTAATATATATAGAAAAATCTAAAAATTACGGAAATTCATAAAATCATGAAAAATTACCTCCGCGATCCTCGGAAGGAACATAACGCAGTGGTACTGTCCCGGAGTCGAAGAATGCCACGGTTTGCCCTGCATAGAGTTCCGAAGGCACATCAGGGAAAAACACGTGTAAAGCACAAAATACACTCCGAGACCCACTAAAATGATCCAAAAAGATCCGAAAAACCCGGGGCATTACAGCCCTCCCCCCTTAAAGGAATTTCGTCCTCTCAGCAGGGATCCCGCGGAATCCCAACCAGAAACAACGGCGGTAGCGGAAAGGAAGGCTACAAGAGCAACCGCAACAGCAGGAACAGTAAACCCGGTGGCCGGTCGAAACACGGCACTACTACTACTCCTACTGTACCAGAAACACACCCTGACCTCGCGGTCGAGGCTACCGGACTACACTAGTACCGCTTACCGAAGTAAAAACACACGGCAACCATGCCGTAGAGGCCTGTCCCCCGGACACAGCCGACCTGGACAAGATGTGCAAGGTGCAACCCCGACCATCCGATCGCGGGTACCGCACAACAAGACGCAACCTCGGTAGAGTCACTAGCACTAGTCTGACGGCGCGAAAACCAACACACGCGCCACGGCGAAACAACCGAAACTCAACGGTCGACACGACCAAAACCCGAAGGTCAAAGTCATGGAAACTGATAGTCTGTCACTCCCAACTCGACAGGAGTACCTCCCACTAGAAGCACAGTCGGTTGCGTCCCCTGACGACTTACACCGCACCGCAGGTGAACTGCCTGACGTGGTAGCGCCTACCAAAGGCACGAACACCGTACAAGTAACCACAAACAAGTGACTAGCTGGGGTCACGCCCATCGACGTGCGTCCACTGTCCCCAACCACGTGTGCACACACAGACCGCACGTCCTAGGTCTGGCCCTCTGACCGGTTTTCCCCTCAGCCGGACTCTGGCTGCAAGACGTGGGGCCCGACGGTAACCGGTCCATAAACCGTCTCTAAGGGTAAGCCCGTACACCACTCCCTGGTGCGACCAGCACACGCGTACTGGTAGGCTACGACTAGTGGAGGGTCACTGAAGGAGTAGACTCTCAAGTCAACAGAAAACAACGTCCGCATCCGACGACGTACGGGGACCACCCCACGTACCGGCCCCGTCGCACGGTGACCACAGTCGGAGAAGAAACAGGACTCGCAGTCCACGGCCACGCACGCACCCTGCGCGAGAGTCGAGAAAACTCAAGTGGCGCTAAGCCACTGGACTCTAGACAGTCCTCTAGATGCACTACACCCAACGGTCCTTGAGTCAGAAGACTCGAGGCCAAGACCGTTGTACGCAACAGCACAAGGCCGTCAATCTAGTCCAATCTGTATGTAAGGCCCGTGCCTTAATGGATCCTTAACGAATTTTGTTCTAATATTTGTTCTGGAATTTCTGGCTATTTTCCTGGATTTTTAGGAATTTGTCTGGTATTTTTTCCGGATTTATTTGGAGCTTTGAGGGTTCTTAGAAATTAATAAGATTTTAATATATATAATAATTATATTATATATATTTTATTTTTATTTTATTTCTATTAATCCCTCACCCCCCCCCCTCTCTCTCCCTCGTCGATCTCACTCTCCCTCACGCTCTCTCTCTCTAGCCGATCGCCTCTCCCCCTTTCTCTTGGGATTCGGGCGAGTCGACATCGGTTTGAGGCGTGGTTGGCGCCGTTGGATTCCTCGCGTCGAGAGGAACGCGTGGGTACCCATTTCAGCATGATTCGGTGATCGTGGGAGCGAGGTGGAGCGTGAAGGCCTCGTGGCTCTTCCTCCTTGCATGCGGCCATATCGTCGGTTTCAGCTCGCAAAAGGTAGGGGGATGGAATCCTGATCTCGCTAGGATCATTTCCTATAGCTCGTTCTTTCGATTAGAGCCCCGTAGCATGCATAATGGTTATTTTTCCTATTTGTGGGGTTTTAGCTAAATTCTTGAGTTTAATGCTTTTTAGGCATTGCATGTGATGTTTTTAGGTGTTAAATTGTTGTATACGATGCATGGTTTGACAGGTTCAGGTTTCTACGTCGATACCCGATGATTTTTATCGTCCGGGAGGGCTCCGATTTTCAAATCGTACCCGCCCGTGTTCCAGGTGGTGTGACGGTCCTGCCAGGAACCGTCACACGCCTGACGGTCCTTAGAGGACGCGTCGTTTCCAAACAACGGCTCGATGAGGGTGCGTTATTTGGAGAGTAACGGTGGGATCCCCATCCGTTACTCGTCATGCTTTTTGCGTTGACCAGGTCTGGCGGTTAGCCCGTCGGCCAGTCGGCCGGCCGTCGCTTCCGTCCGACGCGCCTGAGCGAGCGCGTCGCTTCGCCTGCGACTGATTTCGAACGTTGTAGGTTGGGTTTTGGCCTCGGGTGGATGTAACGGCGGTGACCCAACGCGTTGCATTGATGTAACGCACAGGGCCCCTACCGTCACATTCCCTTTTGGGTCTTTTGAGCTGGAACTCAGGCGGGAGTAACGGATGGAGACTGATGCGTCGTTCTTGGTGTAACGCGCCAGTCCCCGACCGTCGCTTTCATGTAGCGTGTGGGCACCCGACCGCCGCTTGCCTGTTGGTTTGGAATAGTTGCCAACCTTCTCGTTATGCGTTCCGTTCTATATATGTGCCATGTTTACGCTACTGTAGTGTTTGATGGCGTGTTTCTATATCCCAATAGAATAGCTTTTCTTTCCATGCAATGGAACCACTGTTGTTGCCCTAAGGTCTGTTGAGTGCCGACCCGCTTGAGGATAGCGGAGGGGTGTTTCCCATACACGGTTTGTAAGCTAGTTCCGTGGGCTCCCAGCCAATGGTAGCGTCCTACCAAGGGAGAAAACTAGCTAGAGGGCCTGGCTCAGGCTAGAGTCAGTGTGTGCACACGTGGTCGGAGACTGTGGACTGACACCGACGGGTGCCACTCCGACTGGTCGCTTGGTTTGGTACTGTTTACGCGCTCAGCTTGTCGTTTACCGACTGCGAGTGCTTGAGACGCAGTGTAAGTCGTCAGTGGACGCTTCTGGTTTCTGCTCCAGTGGTTGTCCTTCCTTATTGTTTGGATCAGTTAAGGCTTATTCTATTTTGGTAGATTTAGTTTTAGTCGCTTGCATTTATTTAGTATTGGCATGTGTTAGCTGTTATACCTGTTTAGATAGCGTTTACAGCTTTCTTGTGATTAGTCAATCATGCCATTGCCTGTCATTTTATTTAAATGCATGCTCTAATTGCCGTTATTTCTGCATGTATGCTTGTTTAGTGCGAGGTAGGGATCCGCGTGACCCCTACTGAGTCTGGCTGTGACTCACCCTTCTCCTTTCAGGTGAGCCGCACCCGTCGTCTCCCGGTGCTTCGTGAGCTGTTTCGGAGACCGCGTCTAGCTGCCAGCTTTAGTCAAGCCGCCTTTTGAGGCTTTTGTTGTACTTTTGCTGGGGTATGCCCTGTGTAGTTGTACTCTTGTGGACTAGTATTCTTGTTTATCTGGACTAGTATATATATATATCACTCTGGTTATTTTGAATTTCTTCCGCACTTGTGTTAATTTCATTACTTAATTGTAATCTACGCATTCCAAATTGCAGTTCGTTATACATTCCCTCGACAAAACCCTACTAACCCTTCAGGGGCCTCATCAGCCTCTTGGGTGGCTTCCCCAGTTCTTGGTATCGGTGTATCGATGTTATCGGTATATCGGTATCCTGAACTCTGGGTCGTTACAGTTGGTATCAGAGCCGATGTTTGAGGAATTGTATAAGGAATTAAAATTTGTGGTTGTCCAGAGCTAGTCCTATGTCGTCTATTGCTGGCTTAGGGTGTTTTCTGTACGATTGATGGATTTTGTTGTTGTTTTATGATCTCGGCAGAGTAATTATGCCGCCTCGTCGAGGAAGACCTCCTCGAGTTCCTCGTGCTCCTCGAGATGCGCCCAGGGAAGATAGTAGTTCTGCACCTCCTCCTGCAGTTCCTGCTGCTCCTGCTGTCCTAGTTGTTCCTCCTCCAGCGCCGATTGTTGTTCCTCAGGTTGAAGTGCCTGGCAGTCGAGGCAAGGCTTTGAAGGAATTCCTGATGTTCAATCCGCCTCCTTTCGATGGTCAAGCTGATCCAGAGGTTGCGAGGCAGTGGTTGGATGCTATCGAGCGTGTATTTGTTTCGATGGAATGTGCTAAAGATGAGAAGGTTATGCTTGCCGCCTTTCAACTCCAGGGTACGGCCATTTCGTGGTGGAAAGCCGAGTGGCAGATCGCTTTTCATTCAAGACCTCTTCGGCAGATCACATGGGCAGAGTTCGCAGCTGCTTTCGAGCATGCCTACACTCCTGCCTGTTTACAAATGGCAAAGATGTATCAATTCATGGAGCTGACTCAAGGCAGTATGACTGTGCTTCAGTATCGGAATAAGTTTATGGAATTGGGTCAGTATGCGCCCCATGTGCTGGCTAGCGAAGCTTTAAAGACACAGCAATTCTTGCGAGGTTTGAGGCCAGAATTAAAGATGCCCCTGATTGCTAGTCGTGTTACAGACCTTGACAGTGCGTGCCAGACAGCTGTGGCACTTGAGCTGGAGATGACGAGACTGGGTGGATATCCTCAGGCAGGGTTAGTTCAGCCTGCAGTACAGTCTCAACAGGCGTACCGACCACCAGTGCCAGGTGTTCCCTCAGTCCAGTCAGAGGTTAGTAGTGCTTCCTCTCCTTCCAAGACCAAGTTTAAGAAGTTCAAGAAGAAGAAGAAGTTTTTCCAGTAGCCGTCCGGTACAGATGTAGTTCAGCAGCCGACATCACCTTCTACTCAGACTCGTCAGAGCTCAGCTGTCAGTCAGCCATGGACGTGTCGGAGATGCGGTGGTCATCACAAGGGCCAGCCGTGTTCTCTGCCTGTTGTTTGCTTTCGGTGTGACCAGCCGGGTCATGTGGTTCGGGATTGCCCGCTGAGGCCGAAACAAGTGCAAGCTCCTCAGTTTTCTCAACCTCAGCAGTCGCAATTCAGACCTCCTCCTGCACCGCAAGCTTAACAGTTCTTTTCTCAAGCGTCGGCGTCTTCTCAGCAATCCTCAGCTGGTTCTAAGAAGCAGAAAGGCAAGGTTTCTCATGTAACTAAAGCTGATGCTGTTGCAGCCCATCTTGTGGAAGGTACGATTATGCTTTATGGTCATTCAGCTCGTGTCTTATTTGATTCTGGTGCTTCTCACTCTTTTATTTCTGAGGATTTCATGGCATGTATTGAGGAACCGACTTCAGAGATAACTTGTGAGATGTATGTTGAGATGCCTTCGGGAGATTTCATGATTACACCTCTGTGTTTGGAAGAGTCTCCTGTTATGATCAATAATTACCAGTTGCCGGCGAGATTATATGCATTGCAGTTGGCAGATTATGATGTTATTCTGGGAATGGATTGGTTGGAGCATTGTGGAGCTGTGGTTGACTGCAGATCGAAGAAAGTCTATTTTCAGCCACAGGGGAAATCAGCTTTTTATTTCCAAGGTATTCGATCCCGTTCTTCTCATATGATTATTTCTGCTATTCGAGCCTATAGGTTGCTTAGTGCAGGTTGCCAGGGATTTCTTGCTTCTGTGGTTGCTGTTGAAAAACCACGACAGGAAGTCAGTGATATTCCTGTTGTTTGTGAGTTCCCTGATGTGTTTCCTGACGAGTTGCCAGGCTTGCCTCCAGAGCGAGAGATTGAGATGGTGATTGAACTGATTCCAGGTACAGGCCCGTTAGCGAAGGCACCGTACCGAATGGCTCCAGCTGAATTGAAAGTACTGCGAGCACAGCTACTTGAATTACTGGAAAAAGGTTATATTCGCCCCAGTTTTTCTCCGTGGAGTGCCCCAGTGCTGTTTGTGAAAAAGAAAGATGGAAGCCTGAGGCTTTGTATTGATTACAGGCAATTGAATCAGGTGACTATCAAGAATAAATATCCGCTTCCCAGGATTGATGATTTGTTTGACTAGCTACAGTCTGCTATTATCTTTTCACGGATTGACCTCCGGTCTGGCTACTTCCAATTGCGAATTCGGGAATCTGATGTGGAAAAGATAGCTTTTAGCACTCGATATGGTCACTTTGAATTTCTGGTGATGCCGTTTGGTTTGACTAATGCCCCAGTAGCTTTTATGGACATAATGCAGCGTATCTTTCGTCCATTTCTTGATCAGTTTGTGGTGATCTTTGTTGATGATATTTTGATCTATTCTGCCTCTGATGAAGATCATGTGCAGCATTTGAGGATCATTCTGCAGACTCTAAGAGATCACGAGCTGTATGCGAAGTTCAGTAAATGTGAATTCTGACTTCGGGAGATTAATTTTCTTGGTCACGTGATTTCTGGTGACGGAGTGGCAGTGGACCCTGCAAAGATTGATGCTATTTTGAGTTGGCAGAGACCTAGAATTGTGACAGAAATATGAAGCTTCCTAGGTTTGGATGGGTACTACCGCAGATTCATCCAAGATTTTGCGAAGATTGCAGCCCCGATGACTAGACTGACTCGTAAAGATGTACCTTTTGTCTGGTCGGATCAGTGTGAGGCTAGCTTTGTTGAATTGAAAAGGCTATTGACTTCTTCTCCTGTGTTGACTTTGCCTTCCGACTCGGGTGGTTTTCTGGTTTGTACTGATGCTTCTCGAGTAGGTTTGGGTGCAGTGCTGATGTAACACGGTAAAGTTATCGCATATGCATCTCGACAATTGAAACGACATGAAGAAAATTATCCCACGCATGATCTGGAGCTAGTTGCATTTATTTTTGCCTTAAAGATCTGGAGACATTATCTGTATGGCGAGAAATTTCAGATTCTTACTGATCATCAGAGTTTACAGTATATATTCTCCCAAAAAGATCTGAATCTCAGGCAGAGGCGATGGATGGAATTCATGAAAGATTTTGACTTTACACTCTCCTACCAGCCGGGCAAAATGAATGTTGTGGCTGATGCTCTGAGCAGGAAAGTGCAGGTCAGTCATTTGTTGCTTCATGAATGGAAATTGTGGAAATGGCTTCCGAGCGAGGCATTCAGTGCAGAGTTTCCTGCTGATCCGAGGATGGCAGTTTGTGCTAGTTTGATTTTGGGTTCAGCTCTATATCAGTAGATTCAAGAGGCTCAGCAAGCTGATTCTGATTTGGCCCGTGTTATATCAAGATATGGTGTGGAATTTGATGCTGAGCTAGTTGTCGGTTTCCAGGGCAGATTATATGTTCCTTCTGATGATGATTTGAGGCATGAGATTCTGAGTGAAGCCCATGGTTCCCGTTTTGCTATTCATCCAGGTGTCACCAAGATGTATCAGAATTTGACGAAGCAGTTCTGGTGGCCAGGTATGAAGAAGGACGTGGCTATATTTGTTTCTAAGTGCTTGACTTGTCAGCGGGTTAAAGCCGAACATCAAAAGCCAGGTGGATTGCTTCAGCCATTAGAGATTCCGATGTGGAAATGTGACCATGTTACTACAGATTTTGTGGTGGGTTTACCTCGGACTTCTCAAGGTTTTGATGGTATCTGGTTGCTTGTCGACAGATTGACTAAAACTGCCAGATTGTTGCCAATTAAGGTTGCCTGGAATGTGCAGAGGTTGGCCGAGCTATATGTGCAGAAAATCGTGCCACTGCATGGAGTTCCTGTTTCACTTGTGTCAGATCGTGACCCACGTTTTACCTCCGGCTTCTGGCGCAGTTTCCAGAAAGCTTTGGGCACTGAGTTAGCATTCAGTTCAGCGTATCATCCTCAGTCAGATGGACAGTCAGAGAGGACTATTCAGACTTTAGAAGACATACTGAGATTGTGTTGCCTTGATTGGCAAGGTTCGTGGAGTCAGTATTTACCACTTGTTGAATTCGCCTATAATAACAGTTTTCACTCCAGTATTGGAATGGCTCCTTATGAAGCACTATAGGGTCGTCCTTGTCGTACTCCCTTGAACTAGTTTGATATTGGGGACAGATTGTTGACCGGACCTGACATGGTGTAGCAGTGTTCTGATGTGGTTCGTCTGATCAGGCAGAGATTGTTGACGGCTCAGAGTCGACAGAAAAGTTATGCAGATCAGCGCAGACGTCCACTACAATTTGAGCTAGGAGATATGGTGTTTGTTAAAATATCTCCGATGAAAGGTGTTTCCAGGTTTGGGAAGCGTGGAAAGCTCAGTCCGCGGTATGTTGGCCCTTTTCCGATCGTTGAGGCTATTGGTCAAGTAGCTTATCGTCTGCAACTACCTGCGGCCATGTAAGCTATTCATGATGTGTTCCACGTATCTCAGTTGAGGAAATATGTGCAGGATGCTTCTCATGGTCTCGATGATTCAGTTTGGCCTCAAGTGACTGCTGATTTGTCTGCGCCAGAGTTCCCTATTAGAATTGAAGACCGTCGTGAGCAGCGATTGAGAAATAAGGTTATTCCTCTGGTAAGAGTTGCTTGGCAGCGTCACTCTGGTAATGAGTCCACTTGGGAGCGCGAAGATGAGATGCGTCAGCTTTTTCCTTTCTTATTCCAGTGAGGTATATGTCTTTTCTCAGTTTCCTCCATTTTCCGTTATAAATTTTGAGGGTGAGATTTTTATTAGGAGGGAGGGACTGTAAGGCCCGTGCCTTAATGGATCCTTAACGGATTTTGTTCTAATATTTGTTCTGGAATTTTCGGCTATTTTCCTGGATTTTTAGGAATTTGTCTGGTATTTTTTCCGGATTTATTTGGAGCTTTGAGGGTTATTAGAAATTAATAAGATTTTAATATATATAATAATTATATTATATATTTTTTAATTTTAATTTTATTTCTATTAATCCCTCACCCCCCTCTCTCTCCCTCGTCGATCTCACTCTCCCTCACGCTCTCTCTCTCTAGTTGATCGCCTCTCCCCCTTTCTCTTGGGATTCGGGCGAGTCAACATCGGTTTGAGGCGTGGTTGGCGCCATTGGATTCCTCGCGTCGAGAGGAATGCGTGGGTACCCATTTCGGCATGATTCGGTGATCGTGGGAGCGAGGTGGAGCGTGAAGGCCTCGTGGCTCTTCCTCCTTGCATGCGGCCATATCGTCGGTTTCGGCTCGCAAAAGGTAGGGGGATGGAATCCTGATCTCGCTAGGATCATTTCCTATAGCTCGTTCTTTCGATTAGAGCCCCGTAGCATGCATAATGGTTATTTTTCCTATTTGTGGGGTTTTAGCTAAATTCTTGAGTTTAATGCTTTTTAGGCATTGCATGTGATGTTTTTAGGTGTTAAATTGTTGTATACGATGTATGGTTTGACAGGTTCAGGTTTCTACGCTGATACCCGACGATTTTTATCGTCCGGGAGGGCTCCGGTTTTCAAATCGTACCCGCCCGTGTTCCAGGTGGTGTGACGGTCCTGCCAGGAACCGTCACACGCCTGACGGTCCTTAGAGGACACGTCGTTTCCAAACAACGGCCCGATGAGGGTGCGTTATTTGGAGAGTAACGGTGGGATCCCCATCCGTTACTCGTCATGCTTTTTGCGTTGACCAGGTCTGGCGGTTAGCCCGACGGCCAGTCGGTCGGCCCTCGCTTCCGTCCGACGCTCCTGAGCGAGCGCGTCGCTTCGCATGCGACTGATTTCGAACGTTGTAGGTTGGGTTTTGGCCTCGGGTGGATGTAACGGCGGTGACCCAACGCGTTGCATTGATGTAACGCACAGGGCCCCTACCGTCACATTCCCTTTTGGGTCTTTTGAGCTGGAACTCAGGGGGGAGTAACGGATGGAGACTGATGCGTCATTCTTGGTGTAACGCGCCAGTCCCCGACCGTCGCTTTCATGTAGCGCGTGGGCACCCGACCGCCGCTTGCCTGTTGGTTTGGAATAGTTGCCAACCTTCTCGTTATGCGTTCCGTTCTATATATGTGCCATGTTTACGCTACTGTAGTGTTTGATGGCGTGTTTCTATATCCCAATAGAATAGCTTTTCTTTCCATGCAATGGAACCACTGTTGTTGCCCTAAGGTCTGTTGAGTGCCGACCCGCTTGAGGATAGCGGAGGGGTGTTTCCCATACACGGTTTGTAAGCTAGTTCCGTGGGCTCCCAGCCAATGGTAGCGTCCTACCAAGGGAGAAAACTAGCTAGAGGGCCTGGCTCAGGCTAGAGTCAGTGTGTGCACACGTGGTCGGAGACTGTGGACTGACACCGACGGGTGCCACTCCGACTGGTCACTTGGTTTGGTACTGTTTACGCGCTCAGCTTGTCGTTTACCGACTGCGAGTGCTTGAGACGTAGTGTAAGTCGCCAGTGGTTGTCCTTCCTTATTGTTTGGATCAGTTAAGGCTTATTCTATTTTGGTAGATTTAGTTTTAGTCGCTTGCATTTATTTAGTATTGGCATGTGTTAGCTGTTATACCTGTTTAGATAGCGTTTACAACTTTCTTGTGATTAGTCAATCATGCCATTGCCTGTCATTTTATTTAAATGCATGCTCTAATTACCGTTATTTCTGCATGTATGCTTGTTTAGTGCGAGGTAGGGATCCACGTGACCCCTACTGAGTCTGGCTATGACTCACCCTTCTCCTTTCAGGTGAGCCACGCCCGTCGTCTCCCGGTGCTTCGTGAGCTGTTTCGGAGATCGCGTCTAGCTGCCAGCTTTAGTCGAGCCGCCTTTTGAGGCTTTTGTTGTACTTTTGTCGGGGTATGTCCCATGTACTTGTACTCTTGTGGACTAGTATTCTTGTTTATCTGGACTAGTATATATATCACTCTGGTTATTTTGAATTGCTTCCGCACTTGTGTTAATTTCATTACTTAATTGTAATCTACGCGTTCCAAATTGCAGTTCGTTATACATTCCCTCGACAAAACCCTACTAACCCTTCAGGGGCCTCATCAGCCTCTTGGGTGGCTTCCCCAGTTCTTGGTATCGGTGTATCGATGTTATCGGTATATCGGTATCCTGAACTCTGGGTCGTTACACTCTAAGTCTAAAACCACGGTAGCACGAGTACCGAAATAGCTCACGAGCCGCCCAGACCATTCTCTCGGAAAGGGAACTCAAGGGACTAAGGCCACACACACGGCCCGCTCGGAAATCACTTTCCGGAGAAACCCACGGCGCGCGGGGAACCCTCGCCGCACTCACACCGACGCACGATGTCACAAGTCGAGAACACTTCAACCCGGGACCACACCGTACCGTGACGCCTGGCCCCGACGAACTGCACAGCATCCGTCAGGCCACGGGTCGGCACATGGATCGAGACCTACGCACCCGGGACTCGAACCGGTCAAACGGAAACGCCGATTAGACCAGCCCCTTGAGCGGTCCACGCTGGGCCGCTCAGGGACGTACGGTCAGGAAGGGGCCGCACCAGGGGATATACGGCCAACAGCAGGCCGTTCTTCTCCTGGGTCAACCGAGGCACAAGCGGCTGGTCCCCAGCCGCACCAAGGTCGAACAGCCGACCCTCAGCCGCAACTGGGGGATGAACGGTCCAACGCGGTCGTTCGTCCTCCAAACGGGGAACACATGTACGGCTAGCCCCTAGCCGCGCGAGGGAACGGGCGGCTAGGACCTCACCGCGCAAGGCTTGTGTGGTCAACCTCTGGCCGCACAACAGCCCACGGCACCAGGGGATGTACGGCCAGCTCATAGCCGTACAAAGGGTTATGCGGCCAGACCCTAGCCGCACAGCCCAGCAACGATCAAAACCGGAGGGAGAGGACGGCTCAACCCTGGCCGCACTTGGGTTATGCGGTCGCACGATAGACCGCATAACCCTCACTGCGCGCCAAGTAGAGCGCTGCGCGCCGAGTAGATGAACGGTCAAGACGAGGCCGCCCATGGGGATGGACGGCCCTGGTTCGACCGCCTAACCTTCACGACGAGCAAACCGGGGGGTTGGCCCAATGGTGACCTTTCCACGCCCCGTTCGTGCCGAAACGAAGGGGATACAATCACAACCACCATGAAAATCACATGGACTCCGACCAGAGTCAAAACGACGCACGAATCGCGAGAAACGAGCGATTCTACCGAAGTTACCCAAAAAGGGTTACCGAGCTTCCCGGAGCTCTACCGGTCCAACGGGACCACCAATCGAGACGAAATCGGTGACTGTAGAACGCCCTCGTCGCAGGGAGTCTATTGACAGTAACCGATCCGAAAACCGTTGCCATTTCCAGACGAACCCTACGAATTCCACAAAAACACGATTTCGCTAGAACGGACCCAAACACAGCCATTTCCGCGCCGAACGACGTGCAATGGCAGGGGAAACGAGCAGAACGCAGCAGTGTTCCGTCACCCTACCTCCACCGAAGAAACCGCACGCCGAAGCGACTAATCTACGTCGAAAATCGCCCGGAACGCGAACGACGTCATCTCGGAATCCACCGAGAGATCGCGCCCGCCTCCGCCTCGATCCTCGCCCATCCTCACCCGCATCCTCGCCCGCACCGCCTCCACCTCACCCCCACCTCGCTCCGTCGGCCGCCAGAGAAGAGAGGGGAGAAAGAGAGCGTGAGAGAAGAGAGAGAGTGAGAAAGAGAGAATGAGAGGGGGAGAGAGGAAAGGGTTAATATATATAGAAAAATCCGAAAATTGCAGAAATTCAGAAAATCACAAAAAATTACCTCCGCGATCCTCGGAAGGAACATAACGCCGTGGTACTATCCCGGAGTCGAAGAACGCCATGGTTTGCCCTGCACAGAGTTTCGAAGGCACATCAGGGAAAAACACGTGTAAAGCATAAAATACACTCCGAGACCCACTAAAATGATGCAAAAAGATCCGAAAAACCCGGGGCATTACAGGGAGCGAGCCGTATTAAGCCCATGCAAGGGGAGAGGGGCGCGCCGTTTTAAACGGCGCCGGATTAGAATCGAAAGGGGTTTCGAGTGTGGGTTAAAACGACGCGGGAGAATAGTAACCGCGCCGGGATAGAAGAAAAATGGAACTTCTGAGTGTGGATTTAAAACGGCGCGACGTAACAGTAACCGCGCCGAGATAAACTCTTCCGAGGGTTGTTTTCATTGCCGTTGACTGTGTCTTCTTTCCTTTCTTTTACCCGAAGCCCGGTTTGGTGTTGGTTTGTTCACTCAGTTAATAAATTAAGTTGGTGACGAGGAGGCTTAAGAGTTTCAAGTGGTTTATTAAGATAGATTGGCGTGGATATTAGGTGGTTTCGTTCGAGGGGTTTAGTTCACAGGTTTTACTGTGTGTGGTTCTTGTTCTCAGAAGTGGTTCGTTCGTTTGTTCTTGAGCGTTCTTGGCCATGGCAAGAATCCGGTAGCACCTCCCCCGGACCGGGACTTTCCAGAGATAAAGGAGAGACACCAATCAGATTGCTCCGGGGTAAACTCTCAAAATGCGGAGCGGCCTCACGGCGGTCCGTTGGCCCGAGTGTGAGTGTGGAACGTTCGAGGGCTAGCCTTCAAGAACAACCACGGCTCGCGGGCGAGGAACTTTCCAAACGGGATAGGTATTTGCCACAAGGGCCATAAATGTTCATCCGGCGGTGGGTACCTTTGAGGGTCATGCCATGGACAGGCAACCCTCAAGGGCCCGGGATGATCGGAGAATGAGCAGACGGAGCAGAGACTGGAACGGAGAACACAAGAGTTGCGAAAATGGCTTTTCTTCTTTTTATTCATCCACACAACGGGGAAGGAGTTTTGCATAGAAAGAGATTCATCCCAAGATACAAATGGACTACATCAGAAAGGGGGGGAGAAGATACTGTCGAGGAAGAAAGAAAAGAACACAGAACCCCCCCCCCCCCCGGCTCACCTCTCACACTCACCCCTCTCTCTCCCCCTTTTCTTCTCCAGCACCAGAACAGAGCTTGCTCACCCTTCGGCCTTCTTCAATGGAAGCTCCCCAGAGGAGGAGAAAAACAAACTCTCTCACCCCTGTTCGCCTCAGAGAGCCACACGAGAACCAGAGCCACCCCTTCTCCTTCTCTTCTTTTTTTTTTGATCCTCTCCTCCTTTTTGCTCCTTTCTCCTCTCTTGATATATATATCCATCGAGCTGGGAAAGAAGCCTCTTGAAGTTCAAAAATCCCTTCGCTTCCCTTCTTCTCCCTCTCTGTATCTGACGCTGTTGAGTGGCCTGCAGGTAAAGGGATTCATAGCGTAGGGGAGGTGCCTCCACCGGATTGGTCAACGGTAACCGACGAAGCAGTGACGTTCGGTGTGGAGCTCGAAGCTTGCCATTCCAGGGAGCTTGAGGAGCTCAGGTGGTTGCACGTTAGTCGGATGCAGGAGGCCTGGCCATTTCAGGTAAGTTCTCTTTGTTTGCGCCCGAAAACAGGGGATCGGACTGATGACGGGATGGGATGTCTCGGAGGTAAAATGGCGCGGAGGGATGGTGATCGCGTCGGATTAAACCCAAGTGAAATTGGCGCGCCGTTTTAATGCAACACAAATGGCGCCGTTTTAAGCATCAAAAGGGGGGAGGCCCCTTCGACAGGAGCGCGCCGGATAGCCAAAGAAACAAGGGGCGCGCCGTTTTAAGCAAAAAAGGGGGGGCGCGCCGTTTTAAGGTGCGCCGTTTTAAGGCCCCTTCGTGCCGTTTGAAGCACCAAACGGATTCTTTTCGAAGTCGTGGCCGTTTATATGAATGTCGGCATTCCCAGAACGTTCCGGTTACAATGTATGGCCTCCGCAATATTCTGTTTGTAGCCTCTGGGACTCGGTCCCAGATTCTGCGTGACTTTCGGTGCATGCCGAGACTGTGCCGGAGTTCCTGACTTTTCTCTGATTCAGCTCTTGGCATGGCCGGTCGGAGAGTTGTAGCCGTATCTTCCGCCTGGGGGGCTTCCTTAACGGGTAGCGGACCACCAAGCGGGTTCTCGTCCTGATCGGGCGAGGCATGAGGTTTGTTCGGCATTTCCATCTTCGGCTTGCTCTCGAGTGTCGAGACGTGCATGCCGTATGATCCTCATTGACATTTTTTGACGTCCACAAATGCCCCCCACTCGTGGGCGGCGCAAGCGAGGGACAAGTGCGCGGGGCCCGCGAGTGTAGAGCTCTTCGACAGGACGTCTGTTCTTCCGAGCCAGTGGGATGCTGGTCCGATGCAAGTTCACGGGAAAGCGCTCACTCCTTCAACGAAGGGAAGAGGGGATCGCTTCACCGCATATGCACGCGGACTGAGATGTCAGAGTGGGGGTTCATTCATCGGCATGGGGTGAATACCGAAGCAAGAACGAAGGGTTTATGCGTCGTCTTAGGCAAGAGGCCGAAAATGACTTAGATGAGGCCAATCCCAAGGGGGAGTTGATGACTCGTGCTGGGTTTAGGAGAATTGTTCATTCATTGACTCGGATGGGAGGTCCAAGCCGAAGGCTTATGAAAGGGCTCCGATGGAATGAAAAGGATTTTATGCATTCCGGTGGAACGTTTAAAGCGAAGGGTTTATTTACTGGTGCTGACGTGGTCTATTCATTGGCACGGGGTGAGTGCCAAGGCAAAGGGGTCTTTCATTTATTGACTTGGACGGAAGGTCCGAGCCAAGCAAGAAAGTTCTTTTTTTTTATTCATTGACTTGGACGGAAGGTCCGAGCCAAGCAAGGAAGTTCCCTTCTTTTTTTTATTGACTTGGACGGAAGGTCCGGGCCTAGCCTGAAGGCTCTCTTTTTTTTTATTCATTGGCTTGGACGGAAGGTCCGAGCCAAGCAAAGAGGTTCTTTTTATTCATCGACTTGGACGGAAGGTCCGAGCCACGCAAAGGAGGTTTCTTTTTTTGTTCATTGACTTGGACGGAAGGTCCGAGCCAAGCAAGGAGGTTCTTTTTGTTCTTCGACTTGGACGGAAGGTCCGAGCCAAGCAAGGAGGTTCTTTTTATTCATCGACTTGGACGGAAGGTCCATGCCAAGCAAAGAGGTTCTTTTGTTCATCGACTCTGACGGAAGGTCCGATTCGAGCAAGGAGGTTCTTCTTGTTCATCGACTTGGACGGAAGGTCCGAGCCAAGCAAGAAAGTTCCTTTTTTTTTATTCATTGACTTGGACGGAAGGTTCGAGCCAAGCAAAGAGGTTCTTTTACGGTGTTGGGGTTGCCGACAATACGAGGGATCTTTTATTTTCTAGCCAGACGAAGGGTCCGTTCCAGAGTGGAAGGGTCTTTTTATTCATAACCTCGAACGAAAGGTTCGGGCAGTGGGTTTATTCGTCGGTGGGACTGGGAATCATGATATTGAGGTGGTTTATTCATTGCCAAGGGGTGAGTGCCAAAGCAACGGTCTTTTGCTCAGGGAACCAGACGAAAGGTCCGGGCCACTGGTTTATTCATCGATGCCGACGGGGAGTCGGGGACTGAGGTAGTTTATTCTTCTCTTATTCTCTTCATCAGTGCCGATGGGTGTAGACACGCCAAAATTGACGTTACTGTGAGTACATCTCATTTTACCTTGTAATGCCCCAATTTGACCCTCAAATTAACTTTGTTTGAGTGGTTTTTCTCACTTTTCTTGGATTTCTCCATTTTCTTATTTTTCCCTATTTTTCTGGTTTTTTTTAGAATTTTTCTCTCTTTTTATGAATTTTTCAGAATTAACGACTTGACGTGGGGCGTCTTTTAAATAACGGCTTAGCCTTGGGCGTTTCTCAAAGAAATGACGACTATCAGTAGGGGCGTCCATTCTTTCATTTTCCCATTTTTCTGGATTTATCTGGGAATTTTTTGAATTTTTTTAGAATTAACGACTTAACAGGGGACGTTATTTTGATTTTTACATTAAATAAAAAATTGAAAAAATATAAATCACGACATGCTTGAGGGCGTCACTTTCAAATTGAATTTTTTTAATATTATTTTTAACCCTCTTCCAGAGGTGATTTGGTGGCCTTCCGGGTGTCAGAAAAATACGAAAAAATAATAATTGGAATCAGCACAATGAGATGCACCTCCACCTAAAAAATGAAAAAATAATATTGAGAAATAAAAAATGGCCCTATTTTAAATATTTTAAATTAACGACCTTGAATCGGACGTCAATTAAATTGACGCCCGAATCCACGGTCGCCCATTCTTTTTGGCTTTTTATCATTTTGATTAACGCCCCTGTGCAAGGCGTTATTTTCAATTAACGCCCCTGTGTCGGTCGTCATTTTCATTGCTTTATTTTGAGAGTTTGGATCCGACCGAAATTTGTGTTAAATTAGAAATAACGCCCCTTTGCGAGTCGTCAATTTTTAAAATGACGTTTCCTCCGCGGGCGTCATTTTAAGAAGCGACCGGCTCTAGGTCGTCTTTTTTTGTTGAATTCCGAATTTTCCCTGAACCGCCTCTTTCCTCGTTTTGGGCCCCTTTTAACTTCGGAATGGCTTTCCATGGCAGGAGGGACTCCTTCCAATGTTTATCTCTTGCTAAACCAAGCTATCCTAATTGTTGTGGGACTTAAACCCCTTCAATCTTCCCTATAAATAGAGCCCCTGCGGCTCTGTCGAAAGGGATCTTCCTTTTTTTTTACAGTGTGATGCTGCTGCTGCTTGGCACAGGAGGGAGCTCCCTGCGTCCACTGCTTCATCCTATTGGAAGGGCCTCTCTCCCGAACGCTTAACAAAGTCATACGCAGAGAGCAGTTCTTCATATCATAGGCTTTTCAGTTTTCTTTTTTTTTCTTTTTTTTTGTTTATACATTAGTTCATATGCACGTATGTTCATCCCCTGTTTAATCACACTACTCAACCACGTTGAGTCTTTCCTTACAGTGCAACACTTGCACTTGCTTTGCCATATTCCCACAGTGCAACACTTGCACATATTTTTAGTTTCTTTCATATCATACATCATCTTTTACCTACCCTTTTGCATAGGGGTTTAAAGGCCAAACACCAATAAGGTGTGTTCATATCCATCCTTTCTATGTCCATATTTACATTTGGATTTGATGCTACACATCTTGGTCTCTAATCCATATTCTTTATTGGTGTTTGTTAATTTTGCAAGGGTAATCAATCAAGGAAAACTCTCTTCATCGGCCGGCCGATCGGAAGAGAAAGGTGCACTCACAATCTCCCTCGCATTTAAGGTATTTATATTCGCGATCCATCCCTTTTATTATTGTTTATATCCTTTGAGGCCCTCGCGTCTCTGGCGATCACTCTCCTTATTAGCACCTCGTGCATGCTTAATTCTTCTTTTATTTTTTTAATTGTTCTAAGTGGATTTTTTTAGAATCTACAAATTGGCGATCACGGTGGGACTCCTTTTATTTTTCTTTTGATTACCCTTTCCCCTTGGGCACCCACGTGTGCCATCTCCCCTTTTGCACCCACGGTGCGCATCCCTTTGTGCTCCACGTAGCACTCCCCCTATGTGATTGGTTAGTTTGATAGATTTTTAGAAATTCTATTTATCCATCTCTAAAAAAAAAAAGATGAGCATGCTATATCCCCTTTCATGTTTTTGTTGATTGCCATGATATTTTGATTGTGAGTGTTATTCCTTCCTATTGGTATTATCCATGTTTGAGATTTCTGGCCGTTGGACTATTTCTGGAGACAGAAGGAATTAACGCCCCTCATAGAGGCGTCATTTTCTTTGGACGCCCCTGTCAGAGGCGTCTTTCACTTGAGTAGCGCCTTACTGTAAGGCATCATTTTTTATTATCATTATTTATTCATATTGATTATTGCCATTTGACGCCCCTGCTCACGGGCGTCCATTCTATAGGTAGCGCCTCACCTTAAGGCGCTATTTTCACTCTGCTCTTAGACGCTACTTCTTGATATAGCGACCTTTTCCAGGTCGTCATTTTGTTCTGTGTTTTTATCTGCTTGATACTGCCTGCTGCATTCATCTTTGCATTGGTTTGGGAGACCTCCTCTCTCTACACTAGGATCTCACACACCTCTCTTGGAATTGGAACGACCCTCCATTGAGCACTCCGTCTCTTTGGACCGGAAATTCCTTTTCTAAGACCTCCGTAAGTCCCCGCACCCGTGGATTCCCTCACGGACGCCGGGCTGGTTGTACCTTTGAAGTCTCCGGGTTTTAGTTGGCTCATTCGTGGTGAGAATCAACCTAGTTGGCACTGGAGAAAAGAGCATCTGAAACTAGGTTCATCCCTTGAGTGATCACACCAATTTGCATAAAATCATTAATTCACCAAGGTTCAAACAAACAAAAAAAATCAATGGTAACCATTCCAACTTGGGTGCTTCTTTGTAAATTATTTTGTTTGATTACATAATGGCTTACCTTGGTAGACAAAACAACATGTTCAATCTTAATTATGCTCATGAGGATGCACAACCTTGCACATCTTATATTCCTCAATCTCAACATGCTCGTCATAATTCTCACCATATTTTCAAGGGACCACATCCTCATTCTTATGGTGTTGCCCGGCCCCTGGGCAATGACCAATCTCATGGCCCCTCGATTCAATCGCGAGCCACTACTCCTCTCCTCCCGACGATGAGAAGGTCTCCCAGATCTTGCACGCATTAGATCATCTCACCCCTCAACAAATCCAAGCCCTTAAGGCCGTTGTTGAGGGTGCATCTCATCCTCCTTCCAATCCTACGCGGGTGGCCCATCACCCACTTCCCTCTTCTATTCACATTCCTACTCGGGTAGCCCATCACCCATCTCCTCCTATTCACCCTTCTCCTCGGGTGATCCAATACCCGACTCCTTCTATTCCTCCTCCACCACGGCCCCAAGGCCCATTTATTCCTTGCAACCCGGCCCATCCGGGTTCTTCTATGGGTCATCCCATTAATCCCCTTCCACGGTCTTCTTATGCGGCCCCTCCTTCAAGGCCCTGCCAACCCTCTGTTGCTCAAGTCACACCTCTCCAACGAACTCTTCTCGACAAAGTCACTTTGTTGGAGGAACAATTAAAGAGGGTTACGAGCCCACGGCCCGCTCCTCCTACTCCAGTCAATCCCCTCCACGCCGCTCTGAATGACATTACAAAGATGGAGAAAGATTGGAAGGATAGGAGAGACGGCTACGACGTCGACAGTGCGAGCAAGCAAGAGTCGGCGGGTTTCAACGTTCAAGTGGACGACGTCCATCCTCCACCCATTCACCCAATTCACGCATGTGACTCTCCACCTCCACATACACAATACCATTACATTCCACCACCCACATACACGCCTTCACTACGGTGTCCACTTGAACCCGATAATGAAGAACCGGCAATTGAAGAATTCAAGACGGCGCATGATGATGAAGTTCTGCAGGCATCCCTTCCGAGTTTCCTTCGCTTCCCTCTCCCTTCGCTACCACTTGATGAACCCCTTGCTCTGGACGAAGCCACCATCCCCAATCCAACCCCCGTTTCTAAGACTTATTGGTGTTACGATGATGGGTCGATACTTCGATCACCCACACCGACACATCATGAGTCACCTTCTATCCCTAACACCGTTCGCCACATGCGGCATTTCCTCCACACTAAACCCCCTTCTTTTATACCTCCCACTATGCCATCCACCTTCATAACACCAGCCTCCGTCGAGCCTTCCACCAAACTTCCGTCAACTCCACCATCAACCTCCATAACACCGGCCTCCAGCAAACCCACCACCGAACCTTCCTCAATTAACCTCCCATTACCGCCACCCCAACCCTCCATTATACCTTTAACCTGTGACCTAGCCACTCCTATTCCACTACTTAACCCTTCACCCTTACCCGTTGCTAGTCCTGAGCAAGGTCCACCCCTTTTTGCACTCGAGCCAACCCCGACTGCTTCAAAGCACAGGGAGAAGCTCGACATGTTTGAACCTTCGCTTCCACTCACCCTTTCTCCAACACCTTCCATTATACCTCCACCATCCATGGAACCTTCCGCCTCCGCTTCACCCCCCTTTACTACTCGGAACGGGCGTCCTTCTGTAAGTACTTGTGCCGAAGATAATCAAGAGCCGGGCAAGAAGGATTTGGCCACGGCCGTACTATTCAAGATGCAAGAGTTTATATGCCGGATGTCGATCCGGGTTGTTGTGCCAAGCATGGTCGAAGAGGCCAAGTTCCCGCCACTGCTCACTAAGAAAGAATGTCAAACCTTAATGCCGTATAAGTTTGTGTCCAAGGGCCGGGCAAGGCACCCCTTGTTCCAACTTTCAAACCTCGAACATTTTCTTCCATACAAGGGGCGAATGCCTATTCTATTCAACATTCTTTATATGCCACGACCCCTGGGCAACACAATGCTTCTTATCCCGACTTTCCAACTCTCTCACACTATTACTTTTCACTCTTCAAGGGAGTTGTCATTTACCATTGAAGCTTCGTCATGGGCTCTTGCTTTATCCATTGGGCCAATTGGCTATACACTTTCACTGCCATGGAGGGGCGGTTATTTTGGTGCTAAGGGGACTTCCACTATTCTATCCACCTTCCATTCAACGCCATCCACATTCTTATTTTCTTCATGGGCCACTCCAGGGGTAAGGAGGAGGATCTCATCCTCTCGCCCTTCATGGGCCACTGCTTTACTGGTGCTGACAAGGTGCCGGGAGCTGACGTGGTCTATTCATTGGCACGGGGTGAGTGCCAAGGCAAAGGGGTCTTTCATTTATTGACTTGGACGGAAGGTCCGAGCCAAGCAAAGAGGTTCTTTTCGTTCATCGACTTGGACGGAAGGTCCGAGCCAAGCAAGAAAGTTCTTTTTTTTTTATTCATTGACTTGGACGGAAGGTCCGAGCCAAGCAAGGAAGTTCCCTTCTTTTTTTTATTGACTTGGACGGAAGGTCCGGGCCTAGCCAGAAGGCTCTCTTTTTTTTTTATTCATTGGCTTGGACGGAAGGTCCGAGCCAAGCAAAGAGGTTCTTTTTATTCATCGACTTGGACGGAAGGTCCTAGCCAAGCAAAGGAGGTTTCTTTTTTTGTTCATTGACTTGGACGGAAGGTCCGAGCCAAGCAAGGAGGTTCTTTTTGTTCTTCGACTTGGACGGAAGGTCCGAGCCAAGCAAGGAGGTTCTTTTTATTCATCGACTTGGACGGAAGGTCCATGCCAAGCAAAGAGGTTCTTTTGTTCATCGACTCTGACGGAAGGTCCGATTCGAGCAAGGAGGTTCTTCTTGTTCATCGACTTGGACGGAAGGTCCGAGCCAAGCAAGAAAGTTCCTTTTTTTTTATTCATTGACTTGGACGGAAGGTCCGAGCCAAGCAAAGAGGTTCTTTTACGGTGTCGGGGTTGCCAACAATACGAGGGATCTTTTATTTTCTATCCAGACGAAGGGTCCGTTCCAGAGTGGAAGGGTCTTTTTATTCATAACCTTGAACGAAAGGTTCGGGCAGTGGGTTTATTCGTCGGTGGGACTGGGAATCATGATATTGAGGTGGTTTATTCATTGCCAAGGGGTGAGTGCCAAAGCAACGGTCTTTTGCTCAGGGAACCAGACGAAAGGTCCGGGCCACTGGTTTATTCATCGATGCTGATGGGGAGTCGGGGACTGAGGTAGTTTATTCTTCTCTTATTCTCTTCATCAGTGCCGATGGGTGTAGACACGCCAAAATTGACGTTACTGTGAGTACATCTCATATTACCTTTTAATGCCCCAATTTGACCCTCAAATTAACTTTGTTTGAGTGGTTTTTCTCACTTTTCTTGGATTTCTCCATTTTCTTATTTTTTCCTATTTTTTTGGTTTTTTTGAGAATTTTTCTCTCTTTTTATGAATTTTTCAGAATTAACGACTTGACGTGGGGCGTCTTTTAAATAACGGCTTAGCCTTGGGCGTTTCTCAAAGAAATGACGACTATCAGTAGGGGCGTCCATTCTTTCATTTTCCTATTTTTTTTGATTTATCTGGGAATTTTTTGAATTTTTTTAGAATTAACGACTTAACAGGGATCGTTATTTTGATTTTTACATTAAATAAAAAATTGAAAAAATGTAAATCACGACATACTTGAGGGCGTCACTTTCAAATTGAATTTTTTTAATATTATTTTTAACCCTCTTCCAGAGGTGATTTGGTGGCCTTTCGGGTGTCAGAAAAATACGAAAAAATAGTAATTGGAATCAGCACAATGAGTATTGAGAAATGAAAAATGGCCCTATTTTGAATATTTTAAATTAACGACCTTGAATCGGACGTCAATTAAATTGACGCCCGAATCCACGGTCGCCCATTCTTTTTGGCTTTTTATCATTTTGATTAACGCCCCTATGCAAGGCGTTATTTTCAATTAACGCCCCTGTGTCGGTCGTCATTTTCATTGCTATATTTTGAGAGTTTGGATCCGACCGAAATTTGTGTTAAATTAGAAATAACGCCCCTTTGCGAGTCATCAATTTTTAAAATGACGTTTCCTCCGCGGGCGTCATTTTAAGAAGCGACCGGCTCCAGGTCGTCTTTTTTTGTTGAATTCTGAATTTTCCCAGAACCGCCTCTTTCCTCGTTTTGGGCCCCTTTTAACTTCGGAATGGCTTTCCATGGCAGGAGGGACTCCTTCCAATGTTTATCTCTTGCTAAACCAAGCTATCCTAATTGTTGTGGGACTTAAACCCCTTCAATCTTCCCTATAAATAGAGCCCCTGCGGCTCTGTCGAAAGGGATCTTCCTTTTTTTTTTACTGGGTGATGCTGCTGCTGCTTGGCACAGGAGGGAGCTCCCTGCGTCCACTGCTTCATCCTATTGGAAGGGCCTCTCTCCCGAACGCTTAACAAAGCCATACGCAGAGAACAGTTCTTCATATCATAGGCTTTTCAGTTTTCTTTTTTTTCTTTTTTTTGTTTATACATTAGTTCATATGCACGTATGTTCATCCCCTGTTTAATCACACTACTCAACCACGTTGAGTCTTTCCTTACAGTGCAACACTTGCACTTGCTTTGCCATATTCCCACAGTGCAACACTTGCACATATTTTTAGTTTCTTTCATATCATACATCATCTTTTACCTACCCTTTTGCATAGGGGTTTAAAGGCCAAACACCAATAAGGTGTGTTCATATCCATCCTTTCTATGTCCATATTTACATTTGGATTTGATGCTACACATCTTGGTCTCTAATCCATATTCTTTATTGGTGTTTGTTAATTTTGCAAGGGTAATCAATCAAGGAAAACTCTCTTCATCGGCCGGCCGATCGGAAGAGAAAGGTGCACTCACAATCTCCCCCGCATTTGAGGTATTTATATTCGCGATCCCTCCCTTTTATTATTGTTTATATCCTTTGAGGCCCTCGCATCTCTGGCGATCACTCTCCTTATTAGCACCTCGTGCATGCTTAATTCTTCTTTTATTTTTTTTAATTGTTCTAAGTGGATTTTCTCAGAATCTACAATGGGGTGTCGGGAACTGACGTGGTTTGTTTATCTCTTCTTCTCTTCATCAGTGCCGACGGGGTGTCGGGAACTGACGTGGTATGCTTGGTCTCTTCTTCTCTTCATCAGTGCCGACAGGGCATCGGAAACTGACGTGGTATGTTTGTCTCTTCTTCTCTTTATCAGTGCCGATAGGGTGTCAGGAACTGACGTGGTATGTGTTAGTGTTGGTGTGCTGCAGGCCAATTTCGGGTCGGGTAGGCCCAATAGTTGTACGATCTTGTTCATTATTAATAAAGTGGTGTTTGAGCGTAAATATGCGATTGTGTTACTTTACGTTGTCCCTAGGATATGTGGTTGTAAAGTCAGCTCGAGATGGGATCTCGAACATGAGATTGACTTTACATGTACACATACCTTAAACTGTTCCTGGTTGGAGGGTAATCACTCGGGGACTTTGATTACCTATTAAACCAGTACACATGATGTGTCAGTGACCAGTCTCATGGTCATTGGTGCGGGGCACCAACACATATGTGTAGGTGTATGTCCTTGGAGGATGTACACTGAACTGATCCGCTATTGGATCTTCAGATGGTTGATTATACCTAATGTCAACTGAAGATCTAACTGTCTCAGCAGCATCGTTGGTCATTTGACCTGAGACATTGATCGGATCTTACACGAGGACTGGAATGGTTTAATTACTTGGCTAAGTGACTTTAACCATAAGTCATGAGTTGCCGAGTCATTAACCACTCCAGGATACGTGTGAAGATCATCAATGGTCAAGAAGAGATCGCTCACTATCGGGTATATATCAGACAGTTAATGGGTCATGACATTGACGCTCCGTTAAATCCCTGGCCAGGGTCGTGTGAGTTCGTTTAGAACGGACGTCATACACTTTAAGGAGGTCATAGTCAAATGGCACGATCATGGGGTTTGACAGGAACCATACCCTCGATCGTACCAGACTCATAGAAGGAGCGAGGGATTATATCGATGCGGTAACTGTGGACTTACAGGTACCAGACAGGCTGGTTTAAATCCGACGTCCTCTAGGATCACGCGGATTTACTTGACCCAACGTGATCGAAGGTTCGGAATGAATTAAACTATTATTCGGCTCTTGTAGAAGCGAATAATACGTTTAATTTACTTCTAATTAAGAACTAGAAGTTAATGGGCCTTAAACTAGAGTGACTATGGGCCTAGAGGATCACACATAATGAATTCTTGGGTGAAGGATTATTATTATACAAATGTATGTATTATTTCCTTTTAATTCCTTTTGGAAAGGAGTGTAAATGGGGCTTAATACATATGTATAATAATGGAAAGGTCATATATACAATTTTGGTCCTTTGGAGGTCTTTAGAAAAGGGTCCAAATTCTATATATTTGACACCTACGTGAAGCTCATTCGAGCCTTCTTCTTTCAACATCTTAGGCTAATCAAGCATTAAGCCTAAGAGGAGGATTACCCTCCCCCCCTTTCCCCCTTGCTCTCTCTCTCTCCAGAAGGTGATAGAGTCGGGGAAAGTTACGCCGGGGAGGTACCGTCGCTGCGCAAGGGTCCGTGTGGATCTGCTCTCGAGGCCGTACAGCTGTGCGACTCGATATTCTGCATCGAGCATCGCGGACAGCGTCGTTCTGCGCAAGGTGAAACACGCAACCAGTAATTAGGGTCTTAGAAACACCGATTAGAGCACATATTAAGCTTTCCATAGCACCGGGATCGGGCAAATGATTTTTTTTATCCGCTGCGTTGCCTGATAGTGTTGTGCGAAACCTTACAGTATGTTTGTCTCTTCTTCTGTTCATCAGTGCCGACAGGGCATCAAAAACTGACGTGGTATATTGGTCTTTTCTTCTCTTCGTTAGTGCCGACAGGGTGCCGAGAACTGATGTGATTTGTTTGTCTCTTCTTCTCTTCATCAGTGCCGACGGGGTTTCGGGAACTGACGTAGTTTGTTCTTCTCTTCTTCTCTTCATCAGTGCCGACGGGTGTCGGGAGCTGAGGTAGTTTGTTCTTCTCTTCTTCTCTTCATCAGTGCCGACGGGGTGTCGGGAACTGACGTGGTTTGTTTGTCTCTTCGTCTTTTCATCAATGCCGACGGGGTGTCGGGAGCTGACTTGGTTTGTTGGTCTCTTTGTCTCTTCGTCAGTGTCGACAGGGTGCCGGGAGCTAACATGGTTTGTTGATCTCTTTGTCTCTTCGTCAGTGTCGATAGGGTGCCGGGAGCTGACATGGTTTGTTGGTCTCTTTGTCTCTTCGTCAGTGCCGACAGGGTGCCGGGAGCTGACATGGTTTGTTGGTCTCTTTGTCTCTTCGTCAGTGCCGACAGGGTGTCGGGAGCTGACAGGGTTTGTTGGTCTCTTGGTCTCTTTGTCTCTTCGTCAGTGCCGACAGGGTGCCTGGAGCTGACATGGTTTGTTGGTCTCTTTGTCTCTTCGTCAGTGCCGATAGGGTGTCGGGAGCTGACAGGGTTTGTTTGTCTCTTCTTCTCTTTGTCAGCACCAACAGGGCGTCGAGAGCTGATGTGGTATGTTGGTCTCTTCTTCTCTTCATCAATGTCGACAGGGTGTCAGGAGCTGACATGGTTTGTTTTTCTCTTCATCTTTTCATCAGTGCCGACGGGGTGTCGGGAGCTGACCTAGTTTGTTGGTCTCTTTGTCTCTTCGTCAGTGCCGACAGGGTGCCGGGAGCTGACATGGTTTGTTGGTCTCTTTGTCTCCTCATCAGTGCCGACGGGGTGTCAGGAGCTGACCTGGTTTGTTGGTCTCTTCTTCTCTTCGTCAGTGCCGACAGGGTGCCGGGAGCTGACGTGGTTTGTTGGTCTCTTCTTCTCTTCGTCAGTGCCGACAGGGTGCCGAGAACTGACGTGGTTTGTCGATCTCTTCTTCTCTTCATCAGTGCCGACAGGGTGTCGGGAACTGACGTGGTATGTTGGTCTCTTCTTCTCTTCATCAGTGCCGACGGGGTGTCGGAAGCTTACATGATATGTTGGTCTTTTCTTCTCTTCGTCAGTGCCGACAGGGTGCCGAGAACTGACGTGGTTTGTTGATCTCTTTCTCTCTTCATTTTTTTAATTTTTTTAAACCATATTACTGGTACAAGCGCCCTTTCGGGTTTTCGCCGGCACCAGCCCCCTCTTGCTTTTGCCCACGTGCCCTCTCGGGTTTTCACATGACGGGGTACCCGATTTTGCCTGTAGAGCCCTTTCGGATTTTCGCCACACGGCGGTTGCTGCCATTTTCACCCTTGTCCCCGTGTAGGGGCAAGTCCGGCGGGGCACCTCTATTTTAAGCCCCTTTCTCCCTTTTTTTTTGACGAGCGGATAATATATAATTGTTGGCTAGGGCCCGAAGCCTTGCGCCGAAAGATAATGTTCATTCGTTAGCAAGAAGATAATGCCAACGCAACGATTTTTTTTCTCTGCCGTTTCGGACGTAAGGTCCGTAATGGCAATATTGTGTGAGAGCGGGTGGCTAAGGCACGAGGCCCTGCACCGGAAAGGGACTTATTCGTTGGCAAGGGACTAATGCCAGCGCAAGGATAGAGAGTTTGCCGATTCGGGCGTAAGGCCCACAATGGCGATTTTGCATGAGAGAAGGTGGCTAGGGCACGAAGCCTTGCGCCGAAAAAGGACTTATTTGCTGGCAAGGAACTAACGCCAACGCAGGGGTGGAGCCGTCTTTGCCCGTGCGGATGTCCATCGATACATAGGGGCGTGCGGACGGGAGACATATATATATATATATCATTATTATTGTTGTTTTCTCTTCTTTCTCTCTCTTTTTCTTTTCCTTTTCTTCTCCTTTTTCATTTTCTTCTCTCTCTCTTTTTTTCCTTTTTCTTATTTTTGTCGAAATCCCCCCTTCTCTTCCTTTTTTTTGTTTTTCCTTTTTTTTATCCATTCTCTTCCTCTTTTACCGTCTTTCCTCTTTTTTTTTCTTTTTTTTTGCTCGCCATATAAAGGGAGGCGGGGGTGGCGTGTCGCTGAAGGGCTGGCTAGAGCGTGCCGCCGGGACACTTGAAGGGCGCGCTAGGAGAGAGCACAGGAGGGTGTGCCGCTGAGGGGCCGTGAGGCTGTGCTGCTGAAGGGTGCCGGGAGTATGCCGTTGGAGCTGCTGCGGAGTGTGCCGCTGAAGGTCACGGTGGGTGTGCCGTTGAAGGGCTGGACGGATGTGCCGGCGGAGGAGGCTCTGCCTGGGCGTCGCTGACGGGGGCACGGGGTGTGCCGCTGAAGGGGCTGGCGACGTGTGTCGGGGAAGACACCCAGACTGGGTGTGCCGGTGGAGCGCCTGGGGAGCGTTTCCTTTTCTTCTCTTCTTCTTTTCACCTTCTCTTCTCTTTTCCCCTCTTCTTGTGACTCTTCTTTCTCTTCTTTTCTTCTTCTTTTGTGAGGAGAGGCGGGTGCAAAGATCATATTCGCCTCGTGTGTCTTTTCTTTCTTTTCTTCTCTTCTTCTTTTGTGTGAAGAAGTGGGTTCAAGGACCACGTCTGCCTCATGACTGTTCTTTCTCTTCTTCTCTTCTTCTTTTACGGAGAGGCGGGTGCAAAGACTGCGTCTTACGTCTCTTTTTTTTCTTCTTCTCTTCTTCTTTTATAGAGAGGTAGGTGCCAAGACCACGTTTATCTCATGACTCTTCTTTCTCTTCTTCTCTTCTTCTTTTGTGTGGAGAGGCGGGTGCAAAGACCGTGTCTGCCTCATGTGTCTTTTCTTCCTTTTCTTCTCTTCTCTTGTGTGATGAGGCAGGTTCGAGGACCACGTCTGTCTCATGACTATTCTTTCCCTTCTTCTCTTCTTCTTTTACAAAGAGACAGGTGCAAAGACCATGTTCGCCTTACGTCTCTTTTTTCCCTTCTTCTCTTTTTCTTTTGTAGAGAGGCAGGTGCAAAGACCATGTTTGCCTCATGACTCTTCTTTCTCTTCTTCTCTTCTTCTTTTGTGTGGAGAGGTGAGTGCAAAGACCGCGTCTGCCTCATGTGTCTTTTCTTCCTTTCCTTCTCTTCTTCTTTGTGTAACGAGACGGGCTCAAAGACCACGTCTGCCTCATGCGTATCTTTTTCTTTATTCTGCTCTTCTTTTCTCATTAATGCTTCCGCGCTGAAGTGTATTTCTCTTAATATGCCCCCAGTCTGGGGTGTAGCTTTATTTCATATGCGTCCCCCTGAGGGGTGTGTTTTGCCTCTTCGCTTCTGTGCCCCCCCCCTAGGCGGGGTATATTTTTCATGGCTTCTATGCCCCCATACCAGGGTGTGTTTCTTTTTCAAATGCCCCCAAGGCGGGGTGTAGCTCTCTTTAAATGCCCCCAAGCTGGGGTATGCTCTTCACGGCTTCTATGCCCCGAGGTGGGGTATGTTTCTTCTTCAAATACCCCTAAGCCGGGGTGGGCTCTTCTGCTCTTTATGCCCCCATGGCAGGGTGAGTTTCTCTATACATGCCCCTGGCACGTGTCTTTTGTTTCTTATGCCCCCGGGATGGAGTGTATTCTCTTCATATGCCCCCGGCACGAGGGTGTATCTTCGCTGCTTGTTGTGCCCCCGGTCGGGGTAGATTCTTCTACTTCTTCCGCCCCCAGAGTGGGGTGTATTTCTCTTCGTATGTCCCCGGCCGGGGTGCATTCTTTTCGCTTGATATGCCCTCGGGGTGGAGTGCGTCTTCTGCTTCTTATGCCCCCGGGATGGAGTGTATTCTCTTCATATGCCCCCGGTACGAGGGTGTATCTTTGCTTTTTATGCCCCCGAGGGGGGATTCTTCTCCTTCTGCCCCGACATGCTGGGGGATGTTTGCTTCTTGTGCACCCAAAGTGGGGTGGGTTCTCGATGGCTCCTGTGCCCCCGTTGGTGGGGTGTATGTTTCTTCTTCAGATTCCCCTAAGGCGGGGTGTATTCTTTGTTGCTTTATGTACTCCCGAGCCGAGGTGGATTCGCTTCATGTGCCCCCACGGCGGGGTGTATTCTCTTCATGTGCCCCCAGGCCGGGGTGTATTCTTTTGCTTCTTATGCCCCTAAGTCAGGGTATGACTTTTGCTTTACGTGCCCCCGAGTCGGGGTGGATTCTCTTCATGTGTCCCCAGGTCAGGGGTATATGCTCTATGGCTTCTATGCCCCCAGGCGGGGCGTGACTTCTTGTCTTCATGCCCCCCATGCGGGATGTGTTGCTTCTTTTGCCCCCATGGCGGGGGTGGATTTTGCTGCTTCTTATGCCCCAGAGTGGGGTATGTTGCTTCTTACCATGGCGGGGTATATTTCTTCTTCAAATGCCCCTAAGCCGGGGTGCATCCTTTGTGACTTCTATGCCCCCGAGTGGGGTGTGTTTCTTCTTCATGTGCCCCCAGGAGCGAGGTGTATTCTTTCTTGCCTCTTATACCCCCATGGCGGGGTATATTTCTTCTTCTTATCCCCCGTGGCAGGGTATATAGATGCTCTCTTCGGGAGTGGTGGCCATGCTTGGCCTCATTGCTATAAAGCGTCCCCACAGCGGGCAGAAATTCATCAAGCTACAGTTGTGGTTTGTTGGATCTTCGAGCAGTCACTCGAGGGGCCATCTTATGCTAGATAGGGGCGGCAGGAAGGTGGAACGAGCCAGGGAATTGTACCACGGACTTCGACCCTCCTAGAGCCGGGCGGGGTGTCGGCCTTCTTCTTGTCTTTTTGGTCGGCGATGTTTGCCATTTTTTTTCCTTTCTTTTCTTCTCTTCTTTTTTTTTGTGTCATAGACCAAAGGCGGGAGCGCAGGAGAGCGCTCACTCCCTCAAGGAGGGGATGAGTGGTTCGCTCCACCGCATCAATCCCACAGTGGTAATCTTTATTCAGCATGGGTCTCGACGGATATGGCCGTACAACCCTCTCTCGTCGATTCTTTCTCTTCCCTTTTTGTTTCTTTCTTCTTTCTTCTTTTCTTCTTTTCTTCTTTTCTTCTTGCGGGAAGGGGGTTTGGTTTCTCCTCCCTTCTTCTCTCTTTCTCTTCTCCCTTTTTTTTAGCGGCCTTCATGATTCATGGAAGCTGCATATGCCTCGGAGTAGCGTCCTCGAGGCCACAAAGACAATTGTGCCTGGTCCGGCTTTTCTCCCCATAGGGCTGGCGAAGATAACACCTGCAATTCATCAAAGCAGGCAAACATTGTTTATTAGGAGGCCATGAGGCCCCGAATCCCGGCGAAGAGATGAAGGGTGGTTCCAGTCCCACCGGGCGTGCCAGACTTGTGGATGCACTTTTTATTAAGGTCGTTAGTTGTTCGTTTATTGGGTTTATTAAGTGCGTGGGCGTGCCAGTCACAAAGTGACGATTTATTCGGGCTTCATGGAAGCCCATGGTTCGCACAATCTGACTAATCAGACGATTGTGCTGTTCGTGTCGGGACCAAAACCGGCCGCGCCATAAAGGTCACGGCGTCATTTACATCCCCTCGAAGAGGGGAACACCCTTGATTAATCGCCGAAAATTGGGACCTCATGGCCAGAGAATTAATTGCTTGAAAGGTTTATTAGGAAGTATTGAAATCCCCGTACGCGGGTGAGAAGAAAACATTCGAGATCATGTCGGTCATGTGCTGACCATTTAATGTCCGGACGAATGTCCGGCTCGAGAAAAGTGCAATCGTCACGGGAAGACCGGAACATATGTATGCCGGGGTACGGCAAATTTATTATTCAGAGGAACGGAAAACGTTCAGTTAAATCCCGGTTAGAGCGGTCGGAAACGGATAAGTTTGTCGGCCCGGTGCCAGATCAAGCTGCGACCATACTGCGGTGGGCCCCCCGCGGTCGCATCAAGAATTGCATGAGCATCATTAATATTTCGGTGCCAGGGGGCAACGGAGAGTGTGCCTTAAATCAGCTGGAAAGCCCTATGTCTATGGAAGCAAACATTCGGAACGTATCGGTCGTTCGGGGGACTGTTCAATATTCAGACGGGTGTCCGGCTTGAGAATATCGCAATCGTCGCGAGCAGACCCGGAACATATGTATGCCCGGGGTACGGCAAATTTATTATTCCGAGGAACTGAAAATATTCGGTTAAATCCCGGTTAGTGTAGTAGGAAACCGGTGAATTTATTGGCCCGGTGCGAGATCGAGTCAGGACCATTCCGGGGGCGCCTCCCGTGGTCCAAACGAGGCTTGCGTGGGCATCGTTAATATGTCCGGTGCCGAAGGGCAACGGAAAAGAGTCCCGGGACTAGATTCTAAAACGAAAACGTGTACAGAGACAGCTGGCTATAGGCCGAGGATGTGGGTCGGACAATGATCATGATTAGGGCGAACCCGCGGTCTCAGCGCGACCCACGAAGGTCGTATCGATGTTCCCATGCGTAGGGTTCGGGGAGGACGAGAGCCACCTCATTCCATTCGGATTTTGTCGGTCATACACGGACCATTTTATGTTCGGACAAAGGTCCGTATAGAAAACAAAACGGTGACGGGAGCGAATCCGTGCAAATGTCTGCCGTGAGTACGGAAAGTTTAATGCAAGCGCGGGATTAGATCCCGGTATATATGTCAGCCACTAACGGACCATTCGTCGTTCGGACGAGAGTCCGCATTTGAAGCGTCGAAGACAACGACAAAACCACACGGATGCCTGCCGTAGGTACGACAAGTTTAATGTGAGTGCAGGATTAGATCCCGGCATATATGTCGGTCACTAACGGACCATTTCTTATTCAGACAGAAGTCCGTGTTTGTAACATGAAAGACGGTGACAAAATCGTACGAATGTCTGCCTCAGATACGGCAAGGTTAATGTGGATGCGGGATTGGATCCCGATGGAGGCGAGTCAAGCTGATGATCTATTGGCCCGAGGTGGTTGCGGACTATGGCCATATTGGAGTTTCCGAGGACCACGTCTGATGCCACGGGGTGTCATTGCTTTTCTCTTTACGCACAGTCGGGGGAAATGAGTCGTTAGGTGTGGAGCCCGAACTCGCCATCGTGCGCCCTCGCACGCGGATCGACCTGCGCGGTCAGGTCGCGGGGATCCTTTCTTTCAATTAAGGCGCGGGTGATGGAGTTCCTTTCATTCATTTTTTATTAATGGCATTGATCTTTTGCACTCCTTTCTTTGTTTGAACCTTTCTTTCTTTTTTATTTCCTCCCCTTTTATATTAAAGAGAAACAAAGGGATGGCGCCACTTTAGGATGGGCGAAAGGGGGACTTAAACCGGCGCGGCAAAGGGGCGCGTCGGAATATGGGGTGAACTTGGAGAGATTTTTGGGCGCGTCGGATGTGGCCACGCCGTTTTAAGGGGGAATACAAGGGGGCGCGTCGAGTGAGAGTGGCAAGGGGAGCGAGCCGTATTAAGCCCATGCAAGGGGAGAGGGGCACGCCGTTTTAAACGGCGCCGGATTAGAATCGAAAGGGGTTTCGAGTGTGGGTTAAAACGGCGCGGGAGAATAGTAACCGCGCCGGGATAGGAGGAAAATGGAACTTCTGAGTGTGGATTTAAAACGGCGCGGCGGAACAGTAACCGCGCCGAGATAAACTCTTCCGAGGGTTGTTTTCATTGCCGTTGACTGTGTCTTCTTTCCTTTCTTTTACCCGAAGCCCGGTTTGGTGTTGGTTTGTTCACTCAGTTAATAAATTAAGTTGGTGACGAGGAGGCTTAAGAGTTTCAAGTGGTTTATTAAGATAGATTGGCGTGGATATTAGGTGGTTTCGTTCGAGGGGTTTAGTTCACAGGTTTTACTGTGTGTGGTTCTTGTTCTCAGAAGTGGTTCGTTCGTTTGTTCTTGAGCGTTCTTGGCCATGGCAAGAATCCAGCAGCACCTCCCCCGGACCGGGACTTGCCAGAGATAAAGGAGAGTCACCAATCGGATTGCTCCGGGGTAAACTCTCAAAATGTGGAGCGGCCTCACGGCGGTCCGTTGGCCCGAGTGTGAGTGCGAACGTTCGAGGGCTAGCCTTCAAGAACGACCACGGCTCGCGGGCGAGGAACTTTCCAAACGGGACAGGTATTTGCCACAAGGGCCATAAATGTTCATCCGGCGGTGGGTACCTTTGAGGGTCATGCCATGGACAGGCAACCCTCAAGGGCCCGGGATGATCGGAGAATGAGCAGACGGAGCAGAGACTGGAACGGAGAACACAAGAGTTGTGAAAACGGCTTTTCTTCTTTTATTCATCCACACAACGGGAAGGAGTTTTGCATAGAAAGAGATTCATCCAAGATACAAATGGACTACATCAGAAAGGGGGGGGAGAAGATACTGTCGAGGAAGAAAGAAAAGAACACAGAACCACCCCCCGGCTCACCTCTCACACTCACCCATCTCTCTCTCCCTTTTCTTCTCCAGCACCAGAACAGAGCTTGCTCACCCTTCGGCCTTCTTTAATGGAAGCTCCCCAAAGGAGGAGAAAGAGAAACTCTCTCCCCTGTTCGCCTCAGAGAGCCACACGAGAACCAGAGCCACCCTTCTCCTTCTCTTCTTTTTTTTTGATCTCTCCTTCTTTTTGCTCCTTTCTCTCTCTCGATATATATATCCATCGAGCTGGGAAAGAAGCCTCTTGAAGTTCAAAAATCCCTTCGCTTCCATTCTTCTCCCTCTCTGTATCTGACGCTGTTGAGTGGCCTGCAGGTAAAGGGATTCATAGCGTAGGGAGGTGCCTCCACCGGATTGGTCGACGGTCACCGATGAAGTAGCGACGTTCGGTGTGGGGCTCGAAGCTTGCCATTCCAGGGAGCTTGAGGAGCTCAGGTGGTTGCACGTTAGTCGGACGCAGGAGGCCTGGCAATTTCAGGTAAGTTCTCTTTGTTTGCGCCCGAAAACAGGGGATCGGACTGATGACGGGATGGGATGTCTCGGAGGTAAAACGGCGCGGAGGGATGGTGATCGCGCCTGATTAAACCCAAGTGAAATTGGCGCGCCATTTTAATGCAACACAAATGGCGCCGTTTTAAGCATCAAAAGGGGGGAGGCCCTTCGACAGGAGCGCGCCGGATAGCCAAAGAAACAAGGGGCGCGCCGTTTTAAGCAAAAAAGGGGGGGCGCCGTTTTAAGGCGCGCCGTTTTAAGGCCCCTTCGTGCCGTTTTAAGCACCAAACAGATTCTTTTCGAAGTCGCGGCCGTTTATATGAATGTCGGCATTCCCAGAACATTCCGGTTGCAATGTATGGCCTCCG